>JAZHRN010000161.1:0-2400000 GCA_036435485.1 Saposhnikovia divaricata
TCTAAACTATTTTCCTCGCTTATGAAAGCTCAAATTCTTCAGTGTGTATAAGTTTTGTTAAATGCCCGATACTTGACCATATCCCTGTTTCAGTCTAGAATTTCGATGGTTGAAAATCTTATTGCAATTCATACCCTTATTCTTGTTCAAATGAAATTTTCTTTAGATAAGTTGCTGATGTTATGAATCTATTTATTCGTATCGAACTTGTCGATATCTTTTAAAAATCGTGATTGTTCGTTTGCTCCCTGTAGTGTATCGAACTTGTCGATACAAAATGAGGTTGTTGTTTCTTATTAACTCTTAATCTTGAGTTATTATTCTGGACGTGAGTTTCCAGTTGTTTGGAGATCAAAGGTTGTCGATTGTCCCGACACCTAGTGTGGATGATTTAGAATTGGAAATGTTTTTAAATGTGGCCCTTGGGGCGTAAAACCCTTCGGGGTGGGACCTTATTATGGTCGGAAGTTAAGGCCAATATGTGCCATGGATCCAATTAAGGACATTGCTGTGCGCGTTTATCCTACGACATTGCTGTGTGCGTTTGTCCGGGGTTAGTGCTGACTGATCAGCAGCCTAATTTTGATGTTTTTTTAAAATAAATAAAAATTCCAATTCTAATCTATATTCTGCTACTGAGATGTTAGTTCTTGACTCTTTGGAAGTCCGTTTCAGTAATATTTTGACATCAGAACTTTTATCAGTTCTAGTTTCTGTTGCACATTATAAATGGTGAGTTATTGGCCCTCGTGGCAATTGAAAAGTTGATATAATTGTTCCTTCATAAAATGAGATGAAACTCTGTTGCTTATCAAAATTGTCGTCGTTATTGAAATTTTCATCACTATTATTACTTGCTGAGCATTGTTGGCTCACTCTTGCTTCTGTTTATTTCTCCAGTTGTTAGAGGTGATCAGAGAACCTAGTGGTCAGTTGGTATAGCTCTATAGACAGCGAGAGGAGACGTTCGAGGTATGGACTTTTCAAAGAATGGATTGGGAATTGTTAAGGTTGGATATTTAGTTAGACAGTGATTTTGTACATTCATAAAATTGTATTATATTCTTTTATTCTGAGATTGGGTTGTATTAATGATATTCGATAGTTTGTTTCATACCATAACCAGTATGCGATCTTGGTTAAGGGGTTTTATTATTAAATGTTGTTTATATTCAGAGATGTATAATATTGTTTATAGTTAGTGGCCCCATATCTGTACCCCGGATTTTGGGATGCTACAACAATGGTATTAACGAAATTCTTAACCGACCAGAAATATCTGAAAAGAAGCAGCAGCCTTTGTATTGATATAAAGATCAAGACAGACAGCAAAACAGACACAGAACATAATATCTCAAGAAAAAGAAGACCAAATCAGAAAACTCTCTCATCTTTAAAGCTACTGCAAGAACATTAAATTCGTAGGAAAATCAAAAGCTTTGTATTAGTAATATTTGATCCGTTCAAGCTTGATTACTTGTGACTCTTGTACTATTAGCGAGTTTTTACTCCTAATCTATATCTTGATTTTTATTAACAAATCTAGAAGAATTCATGTCGAATTTTCTAATTTGTTTTTATTAACTTGATATAACTCTGTACTGATTTTGTAACAACCCTCAAGTTTAATATATTGATATATTTAACTTGAACTTTGTTTCATTTAATTCCGCACAAATTTGTCTAAATCGAATTTAAATCCAAAGGACAAATTTTGATAAAAAGTTAAGATTGTATTCAACCCCCCCCCCCTTCTACAATCTTATTGGACCTAACAATTACTTTAGTTTGGCTTTACTCAGTCCAAAGTGATAATGCTTTGTTCTATCTTCATACTTCTTCATACTTTATTGCACTTCTTGTGTATGTAGATGATATTATTTTAATTGTCTGTTTTAATTCTGTTGAAATTCTTAAAGTAAAGGAATTTCTTCACTCACAATTTAAGGTCAAAGATTTAGGCCATCTACATTATTTTTTGGGAATTGAAATTGCACGGTCCAGCAATGGTATCTACATACATCAGCAGTGAAAGTATGCCTTAAATTTACTGAATTCTACTGGTTTATTAGCTGCTAAGCCCAGTATGATTACTCTTGAAGCTCAACATAATCTCAATACTACATATGGTATTCCTTTGATGATGGATCTGTTTACAGAAGGCTGGTAGGTGAACTCATTTATTTGACCATTACAAGACCTGAACACTCTTATCAAGTTCATATTTTAAGCAAATTTATGAGCAAGCCAACAGATGTTCATTGGCAGGCAGCATTAAAACTTGTCAAGTATATCAGAAATGCACCAGGACAAGGCTTACTGTTTTTTGCAAATAGGTCCCTGGCTCTTCAGGTTTTCTGTGATGCTGACTGGCATCATGTCCAATGACTAGATGCTCTGTTTCTGGTTATCTATCTATTATATATTATTATCTATACTATTATATTAAAGCCGAAACATTGAAAATTTGTCGATTTGGTTTTCGATTTGGTACTAATTATTAAATAAATAACAACATAATATAATTAATGGTAATTAACATATTGCCTTTTTCACGTTTCCTTTTAGTTGAAAATATCAACATATTAAATTTAAAAAGTTATTTATCTATTTTAATAGATAAATAACTTTTTAAATTAAAAAGCAAAACACTATCATTTAGAATACTATCAAATACATATTATTATCTTCTATAATTTATTTTCTTACTAATTAAAAAGCAAATATTAAATTATGAATAATAAGATAAAACACCTATCAACATAAATCATACTATATCTTTCAATCATTAATATTTTCATCTTTCAATCATTAATAAAATTATATTAAATATTGCATCATATCTTTCAATCATTAATAAAATATATTAAAAACCAGTATACATTGTTTATAATAAGAAAATATAAGCATAATCCTTAAACATGAATATATCAAATTATATTAAATTAAAATTAAAAAAGTTAAATAAGAACATAATATAATTAAAGATAATTAGCAGATTGCCTTTTCACGTTTCCTTTTAATTGAAAGTATTACCTATTATAAACACCTAAAAACATAAATCATAACATATCTTTCGATCATTAATATTTCTAATTAAAACACGTTATCTTGATCTTGCAATCACTAATATATATCCAAAAATATCGCACCATATCTTTCAATCATTAATAAAATATATTAAAAACCAGTATACATTGTTTATAATAAGAAAATATAAGCATAATCCTTAAACATGAATATATCAAATTATATTAAATTAAAATTAAAAAAGTTAAATAAGAACATAATATAATTAAAGATAATTAGCAGATTGCCTTTTCACGTTTCCTTTTAATTGAAAGTATTACCTATTATAAACACCTAAAAACATAAATCATAACATATCTTTCGATCATTAATATTTCTAATTAAAACACGTTATCTTGATCTTGCAATCACTAATATATATCCAAAAATATCGCACCATATCTTTCAATCATTAATAAAATATATTAAAAATCAGTATACATTATTTATAATAAGAAAACATAAGTATAATCTTTAAACATGAATATATCACATTATATTAAATTAAAATTTAAAAAATTAACTAAGAATATAATATAATTAATGATAATTAGCAGATTGCCTTTTCACGCTTCCTTTTAGTTGAAAGTATTACCCATTATAAACATCTAAAAACATAAATCATAACATATCTTTCAATCATTAATATTTATATCTAATTAAAACAAGTTACCTTAATCTTGTAATCATTAATATATATATATATATATATATATATATATATATATATCCAAAAACATTGCATTATATCTTTCAATCATTAATAAAATATATTAAAATTTGTATACATTGTTTATAATAAGAAAATATAAGTAAAATCCTTAAACAAGAATATATCAAAATATATTAAATTAAAATTAAAAAAATTATTGAAAATAATATTCATATAAAAATATAATTATAAATTTAAATATAATTTATAACTTATTAAAATAAACTCGTGCATCGGGTTATAAGTTAGCATATATAATACACCAACAAGACATAAATTTGGTGAGACATTTTAGTGCACTTGAAATGTCTCAATTGCCCTTGTATTCATTAATTTTTTTTAAAAATGTTGTCAATGAGAATCGAACCTTGGTCTTCATTTTATTTTGCACTTTGTCATACCACTAGACCACACATTCACATGTGTTGTTTATCAAACTCGTAATATATATGTATGTGTGTCATGTGAGCCTAATTAAAAGCAAATAAAATTTATCTAGATTGAAAGCAAATAAGTTTATAATAAAATTTATTATAAAAATTATTTGAGATATGAACATTATGTTAATTAAATAATTAGATTAATTATATAATTATATTCAAATTACAAAATTATGAATTATATTACGTATACGATTTAAATAATCGTTGTATTAATTAGTGTAACTGTGTTAACAGGACAAGATATTGCTAAAAAAAACTATTTCTACTATTGGAATCTGAAAGGATGAAAAATTGAATAAAGTTTATTAAACTTAATTGAATTAAAGAAGATCGGGTAATAAATAAAATATAATGTTATCAATCATTATACGAAGAGAAAGATTAAAATTTTAAATGAACAAAACTCGATAACGATAAAACTAATGTTTGAACAACTTTAGTACAAAATTCTATGCACAATATAGGAAAATAACTCGTGTCTCGCACGAGTTGTTATACTATTATAATATAAATTAGTAATAGAGAATATGTGGTCCACTTATACATATTCATAAATTATTGAAATTTGTATTAAGTATTCATTTATCTTTTAAGATTGATTCTATCAACAATGGAAGTTACCATCATCACGGGGTAATTACCATCATTGTTTGGTATCATTGTAAAGTTCTGTCTTTTAGGTAAGTATTCTCCTTTCTCAACCTCCTAGAGATCAACAACTATCGAACCATATCAAGGGCAAATATGTTCCGGATCAAATGCTTCAATAAACTATCGTAGGTGTCCTCATCCCCGCTCCTACCACTGCAACAACACACTAAACACACGCACACTCAACACACACATGACACAATAAACGTCACATATCGGATTTTATCACCGCTTGTGATCCCGGACTCAAAATTACCACCACACACTCACCCATCTCTTTTATTCATCATTTACAACATATTTAATAAAAAATCATATCATATCTCTATGTTTCTTGAATCACTAACATATCATATACTTTATGTATCAAAATTCATATGTGCATATTCTAACACTAACATATGTGCATATTCATCTGATACCATGTTAAGTACAATAGCTCAAAAACCTTAAGGTGTTAGAGGAAGGCCCAACCGAATATTTATATTATATTCTAACACTATACATGCTTGAGCTCTAATACCATATTTTCATTTTATTGATAAAAACACTCTTAACTTGAATTGTAGGGAACATATAGTTTTTGTTAATCACATGACATGATATATTCGTGCATTATAGATCATGATGATATATATGTTGGAAAAAAAGCATTTTATGAAATATAATTTTACACTTATATGCCCACATGATGAGATGCTATGATTTATTTTATGAATTAAATCATTTATTTACAGCCTTTTTGACCGAAATTTCAATAAACTAATAACACTTTATTTTTGTGTTGTATAAAAAAAATAATGCTAAAAAATGTTCAATGCCTCGCACGGGTTATTATGCTAGTTGTGTTATGTTAGGTAACTTCCTTTTGTCCTGCAAATGCAAGAAATAACAGATTGTTGCTCGTTCTTCTGCAGAATCTGAATATAGGGCTCTTGCAAATACTACTTGTAAAGTTCAATGGATCTACAATTTGCTGACTGAATCACAGTTTAAGATTCCAACTCCCATCAAGGTTTATTGTGATAATATCCGGTTCTTCATACACATAAAGCATATAGAAACTAGATTGTCATTTTGTTCGAGACAAAGTTAAGGATGGATTTATTGTACCTATATATATTTCAACAACTCTTCAACCAGCTGACCTTCTTACAAAATCTCTTACTGTTGTGAAGACTAAGCAACATTTGTCCAAATTGGGTGTGTTGAACATTTTCACCCCTCCCAATTTGAGGGGGGTTATTGAGATAAATAGATAATCAAAGGGAAGTCAATGTAATTTGTTTTAGTCAGCAAGGATAAGAATATAATTTCATGTAAATAGTGGCCAGAAAGTTAGTTAGTTGAGTTAGTTAGAGGTAAAGTGTATATAGTAGATTCAGTAGTATCATTCTTTCGGAAACAGCCTCCCTATCGTAAAAGATAGGGGCATGGTCTGCGTACACTTCACCCTCCCCAGACCCTGTTCTGTGCGGGATATACTGGATATGTTTGGTTTAGTTTGGTTTAGTAGTATCATTCTCTGTAACAACATTCATTCTCTATTTTTTCTATTTTTCTGAATATCAATGATAGTTTTCGTATCTGTGTGATTCTACAATTAGGATATCGTGAACGAGACCATTCCATATGTTAACCGATTGATTACTATTCAACAAATAACTTCCATCCATTCCATACATTAACCGACTAATTACTATTCATCGAAAATCAAAGACAAACAACTTTTTTTGCCGACCAAATACTCTTTTAAATAAAATTAGGATCTGCACCCAAATTGGAACAAAAGGTAGTCCCCCGAAGGAAATATTTACTTTTAGAGTGCATGAACTAACAAGGTATCAGATCTATTCAACAATTTCCATCCTTATTGTCCTAGAAATGCAAGATTATAAGAGCGCAAGTCTTTAAAACCCATTCCACCTTCATATCTTTTAATACAAAATCTTACCCAGCTTTGTTAATGAATAACTCAATTTCCTTCACTTTTGAAACCCGCCAAATTGAGTTAAGCATTTTTTGAAAATTGTTTAAATGATATGAGGAATAAGAAACACACTAAAACAGCATGTTGAAGAGCTTGAGCTATTGTCTTTATTAAAATCTCTTTACTTATTTGAGATAATAATTTTCCTTGCCATTGTGTAAGTTTTTGGCAAACTCGATTTTTTAGGGACCTGATTATGACCATTTTTGATCGTGCAAGAACAAATGACAAATCGCAATATCTTGATGAACCATCTCCCAAACTAATAGCAAGAGTGGATATAAGCTCATGTTATTTATTTGAACGGATATTAGAGCATCTCCAACCCACCCTTCTCCTTACCCATATACACCTTACGTGGACAAATAAAGGGATTTAGACAGAAAAAAAAGCGACTCCGACCCTCTCCCCTATCCCCTATTATTTTTAGGTGAGAGAAAATTCAATCCCTTTGAGGGATCAGATTACTCTTCCCTATATCTTCCATGTCATCTCCCGTTTCCATCCCCCGCTTCTTTGAGGCCCATTAAGCTAGTTTCTTGCCATGGAGGTCCATATAATATAACGATTGCATTTAAATTTCAAATTTCAAATTTCAAAATAATAATCAAATATTATTTTTAAAATATAGGGTATCAATATAGGGGACACCATTGGAGTAAAACATGTTTCTGGTCCCCTATATTTTTAAAAATCCTTATTTTAGGGAAAAGGAAAGGGGATTGGGGTTGGAGATGCTCTTAGCACTAAACTTTCTGTAAGTTATAGCATAGCCAGAAAATTTTATTACATTTGTTTCCTCCATACTTTGGAACTCTTGAAAAATAAGTATCCCCTATGATACATAATGTAAGACATGTACGCATTTTTAGATCTTAAACAAAAAAATTCTACTTAATATTTTTTAGCGATTCCTTTGAATGAAAGTATTTTAAAATTATTTTTTATCCAAGAAAGGAATCGTAAAATATTATTCAGTAAATTTTTTTATTTAAGATGGAGTTGTGCATGAGTGTTTTAGGCCTTATTTGTTTTTCTCTTAATGCATTTTAATAAGACTTGACTTCATTATTAACATAATTAAAATCATTTGGTACCATTTTAATAGCTTCTGGATTTTAGAGCATCTCCAATGAGTAAGAGCCCTTAGCAATATTATCCTAGATGGGATATTAGGTGGCATGAAATAGAAATTATGTAAAAAAAAAATACACTTTATTGCATAATTGACCTTAGCAAAAATTATAGACAATCATACCTGGGTGGCTATATTTGTTGAACAACTTAACCCCTTACCAAAAATATACACAACTTTCATTATAGCAATATCTATTGGAGTTATACTTGTCATCCTTATGTAAAAATTTAATTATTTTTTAATTTAAATTTTTTTAATCAACCATTATATATATTATTATTGGAGATGCTCTTAATCCCTTAATTTGTAGGAATGTTAAATCCAGCTCAACGACTCAGAACTTTATTACAAGCCATCTTCAGCAGTTGTGATCCAAAAATTCAAATTCTGGTAATTGACTGAGAACCTTTATTACAGACCATCTCTAGCAGTTGTGATCCAAAAATCCAAATTTGAATTACCAGTTGATCCAAATTCTGATCCAAATTTCTGACCAACTCCAGCAGCGTGATCCAAATTACTATTTACATATTATATTACATAAATATTATATGAACCTATTTAATCTTAAATTTAATGTTTAATCGTTATTAACTATTTATATTATATTTAATAAATTAAATAAACTAAAGGTATAAATCAATATATATAAATAAAGGAGTATACGCGGGCGCTTATGTGGCGCTCTAAGATTATCTCAATCTATTTTTCTAATTTTCTTAGAATTTTTGAATTTTAAATACTAATAAAAAAATATCTTTTATTGTATTAGAAGTTGAATAGGTGATATAAGAGTTTAAGTTAATGAGGAGAAGGGTTCGAGTTTATAAAGAAGACATATTAGTTAACATATTCAAAGTAGATTAATTCTAAATTCTTGAAATTTTAGTATTTTAAATAATAATTATTAACTAAAATATATTTTAACATATTTGCAGTGAAAAAGATATTCAAATTTGTAAATGAGAAGAATTTGAAATAGAAAAGGTATTAAAATTTATAAGAATTTATAAAGGAAAAGTGTTTGAATTAAAAAAAATTCAAATTCAGAAAAAGATAGGAGTTCGAATTTGCCGGAACATAGCAATATAAATAGTACAAAACTGCCGTAAATGAACCCGATACAACACTAGACTATTATATCCTATTATATAATAAGAGTATGATGGATAATAAACGAGTACTACCATAGGTCAAGAGTTCGACTCTTACAAACAACATATTATATATAAATTTAATTTTTACATGACGCATTCTAAAACATGATGATTGATGACATCTAAATTTACAAAGAAAGATTGAGCAAACAATTTCAGAAAAATTAAGCAAATACCAATAATATCGAGATGGATTTAACATTAATAAATAAAACCAAAATGATTAAAGTAAAAACAGATTATATTCACTAATGTTATAACATACGTGTATGTGAACCAAAGATCAAGTCTACTGTTTAATTTATGATTGTCAAATATTTCTAAATTGACAAACATCGAAGGATATGAACCGGAAGAAAGCTTATTACATTACAGAATCCAATACACGGGAGCAAATGAGCAATTACTACTTAGATGAACAAGCTTGACAAGTTACAATCTTTTCATACATAGCCGGTGTTGATTTCATGTACTATAAATATTACACCGAACTCATGTTATAAGATCACGAATAAGAGAATTCTTTTATTCAGTTATTTTGTTTTCTTCGCTCTTATTTCTAACGTTGTCTTCAGTTTATAACACTTAAATTAACTCAATAACTAATTTTATAACAAGTAGTAAATAATTGTTAGATTTTGTACCTCGAGGGGAAAAGATTTTGTTGTGTAAAAAAGTTTCGGATTGTGATAAGAACAAACAAATATTTTCATTTCAGTACTTTTTCTTATGATTTTTAAAAATAATATATAGACATACAAGCACACGATGTAACTACCCTACTCATAAGTCATAAAGAATGATATATTTATAGACATCAATATCTTGACATGTAACTCCCATAATTATATTGTTTTAATTTCCAATTTAAAACTAATTAAAAAGTAATTTACAAATACATTAAATTGTACTTAATTATATCCAATATATAATTAACTATATATAATTAATGTAAGGAACTTTAGCTGGTTTGGTCATCAAGGTCAAAAAAATAAATTCCTAACAATTGCTACAGAGAAGTCTATACGGAAGATGTTTTACACGAGCAGCATCAAAAATCCTAAACAACAACTTACATAAAATGTCAAATCAATTTTTTTTTTATATATAGCATTTAAATAATATAGAGGGAAAAAATTAAAAACTTTAAAATAAAAATATTTAAAATCATGAAAACATAATATTTCATCAATAATAAATATAAATTAAATTAATAAAGATTAATGCAAATAAAAACTATTATAAATTTCATTTATTATTATAAGTTAACACATCTTCCACCATTATCTTCACATATATATAATTATATCCTTATATATAATAAGCGTAAAAGAGATCTTATCCATAATTTTGGTTTGGTCAATGTTATAGGGAGAATATTGTATAACAATATTTTGGAGGTTTGCTGGATTATCGGAGCAAAATACGGATATTTTGCTAACAAAAGAAGAACAAAGGATTAGGGTTTGTGTGTATGAATGTGGCTGAGTTTGATAAGTGTTTTTCAGGTAAACTGTTTCTCATCCGTATCAAGGTGCCTACGTACCCTATTTATAGGGATCAAGCCTAACGTAGTTCTTGGGCCACAAGTTACCTAGGCGGGCTAGGGTTTTAAGAGATAAGCCAAAGTCCAAGCCCATGTAGCTAGGGCTGACGTGGCAATGAGTCATCAATCCTATCCATGATCCAGCTGTAGAAGCTCATGACCTCGAACGGATAGGTCTGGAATAAAGGATCCATCAGGGCCCTTGCATGCGACCTTGAGAGGCCTGGCCATGAGCCTTCCAGAGAAGAGGAGATGATGATCCCGCTGTGAGTTACTTATGCGATACAAAAGCGAAGCGAGGCGATACATAGCGAGGCGCTATAACGCGAGGCGCAATCATGTAGCGAGCGAGGTGCTCCTGTAATGGAGATATTATGTCCAAGGCATGCTGGGCTGATTCCAATAATGGGCTTTGGTGACCCAATCTTCATCTTCTAGGCCCATCATAGATTATGAAGCATCAATCTAGCTAATCAAATCAATTTAGCCATTATGCCAGATTTGGGCATAACAACTACCCCCCAAGTCCATATTGCCATTGGAGATGCGATGTGGACTCAAAGAATACGAGTTGTCACCGCGAAGCGAGCCCAAAAACAGATATAACCATTGAAGTAGTCGCGACCCCAAGAATTTGAAAGGTTTTGACAGCTGTTGTGTCTCGAGATGTGTGTCCAACGGACGAGATTTCAACACGTGTCCCATGTCTTTCTCTCTCCTGATGACTATATATACCCCTGTCACTATCATTTCCTTTTTTATTCTCACAAACACATTGTTGAAGTGCTGTCAGTTTGCTCCCAGATCAAACGCAAAGAATTTTCAGGCTCCTTCACCAGCGACCCCAAGTTTCTTTCGATTTCTTCAACCTTCTTTAAGAAAAAGTAAGTCTTTTTTCTCTTCTTGCATTTAAATTACTGTCCTTCATTGTAATTGCATGATTAAATAGCTTAAATTACATGCGATGCGAACCCAAATAGCTGCGATCCCAAAATGCCAATTTTATGATGCGACCCGCCCTCGCTATTGTAGGAGTGCGATCCGTAATTACTTAGATAGAAACATAGGTTAAGAACACTAGCCTTCCCCTTAGGATTGCGACTCCTCATATTCTCTGTGAACGATGCGAGAACACATAGAGCCTTTCTGTCCGCTTGTTTCTTTCCTCCTTCATTTGTTTTCTGTAAGGACACACACTTAATCATTTCACCCTTTTCAGATGTCTCAAGACGATAGTTCAAGGACACCTTCTCCCATGCCTCATATACAAATCAGCGATGCTGCAGCAGCCAACATCGCAAAAGCTACGAGCACCAGCAAAAGCTCGTTCAAGCTATACTTCGACCCTTTATGGTCTAACGAGGAATATACCCGCGAAGTGCCTCTGATTTCGTGGAGAACAAAGCACCCTTCAAGCTCCCGGGATCAATCTCTGGATGTGCTCCCAGCTGAGAGCGAGCCTCACATCATGACTGACATCGAACATGACATCGAAACTTTGACAAGGAAAGGGGATGAGCTCAATGCTAGGGCAGCAGAAATTCTCTCCAAAGTGCCTCCACCACGAACCATGCCTCCATCACAAACCGTGTCACCCATTCACATAAGCGATTCTCCAACAGATTCATTAGGCGATGCCTATTATGACATCGAGGGAGGTGCTGATAACGAAGCCAACTCTGATGACTCTGACTACGAAGAGCCTTCCTCTGATGATGGCGGCCTCGATGAAGTAGCCAAGGTCGTTAATTTTACTGATTACAATTACATTCCAGAAGCTTCTCCTGAGCCTTACGAACCAACTCCCCAGCCTGAGTTAGAAGGAACCATTTATGTTGGCGGTCCTCGTCCCGAAGACATTGAACCAGGTTCGAAAGTGAAACCCGGCCAAGCTCGCGTTTTAGGCTGCAGAGATCTGTCAACGACCCTAGATACAGAATCTTTATCTAAGGCGGTCGACATTTTCAGGCCAGAAGGCAAAATTATTCTCCCTAAGTCTGCGATGCGATGCTACCGCTTCAATCATCGAGAGAATGGTGGCAGAGTGTTTCGTATGGTTCTAACCTCGGCAATGATGAAGATAGGCGTATCCTCTCCCCTTCACCCTTTTATTAGGGATGTTTGTGAAACGTACCATGTTGCCCCAATTCAAATAAATCCCAATGGCTACAGAGCTATGATTGCCCTCTACATCCTTTACCACAAGCTCGGTTATCCTGAGTTGGATGCGAGGACCATGGGCTATTTTTTGCAATTGAAGCGATGCGGGGCATCAGACTTTGGCTACGTTTATTTCTCCATGTGGCCAGAGTTCAACAAGAAGGAACTATACCACAGTGCCCCAAGTAATGCCGGCTCGTGGAAAGGTCCTTATTTCTATGTCCACGACGTGCCCAGAGTCAAGACTTCTTTTAACTATCTTCCAAGTATGGAACTTAACCTTTTAATTTCATCCCCCTTTCATTCGATCCATGCGCTAACTCGTCCTTCCTGAGATCGCAGTTGGTCAAGTGCGAACCGTCCTGAAGGGCGAAGAGAAGCAACGTGCTAACGACGTGCTGAAGACCCCACGGGAGGCCCGCAACATTAGAACTCTTCTTTCCCTCGAGAACCTAATCGAGTGCGGTTTTTTGAAAGAAGGGGTCGGTCTTCCTTCGAAAACGAGGCCCTCAGGAGCGAGGAAGACCTCCTTAAAAAGAAAGGCTCGCGAGGAGGCCTCGTCCTCTCGCGTTGTTGTTACCACAAGCGAGGGTATTCTCCTCGTCATAACATGATCATTATTCCGTCCTCGCTAACTTTAACACTGCATTCATCCTTACTGTTCTCGCATTTGCATAACTTGTATTATTATCATGCTTCTAATATCATTTTACTTCCATTTTTCAGGCATGTCGGGTAAGAGTGGCCGTAGACCTCCTTTTCTCCAAAAGAGCGGGGCCATCCCCGTCGCGAAGACTGCTCCAATCCCTCCAAAACCAAAAACTGTTGACCTGCCACCTCCTCCACCTTTATCGCAGAACACTGAGATCGTTCAGCGAACCCAGGGTACCCCTGAGGACCACATCTCCAAAAAGGCCAGGAAGGATGAGTCTGTGCTCCCTGCTCCTAAGCACCCAGCCACCGCTACCCCTGTTCATCACCTCTTCCCGAAGCATGGGTATAACCATGCTACCGAAGAGGAGTGTACGAGCTGGGTGGGGGCCGAGCTGATCGATAATGCCGAATCTCTCTCCAAGTGTCTGTCTGAAGCGTTCATCCGCCAAACTTCTCATCTCAAGGAGTTGAAGACCCTTGCAACCGCCAAAGCCAAGCTTGAGAAGGAGGTCTCAGTTCTTAAATTTCAGAAGGAGGAGGATAAGAGATCACTGATGAAGACTCATAGACTCGCCCTCGAGACAGAAACCGCGTCTCTGCGATCCGAGCTCAAGAAAATCACTGATGAGAGAAATATGTTCAGCAAATCCTTGAAGGAGGCAGAGGAGCTCGAAGAGACTCTTAGGAGAGAGCATGGGGAAGAGATTGGCAAGTTGAAGAAGGAGCTCGAGGCTGCCAAGCTCGACCATGATGCTGTAGTGGAGGCCGCCCAGGTTGAATTTATGAAGACCTTCATCCGAAGGGTTCCTGACTTCGACTGGGAGAAGCTCGGGCCTGGAAATGCTGAGTTCGCAGAGTCTCTTCGTAAGGAAATCGAAGAAGAGGATGCGAAGGAGGCGGCCAGGCTCGCTAGCGAAGCCACACAAGCCAAAGCAGCTGAAGCCACCAAGCCTTAAATTATTTCTCTGTTTCTGAATATTGAACTGGGGATGCGGACACCCCTTGAATGTCTCGCAATCATGTAATATTGTTTTATTTAACTTTGATAACCCCTTAACTTTGATTATCAACTGAACTGGGATCGCATGGCGACCCTTTGTTTATGAATTCGTGCGTTTTAACTTTTCCATCCAATAATGCCTCGTTATATTTGCACATAACATATTTGCACAAGTAATTTAGCTTCGCTTGCTTAGTACCTTGACTTCGAAATTATATCTTTACTTTTCATCTTTGCATGTTGAATTGTCTTGAATAGTACTAAATTGCATGACTTTGCTTATGTTCCTTAGATTGTTGTAGCAGTAACTTCAAATGCGATCCTTGCATCGTTGAGATGGCTTGGACCTTAATATGTTAATGTTAACAAACGAGCAAGTAAAATGCACAATAAAAAGTAATTCATAGAGAAATTGAACTTTTATATTGATAAACGGGGCGAAGCCCAAACAGGTTGACAAGCGGAGCGAGGCCCAATAAATGATAAATGGGGCGAGGCCCAATAAATGATAAGTGGGGCGAGGCCCAAAAAAGTGGTAAGTAAGGCGAGGCCCAATGCCATTACATCATAAAGGGAAGGTGTCTATACGACCACTACCCCCCAGTATTTTGTATGGATTTATTCACACGAAATAGATAGAAACTACCAGGAGCGATGCCTTCACTGATAGTATTTGCGCAAATGTTCCGCATTCCAAGCTCGCGGAATGACCTTATCCTTCATGTCTGTGAGGTAATAAGTTCCCTCTGAGAGAGTAGCATAGATTTTGTAAGGCCCTTCCCAATTAGCACCAAAGACACCATGGCCCGGGACCTTAGTGTTAGGCATGACTCTTCGAAGCACGAGGTCACCTGTCTTTAAAGAACTTGCTTTGACCTTTCCATTATAGTACCTCGCTGTCCTCTGTTGGTAAGCCGCGAGGCGAAGCTGAGCCTCGCTTCTTGTTTCTTCTATCATGTCTAGGTACAATCTATGATTCACCTCGTTTGCATCGGGATCGTAGTGTTCCCTTCTAAACGACCCGGAGCCCACCTCAACAGGGACCATGGCCTCGCAGCCATATGTTAGGGAAAATGGAGTCTCTCCAGTTGTGGTCCTTGGGGTCGTGTTATATGACCACAAAACCCTTGGTAATTCTTCCGGCCAATTGCCTTTGCTCTCCTCTAATTTGGCCTTCAAAGTATGTTTGATGATTTTGTTGATGGCCTCAGTTTGACCATTTGTCTGGGGGTGACTCACAGCTGAAAAACTCTTCTTAATCCCCAAGTTCTCACAGAATTCTTTCATGTCCCTGCTATCAAATTGTTTTCCATTATCTGATATGAGCTGATAAGGAATCCCATAGCGACACACTATTGCCCTGTACACAAAGTCCTTGAGTTTCTTTGCAGTAATAGTGGCAAGTGGCTCGGCCTCGGCCCATTTGGTGAAATAATCAACGGCCACAACTGCGTACTTGACACCTCCTTTGGCCTTAGGTAGCTCCCCAATTAGGTCAATGCCCCACATAGCAAAGGGCCATGGGCTCGTTAGCGAGGTGAGGTGGGAGACAGGAGCGTTGCTGTAGTTAGCGATCCTTTGGCAATTATCACACTTCCTTGCGAACTCAAAAGCATCTCTCTTCAAAGTAGGCCAGTAGTACCCTTGGCGAAGAATCTTTTGGGCTAGAGAACTACCCCCCGAGTGATTGCCACATATTCCTTCATGAACTTCTCTGAGAATGTAGTTGCATTCTTCTCCATCCACACATCTTAGGAGCGGGGTGTTGAACCCTCTTCTATATAGGACCTCGTCATAGATGACATAGCGAGCCGCCTGATATTTGATTTTTCTTGCCTCTTTTTTGTCTTGAGGCAGGGCTCCACTTTTCACATACTCCCATATGGGGGTCATCCAGGTTGACCCTGGGGTCGCTATCCCCATAACAAACTCCTCTGGCACACTGGACTTTGTTTGAATTTCCAGTGGAAGAATTCCAAGTAGGGTGGCCTCGCGACGCGACCCCAACTTTGCTAGTGCATCAGCCCCCTGATTCTTTTCTCTTCTAATATGAACCACTTTGATATTGTTGAACTTTTTCATTAGCTTCTGTGCACATCGCAGATATAGTTCAATCTGCTCACCTCTAGCTTGCCACCCACTCCAGAGTTGATATGTTACTAGCATGGAATCGCTGTAAACTTTCAGATTCTCCACCTTCATCTCCAATGCAAGTTTAAGACCAATGATGAGGGCCTCGTACTCTGCTGCATTATTGGTGGCCTCGAAGGCGAAGTGTACTGCACTTTGTATCTTGCGACCTTCTGGAGTTACCAACTCGATGCCAGCCCCAGCTCCTTCCTTATTTGATGCTCCATCAACATATAGTTCCCACCACGAGGCGGAATTTTCTTTCTTAGCCTCGCTAGATGCGGTCTCTGGGATCGGTATGATAGCCATTTTATCTTCCTCAGATTGAGGAGGGAATTCCAGAATGAAGTCTGCAAGTGCCTGACCTTTAATGGGACCACGAGGCTTGAACTCAATATCAAATTGGCTGAGTTCAACTGTCCACTTCAACAATCTCCCTGAGGATTCTGGCTTATGCATTACCTGCCTCAATGGATAGGCTGTGCGAACCTCAATGCTATGGGCCTGAAAGTAGGGCCTCAATTTCCGCGAGGCCAACACCAGGGCATAGGCTAGTTTCTCCATGTTTGTGTAACGAGTCTCAGCATCTAACATCCTTTTGCTAACATAGTACACAGGATACTGGACTTTCCCCTCCTCGCGAATTAGCACTGCACTGACCGCATATTCTGACACTGCGAGGTAGACAATGAGCGTCTCCCCGTCCTTGGGCTTAGATAATACTGGTGGCGAGCCAAGTTGCTCCTTGATATTCTGAAAAGCCTCCTCGCATTGAGGGGTCCACTCAAAGTTTTTTCCAACCTTCTTAATTGCCTTGAAGAACTCATGGCATTTATCTGATGATTTAGAGACGAACCGGTTAAGGGCTGCGATCCGTCCCGTTAGACTCTGAACTTCCTTCACACTTCTTGGGGATCGCATGTCCACCAAGGCCTTTATTTTTGCAGGGTTCGCTTCAATTCCCCTGTGATTGACAATGAACCCCAGGAACTTTCCAGACTCAACTCCAAAGACACACTTCTGTGGATTGAGCTTCATTCTGTACTTCCTTAGTATATCAAACATTTCAGCGAGGTGGGCGATGTGATCCCTAGCCTCTTTGGATTTTACCACCATGTCATCTACATAAACTTCCATTGTCTTCCCAATCTGCTTCTCAAACATCATATTGACGAGCCGTTGATAGGTAGCCCCAGCATTAAGGAGACCGAAGGGCATCCCGATGTAGCAATAGAGACCTCTATCCGTGATAAACGAGGTGTGCTCTTGATCAGGACCGTACATGGGTATCTGATTGTACCCAGAATAAGCATCCATGAAGGAGAGAAGTGCATGCCCTGCTGTTGCATCCACTAGCTGATCAATCCTTGGCAAAGGAAAACTATCCTTTGGGCAATGCTTATTGAGATCAGTGAAATCCACACATGTTCTCCATTTTCCGTTTGGCTTCTTCACGAGGACAGGGTTCGCGAGCCAGTCAGGGTAGAATGATTCCCTCACGAGCCCGACCTTAAGTAGTCTATCCACCTCTTCTTTGAGAGCCTCGGCTCGCTCTCCACTTATTGGCCGCCTTTTCTGTCTAACACCTTTTTTGTTTGGATCCAAGTTGAGCCTATGACACATTACATTAGGATCGATCCCGATCATGTCTTCATGCGACCAGGCGAACACGTCAAGGTTGGCCTTCAGAAAAGTGACCAGTCTCTCTCTAAGATCAAGGTTGAGTTGCGACCCTATTTTCAACACCTTTGAAGGGTCCTGCACATCAACAAGAATAGGGATCGTGTCTTCAGCTGCCCCAGCTCGCTCCACATGCTCTGGGATGCGAGGATCCAGGTCTAGATCATATTCACGAGCCTGACTAGATTCTGCCTCGCAGGGGTTGACACCTGCGTGCCCATACTCCTTAACAACAGTTGTTGTCTGTTTGATACCATTTGGCAGTTCTGTCAGTGTAGATGTTTCTTTGCGAACCCATTTTCCCTTTCGGGCTCGTACAGCGGCCTGCTCTGGGCTCTCCTCGCTATCACTATCTGTAGCCTCTTCAACAATCCCTTTCTGGATAACCATTACTGGCTGCGAGGTTTCCATCATTAAAGCACCTGGTACTGGTTCTACCTGAATTCCCAAATTATCAAAATAACCAGCTGGGAGTTCCTTGATTGATATGATGTTGCATTCATTTGAGGGTCGCGAGGCCGATTTGCGAGCCCTATCTTCCTCCTCGCTTTCCATCCTGTCTACCATAGATATGCTACCCTTTTCAGCGGACTTAAGGGCCTTGTTGTAACATTCTCGTGATTCATGCTGCGCCCCCTTGACACATCCCACTCCATTTGGGGTAGGAAACTTCATGGAAAGATGATAGATAGAAGTGACCACCCTCATTTCCTTAAGTATAGGCCTCCCTACAATAGCATTGTATGCTGAAGGTTGATCCACCACTATGAAGTCTGCGATCTGGGTAGTGATGCAAGGCTCGTCTCCTAAAGTCACAGGAAGTCGTATGAGACCCTTGACACTCACTGAGGCTCCAGTAAAACTATACAAGTGTCCCACAGTTGGGATGAGATCTTTATCCACGTAGCCCATCTTTTGGTAGACCTCGTATGTCAGGAGATTCACAGCACTCCCATTATCAACCAGAACTCTGTAGACATTCTGCGATCCAATGCGAATTCGAACAACGAGGGCATCAGAATGAGGGTGATGAACCCACTTCGCATCCTCCTCAGTGAACATGATGTTTGTATCTTCCCCCTTGAAGAGCTTTGGGGGTCGTTCTTGCAAGTGATGTACATTAGTGAGGGGTCGCTCCCTGGCCTCGCGAGCATACCTTTCTCTGGCTTTATTGCTGTCTCCCCCGATGTGGGGTCCCCCAATTATCACATGAATACTTCCGCCTCGCGCTTCCCTTTCCTTAATGACTGGGTTCTGTTCAGGTGGGGGGGCTTGATTATACCCAAGGCCAGACTTGGGATTATGCTTCTTCACCTCGCGAACCGCCCACTCAGTCAACTTTCCATCACGAATTAACTGATCCACTTGCTGCTTCAGCTCTCGGCAGGTTGATGTATCATGCCCTGTTTGTTCATGAAAGGCACAATACCTGCTAGTGTTTGCGGTCCCTTTCAGACCCATCGGTGTAGGCTTCATGAATATCCCCTTGTTTTCATTGACTGCATAAATGTGATCAATTGAGGCGACCAGAGGGATATACTTGTCTCCGTCCCTCGCGGGGCGAGATCTAGGTGGGGATCGCCTCAAAGGATCGCGGTCTCTCCTTTTTGGGCTGGGGCTTCGACTTCGATCCCGTCTTCGCCCTGGACTTCTGGAGTCCTTTCTTTTTACCCCCCGATTTCTATTCCAACTGCCACTCCTTTCATTATTCTTCTTCAAATCTGCGAGTGACTTCTCAACACGCTTGAAAGGCTCAGCGATCTTGTGCAATTCAGAGAGAGTACTAGGGGTCTGTTCTTGTAGCTTCTTCCAAAATTCCGTACCTTCCCTTACTCCAGCGATGAGGAAATTTTTCACAGCTTCGTCATTTGCACCTCGCACGCGAGGCACCTCAGCATTGAACCTCTTGAAGTAATCATGAAGGGCTTCGCCTTCCTTCTGTTTTATGTTTGCTAAGGTGGATACAGGGGGTGCATAGAGCATCGAGGACTGGAACTGTTTGATAAAGATGTCCACGAGTTGCTCCCAAGAATCGATGACAATCAATGCCCCTAGCTTCGAAAACCACTGCTGAGCACTTCCCCTCAGCGAGGCCGCAAATAGTCTACACCTCGCTAGTAATGAGACCTGATAAACATCCATCTCATTGTTGAATCGAATCACGAACTCCGCTGGATCAGTGTCGCCATTATAGGTCATATCATGCTGATGGCCTCGAAACACTGCAGGAAGCGGAGCGGTTCGAATTTCGTGAGTAAAGGGCGATGACGAGCCCATAGTGCTAAAGATCCCTTTCTCACTGTTCATCGCGTCCAGGGCCTTCTTCAACTCCTCCAGCTTATAGTCTCCTACCTTGACCTCCTTTTCAGCCTCCTTTTTACCTCCAGTACTTCCATGATGAGACTGGGTCTTTTTTAGGACACCGGACTCCTCCTGGTCATTCCTGCGATCCTTCTTTTTACGATCCTCTTCAAGATATTGAGATCGTTCCTGGTCTCGATGAGATGGGGGTCTGTCATCGCGACGATGGGACCGCTCACGCTCTCTACGGAGAGAGGGGGGTCTGTCATCGCGACGATATGACCGCTCGCGATCTCGAGGAGACAATTGTCGATGTGTGCCCCTACTTCTGTTCTTAGATCCTTCATGACGAGGCGCATTAAACTTTTCCAATTTTAGACGAAGGTCATGCTCAGTCAGCTTCTTTCCGAGACGGTCAAAAACACTGACCGATCTCCCCTCAGATGAGGCGACCTTGTCATGCGATCCCCCTTTCTGTTCGAGCGAGTCCTCCCCCTCATTCCAGTCAGGGTTGGTTTGATCTGTTAGGACATCATCGAAGTCATCAACGAGTTTCTTAGGGGGAGTTTGCTTCCTTCCACTGGCACTCTACCGCCTGTCCTTGCATTCCTCTTCGATCCTCTAGAGCTATAGCGCCTCTCCACCTTTGCGACCCTTTCATGTACCGCGGTCACCTGCTCACCGAGGCCTTTTAGAAAAGACATGACCTCGCTGTTCAATGTCACCCTCTGTGCTGGGGGGGTCTGCTCCTCCTTGTTCCCAGTCTGAGAGTTGTCCTTGGACGCTTCGTCCTCTGGGGGGCCTCTTGTCAGGGGATCGTCCTTGTTCACCTTATGCGACCCCGGGGTCTCACCATCGTTCCTCTTTTTGTGTGATTTAGTCATCGTTCTCCCAATTCAATGACTATCCCCTCCTTCTAGCGCCAAATGTTATAGGGAGAATATTGTATAACAATATTTTGGAGGTTTGCTGGATTATCGGAGCAAAATACAGATATTTTGCTAACAAAAGAAGAACAAAGGATTAGGGTTTGTGTGTATGAATGTGGCTGAGCTTGATAAGTGTTTTTCAGGTAAACTGTTTCTCATCCGTATCAAGGTGCCTACGTACCCTATTTATAGGGATCAAGCCTAACGTTGTTCTTAGGCCACAAGTTACCTAGGCGGGCTAGGGTTTTAAGAGATAAGCCAAAGTCCAAGCCCATGTAGCTAGGGCTGACGTGGCAATGAGTCATCAATCCTATCCATGATCCAGCTGTAGAAGCTCATGACCTCGAACGGATAGGTCTGGAATAAAGGATCCATCAGGGCCCTTGCATGCGACCTTGAGAGGCCTGGCCATGAGCCTTCTAGAGAAGAGGAGATGATGATCCCGCTGTGAGTTACTTATGCGATACAAAAGCGAAGCGAGGCGATACATAGCGAGGCGCTATAACGCGAGGCGCAATCATGTAGCGAGCGAGGTGCTCCTGTAATGGAGATATTATGTCCAAGGCATGCTGGGCTGATTCCAATAATGGGCTTTGGTGACCCAATCTTCATCTTCTAGGCCCATCATAGATTATGAAGCATCAATCTAGCTAATCAAATCAATTTAGCCATTATGCCAGATTTGGGCATAACAGTCAATGTATCACCAAAATAATCTCAACCACGAATTTAATATATTATAAATAGACGATCAAGATTATATCATCTCAAAAATAAAATTCTGATCTAAAAAGGATATAATTTGAAAAGGTTGTATTATAATTGAATTTTAAAAAAATTATAATCTAAAAAAGAAAATTATAATCTAAAAAAGATATAATTAAAAATGGTTGTATTAAATTTAAATTTTATTTATTTATTTATTTATTAATATTAAAGAAAATTCATATTTACTATTTGAGCTCTATCTTGAGATATAAAAATCATATTTGGATGATTTTATAGCCCATGTGAAACTCATAAAATTATTTTTAGTTTAGTGAGGTTTTTATAATTATTATCCAAATAAAAAAACTTAAATCTCAACAGAAAATACAATAACAAATTTTTGCATCAATCCTATTCAATGTAGAAGATCTACATTGATTCAATTTTCGAAAACCAAATTATATATTATTCAAATCATTAACATACACTTTTCATATTTCAATGTACATACACTTTTTAGTTTGTATATTAAAATATAAAATATTTTTTATGATAGATCCAACAGTTTTCATATACTCCCTCCGTCCCTCCGAATTCTTACGTTTGCGGACCAGTTTCCGGCACGCATTTTAAGGTGTATTTTAAGGATAGTTCTATAACTTATTTTTGATATTTTCTTTTTTTGTATAAAAATAGAACAATTCTATTTTTATACAAAAAAAGAAAATATCAAAAATAAGTTCTAGAACTATCCTTAAAATGCACCTTAAAATGCGTTCCAAACACGCAGTTTTTTATGTAAAGAAATGAGAGGGACAAAGGGAGTATTTATTTTAAGATCCAACGCTTCTTTTTTATTTTGTCATATTGAGGCAAAATTACACTACCAAAATTTATTTATTTATACTACCAATTACCAAAATTTTGGACAAAATCTCTCTTATACTTATTATTAAAACTTTATTTGGTTGTTAGTGAAACTATATTCAAATAATTTTAAAGAATGGTGTTTTGAAAATAAAAACGAAACATAAGTAGATTTCATAATTGAATAGAATTTTCAACGTAAAAAATCGTCAATTTCTTCTCTTTTTTGTTTCTGCGTAGTTTTAATTGGAAAAAATAATTATTAAACCATCACTAAATTAAAATTTATTTTGTCACGTGGGCTGTAATATCGTACAAATCAAATTTTAAGAATTTAAGATAGAACACAAAAATTAAATTAATAGTGTAAAATCTTATATATATATATATATATATATATATATATATATATATATATATATATATATATATATATATATATATATATATATAGGGTGTGGCTCAAAAGAGAACTCATTTTTTGAAGAAAACTAAGGTACTAATCCTAACCATTGGATGTATTATAATCAATGGCCCCGCCAGGGGCACCCACACGCTAATCAAATACACCCTCACACACACAATCCCACCTAATCCCCTCCGTTTTTAATTTGATTTTTCCCGTCAATCGGTGATATTTTTTTAAAATTGAATTTCACCACATTTTTCTCCATCTCCCAATGATCAGTTTGCATACCATATGTGCTATATTTTAATTTAGTTTTCTAAGTTCTCCTTTTAAAGGGTTCTCTCTAGATCCCTACTCATATATATATATATATATATATATATATATATATATATATATATATATATATATATATATATATATATATATATATATATAGGCCTTTGCTCCATACAGAACACTCTTATATAACAAACAACAAAGAACACCTTAGATCTATTAGATCCTTTGGCCCCGCCAGGGGCACCCAATACAAAAAGTTGTTATTTTTTTACCCTCTATCAAGTCTGCAAAAAAAATTGAAAAATACTGTTCACTGATGACGTCATCAATGAACAGTAAATTTCCAAAAAAAAATTTGCTGGTTTTCTATAGGGTAAAAAAATAACTTTTTGTATTGGGTGCTATGACGGAACTCTTAAATTATATTAGATATGAGGTGTTCTTTATTGTTTGTTATATATGTTGTTTGCTATGGAGTGCAACTATATATATATATATATATATATATGCCTTTGCTCCATACAGAACACTCTTATATAACAAACAATAAAGAACACTATAAAATCAATTATTCCAATAGATCCATTGGCCCCGCCAGGGGCACCCAATACAAAAAGTTCTTATTTTTTTATCTTTTATCCATCTAGCAAAAAAAAAAATTTTGAAAAAAAATCCCTATTCATGATGACGTCACTGCTGATGTCATCATGAACAGTGATTTTTCCCAAAAAAATATATTTTAATTTTTTTTTTTGCTAAATGTATAGAAGATAAAAAAATAAGAACTTTTTGTATTGGGTGTCATGACGGAACTCTTATATTGAATTAAATATGAGGTGTTCTTTATTGTTCTTTATATAAGGTGTTCTTCATGGAGTGCAACTCATATATATATATATATATATATATATATATATATATATATATATATATATATATCAATTTTTAACAACAATTTAATATGTAAATGAATAAGAAATAAATATTAAAAATATTAATGTAATTATAAATATTAAAAAAGGAGTCGTGCGTTGCGCGGGTTATAAGCTAGTATCAAATTATACTTTGTAGATTTTGCTAAGGTGTTTTTCATTATTACCAGTTGTAGTTTATGTTTATGTGAGGAGATCCTCAATTCAAATTTCGTCATGTTGTGAAGTTTAATCCAATTTTTTATCTTTTTGTGAAGTTTAATCCAATTTTTTTATCTTTTTGTTTGATAGAATTATTTGTTAGGAGACAAAGAGAAGAGATTGCAATTTGTGGATGATAGGGTCATAGACACACGGACCGGTGAATAACCTCTATATTTTTTTTTTATTAATGTAGGTCATCTTCATTAAATAGAATTATTGTAAAATTTCGTAATTATATGTTCTTTTGAGTTTGAGTGTTTATATTCAAAAACTAATTGTTCAATAATCAATATATCAATATATATATATATATATATATATATATATATATATATATATATAGAGAGAGAGAGAGAGAGAGAGAGTTGCACTCCATAGCAAACACCTTATATAACAAACAATAAAGAACACCTCATATCTAATATAATTTAAGAGTTCCGTCATAGCACCCAATACAAAAAGTTGTTATTTTTCTACCCTCTAGCAAACCAGCAAAAAAAAATAATTGAAAATTTACTGTTCATTGATGACGTCATGATGACGTCATCAGTGAAGTCATCAGTGAACAGTAATTTTCAAATTTTTTTTTTTGCAGACTTGATAGAGGATAAAAAAATAACAACTTTTTGTATTGGGTGCCCCTGGCGGGGCCAAAGGATCTGGTGTTCTTTGTTGAATGGAGATCCTCAATTCAAATTTCGTCATGTTGTGAAGTTTAATCCAATTTTTTATCTTTTTGTGAAGTTTAATCCAATTTTTTTATCTTTTTGTTTGATAGAATTATTTGTTAGGAGACAAAGAGAAGAGATTGCAATTTGTGGATGATAGGGTCATAGACACACGGACCGGTGAGTAATCTCTATATTTTTTTTTATTAATGTAGGTCATCTTCATTAAATAGAATTATTGTAAAATTTCGTAATTATATGTTCTTTTGAGTTTGAGTGTTTATATTCAAAAACTAATTGTTCAATAATCAATATATCAATATATAGGCTAGCGTTCAAATAGAAACCAACCTTAGAATAGAAACTAGAAACCTACACTAAATAAATTATATTTCATTTATTTTAATGGCCCCGCTAGGGGCACCTTCACAAAAAACGTTTAAAATTCTTGGCTCTATTCAACAAAAATATAAAAAAAAATAAAAAAAATTTTAAAAAAAAGTTACTGTTCACGTGCCACGTCATCACGTGAACAGTAACTTTTTTTTTTAAATTTTTTAAATTTTTTTATATTTTTGTTGAATAGATACAATAATTTTAAACGTTTTTTGTATTGGAGTACCCCTAATTTGGTCATTAGATTAGCTTGAAATATTTAATTTAGGTTTAATTTCTAGTTTTTATTTTAAGTTAGTTTCTATTAGAACAAGACCCTATATATATATATATATATATATATATATATATATATATAGAGTTGCACTCCATAGAAAACACCTTATATAACAAACAATAAAGAACACCTCATATCTAATATAATTTAAGAGTTCCGTCATAGCACCCAATATAAAAAGTTGTTATTTTTTTACCCTCTAGCAAACCAGCAAAAAAAAAAATTTTGAAAATTTACTGTTCATTGATGACGTCATGATGACGCCATCAGTGACGTCATCAGTGAACAGTAATTTTCAAAAAAAAAAAATTTTTTTGCAGCCTTGATGGAGGATAAAAAAATTACAACTTTTTGTATTGGGTGCCCCTGACGGGGCCAAAGGATCTAATAGATCTAAGGTGTTCTTTGTTGTTTGTTATATAAGAGTGTTCTGTATGGAACAAAGGCATATATATATATATATATATATATATATATATATATATATATATATATACTATTATATTAAAGCCGAAATATTGAAAGTTTTGGTTTTCGGTTTGGTTATCCTAAGTTTTGGTTTTCGGTTTGGTTATCCTAATTATTAAAATAAATAATTAAATTACAAAAACAACTCAAAAAACTAATTACTAATGTTAACGTAATTATATTCGGATTAAAATTCCTACATCCACTTCTACTTAGACTCTTTTTTCTGCTCCAACAACTCAATTATTCATTTTTTCTAAAGATTTTACTTCTAATTAAAACACTTTACCATTTAATTTAAAACTAATATTAGAATAATTAATATATATCCAAAATATCACACCATATCTTTCCGTAATTATTTTTAGTAGTAATTTTTGTAATTAAAACATGGAGTACTTTTTAATTCAAAATTAATCTTGAGATCACTAATATACACCCAAAAATATCTCACCATATATACAAATCATTATTTTTATTAATAAATAACAATCGTTAGATCTAATAATAAGATATATTATATGATTAAATTAATTTACTAAAAATTCAAAGTTCGAACCCGTCAACGACATTTTTAATTTAGAATTTTACAAAATAAATTTTAAACCATGCATTTCATTATATAAATTTATATTAAAATAAATTAAAAAATTATTAAAAATAAGGATTATATAAAAACATAATTATAATGTTAAATAAATTTTATATAACCTATCAAAAGAAACCCGTGCTTCGCACGGGTTATAAGCTAGTATATATATATAAAGGAGGATATGCGGGAGTTTAGGTGTCGCTCTAAAATTGTCTCAATCTATTTTTCTAATTTTCTAGAATTTTTGAATTTTAACACTAATAAATATAAAAATATTATTTAACATATTAAAAATAGAATAGGTGTTCGAATTTATAGAGAAGAATAGTTCGAATTTATAGGGAAGACATGTGATAAGAAGTTCTATTGGAAGTATAATAAGTATTTGTAAATCATATGATTAAAAGTTCTACCGGAACACTAGTACAGAATACACCTATAGCGTCGCCACCTATAGCGTCGCCACCTATAGCGTCGGTTGTTGACCTATAGCGTCGCCAGTTTACCTATTGCGTCGGTTGTTTGCATTAACCGACGCCTTAGGTCATCTGCCAGAAGCTATTGCGTCGGTTGTTTGCATTAACCGACGCTATAGGTATAGCCTATAGCGTCGCCTTTTTAAGGGGCGACGCTATAGGCTATACCCAGAAGCTATTGCGTCGGTTGTTTGCATTAACCGACGTTATAGGTATAGCCTATAGCGTCGCCCTTTTAAGGGGCGACGCTATAGGCTCTACCTATAGCGTCGCCCCCTAAAATGGCGACGCTATAGGTTAATGTTTTTTTTAAAAAGAGCCTATAGCGTCGCCCATTCAAATGACCGACGCTATAGGTCAATTTTTTTTAAAAAAATAATTATTTCAAAAGTGGAATTTCACCATTACAAAATATAATCCAAGAACACCAAACAAGTCTAAACACAATTTTAATCCCATTAAAAAATAAACCATTCAATACAACCAAAATACTAGTTTTACTCATTAATGTTACCCTACTTTCAATAATTTTCTATTTTTTTTATATTTTTCCCCATTTTTAAACTAGTTTGTCAAAGAAATCAAAAAATTAAATAAAAATAGGAAAAATGCCAATTTTTGAAAATAAATTCATACACAACAAATTAGTGATACTGACAATTTGTATGATTAATTTTACCCTACTTTCCCTAATTTTCCATTTTTTTTTCCCTATTTTTAACTAGTTTGTAAAAGAAATAAAAAAATTAAATAAAAATAAGAAAAATGCCACTTTTTGAAAATGAATTCATACACACCGAAGTAGTCATATTCACTATTTGTGTGATGAATGTTACCCTACTTTCCTTAATTTTCCATTTTTTTTATTTTTCCCCATTTTTAACTAGTTTTTCAAATAAATCAAAAAATTAAATAAAAATAGGAAAAATTCCAATTTTTGAAAATAAATTCATACACACCAAATTAGTCATACTCACTATTTGTGTGATGAATGTTACCCAACTTTCACTAATTTTCCATTTTTTATTTTTCCACCATTTTTAACTAGTTTGTCAAATAAATCAAAAAAATTAAATAAAAATTGGAAAAATGACAATTTTTGAAAATAAATTCATACACACCAAAGTAGTCATACTCAATATTTGTGTGATGAATGTTACCCAACTTTCACTAATTTTTCTTTTTTATTTATTGTGATTAATCAATTCAATTATGCAAAAATCAAATTTTCTTCACATTTTTTTAATTATAAAAATAATAAATAATAATTTTTTATAATAAAATTTTAAATCACACGCGTGTCAAAATAAAAAAATGGGCGGTCAATGAAAATATTGTATTTATAAGATCAAAACTTGTAAAATTTAATTTAATCATTTTAAAATCATTTTGATATGTGTGTGATAAAAAAAAATATAAAAATTATAATTTATAATTTTGATATGAAAATTATAAAAAAAATATAATATTTATTTATATGTGTGTGTGTGTGAATGTATGTGGGAAGTTCACAGAGTGATTGCTGAGCGGCAGATGAAAAATCAAAAGGGCCGCTAAAATTTTTAACCCGCACAATTTTCCATTTTTTTATTTTTACCCATTTTTAACTAGTTTGTAAAATAAATCAAAAAAAATAAATAAAAATAGTAAAAATGATAATTTTTGAAAACAAATTTATACACACCAAAGTAGTCATACTCACTATTTGTTTCATGAATTTTAACATAATTTCACTAATTTTCCATTTTTTTTTTATTTTTCCACATTTTTAAGTAGTTTATCAAATAAATCAAAAAATTAAATAAAAATAGGAAAAATGACAATTTTTGAAAATAAATTCATACACACCAAACTTGTAAAATTCATATTTAATTCGTTTTTAATCCTACAATCATTTTAAAAATATGGGGAGACAGCTAATTTAAATCTCTACATTTTAAAAATAATATCGAGATATTTTCACAACTTTATATATTTATTTTACAATTTACAAATTATAAAAATTATAAAAATTCGATCCCTAATTTTACAATTTACAATTTACAATTTTCTTTTTACAATTTACAATTTTCTTCACATTTTTTAATTATAAAAATTTAATTTGGGGTGGATTGGATTTTACTTTAACTGGGTCTAACAATTGGATCCCTAATTTTCTCTATCTCTATCTCGCTCTCGCTATCTCTCTCTCACCCTCAACTCTCTCAAGAAACTGTGTCTCACTTTCATTCTTCTTTAATTCATTCGTTTTGAGTTCAATTCATTCGATTTTTTCACTTAAACTTCAAGTAATTAGGTTTTTTTTTGGATTTCAGGGCTTCAACTAATTCATTCATTTTGAGGCAGAAATATTGGATGCTGAGTTGAAGCTTGTTAGTGAGTAAGCTTGTTAAGTGCAAAAGGGAGATCTGGAGGGTTCAGTATGCTTTGAGTCGTATCCGCAATGTATGGGCTAGGAATCTTCTCACCCTTGAACAAACATATCAGGTATAATTTGCTTCTTTACAATTTATTTATCTCCGATTGCAGTCTCTGTTTCAATTTATGTATACATATATATGCAATTAATCTCACGTTGCTGTTAAGGGAGATTCAAGCGAATGAAATTTTCAAGGAATTGCAAATTGACTTGTTTCCACTTGAGTATCTCGAAGAGCTTTCCGAATTGCTTTGTGTATGTGTTTTTATTGTGGCGATTATAGTTTGGGGATTTTTAGGTAAAATTAGAACTTTTTAGTATTTAATAGACTTCAACCATCTTCTTGTTGTTTTTTCAAGCCTTCTCTTCAATGGACTTCAAGAACTCAACACCATCTTTTATTTTCCACTCCCACAAAATCAAACCAACAGGTTCATTTCTTTTATTATTTTCAATTTTTTAATTACTTGTAGTGAAAAAAGATCCCAACTTTATAATTTGTTTGTTTATTTTACAGTATTTCTGGTGTTATATGGTTGAATATTTTTATTTGCTTGTTTTGTGCTTACTGGTGTTGTTTTTTTGTGACAGTGCAAGTTAGTGAGACTACTTTTATGGGGTATGATGCTTGGTTACCGACTCCGCCTAAAGTAGATAAGCCTCGGTCTGTTTACAATGCTGCGTCGTTAGCGTTTATTGGTGACTGCATTTATGAGGTTTGATTTTGTTTTAGGCATATTGTTTTGAATTGGTGTTGCATTATGAAGGTAAGAATATACATTTGTCATCAGTGGTCACGCTTTGCTTAAATGAAAGTGGGTTGGAGGTAGTTTAAAATTTACTTAGCACGTTTCAAGCAATAATTGTGTTGGTTCTGAATAATCAACTCAAGTCGGACTGTTTGTTGGGGACTGAAAATGCGAATTTTGGGGGAAGGGGTATGTAAGTTTATTGTCAAAAGTAATTGTCTATAAATTAACCAAAATCGCCTTAAATAACTTTGACTAAATTCTGGAAATTTCATATTGGTATTTAAGCCAGCTACTTGTCCTGGGGCTTGTATGATATGTTGCAAACTATTTGCATGGTATTTTAGTATTTTACTGATCTTGAAACAAATCAAGCTCTTTTACCTGACATGCAATGCATATTAAAACAGAGACTTTATTCTTATCATCATAATTACTTGGAGTTTCGGGGACTGGAACATAGCCTTTATTAGCATGGTTAGAAGGAAAAAAAAAAGGGAAGTCTTTTTGAACACATCGGTTGTTTAATTGAGATCGGTTATTCTGCATAATTAGCCTCTGCTCCATGATACCCTGTTCTTTTATGCACTTTATAACATGTACAACCGTAAAGAAGACACGGTCTTTTTGTAAGAGACATTAAATTGGTTAATTGTCTCTCTATCACTTATCCTGTCACAAAATTACAAAATTAGTAGTAACTGTAGAGGAATAAACATAAATCTTACTAGGTAAGAACATGTATAACTTATTATTGTTCTGCTATCAGACATTCTTATTTACTGCAAGCTTGTTTTCTAATATGAAAATATATGCAGCTATATGCTCGGAGACACTTTTTGTTTCCTCCACTAAATATTGAAGAATACAATGATCAGGTGAAGGCAGTTGTACGTTGTGAGGCTCAGGTGTGGTTACTATTCTCAAGTTGTGCTAAAGTGTTGATATTTAGTATTTTAGTTAAACCTTCATATTCAGAATTCGTTTCTGTGGAGTCGAAGATTAACCTTATCTCAATGTTTCTGATACGCTGATTGTTTAGTTGGGAGCTTTAAATTTATTTATTTATTTTGATATTTATATTTAGGTAGCTAGATATGTTTATTGTTCGGTACTAAAACTAGTAGTTTATTGGTGACTGCATTTATGAGGTTTGATTTTGTTTTAGGCACATTGTTTTGAATTGGTGTTGCATTATGAAGGTAAGAATATACATTTGTCATCAGTGGTCACGCTTTGCTTAAATGAAAGTGGGTTGGAGGTAGTTTTAAAATTTACTTAGCACGTTTCAAGCAATAATTGTGTTGGTTCTGAATAATCAGCTCAAGTCGGGCTGTTTGTTGGGGACTGAAAATGCGAATTTTGGGGGAAGGGGTATGTAAGTTTATTGTCAAAAGTAATTGTTTATAAATTAACCAAAATCGCCTTAAATAATTTTGACAAAATTCTGGAAATTTCATATTGGTATTTAAGCCAGCTACTTGTCCTGGGGCTTGTATGATATGTTGCAAACTATTTGCATGGTATTTTAGTATTTTACTGATCTTGAAACAAATCAAGCTCTTTTACCTGACATGCAATGCATACTAAAACAGAGACTTTATTCTTATCATCATAATTACTTGGAGTTTCGGGGACTGTAACATAGCCTTTATTAGCATGGTTAGAAGGAAAAAAAAAAGGAAGTCTTTTTGAACACATCAGTTGTTTAATTGAGATCGGTTATTCTGCATAATTAGCCTCTGCTCCATGATACCTGATGTGTAAAATAACTGCAAGCGCACAGTGTTTAGTTGTAGCAATTACAGGTCGATCCACAGAGACTACGAATTTTCAAAACCCTAATAATTAAATCAGGCGAATTAGACAATAAGATTGGGGATGAGTTTTAATTAACCTAATTAAACTAATTAACAAAGATTATCAAATAATATGGAAAACCTAGGAATCCGAATCCGTTAATCAATCACAATTAATATCAACTCGCCCTAAAATCAATCCTCTTTTCTTCACAAATAAGATATATCAATCAACGAGACAAGCATATACTATGAAACTTGTTATCTAACAATAACCTATCAAAACTTCAAGGAGCAAGCATAGGCTATGAAAAACAAATCCGGTAACAATAATATATCAAAATCACTTTGTCAATTGAACAATTAAGCACCAAGAAAAATTATGAGCATCAATTAATAGGAACGAGGAGAAATCAAGAGTAATTAATTTAACTTCATCTTCATCCTAGGACAAGAAAATTAGCTAGACATGATTATGTAATTAAAAAAACACGAATTAAACATGGCTAAAATATAAACTAATTAATGATTTATATGGCTAATGCAAATAACACGTGAACAAAGTTAAAAACTAAGTAACTTTAATGTTGGAGAATTGGCCGAGTAATATATAATCACCGGCGACAGTAAAAAAACAGGAAAACAAATAACAATAAAATTCTAGGTGTCTAAATTACAAGGGAGAAGGCCATATATATAGGGGAAAATATTGGGTTTGGCCCCTTTGATTACAATCCAATCTTGAATATAATTTCTTCAATTTCCTTTTCTTCTTGAATAAGTAATCGATTTTTCCTCCAATTTCCTTTTCTTCAAGTATTTTCCACCTCCTTTCCCTTTTTGCACCTTTTCCTGCTAGAAATCTGTTTTTATTTATTTTCCTACAAAACAAAATAAAACAATTTATTAATTAATAAAATTACGAAAACGGACATAAAATAGGTATTAAAAATATGATTAATTATGGACCTATCAAATGCCCCCATACCTATCTTTTGCTCGTCCTCGAGAAAAATATATAATAAAATACTACCTAAATATATAATACCACTTCCGTAGGTGATCACGGTTGCATTTGGCATATGCAACAAGCCCTTTAAACCCCTAGGCAGCCCTAGTGGACGAGTGAGGTCTCGTGAGGGCCTATAGTGAATGTACCCACAAAATCCATCTAGCTCTTGTAAAAGATTTCTCAATGCAACACCACACATACAAGTCAGCTCATGCTACATCAACTTAAGAAATCAAAATGAATTTGCAATGTCTTGGTGTGTAAGGTGCAAGTATTCACATAGTCTACTCAAAGAAATATGCAGAGGTCATTAGAAGTCCACGTCAAGTGTAAAAATAAGTTGGTAACCATGCTAAGCCCACAAGAGTACACCTTAAAGTCAAAACTTGGGATCTCATATGCACAAAACAAGCAATAACTCACCTTTCACTCACAAAAGAATATTCACTCAAGAACAAGGGTAAGTGTATCACTCAATTCCAACAAACTCATAAGCATGCTTGACATTTGGTATCAATCTAACTTTAACACAACATACATTAATGATGATAATCAAAAGGTCTTTTATTTGGGTTGTAACGGGGCTAAGGACAAGGTATGTCAAGTAAGGCCAAATAAGGTGAAGTGTCAAAAGCTAGTAGGAACCATAATAAATCATACACAACAACATACATCCTCCCCATACATGGATTTCTAATTTTCTTCCAACAAACTGCTTGACTAGTCGAATGAAGAAGGATCTCAAAAACACAGAAACATAATTATGCTCTCATATGATTTTTTTTCAATTTTTTTTTTCTCTCTTTTTTTTTTTTTTTTTTCTGGAGAGCTAAGATAGATAATATAAATATATAAGAAACCACAATCCTTCTTCAAGAATTTATTGAATAACGACTGACAAGTAAGCAACAAAACCCAATATTTCCCAAAAAGTAATGAACAAAAGTAAACCCCATCTCACACACCTTATTACTCCCTCAACTTCCTACTAGCCTTTGACAATTGGGATCAAGTATACGTAAGGCTGTACAACAAAAAGGTCTAGGCAAGTAATGTGGTGTGTCACCGAAAAAATATGATTAAGCTCAAAGGGGTAACTAATTGATCATATATAAAGGGTGTGGTAATTTGGATAATAATTGGTTATTTCTAAACGCCTTTATCATCTTATCATCAAATAATGTCATGCATTTCAAGAAAGGTCTCAAACAAGTGCTAGCAATGCAAACAATATGTGGACACTCAAGCAAACGAATATAAAATGCAAAAGATATGCATATAGGCTCAAAATCTCACTTGGTGGTAAAACATAATTAATCCCAAGCAAAAATCTCTTTAAATGCACCTACTTGTACTCAAAGCATGGAAACCAAATCTTTTTGCACATATTCATGTCCTTTTAATTACTTACAACATTCAATAAGTCTACTAGTTTCAACTCGCTAGTGTATGTGTGTGCACAAGAACTTAGCATATCACTTCTCAATCAAAAGCTTCAGAAACACAAGAGTACTATAGCATGTAAGGGTGCATCAAGCCAACTTATAACAAGTAATCATTTCACAAGGCTAGAATTATTTTTGTATTTTTTTCATTTTTCAATTTTTTTGGGTTTTTTTTTTAAATAATACTACTAAATCCCTCCCCCATACCTAAATCATGCATTGTCCTCAATGTATGCAAATGAGAGAAAAAAAATGACAAAGTAAAAGGACGAGAATACCTGATAAGGGCATGAGGAGATACATTATTACCTATAACACTCACACACACATAAAACACAGACACATATAAAAGAAACACTTACACACACTCCCCCATACCTAAACTTGACTATATGGGAGATACATTACGAAACAGATATACTAACCAATACCAGATCGAGGGAAAATAACATTCATAACACAATCAACACACATGTGAAACACACCCACAAAAACACCATTATCCACTAGAGAAATATGATCATATACCAGAATAAAACTCATACCACTAACATCATTCATAAACCAATTAGACGCTTCTTTATGTTGTTTAAGCAGATTGATCACTTGAAATTCTTGGTTATGAACTAAGTCACTAGAAAGAACATGATGAGTTTCATTATCAACTATCAAAGACTGATCAAGAATGGAAAAAGATGGATTATGAACGAAAGTGGGTGGCTCACCAACAGAAGTCTTAACAACGGACTTAGGATCAAAAGAACTATCCTCAAGTTGGGTTACATGCTTAGAACAAATGGCATTCAATTCATCTAACATCTCATCAGAAGAAAAATTTCTATACAACTCATGAAGTTCTTTATTACACTCATACTCTAACATAACATCTTCCTCAAGAAAAGACTCAATTTCACTATTCTCAAGATTCGACCACGAAACAACCTCATCTATCAAATTAACACCTGTAGGTTGAATAGACATGACTATTAATGAAAAATCAAAAGGAAAATCTATATTATCCTAAGAAAAATCTAGACCTTGCTCCTAACAATAAGATACTACTAAAAGTCACAACTCAAAAAGCATTCGTCCTGACTGGCCAGGCAGGTGCAAGCATTGCCAAGAGGCTAAACACCTTTCTAGACACCAATCCAAATTAGCCAGGTAAGCGTCACACTTGCCTAGACACCAAACGAAAGAATACTTAGTGATTTGTTCCTCCTAGATTCTCTTCCTAATTGAGCGTGAGATCCTAGGGGCTAACGTCTACTTAGTTTTATTAAGGAAAGGGGAATGCAAGATGAAGGAATTAGTGATTTGTGGGCCAAGGAAAGGGTGATGAAATCCCTCACCTTATCTTGTAATTGGGTGGCACCCTTAAGATTGATTGAATGATGCAACACACAAAGAACAAGAAAATAAACACTTATGAATGCACTACACTACGTGTTTTATGGAAGCAACAAATACAATAAAGAAATCTAGATGATGTGATCCTATGTGAGAGAATGAATGATGCAGCAAATTGGTTTTTAACAAACAATTAACTAACTAATATTTTTTGGATTTTTTGAATTTTTAATTTTTTTTTTGTTTTTTCAATAATGAGAAAGAAAGAAAAATAGAGAGAGGTGATACGGAATACCGAAAAGCGCTTCTAAAAATTTCAAAAGAGACAGCGAGGCCTTCTAGCGATCTTCTTGTCCAAGCTTTTCTCCGCTTCACAATTCCCTAAAAAAAAAAACAAACAAAAAAAAACAAGAAACTAATCCGAAGAATTAATATCAAGGAGTGAAAATTACCAATAGTCCCCGGCAGCGGCGCCAAAAACTTGATGTGTAAAATAACTGCAAGCGCACAGTGTTTAGTTGTAGCAATTACAGGTCGATCCACAGAGACTACGAATTTTCAAAACCCTAATAATTAAATCAGGCGAATTAGACAATAAGATTGGGGATGAGTTTTAATTAACCTAATTAAACTAATTAACAAAGATTATCAAATAATATGGAAAACCTAGGAATCCGAATCCGTTAATCAATCACAATTAATATCAACTCGCCCTAAAATCAATCCTCTTTTCTTCACAAATAAGATATATCAATCAACGAGACAAGCATATACTATGAAACTTGTTATCTAACAATAACCTATCAAAACTTCAAGGAGCAAGCATAGGCTATGAAAAACAAATCCGGTAACAATAATATATCAAAATCACTTTGTCAATTGAACAATTAAGCACCAAGAAAAATTATGAGCATCAATTAATAGGAACGAGGAGAAATCAAGAGTAATTAATTTAACTTCATCTTCATCCTAGGACAAGAAAATTAGCTAGACATGATTATGTAATTAAAAAAACACGAATTAAACATGGCTAAAATATAAACTAATTAATGATTTATATGGCTAATGCAAATAACACGTGAACAAAGTTAAAAACTAAGTAACTTTAATGTTGGAGAATTGGCCGAGTAATATATAATCACCGGCGACAGTAAAAAAACAGGAAAACAAATAACAATAAAATTCTAGGTGTCTAAATTACAAGGGAGAAGGCCATATATATAGGGGAAAATATTGGGTTTGGCCCCTTTGATTACAATCCAATCTTGAATATAATTTCTTCAATTTCCTTTTCTTCTTGAATAAGTAATCGATTTTTCCTCCAATTTCCTTTTCTTCAAGTATTTTCCACCTCCTTTCCCTTTTTGCACCTTTTCCTGCTAGAAATCTGTTTTTATTTATTTTCCTACAAAACAAAATAAAACAATTTATTAATTAATAAAATTACGAAAACGGACATAAAATAGGTATTAAAAATATGATTAATTATGGACCTATCAATACCCTGTTCTTTTATGCACTCTATAACATGTACAACCGTAAAGAAGACACGGTCTTTTTGTAAGAGACATTAAATTGGTTAATTGTCTCTCTATCACTTATCCTGTCACAAAATTACAAAATTAGTAGTAACTGTAGAGGAATAAACATAAATCTTACTAGGTAAGAACATGTATAACTTATTATTGTTCTGCTATCAGACATTCTTATTTACTGCAAGCTTGTTTTCTAATATGAAAATATATGCAGCTATATGCTCGGAGACACTTTTTGTTTCCTCCACTAAATATTGAAGAATACAATGATCAGGTGAAGGCAGTTGTACGTTGTGAGGCTCAGGTGTGGTTACTATTCTCAAGTTGTGCTAAAGTGCTGATATTTAGTATTTTAGTTAAACCTTCATATTCAGAATTCGTTTCTGTGGAGTCGAAGATTAACCTTATCTCAATGTTTCTGATACGCTGATTGTTTAGTTGGGAGCTTTAAATTGTAACGCCCCCAAATCCACCCTGACAGGGGACCCGGGCCGTCACATTGTCTCAATATCCTGTAGCACAAGTTACGCAATAACAAAGCAAAATATATAATACAACGGAGCATAAAATGTCCCACTCCGCAGGTCCAAGATCGTCTTCACAGCGTAATACAAAACAACTTGGTACATCTCGAATTAATATATTACAAAAGTTCACATCAACAGAAATATAAAGATTCCAGTTGGATCTTCTAATTGTTGTCGCCATAGTCTTGCGCTTTCCCTTTCCCTTTATAGCCCTGGCTGGACGTCTCGCCTTTCTCCGTCTTGACAGCTGAACAAAATGTTGTAAAGCAAGAATGAGCAACTATAGTGCTCAGCAAGTTCTCTTCTCGCTCGGTATATAAATATAATAAGGTTTACCGAAATTAATACTCAAAATTTTAATATTGAAAATCACAATAAGATTTGACTCAAATTTATCTTGAAAATATCATACTCGAAAGGCTCAAAACTCATCTCAAAACAGAATACTCAAAAGACTCATTTGATATAACTCTGATAACTCATGATGTTAGGAATGAACTGGTCTTCCACCTCTCCGTATCTCGGTGGGGCGATCAACTAACCAACCAAGAATACCGGCCTCCGATGACACCGCACTTCGCCCGATCACGGCTACAATACGATATCAACTATAATATATATATGTATGAATGCTAGCATCATAATGGTTATCAATTCAACCAAGGCAACGAATGCCTAAAAATTCTCGGGTCCGTAAAACGGTACACGAGTCTCTCTTTCTCTATAAAGGGCCTCTTGCCCAAAATTGACCAGTAGAATACAGAATTCCCGAATAGTTGGGTACAGATAACTTGAGATAACTCTTTCAGAAAATATTTACAAATCTGGCGGACTGCCAGTATGACTCAATTTTACCACCAATCCGAACAATGGACTGATGTAAATTCTCAATAATAATTTATCGGTTGACATGAACAAAATGCCAAACCTTGACAATAAAATCGACTATCTCGAATCTATGAGAATAGTCCTAAGATTAAAGTAATTGGGAGTCGTACTGAACAAATAGTACTTCTCGATATTTATAATACTCAACATTGATGAACGTGTAAATAGAATATTTTTCACTTGATCGACGAATAAAAATCTCTAATAATTATAATTTTAAACTCCTATCGGTTAGTTCAAACGAGGAACTAATTGCAAGATAATCAATAAATAACGATTGAATTTGTACAATAAATTCAATCGAAAAGAATAAATTTAACTATCTCGGACGAATGAGATTAGTTTCACTGAATAAAATAATAGTCGTCTCGAATTAATGAGATCGACCCGATAGCAACGAAATTATTTCTACGCTTATAGGGATTATAATTCTCAAAAGAAATTATTGCATCATATAGAGCAACAGATAATCTCAATATGTAACATCTCGAAAATAATTAAGAAAATAAATAACACGAACAGAAATTCACAGTTTCCAAAAGTTAGGGTAAGAACGAACTTGCCTCGATCTCGAAGTGCAAATGAATGCAGATAAAAATTATACTCTACCCGTGAACTCGGCTTCGGTCTACGGCTCGGGGATTATTCTCTAAAAATGGCAACCAGGAATACGTGAGCGATTCTTCAAAATAAAATACTCCCGATCCGATAATCTAATTAATAATAATATAATATCTCACAAAATATCTGGAATAAATAACAGAAATCAATTCCGGGATAAATAAATATTTCTTCAAACACAGGAATTAAATCTGGAGAATATATCCTATTTTTAATCTCTAGAAATCTAAATTCTTACTCAAAATGAAAAATTCAAACATCCGTTTTTATTCAATTTAAATCCATATTTATTATTCTCATTTTAAAACTAATTATCAAAGAATTCTAAACTCATTAATAATATAAAACAATTTTTAAATCTCTAAATTAAATATGACTCGATCCGGTCAATTAAAATAAACCGGAAAATAATAAAAACAGCTTTTCCAAATAAAACATATTTTATTCTATTTATTTCACAAATATTCTTCTTTTTATCAACAAATTATTAAATCCCTAATTTCCGTCCAAAAATAACTCTTTTTAACAAACAAATAAATAATCTATTTTGTTAAACCCTTTTTTATTGCAAAATAATAATTATCTAATTTATTTTCAAAATCACATCACAACACTTATTTATTTAATAAATAATAAATTCTAAATTACATCTAAAACCTTATTTAATTAAATAATTAACTAAACCATTTTAAATAAATTATTAATTACTAACCAACTTAATTAATAATCCATTTTTAACGAAACAATTAAATCCCGATTATTATAATATAACGAACCAAAATACGTTATTATTACATTTTAACAGCTATTTAACATCGATGTGGGTCCCACCGTGTGGGCCCCACCTGTTTCATTTCCCCTCCCCTGCATCTCTCCCAGTCTCTCTCCCAGTCTCTCTCTCTCTCTCTCTCTCTCTCTCTCTCTCTCTCTCTCTCTCTCTCTCTCTTTCTCTCCCCTGCATCCAATCTCTCTCACAATCTCTCTCCTCCTCTCTCCTTATCTCTCCACTCTCTCTCCGTCGAAACCACCAACACCAACACACGGCAACAACAACAATACAACCACAATTAATCTCATCCTAATCTCTCTTCGTCCTCTCTTATCACCACCACCACCACAATTTCCCCTCCGTACTCCTCTTGTTTCTCGACCTCTCTTCCCCCTCTCCGTCTCCCTTTCTTCCTCCCAACCTCCCTCCCCGTTTTCTCCCGTTGTCCCTCTCCCTCTTCGACCGACACCAACACAACAACCCCCACAACTCTCTCATCTCAACCTCTATTCACTCCTCTCTTTCTGCCACAACCACAATATCACCTCCCTAAACCCTCTCTTCAATCATCCCCCTCATGACCAAGGTCGAACCCCCACCCCTCCATCCTTCTTCGAACCACAACGCAGCCCCCCCACTCCAACGAAAAAAAAAAAACGAACCACCATCCACAACACAAATTAACAGTCATATAATTAAGCCTACTAGTTTACAAACGAAATCGGGGAAAAGAAAAAATCTCTACCTGCTGTTTTACTCTGTTCTGTACTGTTTCGAATGGTTCTGTACTGTTTTTCTGTATTTATGCGAATGGGTTATTGTAATAAGAAAGACTAAGTCTGAGTTTGTTGGTTTAGTAAATATAGTCTCTGTTCTGTTTTTCTGTTGTTGTGTTATATCTGTTTGTGTTAACATTATATATGCAGTCCGGTTTTGCTATTACTAAAAATATGCACTACTCTTATAATCATGAAGTTGTTAATGCTTGTAATAAAAAAATTAAAAAGATTAAATCATGGGGGCAAAATTATTGTAGAATATTTAGTGGTATAAACATAATTATTGTTTTGGTAAGTGGTAATTAATAAATAAAAAGAAATAAAACAAATGGGGGACAAATTGATTGCAAATATTTAATATAATTATTTAATAAAAAGATTTCGTTTTTCTCCCGCTGACTAATTAAAACGAGACTCTAAAATTCGGCTCAAAATATATTTCGAAAATTTACGGATATTACAGTCTTCCCCCCTTATAGGATTCCGTCCTCGGAATCAAAACTACGCACTAAACAATTCCAGATATTTATTCCGCATTTCACTTTCTAATTCCCACGTGGCTTCCTCAACTTGGTGGTTTCTCCAAAGTACTTTCACTAAATTTACTTTCTTAGTTCTTAACTCTTGCATTTTGTAATCTAGGATCTCCACTGGCTTTTCTTCGTATGTTAAATCGGGGCGAATTTCCACTGGTTCGTAGGTTATAACGTGCCTGAAATCAGAATGGTACTCTCTTAACGCAGAAACATGAAACACATCGTGGATATGCTGAAGGTCTGGAGGTAGGGCCAACTGATAAGCTAGTGGTCCTATCTTCTTAAGTATCTCAAAAGGTCCTATATATCTGGGGCTTAACTTGCCTTTCCTTCCGAATCTCATTACTCTTTTCCAAGGTGAAACTTTTAACATCACTTTATCTCCCACTTCAAACGCTTTGTCTTTCCTCTTTTGATTTGCATACTTCCTCTGTCGATCTTGAGCTGCAACTAACCTTTTTCGAATAACCTCGGTTGCTTGCTTAGTTTGTTGAAGTAATTCCGGTCCTAGTATCTTTCTTTCTCCTACTTCATCCCAATATAACGGTGATCTACACTTCCTTCCGTACAAAGCTTCATAAGGTGCCATACATATGCTTGAATGGTAACTATTGTTGTAAGCAAACTCGACTAGGGGCAAATGCTCATCCCAACTTCCTTTAAAATCAAGTGCACAGGCTCTTAACATATCTTCAACTGTTTGAATCGTCCTTTCACTTTGTCCGTCGGTCTGTGGATGATATGCAGTGCTCAGATTTAACTTCGTGCCAAGACATTCTTGAAAACTTTTCCAAAATCGTGAAGTAAAACGGGCATCTCTATCAGAAACAATCGAAACAGGCACTCCGTGACGAACTACAATTTCCTTTAGGTATATGTTCAGCAATCTCTCAACGGAATACTTATCACTAATTGGTAGGAAATGCGCAGATTTAGTGAGTCTATCGACGATAACCCAGATCGCATCATGACTGGCTCTAGTTCGGGGCAATCCTACGACAAAATCCATGGTGATATGCTCCCATTTCCACTCTGGTATCTCTAAAGGTTGTAGAAGTCCACTTGGTCGTTGATGTTCTGCCTTCACTTTCTGACATGTCAAACACTTACTTACCCATTCTGCAATCTCCCTCTTCATGTTGGGCCACCAATAATTCAACTTGATGTCTTGATACATTTTTGTGCTCCCTGGGTGAATGGAATATCTCGAGTTATGCGCTTCGCTCATAATTTCTTCCTTCAACTCTGTAACATTAGGAATCCATATTCTCGATGCAAATCGCTTAATTCCCTTTTTATCTTTTGAACTTAGAAATTCTTCTCCGGTCAACTCTGATCTTCTTTCTTCCATCACTTGCTCTTGACAACGGCGAATCTTCTCGAGTAACTCCGGTTGAAACTGAATGCTGTAAACTCTTTCATTGTTTTGGACTGGGATCTTGACTTCCAATTCCATTTTTTCAAATTCTCTGACCAATTCTTCTGAGGTTGTCAACAGGTTTAGTCTCTCCTTTCTACTTAAAGCATCAGCTACAACATTAGCCTTCCCTGGGTGGTAGTTTATCGAGCAGTCATAGTCCTTGATCAATTCTAACCATCTTCTTTGTCTCATGTTTAATTCCTTTTGCGTGAATATGTACTTTAAGCTCTTGTGATCCGTGTAAATCTCGCATTTCTCTCCGTAAAGGTAATGTCTCCAAATCTTGAGTGCGAAAACAATAGCAGCAAGTTCCAAATCGTGAGTAGGGTAACGGGACTCATACTCCTTCAGTTGCCGAGAGGCATAAGCTATTACTTTTCCGTGTTGCATCAAAACACATCCTAAACCCTTGTGAGAGGCGTCGCTGAAAATTACGAAATCGCCTTTCTCATCGGGTAAGGTCAACACCGGGGCAGTAGTCAATCTCTTCTTCAATTCTTGAAAGCTATCTTCGCATTTGGGGGTCCATTCGAACTTTTCACTCTTTCTGGTAAGCCGAGTCAGTGGCGTCGCTATCTTTGAGAAATCCTTCACGAATCTACGATAGTATCCGGCCAATCCAAGGAAACTTCTAACTTCGGTGGGAGTCTTGGGTCTCTCCCAATCTGCTACAGCTTCTATCTTTGCGGGGTCTACAGAAATCCCTTCGCCGCTTACAATGTGTCCCAAAAATTGAACTTCTTTTAGCCAGAATTCACACTTCGAGAATTTCGCATATAACTTTTCCTTCTGCAGCGTTTCCAGAACTAGACGGAGGTGTTCAGCATGTTCCTCAGGAGACTTCGAGTATATCAGGATGTCATCAATAAATACAATCACGAACTTGTCCAAGTACCTCTTGAACACACGATTCATCAAATCCATAAAAGCAGCTGGTGCATTCGTCAATCCAAAAGACATGACTAAGAATTCGTAATGTCCATATCGGGTCCTAAAGGCAGTCTTAGGAATATCTTCAGGCTTGATCTTTAGTTGATGATAGCCGGATCTCAAATCAATCTTTGAAAAACATCTAGCTCCCTTAAGTTGGTCAAACAGATCGTCGATTCGAGGTAAGGGGTACTTATTCTTAATGGTCATCTTGTTCAACTCACGATAATCAATACATAGTCGCATAGATCCGTCCTTCTTCTTCACGAACAGCACTGGAGCTCCCCACGGGGATACACTTGGTCTGATTACGCCTTTGTCAAGTAATTCTTGCAGTTGGGTAGCCAACTCCTTCATCTCAACGGGAGCCATACGGTATGGTGCTTTGGAAATTGGTGCAGTTCCCGGGGCAAGATCGATATTGAATTCTATTTCTCTGTCGGGCGGTAATCCAGGTAACTCTTCAGGAAAAACATCTTCGAATTGATTTACTACAGGGATTTCATCAATGGCAGGGGCTTGCTTCTCGTTGTCAACCACATAAGCTAAGTAGGCTTGACACCCACTTCTTAGTAGTTTCTTCGCTTGAATCAAAGTCAGAAAATTACTAGTAGGTTTCCTTCCGCGGAATTGTATTCTTTTGCCGTTGGGTCCCTTTACACTAACCCACTTACGCTGACAATTGATTTGAGCATCATAACGTGTCAACCAATCCATTCCCAGAATTATATCAAACTCCCCTAAATTAAAAGAAAGAAGGTCTGCTTCGAAACGTTGTCCTTGGATTTCGATTCCACAATCTGGACATATCTGATCTACAGGGACTTTTTCCTGATTTGCTACTTCTATAATCAATGTCTCCCCTAATGGTACGGACTGAATATCCAATTTATTCCTAAAATTCTCCGATATGAAAGATTTTGTTGCTCCCGAATCAAACAAAACACATGCATCTACAGAATTGACTAAAAGTGTACCTGCAATCACATCACTATCAGCAATAGCATCCTTCACCGTCATGTTGAAAGTACGAGCAGTTGGCTTGTTGCTGGGAGGTGCCATGAGTCTAGGTGCATTTGTCTCCTTTGGTGGTGACTTGCAATCTCGTGCAATATGTCCTTTTTTTCCGCAATTGAAACAAGTAACGGCCTTATCCTTGCAGTGAGAAGAATAGTGCCCTTTCTGTCCACAGTTGTAACAAACAATGCTGGCCAGATTACATGGTCCTGGGTGCTTCCTTCCACACGTTTTGCATTCGGGTAGCGGTGGCCTCCCTTGAATTAGATTGGCTGCCTGAGTGGGTCTGGACCTTTGATTGTTTCCCCTAGCGTCTTGATTCTCAGTTCTCTTTGTATCATTGCTTCTGTCTTCCCGCTTCACAAAAGGTCTCTTTCCATTCCGATCGTCCGGCTTCCTCTCAAAATTATTTCCACGATTCCGAAACTTCCTTTTCTTCATATCCTTGTCCTTTGAGTACAACTCAGATCCACTTTCCACAATAGATGCTTTTTGAACCACAGTAGCATAGTTGGTGATTTCTAGGACCGCAACTCGATTCTGGATCCACGGCTTTAGCCCTAGTTGAAAACGTTTAGCTCTCTTTTCGTCCGTATCCACATGGTAAGGCACAAACCTAGAGAGTTCAGAAAACTTGGCTTCATATTCAGCTACAGTCATGTTGCCTTGCTTGAGTTCCAGAAACTTGACCTCCATTTGACTCTCCAAGTATTTAGGAAAATATTTCTCTAAGAATAGCTGCGTGAACCTGGTCCAGGGTATGACTACGTTCCCTTCCATTGCTCTCTTCGATTCCCACCAATAATTCGCCTCACCTTTTAACATATAGGCTGCAAAGATGGTTTTCTTCTCTTCTTCTACCCCTACGATCTCAAAGGTCTTCTCTATTTCACGTAACCAGATTCTAGCTTCCACTGGGTTAGTGGTACCTTTAAACTCAGGTGGACTCAAGGATTTGAATGATTTGAAACTCACAGTAGTTTGGGTCAGTTGAGCTGGAGGTGGATTCCCTCCTATATTTTGGTATAGCTGAGGCTGAGGGTTCTGGGTATGCTGAATAAGAAAGTTCATAAGTAGACTCATCGGGTTATTTTCTTGGTTGGGACCTCGAGCGAGTTGTGGTTCCGGGTTTGGAACTTGGTTCTGAGGTGGAACCTCATTCCCTGGATTCACCTCGGGTTGAGGACGAGGATTCTTTGCGGGTCTTCCTCTTTTTGGTGCCATTTTTTTTTTTTCTATTAAAATTGAAAACAGGAGCTTGGTCAAACTAGGTAAAATTATAACAGAATATCGGTGCTGGTAACGTAAACTCTTAAAATCTTATGTCGAATTTCTGAAAATGCTGAAGATATATCTCATGTGTCACAATATATATATATATTTTTTTTTTTTATTTACAGGAGTACTATTATTAAAGCGCAACAACAATAATCAATCTGAAACAGGTAAGGGTGCAAAAATATTAATATCCACATATAATCCATCATGGTACCATAAGGTACGTTTAATGCATACATCTGATACAAGCTAGCCAACTCATACATAAACACCATAATGCAAACAAATCTAATGCATCACTATACAGAAAGTGGGTCATCAAGACAAGCCCAAGCTACAATATCAGCTACGGTCTCAACGGCCAAACATCTCACCCACGCGTCCCTGGAACTCCTCGATAGCTCTGGCAATCAACTCTGTAACAGCATTGCGATCCACGGCTCCTGTACTAGAGGATGGTAGGGCTGTGAGATCAGTCTGTAGCCCAGTCAGAATAGCAATAGAGATCTGATGTACGATCTCCATAGGAACATTCCTCACAAGCAAGCTGCCTCCTCCATGAACTGTGGTAGGTCGACCGACAGTAATCGCAATATAGCATCTCTAGTGGCAAAAACCTCCTCATAACGAAGCCATGCCCATCGAAACTGCTGGAAAAGATAATCATGAACCATCCAAGGTACAGGCCCTCGATCCCCTCTCGGCTGCGTGGGCATACCAACTGGCTGTGCTGGGAAAGGTGGAGCAGATGAGATAATCACCTCTGAAGCAGGGATATGTATAGCAGGTGCAGGAGGAGTAGTATCACAAGCAGGCATGGCACTGACAGGTGGAAACATGTAGTCAGGCACGGTAGGGACTGTCGGCGTCGAAGCATATACGGGAACAGGTAAAGTAAACAACTCAGCAAGAGCTGCTACTCCTGTAGGTACATCAACTCCGGATACTGGAGCTGACAAGGTAGGTACAACCTCAATACGGACGGGCGAAAGCTGGCTCTCGTCAACTGGATCAGTAATCTCGGGCACTGGGGTCTCAACTCTGAACGTCTCAGGGGTAGGAGCCTCTAAATCAATCACTGGTGGAGGAGAATCGACTATCTCAATGATCTGGTCAGGAGAATCTACTAAATCTATCACATGTGGAGGAGAAGGTGTAAGGATCTGAACTGAAGAATCCTCCGTGTCACTACCCATCAGCATAAACTCTTCAGACGGGTCACTGTCTGAACCTGAGCTAAGTGGTCCATGCGGGTAAGGTGTAGGAGATCTATCTCGGGTAGAACGAAAATCAGCTGGTCTGGAAGTAGACATCTACAAAAGTACGAAAATCTCGGTCAGGTTTCAATCAACTAGCTATGCCTATAAATATATATAAAGGCGTAAGGCGCTTAGTGCCAAAATCTCAACTTCGTATCATATCTCTAAATTCTCACGTCGCGTTATAGTTCTAGGTTCGTATTATATCTCTAAATGCTCGCATCGGGTTATACTCCAAGTACGATTCCTAAAAATATAACTAAGGCTCTGATACCAAAACTGTAACGCCCCCAAATCCACCCTGACAGGGGACCCGGGCCGTCACATTGTCTCAATATCCTGTAGCACAAGTTACGCAATAACAAAGCAAAATATATAATACAACGGAGCATAAAATGTCCCACTCCGCAGGTCCAAGATCATCTTCACAGCGTAATACAAAACAACTTGGTACATCTCGAATTAATATATTACAAAAGTTCACATCAACAGAAATATAAAGATTCCAGTTGGATCTTCTAATTGTTGTCGCCATAGTCTTGCGCTTTCCCTTTCCCTTTATAGCCCTGGCTGGACGTCTCGCCTTTCTCCGTCTTGACAGCTGAACAAAATGTTGTAAAGCAAGAATGAGCAACTATAGTGCTCAGCAAGTTCTCTTCTCGCTCGGTATATAAATATAATAAGGTTTACCGAAATTAATACTCAAAATTTTAATATTGAAAATCACAATAAGATTTGACTCAAATTTATCTTGAAAATATCATACTCGAAAGGCTCAAAACTCATCTCAAAACAGAATACTCAAAAGACTCATTTGATATAACTCTGATAACTCATGATGTTAGGAATGAACTGGTCTTCCACCTCTCCGTATCTCGGTGGGGCGATCAACTAACCAACCAAGAATACCGGCCTCCGATGACACCGCACTTCGCCCGATCACGGCTACAATACGATATCAACTATAATATATATGTATGAATGCTAGCATCATAATGGTTATCAATTCAACCAAGGCAACGAATGCCTAAAAATTCTCGGGTCCGTAAAACGGTACACGAGTCTCTCTTTCTCTATAAAGGGCCTCTTGCCCAAAATTGACCAGTAGAATACAGAATTCCCGAATAGTTGGGTACAGATAACTTGAGATAACTCTTTCAGAAAATATTTACAAATCTGGCGGACTGCCAGTATGACTCAATTTTACCACCAATCCGAACAATGGACTGATGTAAATTCTCAATAATAATTTATCGGTTGACATGAACAAAATGCCAAACCTTGACAATAAAATCGACTATCTCGAATCTATGAGAATAGTCCTAAGATTAAAGTAATTGGGAGTCGTACTGAACAAATAGTACTTCTCGATATTTATAATACTCAACATTGATGAACGTGTAAATAGAATATTTTTCACTTGATCGACGAATAAAAATCTCTAATAATTATAATTTTAAACTCCTATCGGTTAGTTCAAACGAGGAACTAATTGCAAGATAATCAATAAATAACGATTGAATTTGTACAATAAATTCAATCGAAAAGAATAAATTTAACTATCTCGGACGAATGAGATTAGTTTCACTGAATAAAATAATAGTCGTCTCGAATTAATGAGATCGACCCGATAGCAACGAAATTATTTCTACGCTTATAGGGATTATAATTCTCAAAAGAAATTATTGCATCATATAGAGCAACAGATAATCTCAATATGTAACATCTCGAAAATAATTAAGAAAATAAATAACACGAACAGAAATTCACAGTTTCCAAAAGTTAGGGTAAGAACGAACTTGCCTCGATCTCGAAGTGCAAATGAATGCAGATAAAAATTATACTCTACCCGTGAACTCGGCTTCGGTCTACGGCTCGGGGATTATTCTCTAAAAATGGCAACCAGAAATACGTGAGCGATTCTTCAAAATAAAATACTCCCGATCCGATAATCTAATTAATAATAATATAATATCTCACAAAATATCTGGAATAAATAACAGAAATCAATTCCGGGATAAATAAATATTTCTTCAAACACAGGAATTAAATCTGGAGAATATATCCTATTTTTAATCTCTAGAAATCTAAATTCTTACTCAAAATGAAAAATTCAAACATCCGTTTTTATTCAATTTAAATCCATATTTATTATTCTCATTTTAAAACTAATTATCAAAGAATTCTAAACTCATTAATAATATAAAACAATTTTTAAATCTCTAAATTAAATATGACTCGATCCGGTCAATTAAAATAAACCGGAAAATAATAAAAACAGCTTTTCCAAATAAAACATATTTTATTCTATTTATTTCACAAATATTCTTCTTTTTATCAACAAATTATTAAATCCCTAATTTCCGTCCAAAAATAACTCTTTTTAACAAACAAATAAATAATCTATTTTGTTAAACCCTTTTTTATTGCAAAATAATAATTATCTAATTTATTTTCAAAATCACATCACAACACTTATTTATTTAATAAATAATAAATTCTAAATTACATCTAAAACCTTATTTAATTAAATAATTAACTAAACCATTTTAAATAAATTATTAATTACTAACCAACTTAATTAATAATCCATTTTTAACGAAACAATTAAATCCCGATTATTATAATATAACGAACCAAAATACGTTATTATTACATTTTAACAGCTATTTAACATCGATGTGGGTCCCACCGTGTGGGCCCCACCTGTTTCATTTCCCCTCCCCTGCATCTCTCCCAGTCTCTCTCCCAGTCTCTCTCTCTCTCTCTCTCTCTCTCTCTCTCTCTCTCTCTCTCTCTCTTCTCTCCCCTGCATCCAATCTCTCTCACAATCTCTCCCCTCCTCTCTCCTTATCTCTCCACTCTCTCTCCGTCGAAACCACCAACACCAACACACGGCAACAACAACAATACAACCACAATTAATCTCATCCTAATCTCTCTTCGTCCTCTCTTATCACCACCACCACCACAATTTCCCCTCCGTACTCCTCTTGTTTCTCGACCTCTCTTCCCCCTCTCCGTCTCCCTTTCTTCCTCCCAACCTCCCTCCCCGTTTTCTCCCGTTGTCCCTCTCCCTCTTCGACCGACACCAACACAACAACCCCCACAACTCTCTCATCTCAACCTCTATTCACTCCTCTCTTTCTGCCACAACCACAATATCACCTCCCTAAACCCTCTCTTCAATCATCCCCCTCATGACCAAGGTCGAACCCCCACCCCTCCATCCTTCTTCGAACCACAACGCAGCCCCCCCACTCCAACGAAAAAAAAAAAACGAACCACCATCCACAACACAAATTAACAGTCATATAATTAAGCCTACTAGTTTACAAACGAAATCGGGGAAAAGAAAAAATCTCTACCTGCTGTTTTACTCTGTTCTGTACTGTTTCGAATGGTTCTGTACTGTTTTTCTGTATTTATGCGAATGGGTTATTGTAATAAGAAAGACTAAGTCTGAGTTTGTTGGTTTAGTAAATATAGTCTCTGTTCTGTTTTTCTGTTGTTGTGTTATATCTGTTTGTGTTAACATTATATATGCAGTCCGGTTTTGCTATTACTAAAAATATGCACTACTCTTATAATCATGAAGTTGTTAATGCTTGTAATAAAAAAAATTAAAAAGATTAAATCATGGGGGCAAAATTATTGTAGAATATTTAGTGGTATAAACATAATTATTGTTTTGGTAAGTGGTAATTAATAAATAAAAAGAAATAAAACAAATGGGGGACAAATTGATTGCAAATATTTAATATAATTATTTAATAAAAAGATTTCGTTTTTCTCCCGCTGACTAATTAAAACGAGACTCTAAAATTCGGCTCAAAATATATTTCGAAAATTTACGGATATTACATAAATTTATTTATTTATTTTGATATTTATATTTAGGTAGCTAGATATGTTTATTGTTCGGTACTAAAACTAGTAGTTTCAAGAATCTAGCCCCTTAGACCAGATGATTGTATAGTGCGTGTTGGTTCTGACCATGCTGCAATCCGTGAAACAATCTAGGTGAGTGAAATGGATGCGATGAAATTGGTATTCATGATTCAGATTTCAGAAGGCATTCTGTAATGCATTGAACATTGCCACATTGGTTAATCAATAAATTATGTTTATCAGATTTTTGTAGCTTCAAAGTCAACAGCCTCATATGTACTTGAATTTTTTCACTCCACAGAACCACCAGCCATGACCCTGGGGCAGGAGACTAGTGCATGACATGTGATTTGTGAAGATTTGAAGGAGCACTAGAGGTTTGGAGCAGGAGACAGGAGCAGCCAAGCACTGTAGTGGAGTTTGTCAGTTTAGAGCAAGTCTAATATTTACATTAGTCCTTGAAAATTTGATTATTTTTAGTTTTTGAATGTAAACATATCAAGCTCTCGAATTTAACTTTCTAAAGTTTTAAATTGGTGATGTAAACTATTTAGTCGGGAATTTATGGTAAACAGCTATATTTCTGAATGGGCTATTTAAATTATTGAAATTGCAATTCTAATTTTTTTTTTAAAAAAAATTGACTTTTAGCGTCGGTTGTTTAAATGACCGACGCCTATAGCAGACTTTTAGCGTCGGTCATTTGAACAACCGACGCCTAAAGTAGACTTTTAGCGTCGGTAGTTTGAACAACCGACGCCTAAAGCAGATTTTTAGCGTCGGTCATTTGAACAACCGATGCCTAAAGTAGACTTTTAGCGTCGATCATTTGAACAACCGACGCCTAAAGCAGACTTTTAGCGTCGGTCATTTAAACAACCGACGCTATAGCTGACATTCAGCGTCGCCATTTTAACCGACGCTATAGGCCTATACCTATAGCGTCCCCTGCATATACTACGCCAAAGAACCGACGCCTTAGACCTATTTAACCGACGCTATAGGTCCTTTTTGTACTAGTGGAAGTAGAATAGGAGTTCGAATTTATAGAGAATAAGAGTTCGAATTTATAAAAAAAACATATAAATAAAAGTTCTATTAGAAGTAGAAAATGTGTTTGAATATATAGAGCAGACATATAATTAAATATTTTATAAAAAGTACGATCTTCTTAAATTATATGATTAGAAGTTCTATTGAAAGTAGAATAAGTATTTATAAGGCATATGACTAAAAATTCTATGGGAAGTAGAATAGGAGTTCAATTTTATAGAAAAAACATATAAATAAACGTTCTATTATAAGTAAAATATGTATTTGAATATATAGAGCAGACATATAATTAAATATTTTATAGAAAATACGATTTTCTTAAATTATACTTTTTTATATTAGTTAATTATATTCTATTAGGAAAACTTATTCATAAATCCAATACTATTGTCATAAAAAAAGTCATCGTATTTATAAAAAAAATGATGTGTTAACCTAATAAAAGAACATTCACATGCAGGAATCCTAAATAAATACAGAAGTATTTATAATATAAAGAGAAAATAAGATGTGTTTTCATTTTCTAAAACTCCATAAATTTTAGAAAGTCTACAGAAAGTATAAATTGAAATTCACTCTATTTTTTAGATTTTGATTTTAAGGAAAAAAGTTGTTGTGTAAGATAAGTATCATTCACTCTATTAAATTTAATATTAATATTATAATGTAATGTAAATATATTGAATTTTTTTAAAAATGTTGTAACGCCGCCGCGAAGCGCGGCTTTATCGACTAGTTTTTTAATATACTTAAATAGTACTAAAATTGTGTTCTTAGTTAACGAAAAACACATTCATATTATTAATTATGTACTATTATTAATTAAATAATTAAAAAGTTATAAATCAATTTTGAATTTAATAAACTAAAAATATATGAATAACAAAATCATTATTTTAATATTAAACCAACTAATTCAAATTTGGATCACCATTTGAATCATTACCGAAGGAAAATTTGGAATAATTTATCTCAAATTTGAATTTTTGGATCATTGCTAAGTTTGTCCTGAAAGTTTGTCCTGCTGAGTTTGTCCCGAAAAGAATCATATTGAAAACGATCCAAACTAACTATACACGTTACTATTTGGGAAAAAAATGCTAAAAATAACACTTTTTTGGATAAAAATGATGAAAATAACGTTTTTTGAGGTAGAGTGCGAAAAATAACGTTTTGGATACGCATTTTCAATTTGTGTAACATAATACGCATTTTGAATTTGGGTATCAGTGGGGCCAGCAGGGAAAAAACCAAAAAAAAAATTAAAAAAATCGTGATACGCATTTCCAAATTGCGTATCAGGCCGAGATACGCATTTTCAAAATGCGTATTTGGACCTGATACGCATTTTGGAAATGCGTATCACTATGTTTTCAGATACCCAAATTGTAAATGCGTATTCAAAACGTTATTTTTTACATCCCATCCCAGAAATTGTTATTTTCAGTTTCTTGATTAAAAAAATTGTTATTTTCGACTTTCCCCCACTATTTGGTATGTGTAAGGAATATATATGCACGTCTTTTTTAAAAAAAAAAATTGTTATTTCTATAATATGACAATTACACATGTTTCGTAGCTATTTAAAATTTTCTTTTAAGAAATTTTACATATTATATATCTAATAATCATGTTGTTAAATGAAAATTCAATAAAGTACTTGAAATATAATTATAATAATATTATAAAATATTATTATTCTATTCAAAAAAATTTTTATGATAAAAAGATAAAATTTAATTTTATTCAAACAAATTCCAAATTTTTGTACCAAATAATATTATTCATTCAGGATTCAAAATTTTTAATTATTCACATACTTCTATTTAGATTTGTCAAATGATCCCGTGCATTATGGATTAAAGGAAGTTATTATCATTTGCAAATAATAAATGAAAAATTTATATGAGAAAAATACTATCACTTCATTGGAGATCGCGGAAATCATAAACATTTGGCATTCAAAATATTATAAAATTTATTATTTTGTAAAGCGTGTTACATGAAAATCACTATTTCGTTGAAAATCTTTAAAATCATGTATGTTCTGCAAACAAAACATGTATGTTTTGCAAAATTCTGTAAACATAATGTGATTTGCAAATCAATTCGTTTTGCAATATTTTATTAACATAACATGCATAATTTTCAAGATTTTCAGTGAAATAGTGATGTACATAGAATATATTTTATAAAATAACTCATTTTAAAATATCTTACTTTCAGAACAAATATGATCTTCAAGATTTCCGATGAAATAGCGATCTTCATAGAACCTAACTCAATTTATATTTACTTTTTTAAAGTGAGCGAGTACAATTTTAGTTAGGGCTGTTCACGAACAGAGCTTTTAACGAACAGTTCGAGCTCGGCTCGATAAGAGCTCGGTTCAGCTCGAGCTCGAACAAGATTTTTGTTCTTTAAGCTTAACGAGTTCGAGCCGAGCTTTAGGTTGTCCGGCTCGAGCACGGCTCGTTAAAGCTCGAAAAAAATCAAAATTTTTACTTTTTATTTTTTTATCTCCAACCAAATTAATTTTTATTTTTTGAAAATTTGGGAATATCACTAAATTAGATATATCTTGACATCCGTACGGTTGGATCGTCGAGAAATATTTTTTTAAAAATAGAAACATCAATTCGTGACAATCACTAGTTACTAGTACTAGTTAGAATAGTAGTGATCTACTAAGATCTCTAACCAAATTAATTTTTTATTTTTTGAAAATTTGGGAATATCACTAAATTAGATATATCTTGACATCCGTACGGTTGGATCGTCGAGAAATATTTTTTAAAAAATAGAAACAACAATCCGTGACAAAGCACTAGTTAAAATAGTAGTGATCTACTAAGATCTCCAACCAAATTAATTGTTCGCGAATAGCTCGAGCTCGGATCGAGCTCGGCTCTACTCGAGGTTATTCGTGAATAACTCAAGTTCGACTCGGCTCGGTCAAAGCTCGGCTCGGTTCGTTAAGAAATCAGCTCAGTTCGTTAAGATTAAAACTCGGTTCGATTCTTTAAGATCAAAGTTCGTCACGATTCGATCAAAACTCGACTCGACTCGGTTCGTGAACCGCACTAATTTTACTAATTCATAGCAATGTGCAAAGTGGGATATTTGGAATTTGGTTAGATATAGCGATGCCTATTCTGGTTTTGGCGAATAAATAGATTTTTGTGGTTGGACATGCTGAAAGTTTGTGCAACACCCCCGCCAAGAATTAAGAGCAAGTCCAACAATGTCCTAAATATTGTCTTAAATCAATATTTAGGACATTTAGTCACTTTTTGTGCTCTAACAATGTCCTAGTGATGCCTTAAAGCACTAGAATATCCATCTCATGCCATACTTTTAAGGCACATTTATACGTGTCCTAAATCATTTTTAACAATAAAAAATTAACTTCCCTCATTTTCTATACTTCTCTTTCCTCTCTTTTTTCCTTTCCCTCCAATTCTAATTCAAATATATTATTATTTTAATTTATAAGGCAAAAGTATAAGGCATATTGTTGGAATTGATACACAAAAATCATGACTTAAATCAGTAGTAGAACATTATATTTTATTATATTTATAGAATACCAACTAGGACATTGTTGGACTTACTGTAACGACCATTGGGCAGTAGTGGTAGTACATTATCTTCCTTTATTCCTTCGCCATACAGCTGATAGTACATGTACAACATTTGTACTACACTCCATTTTCTATCCCTTCTTAAGATCATCTAATAAATTTTTTACGTATTTAACCGAGTTATGTCTCCTTTTCCTTTTTTTCACCGGTAAAAATCAATTTTGGTGTATATATCTTTGTAAGGTAAAATTAAATAGGGAAATTATAAAAAATATTCATATTTTCGGAAAAAATAAAAAAAATAATAAAATTGCGTATATAAATTAAAAACAATTACTACATTTCAAGTGTAACAGTGGCATTCAGATTGTACCGTATTTTTTTTAGAAAAAAATTTACAAGTGAGTGTTTTAGGAAATTCAAATTAATTAGCAATATTTTAATTAACTAAAATACATTTTTTGAAGATAAATTTTTTTGATGTATTTGTTAATTTTTTGATATCAAAACTACAGATTCCGTGAACCTGGATCTTAATACATCACGAATATTAGAACAAATATTTAAAAGTAATCGAGAAAAATGTATACATATGTGTTTTGAAAGTTGCCCTTAAATATTTTATCATCGAAATTAATAATTTTTCTTGTGTGTAATTGTCAAATTATAATAAAGTTATGTGCGTAATTGTCAATGCTTTTTCCTTAAACTAACTGTAATTGTCCAGTGCCAAAGTTTAATTTTTTTTATTGGAATGTATCTTTCCTGATGACCAGAACGGCAGAATACGATAATGACAATTTCTTTTCAAATTTGTCGCAAATCGAATATATAATTTACTTATTATTTCATATTAGCCTATATGTCGTGTAATGGGTTACTTTCATTTTTTTTAATTTACTTATAATATAGTATTATACTATAAATATTAATTTTAATATATTGTTGAGTTAATTTTAATTTTTTTTAGTTTTGGTAATATTATATTATAAATGTTAATTTTAATATATTATTGGATTACTTTTTTTAATTTACTTTTAATATAGTATCATGTTATAAATGTTAATTCTAATATGTTGTCAAAAGGATTTAAATTATAAATTTTGTATATAAATATTTTTGATATGAAATTTAAATTAATATTTAATGGATGAAAATCGAGCATTCAACATTCAAAATATATCCTTTTGCTTGTTTTAGTATGAAACTATGAATAGATAGATGTCACCCATGACTTATATCAATTGTTGCAGTTGCACGATGTAACACGCTACATTTAATTATAATAAATAATAATTAGTTTTTCTTAATTAAATTAAATTTGACATTTGAATTTAATTAGGAGTTAGTTAGTACTTTGACCCACATTTGGGTCCCACGAAGGACCTGGTCAGTTTATAAATAGGATACCCAAACACGGTTTTATTATCATCCCAATATATATTTTTCTCCCCTTTATCTCATTTTTCCCTATTTACAATCAAATTTTCATATCTTTCAATCCCATAATTCGATATGGCTGAGGTACCCTTTCTTTCTTCACCCCCCCCCCCCCTTTGTATCTGTATGTATGTATATCTCATGTATGTATTTTTCTGATGATTCTGTGATTTTCAGTGTTCTGTTTTGTTGATTTGATTGTGTTGATATATTTTGCTTTACAAATTGTTAACAGCTTTGTTATGTTGTTTTGATAATTGAAATTAGTAACACCCTTTTGATGTATAATTGTATGTGTGTATTCTGTTGTTATTTTTCGAGTTTCTTGAATAAATTTTTGCACTTCATGGCCATTTCTTGAGAATTTGGGTGTATCTAATATGTAATTTTTGGAGGAACATGTTTGTGACTGTTTATATAATGGATTAAAATGCACCGTAGCGTAGTAATATACTGAAAGTTCCCCGCCCCACTTCGGGTTATTGATTGGGGATTATTTCTCTTGTCGTGATCTTTCGGGGGCGTGTAGTGGGCTTTGTGGATAACCAAGTTGTGCTGCATTTTAGGTGGTGTACTTGAACTTATTTAGGATTCAGTTTTAGGATAAACCCGATTTTTTGATTGGGAATCCGAGGTTTGACCTGAGTTGTTAGTGATACTTCTAGGGTTGTTTCTTCAAATTACAGCCATTTACATTGCAGCTGTATAAAATCAATAAAGGTCTTATCTTTCATTATAGGATGTGCTGGTGTGTGAAACCATCTTTTTGGATCAACTTTAATTTTGGTTACCTTAAATGATTTTCTTTGCTACAATTTTACACTTTGTTTCGATATTTGAATTACTTCGATTTTCTTTTTTCGGTTCTAGTTCCAAAATGAACCCGATATATATTATATGGATTTATTTGTGGTTTATCTTGAAATACCAACTGTGAAACATGTAGTTACATTACTCTGGTATACATTTATATTTGAATTAACTTGAATTTTGTTCGCTTATAAAGATTTTATTGCTATACATCTAGATGTTTGACTAGTGAAACAGAATTCAGCATTAAAGGTCTGAATATTTTTCAAAGCATAATTTTCTCCGAACCAAATAAAGCTTTACTGATATTTTAATGTCCATCTACAATTTTGAAATAGATTATGTGCTCCGAAATGTGTTTTTAATAAATTTATGTTTGGCTAAGTAAACTGTACCACCATGATACTGTGGATGACTTCCTAAGTTATAATTATAACAACCTGCTCCCCCTGTGATTCTTATGCATAACTTTGTGCTTTTTAATGCAGACTGTTGTCCTCAAGGTTGGCATGTCATGCCAGGGTTGCGTTGGAGCAGTGAAGAGAGTTTTAGGCAAAATGGAAGGTTTGTCAGTCTTAATATCCAAAACATATTTCCATTGTGCCTTTTTCAGTTGTTTTGCTGCACTGAAGATACCATACATATTCAAAACACAACCACCAGTTCCCAGCTTATCTTCTGTTTTCGTTGAGAATCTATTTAGATTTTTTTTAGATATGTTTTGTAATATCGATTTCCCTAAATTATTACTAGGCGTTGAATCATTTGACATCGATATCGACCAACAAAAAGTGACTGTCAAAGGCAATGTGCAGCCTGATGCAGTTTTCCAGACTGTTGCAAAAACTGGGAAGAAGACCGAGTACTGGGAATCAGCATCAGGAGCTGCTGAATCAAAGCCAACAGAAACCGTCGCTGTTGCTTAATATGTTTTATTGATGATCTTATTGTGTAAAATAAGTTCATGAGTTAGCAACAGAGTTTACCACATTCTGTGATGTGGGGAGCTTTTGTAGTTTGTCAAACTCATCGTATCGTTCTTTACCTCTTGTTCTTAGTCCATATATTTTACTATATAATGCAAAGTGTGATGTACTATAAATAAAAAAATATTACTTCTGGTGGCTAAGTATCATTTGTGATCTTGTAAAATGAAAGGTGTTCTATATACACATGTTATGCACTCATCCATGACAGAGTACTGTAAATTCCCTTTGAAATATGAATTCATCTCTCCGGCTTTACGATAATTAGTAAGAAAGGAACGGTCCTAACAATCAGATTTTAGATGTTTCTGTGGATCCCCATGTCATGTAAATTTGAATATCCATCTTTGCACCGGTTTTATTATGTTCAAGTAAGTACATAAATGGTATGCCTGGTATTGATGTGTTTTCATGTATGAACATAATGCACACTTATGTGAAATAAAGTGCTTGTTCCAGAGTAGTACCTGGTAATATTTTCTTGGATTAAAATTCCAGACTTGGCTTGACAGAATTGTTACAGATAGCAAATTGTTTTTCGTACCATAACCATTGGCCCTTTGTTTATAGTCTATTTATATGTATGGACTCCCTGACACTGATGGGCACAATGTCATAATTTTGAAGAAACACCTTTGTTTCTGCACATTTGAAATATTAGGAGCAACAGTCTGGCTTTTGTGGTTTTATGTTTCCGGAGTCTGCAACGTGCTGAGCTTCTCTTTGAAGTGTACATGCATGTCTCCAGCTTTAAGATAATTAGTGGAAAAGAAACAACAGTTTTAAGAATTTAGAATTTAGATGTTGCGGTGGATTTGGTATGCCAATTCACAATTGTAAATTGAAAGTTTAAATAACTACTCCCTTACATACACCAATTTATTATACACAAGTATGTACTTACAGTTGATTCTTGTCCTCTACTCGTCTCACCCAATTCCTTACATTTGAATTGGGTGGTAAGGAGGGAATAGTTAGATAAGAAAGATAAGAGAGAATGCACGAGTTGGGTCGAGTTGACTGCACCCCTGATTCTTGCCTATGAATACTGATATACATATCAAGATTCAAGTGGCATGGAAATTATGTTGCTATGACCATGAGCTGGAGCTAATGAATTACTGAAGCAGACACATTGGATAATATTGTGTTGAGGTGGTTTACATCAGCGTATTTTGCAGAAGAAGACCTGGCAAATAGACTTACAGCCATGTTAAGCTACAAACTCTTCCAAAACCTTAAGGTACAAGGATACAGAACCTGCAGTTTTTTGGGACAAAATTTTCCATCTGCTCCATATATTCATTAAGATGTTGTAGGTTCATTTACAAATAAGAGCAATTTCTCACCTGTTATTATTATTTCAACGAATGACCAACATATCTTAATCATTGATAGTCATAGACATGATGGCATACGATGAATTCTGAGTTTCTTAAGCAGTTTCTGGTAAGGCACAAAATGTGATAAGAGTGCAATAAGATGTCAGACCATGGTTATAATCAAAGCGAATATTTTTGACAAACATACTCTAATCATTGCTACACATACATTTGATAGCTTATAGTGACTTTTAGGTTTCTTAGTAGTTTCTGATATAGGCACGAAATGCGATGAGATGTCACGACACGGATGAAATCAAGGTGATATCGTGTGGTTAAGATATTGACATGCAATAAGATCTTTTTCTTCCTTTTATTGCAGTTGCGAATCTTTACTAGTCATGATCGTATATCAAGAAAATTAGAAAATCACTGTAGTCTTTAACTGTATCTTGTCTCGTGGTTGTGAATTATGATAGATCCTTAAGAGGTTGTTCTGATGGATAAATTATGCATATCAGCATATGTTCCACAGTTCCACTTGTGTTGAGATTATAATGTTTCCAGTGACTGACAAGCTATAGCGTCCACAAACAATGCAAGTAAGCCACTTTGTCTATATTCACTTATTCCAAGATAGCGTACATATTGGCAAATATTGAATCTGAGTCAGAAAAATAGAACTCGATTCCCTAATAATTGGTGTCGAATATTACCAAAATATCAGAAGCATATCAATACCAGATATCCCTATAAATACACCTTCTATTGGTAATCAGTAACATCAAAATCAAGCCACATCAACTTGCTATCAGAAAATGTCTAGGCTAAGCAGCTTCAATACCAATAATCTGCAAACAACTGAAAAAGCGCCATCGCGTTTAATTCAAGTAGAGAAGAGGAGTTTAAGCATGGAGAAGAAGTTGGATACGATCCACGAAGAGAATGAAGGCAGTCATGTTCACAGCAGCAATGAGAAAAAACCATTGTTTGGTTCGTTTTCGAAAACGTGTTACACCAAGCAGTTCTCAAGTGTAAGAGCTGCTTGATCATTGTACCATAGGTTGCTAAGTGCTAATAAAATATAGTGATATTTGTGTTTAATGAATTAGTTGTTGACGATATTATGCTTCTGGTACCTGTATATAGCAATCTTCATTGAAACAAAGGTAAATCTAATCAAAATATAAAAATATCCGCAGCCAGGATTCGAACCCGGGTAACCAAATTGCCACTAGGTGAATCATTAGATTCAAACTTGAGCTTGTTTTGATTTGCTACTGCGGATATGAAAATTTGTAAATATAAATTTATATATAACATAGGGGTGTTTGGGGGAACTTTTTTCCAGAATAAGTTAACTTTTTTTAAGACAAAGTTAGATATTCATAACTTTTTTTTGAAAAAAGTTAACTTTTTTTTGCAACTTATAGAATCTCAAACATGAAGGAATTTCTACGCATGCGGAAGTATTTATAACATTTATTTGCATAGAAATCCTAATTAATCATGCATATATTTCAAGAAAAATAAGAGAATTACCTTAAATGCTTTCCGGCAACAGCTATGAACTTCAAAATTAGACCATGTTCTTCTCCTTGCAATCACCCCTCAGTATGTGGAGTGCTCTAATGGTATCCACCAAGAAATTTGATAAAGAAAGAAAAGAGAGAATAATTGGCTAATTTTGATTTAAATGCAAGAAACTCTTCTTACAAATAAATTTGTTGTTGCTGGTGTTATGCTGAAATCTGAGATAGCATGTCTATTTATAGTGAAACCATAGGTGTGGTTTCTTGACTTTAATGATTATTTAGATTAATTAATCTTTATTAATTAATCAATTAATCATTAAAACTATTAAAACATGTTTATTATTGATTTCATTTAAAATAATTCTCTCTATATATTTAATATCTCAGATTAAATATATAATTATTATATTAAGAACTTTTCTTAATATTTATAATTAATTAAATCATATTTAATTAATTATTTCTCAAATAAATAATTATTAGCCAAAATAATTTTTCTTAATCTTCAACAATATTTCTTTTTATGGTGTGACCCTTTAGGTTCATAATTATGCCGGTAGTAGAAATAAATAATAATAAACTATTTATTATTATTTATACGAATTACAATTAATTCGTTAAAAATAATTATCGTTATAATTAAATTTATTCTACATCGTGAGTGATACTTTTCAATATATCGCGACTATCCGGATAATATGAATTCATCGCTAGGAATACAGAACCTATTCAGTGACTGGTTACCGTACAATAAATTCCTTCTGCCCTAACAATATCCCGATTAAATACAAGGCATAGATCTCGTGTCAAACCTTTCTAATTTAATCATATGCATTCCTTATTATTTATGTATAGTTCATGTTAATGCAAATTAGAAACTAATTTCTAATTTCATTCACTCTGGCCAGAGATTCCTGAACTACCATATTAAGAATAGCATAGGATATTCTCTTCCTTTACTGGAAGGGGCAGATCCTTTATTGATCGTTAACTATCTCCATATATAAATTCCAATGCCCAGAATAGAACTTATTAATTGCCCTTGAGACTAAGGACTAAACCAAAGCATTGTTCATTATATACAAGATGACTCTAACAATCTCAAGTCTAAGGATACTTGTACAACCATCACTACATGAACAATTATTGACACGTGAGTAAACTCTATTAATTGTTCAAGTGATCGAGTCATGTTCAGTGAACTCATTCCTAATGAGCACCTACATACTAACTATAGTGTCACCACACAAATGCCTATGAGAACAGACATCCTTCCGAAGAAGCAAGTATAGTATGTACCGATCTTTACGGATTAACTAACTTCCAATTAGTTATCCTATGATCAGGAACAGTTTAAGTTTAGTGTTATCATCTTCTAGATCTCACTATTATAATCTCATTATAATTCTAGAAGCTTTACTCTAAACTATGGAATATCTTATTTAAAACACTTTAAATAGATAAAGCCCATATAAAGACAAATATGTCTTTAACCAATAATCATAAAATCTACTAAGATTACAGGAAAGTTTATCCTAACTCATCATCCATGATTGGATTTAGGACACTTTTCTTTCAATCTCCCACTTGTACTAAAACCAATCACTTCGGTATCGCATACCTATCTTCACTATGTGAAGATCAAAGTAATTTTGATAAACGGCTTTAACAATGGGTCTACTACGTTGTTTATGTATGTCAATTTTCTCAATGTTGACAACCTCTCTTTCATCAATTTCTCTATTCGAATGAGAGAGCCGCAATTATGTGTTTAGACCTTAGATGGGATCACGGCTCCTTAGCATTTACTAACCTGATGCCATTGAGTTGTCACACTACAACTTAATGGCTTATTATCTGCCAGAAACTAACCCAACACAGAAACTAATTTTCCAATCCATTGTCGCAACACACTTGCAACAAAACACACCATGCATTCTGATCTAATATTAACGAATGTCTACTGCTTGAAACTATTTCAACTCACTATTTTTCACTCAGGACTATCAAATGCCCCAAACTGAATCTACTATCAAACTGATCTTGTTTAAACTTTGAGTTTACAAGATCCATCAGAGAAAATAAATATATCGCCATACTTCTGAATTATACTACAATATTTTATTGTCATCTGATCCTTTTCTCCTAGGAGTAAATTGATACTTGCTTGTCACAACAAGAAACATCATTACCTGTACATATCATGTAACACATAATGGAATAATTCTTAGAGATATTCCATTCACGTGTCCTTTCTCCCATGTTCATTAGCATGAAACATCACTTGGAGTATCCATGCTAAACATTTTAGCATCCAATCAATGTACATTATTTTCCGTAAGACCTCTTATCCTAATCATGATCTATCAACATAGATCATCACCATTAGTTTATTCGAGGCATAACCCTAGTCCAAGAAGAAATTCTTTGATAGCTTAATTCTAATGAAAACCAAAAATATCAAAGGTGCATTTTTACTAATATATCCATATATATTAATATGTTACATTACTCCCACTAAACTCCTGTACCATTAAATGGATCATTCATCTTTTTGATAAAATCAAACTATTTGACTATCTCATCAAAATTAATGTTCCATTACCGAGAAGCATGCAAGCGAAATCTTAATGGTTTTGGTCATGGCTATTCGATAAAGGTTTCTTTAAGGTGATCATATTACCTTCACTTAAACCTTTAGAACTAGCCTGACTTTAAAGGTCTTTACCTTGCCATCCACTCTCTTACAAAATCATTATAGATTCCATGACACTCTGTCACTTCTCAGAGTCATTAAAACTAAAAACATTGTCGTTATCATTTATAGTGGATATCGCATCATCGTTCTAAATGATGAAACCATAATACCCTCCTAGATTACAACAGTGTTGTTGTACAGAAAGTTCTACTACTCAAATAAGTTCCATACTTAATCCGTGATGATTTGTGGTTCTTGAACTTCATCAAGTTCACTATAGCTCCCACTGAGCCCTTGAAGGGTAAACTAATTTTTCAAAAAAAAAATGGAGTAAACAAACACTCCCAGTGTCTATAAATACTCCTTGCTCAGCAAGATTGTAAAATCTTGTCCTAAACTCTGTTTAAGACTAACCACAAATCAACTCTATTCAGATTCAGTCTCTAACTTATTCAACTCTTGACATAGGTTAGACAACCTCAAATCTCAAGACAATTGAGACTTGTGTTTCCTTATTCCACATCTCATGCAGACTTTAGTTAACGTATGTGGAGGATACCTCATCGAGTAGTTTGACTATTCTACTAAGTCATTTTCTTAATAGGTACCGGAATTATTGATATCATTCACTATGAACTGAACCTTGTCTAACAAGAGTCTTTAGTAAACTAATATCATGATATGTGAAATAATTCAGGAACTAACTATTTAAATATTGACAAACCTCAATCTTATTGCATGTTTCCAATACTCTTAAATAGTTCGTTGTCATACCTCAACATTCATTGAGCCTATCAATAAAACTTGGATTTTGTATTTCAACAAATACACATATCCTTATTTACATTGATCATCATTGAATGTGACAAGGTATCAAACCTGGTCTATCTCATTATATCTAGTTTGTTCAATATGAAACATATAATCCATAAGTCCAACAGCACAACAAATCAACAAGTTCTCATAATTGAAACAACAACAGTTGTTCTATTTCAATTATCTAGGACCTTATCAATGTCTAGCTATTTACTTGTCCTTTGGTTGTGATTCGTAATCCTTGAACCAAAGTGGTGTCTAATACCCAAGTAAATGATTGACTTGTTTCAATTATTAACAAACTTAAATTGAAGTTGAGGTTACACTAACCTTTTACTTCCTTGATTCTGTAAGACATATCTTACATAATCTAATTCCAATATCCTATCCTTTATTAAGTGGAAGTTAATACCTTTGTTTTCTTGGCTAACATTTATTTCAAAGATTGTGTCTTTTCTACTCACCTTCTTATTCTTACAATAAGACCTCAAGATATCATCTTGATTTTATTCTTACAATGAGATTTCAAGATCACATCTTGAATTAACTATATATCCATCTTGAAGACCAGTTATATAAACGAACAATCTAATTGATCATATAAAACAAGGTCATTGACAGAAATATTGTTAAACCATTATTTTCAATAAACAACATCGATATCTGATATCTATGTCCCTTACTTATTCATCTAACAACCCTTGTAGATCAACGAGACATCTCACTCATCGTTAGATACATCTTTCACAACTTGCGAAGATTGGTGATTTCAAGACGAAAACAATCTATCCTACCTGTGAAAACTATTCTCACCTTTCTTGTCAATAAGTCATTGACCTAGCATCTATTATGCTATTTCTACAGTGCAGAAGACATCACACTAATATTTAAAATTTTTAAATAAAATTAACAACATAAGTAGATTATTCAATTTTATAATCTTAACACCAAATGAATCGGGTCTTTATTCATTGGTGGCTCCCACTATTTATCTAAATTATATAACCCTCTATTTTTATAATTGAGCATTCACAATGCTAGTGGGAATAGGGATCCTACTTTCCATTATATAACCTCGGCTGTAGCACGAAACATTATATAATGTTCCATAGGCAGATAACTCTTCATCAATTACATCTCATGTTATTCCATTATTTCATTTAGCCTCTTGAATCATTGAATCACGGCTGTAGCACGTCTAAATTCAATATTCTAAGTCAAGTCAGACCCAACATCTCGTAAAATTAATAAGATTCAATAGCCCACGGCTGTAGCACGTAACGACAATTGAATTCTAATTAATTATGCGCATCTAATGTAATAGACAAGTAATTCCTATTTTTCGAAACGAAGCCCTCGGCTGTAGCACGAAACGACAATGCCCTAAAATAAGAACCACTTTCTACCATGTTGGAAGGCTATGACCGACACAAGCCCGTTGTGCCTTTGGCCATTATATCACTTGATATTTAATTAAAGAGGGTTTTATTTTACTTAGGTCACGAAACATTTTCGTATGAACCTATAAGTCTTACGTGTTTTAATTTAATAGATAATCTAAATCTATAATGAAAACACGACTAATCCCAATATTAAATCAAGTCAAAACCATCATCTCGTACAATTAAATTAGATTTCAATAGTCCACGGCTGTAGCACGTAACGACCACTGAAATTTAATTTTGTACACATCTAATGTAATAGACAAGTACTTTCATGTTGATCGGTAACAAAGCCCCCGGCTGTAGCACGAAACGACAATGTACCGAAAACAAGAAACACTTTCTATCATGATGGGAGACCATTGCCGACACAAACCCTTTTGTATCTTTGGTAAATTTTTACTTGACATATTTAATATTTAAGGGATTATATTATGTTACAATCATAATCATATTATAAAGAGATTCTTCCTATTAAATTAAATATTTCAAATCAATAATCGATAATTGGATGATTCCCAGAATAACACTTTCTTATGGATCATAATCCATAATCATCATTTTTCAATATTGAAAATTCATATTTAATTACGTGTTTTACAAACACAAGAATCTCATTATTGTATACATAATATTAATATTAAACTTGTGAAACAATTTCACAAATCCTAAATTGTCTAAACTACGCCTTATGTTAATTATGTTCACCTAAATCTAGCATCGCATGATAAACATAGGCATATATCACATATATAAACATAAATGAACATAAACGTAGGCATGTTGCAACATATATACATCTATTTATAAATTGCATTAAAACATTTAAACTATTTAAAACTTGCTTTAAAACATTTTCGAAGCAATTACCATTTAAAAGAAATAAGTTTTAATCATATTAAGGTTACGAAACACTTTCGTTATAACCTAGATGTCTAACATGCTTAGTATGTTTAAAGAATCAGCCTAAATCTAGCATCTCATATTCAGCCTAGACATATATCATCTATATAATCATTCAATAACACATAGTTAGGCATGTTAGATCATGTAGTACTGTTTTAAACTTATCTATGGATCATTGGTTGTGTTTAAAAGTCGTTAAACAGTCAAAAGTGGCCTTAAAAACACTTCCGAAAGATATAATCGTTTCAAAATTATTTTTATAAAAATATTTGACCCCTCCATTAGAACCTACTCGTCAATACGAATCCACCGGCACCAACCACGCCTCGAAAGGAGCTTCCACGCGCCCGCACGCGCCTTCCGAAGTCTCTGTCGAAAATGACGCCTTGTAACGCATACTGGAACAGCGTTACAGACCTGTTGCGCAATTCCTTCTTGCGTGACACACCTGTAACGCATTCCAAAAATGCGTTACAGACCACGTCTGGCGTGCGGACCCCTTCCTTGTGCAGTTCAGCCGATAGTTGATTTTAAAAAAAAAAATTAGCAGCCCACTTCTAGTAGGCCCAAGTAATTAAGTCAAGCCCGCCATTCATAATGCAAGCCCACCAGTATATTTTTATATATATTATTTAATAACAGATTATAATTATTAATTTCAAATTTCTTTAAAAATTAATAATTAATAATCTGTTCATTCAAAAAATATAATAAAAATATCCTGATTCTCTACAACACTTGTAGAATCTAAATCCAGAGTCATTTTATTTCAAAAAATTAATTTCGAATTAATTCATAATTAATTTGATTATAGCTACCATGAACTTCAAAAATTCATAATAAATCCATACAAGCTCTAAAAATTCTCAAATTTTTTCTGGGAATCTATATGCATACAACCTATGCTCTGATACCATTGAAGGAATTTCTACGCATGCGGAAGTATTTATAACATTTATTTGCATAGAAATCCTAATTAATCATGCATATATTTCAAGAAAAATAAGAGAATTACCTTAAATGCTTTCCGGCAACAGCTATGAACTTCAAAATTAGACCATGTTCTTCTCCTTGCAATCACCCCTCAGTATGTGGAGTGCTCTAATGGTATCCACCAAGAAATTTGATAAAGAAAGAAAAGAGAGAATAATTGGCTAATTTTGATTTAAATGCAAGAAACTCTTCTTACAAATAAATTTGTTGTTGCTGGTGTTATGCTGAAATCTGAGATAGCATGTCTATTTATAGTGAAACCATAGGTGTGGTTTCTTGACTTTAATGATTATTTAGATTAATTAATCTTTATTAATTAATCAATTAATCATTAAAACTATTAAAACATGTTTATTATTGATTTCATTTAAAACAATTCTCTCTATATATTTAATATCTCAGATTAAATATATAATTATTATATTAAGAACTTTTCTTAATATTTATAATTAATTAAATCATATTTAATTAATTATTTAATTAATTATTTCTCAAATAAATAATTATTAGCCAAAATAATTTTTCTTAATCTTCAACAATATTTCTTTTTATGGTGTGACCCTTTAGGTTCATAATTATGCCGGTAGTAGAAATAAATAATAATAAACTATTTATTATTATTTATACGAATTACAATTAATTCGTTAAAAATAATTATCGTTATAATTAAATTTATTCTACATCGTGAGTGATACTTTTCAATATATCGCGACTATCCGGATAATATGAATTCATCGCTAGGAATACAGAACCTATTCAGTGACTGGTTACCGTACAATAAATTCCTTCTGCCCTAACAATATCCCGATTAAATACAAGGCATAGATCTCGTGTCAAACCTTTCTAATTTAATCATATGCATTCCTTATTATTTATGTATAGTTCATGTTAATGCAAATTAGAAACTAATTTCTAATTTCATTCACTCTGGCCAGAGATTCCTGAACTACCATATTAAGAATAGCATAGGATATTCTCTTCCTTTACTGGAAGGGGCAGATCCTTTATTGATCGTTAACTATCTCCATATATAAATTCCAATGCCCAGAATAGAACTTATTAATTGCCCTTGAGACTAAGGACTAAACCAAAGCATTGTTCATTATATACAAGATGACTCTAACAATCTCAAGTCTAAGGATACTTGTACAACCATCACTACATGAACAATTATTGACACGTGAGTAAACTCTATTAATTGTTCAAGTGATCGAGTCATGTTCAGTGAACTCATTCCTAATGAGCACCTACATACTAACTATAGTGTCACCACACAAATGCCTATGAGAACAGACATCCTTCCGAAGAAGCAAGTATAGTATGTACCGATCTTTACGGATTAACTAACTTCCAATTAGTTATCCTATGATCAGGAACAGTTTAAGTTTAGTGTTATCATCTTCTAGATCTCACTATTATAATCTCATTATAATTCTAGAAGCTTTACTCTAAACTATGGAATATCTTATTTAAAACACTTTAAATAGATAAAGCCCGTATAAAGACAAATATGTCTTTAACCAATAATCATAAAATCTACTAAGATTACAGGAAAGTTTATCCTAACTCATCATCCATGATTGGATTTAGGACACTTTTCTTTCAAAACATACATTAAATACTTGTATTAAAAAAATTATCAAAATATGAAATTTTTAGGGTGATGGCCCAAAATAATCATTTTTAGGATCAAGTGGCCCAAAATACTGATCCTGAAAAAAATGGCCCGAAATACAAGCGGGATACGGAGTTTCGGCCTCCGTATTAGCTGAACACGTTACACGGTCTACCGTATTAGCTGGATACGGAACCCGGACTTCCGTGTTATGCATGATACGGACGAGCGTGTACCGTGTTCGTGTTGCGCACCCGCCTAACACGAGACACAGTACACCGTGTTACACATAACACGTTACACCGTGTACCGTATCATGCACTGTTACGGAACACGAAGTACCATATTACCCCTCATATCACGGTACACGATTTAACGTGTCCCGTCAGTAAATAGTGCCAGCCATGCTCAAATATGAGTATTTTGGTAATTTTCTCCAAATTTTTACCCGAAAATAAGTTCTAAGGACATAAAGGGCATGTTTGGCTGGATTTTTTTTAAGTCCTTACGGAATTATTTTCGAGTAAAAATTTCATATTTTGATAAAACTTTTTTATACAAATATTTAATGTATATTTGAGATTCTATAAGTTGCAAAAAAAGGTTAACTTTTTTCAGAAAAAAGTTATGAATCTCTAACTTTGTCTTAAAATAAGTTAACTTATTCTGGAAAAAAGTTCCCCAAAACACCTCCTAAATAAAGTGAGCCAAACATGTTGATAATAATTGAGTGGAGTTTGTGAACCATTTTTTACCAACAAGTATCCAGTTTTTTCTTTTATTTTAGGGGAACAAATATCCAGTCTGTACACAACATTAAACCTTTTAAAGTTTAAAGAGATAATACATAATTAAATTAATAAATTTTAAAGTATTATATCAAGGAATTATTTATTAATTTAGTAAATTTAAGAAACCATAGATAAGTACCGTAAAATATATATAACTAGTTGATAAAGCCGCGCTTCGCGGCGGCATTACAATATTTTTAAAAAAATTCAATATATTTACGTTATATTATAATATTAATATTAAATTTTAATAATTAAATAATCTTCTCTAATGAATCAATTTCTTGTTAAATACGATTCTTTCGATTGAGCCGCTCTCTCGTTAAAACCGAAATCCCAACTTTTTAACATATATTATAAAGACTTATATAATATTTTTTTATCTATAAAATTGAACCGTAAAAATAAAAAAAATTATGACTTCAGTATCAAATTCTAATAGCTAATACAATCTTTTCTAGCGAGCCGTCTTCCCGTTAAATACGTTTCGAGCCGCTCTTATTTGAAACCGAAATTCTAACTTCATTATATAAAGTGAGTAAATTCAATTTTTTATATTCTTTAAACTTTCTAATATTTATGGAGTTTTAAAAGATGAAAATACATCTTATATTTTCTGTATATTATAGATATTCTTGTATTTATTTACAGTTTCCGCATGGAAATGTCTTTCTGTTATGTTAACATATCAAAAAAAATTTAAAATACGAAGACTTTTCGTTACGGGAATAATATTACATTTATGGATATATTTTTGTAATGCAAGTACAATTAACTTGTATAAAAAAGTTAAAATAAAGGATTTCTAGGAAAAAAGATGTATAGTTTTAAAAAATCGTATAAGACGTCTCCACCGCCCTCGTATTTTACTTCCAATAAAACAATTTATTTTATGTATTAATTATATATTTAAACATCTTTTATACGGCCTTATCTAATGAACCGCTTTCTTATTAAACACAGTTATTACTAAAAAGAAAGCTAGTACAATCCTAAAAATACAGAATAAAATCAAATCCTAAAAATAAAATAAAATTTATAACGTCATATGATATTTTAATAGCTAGTACAATCTTTTATAGTGAGCCGTCTTCCCGTTAAACACGTTTTGAGCCACTCTCGTTTGGGATTGAAATTCTAACTTCATTACATATTATTGATGTTACTTATCTTACATAACAATTTTTTTCCTTAAAATCAAAACCTAAAAAATAGAGTGAATTCCAATTTATACTTTCTCTAAATTTTCTAAAAGTTTTGGCATTTTAGAAAATGAAAACACATCTTATTTTCTCTTTATATTATAGATACTCTTGTATTTATTTAGGATTCCTGCATGAGATTGTTCTTTTACTCATTGTTCTTTTATTATGTTAACACATCAATTCTTTTCTTTTTAAATTCGGTGACTTTTTTCATGACAATAGTATTGGATTTATGAATAAATTTTCCTAATATAAGTATAATTAACTTATATAAAAAATATATAATTTAAGAAGATCGTACTTTCTATAAAGTATTTAATTATATGTCTGCTCTATATATTCAAACACTTATTCTAGTTCTAGTAGAACTTTTATTTATATATTTTTTCTATAAATTCGAACTCCTATTCTACTTCCAATAGAACTTTTAATCGTATGCCTTATAAATACTAATTATACTTCCAATAGAACTTCTAATCATATGTCTTCCCCATAAATTCGAACTTCTTCTTTATAATTGATATTTTATATTTATTAGTGTTTAAAATTCTAGAAAATTAGAAAAATCGATTGAGATGATATTAGAGCGCCACCTAAACTCCCGCCATCCTCCTTTATATATATATATATTGATTTCAATATAAAAATTTACTGTAAGTGAAAAATGTATAATGTGTTAGGGACTGATATGTCTGAGGATCGTAGAACTCTGAGACTAAAAGATTTTTAATACAAAAATAAGGATATTTAGGTAAATTATTGAGAAAAGTTTAATATTTACAAAAATGTTCTTGTGGGGCCCACTTATTTTATATAGTCTTTTTATATTATAACTTCAGGAGAAATCCATGAAGACACCCAATTTTCTCTAATGTGTTATTAGTATTAATTTTTTTTAGAAATTTCGTCAATTTTTCAATTCAACTTTATTATCGACTACTTTTTTAAAAACCATAATGATTTTCGTTTATTAAAAGATACCTTTTGCTTAAATTATTTATTCCAAATCATCTATCACGAACCACGAGTATGAATATTCACACTAGGGAAAAAAAATTAGTTGATTTATTCTAGGGAACTAGAATGTTTGCCCGTTACGTAATGGTGAAAAAAATTATTCTTTTAAAAAATAATTATGAATTTTTATTTATTTTATTTAAAAATAAAATTGTTATTTTTGAAAACGAAATATATTTATGAATATATTAATTAAATTATTTCTCTTTTCTATTCCTAAATGAATTTTTTGTTTATGTATTTTTGTTTACATATTGATCAGTTATTCCCTTGATGAGTTCGATTTTCTTATTTTTCTTTCCATAACTTTATATATTTTCTTAAGATCGACACTCAATTCAAATGCAAACAAATATAAATTTTATTTTATAAAATCTTATCATTCCTTCCCTTACGGAAATCCCTGTTTATGCATTTCTTTGATACTTTTTTATCCTGAATTTGATATTTTTCTTCACTTAACGAATTAAATTCTCTATTCATTGTAATTTTTCAGTTTATGTAATTAAATTCTCTATTTAAGTATTGAAGATAATCTTACAGTTTAACAACTTAAAATTGTATAATTAAATACTTGAAATAATAATATATTTTAAACTTAGAATTTATATTAGTCTAAATAGAATAACTTACAATATATTTAGAAAAGAAATAATAATTAATATATTATGAATTATAAAGTATGCTATGCAATGCAATTTGAGGAGGCAACTACATCGAAAGCACCTCATATTATTTTTCCCCCTTTATCAATCCTTCTACTTGTCGTCGCAGCCAATCACACCTTTCGTCTTTATTCATTTTCTCTCCTCCGATCTCTCTCTAATCGCTAATTTCAAGGTACTAATTTCACTTTTCTTCTATCTCTATGTATATAATTTTAATCAACTGCTCTTAATTTGAGGCTCTGTAAAACACACACACACAAAATTTTGAGGATTAGTATTGGATGTGTTGTATTTGATTCGCGATCAGTTTTCTTACTCCTATTAGTTGATCTGAGATTAATCCAAGCTAGAATTCGAATAACTTCAAGTGTTTGTATGTGAAATTCATCGGTTTTCGATTGCGTAATTGAACAAAGGAGATGTTGTTGTTTTGAGTTTGTTCAGGATGACCTGAATCTCAAGATTATCATAGATAATCACGTGCTGAGAAATTTTAGTATGTATGTACATATATATCTGTGAGTTTTTCGAGATGTTTCGAGGATTAGTATTGACAGTTCTGTGTGGATGTTATTTATTTTGGTATGTAGAGCAATATTATAGAGCAAGGAATGGCATACTCGCAGTTTTTTGTGTACAATTTGCTACTGGTTGATCAAACAATTAGAGTACATTCCGTTTCTTTTATTGACAATAATTGAACTGTTCATTTGTAATATTTTTGTTGTTTTATTGTTTAAAGGAGTTATTATGATTTTAATTTTGTACAGGATAGCCTAATTCTGAAGATGATAGCGGAGATCAAGTTTTGACAGTTTTATGGTTTGTTAGGAATCTTAAAACTATTGTAAACTGAAATATATCGAGTTTTCGAGGGAGTTTGAGGATTACTACTGGTTGTGTTTTTATGTGTTTTATTTGAGTAGAGATGTATAGCAATTTCAAAGAGCAAGCAATAGTATATATAAAGCAAGCAGTTGAGCAAGATGAGGCTGGGAATTATCCCAAGGCATTGTCGCTTTATATGAATGGATTGGAGTATTTTCGAACTCATTTGAAGTACGAGAAGAATCCTAAAGTTAAGGAAGCTATTACACAGAAATTTACTGAGTATTTAAGGAGGGCGGAGGAAATTAGGGAGGTTATTGATAATGGAGGGGCTGCACCGTCGTTGAATGGAGATGCTGCGGTGGCAGCACGACCGAAGACTAAACCGAAGAATGGTGAAGGCGGAGATGGGGAGGATTCGGAGCAGGCTAAGCTTAGGTCTGGGCTTAATTCCGCAATTATTAGAGAGAAGCCAAATGTGAAGTGGAATGATGTTGCAGGTCTTGAGAGTGCCAAGCAGGCATTGCAGGAGGCTGTCATTTTGCCTGTCAAATTTCCACAATTTTTCACAGGTCAGTGACTAGCTTCTGATACTTGATTTTTCTCCAACTATTTGTTAATAAATAACTATCTTTTTGATTGTGATGTTAAATAGACATATCTATGTTGAATTGCCATTTTTGTATGTTTACATTCAGCTTATATTTGCTTTGTGTTGTAAAAAAAAAAGTAGGCCTAGAAAAAGATTTATGTAATTTGTAATGGGCTTGATGGCCCTGAGGATGACCCTATGGGAGTTTCCTGAGGTTAAGAGACAATTTAGCATGAGGGCCTTTTTGTAAATACAAGGGGTGGGTGTGCATTTTCAAATATACCCATCTATTTTTGTACTGTCAATATCTTTTAACCTGAGGAGGCTACGTGAGGTCAGCCTCAGGTGCAGTTTTCTCAACTGTAATTATCATTTAGTAGACTTTGTTAGGAGTTCACTAATTTGTGTTAAATGATTAGCACCGCATTTGTGGTGATGAATTAGAAGTAATTATCTTGAGTCAGAGGGAAGTATGACTCATTATCCAAGTAGGTTTCAGACTCTTGTACAAAGTGATGTTTTATTTAATATTTGAAATTACTAATGAATCGATATTTATTGATCAAATATTGTGTTTTTATGCTTTAAACATCCGTCTAAACCTTTCTACCTCATAAATCCTGGTCTGGCACCAGTGATTGATACTGATAAAATACTGGGAAAGAGGAATCTTCAGTGTCATAATGCTTAGTGTTTTTACATTCTCTGTATTGTAAGTATGTTATATGTATGTACTTGCTAGTGTCCAGAGTTAGTGTTCTCTGGTTCCATCTTGAGATTGACAATAGTTAGATTCTCTTTTACTTTTTATTAGGAAAAAGGCGACCCTGGAGGGCTTTTCTCTTATATGGTCCACCTGGGACGGGGAAGTCATATTTAGCAAAAGCTGTTGCAACTGAAGCAGATTCAACTTTCTTTAGGTACCGTGTTCTCTACAGCTTGATATTCTGACACAAATTGGCACTTCTCTTAATTAGTATATGAGGCGGTACTAATTTGATGTAAACTGCGGGAAACTTGTTCATGTATTGCTAAATGATTTGCTTTTGAAACCATACCTGCATAATTACTTGTAAGATGTTATTTTTCCTAGTTGAGGAGGTGGTTGGTGATGCAAGACAGGTCTGCTAAAAGAATAATCGATCAATTAAAAAGTTTGAAGTGCCCTTGCCAAGTTTGGAGAAATCTTTGATTAATTTGAATATATTAATGATTCTTAAATAATTATGTAAGCGTTTTAGTTTGAGGATAATTTTGAATAACATTGTTATTTTTTTTTTCTTGCATCAAGTCTACATATGATTTCCTCTTTTATATATGTGAAATACCTGGAACCCAATGCGTTTGCCTTTCAGACATATAATGTGTTTGCCTTATTAACATATGCAAATATATTGAACTTGCAAAAGTGACCAACAGCTTTTGTTTTTGGTTGCTTGCAGCATTTCTTCATCAGATCTTGTTTCAAAATGGATGGGGGAAAGTGAAAAGCTTGTTTCAAATCTTTTCCAGATGGCTCGTGGTAGTGCTCCTTCAATTATTTTCATTGATGAAATAGACTCTCTAGTAGGTCAACGAGGTGAAGGCAATGAGAGTGAAGCATCTAGGCGTATAAAAACTGAACTTCTTGTACAGATGCAGGTATGACCTGGTTTGCAATAGCATTGAAACTGTAATGCACGCAAATTGCAATTAATTGATATGGTTAAAGCTATATACTTGTGATATAATATATTACTATATATAACCTTTTTATTATTGCTCATGTGCTTCTAGTTTCTGCCTGCAAAATTTGATAATTTGCAAAGCCTAAATATCTGCTTTTAGCTTCTCATTCCGTACTAATTATGGCAGACTATTGTCAATATGATGACTGACATATTACAAATTAGTCATGTACAGTGTTTATTGATCTAATTAGTATTTGTGTTGGGTTATGCTTCTGTTGAGATATTATTGTTTTGTCCTTGACCTTGGTGATCTTTGCACTTTCTCTTGTTTCATGCTTATCTCATTTAAAAACACTTCCCTTTAACTTCGATTGAAACTTTTACTGGCATACAAGTTTTTGCAGAAAATAAAGAAGCTCGTCTGTGTGGAACTTGACTTGGTTAATAGTTTAATGTATTCATAAATTAATAACTCTTATTGGACTTTCTCAAATGGAATGTAGTTACCCGATGCATAGTAAAAGATGAGTAGTGTTAGGGATCCCAAAATTGTTCCCAAATTCCACATGGCGCCTTTTTATTAGTGAGATTCATATCAACATAGGCGGGGCCATCACATTTACGAGGAAGTAACCGATGAAAAAATGACAACTCGCTTTTTGGGAAACTTTTTGGAAACTTTTTGGGAAAAGTTTTGGGACCTCTAGAATTATTCGTAGAAGATATCTTTGCTTGTGGCACAATCCCTTCAAAAGTGGAAGCAACAACAATATTTGTATAAATATAAAAAATTGTTATATATTAGCTGTGCAGGCAAACTCTATGGAATAACAATGCATAAAAGAATTATTTTGAATTTTAAGATTACGATTTTCGTGTAGTTAACTGAATGCTTCTTCACTTTACCAAAGGTCCAGACTCCAGAAAAATTCTGAACAACAATCTTCAGCCTTTTGTTTAGGGAACTCGTCATTATTAACACTCCATACCTGGCCCCAAGATTCCCTTTACATAAGACAATGGGGGAACAAGCTGTGACCTGGAAAATCTCAATTCTCAAGGACTTAGCCTAGCAGCAGGAGAAAGATTGCATAGCATGTTGAGAGAAAGAGGTCTACCATTTAGTTCTGTGTTAGAGCAGAAATTCCCTGACCCACCACCATGCGAAAGCATTATTTACTTGGTGGATGAGTCCCGGGAGGGAAACCGGGGGGGGGGGGGGGGGGAGTTAATTATGGATCTGAGTCCTACTTGTCAGAAATCATTTGTCATTCGTAAGCTTTGTTGAACTTGATATAGAGTTTTTTTTAAATAATATTTCAGGGTGTTGGAACCCACGATGAGAAGGTTCTGGTTCTTGCAGCAACGAATACCCCCTATGCCTTAGACCAGGTGATTTTCTAGATCTCTCGCAAATACTTGCTTGCTATGAGGACCTATTTTTTGCTTCATGTCAAAATACGATCCAATTTTAATTAACAGGCCATTAGGCGGCGATTCGACAAACGGATCTACATTCCTCTGCCAGATCTAAAGGCAAGGCAGCACATGTTTAAGGTAATTCAGCAATTTGTGTGCAATTCCGTCATAATGATAAGCCAAGTGTATGATGCCTCGAACTGAATATTTCATATAATTATCTCCCATTCTTTGTTGGCAATGATCAGGTTCACCTGGGAGACACTCCTCACAACTTAACTGAGCGTGACTTTGAGCATCTAGCTCGGAAAACAGAAGGCTTCTCTGGTTCAGATATAGCTGTGTGTGTAAGTATCTGCTGTGTAACATTTTTTGGCATTCTTGTAACAATGTGACCGATTTGGCTAATATTAAAGAAGTCGTACCTGAACTTGTCCTCTCTGTTATAGGTGAATGAAGTGCTCTTCGAACCTGTACGTAAAACTCAAGATGCTCAGTTCTTCATAAAGGATTCTGATACATGGATACCTTGTGGACCTAGACAACCCGGTGCTATTCAGACTAACATGCAGGAGCTAGCAGCTCAAGGCTTGGCTTCCAAGGTATGAAGTAATCTTGGTTGATTCAGATTATGTACAGCACCATTTTTTTGAGATCAAATTTTACAATTAATAATATATCTTTTCTGTTAAATATCTTAACCCTTCACTCCAAAGAGGCAAAGACTAGGCAAAGTTTAGGCTCCCTCAAACATTGGGTGTGTCGCATGTAATTTACCAAATATTGACAAAGTTTAGGCTCCCTCAAACATTGGGTGTGTCGCATGTAATTTACCAAATATTGACTTTGTTGCAGATTCTTCCACCTCCTATTGGAAGAACTGATTTTGACAAAGTTTTGGCAAAACAAAAGCCGACCGTTAGCAAAGGAGATCTGGAAGTGCACGAGAGATTCACCAAGGAATTCGGGGAAGAAGGTTAATTTATTTCCGGAAATGGAAGACCAGGTCAATTTGCTGGATTGCCTGTAACATATTGTTTATGAGACAAGATCTTTCAGCTCAATCCACCAGATCAATAATATCTGTCATACTTGCTGTAACTGTATATCACGTTTTTCTTTATTGCGTTTTATATTATTCCAGGTGGATGTATATTTAAAAAAACTCATGTTTATCTTTGTTTGTAAAGAATAGATGATGGATATATGGATCAATCTTGTTTTAAACATATATTCTGTGTGAAATATATGTTTATTGCTGAAATATGAATGTCAGCGAATAATTGCCATTTTAATTCTGAGGATTAAATATAATTACCGAAATGTGAACCTGAGATGCATGAAAAAATTATTCTGCTACATGAAGCCACCTATAAATAAACAGAATAATGCCACATGTTCAACTCTTTTTTTGGACATTTCTGAATGGTACACAATACAAGGTAGATTATTATTCAAAATTTTATTGGTTTAAAGAATTATTTTCTTATCATTGATGACCATAGAGAGTAAATATATGGTGAAAATGTACTGCTCCACAACTACAAGTATTCGACTTTCAACAAAATGTGATATGCATCTCCACTGCGGCTGTTATAATTGCTAGTGTGAACAGTAAGTGTATAAACTGCATAGTCTTTCTACGCAACTTAAAGGAGAGGCAAGAACAAGTCCATCAACATCTTAGTGAAAGAACATGATTTAAGGGCAAAGCTTGTATTTATGAACTCTATTGCTATATGCTTTTTTCTTTGTGAGACTCCAAAGAACCCCAAAATGGTGAAGAGCAGTTTAGATACTATCTCAATCTCAAATTTTTCGCAAACTTAATAAAATCACACTCTCATGCTCAGTTTGGGTACTCATATCATCGAGAGGATAGCACACCCTTATTCTCAAGAGGAGTCATTCGCCATTCATGAGAATCAATCTTGTTTCTCCTTGTATCTGATTTAGGCCTAAAGTTCTGCCTGATATATAGACATTTATGATACTAAACTTCACTCCAAAAAACTGAATAATATTATTGTTCATCGGTTTACATGCCATGATACATTTAGGCAGCAGATTGAGAGATACAAGGAAACAAGCTATTCTTTCCATTTCATTTTGGTTACATGTATTTCTGATTCCTCCCTACCTCTTATGTTAATACTTGTATCAATTGCCCTTTGCACCTGCTAAATGTAGAGACATCTTTCATTGGCAAATCCTAAACTCTCTACTTGCTGCACTAATCCTTTGGCCATATACTTTCTCTGCTTGACATTGATATATATATATACACCCAAACAGTGGTATAATAAGAATACAAGATTAACCTTATGATAGTAGTGGTGCTTCAATACTTTCTTCATTCTCCTCTAACGTGTTATCTGACGGTGCCTCCAGATTTAGCGTCAAAGCAAAATATAAAGAGATGACCTGATACCCCAGAAAAATTGTGGTGATTTTCATATAGATATATGAAGACTAATAAAGACAATAGTTTACATGCGTTTGATGACTCACCAGGCACAATGACGCGCATATAATACTGAAACCTTTGCAGTCAAATGGTGCATCGCTAGAGATAAACCAAGCTAAGAGAGCAACATACAACAATAAATGAGTATCAAATTAGGACAGGTGCGCTGATTACCTATACAGAATTAATGTCCCTTACATGTCAACGGACTCATTGCTAGCGGTGATAACAAGCTTGCAATTGACTGGACACCAGCTATAAATCCTTGAGCTTTTCCCTGTGAGTTGACAATTCAGTTTCGACTGGGTTCAACAGGGCTTAAATCTTGAATTGACTTCATTACTGTATTTATTTGTTGTATTAGTTTTGATATGAGAAATGCTAGTCCCCAAAAAGGTTCCCAAAACCATTCCCAAATGATGAGTTGTCATTATACTATTGGTTGTTCCTTACATTAATGAGATGGGCCCATCGTGTATACATATGAGTCCACAAATAAAAATAAGCCATGTGTCAATCGGGAACAAATTCGGGAACCGTTTCGGGGTACGTAGCATTGCTCTTTTGATATTTTGCAGTTGCAAGTTCCTTCTCTATATGAGAATGGTATTTCCAGCAGAGCAAAGTTGTTAAAGAGTATAATTTGTTTCTGTCCATAAGAAAGGCATCACCTAAAGAGTGAAGTTGTTGATATTTTATGGGTAACAATGATCAATGTATGATAGCATCTTTACTTCACAAACCTGATTGGTTGAATTTGATCCTTTTGATATAACAGCATAAGTCTGTTGAAAGAAAATGTAACATGCACAAATAATTGTTAATTTCTAGAGCGATAATTGATGCAATTTTATTAACAAATACAAACAAAACATACAGCGGGTTTAACAAGGACGAAGATGACTCCAAATGCAGCACTCAAGTATGGCACCTGTGTAGAAAAAATATTTGCAGTTAACAGATTATAATAAATTGCTACCCATACGAAACCTATTGTCCCACTTTTTGGAAGTATTATAGCCATTAGGGCTTCTACTTCAGTATCAGTTTGCTGGTATATTGAAATTTAGGAGAGTGCATACCCAAGGAGCCCATGCCAATCCATAAAGCAGAGCCTGTAAAATGTAAATGAAATAATTTTATGAGGAAGTTTATTTATCTAGAGCATGACTTATATAACCTAATAACTGCAACGTACATAAGCTATGGATGCAAGTATAGCTGTGCAAAGTATTCCTTTCTCTCCTAACCATGGATTGAGTAGAGGAAGCCCTGCCAACTTTAACAAAATGTAACAAAGAATCCAAGTTATCGAGATTGACAGAAGAATTTAAAAGATAACGTTTCCGAATCTCAAACCACAAGTAATCTGCTGAGGAAAAAATGGATACCTGAGAAACAATAGAGCCTATCCCCACCACCGACAGAATTTCTGAAAATTGATTTTTGTCGAAACCAAAAGCCGCCTTAAGATAGTACTGGAAAAAGAAGAAGGAAGGTGTGACTATGCCACGAATTTAACCATGATTTTATTGCAGCAGTTGCAAGCTCACAAATACGTAAAGAATAGTATTAAAAATATCTGACTTAATTTGTACTTTAGGGAGAACAGGTGGAGAACACTTATCAGGCAACAAGTCCATATCAGTCGGAAAAGTAGATAATCGTAATTTGTAAAAAGGGCAGGTCCTTTAACATTAGAGCTACACTTTGAGATAAAAAGTAAAAGACCAATTTAGGATATTTATTTGATTCAGGAAATAAAAATCAATATTTCTACATATCTAAATTGTCAGTTACTCAGTTCAAGCATATCTGTATTCTCTACAAAAGGAATTTGAACATCAGTTATCATCAACTAGACAATAAGCACAAAATTAGCATATTCACATCACTTTTGCTTAACACTGGAAACCTGTTCATTACTATTTATGGAAAGCAATGTGTCACGAGCACTGTTCAGAAAATTAGATAAACTAAGAGAAGTAACATCGGTAAATACTTAACACTGTGAGTTGGTGTATTACTCACCAGTAAGACTGCGCTGATGCCAGACATTCCCAATTCATAGAAGAATGAGACAATCGAAATACTCTTTAGTGTTTGGCTGAGGAGTAAAATAGAATTTCTCAGAAATAGAAAGAGTTTAATTACGGTTTATTTCCTCTCAACAGTTGGAGAAGTAATTTTTTAAAAGAACTAAAACAGTACTCAAGGTTCATGATAACATAAATATTTAAATAAAAAATCTTAAAACTACCTTGTAACAACAATGGTCGCAGCATATCTCATTGACGTATATCGTGCTTGAATAACCTCTAAAACCCCATGCAGGAAAGACGAACTCTTTTCCCTCTTTGGACCTGGCTTAACTGTCTCCTCCAGAAACAGGAACATGTAAATCGAACAGCACAGTAGGAGAGCAACCGAAACCTGAAACAAAAAAAACATATTACAGAAGAGAATGCATATGTTTCTCTAAAAATATCCAAAGTTTCACCATTAGCGTGCCTCAAAGATGTAGTTTTCAGGAAGAAAACGTGCTAGGAGATTCCCCAATACATGCGACGCAGAGAAGAGACCAGTAATCCAACTAAAAACTGCAGCCCTCTTGCTGATATCAACAACATCTGCCTGAGAAGAAAAACAACCAGTAATCTTTAAGTGCCCTTAGACACGTACACCAGTAGCATATCAGAAAAGTCTTACCACATAAGCAACCGCTATGCAGAAAATACTTCCTTGACTTATTATGTATGAAATTGTACGAAGACCATAATAAGCATACACAAATTCCTTAGACTTGCTGATGATGAGTAAAGCTGAAAGAAGTACATAAAAAGAAGGTAATTGCCTGTTTGAGCAGTGCTAATGTTGTGTTTGGTTGGGATGAATGGAAATGGAAGGAATGGAATGAAATTTGAACTAGAATATGCTCATTCTTTCCTTCATTCCATTCCGTACAACTTACACTAGTGCTCAAGCACCTCATTTTGAGAAGGAATGCTCCATTCCTCTCCATGTTCATTTTCTTCACAATTCTTATCATAACAATTTGCAGTAATTTTCTTTTCAAATCTTCCCTCCAAATTCAATTGTTTCCCAATACTTTTACGCATTCCATTCCATTCTACCCAACCAAACACAAGATAATTAGTTCATAAAGACAAAGGTGACACTGTCATATATTTGTTGCACATGACCATTTTATGGAGGCATCAGTAATAAAAATACATAACATTATTTGACAAACATCTTCCTAGGAATGGGTGCAGTTCCCGGCACAAGCAAAAGGAAAGTGATATTTGGATGCAATGTTTGACAAGTAATTTGAAAATATTATAAAGAGTGGTAAACTAGTAATCATAAAAGTCCTTACTGAATGGGAAAACAGTTGTCGACACAGTTAGGATGAGCAGAGGTTTACGCCCGTATTCATCAGAAAGTTGACCTAGTACTGGAAGCATCACCATCTTGAAAATTCCAACAACCTACAAGTGCGAAAAAAAATCCTTGACTATGCATCGAAAACGAGGAAACAACATTTTCATTCTGAAACTGCTAATAGTTATGCAGTTCATATACAGATATAGCAGTGTCAGAATAAGGCATTCATATCAAAAGAGCCTTTCTTGTTTTTCTCGAAAATTCTATAATTAAAAAATGCCATATATATTCTTTTCACAAATGTAAGCATTTTCCAGAACAAACTGGTTCTCTGTATCAATCAGCAATATTTGAGTTCAATTGATAATGAATTAATGAGCTCGACTTCAAACATCAAAATCTGTTGGTTTAAGTCTTAAGATCAACCCAGCTCGTCACAAAAAAGCCTGTGTCCTAGTTTCTTCAATAAAAACTCAGCTTGTTTAGTTAAAAATCCTAATAAATAATCAACAAGATTTTCAGAGAACAAGCTCGACTTGGAGCTCACTTAACTAGCCTTATCTCCCTCCATTCATTTACAAGCTTGAATTCCAACAAAGAAACATGTTTACTTAGACTAGAAAGCTCAAATTGTTTTGTTAAAAGTATCTGCAATATCCTAAAAAAGGGGTAGGAAAATTCAAACTCGAGACCACCTCCCATAAGCCATAACCCTCAGCTACCATCTTAGCTTACCCCTACTAAAACCAAGATATTAGTAAAAGTACCTTGAATCTCTTAAAAGTTTTAACACAATCATTACAAAAAGAAGCCATAGGGTCATTGGTTCGACTCTCTTATCCAACATCCCCGTGGTCATTTTCGACAAATGTTAATAGTAGCTATAAAGTCATTAAAAACAATAATCACAAAAGAATCCTACATAGTAAAACAACAAAATCAAGTCACTAACAATCCTAAAAGTCAACACAATAAAGGGATAAAACTAAAGGGGGATGCTTACAGTTTGTTGAAGACCATTGAGATAAATAGCAGGAGAACAAGTGGTGTCACCAGGACAAAGAGCAGCAGTAGTAACATCAACAAGTACAGACACTGTCATTTCCTCTGCAATCCAATGAAAACAAAGTGGTAAAAGTAAGTGAATCAGTGGCTTTAACAACTCTTTTGCACCCCCCATTTTCTTGCACTTTCCCTTTCCCTTACCCTTTCTTACTTGTAAAGTACACACCACTTTCTTGTTTAGATATTATGCTTTCCTTGTCTATCTAGTACTATCTCATTTGGTTTTATGATAGGCTAAGCAAGTCACCTCACAGCTGCTCAGCCTGCCCACGCGTTTATGGACCTGAAGGTCACGCGCCGTTTATTACTTGTATATTTCCTCTCCTTTTTTCTTTATTTCAATTGATGTGATACTAGACTACTAGTTAGGAAATTATTTAAGTTGGATGTTAGGAGAGAAAGAGCTCTTTTTTTTTGATAAAAAGGAACTTTTATTTAATATTTATTATTGATATAGAATTATGGTACTAAATTTTGTTGATTTGATTAGTTAATTTTTAAATTTATTTCTTACAAAATACTAAATTAATTGATTAAAAAATTCAATAATAATAAGCAGAATTGTTTTAAATGTTATAATTTATAATAAATTGTTAGATAACAAAGAAAATTTCGATTATCTATCACTAGAAATACATAATGGCTAATAACTGATGTATAAAATAATTGTTAAATTGTTTTTTATTGTTGAAATAGATTAGATAAAATAAATATATTTATATAAACACCATTTTATTTGATATTTTTCTTTTTATATGCATTTCAATGTGCTCGGACATAGTATTTATAAATAATATTTTTTCAAATTTTTTATTTTGTATAAAGTTCTAGATTCTATATTTTTATATAAATCGAAAAAATTAAAAATTATAATTTACAAATATCGGATCCAAGCATATTGCAATGATTGAAAAAGTGAAAGAATCTTATTTTGTAGGACTGATATAGTATTAATTTTAAGTAATGAAAAGAGAGTGCATCAGTCAAAAAAAAAAAGAAAAAAGAGAGAGTGCAGAATGTATAATACACGCGCCACGCGTGGCGGACATTTGAAAGAAAAAACTGAGTACGTGGTAGAGAAAATTGAAAAATAATTGAAAGAGAAAGAGCTTCACACGCGCAAAAGCACCAAGGTCACGTGCCGGAACGTGGATCTCATTAGAAGTAAATCGTTTGACTTTCGGTTTCTTGCGGACGTGCTTAAATCAAATTTAACTACAAATTATAGTCCAGAATTAATCTTTTTATTCCACCTAAAATTTCATCAATAAATTATAATAAAATTTTTAAAAATATAAAATTTAATTTTTATGTAAAATAAATATATAAAATTTATAAAAGATTTAATATATAAAATTTGAACAAAAAATTTGATTTAAATTTGATTCTACAATAAAATTATTTTACATAAATTTGATTTTATAGTACAACTACTTTGAATTATTTTATTAAATTTTAGTAATTTTCTAAAAAAAAATATTTTTATAATTTCATTTTTAATTTCTTAATTAAGATTTACATTTATTTTCCATAAAAAAAATATATGTATTTTTTGGTAATTCTCTCTTAGACTCTGATTTTTTCTAGAGTGCCACTCTCAAATTATATTTCATCCCTTGTCAAAAACATCCCTTGTCGCGAATAGGGTGTTCATGGGTTCATCAACCCGACCAAACCGATCCAACCTGACCCTATTTTCGACCGACCAAACCGATCCAACCTGATCCTATTTTTCGACCGATCAAATCGATAAATAAAAATTCGATACTTGATTAGGTTATAAAAATTTTAAACCAAATTAAACGGGTTGGGTACGGGTTCCATCTTTTTTCGGGCCAACCCAACCCAACCCTACCCTATTTAAATTACAAGTTTTGTTCGATAATTTTAAAAAATATTTGTATATTATATATAACTATATATTATACGATATATCATACTTTCATTTATTGATATATGATTATATTTTGTGCCTATGTGTATGCTTCACGACATAATTTACATTTTTAAATTTGTAATGTTATTGAAAATGAAATATTATCACTAAAATTGTAAGATACACACATTTAAATTTTATTTAACTTTTCGAAATGAGTGATATTTGCATCTTATTTAAACATTTTATAAATACCATTCAACTCATCCAAACCAACCCAAACCGATACACAATGGATAGAGTTGGGTTACGAATTTATTTTTGTGGGTTGGGCTGAGAATTTTCAAACTGATTTAATTAGATCGGATGAAAAAAAACCACAACCCAACCAAAGCTGACCCACGAACACCCCTAGTTGCGAATGTATTAAAATTTAATATGCATAATTTTATACACAAATACAAGTTGAGAAAAATGGGCCTGAGGACAAGGATCTCTCCTAAGGTTATAACAAATGTACATATAAAGTAAAGAGTCCCGTAAAAACATTTTTGTAAATATAAAACTTTTTTCAATGATTTACATAGATACCCTTAAATTTGTATTGGAATTGTTTTAATCTCAGGTAGAACCTGTGATCACCCTCAGGCACATCAAACCGAATACAAGTTTATGGTTTGAAATTCGTCAATCATTATTAAAAATAATATTTTTATTTTTTAATTTTAAGAACAATAACAAATATTTAAGGATTAATCGTGTTAACAATATTTCAAAATTTAATATTCATATTATTAATTCAAAAAAATACTAATAAACTTGATAAATTTTACTTACGTTATTTAAGAAAAGTGGCCAAAAAATATATTTTATATGCATAAAATTAAAAACTTTTATATAAAAATGTTAGGATATTTACCAAAAATACTTGATTTGAAGTTTCTTTTTGCAAAAATACCATCTTCTTCAATTAATTACAATTTTACCAAACTAAGTTTCAAAATTGCAAAAATACCATCTTCTAGGTCAACCCCTCCTCCCTCCCCCTTTCACCAGCCCATATTTCCGGATGAACAGTAACCACGGCTACTGTTCATTGACTTTTTTTTTTTAAAGGTGGAGTGCTATTTTGGTTTCAACCACATTCAACTCTTTTTTAAGGTGGGATGCTTCTGGTGGATTTGGGTTGCAAGGCCCCGCCAGGATCAATATTCAACCAAATGCAACCAAATTCAACTTTTTTTAAGATGAGGTGATTTTGGGGTTGCAGGGCCCCGCCAGGGGCACTATTCAACCAAATCAGCAACTGAATGCAACCAAATGCAACTAAATTTCTGATTTCAAGTTCCATTTTTCAGTTTTCATTTTCGACCTCTTTTTTGGACTCTAATATATATATATATATATATATATATATATATATATATATTAGAGTCCAAAAAAGAGGTCGAAAATGAAAACTGAAAAATGGAACTTGAAATCAGTAATTTAGTTGAATGTGGTTGAATGTGGTTGCATTTAGTTGAATATGCCCCTGCGGGGCCATGGAACCCAAAATCAACCCACCTTTAAAAAAGTTGAATGTGGTTGCATTCAATTTCTGATTTCAAGTTCCATTTTTCAGTTTTCATTTTCGACCTCTTTTTTGAACTCTACTATATATAGTAGAGTTTAAAAAAGAGGTCGAAAATGAAAACTGAAAAATGGAACTTGAAATCAGTAATTTAGTTGAATGTGGTTGAATTTGGTTGAATGTGGTTGCATTTAGTTGAATATGCCCCTGCGGGGCCATGGAACCCAAAATCAACCCACCTTTAAAAAAGTTGCATGTGGTTGCATTCATTTGAATGTGGTTGCATTCAATTTCTGATTTCAAGTTCCATTTTTCAATTTTCATTTTCGACCTCTTTTATATATATATATATATATATATATATATATATATATATAGTAGAGTTCAAAAAAGAGGTCGAAAATGAGAATTGAAAAATGGAACTTGAAATCAGAAATTTAGTTGCATGTGGTTGCATTCAGTTGAATGTGGTTGCATTCAATTTCTGATTTCAAGTTCCATTTTTCAATTCTCATTTTCGACCTCTTTTTTGGACTATATATATATATATATATATATGGCAACAGGTCAGGAGCCAAGCTTGGATGGGAGCCAAGCTTCCTCAATGAAACATTGCTACACGTCATTTCCTCAATGAAACATTGCTACCACCCAGTTTTCCCAAAGAAACATTGCTGCAGCAATATTAAAATTTAATGACCAAACTACCCTTAATCAATAATTAATATTCCTCTTATTAAGCATATTTATTTATTAATCAGTAATGAGCACACTTTTTCCCGACCACAAAACCCACGCCTCTCATCAATGTTTGTTTGAATGAAATCATTAAAGTAATTATTAAAGATAGTTCAAAGTTGACATGGTGTTGGCCATAGATTCTGGGATGTAGATCTTGATTAATGTGATTACCGAGTAAAACGCACATCTCGTTGACCTTTAATTTGCATAAAATCATAACTAGGGCAGCATAACATTTCTTTGCATACATGAACAGGAATCCCTGTGATTTGATGATTTATTTATGGTCAATAAAACTGTTAACGAGATTAGGAGGCTTGATATCATGTACTCCCTCAGTTCGACAATAATAATCTTTTTTGAGATAATTGTGTTTCTATAATATATTTTTAATTTTAATTTTTAATGTAAATTTATAATTACTTTTCTTTAATTATCCATTTTGAAAATTTTATAATAATTAATTAGAAATGATCAAAAGTATAAAATAGTTTATGCACTTAAAAAATGAGTATATTTATATTGGATATAAGAAGAGTATAATTAATGTTTTTTTAATACACATAATTTTAAAAAAAAAATTATATTGTGGAACGAAAAAAATATTAGTATTTTGGATTATCAATTTTATTTTTTAAAACGAGAACTTCATTCATTGTCCTTAAGATTCTGTTTCATTCTGATGCTCATGTACTCTTATCACTATATTCTCCATTCTCATCTATCTATATCTATACTATTATATAAATTCCGAAACATTAAAAGTTTGGTTAGTCGGTCGGTCGGTACTATTGATTTTACTTATTTACCCTTACTTCTAACTAATCAATTTCCTTATTGAGTTTAAACATATTATCTTTTTTATTTTTCAAGAACTAACTAATTTCCTAAAATATAGGGGGTGTTTGGGGAAACTTATTTTCCAGAATAAGTCAACTTATTTTAAGTTGAAAGTTAAGATTCCTAACTTTCCAACTTATTTTCCAACTTATTTTTGCAACTTATTGAATCTCAAACATACATTAAATACTTGTATAAAAAAAAATTATCGAAATATAAATTTTAAAGTAATTATTAAAGATAGTTCAAAGTTGACATGGTGTTGGCCATAGATTCTGGGATGTAGATCTTGATTAATGTGATTACCGAGTCGAACTATGATTTTGATAGTAATAAAATAAAATTTTCATAAATCTATCATTTATTTGATGGATTAACTATTTTGATAATTATTAATTGAGTAAATAAACTATTATTGTAATTTAAATCTTTCGAAAAGTATTTTATTAATTAGATTTAATTTAATCCAATTTTAGTTAATAAATGTAATCATTTAAATTGATCAATTGATTTAAATATTAATTGATTAATTTATTTAATTATTTAATTATTGATTAATTTTGGTTAATTGAATTTAGTTATTCTAATTAAATATTTTTATTTAAATTTTGGTTAATATTTATTAATTTGAATAATCGATTAATTTAAATATTAGTTGATTCATTCTTATTAATTAAAATACTAATCAAATTTAAAAGTATGATTCGTTTTAAATGAATCGGATATTTTTCAAACGAATCGAACTTTCATGAGATTATTCTTAAAATTTAATTTAACCGATAAGGCATACAATATTTTTAATTTATATAAATTTAAGATTAGTTTTTCTGAGATTATCTCAACTAAATTTTCATGAGATTAAAAAAATCCCCAATAAGATAATAGTGTTCTAATAAGATCTCCAACCAAATTAATTTTTTATTTTTTTGAAAATTTGGGAATATCATTCAATTAGATATATCTTGACATTCGTACGGTTGAATCGTCGAGAAATATTTTTAAAAATATAGAAACAATAGTCTGGGACGAAGCACTAGTTACGAGTACTAGACAATATAGTAATGTTCTATTAAGATCGCCAACCAAATTAATTTTAAATTTTTTGAAAATTTGGTAATATCATTTAATTAGATATATATTGACATCCGTACGGTTGGATCGTCGAGAAACATTTTTAAAAATATAGAAACAATAGTCTGGGACGAAGCACTAGTTACGAGTACTACACAATATAGTAATGTTCTACTAAGATCTCTAACCAAATTAATTTTTTATTTTTTTAAAATTTGGGAATATCATTTAATTTGATATATCTTGACATCCGTACGGTTGTATCGTCGAGAAATATTTTTAAAAATATAGAAACAATAGTCTGGGACAAAGCACTAGTTACGACTACTAGACAATATAGTAATGTTCTACTAAGATCTCCAACCAAATTAATTTTTTATTTTTTCAAAATTTGGGAATATCATTTAATTAGATATATATTGACATCCGTACAGTTGGATCGTCGAGAAATATTTTTAAAAATATAGAAACAATAGTATGGGACGAAGCACTAGTTACGAGTACTAGACAATATAGTAATGTTCTATTAAGATTTCCAACCAAATTAATTTTTTATTTTTTGAAAATTTGGTAATATCATTTAATTAGATATATATTGACATCCATACGGTTAGATCGTCGAGAAATATTTGTAAAAATATAGAAATTACATATATAAAAAAAAATAACCATTGCAGCATTGTTTCATTGAGGAAGCCATAAAAAAACTCTAGCCCCGTGGGCCATTGCAGCAATGTTTCATTGAGGAAGCCATAAAAGTCCAACACGGTGGGCCATTGCAACAATGTTTCATTGAGGAAGCCATAAAAGTCCAACACGGTGGGCCATTGCAACAATGTTTCATTGAGGAAGCCACAATTTTATTTCTTAACGAATATTATTCACCTTTTCAATGTTTTCTTAACGAATATTAAATCAATTTTACATAATAAATTAAACATCACATATTACAAAAATTAAACACCTTTTGCATTTTTAAATTAAATTTAAAATTGAAAAATATTAAAATCATTTGTCTTCCTCCATTTATTTTAAATTCATATTTTTACCGTGGTTTGCAATTTTAAAAAATATTTTCAAAATAAAAAAAAATTGAAAAAAAGGGGACTTCCCAGGGGGTCACCCATCCTGAAATTGCTCCAGCTCAAGCACGTTTAACTTTGTAGTTTCGATGCATATCAACCCACCCGGCCAGGAATGCCACATCTGATAATTACCGAAACTTTAAACTTATAAATTGGAAAACACCCGTATTGCTTGTTTTTCCTCTCTTTTATATGTACTTCGAATTTTCATTTTTTTTCTTAAATCACAATTTTATTTCTTAACGAATATTATTCACCTTTTCAATGTTTTCTTAACGAATATTAAATCAATTTTACATAATAATTAAACATCACATATTACAAAAATTAAACACCTTTTGCATTTTTAAATTAAATTTAAAATTGAAAAATATTAAAATCATTTGTCTTCCTCCATTTATTTTAAATTCATATTTTTACCGTGGTTTGCAATTTTAAAAAATATTTTCAAAATAAAAAAAATTGAAAAAAAGGGGACTTCCCAGGGGGTCACCCATCCTGAAATTGCTCCAGCTCAAGCACGTTTAACTTTGTAGTTTCGATGCATATCAACCCACCCGGCCAGGAATGCCACATCTGATAATTACCGAAACTTTAAACTTATAAATTGGAAAACACCCGTATTGCTTGTTTTTCCTCTCTTTTATATGTACTTCGAATTTTCATTTTTTTTCTTAAATCACAATTTTATTTCTTAACGAATATTATTCACCTTTTCAATGTTTTCTTAACGAATATTAAATCAATTTTACATAATAAATTAAACATCACATATTACAAAAATTAAACACCTTTTGCATTTTTAAATTAAATTTAAAATTGAAAAATATTAAAATCATTTGTCTTCCTCCATTTATTTTAAATTCATATTTTTACCGTGGTTTGCAATTTTAAAAAATATTTTCAAAATAAAAAAAAATTGAAAAAAAGGGGACTTCCCAGGGGGTCACCCATCCTGAAATTGCTCCAGCTCAAGCACGTTTAACTTTGTAGTTTCGATGCATATCAACCCACCCGGCCAGGAATGCCACATCTGATAATTACCGAAACTTTAAACTTATAAATTGGAAAACACCCGTATTGCTTGTTTTTCCTCTCTTTTATATGTACTTCGAATTTTCATTTTTTTTCTTAAATCACAATTTTATTTCTTAACGAATATTATTCACCTTTTCAATGTTTTCTTAACGAATATTAAATCAATTTTACATAATAATTAAACATCACATATTACAAAAATTAAACACCTTTTGCATTTTTAAATTAAATTTAAAATTGAAAAATATTAAAATCATTTGTCTTCCTCCATTTATTTTAAATTCATATTTTTACCGTGGTTTGCAATTTTAAAAAATATTTTCAAAATAAAAAAAAATTGAAAAAAAGGGGACTTCCCAGGGGGTCACCCATCCTGAAATTGCTCCAGCTCAAGCACGTTTAACTTTGTAGTTTCGATGCATATCAACCCACCCGGCCAGGAATGCCACATCTGATAATTACCGAAACTTTAAACTTATAAATTGGAAAACACCCGTATTGCTTGTTTTTCCTCTCTTTTATATGTACTTCGAATTTTCATTTTTTTTCTTAAATCACAATTTTATTTCTTAACGAATATTATTCACCTTTTCAATGTTTTCTTAACGAATATTAAATCAATTTTACATAATAAATTAAACATCACATATTACAAAAATTAAACACCTTTTGCATTTTTAAATTAAATTTAAAATTGAAAAATATTAAAATCATTTGTCTTCCTCCATTTATTTTAAATTCATATTTTTACCGTGGTTTGCAATTTTAAAAAATATTTTCAAAATAAAAAAAAAATTGAAAAAAAGGGGACTTCCCAGGGGGTCACCCATCCTGAAATTGCTCCAGCTCAAGCACGTTTAACTTTGTAGTTTCGATGCATATCAACCCACCCGGCCAGGAATGCCACATCTGATAATTACCGAAACTTTAAACTTATAAATTGGAAAACACCCGTATTGCTTGTTTTTCCTCTCTTTTATATGTACTTCGAATTTTCATTTTTTTTCTTAAATCACAATTTTATTTCTTAACGAATATTATTCACCTTTTCAATGTTTTCTTAACGAATATTAAATCAATTTTACATAATAAATTAAGGGGACTTCCCAGGGGGTCACCCATCCTGAAATTGCTCCAGCTCAAGCACGTTTAACCATTACGACAGCAATGTTTCATTGAGGAAGTCCAACACGGTGGGCCATTGAAGGCATAAAAGTCCAGCAGTTGTTTGGTTGTCCACCATTACGACAGTTGTGGCCCGGTGGGCCATTGCAGCAATGTTTCATTGCTGCAATGTTTCATTGCAGCAATGTTTCATTGAGGAAGCCATGGAAATACATTAAGCCCAATCAGATTTGTTAAATTAAGCCCATGGGTTAAGCCCATCTCTATCTCTCCCTATAAATACATTAAGATATATTTTTTAGGGTTAAGGTTTTGAAGAAAACCTAGCAGCCCTTACCAAATTTCATCTCTATCCCTACATCCACTTCACCAAAATTCCTCTCCCTTTTAACTTTCATTTTCGAAATTTTGTGAAAAAAAACTCTTTCTCCAAATCATCCCCCTTATACATGGATATATGGTTTTGGATTTCATTTTTTTTTACAGGTATCATTGTTCTTGTTGTGTTTTACTGCATGGAAATCCTACAATGGTATCCTAGGTACTTGCATCAAATCATGATTTGGGTATATCTCTGGTGTATTTGGTTGATATTGAATGTTTAAGAAGAAGAAGAAGGTGAAGAAAATGAATAAGAAGAAGATGGTGATGAGACCGATGGTTATGAAGATATTGGCTAGTTTCTAGTAGTTGTAATAGATATTGGAGTCCAAAAGATTTGATTGTAATACTTTTAATCTTAATTAAATGTTATTTTTTGGTTTTAGTTGAAAATTTCATTCATTTTCATCTCTATCTCTCATATGATTCATTTTCATTTGCATATGAACCAATTCATCTCCTTGTATAATCGGGTAAAAATCTATTCTCTCTAATATTTGTGTGAATTTAAATTACATTTATATGTGTGTAATTTATGTATATTCGTACATGTTTTTTTAGTGTGTGTGTGTGTGTCTTCTTAATTTTTTTTTGTTCTTGATTAGTTCATATTTTCAATTGTTTTTGATTAATTTTTCATGTATGTGTGTGATTTCAGAAAAAAAAAATGAAAATTCGTAGTAAATATAAAATGAATATTATTCACCTTTTCAATGTTTTCTTAACGAATATTAAATCAATTTTACATAAGCATTAAGAGATATTAAGTATTAGCCCAGCTACATATTAAGTTTGTGTGCTAAAGATACACAAATTTGTGACTTTTTGATCGGGATTCTTCAACCAATAAAGAGATTCTCATCCAGGACTATACTTAGTAGTTAAAAAAATAAACAAAATTCACATAAAAAAAGTCGAAGGTTTTAAACACAACTAGGTAATGATATAACTAATTTATTTTTCTCAGGGAAGTTTATTTGGGCAAGTCACACTGTAACATCCCCAGACTAGTATAATTCAGGATTTTACAAAACTCATGTAGTGCAGTATACAAGACAGCTTTAAACTGCTTTTTGCATACTAATCACAGAAACTGTGCACAACTATGCACTTAACATTTCTAATACGCATACAAGTCTGTCCTCCCTGCTCATTCTACCACTATATCTCGTCTTCCATTGTTCATCTACTAGAAAAACAAATGCAGAGAGCCTCTAACATGTTTTGAAAGAAATAATTACAAGTTTTAGTTCCAAATCAAATCCCTGATTCCAATCACCTCAAGCATCGCAAAACTAGCATATGGCTAAAAAAACTACAGTAATTACAAACACGCCATCTGTATGTCACACATAATTCCTCTCCATTAACTATTCAAGCTCAGTCGCGCTACTAAATATACACAGAAAACAGAATGTACATCAAACACCCCAAAATGATATCAAATTTGCTAATCCAATCCAAATCCTTGGCATTTCATTACTCAAACCTACGGTTTAATTACAAAATGAGTTAATTGACCCTATTACATTAGATAGAAATTGAACCTAGTTAATCTAAGCTCAATGGCATTACTAAATCCATAGAAATCAAAATGTAAATCAATTAGCAATCAGGAAATTTATGATAATTATATGCTTTTCCATCTTCTCCTTTTTTTTCTTCTGCTTCTTTTCTCCATTATGAATTGTCCTTCTCAGAAATCTCTCCATCTTCATCTTCAGGGAAGTTTATTTGTTTATCTTCTTGCATATCAAAGTTTTGGCACAGTGATTTTATCAATAAAGTAAAAAATGGCTCCCGGAAATAATCACAATCAAATCAATCCTCAAGTTTGGTACAACTAAACTAAACCTCAAAATTTTCATATAATGATTCACACGAGTGTTCTGAATTAAACTTTAAAATTCATCCGAAATGTTAACATCTACAACAAGATATATTAATTATTCAACAAACAACTGATAGAAGGGATCTAAAAAGAATTTAAGGAGATGTTATAAATATATTATGGTAAACGTTTGAAAAAGATTTGCATTAAATTTAAAAACAAAAACTGCCTTTGCATTACCAACAATCTGATGTCTAGGTCAAACAAATTATTCTGCCTTATGAAATTGTTAAAAACTTCAATATCCCTTTTTCCTGTAACTGCAATTCAAGCACTCCACACTATCTCTTATGCAGTTAAAATCACCTGACAGACATAAAGGTTCATCACCAACACAACTGATAATCATACCAGGTTGCTCCCATAATGATCTTTTGCTGGAAGAGAATTGAGGGGCGTACACATTGACTATGTTGAAAAATCCTTTCCCTAATGACAATTCTAACTTAACCCATATATAATTTCTATCTTGAGCATAGCTTACACATTTAAAATCAGTGAGAGACTAAGAAATTGCCAAACCTCCCGAGAATCCCAAAGAACTTTATGTAATCCAACCGTGAGTATCCAAATCCCAAATGCAAGCCTTTGTTATATCAGACCATACCTCGCATTTTTTCTCTTGTAAACAAAGAATGCCTACTTTGTATGCATTTACTACATCCCTAATTGATCTTCTAGCTACTTTGTTGTTAACACCTCGAATATTCCAAGATAGTAAGCAAAAATCCATTTGAAACATAAAACTATGGATACTATACCTTAAGAGATTAATCAAAGATTACCTTCTTCCAACCTCTTGATTATCATCTGCTTTCCATGCTCAACTCCCAATTGGAAAATCCAGTCCCAATGATTCACATTTCCATGAGCAAGCCCACGAGCAGCTCCCAACACCAAGCCAATTCTTGTAGTCCAATCTAATGGAATTCTTCCCGGGCCTCGATTCCCTACCATCAACAAAATCAACGATATATATGGAATTCTCCATATATATGTGTATGTATATATGGTTGTTGAAGCGCGGTGACGGTGGAAATGTGGCCTGTGGGAGGACAGGGGAACTGTTAGTACTTGATTAAAGGGCCAAAAAGCAGTGTTTGTTGGTCTTATACTTTTTAAACATTTCAATCAATTGATCACTTTTTCTAATCCCTACAGTTATGTAAAAGATATAAAATATTGAGAAAATTAAAATATCATTAATGGATCATTAATTAGTAAAAAATATAAAGACTTCAGCAATATTTTATTGTGGGAGGTATTAAGGGTAAATCTGACATTTTATCTTCGGGGGACTTCCTCAATGGTTCATTGCTGAAGTGATTAATCTCCTCCGTTCCTTTCTACAATAAATGGCTGTGATTTGTTGGTTCTGTAAAAATCATATACATTCTTGGCTCTGGATTGAACCCATATATATATATATATATATATATATCCAAAAAAGAGGTCGAAAATGAAAATTGAAAAATGGAACTTGAAATCAGAAATTTAGTTGAATGTGGTTGCATGCGGTTGAATATGCCCCTGCGGGGCCATGCAACCCAAATCCACCAAAATAGCACCGTACCTTAAAAAAAAAAAAGTCGATGAACAGTAGTCGTGGTTACTGTTCATCCGGAAATAGGGGGAGGAAATTTGGTTTAAAAAGGAAAGAAGGTATTTTTGCAAATAAGATGGTATTTTTGCAAATAGCTTTTCTTAACAAAAGTAAAATTGCAAAAATTTACTTTTGACAATATATTTATGAAAAGAGCCCAAAATGTTATTCATGAAAAAACGATCTTTATATTAATATTTAGTTAATAAATACATATAAAGCAATCTGTATTTAACAAAAAAAAATTTGGGTTTACGATATACACATATAATAAACATATAATAAGTGTAAAGGGGATAAATGACTATGATTATTACGCTGGTCTCATTTAATTAAATTATTGGTACATTTTATATAAATGAAAAATAGGATACTTTTTTAAAAATTAGATAAAAATTAGTAAAATAATTAAAAAAAATCTACAACTTGAAATTGGATGAGGGTTCCGTCGTAAGTTGTCCGTTGTAAATGGCCAGATTTGTTGTAATGATAAATAATATTCTTTCCATCAATTATATATGAAAGGCATATGACTCAGCCTATTTGTAGTTCGAGGATCCTAATCCAATTAAACTAGATTGTAATAAGTAAATAATATCAACTGTCACACGAATCTCAAAAGATGATAACCGTCAGAAGAAAAATCAACAAGTCAATCTATAGTTTTGATGTTTTACACTGGAAGAAGATTCAGATATCTGATCAAGCCTCAAGGTAGCATTGAAACACATGGATTCATTTAAGGGACAGAGATTTTCTTTAAGTGATAAGAAACATTTTCAGTACCGAATGATTGATGAGAGTGAAGAGTATAAAAAGACCACAGTGTTAAAGTCACGATGAAGAACAGAGATTGGAGTTAGTCGTTCATGAACCAGACAGTACATCGAGCGTCAACATCGTTCCAGTGTATGTTCCTTATCATAATTACGTGGTTCGCAGTGAAGTATTGACTATTAAAGAATTTATATTAATTCTACTTTAATTGATTAAATCAAGTAATTAAGTTAATAAATAAATTAATTCTATCAGAATTAATATATTTGTTAAAGTGATTATTAGATTAATTAAATAAGAATTAATATGAAAAAGAGATAATTAGTTAAATGATTTTTATAAATCATTTAATTAATTATAAACTGAAAAATATGATAATATAACTATCAATTGATAGTTATACCGATAGTCATATACAGTTCAAAAGGAGGTAGTCATATACAGTTCAACTGGATAGTCATATTTCATTCAAGGGATAGTAATACCGAATGTTATATTGGACTGGATAGTAATACCGAATGTTATATTGGGCTGGATAGTTATACCGAAAGTTATATTTAAACTGGACAGTCATATTACATTCAATTGATAGTCATACCGAATGTCATATTAGTGTTAACTGATTGTTATATCAGTTAAAACAAAGCAATATGACTATGGCTGTGTTATATAAAGCAGCAGAATGCAGAAGGAATTAAGTCAGTCGAGCATAACAGAAAAATTACACACAGCAGCTCATATATATCTCTCTCTCAAGCTCAAGAACACTTACAAATTAAATTCCGTAAATTCAAGTTCATCTCAGTTGTAATATTCTATCCATTGGAATTTGTTTACTTGTGATTCTTGTACTACTAGCGAATTAAGTTTCCTAGTTCACAAATTGATATCTTGATTTTTATTAACTAAATTAGCAAAGTTCATGTTGAATTTTCTAATTAGTTATTAATTACTTGATAATCGTTTGGACTGATTTTGTAACACCCATCAAGTTAATATATTGTTATATTCAACTTGAAATTTGTGTTATATTATTCCGCACAAAATATTCGTTTAAGTGAAAATTGTTTAACGAATAAATTTCGAGAAAATGGTATAGATTGTATTCAACCCCCCCTTCTACAATCTTATCGGACCTAACAATTGGTATCAGAGCCTATTGATTGATATACAAATCAAGATCCTATTTTTATTCCGTCAAAAATCTATCTCGAATTTTTAACTCACTTAAAAATTCATCATGTCGTCAAAAAGCATTGTTAAAATCCCCATGTTTAACAAGGACAATTATACAATGTGGAAAAATAAAATGGAGTTGTTTCTTGATGTCGTAAATTCTAAATATTTGGGTGTTCTACAGAATGGACCTATAATTCCAAAAGAACATATATCTGAATTTATTGCTGGAGGAATTGTTGTATCACCTGCAACATCTGTTCCAAAGCATGCTGACTCTTTTACTCCTGCTGAAAAAGAGGACGCAGGACTAGATAAGAATTTGAGACTTATTTTAATAGATTCCCTGGATCCTGTGATGTACAGTCATGTGATAAATTGTAAAACTGCAAAACACATGTGGAAAACTATTGAGACTATCAATGAAGGAACTGATGAAGTCAGGGAAAAGAGACTTCAAATTTTAACCTCCGAGTATGAACACTATAGAGCTGGCCCTAATGAAGGCATTCAGGAAGTGTTTGAAAGGTATAACAAAATTATCAACAACTTGCAAGTTAATGCCAAGCAATATACACAGAAGGAGATTAATATGAAGTTTTTGTTGACAATGCCCACTCATCTTGAACATAGGATAACAGCCATCAGAGAATCAAGAGATTTGAATAAGATTGCTCTTGAAAGATTGTTTGGTGTTCTGAAAACCTATGAATTAGAACAAGTACAGCAGAGGGAGGTCTCTGGTAAAGGAAGAGTGCCAAGTTCATCTACAGCTCTTGTAGTTGAGGCACCTAAGGAAGTGGAAGCTAAGGTTGTTCTACCTCACAGCTCAGATAAGGAAAAGACTGAAGTAGAACTTGGTCAGACACTACCTACTCAGGATGGTGGAGACTATTACTCATTGGAAGAGCTAGATCAACTGGAAGATGAATCCCTGGCATTGATGGTAAGGCAATTTGGCAACTTCAGATTCAGAAGAAATCCAAAGTACAAGTTCAAGTCAAGTAACAGATTCCAGAGAGGAGGCTCTTCTTCCTCTAGTAACAGGGGAGGATACAAAACTGGATCTGTTGACAGAAGCAAGATTCGTTGCTTCAACTGTAATGAATTGGGACACTTTGCCACTGAATGTCAGAAACCGAAGCAAACTCAAAGAAGAGATTTTGCTGCTGAGAAGAAGAAATTTGGAAAAGCCTATGTTGCGGCTGGTAAGAGTTGGGATGACACGGACAACGAAGATGAAGAATATGGAAATTTTGCACTTGTGGCAAATGATGAAGCATCTGATCATCATAACAAACAGGTAATTGTTGCTGATCCTGAGTTGATTCATAGTCTTTATAATTCCTTAGATAATGCAAAAACTGATTATAGAAGACTAGATCTGTTAAGCACTAATCTTGGCAATGAAGTGTCAGAATTGAAAAAGGTGCATATTAATCAAGATCAACAAAGAGATGAAATAACAATGCTTTATAAAAAGGAGAAAGCTATTCTAGAAGTTGTAGGCAAACAAATGGCTAGAATTACTGAACTTGAAACACAGGTATGGGCTTGTTATAATTCGGTGAAAGTTTCCAAAGAGTTCTTTAACAATCAAGTTGTAGAACGAACAACAGGTATAGGGTATGGTTACAATGAAGCTGTTGGATCGTTGGGCATAAATTCCCCTAACCCTGTTAGTGCTAAAGAAAGGGGAATACCACATGTGCTCAAAAATGTTAAAGAACCTCTATTTAAAAAATCTGATGCTGGACCACCAGATATTCTGTCTATGGTTATCCAAGAAGAAATGAGAAATGAGGATAGTGCTAATGGCACAGTCTTTGTTAAGGATAAATGTGTTAAGGAGAAATATGTTAAGAACGCTAATCCAAAGAATGTTTCATTAAAAAAGGATGTCACAGTCTTTGTTAAGGCTAAATCAGTTGAGGACATTAATACAACGAATATTTCATCCAAGGAAGATGTACTTAAAGTCCCAGTCAAAGTTGTTGAATCAGCTAGTTCTTCTAAGACTGGAGTAGGTGGTAATAAGTTGAAACAGAAAAATACCATGCCTATCATTGATTCTAATCATAAAGCGTGTGGTGTTATCAATTGTATGTCTTGTGCTTTTAACAGTATGCGTGCTTATTTTAATGGTAGTGATGCATGTGTTAAACAGAATGCTCCTCGACAGCACATGAACAGGAACAATAATGTTCGATCAAAGACTGCTTTTCCTCCTCAAGTTAGGAGAGAGACATTTGTACCTAAGCCTAAACAAAAGGTTTCCAAGAATGTTTACCAGGTCAAATGTCCAGTCAATGACACAAGTATTATTGCTGCTACAGAAACATGGATACCCAAGATAAAACGAAAGATTTTCAAATCTGTTTATAAGGTTAAATGTTTATTGACTAAAGAGGTTAAAATTAAAAATGTTGTTTTGCCTGATAAAGGTCAATACTTTAAATCCACAGGACCCAATCAAATTTGGGTCCCGAAGAAGGTTTAATCCATTTGTCATTACAGGGTATTGAACAGGTTGAACGAGGAACCTGGATCTTGGACAGTGGATGTTCAAGGCATATGACTGGAGACAGAACCATGCTGACAAATGTGGTGGAGAAGGCCGGCCCAGTAGTTACCTTTGGAGATAACAGCAAAGGTAGAACTGATGGATATGGCAGACTTGAAGCTGGAAATGTTATCATTGAAGAAGTGTCCTTTGTAAAAGGACTTGAGCATAATTTGCTCAGTATCAGTCAATTCTGTGACAAGGGATTTGAAGTCTACTTTAATAAAAAAGAATTGTCTGATTACTCACAAAAGAAGTGAACAACCATCTCTAACGGGAGTCAGAAAAGGAAACTTGTATGTAGCCAACATGAACACTAGAAGCACTGAAGAAATCAATTGCTTCTATTCTAAAGCATCCACAAATGAAAGTTGGGTATGGCACACGAAACTTTCTCACCTAAATTTCAAGACGATGAACTCTCTGGTCAAGAGAGAATTGGTGAGAGGTTTACCTTCTATGGAATTTACACAGGAAGGACTATGTGATGCCTGTCAAAAAGGCAAACTAAAAAGGGCAATTCACAGAAGCACTGATATGTCTTCAATAACTGAACCTTTACAGTTACTTCACATGGATCTATTTGGTCCAGTGAATGTAATGTCTATGTCAAAGAAAAGATATGCTCTTGTGATTGTTGATGATTTTTCAAAGTTCACATGGGTCTGGTTCCTGAATTCTAAAGATGAGACTCCACAACTGGTGATTGATCACATCAAGTTAATTGAGTTGGATTCCAAGTATCCAGTGAGGGCTATAAGGTTAGACAATGGAACGGAATTCAAGAATGCAGTTCTGAATGACTTTTGTACTGAAAAAGGTATAACCAGACAATACTCAGCTCCAAGAACTCCTCAGCAAAATGGGGTAGTTGAAAGAAAGAATATAACCTTGATTGAAGCTGCAGGTACTATGTTAAGTGAATCAAGGCTTCCATTGTATTTTTGGGCTGAAGCTGTCAACACTGCTTGCTATACACAGAATCGAACTCTTATCAACAAAGACTTGATGAAAACACCCTATGAAGCTATGAATGAAAAGAAACCAACACTCAAATACTTTCATGTATTTGGAGCAAAATGCTTTGTACTTAAAGAAGGAGATGATCAAGGTGGGAAATTTGAAGCCAGAGCACATGAAGCAATTTTTGTTGGTTATGAAAGAAGAGCTTATAAAGTGTATCTGATTGAACATCAGAAGATGATGGAAAGTGTCAATGTTACATTTGATGACACTAAACTCCCTAGTATCCAAACTGAAGATTCATCTGAAAAGCTATTTTTTTAAGATATGACAGATCTAGATTCAGATGATGATAGTCCACCTGATGTTTTTGCTGATGCAAATGACAACAATGACAATGATGAGTCTAATCAGAATAATAGTGGTGAAAATAATGATAATATTGAAAACACCACTCATACTTCTGAACACTCATCTAATCATCCTGGCAACAACTCAGGGGGAGCTAATGAAGGATCTACTAGTCATACTCAACATCACAATGAAGAACAAGGTGAATCATCAAGACTAAATCTTCCCAGACAGACTGTTTGGAATAGAGCTCATCATTTTGAGCTAATTGTTGGTGATCCAGATGTTGGTGTAAAGACTAGAAGAGCTTTGCAAAATCAATGTAATTATTCAGGGTTTCTATCTGAAATGGAACCTAAGAAAACTGAAGAAGCTCTTTCAGATCCCGATTGGGCGATTGCTATGCAAGATGAACTCAATCAATTTAAACAACAAGAAGTATGGAAGCTGGTACCCAGACCTACAAATAGAACAGTGGTTGGTACTAGATGGGTATTCAGAAACAAACTTGATGAAGATGGCATAGTAACAAGAAACAAAGCAAGACTGGTAGCAAAAGGTTATTCACAATCTGAAGGCATTGACTATGATGAGACCTATGCTCCAGTGGCTAGACTTGAGGCCATTAGAATATTCTTGGCATTCGCAGCCTTTTCTAATTTCCATGTTTATCAAATGGATGTCAAGAGTGCCTTTCTGAATGGTAAGCTGGATGAAGAGGTATATGTAGAACAACCACCTGGTTTTGAAGATTCAGATCTGTTGGATTATGTCTACTTTCTCTTCAAGGCTATTTATGGTCTTAAGCAAGCACCAAGAAAATGGTATGGCACTCTCTCTGAATTTTTACTTGAAAATGAATTTACTAGAGGTGTCATAGACAAAACTCTCTTCACAAAGAAACATAAGAATGATACAATAATAGTCCAAATCTATGTGGACGAGATAATATTCGGGTCTACTAATGATCTTCTTTGCAAGAAATTTGCTAAGCTAATGCAGGGTAAGTTTGAAATGAGCATGATGGGTGAGCTGAAGTTCTTTCTTGGATTGCAAGTAAATCAAAGGACAGATGGAATATTTATCTGTCAATCCAAGTATGTCAAAGAGCTTTTCAAGAAATATCAAATGGAGGACTCATCTTCAGCAAGAACACCATCATCCACAGCGGTCAAATTTGGAGCATGTGAAAATTCTGCCAAGGTAGATATCACAAGCTACAGAGGTATGATAGGCTCATTACTTTACCTTACTGCGAGTAGACCTGATATTATGCATGCTACGTGTTTGTGTGCAAGGTTCCAATCGGATCCTAGAGATGTTCATCTCATTGCTGTTAAACGAATTCTGAGATATCTTAAGGGTACGCCTAACTTAGGCATCTGGTACCCTAAAGATTCTGGTTTTAATCTTGTTGGATATACAGATTCAGACTATGCAGGAAGTGTTGTGGATAGAAAAAGCACATCTGGGAGTTGTCAATTCCTAGGTGGTAGACTGGTTCCTTGGTATAGCAAGAAACAACAAACAGTTTCCAACTCAACAGCTGAAGCTGAATATATAGCTGCTGGAAGCTGTTGCGCACAGATTTTGTGGATCAGGAATCAGCTGAGACACTATGGCTTTGTACTTGATAAAATTCCTATTTTATGTGACAATACAAGTGCCATAGCAATCTCTAACAATCCTGTGCAGCACACAAGGACAAAGCATATTGACATCAGGTATCATTTTATTCGAGAGCATGTCATGAATGGTACCGTGGAGTTACTTTTTGTACCTACGGAAGAACAAACAGCAGATATTTTTACTAAGTCTCTTGACGAATCCACATTTACCAGAATTGTTGGTGAATTGGGTATGTTAAATAGTCCTAGTAATTAAACTGGTTAATATCTGAGGTTTGATCTTTAATAATTTACAAGTGATTGATGTGTTAATATTTATTATTTAAATCACTTGTATAATTATTTTATCAACTTATACTTTTGCTTGTTTCTTCTTAAATCATTGTTATTATCTTCTCTATATATTTTTAATTACTTCTTGTGTTTTTAGAATAATTCATTTTCTTTAAAAATGTTTTTCTCGAATTTTACAAGCTGTAATTTATGAGAAATCTATTTGTCTTGAAAATGTTATTATCTTAAATTCAGTTTAATTATTTTTGTGGTTTTAAATAAATTATAGTTTCTTTTTGAATAATTTTCTATATGGAAATTATTTTATTAGAAAACTTATTGATTTATTAATTCATCATAAATAATTATGTAAATATTTAGTATGTTATTTTATTTTATTTTATTTGTAGTGTTTGTCCTTTTGTTATTAATGTTTGATTTCGTAAAAAGGACTACCTATGATCGTTTTAATATTTTTTATTATGTCTGCTAATGTTAGTGTAAATTAATGTGTTATTTATAATATATTATTTAATAATAATTAAGTTGTTTTATTATTAGAATTTATTACTTGTAAAATTCTGTTAATATTCGATTTTTAGGATAGTTATATTAGCTGTTTTGTTGAAATATAACTATCGGTATAACAATCCATCTGATTGTTATATTCGATTTTGTCATAGTTATATTAGTTAAAATTAGTATAATATAACTTAGTAATAAGATAGTTATAATATTTTTTTCTGTAAATATAACTGTTATTAATTAATAGTTATATTGTGTGTTTTACTCGAAATATGACTATTGGTATAACTATTTATTCGATTGTCATATCCTTTGTTTTTCAATAGTTATATTTAGGCTTAATTATTATATAAATGTCTAACTAGGATAGTTATATTACGTTTAAACGTAATATAACTATCGGTATGACTATCACCCGATAGTCATATCTAGCTGTTTTATATTTAAGCAGATTGTTATATTCAATAGTTATATCATTGTTTTAGGTCATATTAGCGTGTTAAGTCACCTAATTTACTCTCGTACGATACATACATACATATACACACATCTAAGTTGAATTGCTGCCCAATTTCAGTCTCAAATCACACCGTAATCTCGATTCTAAGAACAAAACTGAATTACCCAGTCGATTTTCATCAAAACAACGGTTTAAATGTAAGATTTAGATGAGTTTTGATGATTTTGGTTGAAAAATTTCAAATTTTCGATCTAAATTCAAAGAGATTGGTGGTGATTTTTCAAAAACTAAAAATATATGTGTGTTTGTACTGTTATCAAGATCTTTGCCTCAAATTTTCAGAATTTTTGGTGAAGATTTCGATTTTTCGAATTTTTAAGTATTTATTAATTCGAATTTTGTGATTTAATTGGGTTAATTGTTGAATTTTGCAGATTTCTTAATTTTAATCCTTGATTTGGAATGACTGGTGCTTATAATAATTTTGAGCTTGTTAATCACAATTATATTGGATATTTTAATCCCGAGGATTGCTCGGTGGATCGGTTCAAGCCCAGGATAAAATTCCTGAATGAACAAAATATCTGTAGCCATCCAATAACTGCAAATGTTCCCATGAAATTTGGTCCACTTAAACTAATGTGTACTACAGCTGTCTCAGATGAAAGATCGTTTTCTTTCAACTTTAATGATAAGACATATACAGTGGATGAATCTGTCTTCAATGCTGCTCTGAAACTTCCTACTGAACAATTTGCTGAAGCGCCATCAAATGATGAGTTGGCTCAATTCTTTACAAATCTGAACTATCAAGGTCAACTGGATCTTAAACGTCCACTCAAAAGCAATCTTGTTCAAGAATGGAACATTTTCTTCGAGATCATAGCAAAGGTGTTTGCTAATTCTACCAAGAGTAACAATACTGTCATCACAAGTATGTTACAGTCAATTGGTTTCTCAATTGATCACAATAGAAGGATCAACTTTGGCAGCTTGATATGGCCTATTTTGTTAAATCGTGTAAAGAAGGCTAGAAAGAACTTTGGGAAAGGTAAAATGGTTAAGTGTCATTATCCTCGATTTTTGACATTAATTTTTAATCATCTTATGCCTAAGGATCAACCTGCTCCTTTTCCAAATGATCGAATTCAATGGTCTGGTAAACCAAACAAGAAGTTCTACACTAGGTTGGATACTTCTAAGGTTTTGTTGCATGTTCCAGTGGTCATAACACCATATATGTCCACATTCATAAATTTGCAAAAATGTTATGCCTCAACCAGTTGCTGGGTTACTTGAAATTGAACAAGCTCCAGAACATGAAGCAGAACAAGCTTCTGAACATCAACCAGAACTAGAACCTCAACCTGATCCAGAACCATTAACTACTTCTGAACCTCAACTTCAAGTGGATCAACCCACTCAGAATGAAGATGATGTACCTGTTAATGATCAGGTATTTGACTCAACTACTTTGCAATCTGAATATCTTTCTGATAGTCAATTAATTGTGAGAAGTGACCAAGGGGTTGTAGAACCACAACCCTTATCCCAGGTCAATACACTAAACACTGATCCTAAATTCTCCAAACACTATCGCAGAAAGAAATTGTCATTCAAAAGAGCTAACCCTAGTAGTGATGTCTTGAGTGAAACAGATTTGCCTTTACAAAAGAGAGGTAAAACTATGTCAAAGGCAACAATAAACCCATTCATTCTTTCAAGCACACCCCTGTTACTCACAATGGGGGAAGATATTTTCTTACATGAAGCTGAAAACATTGTTATGCAAGAAGAGCAAGTTATAGTGCCTGCCATTGTTACGGCAGAAGAACCCTCACAGGTTGATCGGGATTTGCGAACTCCCATTGTACCACCACTGACCTTCCAAGAGGAGGCTAGGGTGATTTCTAGTGCAGGTACAATGGATGCAGCTCAGGAATATGAGAGGAGTGATGTGAGAATTACCTCAAATCTGAGTGAAACACTAGCACGTGAGGTGAGTGATACTCATAGAGCGATTGAGGTGAGAGCACACAATGACACATACATTTTATCTCTCTTGGCACAACTCGATCAAATGAAAGAAAGTCTTGCTCAAGCTGAAGAAGACAATAAAAACTTAAGGTTTGACATGGATAACATGAGAACTATCTTCAACAACAAGATCAATGCACTTAAACTCTCTCAGCAACAAGCGATCGAAGACTCTGGAGATGTCACAGGGGCTCAAGATCTCATTATAACTTCTATGTCGAATCAGATTGAAGATCTTCAGAATAACATAAATGAGAATCACTTATCCACTGAACATCGTCTCAGTCAAATTGAAAGGCAAAATGATCATCAAGCAAAGGGGTTGAGACACTTATATAATATAATTAACAGAACTCACTCACTTACAGCAGAAGAGAAGAAATTCTTTGGAAGTAGTGATGAAAGTGACCCTGGAGCTGGTACAAGCCATAAAGCTGTAGAGGATTCCTCAACTAAGGGGGAGAAATCTAGAGGGGGAGGAAGTGTGAGTAAAGAGAAAGATGATGAGGGGAAGAAGAAGACAACTCAAGCAGCAGAACAGGATGATGATGATGCTGTAGAAGGTTATTACTATACAGGTGAACCTGATATTGATCTGTTTGCTGACTTACAGTTTCCTGATGTTGGTGAAGAATTCGATGAACCGGATCTCAGTTTTTGGGATGATGAAGAGCCAATAATTCCTGATTCTGTTGAAACACAAAGAATGAATTTTGAAGCAAATAAAGAACTTGAACAGAATGATGCTAATCTGTCTATGAGAGAAGAAAGACTCAAGAAGACACTCGAACAGTTAGCCCATAATGAAAGACTTCAAAAGGCTGAACATGAAGCACTTCAAAAGCAACATGCTCAAAAGCTGGAAGCTAGGAAGATGTACATCAAGTACAAAAATGGTGATAAATGGGAACGTGCTCAAAAGGTAATAGACTCACCACAAACTTCTGACTATGATGATCGTCGGATGATTGCTATTTTTGAAAGCTTTAAAAAGAAGAACCTTGTACATGACATGTACTTAAAAGCTTTGAAGACAGAAATTGTGAGAATAACTATTGCATCTGATCCTAAGAATGGTGAGCTACTAATCTTTGTTGAATGTCATAAGCTTGGATCTCACAAAGTATCTCTTCAGTTCTTCTATGATAGATCTTTGTCAGAGCTTTGGGTGTTGAGACCAAAAGTAAGAACATCTTCTGAGCTAGGTATACTGCTTCATGAAAAATTTCAAGAATTTGCTGAAAGAGCTGGTCCTGAAGTTATAGATAACCCTCCACAAGTTAAAATTCTTAAGGGAGAAGTTATTCACACTGTTAATCTTCAGACAGAAGAATTTTATACACATCTTGCCAGACATTTGGTGTATGTTGAATATGGTCTTCGAAATCATGGTTTTGCATCTCAAGAAAAAATTGAAGCTGCAGATCATATTCGATCCTATGCTCAGACCAACATGAAGAAGTATAAGCAGTATCAAGGTGAGTTGAGAAAGAAACTTGGAATACCACTGGTTTATCCTACAGATGTGTCATCCAGAAGGGAATTACTTGTTGACTCCGAATTGATCAAGAATCTACCTAATATGGATGAACAAGAAGAAGGAGAAATCAACGAGGAAGAAGGTGGTAAATGAAGATTAGCTCTACAAGTTATATCATTAGAGCTTTGATAGAACAAGATAAGATAATTGTCTTATATGATCAGTCTAGAGGATCATCTATCTTGTATTTATCTTTTCTGTTTGAATCTGGATAATGTTAATATGAACCAGAACTTTTCCATTAGTTACTTAGCATTTAAAGTGTTTTCTTTTACTTGTTTAATTGGGATTAGTTGAAGAATCCTCTAGGTATTTGCTTGTTATTGAAAGCCTAATTGATTTTGATGGTTAATTGATTACATATATTTTGCTATACTAACATGCTGTAACAGGACATTCAGCAAGCCGTTTCTGGGAATGCAGAAACTATCAAGAACAGTTTCTGAAAATAGTTTACGAAATCAGCAAGCTGATTTGACATTCAGCAAGCCGTTTCTGGGAATGCAGAAACTATCAAGAACAGTCCAGATATTCTCGTGAGCTGCTAAATAGATTAAAATGTAAGGAATCTTACATATATATATTACGTGTCTAATATATACTAAAGAGCTCAGATACATCTCAAAACACTCAAGCATGGAGATACACTAAACATTGTAATTTGACATGTCTCCATCACATTGACTTCACAAAACCCACCCCACGTTTCTCAGCACCCAACTTAGACTTCTCTGCATGGGAATCTTTCTTGAAACACAATCCCACGATTTCAGCTCACCTACTCAGATTTCTTTGAATGAGAATTTCTTCACAGTTGAAAATCAACCAACGGCTCCTTCTTTGAATATCCTAACGTTGGACCTTGATATATATATACACATCTCCTGTATAAACAAGATACACACAGAAAAAAAAACGTATACACACTCTCTTGAATATTCATCAAATCGTTTTATACTTCCAATCACCTCAAAACAGTTGTTTAAACATTGCCATATTCACAAACAACACACACACAAGCTCTAAGATATATTACACGTTATATATATATATATAAGAGTCTATATCTTTGAGTTGTAATTTCAATCCTTCTCATTTGTATTGTTCTTATTGTAAAAGCATAGTTGCTGGGCAGTGGCTTGTGGAACAAGGGTTTGGTAAACACGAAGCTAGAAAAGATTGTACTACGGGGAGTGGTATAGTTCTTAGAGAGCAGGTTTAGAAACGGGGTTTCAGCAAGCCATTTTGACAGTAGCTAGGGAAAAAGGGAGATATATTATTGAATCTTGTAATCGGGTTTATAGTGATTAATAATATATTCTCTTGCCGTGTTTGGTAAGGGACTAGGACGTAGACCATAGAGATTAGGGGTCGAACCTAGCTAAAATCTTGTGTGTCAAGTTCTTCTATTCTGTTGGTTTATTTCTGCACTGCATTAGTTAATATCAGCAAGCTGAAACATTCTGCTAATCATTTCAGCAAGCTGATATATTTCTGGAAGAATTTCTGTAAAATTAAAAATAGACTATAGTTAACCTAATACACCTATTCACCCCCCCTCTAGGTGCATACTTTCATTTGGTATCAAAGCCTTGCTATACTAATCATTTCTGTAACAGGAAAAGTATCGATCTAAATGGCTGACAATTATCCGCTCGGAAACTCAGACTCCAGGGCACCACTTCTTCTAGGTACTGAAAACTACAACTGGTGGAAAAGTCGAATGGAGAATCATTTGGCCAGAGAACCACTGGAATGGAGAGTTGTAAGCAGAGGACCATACGTCTTCAGAGATGACAAAGGCATTATAAAGGATATTGATATTCTCACCGATGCAGAATTGAAGAAAATAAGCTACAACAACCGTGCAAAGAATACTATCTTAAATGGTCTTAGTCCAGCTGAAAGTGACAAAGTTTCATCATGCAAAACAGCTAAAGAAATGTGGGACACCCTCGAATCGTATCATGAAGGTTCTAAGGGAGTGAAGAAAATGAAGCTTGGTACTCTAGTAAGAGAACTAAACGGTTTCACTGTCAATGAGAATGAAACCATTAAAGAAGCTCAAGCTAGGTTTCAAACAACCTTAAACAGTCTTCAAGTGCTTGGCAAAAGGATACCTCAAGAAGAGATCAATATGATCATCTTAGGATCCGTTCCATGGAGCTTCGCCCCTAAAGTTACGGCGTTGGAATCTCATCCCCAAATTGACACTATGGACAGTCTGGCTCTATTCTCTGAATTAGAGCAGTTTGAGTCAAAAATCAGGGCTAGCACATCCAGGCTGACTCAAGTTCCAGCAGCTAAAGTGAAGAATCTAGCTTTACATTCGAATAACAGCAAGCTGGAAAATAACAGCAAGCTGGAAAATAACAGCAAGCAGGAAGTTGAAGAAGATTCAGATTCTGATGAAGAAATTGCACTCCTCACAAGAAAACTCCAGAGGATAATTCAAAAGAGAAACTTCAAGAAGAAAGGCATGTATTCAGAAGCTAAGAAGGAAGCAAATGATGAAGGCTGTTTTGAATGCGGAAAGAAAGGCCACTTTAAAAGAGATTGCTTCAAACTCAAAAACAAAACAAAACAGCAAGATGACTTCAAAAACAGGAAGAAAGGGAAAGCCTTCCTAACATGGAGTGATGACGATGATGAGGAATCCAATGATGATGATGAAATGGTGAATCTCGCTTTCGTAGGTCTTGATGTAGAAAGCAACGAGGAAGTACAAACCGAAAGTGACTCCTCGGATGACAATGACAACGAGGTAAACTCCTCTAACACGTCTTTTGATTCCCCTATAGAATATGCAGTAGATAGTATAACCATGCAGGAGACAAGTAGCAATTCTATGGATGATACCGTAGAGCTGAAAGAGGAAATCAGCAAGCTGAAAAAGAAGATTGGCTACCTAAGAGAGATCATTTCTGACTTGACGGATGAAGAAGATCACGTTAAGAATCATAATGAAGTTGCTGATCTAAGAGCTAAGATTGCTCAAGTCGAAGGGCTCAACAAAGTATTGCTGAAGAGAAATGACACCATGATGAAAGAATTCAGCGTGCTGAATGCTAAACTCACAGCAAAAGATATACACATTGACTCACTACAAAAGCATTCAAACTCCAAAGAAGAAGAGACAAAGGAGACACAGCAAGCTGAGAAGATACTTGAACTAGAAGATGAATTAAAGAAGTGTCAAGAAGGAATGGGAAAATTTGTCCAAGGCGAAGAAATCCTAAAAGCAATTATGAAGCAAACAAGATCATCATTGAGTAAAGAAGGACTTGGATTTAATTCAACACAGAAGAAAAAGAAGTTGAAGTACAAAGGCAAAGATGGAGTTCCATATGAATATGCCATGCCTTGGAAAATCTGCCCAAAATGTGGAAAGAAGGGACACCTACCAAAGTACTGCAAAACAGAATCAGCTTGCCGATATCATTCTGGCAGAACTCATGAAACCAGAAAAACAACATCAAAAGTGATCCAAATGTGGATCAAGAAAACTGACTTGAATGTTTCATATATTCCTGATGCTAACCATGTTGGACCCAACATAACATGGGTACCAAAAGGATGAGCTATTTTTTTTATGTTTGTTTTTGTAGATGTGTCTTGCCACGAAGTTGAAAACTGGACAATGGATCTTGGATAGTGGGTGCACTAGACACATGAGTGGAGATAAAACTCTATTCAAAAGTCTCAAGTTGAAAAAGGGCGGGAGAGTAACAATTGGAAATAACAAAACTCTTCAGATTCTTGGCAAAGGCTCAATTGGTAACGATTTTATATCAATTCATAAGGTACAATATGTTCAAGGTCTTTCATATAACTTACTTAGTATTAGTCAGTTGTATGATGATGGTCATTTAGTTAACTTTGGTCTTGATAAATGTATTGTTACTATTGGCACTAACAAAGTCCCCCTAGTTGCTAGAAGGGAAGGAAATATATATATATTAGATTTTGATTCTCAGAAAACAGCATGCTGTTTAGCTGTTATGGACTCATCTCCCGAGATTTGGCATAGAAGGCTTGGTCACGTTAACATGGAACAAATCAGCAAGCTGTCTTCGCAAAAGCTTGTTAGAGGATTGCCGAAACTCAAGTATATCAAGATGGAAACTTGTGGAGCATGTCAACTAGGCAAGCAAATTAGAACTCCACATAAGTCAAAAACTATGGTATCAACTTCTAAACCCCTAGAACTTTTGCATTTAGATTTATTTGGTCCGGAAGCATACAAAAGTTTGGGAGGTAAACAATATTGTTTTGTTATAGTAGATGATTATTCTAGATATACATGGACTTTATTTCTACAAACTAAAGATTGTGCTTTCAGAGAATTTGAGTCTTTAATAAAGCTACTTGAGAAAAAGCTCAATACAAATCTTATAAGAATAAGAAGTGATCGAGGTGGAGAATTCCAAAAGGAGTTTGTTTCTTATTGTGAAGAAAGAGGTATCACTCATGAATTCTCAGCTCCAAGAACTCCTCAACAAAATGGAGTAGTTGAAAGAAAGAATCGATCTCTGCAAGAAACAGCAAGAACTTTATTGCAAGAGAGCAAGCTACCAAGAAATTTCTGGGCAGAAGCAGTAAATTCAGCAAGCTATATTCTCAATAGAGTCTTGATAAGGCCTATTCTCAACAAGACTCCATACGAACTGTTAAGGAATAAAACTCCAAACATTGGCTACTTCAAGGTCTTTGGATCAAGGTGTTTTGTACTTAAAACAATCGACAAGGATGGTAAATTCGATGCTAAATCCTACGAGGCAATATTTCTTGGTTATTCATTAACTAGTAGAGCTTATAGAGTTTATAATTTATCTAAATTAACTGTTGAAGAATCTATTGATGTCTCATTTCAAGAATCTAAGCTTGATCTACCAGAAAATGAGGAAGATTTTGCAGGAACAAGAGATAATGACGAGCTGATATCTCCAGAAACTCAACAGACTACAAATCAGCAAGCTGAACCTTCAAAACAGCAAGCTGAAACCTCTTCTGCAGTTAAAGAAATGCAGGAATATGAAGAGATAATACCACATTCATTGCCTACAGCACCAAGGACTGTCAAGGATCATCCTCCAGAGCTAATCATTGGCAACAAAACTGATGGAATCAAGACAAGAAGGGCTCAAGCAAATATATGTGGATATGCGGCTTTCGTAGCTCAAGAAGAACCAAAGAACATAACCGAAGCACTTCAAGATAAAAATTGGATTGTGGAAATGCAAGAAGAACTCAACCAATTTGAAAGATGTGATGTGTGGGAACTTGTAGAACCACCAAAGGATGTATCAATCATTGGCACTAAATGGGTCTTCAAGAACAAAGTTGACGAATTTGGTACAATCATTCGAAATAAGGCAAGACTTGTAGCTCAAGGTTACAACCAACAAGAAGGGATTGACTTCGATGAAACCTATGCTCCTGTAGCAAGGTTGGAATCAATTAGAATGTTGTTATCATTTGCATGCTTCAAGAAAATAAAGCTTTATCAAATGGACGTCAAGAGCGCATTCCTAAATGGGGTGCTAAAAGAAGAAGTATACGTCAAACAACCTCCTGGATTCGAAAGTCAGGAGTTTCCAAACCATGTTTACAAGCTGAAAAAGGCCTTGTATGGACTACGGCAAGCTCCTAGATCATGGTATGAAAGATTAAGTGAATTCTTAATCGAACATGGCTTCACTCGAGGTAATATTGATCCTACTTTGTTTACCATGCATAAAGGTAAAGATTTATTAGTTATTCAAGTCTATGTAGATGATATTATCTTTGGATCAACTAATAATTCTATGTGCAAGTGGTTTTCGAAATGCATGCATAATGAATTTGACATGAGCATGATGGGTGAGCTAAATTACTTCTTGGGTCTTCAAATCAAACAAACCTCTGCTGGAATTTACGTTCATCAGACCAAATATGTCAAGAATCTACTCACTAAATTTGGTTTTGAGAACTTAAAGGCAAAATCAACACCAATGACTCCAATCAGCAAGCTGAATTCTGATGAAACAGGTATTAGTGTTGATATTCGAAAATACAGAGGTATGATTGGTAGTTTACTATATCTTACTGCATCTAGACCTGATATCATGTATAGTGTATGTGTTTGTGCTCGTTTTCAAGCTAATCCCAAAGAATCTCACTTAAATGCTATTAAACGAATATTCAAATATTTGAGTGGTACTCAAAATCTTGGATTATTTTATCCTATTACAAATACATTTGATCTTGTGGGATATAGTGATGCAGATTATGCAGGTAGTCAAACTGATCGTAAAAGCACAAGTGGTGTTGCAACATTTTTAGGACAAAGCTTAGTCTCTTGGCAAAGCAAGAAGCAAACCTCTGTTGCTCTCTCTACTGCAGAAGGAGAATATTTGGCTGCGGGTAGTTGTTGCACTCAACTACTTTGGATGAGGCAAACATTAAGAGATTATGGAATCAAATGTGGCAAAACTCCAATTCGTTGTGATAGTACAAGTGCAATCAACATATCAAAGAATCCAGTAAATCACTCGAGAACAAAGCACATCGATGTCCGTCATCATTTCCTAAGAGATAATGTTGCTAAGGGAAATGTTGAACTTATATTCGTGCCAACCGAATATCAGCTCGCTGATATATTCACTAAGCCTCTTGCAGAAGAAAGATTTATTGTTCTAAGAAGAGAATTAGGCATGTGTGAAGTGGAAACAGCAAGCTGAATTGGGAAACGGCAAGCTGAAATGGGTAACATCGATTTTTTTTCTGCTCTAATATGATTCGTGCCTTCCAGTTAAATGCAATCTATTTGTTTATTTGCTGTATTCTACCAATGTGATTATGTGTTCACCACTTTGTTTTTATTGCACTTATGCCATTATTTACTCCTTTTTAATGATTAAGGGGGAGAAAACTTTTGGGAACTTTTGGGGTTAAGTTAATTTCTGGGTTAAGTTATTCTATGAACTATTCTGAACTTGTTTTGTGTTACAATTCTGACTGCTGTGCTATAATGCTGCAGCTTAAGTTAAGTGTTGTTGGATTGTCTAAATTGCTCAAATATGCCATGTCTACATGAATTTCTTAGATGCATGAACTTAGGGGGAGAAAACTATCTTCTCTTATTTATAATGTTTAACAGGGAAGCATATGTTGAGGGGGAGAAATTCCCTCCCAAAAATATATGTTGGTAATCATCAAAAAGGGGGAGATTGAAAGCCTAATTGATTTTGATGGTTAATTGATTACATATATTTTGCTATACTAACATGCTGTAACAGGACATTCAGCAAGCCGTTTCTGGGAATGCAGAAACTATCAAGAACAGTTTCTGAAAATAGTTTACGAAATCAGCAAGCTGATTTGACATTCAGCAAGCCGTTTCTGGGAATGCAGAAACTATCAAGAACAGTCCAGATATTCTCGTGAGCTGCTAAATAGATTAAAATGTAAGGAATCTTACATATATATATTACGTGTCTAATATATACTAAAGAGCTCAGATACATCTCAAAACACTCAAGCATGGAGATACACTAAACATTGTAATTTGACATGTCTCCATCACATTGACTTCACAAAACCCACCCCACGTTTCTCAGCACCCAACTTAGACTTCTCTGCATGGGAATCTTTCTTGAAACAAAATCCCACGATTTCAGCTCACCTACTCAGATTTCTTTGAATGAGAATTTCTTCACAGTTGAAAATCAACCAACGGCTCCTTCTTTGAATATCCTAACGTTGGACCTTGATATATATATATACACATCTCCTGTATAAACAAGATACACACAGAAAAAAAAACGTATACACACTCTCTTGAATATTCATCAAATCGTTTTATACTTCCAATCACCTCAAAACAGTTGTTTAAACATTGCCATATTCACAAACAACACACACACAAGCTCTAAGATATATTACACGTTATATATATATATATAAGAGTCTATATCTTTGAGTTGTAATTTCAATCCTTCTCATTTGTATTGTTCTTATTGTAAAAGCATAGTTGCTGGGCAGTGGCTTGTGGAACAAGGGTTTGGTAAACACGAAGCTAGAAAAGATTGTACTACGGGGAGTGGTATAGTTCTTAGAGAGCAGGTTTAGAAACGGGGTTTCAGCAAGCCATTTTGACAGTAGCTAGGGAAAAAGGGAGATATATTATTGAATCTTGTAATCGGGTTTATAGTGATTAATAATATATTCTCTTGCCGTGTTTGGTAAGGGACTAGGACGTAGACCATAGAGATTAGGGGTCGAACCTAGCTAAAATCTTGTGTGTCAAGTTCTTCTATTCTGTTGGTTTATTTCTGCACTGCATTAGTTAATATCAGCAAGCTGAAACATTCTGCTAATCATTTCAGCAAGCTGATATATTTCTGGAAGAATTTCTGTAAAATTAAAAATAGACTATAGTTAACCTAATACACCTATTCACCCCCCCTCTAGGTGCATACTTTCAGTTATTGTATAACAAACAAATAGGGGGAGATTGAAAGGCATATGACTCAGCCTATTTGTAGTTCGAGGATCCTAATCCAATTAAACTAGATTGTAATAAGTAAATAATATCAACTGTCACAGGAATCTCAAAAGATGATAACCGTCAGAAGAAAAATCAACAAGTCAATCTATAGTTTTGATGTTTTACACTGGAAGAAGATTCAGATATCTGATCAAGCCTCAAGGTAGCATTGAAACACATGGATTCATTTAAGGGACAGAGATTTTCTTTAAGTGATAAGAAACATTTTCAGTACTGAATGATTGATGAGAGTGAAGAGTATAAAAAGACCACAGTGTTAAAGTCACGATGAAGAACAGAGATTGGAGTTAGTCGTTCATGAACCAGACAGTACATCGAGCGTCAACATCGTTCCAGTGTATGTTCCTTATCATAATTACATGGTTCGCAGTGAAGTATTGACTATTAAAGAATTTATATTAATTCTACTTTAATTGATTAAATCAAGTAATTAAGTTAATAAATAAATTAATTCTATCAGAATTAATATATTTGTTAAAGTGATTATTAGATTAATTAAATAAGAATTAATATGAAAAAGAGATAATTAGTTAAATGATTTTTATAAATCATTTAATTAATTATAAACTGAAAAATATGATAATATAACTATCAATTGATAGTTATACCGATAGTCATATACAGTTCAAAAGGAGATAGTCATATACAGTTCAACTGGATAGTCATATTTCATTCAAGGGATAGTAATACCGAATGTTATATTGGACTGGATAGTAATACCGAATGTTATATTGGGCTGGATAGTTATACCGAAAGTTATATTTAAACTGGACAGTCATATTATATTCAACTGATAGTCATACCGAATGTCATATTAGTGTTAACTGATTGTTATATCAGTTAAAACAAAGCAATATGACTATGGCTGTGTTATATAAAGCAGCAGAATGCAGAAGGAATTAAGTCAGTCGAGCATAACAGAAAAATTACACACAGCAGCTCATATATCTCTCTCTCAAGCTCAAGAACACTTACAAATTAAATTCTGTAAATTTAAGTTCATCTCAGTTGTAATATTCTATCCATTGGAACTTGTTTACTTGTGATTCTTGTACTACTAGCGAATTAAGTTTCCTAGTTCACAAATTGATATCTTGATTTTTATTAACTAAATTAGCAAAGTTCATGTTGAATTTTCTAATTAGTTATTAATTACTTGATAATCTTTTGGACTGATTTTGTAACACCCATCAAGTTAATATATTGTTATATTCAACTTGAAATTTGTGTTATATTATTCCACACAAAATATTCGTATAAGTGAAAATTGTTTAACAAATAAATTTCGAGAAAATGGTATAGATTGTATTCAACCCCCCCTTCTACAATCTTATCGGACCTAACAATATATCATGCTGGTTCTAATTAACTAAATAATATTTATATCTCATATAACTAAAAATTAGAAAATATTTTAGAATAAATACAAAAAAGTTAGTATAGTAATTAAAAAAGTATCTACAACTTGAAATAAATAACGCTTTTTCAATCAAATACATATTAATATATATTAAAATTATAATACAAGTAAGTAAAGAATTAATGCAATTAAAATTTTATTATGTTATATATAAAAACAAAAAAAAACAAGGAAAATTATCAAAAATACTCAAGTTTTTGAATTTTTTTTCAAAATATGACCAAAAGTTGTCTTTTTTTTTTTTTTCCAAAATATGACCAAAAGTTGCAAATGAGGTTGCAAATGTTGCATTTGAGTTGTAAACTAAGTTGCACTGTATTTTTGAAAAAAAAAATTCTACAACTTGGATATTGTAAAAAGCCCAAAAAACAAGCATAATTATTAAAATACAATCTATTAACATTAAATTATTACTAAAAGTTACTAAAAATTAATAAAATTGAATATTAATTTCAGGAAAAATAATGATATCAATAAATAAATAAATTCAAAAAAATTATCTTTATAAAGAATCCAGTGTATAGTAGAAGAGTCACAAAATCAAAATTCGTGAGAAGATGCAGAAGTGTAGCGGAAAAGGAGAAGAAAAAGATGAAAAGGATGAGAATAATGCTAACAAAAACAAAACCAAAACCAAAATTATGATGCAGTAGGCAGTAGCATTAAGAAAAGTTGATGCATCATCATGGTCAGATCTTCCACTAGTTTTACTAGGAGAAATCAAGAAGAGACTCCTCTGGTTAGATCATACTCGATTTAGTTGCGTTTGCAAGAGCTGGCAAGCTGCTCAGCATGATAATTAAAAGACCTGCTGGCATGATGTTATGCCTTGGTTTATGGTGCTTAGTCGCAAGAATGCTAGTACGATATCATACAACTTGTATGAACCTTCAACCCATCACTTGGCTCCGATTTATTCTGAAGTTATAGATTTAGATCAGTTATTCGATCTCGTCTCCATTCTAATATGTACAAAATTACTTACCTCAATGGATGCCTACTTATATCAATCTGTGACAAAGAACTTTCTTCTACCTTCTTGATACTGTTCTCTCTTGCAACCGAAAGAGTCATTACACTCCCTAAGTTTTACCATGGCTTAAAATTTCCTAGCCAAGGTTGTAACCAGTTCACAGCAGTTTCAAACAACCCTACTTCTCTCCAGGTTGTGTCTTTTTAGCTTTAAACATAGCTACTAATCAAAGATGGGCCATTTGCATATTCCCGCATGGTGACACAGAATGGACTACCACTGGACATGCTGGAATTTGGCTTGGCGTTCCATCTCATGTTGAGGATGTGTTCATTGGCGGAGTTTACTATTTTCTAAGCCCTTATGGACACTTTGTAAATTGTGACATTGCTTCCAGGAAATTTAAAGCTCACATTTCATCTTAAATTCCAGGTGACAAATTGTTTGGGGTTAGATGGCGAGCTCAAGCTGACAAGTTATCATATACGAGCTGATAAATATTTCAATAGAAGTTATGATTGGTCGCAGGAAGTTTGGGTTCCTCTTGGTGTAGGAGATCAATCTCTTTATTTAAGCATTCATTCTGTTTATGTGGATACCATAAATTATTATGGAGTATCAGCCAACAAGATCTATATGAACAAATATGGAAAGTGCCATGTTTACTCCTTGAAGAATGGAGAACGTTTAAAATGTACTTCATCAAGAGTTGGATACTGGGATTGTGTTGACCTACATTTGACTTCAGCGGCGTATTTATGGTCATGGATTAAACCTCTCCTGAGAGGGGGTATCAGGCCTACGTACAGAAGATGATGAGTGGAGGAATGAAGTAATTATTAGTTCATGAAAGTTTGCAATTTATAGTGATAGTCTGAGACTCTGTGCCGGACAGTACTTGTTATCTTTGATATCAAGCGTATATTTGATACTTAAAGCACTTAATTGTGTAATTTCTGCGGTAACAAATTCTGTTTCCTTTGTTGTTTTGTGCCTTTTTATTACCTGTGCTGTTTTACTTTACTTTTACTTTGGTAACATGTGCGAATTATAACCAAAGGCTCATTTCCACCCTCTTATCATGGATTCGGATCCTCTTTCCCTCCTCTTACACCGAAAAAAAACCATGCAAGCTACCCAAGAAACCATGCACTTTGTTATATATCTTTGCTGTTCAGCTGCGCATTTGGATAGTCTATTACAATACCTGGCTTAGTGGTGCATACTTTATCAGAAGATGCAGCTTTGCACAATCTTGTACACTGAATTGCCTTTTGTCTTCCATCTGCTATTTGTTTCAAATAGGCATTTATCAGTAAATATATACTATGAGACTATTCACTCTTATCGTCTTTCTGTGTTGATATGATGCAGCTAGTGATAGTTTTACTAATATTTCTTTGTACAATTGCTGTTTGGCAGGGAGAAAAAAATAAGATTGATGAATCGCATATTTTCCTGGTTAATACCGGGAGTTGCTACTAATCCAATTGGGCGTCGACTCGTTAACGACTTAAGAACAATGTTTTAAGGAGAAGAATGAACATGGAATCGACAAGATTCTATACCATGTTTACAGCAGTTGCAATTCTAAAGCGTCCCATAAATTTTCTTTATCTTGTATTTTGTGCTAGTAATTACATAATACTAGTAGCCACTTATCTCAGCGTTCTGTTTGTGCATGTCAAGATCTTTGTCCATTAAGCCCCTAGCTTTTACCACAAAAGCATATTCATATGCAATTTCCTTGCGTTGACTAAAATCCCAAAGTTCACCAAGATGCCGACACTTCATATTTGTCTTTAGAATCACTGCTTTAGAACATTCTGAACATGCAATATTCCTTAATTTACCCACCCATTTTGCAGGTTCCCATACTCCAACTCTATGACTGATCAACAAAAGTATGTTACCAAGTATATGAGATATAATTTCCTGGAAGATGTTTGAGAGTGCAGGATAAGTTATATGGAGTATGCATTTGTAGTTACCTTCGGTCGTTATAAGATGCTGTCACAAGCATTGCAGGACAGCAAACTCGTTTTGGTACATTGTTGTAAGGAGAGTACTTGAAGATTTTTAAGAACTGGGACCGTATCTTAGGGTTCCCAAATTATTTATATTCATATGAGGAAGACAAAGAAGGATCCGATAATGTGTTGCAAACATCAAGAAACGGAACCTGGGGCAGGCGTGAGATACAGGACGTGAGTCTACTGACATCTCACTTCGACAAAAAAAGAGAATAATGTTTTTAACCAGAAGAAAAATAAAAGTACATAATTTTGCTCATTTGCTTAAGCAATTTATAGCCAAAGGCCCTTGACCATTTGCAGACCTTTCATGCTACTTGCTGGTATAAAAACTCATTATATCCATCAACAAACTCTAACTTAGTTGACATGATCTTGCATTATGTTTGCATTCTGGATTCCTATTATCATTGTTCCTTTCTTGGTTTGGGAAATATGAGAGAGGATTCTTATATCTATTCTATTATTCCTTTATTATATTTTATTTGGTAACAATCCCTGATCCAATGTTATCCCTCTTTATTATAGCATTTTTATTAATCAAGCTGCCTAGATAAATCTAATCAGTGATTTCACTGATATATGATTACTGTTTCAACATTACTAACATGATGAAAGTTGAACTCTTGCCTTATAACTTGATGCTTCGTATTTCTAACAATCCATTTATATAATACTATACTAGCGGTGTGTCTACATATCTGATATAATAATTGTTCCTGGATGCTGATGATATAAAGCAGGCACTCCTGCTTCTTTTGCACAAGCTCTTATATGCAGTTGGATGAGATACAAAATAATATGGGGATAAACAATATGGACTATGTGATTCAAAAAACTTGCAAGGGACGGGATCTGGACTCCAGACCCGTCGAGTATTATGAGTTTTCTGGTTTGGAACTGTCTTGGCCAATTCACGAGCAGTTCGATTTCTTAAAGAAATCATTAGTCGGCTGAGGCCAAGTCTGATTTTTTTTGTCGGAAACGTTGGTAAAACAGAGTGTCGTAGCGAAGGTTTGTAAGGCAGTTCATTATGCTGGGTGCTTTGCAATTAAAACACAAGGATTAAGTGGGGGGTTAGCTTTAATGTGGAAAAATGAAAGGGGAGTTGAGATTAAGGGAAGTTGCAACCATTACATAGACTTTGAAGTAACGTGCGATCAAATTGGACGTTGGAGGTATACCGGATTTTATGGATGTCGGGAGAGGACTAGACGTCAGGAATCATGGAATATGTTGCGACAGTTGGCTGGTGAATCACAATTACCATGGTGTATATTAGGGGACTTTAACGATCTTATGTATGCTCATGAAAAGAGAGAGAGGAGGGGGCACTCGAATGCTATGTTGGAAGGATTCAGGGCAGTGGTGGATGAATGTGAATTGAATGACTTGGGATTTACTGGTAATGAGTTCACGTGGGAAAGATTTAGGGGGACTGAAGCTTGGGTGCAAGAAAGACTTGATAGAGGACTTGCGAATAAAGGGTGGAAGGATTTATTCCCAGGTGCAGAAGTTAAGCTTTTGGACGTGTCAACGTCAGATCATTTACCACTGTTTCTCGAGTTAAATAGAAGGGTATATGCTCAGAAAGCAAGAAAGTTCAGATTTGAAAATATCTGGGTTAGGGAAGAGCAGTGTTTCAGGTTGATTCAGGATAGTTGGAATCAAGTTGCAAACAGAGATATAGTAGATAAGGTGGAGTATTGCTGTCTAAAATTAGAAGAATGGGGGGGTGGTCTAGTAAAGGAGCTGCGTTTGAAGATTCAATACTATAGAAAGGAGCTGAGAAAGTTCAGATCGAGAAGAGATGCATATGGTGTGCAAAAATATAGTGAAGCCAGGTGGGAGTTTTTGAAGTTGTTAGAAAAGCAGGAAGTTTTTTGGAAGCAGCGAGCTAAGCAATTTTGGCTTAGGGAAGGGGACCAAAATTCACGATTTTTTCATAAATATGCTTCGAGAAGAAAGAGTCACAATCAGTTGAAAAAGTTAAAAGATAAGGATGGTAATTGGCATGAGAATAAAGAGGATATACAGCAGATTATCAATGACTATTTTTCTGAATTGTTTCAGTCAGCAAGGCCAACAGAAAAATTGTCTGAGGGGGAAAAGGTAGAGAAGGTTACGGAGGAGCAGAACCAAGAACTTATAATGCCAGTTACAAATGAGGAGGTAAAATGTGCAGTGTTTTCTATGCATCCGGATAAATCACCAGGGCATGATGGATTAAATCCATGTTTCTTTCAAGCATATTGGAGTATTGTGGGTATGGATGTAGTAAGGTATTGTCAAAATTTTCTTAACACAGGAGAGTTACCAAGAGGAATAAACAAAACAATGATATGCTTGATCCCAAAGGTAAAACAACCACAGCAAATGACAAACCTGAGACCAATTTCATTATGCAACATTTTATTCCGAATACTGTCTAAGATTATGGCTAATCGATTGAAAAAATGTTTGTTAACACTGATTTCGGAAAAACAAAGTGCATTTGTCGAAGGAAGATTACTTACTGATAATGCTTTAATTGCATTTGAGATCAATCACTACATACGCAGAAAGACTCAGGGTAAAACAGGGGTTGTGGGATTTAAAATCGACGTGTCAAAGACATATGATAGGCTTGAATGGGGGTTTCTTGAAAGTATGATGGAAAAGTTCGGTTTTAGTGAAGTATGGATGGATAGGGTGATGAGATGTGTACAATCAGTATCATATAATTTCTTGCATGATGGAGTGGAATTTGGTGAAGTTATTCCACAAAGGGGGGTCAAACCCAATATTTGTATATACTCTGTGCGGAGGGGTTGAGCTCGATTATAAGAAGGTATGAAGATGTTGGGTTACTACATGGCTGTTCTATTGCTCGAGGTGCACCACCAATATCACACCCTTTGTTTGCTGACGATTGTTACTTCTTTTTTAAGGCAAAAATTTTTGAAGCTAATAGTATGAAAAGCATTCTGATAAGGTACGAGAAGTTGTCAGGCCAAGCTATTAATCTACAAAAATCGTTAGTGGTGTTTAGCCCGAATACTAAGCAGGTAGATATAGCTCAAGTTTGTGTTACTCTTCTAGTAAATGAAGTTTCTGCACCTGGGAATTACCTCGGATTGCCAATGTTCATAGGGAGACAAAAAAGCAGAGTTTTTGATTTTCTAACGGAGCGAGTTAGCAACAAATTGCAGGGGTGGAGCAATAAGACAATATCAAAAGGAGGTAAGATGGTGTTATTGAAAATAGCAGCTCAATAGATACCTAATTTCTGGATGAACTTAGTCCAGATTCCAAATGAAGTGTGTACTAAAATACAGAGGCTCATGAATGTATTTTGGTGGGGGAATGGAGGGAGTGGTAAAGGAGTGAGGTGGTTAGCATGGGAGAGGATGTGTATTGCAAAAAATGGTGGGGGTCTAGGATTTAGAGATTTGGGTAATTTTAATATGGCTATGCTGGCCAAGCAGGGGTGGAGGTTGCTTAACAATGAGAATCCATTGGTTACGGGTATTATGAAAGCAAGGTACTTCCCTAAGACTGATTTTTTGAATGCAGCAGTAGGTGCAAATCCGAGTTATATATGGCTAACTATAATGGCGGCTCAAGAGATTGTTAAGTCAGGAAGTAGAAGACGAATGGGTAATGGGGAGGGTACGTATGTATGGAAAGTACCATGGTTGCCATGTAAGAACAACCGGGATTTTAACAACTCCTATGCCACGTGAACTGGAAGATGTGAAGGTTGTTAATTTTCTGGATGAAAGTAAGGTTGAGTGGGATGAGGAAGTATTAAGTGATGTCTGCAATGAGAGAGATAGGAAATTAATCCAGCGTATTCCAATACCAAGGATTGCTAAGCAGGATTCGTGGTTTTGGGTGTTAGAAGAGAAAGGGTGTTTCACTGTGAAGAGATGTTAGAGGAGACTACAAGGAGAACAGGTACGGCCACACACAGGGTTTTGGAAGAAAATGTGGTCATTGGAGTTACCAGGAAAAGTAATTAATTTTTTGTGGAGAGTTTGTAGAGCATGTTTACCAACTGCTATGAATTTGGTAACAAAACGAGTACAGATGAGTGTGAGATGTTCGTGGTGCCTTGTTCGAGATGAAGATGACACACATGTGCTTTTTGATTATGCATTTGCTAGAGCTGTTTGGACAAAGGTGGGGACACAAGAAGTGAACCAGACTGGATATGAAGGTAATGTGACAGATATCATACAGCAGTTGTTTAATGTTTGTACTAATGAGAAGCTGGTTTATATTGCAATGTTATGTTAGAGTTTGTGGAATAGGAGAAATCGATGGGTTTGGGATAAGGTGGGAATATCAAAATTTGGTGTACAAGCTACAGCAAGGAATTTGTTGGAAGATTGGAAGAAGTGTCAGTCAGAAAGAGTGCAGAATAAACCTGTGGTGAACTCAAGCCATAGAAGACGGAGGCCTCCTGTGCAGGGGTGGATGAAAGTGAATGTTGATGCTGCAGTTTTCCAAGAGAATGGTTCTATAGGGATTGGAAGTGTGATTCGAGATGCGAATGGACAGTTTATCCGTGCAAGAAATCAGATGGTAGCAGGAATCTTACAACCCCGGGAAGTAGAGGCAATCAGCTTGAGAGAAGCCTTGTCATGGGTGAAGGATCTAGGATATGAAAACTGTATCTTTGAGACGGATGCTAAAAAACTGGCAGAAGCTTGTCGAGGAGTGAATGGAAGGGCATATTTTCATACCACTGTTTCAGATTGTGTTGAGTTATTTAAGCACTACAAAAACGTGCAAGTTGAATTTGTTTATAGGTCTGCGAATGAAGTAGCTCATAGGCTAGCCAGGACGACTTATTCTATGTCAGGCATCCGGGAGTGGTCTTATACTGCTCCGGAATTTATTTCTAATGTATTGGTGATTGATTCAATTTAATGAGAAGCAAGTACGTTTATTCAAAAAAAGCTCTTATATGTTAGAATTTGGAACCAAAAAGTAGTTTTTGTTGTTAAAATAAAATTTTAACTCCAATGCTAGTTGTATTTTGCATCCAAATAATTTCAAATTTAACTAAATTTTTGTCAATCTCTTTTAACTTTCACTTAAAATAAATCAACATCCAACTCATAATTGGTTATATGAGTTGATGTGTCATGGATGCAAAAGAGCAAGTCCAACAATGTCCTAAATATTGTCCTAAATTAATATTTAGGACATTTAGTAACTTTTTGTGCTCCAACAATGTCCTAGTGGTGCTCTAAAACACTAGGACATCCATCTCAGAGCAAGTCCAACAATGTCCTAATTGGTGCCCTATAAATATAATAAAATATAGTGTCCTAGTGATTTAAATCATGATTTTTGTGTACTGATTCCAACAATATGCCTTATACTTGTGCCTTATAAATTAAAATAATAATATATTTGAATTAAAATTGGAGGGAAGGGAAAAAAGAGAGGAGAGAGAAGTGTAGAAAAGGAGGGAAGTTAATTTTTTATTGTTAAAATGATTTAGGACAAGTATAGATGTGACTTAAAAGTAGGGCATGAGATGGATGTCCTAGTGTTTTAAGACATCACTAGGACATTGTTGGAGCATAAAAAATGACTAAAATGCCATAAATATTGATTTATGATAATATTTAGGACATTATTGGACTTGCTCTCATGTCTTTTTTTAAGAGAAAGTCCAACAATGTCCTAAATATTGTCCTAAATCAATATTTAGGACATTTAGTCACTTTTTGTGCTCCAACAAAATACTAGGACATCCATCTCATGCCCTTTTTATAAGGCATCTCTACACTTGTCCTAAATCATTTTTAACAATCAAAAATTAACTTCCTTCCTTTTCTACACTTCTCTCTCCTCTCTTTTTTCCCTTCCCTCCAATTCTAATTCAAATATATTATTATTTTAATTTATAAGGCACAGTATAAATCATGTTGTTGGAATTGATACACAAAAATCATGACTTAAATCAATAGGATACTATATTTTTTTATATTTATAGGACATTAACTAGAACATTGTTTTTTTTTTATAATTAAGATTTTCATTAAAGAGGTTGGTAATACTTCAAGAGAAACTCGAAGCCCAACCAACCCAAAACAAACCCAAGACAATGGGCCCAAAAGATCCCTAAACAGGGAAAACAAACCTAACAGACAAGGTTACAGCAAGCAAGCAAAGTAGAAGGCTGCGAGCTAAACAACAGAAAACCTAATGTCTGCGAAAAAAGAGCTAAACAAAAGCAGGGAAAATCTAGAACCCAGAAAACCTATCCATCTAGACTTCTCCTCCGTTAACCGAGTCTTGATCCTGAATGGCCACCGTTACCACTGCTTCAGACTTGCTCTAAATGAATCATTGATTTTAAATTTAGAACAAAATATGTATACATGCATATTTGCATCTAACAACAAAAAATGAATTTTTTAGAACTTACTATTATAATTTAGCAAAAGAATCAAAAATAGCATTGTATTGTACCTTCTCTAAAGGGATGATGGTGAAAAAATATACACATAATTGCGAGATTCGTGTGCTAGTTCAGTCCGTCTACTAAGGGCATATGGCATATGACAATGAAAAGCTAAGATATGTATGGTTTATCCGTCGACCAAAAATATACTTAATGGAAAAAAATAAGTTATTAATAAAAAATATTAATTTTTGTAATTTTTTTGCGATTTTACCATATTTTCAAAATATTTCAAAAAATACCTTTTTAAAAAATTGCAAAAATACGAGTTTTGTAAATATTTTTAAAAATACATTTTGCAACCAAATCAACCAAATGCAACATGTTTTTATCGAAATTGATGTTGGTTGCTTCATGTTTATATTTCGGTAAATTTGCTATTGCGATTTTAGTTAATTTTGGTGGATTGTGAAAATTTTAAAATTGAATATGCATATTTAGCTGCGTAGCAGGTTGTTGTGGATATAGTTGCAAATAATTGTAGAAATTTTTTTGCGAATTTTTTTTCATTTGAATAAAAAAAATCAAATTAGAGTTAAAATAATTAAAAAAAATTGCTATTAATTATATATATATATATATATATATATATAGATTCCAAAAAAGTGGTCGAAAATGACATCTGAACCCCAGAACTTGAAATCAGAAATTTGTAGCATCTCAGTTGCAAATGAGGTTGCAAGGCCCCGCCAGAGGCACTTATAATTGGTGAATTTGGGTTGCAAGGCCCCGCCAGGGGCACTCATAATTGGTGAATTTGGGTTGCAAGGCCTCGCCAGGGGCACTCATAATTGGTGGATTTCTGATTTGCAACTTTCAGTATTCAGTTGCAGCTTTTGCAACCTCAGTTGCAACCTCAGTTGCAACTTTTGCAACCTCAGTTGCAACATCAGTTGCAACTTTTGCAACCTCAGTTGCAACTGCGGTTTGCAACCTCAGTTGCAACTTTTGCAACTGAAAACTGAAAGTTGCAAATCAGAAATCCACAAATTATGAGTGCCCCTGGCAGGGCCTTGCAACCCAAATTCACCAATTATGAGTGCCTCTGGCGGGGCCTTGCAACCTCATTTGCAACTGAGATGCTACAAATTTCTGATTTCAAGTTCTGGGGTTCAGATGTCTAGACATCTGAACCCCAGAACTTGAAATCAGAAATTTGTAGCATCTCAGTTGCAAATGAGGTTGCAAGGCCCCGCCAGAGGCACTCATAATTGGTGAATTTGGGTTGCAAGGCCCTGCCAGGGGCACTCATAATTGGTGGATTTCTGATTTGCAACTTTCAGTATTCAGTTGCAACTTTTGCAACCTCAGTTGCAACCTCAGTTGCAACTTTTGCAACTGAAAACTGAAAGTTACAAATCAGAAATCCACAAATTATGAGTGCGCCTGGCGGGGCCTTGCAACCCAAATTCACCAATTATGAGTGCCTCTGGCGGGGCCTTGCAACCTCATTTGCAACTGAGATGCTACAAATTTCTGATTTCAAGTTCTGGGGTTCAGATGTGTCTGAACCCCAAAACTTGAAATCAAAAATTTGAAAACTGGAAGTTGCAAATGAGGTTGCAAAAGTTGCAACTGAGGAAGGTAGTATTTTTGGAATTTTGAAAACAAGGTCGGTATTTTTAGAATTTTAGAAAGGTTGGTCGTATATATTTAAAAATCTAATAGTTGACATGGGTAGTTTTAAACTTATCCCTTGATTTTAATCATTAACATATAAATTTTCGTATTACAATATAAATACACTTTTAGTTTATCATATTAAAATATAAAATATTTTGATTTGCTAGATCCAACGGTTTTCATCTATTTATTGTAAGACTTTGTCGTAGGGAGGACCCGACTACCGATTATCAAAATTTTGGACAAAATCCCTCTTACACTTTTGATGTAGAAATCCTACATTGATAATGTTTTTCAATGTAGAAAACCTAATTATATTTGATTTAAATTATTGACATATACATTTTCGTATTACAATTTAAATACACATTTTAGTTTATAACATATTAAAATATAAAATATTTTTTTATGCTAGATCCAACGATTTTCATCTATTTATTTTAAAATCTTTGTCGTACGGAGGACCAGACTACCGATTATCAAAATTTTGGACAAAATTCCTCATACACTTATTATTAAAATTGTATTTGGTTTCTAATGGAACTACCTTCAAATAATTACAAGGGTATTTTGATAATCAAAACAAATTATAAGTAGAATTCATAAATCATATAGAATTTTCAGCGTAAAAAATCGTCAGTTTCTTCTTTTATTTGTTTCTACGTAAATTTGATTAGAAAAAATTATTAAACCATCACTAAATTAAAGATTATTTTGTTAATTTCAAGTGGGTTGTAATCATCCAAATCAAATTTTAATAATTCAAGATAGAGTACAAATATTAAATCGAACGTGTAAAATGTTATATATATCAATTTTTTAATAAGAATTTGATAGGTAAATTAATAACAAATAAAATTAAAAAAATTAATATAATTATAGATATTAAAAAAGGAGCCGTGCGTTGCACGGATTATAAGCTTGTTTTAATAACAATCAAATACCTTTTTTAATGTGACACCCCCAAAATCCGCCATGTCCGGGGACCCGGGTCGTCACATCATGTCTCAGTTTCATGCAGCACACGTTAGCTCAATAATATTAAAATATTTATTACAACGGAGCGGAGCAGTCCTACTCCACAAATCCAATATCGGTCTCACACATTATTACAATACAATTTATTACATCTCTGATAATATCTTGCACAAGTCTATAAAGTAAAAGAGATAACAGGATTCCAGCTGGATATTCTAGTCTTTGTCAGCATAGCCTTGAGCTTTCCCTTTTCCTCTGGATCCCTGGCTGGACATCTCGCAATTCTCCTTCTTGACAGCTGAATAAATATTGTAAAGCAAGAATGAGCAACTATGGTGCTCAGCAAGTTCTCTCCTTGCTCGGTATATAAATATAATAAAATTTACCGAAAGAAATACTCGAAATTTAATGAATAACTGGATATCAAAAATCTGGCACTGGACTCAAGACTCGTCTCGAAGATAGAATACTCAAAAGACTCATTTAATGAAACTCTAATGAGATAAATGAATAACTGGTCTTCCATCCTTTCGGTATCACGGCGGGGCGATCAACTATCCGACCGGGAATACCGTCCTCCAATGACACCGCACTTCGCCCGATCACGGCTACAATACGATATCAACGAATATAATATATATGTATGAATGCTAGCATCATAGTGGGTTTTTATATCAACCCTGGCATCATAGTGCCTAAAAATATTCTCGTGTCCTTATAAAGGTACACAAGTCTCTCTTTCTCTATAATGGGCCTCTTTCCCAAAATTGACCAGTACAATACAGAATTCCCGAACATTTAATGAATTGATATTTTGAAATAACTTCACAGGTAAATATTTGCTTGATCTGGTGGACTGCCAATCTTACTCAAATGTGCCACCAATCCGAACAATGCATTGATGTAACTCTCAATAAACATATTTTCATTGGTTGACACGAACAAAATGCCAACCCTTGACAATAATGGTAACTATCTCGAAATAATGAGAATAGTCTTGAAACAAAATATAATGAGTCGTACTGAACAATTAGTACCACTCGAATATTTATAATACTCATAATTGATGAACGTTAAATAGAATGTTGTACGATTGATCAGCAAGTAAGCACTCTAACGATCCTAATTTTATAATGCTTAATTGTTGATTCGAAAGATGAACCAACTAAAAGATAATCAATAAATATTGTCGAATTTGTACAATTAGTTCGACTGAAAAGAATAAATTTAACTAACTCGAACGAATGAGATTAGTTTCACTGAATCGAAATAACAGTCGTCTCGAATTAAAGAGATTGACCCGATAGCAACAAAATTGTTTATACGCTTTTAGGGGATATAATCCGTAAGTAAACTAATTTTAACAGTAATGTAATATTTAACGAGAAAAATAATGCTCAAAAGAAATTATTGCATCATAAGGAGTAACAAATAAATCTCGTAATTCATAGCTCGAAAATAAATAAGGAATGAATTAATATGAACAGAAATACAAAGTTTCCGAGATTTAGGGTAGGAATGAACTTGCCTCTGTTTTGTCGCTAAAATACCGAATAATTAAAAAGTGCTATCCGCGAGCGATTGTCTCAAGTCTCAGAAAGAGATTCTATAATTAATTATCAAAATGATTTTAGTAATCGGGTGCGAGATTAATCACGAAACGTCAAATTAACTCGGTAATTATGGCATTGTAACTCAAGTAATTCTCGAAAATATAATTGGGAATATTCTCGTAAATTTAAAAGTCTCAGCTATGCCTTATTCGTGAGGTAAAATAATTTAAATGGAGGCTCTATTCGCTTTTCCTATTAATTATAATAAATTGGGTTTTATACATCGCACCAATTGTACGTGAAAATCTCGTTCCAATTATTCGTAAATGAAATTTTCTAAAAAGGTCTCTAATTTATTTCTAGATCGTCGCTAACGGTTAATTATTTAAATCGTACTTCTAAATTAAATTGATTCTCGCAATTCACATCTCAAAATAAATAGGCATTTATAAAAGTCTCTTCAATTCTCTAAAATTCTCAATTTGTCCAAAATCTATCTACTTCACTTAATTCTATTTTAGAGGAGCAATAATAGAATTCTCCATTTATTTTCAAATAAGCAATTCAAGAATCCATTGCTTATCAAATTTAAAATCCCTAATAAATCAAGGCTCTTTTATCCCACTTTTATTTTTAATGAAAACCATTTGCTTACCTTATTATACATTTTAATAACTAAGTCAATCCAAAATTCTATTATTATTGCTAATACTCTATTGATAAACCAACATTTCTTTTTATTACAAAAACCATAATCAAAACCCCTTTTTGTTCCATTTAAATCCTCAATAATATTTCTCCCTTTTTCTTTATTTTCTTTTTTTTTTACTAAAACAATTCCCATTATTTATAAAATTCCCAATTCAATTATTTTTCTTTTACAATAATTAAACAACATTTTATTTAACACATATGATTAAATAATATAACAATAATAATATAATAATTCAACATCACCACCACCGACAACCGGCAGCCACCAGCCGGACGCCACGGCGGCGCCGGCGGTGACCACCGCCCCAACCCTCTCCGACGTCGTCTCTCTCTCTCTCTCTCTCTTCCCGATCTCTCTGCTCTCTCCTCCATCTCCCTCACACTCTCTGTCTCTCTCCACCCTCTCTCAATCTCTCGATCTCACTTCTCTCCCTCTTCCCTCCTCTCGTCTTCGTCTCTCTCTATCTCCCTCCGCTCCTCTCTCTCTCTCTCCGTCTCTCTTTCTCTCCGCCTCTCTCTTCCTCTCCGCCTCCTTCTCTCCCTCTTCTTCTCTCAATCTCTCCCTCCGTCGAAACCTCTGTCCCCTCTCTCTCGATCTCTTCCTCTCCGCTTCCCTCTCTCTCTCTCTCTCTCTCTCTCTCTCCGGTCAAACCAACCAACACCACCACTGCATCGGTGGTGGTCGCCTCCTCCTCCCCCGACATGCATCTCACAAAAATACAAATACTGGGGCTCCTCATAATTAAAATCCCCAAATCCACTAGCTAATTGCATAAATTCATTATAATAAACAAACAAAAACCCCTAAATTGATATTACAACCCTAATTGTTTTACAAGTATGGTCATGAAATTCAACACAACTAATTATGTAAAAACATAAATTAAAGGTGGGTAGGCATATAAAACTCATACCCTTTTTGAAAATCAAACTTTTAGAACTTGGTTAAAAATTCAATTCTTGAAACCCCATATATATATATCTCAAATCGTAGAGCTCTCAATCCTCTTTCCGATTATCCAAATGCATGCATGATCGAGATCAAACTTCAAGGTGTGTGGAATTTATAAGTTTTGTGGTTTAGAGAGAAAAACAAAGTTTGGGTTTGTGTTTATTTGTCTCGGTGGAGAATAAAATGAGAGAGATGAGAATAGAATTTGGGCATTTACTTATCTTATATATTATTCACTCAATTGGGCTCTTGATAGATTATAATTCTCTTGGCCTTATAGTCACACAATCCCAATTGATTTAGTTGTCATTCTACATAATAACACTCACTTGGAAATAAATGGGCCACTAGATTCTAATTGAAAAGATTGGTGAATAACTAAAATGTAGTATAATATAATAAAATAATTTGGTAGCACTAATCACAACAATAATAATAATATTAGTAGTAATATAATAATGACTCGTAATTAATAAAAATAAATAAAATAAATAAATTAATATAAATAAGAAAACAAATAGCGCGACACTAATAATTATTGGAGTATGGTAGTGCACTAAAAATAAAACAAATATTTAATCGCATGCATTCCTAGTTATAATTAATATAGAATTTAAATCTTACGAGAATTTCTTTAAAAGAAACTTAAGATATTATAAGAATTTCGCGGTTATTACAGTCTGCCCCCCTTAAAAGGGTTCTATCCTCGGGATCAACATTTCTCGCTAAACAATTCGGGGTATTTACTACGCATTTCATTCTCAAGTTCCCAAGTGGCTTCTTCGATTTGACGATTCCTCCAAATTACTTTTACTAAATTTATTTTCTTATTTCGCAACTCATGCACTTTGAAATCTACAACTTCCACTGGTTGCTCTACGTAGGTTAGGTCAGCTTTGACATCAATGGGCTCATACTCTAATATGTGTCGATGGTCAGGATGATAAGCTCTCAATATTGATATATGGAATACATTATGAATGTGCTGGAGATCTGGCGGTAAAGCTAATTGATATGACACTGCTCCAACTTTCTTGAGAATCTCAAAGGGTCCAATATACCTAGGACTCAGATTTCCTTTTCTCCCGAACCTCATTACCCCTTTCCACGGGGAAATTTTCAACAACACCTTGTCTCCTATCTCGAATGACTTATCCTTTCTATTCAAGTCTATATACTTTCGCTGACGGTCTTGAGCGGCAACTAATCTCTTTCGGATCTTCTCTATGGATTTCTTTGTCTGATGGACCATTTCGGGCCCTAGTAATCTTTTTTCACTGACTTCATCCCAACATAGTGGAGATCTGCACTTCCTTCCATATAAGGCTTCATACAGGGCCATGCCAGTATTGGAGTGATAACTATTATTGTAAGCAAACTCTATTAATGGCAAATGATTATCCCAACTTCCCTTGAAATCCAAGGCGCAGGCTCGCAGCATATCTTCTATCGTCTGAATTGTCCTTTCGCTTTGTCCGTCTGTCTGCGGATGATAAGCTGTGCTCAGATTTAGATTGGTGCCAAGGCATTCCTGGAAACTTTTCCAGAATCTAAAAGTGAAGCGGGCATCTCTATCTGACATAATTGATACGGGCACTCCATGACGAACTACCACTTCCTTCAAATACAAACCTACCAATCTTTCCACTGAATACCTTTCACTGATCGGCAGAAAATTCTTCGTAAGTCGGTCAACTATAACCCGAATAGCATCGAAATTCGCTCTGGTTCGAGGTAAACCTACTAAAAAATCCATGGTGATATGCTCCCATTTCCACTCTGGAATCTCTAATGATTGAAGTAATCCACTGGGTCGTTGATGTTCGGATTTCACTCTCTGACAGGTCAAACACTTACTTACCCATTCTACAATTTCTATTTTCATGTTAGGCCACCAATAATTCTGCTTGATGTCTTGATACATATTCGTGCTCCCTGGGTGAATGGAGTATCTCGAATTATGCGCTTCGCTCATGATTTCTTCTTTCAATTCTGTAACATTAGGAACCCAAGTTCTCGATGCAAATTGCTTAATTCCCTTATCATCTCTTGAACTCAGAAATTCTTCTCCTGTCAACTCTGATATTCTTTCTTCCATCACTTGTTCCTGACAGCGACGTATCTTCTCGAGTAGCTCTGGTTCAAAATGAATGCTATAAATTCTTTCATTGTTTTGGACTGGGTCCTTGACTTCTAACTCCATTTTCTCGAATTCTCTAATTAATTCCTCTGAGGTTGTCAACAGGTTAAGTCTTTCCTTTCTACTTAATGCATCCGCTACCACATTAGCCTTTCCCGGGTGATAATTTATCGAGCAATCGTAGTCTTTGATCAATTCCAACCATCTTCTCTATCTCATGTTCAATTCCTTCTGCGTGAATATGTACTTTAAGCTCTTATGGTCCGTGAAGATCTCGCATTTCTCTCCAGAAAGGTAATGTCTCCAAATTTTGAGTGCAAATATAATAGCAGCAAGTTCCAAATCGTGAGTAGGGTATCGGGATTCATATTCCTTCAGTTGTCGAGAGGCATAAGCTATTACCTTCCCGTGTTGCATCAGTACACATCCCAATCCTTTGTGAGAAGCATCGCTGAAAATCACGAAATCACCTTTTTCATCGGGTAAGGTCAAAACTAGGGCAGTAGTTAGTCTCTTTTTCAATTCCTGAAAGTTGTCTTCGCATTTGGATGTCCACTCAAACTTTTCACTCTTTTTGGTAAGTCGAGTTAGTGCCGTAGCTATCTTTGAGAAATCATTCACGAATATGCGATAATAACCAGCCTGTCCAAGGAAACTTCTAACCTCTGTTGGAGTCTTGGGTCTCTCCTAATTTGCTACGGCTTCTATCTTAGCGGGATATACTGAAATTCCTTCACCGCTCACAATATGCCCTAAAAATTGAACTTCTTCCAGCCAGAATTCGCATTCCAAAAACTTCGCGTACAACTTTTCCTTCCTCATGGCTTCTAGAACCAAACGAAGGGGTTCTGCATGTTCCTTAGGAGACTTCGAGTATATGAGGATGTCATCTATAAATACAATTACAAACTTATCCAAGTATCTCTTGAACACACGATTCATTAAATCCATGAAAGCAGCTGGAGCATTCGTCAATCCAAAAGACATCACTAGGAACTCATAATGGCCATATTGGGTCCTAAAGGCAGTCTTAGGAATATTCTCAGGCTTGATCTTTAGTTGATGATATCCGGATCTCAAATCAATCTTCGAAAAATGCGTAGCTCCCTTAAGCTGGTCAAACAGATCGTCGATTCTAGGCAGAGGGTATCTGTTCTTGATGGTCATCTTGTTCAGTTCACGATAATTAATACATAACCGCATAGATCCGTCTTTCTTCTTTACGAACAATGCTGGAGCTCCCTATGGGGATACACTAGGTCTGATTACACCTTTGTCAAGTAACTCTTGCAGTTGTGTCGCTAACTCCTTCATTTCTACTGGTGCCATTCTGTAAGGCACTTTTGAGATAGGTGCGGTTCCTGGTGCTAGATTAATTATGAATTCTATCTCTCGATCTGGTGGCATTCCAGGCAACTCATCAGGAAAAATATCTTTGAATTCATTGACTACTGAAATCTCGTCGATTGTAGGGGTCTGCTTCTCGTTATCTATCACATGAGCCAAATATGCTTGACATCCTTGTCGAAGTAATCTCTTAGCTTGAATCACTGTCAGAAAATCTCTAGTCGGTTTTCGTCCATAAAACGGAATTCTCATACCGTTCTATCTTCTTAGGCTAACCTTCTTCTGACGATAATTTATTCGAGCATCGTAACGTGCTAACCAATCCATTCCTAGGATTACATCAAATTCCCCTAACTTAAAAAGAATGAGGTCCGCATCAAAACGTTGTTCTTGTATCTCTATAGAACAATTCGAGCACAATCGTCTCACTGGAATGACTTCCTGATTAGTTACTTCTATATTCAGAACTCTCTCTAAGGGCACAGACTTAAGATTAAGCTTATTCATGAAGTTCTCGGAAATAAAAGATTTGGTAGCTCCAAAATCAACTAGAACACATGCATCCTCAGAATTTACTAGAAGCGTACCTGCGATTACATCGCTGCCATCAATGGCATCTCTCACTGTCATGTTGAAAGTTCTTGCTGTCGGCTTATTGCTGGGAAGTGCTGTGAGTCGAGGCACTGGATTCTCCTTGGCAGGCTGTCGGCAATCTCGGGACACGTGACCTTTCTTTCCACAGTTGAAGCAGGTGATAGATTTATCCTTGCAACTAGAAGCATAATGACCCTTCTGTCCACAATTGTAACAGTTCACACTAGCTTGATGGCAGGGTTGATAAGTGGATTTATATCCACTTGGATCGCTTCATTTTGGCTTAAATTTATCGCTTTGATCTCAAGCATTTGTGTGTTTTAATGTGTTTTTGTGAGAATTATGCAGGATATCTTTCTGAAGGTCAGAAGAAACTTTTCTTGGATTGTATGGTGTTTTTAAGCTCAGATGTGCATTAGTGTGAAGTTGCGGAAGAAACGGGATGAAAAACAGCAAAGTAGAAAAAATCAGTCTCGTGAACAGAAGGTGGAGCGCGGCTGCGCCTGGATTACTCTGTTTTGGCACGCGGCCACGCGTGAAGTTTTGCTGAGAAGAGCTGGAGCGCGGGCGCGCCTATTTTATACTAAGGTGGCGCGCGGTCGCGCCTGCTACCGCCAGAGAAATTCCAGAAACTGCAGAATTCAATTTTGACAAGGAAATTTCCACAATTCCTACTTCTAATAAGTATGGTAATTGCCCTGGGCAGCTGGTACTTTTCCAGAATCAGCCCTACGCGTGGAATTTGCAATTCTTATTTAATTCAAGAACGGAAATTGCCAATCTTCCATTCCAACTCTAAAACGACAATTGCTTGGTGGATAGGCAAATTGGGGCTATAAATACACATCTTGGGGGACATAAAAAACACACCATAACACCAGAGATCAGATTCACATACATTCATATCATCCATCTTTTGGAGCACGAGATCGAGAAGCCAAGGCGAGGATCGTGACAGCAAGAAGATCTAGACATAGTTTTCTTGTATTCCTCTATTAGGCGTATCTTTTGGATTCTTGTTTCATACTCGGATTTATTCTCTAAACCTTGTTACTTTGTTGATTTATTCATCATTTCTATCTTGTTCATTATCATGTTTTCACTTGATCCCATGATGATGAACGATTCGATTATGAACTAATCGTTGTCATTGGATTCTAACGGATTTATCTATGTAGTTTAGTAGTTTGATTGCTTTAAAAGATTTGTGTGTGATGAATTATTGATATCCTTGTATGGTTAATCTTAATGCTTTTAGATGCGTAGCTAACATTTAAATTGAATTGTTAATCTCTTGTGAAGCGAGAGTGAAGCTTGAGATTTAGAACTTGCCATGGTAGCATAGGACAAGTTGATGTCTAATTGACATCATGATTTGTAACGTAATTAGAGATAACTTATGCGGCCCTATGTGATCTTCTTGGATAACTTGTTCTTCAAGCTTTATGTTTTCAAATTCAATAGAGATATAGGGTCTAAGCATAATTGGTGTCTATTCATCTTCTATCTCTTTTATGGATGTATGAGTAGTTTGGTATTCATATAGTGAGAAGTAGCCTATACTTGTTTCGTGTTGTCCGATCAGATATCATAGCCATCACATGCATTGATTAAATGCATCAGATCTAAGAGAAGTATTTAATGAAGTTAGGATCCCATGTTTTCTCTCGCATAAGTAATTCGATTTAAATTCTCGTTAGTTAATTAATTCTTAGTTTGTTAATTTACTTCCTTAGTTAATTTTAGATAATCAAAACCCAAATTTGCTAATTGTCTTAGCAGTGGATAAAAACCATACATTGTTGCATAGGTGCATTAACTGAATTGAAACCTAAACCTAATCTCTGTTGGAACGAACTTGACTTATTCATATATTACTTGTGACCACATACGCTTACGTGATTTAGTGCAAACAAGTTTTTTGGCACCGCTACCGGGGATCATCTGTGTTTTAATTTTAGTTTATGTGCTTATCATCAGTGGTCGTTATAGTTCACTGACTCAGATTGTTTTCTTATAGAGTTATTTGTTTCTTGGTGTTTCAGGTACTTGAGCGTGTATGCGAACACGTTCGCAGACTCGTAAACTGGACGATGTTGATTTAGTCATAGATAAGAGCGAAGAGGAACTTGAAACGATAGTAGAGATAGGTGATCAAATAGCAGCAGCAAAAACTAAGGCTTTGAAGGACTATTCTCAGCCTAAAATCAATAACATTCAATCTAGCATTGTCAAACCAGCTATTGCAGCGAATACTTTTGAGATCAAGCCTAGCACCATTTAGATGGTACAGAACTCTGTTCAGTTTGGGGGTGCTCCTACGGAAGATCCTAACATGCATATTGTAAAGCATAATGTAATGTAATATGTAGTAGAGGACATATATAACTCAACTAGGATAAAAGATAAATAATATTAACTCTATACAGGGATCGTGAAATTTGAAGAACAGGCATCAACAAGGATCAAGTCGCTGAAAGAAGTTCATTAAACTGATCAAGCCTTAGTGACAAAATAAGATGTACAGATGATTCAGTTGAAGGGCCAAAAGATTCCAGTGATAAAGTTTTTATGATTGCACGATTCTTAGCAGTGTTCTTAAAGACATGATATGAAGACCATGAGTGAATGTTAGTCGTCTGTGAACCAGACTAGTTGCACTAGACGTCAACACATCACAAAGGAATCAAAGTATCTAACTCAGAAAAACTGTTAAGAGGTATGATTGAGTTTAGAGCAGTGTTGGTATCCTCTAGTTAGTTGGAAGCTGAATATTTAAGGATGTCAAAATAAGAGAAAAATGAATAGTATCCGAAATTACTATTCATGTGAATAGTATCCGAAATTACTATTCATGTGAATAGTATTCGAAATGACTATTCATGTGAATTGTATCCAAAATTACTATTCATGTGAATAGTAACCGAAATATTCATGTGAATAGTAACTAAAATTACTATTCATTTTACAAAGTAAAAGTAGGTGGGTAAAAACATGTGGGCCCATTCAAAAAATCAAGTTGTTTGATTAAGAAGAATTGGGCAGATGGTTGAAAAGAAAAGTAAGGCAGGAGCAGCCAACAGCACAGAACTGATAAAATCAAACGTAATCAGTTACGTATATTAGCTGCAAAGTGATTTTTTTATAACCTATAAATAGGCCTGTTGTATTTCATTTCAAAACACACCTCAACACACAACTCTCTCTTCTCTCTCTTATATCTTCTCTGTGTAAGCTGCTAGACAGTCCATTTAGTAGGAAAGCCGGCTTAGCCCGCTTTTAGGAAGTGTCGTGTAGAAGGTCCTCGTGCCTAAACTATCCTTAGGAGTGTTCTGTTTTGAAGCTAATCTATTGGATTAGAAGTTGTAACACCCCTTCGGGTTTATTATCAATAAAGATATATTCCTAAAATTGTGTTTCGTTATTTTGATTTTAAGATCCGAAAAATTGTTATCCGTAAAAATCTTGAAAATCGAAATATTTTGGTAGTATCGTATCCAACCCCCCCTTCTACGATACTTCGGGACCTAACAATTGGTATCAGAGCCAACTTCTAGCATACAAGAAGTTTAAATATCAAAACCATGGGAAGGAAGGATACAGGTGTGAAGATTCCAATGCTTGACAAAGATAATTACTTTCACTAGAAAGTAAAGATGCACCTTCATCTCTCAGCCACTGATGAAGGCTATGTAGATTGCATAGAGAAAGGACCTCATGTTCCAATGAAGGCCAACTCTGGGATTGGTGAAGATGTTGGCACTGTAGCTGTTGGAAGGCCTATTCCAAAGAATCAAGCTGAGTACACAGATGAAGACTTGGACGAGATTCACAAAGATAAGAAGGCTATGAACATCCTATTCAATGGCACCGACCAAGATATGTTTGATTGTGTTATAAACTGCACCACTTCCAAGCAAGTGTGGGACACTATTCAAACAATCTGTGAAGCAACTGAGCAAGTCAGAGAAAATAAAATGCAGCTTCTAATACAATAATATGAGCATTTTCACCACTCCTCTGGTGAAAATCTAACAGACATATTCAGTAGGTTTCAAAAGTTACTGAATGGTCTAAAGTTGTATGGGAGAAAATATGAAACCAAGGACTCCAACCTAAAGTTTCTGAGATCTCTTCCTAAGGAATGGAAACCAGTGACAGTCTCGTTGAGGAACTCTCAAAACTACAAAGATTTTACACTTGAGAGACTGTATGGCATCCTGAAGACCTATGAGCTTGAAATGTAGCAAGATGATGAAGTGGAGAAAATCCAGAAGAAAGGTGGATATGTTGCCTTGGTGGCCAATATTCCAGTAAGCCAGGTGAGTGAGAAGATGGAGAGCAGTCAAGCCACACCAAGTTCAAAGACTTGTGAAGGTGGAGCTGAAACTAGCAGAGGGAAAAGCAAGTTGGTTGAAGAACTTGATGCATTGAGTGGAGATGAATCTGATGACTTGGATGATTATCTAGCATTCTTGTCAAGGAGATTCTCGAAGATCAAATTCAAGAGAAATCCACCAGGAGGCAAGCAATTCGGAAAAGGTTTTCAGCCATCTAGAGACATGGTTGAAAGGTCTAAGTTCAAATGTTTTAACTGTGGAATTGCTGGCCATTTTTCCAATGAATGCAGAAAGCCTAAAGCTGAGAATGAGAAGAAACCGATTGGAACTATTGACTACAAGAAGAATATTTCGATCTTCTCAAGCAAAAGGAGAAATCATTCATGTCTAGAGACAATGATTGGGCCGCTGGTGGAAAGTCAGATACAGAAGAGGAGTTTGTCAATCTTGCACTCATGGCATAAGAAACTGATGAAGAAGCTAGCTCAGCAAGCAACCAGGTATTCTCTACAGTCTTAACTGATCTTTCTAACGCTGAATGTGCTAGTACAATTGATGAAATGTCTTTTGAATTGTACAACATGCATGTTACCTTGAAATCACTTAATAGAGAGAACAAGAGGATTAAAGACCTTAATGAAAAGTTAAGTGATAGGAATGCTTTAATAGAAACACAGTTGATTAAATTTGAAACGATGAGAAGAGATTGCTTGGATGCTAAAAATAAAATGATTGAGGCTATAAAGAGAGAGGAAGTTTTAAAGAAACAGTTAGTAGAGGAACAAAGTCTGATTGCTAAGTGGAAAGGATCAACAGTTGTAACTGAGGAAATTTGTAATGTTCAAGGAATTGATTCTTTCTGTAAATTAGCAGAAGCTAAGTTAGATATTGATAGGGAAGTTGCTTCAAATAGTGATTTAGTCGAAAATGAATGTTCTTTGAGACCTAAGCCTATTAGCAAAGCAACTTTAACTAAATTGAATAAAAAGTACGGACCTGTCAATAAGAACTTTCTTAATGGAGAATGTAGCAATACTAAATCAGTTGAGAAAAAAAACATAGGCAACTTGTCCCACAAGCAATTGAAGGACAAGCTAGAAAATGTTAAGTCGGGTGTTAAGGACAAGAAAAAGAACAGAAATGGTAAGGTAGGGATTAACAAACACAACAATTACACATCTCATAAATATGCTCCTAGGAAAGAATGTGTAAAGTGTGGAAGTATTAATCATTTATCTACCAACTGCAAAGCTATGAAAGATCCTTTGATGCCTAACATGCCTATGCCTGCTGTGAATGTTATGCCAAATATGTATGCTCCCTCTGCTCATGCATCTAGTCAGTATGCTAACATGTCATTCATGCATAATCCATATTACAATACTTTTTACATGCCTCAGTTGCCATGGATGATGAATAACATGTTTGCACAGACTATGCCAAATTATACATCTAGTTTTAATGCATGTGAGCAAGTGAAACAACCTATTTTTCAGAAACCTACACCAAGAGTTAAGGTTGATTTAACTCGATCAGAACCCCTGGGTAGTAAGGGCTTGAAAAATAAAAAAAAGGCTAACAAGGCAGGACCCAAGCAAACTTGCGTACCAAAATCAACTTGATTTTGTTTTGATGTGTGCAGGGAAACAGAAAGAATCTTTGGTATCTGGACAGTGGCTGTTCTAGGCATATGACTGGTGATTCTACCCTGCTTACTAAGTTTGAGGAGAGAGCTAACCCTAGCATTACCTTTGGAGACAACAGTAAAGGATATACTAGAGGATATGGCTTGATTTCATAAGGGAATGTTGTCATTGAAGAAGTAGCACTGGTTGATGGACTTAAGCATAACTTGCTAAGTGTCAGTCAACTGTGTGATAAAGGCCATAATGTCTGGTTCACATCTGAAGCTTGTTCCATTTTTAAGAAAAGTGACAACAAGGTAGTGTTGACAGGAGATAGAAGAGGAAATGTGTACATTGCTGACTTCAATTCAACAAATGCAAACATGACTACATGTCTTCTCAGCAAGGCAAGTGTAGATGAAGGATGGCTTTCACACAAAAGACTGTCACACTTGAGTTTTAAAGCAATGAATGAGTTGGTAAAGAAGGATTTGGTTAGAGGTATTCCAAAATTGGATTACTCCAAGGATGGATTGTGTGATGTATGCTAGAAAGGGAAGCAAAAGAAGGCCTCTTTCAAATCAAAGTCAATGTCATCAATTGATCAACCATTGCAACTACTTCACATGGATCTCTTTGGACCAGTCAATGTGTTGTCAATCTCAAAGAAGAAATATTGTCTTGTGATTATTGATGATTTCTCGAAATTCTCTTGGACATTCTTTCTGCACTTTAAGGATGAGGCAGGTGAAGTCATTATAAATCACATCAAGATAGTCAACAACAAACCTTTACTCAAAGTAAGGAGAATCAGAAGTGACAATGGAACTGAGTTCAAGAATTCTGTAATAAGAGAGTTTTGTGAAGAAGAAGGAATTATCCAAGAATTCTCTGCACTAAGAACTCCTCAACAAAATGGTGTAGTGGAAAGAAAGAACAGAACTCTAATTGAAGCTGCAAGGATAATGCTTGAAGAATCTAAGCTACCAACATACTTCTGGGTAGAAGTTGTAAACACTGCATGCTACACTCAAAATATTTCTTTGGTCAATCAAGCAAAAGGCATGACACCTTATCAACTTTTCAAAGGCAAGAAACCAACAATCAACTTTATGCATGTCTTTGGATGCAAATGCTTTGTATTGAAAAATCATGGTGAGCATCTTGGAAAATTTGATTCAAAGGTAGATGAAGCTATCTTTGTTGGATACTCACCTGGAAAATCTTACAGAGTCTACAACCTAAGACTAAACATTGTAATGGATTCCATACATTTTGTCTTTGATGACAAGAAAATATCTGGTCTAGTAGATGAAGGTTTTCATGAGTCTCTCTCATTTGAGAATGAGAGAAGTGGTGAAGGAAGTGAAGATGATGATGAAGAATGGAGATCAAATGGTGTGAGAAACAAACAACGATCATCAGTTGAAGTGCAGAATGAACCACCTGTTGAAGAGCAACTTACACCATCAGTTGGAAATCAATTTGAAGCATCTGTTGATGAATTTGCAAGAACTCCATCAATCTCGAGGGCCATACACTCAGGGGGAGTTTCTCACAGTCAAAACTCAACAACAAACCACAATGATCAACACAGATAAAATGAAGCCACTTCATCAAGGTCAAACTTACCATCACAAAGAAAGTGGACCAGGGATCATCCATTTGAGCTTATCATTGGAGATCCTAATGCAAAGGTCCAAACCAGAAGAGGAACTCAAGAAGAATGCTTATATAGCAGTTTTCAATCCAAAGAGGAACCTAAAAAAGTTGAACATGCTCTTCTTGATCCAGACTGGGTTTTAGCAATGCAAGAAGAGTTAAACCAGTTTGAAAGAAATGAAGTATGGAAACTTGTACCCAAACCTAAAGACAAATCAGTGATTGGCACTAAGTGGGTATTCAAGAACAAGATGTATGAGAATGGCATAGTCACAAGGAATAAAGATAGATTAGTTGCTAAAGGCTACTGTCAAGAGGAAGGAATTGATTTTGAAGAAACCTTTGCACCAATGGCAAGGTTAGAAGCAATAAGGATCTTCCTGGCCTATGCAGCGCATGAAAATTTCAAAGTCTATAAAATGGATGTCAAGAGTGCATTTCTGAATGGAATTCTGGAGGAGGAGGTATATGTTAGTCAACCGCCTGGTTTTGAAGATCCAGACTTTCCAGAATATGTGTTCTTTCTACTCAAAGCACTCTATGGCCTAAAGCAAGCACCTAGAGCCTGGTATGACACACTCTCACAGTTCCTTATAGAGAATCACTTCATTCGAGGTACTATTGATAAAACTCTCTTTTATAGAAATGTCAATTGCTTTATGATACTTGTCCAAATTTATGTAGATGATATAATATTTGGGTCTACAGATGAGAAACTTTGCAAGAGGTTTGCCAAACTCATGCAAAGTAGATATGAAATGAGTATGATGGGTGAATTAACTTATTTTCTTGGTTTACAAGTTAAACAAGTGAATGAGGGAATTTTTATAAGTCAAACAAAATACATTTATGATCTTTTAAAAAGGTTTGATTTAGCATATTGCTCTTCTGCAAAAACACCCATGGCCACTGCCACTAAGCTTGAACTGAATACTAAGGAAAAGAAGGTGGACATGACAAGCTATAGGGGCATGGTTGGATCTCTTTTATACTTAACAGCTAGTAGACCTGATATTATGTTTGCTACATGTTTATGTGCTAAATTTCAAGCTGATCCTATGGAATCTCACTTGGTAGCTATTAAGAGGATTTTCAGATATCTCAAGGGAACACCAAACCTTAGCATTTGGTACCCTAGAGATTCTGGTTTTGATCTAATTGGTTACTAAGATGCAGATTATGCAGGTTGCAAAATGGATAGAAAAAGTACCACAGGAACCTGTCAATTCTTGGGAAACAAGCTGGTATCATGGTTCAGTAAGAAGCAGAACTCGGTATCTACCTCAACTGCAGAGGCTGAATACATAGCAGCTGGGAGTTGTTGTACACAGATTCTATGGATGAGAAATCAACTACTTGACTATGGAGTTAAAGTTAAAAAGATCCCAATTTTCTGTGACAACACTAGTGCAATTGCAATATCAAAGAATCCAGTGCAGCATTCTAGAACCAAGCACATAGACTTCAGATACCATTTCATCAGCGAGCATGTGATGGAAGGCACTGTGGAACTGCATTTTGTTCCTAGTGAAAAACAGCTGGCAGACATTTTTACTAAAGATTTGGATGAAGCAACCTTTTCTAGGTTGGTAAGTGAGCTTGGTATGTTAGATTTCTCATGATCTTTTAAAATGCCTGTTCAATTAGTTGTAGCCAGTGAATTTCATTCTCTCGATTTTGTTTGTTTATTTGCTTATCTGCATGATTATTCTGGAGATATCATTGTAGCGTAATTAAATAAATATTTTATTGACATATATTAATTAATGATATTTTGTTAATTTTATGTCTATTTAATTGTAAGTTTATTATTGTGGATTAATTCTTAATTTACTGCGTGATTATATTTAAATCTATAGCAATTAGAAGTATTAAATATGTGTATATGTGTATAGGCTGATAGGTCAGCTGATAGGTTTCGGTGATAAGATGTTAGCCTCCATTGTTGAATTCATGAAATGTGGCTACCTAACATGGTGGCTACCTAACATGGTTGATAATTTACTACTTGTTGTAGAGAATTCTTTAAACAAAACCTGTCACTATTTCACCTAACCCACTGAACCTTGAAACCTTATAAATGATGAGTTTTTGTTTGTGTTTAACCTCATCATTTTTCAGATATACAGAGCATATACACACAATTGCTGAATATATTGCAGTGCGGTTAACACTTCTGGACAGGACGGGTGTGCATTCACATATCGACTGTTTGGTAGGTCGATTAGGGTCACTGAACGAGATGTTAATCGAATTCTTCATTTTCCTATGGAAAATCTCGTTTCTGATCCTACACCTGAACAGATTGAAATGTTCTTTCGTTTTATAAGGTACCAAGATGGAAATTTCAATACTGGTAATATCTCTAGAACATTTCTAACCCAGTACTGGAATTTCTTCTTTCACATTCTTGGCCATGTTTTTTCCTCAGATAGAACGAATCTAGATCGGATACCTGAATTTATTCAAAAAATAGGGTATGCGGTCGCCAATAATTTGAAGATTAATTTTGGAAAAATAGTGGTTGGTCAAATCATTTTAAAGATGAAACACTTGGGAACAAGAGATGTTCAGACTCAAAACGTCAAATGTCTATATCCAAGGTTTCTACAGCTAATATTAAATGATTTTTTGAATGATGAAGACAGGGTACACTCGGAAAATGGTCAAAAGGTGGAATGTTCTTACATGAAGACGAATGTAATTTATTACATAAGCAAAAAGAACTATACGGATGTGCCTACAGTCCTAACTGAATATCTAAAGACTGTCCCACTTCCGTTGTTACCAAGACCAGTGAGAGCAGATGTACGACAAGGTAATATTTCAATCCCTGTTATCCCAACCTCTGTATTCCCTATTGTATCACAGGAAATAAAGTTCCTACAGCCCCTAGTGGCCATCTTACCCGACCAAGAGCAGGAAATCCTACCGACTCTAACACAGGTCGAAGAGCCCATTCTACAAATACAAACACAAATAGAACAAACTCCTACACCTCAATTGTCACTTAAACGACCAGTCATCCACATTATTGAGGGAGATAGTGCCTCAGCAGCGCCACATAAGGAGTTAGTTACATCAGCCGCTCTACCTCATTCTAAACGGAGTAAATCCAATGAACCTGAGGTAACGGCAACTGTTAGTGAAACAATTCTTTCTTATCCAATGAGTGAAAATGTAAATAAGGCTGAATTGACGGGAGCAACTATCTTGAGTTCCATTTCACGGAACATAAGACTGGTTGATGATCTTTCTAAAGATCAAATGCCTTCACAGGCATCCGAGGTTGCATTACCTACCTCAATAACTGCTGGTGAATCTTTCATTTTACGGAAAGATCCATCGGTAGGAGGTTCTTTTATGAACCAAGTGTCTTCACAGACGTACGAGGGAAACTTTGGTTTTGTGCCATTTAATCGATTCAAGTTTAACCTCCCAGAGGGAAAATCTCTGGATCTCTTTCGAGATTTACCACTCTTTACCAGTGGTCGACAACTCGCTTCATGCGAGGACGGAAGCTCACGAACTTTCATTGCACCATCCGTGACCTCTGAAAAAGGGGCTAGGATGATTTCATTTGCAGGTACACATATCGGTGGAAGCTCTGGAGGAGAGTGGAGAGAAACACGAACAGAACATGTAAGTGTAACCCAAACCACTAAACCGAGTGAATATAGAGTGTTGAGTGAAACACCTACAGAACGTATGAGTGAGCAACCTACTCAACCACATGCACCTATAACCAGAAAGGAATACAGCAGACTCCTTACACGGGTCCAAACAATGGCGAAAGAGTTGTCAAATATCTGTAAGTCCATTGCAGAAATCAAAAATTTGTAACTTATTCAACATGATGCATTCCAGGTTTAGTTAAGTTCCATGGCATCTGTTATTCCCAGATTACACACTTGTATAATTGTAGAAGGGGGGGTTGAATACAATTCTTGATATTTATAAATTTCTGATAAGAACTTCAGAAACTTATGAAGAGATAATTGCAATGTAAGAATTAAACACAAACACATATAAAATCAGGTGGTTAAAATGCACCACCTGAAGCTTTTATTTGAAGAAAACTCTGTGATACAAAATGTACACAGCTGCCGTTTTACAACTCTTTGCTTCTAAAGATATTCAAGAAACCCTAAGCAAATATGTCTGTTTTCTTAACCTACAAAGAGTAGCTACACTTGGTTATATATCCCAAGTTTTACAAGTACTACTGGAATAAGATAATACTAATCTAATTCTAGTTGACTTGCTACTACACTCCAAATACACATGTAGCCGAAAGGTTGTCCTTGTGTTCAGACATGTCTCCTGCACCTTTCTTGTATTCATAGTGTAAATAGAATGCTTCTTTCTTCTGTGTTTCCAAAGTATGGCTGTCATACTGCTTTTTGTATCTACTTTCAACTCATGTGATCTGTCAGTCAAACATGTCCTTATCAACTGCTAATCTCCAGCTAATCATAGAAATCAGTGTCAATGATTATCCGTTGATGATGTACACTGACATCCGTTGATGATGTATAGAGCAGTATCCGTTGATATTGGGACTTGAGCTGTATCCGTTGATAGAGTGGATTTGAGTTGTATCCGTTGATAGAGTTTAGTCTTCATCCGTTGATACACTTTCACTTAGACAGAATTACATAGCATAGCTTATTTACAATTGGCTACCCTATTCTGCCTATCCGTTGATAGTCAACATGACTGTGGATAAAAACACTATCAACTGATAACATAGAGATACTGTAGTGTGCTACAAAACCTCATCCGTTGATGAGCTACCTGTCAACGGATAGAGTTATAAATCCTCATCCGTTGACAGCTACAAAACCTTAAACAATTTGATTGATTGTAAAGTTATCATCAAGTACAACATATTCCTAACAATCTCCCCCAATTTATACTTGATGGCAATAAAGCATAAATTCAGGACCTTGATGATAACAAAACATTCCTAAAGATATATAAAGAACAATACATAAATTGTATTAAGCTACAATAATTAAAAACTGAAAGTTTGAGAAATTTACAGAGAAGTGCTCCTCTAGACTGAGCAGATTAGGACTGTTTCTTTCCTCTTGTTGGCATCACCCTTGATTTTCCTTCCTTGGCAGAGTTGGACTCAATCTGTATTTGGAGTTGCCTATAGAAGGCATCTTCTTCATCTACCTTTGGATTTAGCTTCTGTTGTAGCCATCTCAGGTATTGAGAACTAGCCTTTGGTAGTTGGTCTTCTAACCTGAAGAATCTCCTGTTACCATCTTCATCCCTGAACTCCATCATCCAGAAAGGTTGGAGGTGGATTTTCTGTCCATTGTATGGGATCTTCATTTTCCTTGGTAGACTTGATGGTGAGTTCCAATCCCTCCTTATTTGTTCTATTTTGTCCAGTATCTCCCCTTTTGCTATCTTGGAGAACCCTGTATATCTCTTGATTGCAGAGAATACTTTGGTTAAGGTATGATAATTTTCTCCAAGAACCCTTTGTAGTGGCCATGTCCTTTCCGTTCCTCCCTTGTATACAAAGACCAATCTTTCAGGCAAATGTTTATATTTGTAAATTCCTCTTACTTCTGACAATTCATCCAGATAAAGATTCATGTCAGAGTATTCTTCAATATCTGCCTGATAGATAAAATCATCCTTGTTTTCCAAGATTGGCTGCCTGACAATTGCAGGTACCCTAGCAACTTGAATTGGTTCCTTTGAAGGTTGCTTCCTTGGTTTCCTTTTCTTCTGTGTATGCTCCTGTTGAGGCTTCAGCAAGAATGAAGGAACCTCAATGGAGTCAAGATTCATTGGTTCCTCTTTAGGTACTATAGGCTCACCATGGAAATTTACATCTGGGTTGAATACTTTCACATCAATAGGTTGTGATGAACCAACTGTCTCTTTGTTTTCAGTTTCTGGAGAGACAGGCCTCCTTGCATGTGATTTTAATCTCTTGGATTTGGGGACTGATTTCCCTTTCTTTTTGAATTTGGGGACTTCCTCAGGTTCCCTCAATTCATCCTCTACCTCATCCAATAACTCTTGAGCCAGCCTTGCTTGCTTCTCATCTGAGTTTTCATATAGATATTCAGTGCTTGGTTGAGATTCTCTTAGCAGCCTTGAAGTCTCTTCTCTCTTGGCTTCAACAAATCTAGGATGGCTGTTGGATATGTTTAGAACTTTTCCATTCCTTATGATTACAGCCATCCATTCTCTTACACAACTGTTAGTCTTCTCCTTGAATTCCTTGATTGCCTTACCCATCAACTTCTCTTCATCATCCTTGGGAAATGGAAAGTCCAGTTGTAACTTGTTCTTCCCATTTGCTTTTGGTGGTGAGAAGGGTCTTGATTTGATGTAGGGTTCAAATTCCTTAACATGAGAAGGCTCAGCATCATAGAATGTAGGAGCCACAATTGCTGGAGTGAGCACCTTCAGAATTGTTGTAGATATTGTTGGAGCTGAGGTTTGGCTAGAGAACAGATTTGATGCAATAGATTGATTGATCAATCTTTCTGTCCTCATTATCCTTTCATAGTTTTCTTCTTTCATCTTTTGGAGAGCTTCAATTTTGGCTAGCTTTTCTTCTTCTGTCAAGTTTGAAAGATCAAACTCTTCAGATAGAGGTTTGGATTTGCTGGGGGAAGCTGTGACAATGAATTCTTGTGGATTGACCACTATGGTAGGCTGCTGCTCCCCCTCACTTGCTGCTTCCCTTCTTTCAGAAATTAAGATTTGACTTGTAGTTGCCACAGCCTCTTCCACTTTCTCCCCCTTTTTGTTAGCATCAAGGGTTTGACTAGAAGTTGGGGCTGCAACTAACTTTTCTAGCAGTTGGGTTTGTAGTTTCTGATGTTGAAGAAATTGCTCCATCTGGGATTCCATCTTTTCCACTCTTAAATTGAGAAGTTGCACAGATTTAGCCAGGTTGTCTTCTTTGAGAAACCTTTGTTGCAACACCCTCTGAGTGGCTGTAGGAGCTAGTTGCTCTAGCTTGGAATCCACAGAGATCTTCACATCCTTGATTTCTTGTTTGACCTCCTCTAAATTGGATCTCTGAATCACCATTTGCATCTTTTGTAACTTTAGGGAGTCAATTGCCTGTTGAAGAACAACCTTTCTCTGTGGATCTGCTTCTGGGTGCTCAGCCAGGGCAGATTTATATTGCCTTATGATTTCCATATCAAGTTGATGATAGGTGTAGTTTTGAGCAAATGCAAAATCATGAATACTGCTACCACCTTCATCTTCAGAGCTCTGGCTGTCTTCATCTTCAGATTTGTCAAATTCATCACTCTCAGCAGTGGATGGCAGAGCTGCTATAGATTCCTTAGCTCTAAGTAGAGATTGTGAGGTGTGCACTAGGTGCATTGCCTCCTCTGCTTCCACATTGCCCTGTTGTGCCAGAATTTGATAGGCAGGAACAGGGTGAGTAAAGGTTTCAGCATCCAAAGAAATGGAGTCAATCATGGACTGATATTCTCTTTGAAATTCCATTTCCTTGGATGCATCCTCAACCCCCATTGACTCACTAGCAATGGCTGCTTCTTCCATTCTTATCTCTCCTGTAGTCCCTTCTCTCCCCTCATCTCTCTTTTCTTGCATCAAGGGCTCCCCTTGGCTCACACCTCTCACACCCTCACCTTCACCTACTAAGGTGGTACTCTCAAACTCTCCTTTTGCCTGACCGGAAGAAATGGCCAGCCTCTCATTATTTATCTCTCCTTTTGCCTGCTCACAAGGCAGCCTCTCACTCCCTTCCCTCAAACCTAAAAGTGTTTCAACTACTGAGAACTCCTCTACACTTGACACTGGAATGTCAGATATAGCAGTGGTAGAGTGAGTTATCAACGGATAAGGAATATCCGTTGATGAAGTAGTTATAGCTGTCAACGGATGGCTAGATAGAGGCGCATCCGTTGATGGAGAAACACTTGTCAACGGATGAAGGATATCCGTTGAGGAAGGAATAATTATATCCGTTGAAGAGAAAACCAACACTGAATCTGTGGAGATTGATTTTAAGTTCGAGGCCACAGTCTGTGTTGAGAATTCTGGAAGGGAAGATTGATGGTCCAACAAATCATCTAAAAGATGATGACCACCAATTATAGAGTGGGGCTTCTCCAAGAATCTTAAAGATGGAGAATCAGGAATTGATGTAGATATCATATCCACATCCAGAGAAGGAGTTGGTGATGGTGAGTTGGTGATGGTGGATTGTAGTGTGTATCGATTTGAAGATTAAGATCAAGGGGCTGTGACTCCACATTTATTGAAGCCACATCAAACTGAGTTTGAGAAGGTACAGTTTCCTGTACAGTGTGTGCACCCTGTGATTCCCCTGTGGTTTTAGATTTCACTCTTCTTCCATAGGTTTTTGAGATTGGGCTATATGTGTCCCTAACCCTCTTGTGCAGTGTTCCTTGTGGGGAACTTGATTCAGTAGTCACACTCTTTTGGGAGAGTGTAACTAGAATTTGGCCTGTAGTTACATTAGCAGTCTTTTGAGAGACTGAAATGGTGGTTGCACTCATCTCTCCTTCCTTATCCTTAGGGCTTCTTTGATGTTCACCCTGTCCCTCACCACTCACTACCACCTTCACACTCCCCTCAAGAGGTTTGGTAGTTTTTACAACAGGTGTCTTTTGAGAGACACTTGAGGTTTGCCTTTTAGAATGTGGTTTTGGAACTTTGGATTTAGTCACTTTGGTAGGAGCCTATTTGGTCACAACTACAGACTCCATTGTGACACTAGAAGGCAAAGAAATTTGGGGGTTGGAGATAGGGGTTTCAGAGTTAGAGATAGTTACCTGAACAATTGGTAGATATACCAACTGTACTCCTGCATTGAGGTTCATTCGAATCAGGTCACTTAAGACTCTCTTCTCCTGAACAAAACATTGGAACTTGCTATCCGGGTTAGCAATGGATAGCTTATTCTCAGACACATGCAGTGCTAAGAGCATTAAAAATCTAGCAAAGTAGATATTCTTGCTCCTAGTTTCCTTTTTACCCAACTTTGCAGCTATCTCATACATAACTAATGTGCCAAAATTATAGAATTTATCATTTAAAAGCATACACATCATTGTTAGCATGGACTGGGTAACAGCATCAAAATTACTAATTTTTCCTGAAAAAGTTTTAATGAAGGCATCACAGAAGTAGCTCCATTCTTTAACCATTCCTTTTCTAGCAATTTTCCCTAAGTTTTCAGTACTAAGGGCATAATTAATAGAATTAAGCATGGCAACAATTTCAGTATCAGTAGGTACTTTCAGACAGTTATTCTCAGGCAATTTTAAACAAGCAGTTAGTACATCAGAATTAACCACATAGTTTTTACCCTTTAAAGAAAAAGCAATTGTACCGTCTGTGCCATTGTACTCAGCAGATGTCCACATTTCTTCAATTACCTCGTGGATTAAGGGAGTGGTAGCCGTCATAGCATATGACAGTTTGCATTTCTTCACGAAACTCATCAAAGTGTGGTAAGCTTCTGGAGCATTCACTGTGTCAACAAAGGCCGCGAAATTGTTCTTCTCATAGGTAAACCCAGTGGAGGACATCATCTTAACAATAGGCGCCATTGAAGTGATTGAACTTTGGTTACAGAGAGTTTTAGGGAAGAAGATGCAGTTAACTTTTGATATGCTTGAAAATGAATAAAAGTGAGATGTGAGAGTACAAGTCCGCCTTTTATATTTTTCAAGAATTAAAAATGAAATAATTAAAAGTAATTACTCCATTGGTCAAAAGTAACTGTCAGATAATAAATAAAAAGAGAATAAGTACAGCCATGATTAGATATACACGGTTACCAACGGTTAAAAAAAATGTATATCAACGGATATAGAATGAACGGTTGAGATACAGTTTATCCGTTGATGACGTGGATAGCCTGTTACCCGTTGACATGCGAAAATCTAGTAATGTGTTTATACTATCAACGGATAAAAGGATATCCGTTGATAAGCTAATTTTGCCTTAGGCAAAATTTCTGCAGAAAATTTTTCTGAAAGTTTTAACTTTCAAGTAAATCAAAACACATTTCCAGCTTCAATTCATTCAAATCAAATATCACTAGAAATTATGACAAGTTAAGCATACCTAGCTCACCTACCAATCTTGTGAATGTGGATTCATCAAGAGGCTTGGTGAAGATATCTGCAAGCTGCATTTCACTTGGCACAAAGTGCATTTCTACTGTACCATTCATCACATGTTCTCTAATGAAGTGGTATTTGATGTCAATGTGCTTGGTTCTCGAATGTTGCACTGGATTCCCTGTGATGGCAATAGCAATTGTGTTGTCACAGAAAATTGGAATCTTCTCAACTTTTAGACCATAGTCAATGAGTTGGTTTCTCATCCATAGAATCTGTGCACAACAGCTTCCAGCCGCAATGTACTCAGCTTCAGCTGTAGAAGTGGAGACTGAGTTTTGTTTCTTACTGAACCATGACACAAGCCTGTTTCCTAGAAATTGACAGGAACCTGTAGTACTTTTCCTATCAACTCTGCAACCTGCATAATCTGCATCTGAATAGCCAGTTAGATCAAAACCAGATTCTCTTGGGTACCAAATGCCAAGGTTTGGTGTTCCCTTGAGATACCTGAAAATTCTTTTAATAGCTATTAAGTGAGACTCTCTAGGATCAGCTTGAAATCTAGCACAAAGACAAGTGGAAAACATTATATCAGGTCTACTAGCTGTTAGGTATAAAAGTGAACCTACCATGCCTCTATAACTTGAGATGTCCACAGACTTTTCCTTAGTATTCAACTCAAGCTTAGTTGCAGAGGCCATAGGTGTTTTAGCAGATGAACAATCCATTAAGTCAAATTTCTTTAAGAGATCATAAATATATTTTGTTTGACTTATGAAAATGCCCTCATTAACTTGCTTTACTTGTAGGCCAAGAAAGTAAGTTAATTCACCCATCATACTCATTTCATACCTACTTTGCATAAGTTTGGCAAACTTTTTGCAAAGCTTCTCATCTGTAGACCCAAAAATAATATCATCTACATAGATTTGAACAAGTATTGAAGAGCCATTAATATCCCTATGAAATAAGGTTTTATCTACTGTACCTCTAGTGAAGTGGTTCTCCAAAAGAAATTGAGATAAAGTGTCATACCAGGCTCTTGGTGCTTGCTTCAAACCATAAAGTGCTTTCATGAGAAGATATACATATTCTGGAAATTCTGGATCCTCAAAACCAGGAGGTTGATGGACATAGACCTCTTCTTCCAGTTCCCCATTTAGAAAGGCACTTTTGACATCCATCTGATAGACTTTGAAATTGGCATGTGCTGCATAGGCTAGAAAGATTCTTATTGCCTCAAGTCTTGCTACTGGAGCAAAAGTTTCATCAAAATCTATTCCTTCTTCTTGAGAATAGCCCTTTGCCACTAGTCTAGCTTTATTCCTCACAATTATGCCATTTTCATCTGTCTTATTCTTGAGAACCCATTTAGTACCTATGACACTTCTATCATCAGGTTTGGGCACAAGTTTCCATACTTTATTTCTTTCAAATTGGTTTAGCTCTTCTTGCATTGCTAACACCTAATCTGGATCTAGAAGGGCATCTTCCACTTTCTTAGGTTCCTCTTGAGACAGGAAGCTACTGTATAGACATTCTGCTTGAGTGGCCCTTCTAGTTTGGACTCTTGAATTTGATTCACCAATGATTAACTCAAATGGATGATTTCTAGTCCATTTTCTTGCAGGTGGAAGATTTGATCTTGATGAGGTTGCTTCATTTACATGATCATGTTGATTTAGCATTGAATTTTGACCTTGAGAAACTCCCCCTGAGTTTGTTGTCCTTGCTGAGTTATGAAGTTGACTGTCAATGGATGCATCATTTTGCCTGTCGACGGATGCTGCAGAATGACTGTCAACGGATGCATCTCTAATAGTGTCAACGGATGTTGCAGAATGACTGTCAACGGATGCTCCAGAATGACTATCAACGGATGCTTCATTTTCAGTGTAAGCATCACTTCTAGTTGGTGTAACAGCTCTAGGTGGATCTCTGTGGTCATGATCTTCATTCTCCTCATCATCATCATAGTACATTCTTCCTTCACCTTCATTCTCAAATTCCAACTTTTCATGGTAGCCTTCATCATTTAGGCCTAGAATCTTTTGATCATCAAACACAACATGTACAGATTCCATAACAATGTTGGTTCTTAGATTGTAGACCTTGTAGGCTTTCCCTGCTGCATATCCAACGAAAATAGCTTCATCTGCCTTTGCTTCAAATTTGCCTAAATTATCTCCATGATTCCTTAGCACAAAACACTTACATCCAAAGACATGTAGAAAAGCTAATGTTGGTTTCTTGTTGGTTAATAACTGATAAGGAGTCATTCCTCTAGCTTGATTGACCAAGGAAATATTCTGAGTAAAGCATGCAGTGTTGACAGCTTCAGCCCAGAAGTATGTTGGTAATCTTGATTCACTTAACATTGTTCTAGCTGCTTCAATGAGAGTTCTGTTTTTCCTTTCAACAACCCCATTTTGTTGAGGTGTTCTGGCAGCAGAAAACTCATGGACAATTCCATTCTCTTCATAGAAAATCTTCATTGTGGAATTCTTGAATTCAGTACCATTGTCACTCCTGATCCTTTGTACTCTGTCTTCAGAACTATTGTTTAGCATTCTGAGGTGATTGATAATGATTTCACTTGCACAATCCTTGGAGTGCAGGAAGAAAGTCCATGTGAACTTAGAAAAATCATCTACAATCACCAGACAGTATTTCTTCTTTGAAATAGACATGACATTTACTGGACCAAATAAATCCATATGCAGCAATTGAAGAGGCTTAATAATGGATGACTCTGTCTTGCTTTTGAAAGATGATTTCTTTTGTTTCCCTAATTGGCAGGCATCACATAGCCCATCTTTGACAAACTCCAAATGAGGGATTCCTCTAGCAAGATCCTTTCTTACCAAATCATTCATAACTTTAAAATTCAAATGTGACAGCTTCTTATGCCATAGCCAACTCTCATCCTTACTTGCTTTGCTGAAGAGACAAGTAATGGATTCTGAGCTTGTTGAATTGAAGTCAGCTATGTAAACATTTCCTTTTCTAAAGCCTGTCAATACCACATTGTTGTCTTCCTTGGCAGAAACAACACAGGCTTCTTTTGTGAACTTTACTTCATAGTCTTTGTCACAAATCTGACTGATACTCAGCAAATTGTGCTTTAAACCTTCAACTAAAGCCACTTCTTCAATGATGACATTGTCTTTTGAAATCAGGCCATATCCCTTAGTATATCCTTTGTTGTCATCTCCAAAGGTAATTCTAGGGCCAGCTCCTTCCTTGAACTCTGTGAGCAGGGTTGAATCTCCTGTCATGTGCCTAGAACATCCACTGTCTAGGTACCATAGATTCCTTCTGTTTCCCTGCACACATTTCAAAAACAAATCAAGTTGATTTTGGTACCCAAGCTTCCTTGGGTCCTTTCTTGTTAGCCTTTGACTTTGCACTCTTAGCATTCTTCATCTTAGGTGTAGATGCTTGAGTAATGGGGTTTGACAAATGCTCATTTGCATGAATATTGGATGCATGCATGTGTGGAAAATTGGCATACATATTATTCATGTTAGGTAGGTTCCATGACATTTGTGGCACATTCATAGATTGAAAGTATGGATTAGACACATATGGCATGTTCACATATGGATTTGAAAAACTAGTATTTTGATACAAACCAGGCATAACAGGCATTGCAGGCATACATGGCATTGGTTGAGGTACATGAACAGGAGCCTTGTTGACAATCTTGCAATTAGAAGATAAATGATTGACACTATTACAATTACTACAAGTTTTCCTAGGAGCAAACTTGTCAGGAGAGTAATTGTTTTTCTTGTTGATGCCTATCTTACCATTTCTGTTCTTTTTCTTTTTGCCCTCAATTTCTACCTTTTCATTGTCTGATTTACCAACAGCCTTTTTGTTGTGTAAATCACCTGTCTTAGCCTTCCCACTGGATTTGGTTTTGCTGCACTCACCACTAACAAAATTCTTGTTTACTGGACCATACTTGATGTCCAGTTTCCTAAGTTCCTTCTTACTAACAGACTTTTTGTTAGTCGACGGATACCTCTCATCCGTTGACGGTTCATCTGTCAACGGATGATCACTATCCGTTGATTCACAAATAGTCTCTAGATCCTCAAGGCCAGGTTCTAGCTCCTTTTTCTTTTGAGTCCAGGTATCCTTCACAAATGATTCTATTCCCTGAACTTCTATTATGTTTTGAGAAACATTCCTACAACTTTGAAACTTAGCAATTATCCCTTGTTCTTTTTCAAGCTGGTCTTTTAAAATCAGTTCTCTTTTTAACACAGCTTCAAGTTCACTTTTAGCATTATTGCAATCAACTCTCATTTTCTCAAATTCAAGAAATTGAGATTCTAGAGCAGCATTTCTATCACTTAAAAACAGATTAGACTCTTTAATTCTATTGTTCTCTTTAGTAAGTGATTTAAGAGTAACACTTAAGTGATATAGTTCAGTAGACATTTCATCTATAACACTATTGCATTCCTCTTTAGTGAGCTTAGAGAGATTAGTAGAAAATACCTGATTGCTAGCTGAACTTGCTTCCTGCTCTCCAGAATCAGCCATTAAAGCAAGGTTGACTAACTCAGCATCATCATCAGAATGATTGTCATCAACAGCCCAGTCATACTCTTGGGTCAAGAATGCCTTTCCTTTCTGCCTGAGAAGATCAAAATATTTCTTCTTATAGTCAACAACCTCAGTTGGCTTTCCCTTGTTCTCAGATCTAGGTTTCCTGCATTCACTTATCATATGACCAGCAATCCCACAATTGTAGCATTTAATTTTGGATTTATCCACATAGTTGTTTGTGGAAAATCCTTGTTAAATGGCTTGGCCATCCCAGAGTTTCTCTTGAATTTCAGCTTAGAGAATCTCCTAGATAGAAAAGCTAAGTGCTCATCTATCTCATCCAATTCATCCTGCTGAAGGGCATTCAATTCCTCAGACACCTTTTCCTTGCTCCTGCTTGATTCTGCTCTACCTTTACAAACCTCCCTGTTTGGTGTAGAACTAGCAGTTTCTGTCCTTTCCTCCTTTTGCTCCAAATTGGCAACGAGTGCAACTGACCCACTTTTCTTTTGAGACTTCTCAATCTCTTCATCCTGCTCCATTTCCAGCTCATAGGTCTTTAAAGTTCCATAGAGCCTTTCAAGAGTAAATGTCTTGTACTCTTGAGTGTTTCTTAGAGAAACAGTCATTGGCTTCCATTCCTTGGGCAGTGATCTCAGAAATTTGAGATTAGAGTCTTTAACCTGATAGACTCTTCCATACAGTTTCAAACCATTTAGTAGCTTTTGAAATCTACTAAATGTATCATTCAATGTTTCTCCACTCTTAAAGTGAAAATGTTCATACTGTTGGATTAGTAGTTGCATCTTGTTTTCCCTTACCTGTTCTGTTCCTTCACACAGGGTTTGAACAATGTCCCATACTTCCTTGGCGGTAGTGCAGTTAATAACATTGTCAACCATGTCTGTTTCTAGACCATTGAACAGAATATTCATGGCCTTTTTGTCTTTGTGGACTTCTGCAATATCTTCAAGACTCCACTCAGAAACAGGTTTGGGAATGAAAGTGTCAGGCACATCATCAGCCAGGCCAACTCTTGTTGCTGTCTTCATTGGAACATGAGGACCCTTGTCAATGCAATCCACAAAACCCTCATCAATAGACGAGAGATGTAGACGCATTTTTACTTTCCAGTGAAAGTAATTTTCTCTATCAAGAACTGGAATCTTCACTCCATAATCCTTCTTAGACATGTTGGAAGTGTGTTGATCTTTAAACTTCAAATATGTTAGAAGCTTGCTCTGATACCAATTGTTATTCCCAGATTACACACTTGTATAATTGTAGAAGGGGGGGTTGAATACAATTCTTGATATTTATAAATTTCTGATAAGAACTTCAGAAACTTATGAAGAGATAATTGCAATGTAAGAATTAAACACAAACACATATAAAATCAGGTGGTTAAAATGCACCACCTGAAGCTTTTATTTGAAGAAAACTCTGTGATACAAAATGTACACAGCTGCCGTTTTACAACTCTTTGCTTCTAAAGATATTCAAGAAACCCTAAGCAAATATGTCTGTTTTCTTAACCTACAAAGAGTTGCTACACTTGGTTATATATCCCAAGTTTTACAAGTACTACTGGAATAAGATAATACTAATCTAATTCTAGTTGACTTGCTACTACACTCCAAATACACATGTAGCCGAAAGGTTGTCCTTGTGTTCAGACATGTCTCCTGCACCTTTCTTGTATTCATAGTGTAAATAGAATGCTTCTTTCTTCTGCGTTTCCAAAGTATGGCTGCCATACTGCTTTTTGTATCTACTTTCAACTCATGTGATCTGTCAGTCAAACATGTCCTTATCAACTGCTAATCTCCAGCTAATCATAGAAATCAGTGTCAATGATTATCCGTTGATGATGTACACTGACATCCGTTGATGATGTATAGAGCAGTATCCGTTGATTTTGGACTTGAGCTGTATCCGTTGATAGAGTGGATTTGAGTTGTATCCGTTGATAGAGTTTAGTCTTCATCCGTTGATACACTTTCACTTAGACAGAATTACATAGCATAGCTTATTTACAATTGGCTACCCTATTCTGCCTATCCGTTGATAGTCAACATGACTGTGGATAAAAACACTATCAACTGATAACATAGAGATACTGCAGTGTGCTACAAAACCTCATCCGTTGATGAGCTACCTGTCAACGGATAGAGTTATAAATCCTCATCCGTTGACAGCTACAAAACCTTAAATAATTTGATTGATTGTAAAGTTATCATCAAGTACAACATATTCCTAACAGCATCCCAGTTTAGTCATGCAATTAATTCCTTGGCAAAACCATCTTCGTCTAATTTACCAACTCCACATCCTACTACTCTGGAGGATAACCCAACTAAGGGGGAGAAGTTGGATGATCAAGAAAAATCAACTAGGCGTAAGGGCAAGGAAAAGGTTGTTGACACAGAATTAACTTTATTTTTGGAAAGGAAAAGCTAGTGGGAGTATTAGTGGAAGAAAGCAAGGCAAAATTGAAGATAAGTTCAGTCTAGAGGAACAATTTATCTTGCATTTGTTCAAATTTAGAAATCTGGAAAATGTATATAAGATCCAGAATGCGTTTTAATATTATTTATCTTTGTACTTCATTTTTGTTTTGTATCAGTTGAGTTATCCTCTAGGAATTTGCTTGTCAAACACTAACAATCAAATAGAGGGAGATTGTAAAGCATAATGTAATGTAATATGTAATAGAGGACATATATAACTCAACTAGGATAAAAGATAAATAATATTAACTCTATACAGGGATCGTGAAATTTGAAGAACAGGCATCAACAAGGATCAAGTCGCTGAAAGAAGTTCATTAAACTGATCAAGCCTCAGTGACAAAATAAGATGTACAGATGATTCAGTTGAAGGGCCAAAAGATTCCAGTGATAAAGTTTTTATGATTGCACGATTCTTAGCAGTGTTCTTAAAGACATGATATGAAGACCATGAGTGAATGTTAGTCGTCTTTGAACCAGACCAGTTGCACTAGACGTCAACACATCACAAAGGAATCAAAGTATCTAACTCAGAAAAATTGTTAAGAGGTATGATTGAGTTTAGAGCAGTGTTGATATCCTCTAGTTAGTTGGAAGCTGAATATTTAATGATGTCAAAATAAGAGGAAAATGAATAGTATCCAAAATTACTATTCATGTGAATAGTATCCGAAATTACTATTCATGTGAATAGTATCCGAAATTACTATTCATGTGAAGAGTATCCAAAATTACTATTCATGTGAATGGTAACCGAAATTACTATTCATGTGAATAGTAACTAAAATTACTATTCATTTCACAAAGTAAAAGTAGGTGGGTAAAAACATGTGGGTCCATTAAAAAAATCAAGTTGTTTGATTAAGAAGAATTCGGCAGATGGTTGAAAAGAAAAGTATGGCAGGAGCAGCCAGCAGCACAGAACTGATAAAATCAAACGTAATCAGTTACGTATATTAGCTGCATAGTGATTTTTTTATAACCTATAAATAGGCCTGTTGTATTTCATTTCAAAACACACCTCAACACACAACTCTCTCTTCTCTCTCTTATATCTTCTCTGTGTAAGCTGCTAGACAGTCCATCTAGTAGGAAAGCCGGCTTAGCCCGCTTTCAGGAAGTGTCGGGTAGAAGGTCCTCGTGCCTAAACTATCCTTAGGAGTGTTCTGTTTTGAAGCTAATCCATTGGATTAGAAGTTGTAACACCCCTTCGGGTTTATTATCAATAAAGATATATTACTGAAATTTTGTTTCGTTATTTTGATTTCAAGATCCGAAAAGTTGTTATCCGCAAAAATCTTGAAAATCCAAATATTTTGGTAGTATCGTATTCAACCCCCCCTTCTACGATACTTCGGGACGTAACACATATTTGCAACTTCATAGAGATCTGTGAGACTTTTCGATTCTATGGTGTGTTGGAAGATGTTGTGAAATTGAGGCTTTTCCCATTCTCTCTTAGGGATAAGGCTAAGAGCTGGTTACACTCATTACTAGCTGGTTCTATTACGACATAGGAAGATCTTGCTCAGAAATTCCTATCTAAATTTTTTCCCATGGCTAAGACTACAGTAATCTGGAATGGTCTTACTCAGTTTGCACAGCAGTCGGGTGAATCTTTGTGTAAAGCTTGGGAGCGCTACAAGGAGATGCTTAGGAAGTGTCCACATCATGGTATGGCAGATTGGATGGTGATAAATTCTTTCTACAATGGGTTGGGAGCACAGACGAGACCTATGCTAGATGCAGCTTCAGGCGGAGCTTTATGGGCAAAAAGCTATGAGGAAACTTATGATCTAATTGAGATGATGCCTGCTAATGAATATCAAAATCCTACACAGAGACTATCACAAGGCAATGTAGCAGGTATTCTGGAAGTTGATGCGGCTACAGCTATAGCAGCACAGTTGAAAGCTTTGACTATGAAGGTGGATTCTCTTACCAACTATGGAGTTCAGCAGGTTGCTAGTGTGTGTGAGCTTTGTGCGGGGGCACATGAGATGAATCAGTGTGCTATCTCTTCTGAATCGGCACAGTTTGTAAGAAATTTTCAGAGACCTTCGCAGCCAACTCCAGCTACCTATCATCCTAACAACAGGAATCATCATAATTTCAGCTGGAGCAACAATCAAGGTGTTCAACAACCACAACAGCCTTACCAGCAGATTCAAGGTCAGCAGTATGGAGCTAAGCCGTACAATCCTTCTGGTTATCAGCAGTAGTATGCTCCAAGGCAACAGTTCCAACCTCCGGGATTTCAGCAACAGCCTCATGCAAGTACGGGGCATTCTTCTAATGAAAAATCTGAATTGGATGAATTGAGGTTGATGGTTAAAAGTCAGGCGGTATCTCTCAAGACCTTGGAAAATCAAATTGGGCAATTGCAAGTGCCTTACTGAATAGGCCACAAGGAACTCTCCCTAGTGATACGGAGGCTAATCCAGGCAAGAGGGAAGTCCACGAGCAGGTGAAAGCAGTAACTTTGAGATCGGGAAAGGTTACAAAAGATCCGAATTTAGCAGCTAAGGAAGATGAAGAAGTTCAGAATCAACAGATTGAAAAATCTGTAGTGCCCGAAATTGAAAAATCTGACTTGGTGGTTGATCAGTTGAACAGTGAAGTGGAAAAGAGTAAGAAGTCTGTAGAAAATTCTATTCCGGAGCAGTCTACAAAGAATAATCAGATCTATCCTCCTCCTCCATATCGTCGACGCTTGCAGGAAAGTCAAGAAAAGTAATTTCAGAAATTTTTGGATGTCTTCAAGAAATTGTCCATTAATATTCCTTTTGCAGAAGCTTTAGAAAAGATGCCAAGCTATGCCAAGTTGATGAAGGGTATTCTCTCACGGAAGTTGAAGCTCGATGAATTAGAGACCGTTGCTTTGACGGAAGAGTGCAGTGTTGTTCTGCAGCAAAAGTTGCTTACTAAACTTAAAGATCCGGGAAGTTTCACCATCCCGTGCACTATTGGAAATTTATCTTTCGATAAGTGTTTGTGTGACTTGGGAGCTAGTATCAATCTAATGCCTTTGTCCGTCTTCATGCAACTTGGTCTACCTGATCCAAAACCTACGAATATCTCCTTACAGCTAGCTGATCGGTCGATCACGTATCTAAGAGGAATAGTGGAAGATGTCTTGGTAAAGGTGGATGAGTTTATCTTTCCTGATGATTTTGTCATTCTAGACTTTGAGGAAGATAAGATGATTCCCATCATCTTGGGAAGGCCATTCCTAGCTACCGGCCGAACTTTGATTGATGTGCAGAAAGGGGAGCTAACTATGCGGGTGCAAGATGATAAGGCCACCTTTAATGTGTTTGCTCCTACGAAGATTTCAGATGATCCAGAAGTGTGCTTTTCTTTGGAATCCCTTGCATTATCTTTCCAAGAAGAAAAAGGTGATTTGAAATTGGATGCAGTGCCTAGTGTTCCAAATTTTTTGGAGAATTATGAGTCAGTTAAGATGCTCGAGGAAATTGATGTTGATAAACCTTCCATACAAGATCTCTCGAATGTAAAGCTCGGAAAACTTCCACCGCATTTGAGGTATGTCCTTTTGAATGATGAGTTAGTGATTTTTGAGGTATGTCATGACAATGTGTTAAGAAGGTGGATCATTGATGAGGCGGGAGAAAAGTGTGTGGTTCAGTCAACTGAGAGGGATAAACACCTTAGAGGTGTGAGGAATAAAAAGAAGGCGAAGAAGTCGAAGGGTAGAAAAATCAAGGTGAAGAGTGAAAGAAAAGTTGTGATGGGAGTAAGCAATCGAGATGTCAACGTTCGTATGAATGGTCTTTCCGTTGAGGACGAAACAGGCGCGCCCGTGCTCCATGAAACCGCCATGAAGTGAGGTGGCAACGTCCGGCTAATGACGTCAATGACAGCGCTTCGTGGGAGGCAACCCATGCTTTTCGGCATTTTTATTTAGGTATGTTCTCTACTATCCTTTTTATTTACTTCCATTCAATGGGGACATTGAATATTTTAAGTTTGGGGGTGGTTTGAGGGATAAGTAGTGTTAGTTGTGTCATTGTGTTCATATAGTTATCATATTTTGCATGTCTAATGTAGTTCATTCATGATTTGTTCGTATTATTGCATGTGTTGTTTCATATAGGACATTCTGTTATTTTTGTTTTGTTTTACCATGTGAGTTCATGTTAGTTTCATTTGCATGGCAAATGATCCCTTAGGATGAGCTAATTCTGATTGGTAGGTAGATGTCTTATTGAGTGTGGTAATGATGAGTAGAGAGTTGATTTATAGTTTCTACGAAATTGACTTGCATGTTACAGAAACAAATTATTTTCACAGTCTCATTAGGTTGCTTTTGGGCTAGGTTGAGATTATGCTTGTTTGGTTGTTTTAGATTTAATCACTTGATTATAATTAGAATTTTCGTTATTCCCTTGATGGCGTAGGACACTAAAGTCTAAGTTTGGGGGAAACCAGGGATTTCATGCTAGTTGTTAATAATGGCTAGGCGTTAAATGGCTAGTAGCCGGCTCATATTCATATGAGTAGTCTAGGGTTGGAGATGAGAATTCTCACTCCAGATTGCATATAAAAAAACAAAGAAAAAAAAGGAGTCATGTAAATAGTTTAAATGCATAATTAGCCAGGGTGAACTCTTTAATACTCGAGCTATTAAGTTCGCGGGGACTTTATGCCTAGTGACCTAAGGCTTTTATAGTCTGGGATCCACTAACCCAACGCTCGCTACATGGGTATTATTGTATAAGCCTTTTGGGGTCTCATCCATTGCACGGTTAAATAAGCATGCGTATTGTATATTGTTATATGTCATAGTTGTACTAATAAAGCATGAATTCCTATCTAACTCAAATGAGGATAGAGGTGTTTCTAGGTTATGAAGTGTTTACAGTCTATTCTATTTATAAACCAGTGATTGTCTTGGCGAAGAATAGGTATGATTCTTGATCTAGTATTAGGAGTATATCTAATGAGTATTGCACACACGCACGTTTATGTTCATGTATTGTTAGTATACGGGGACTTAGTCGAGCTCTGTTTGGATTTAGTTGCATTCTTTGAGATATTTGCTTGCTAGTTGGTTTGGTTAGTCTAAAGGGGATCGATGCATTTTCATATTAGTAGCATTCATGTACTGCATTGTTTATGTGATGTTAGTTAGATGGATTTTGTGGGTACATTCGCTATAGGCCCTCACGAGACCTCACTCATCCACTAGGGCTACCTAGGGGTTTAAAGGGCTTGTTGCATATGCCAAATGCAACCGTGATCACCTACGGAAGTGGTACTAGTTAGTTGTGTATAGTTATGTCTGTTTATGCTTGAGGACAAGCATCAGTTTAAGTTTGGGGGTGTGATAAGTGGATTTATATCCACTTGGATCGCTTCATTTTGGCTTAAATTGATCGCTTTGATCTCAAGCATTTGTGTGTTTTAATGTGTTTTTGTGAGAATTGTGCAGGATATCTTTCTGGAGGTCAGAATGAACTTTTCTTGGATTGTATGGTGTTTTTAAGCTCTGATGTGCATTAGTGTGAAGTTGTGGAAGAAACGGGATGAAAAATAGCAAAGTAGAAAAAATCAGTCTCATGAACAGAAGGTGGAGCGCGGGCGCGCCTGTTTTATACTAAGGTGGCGCGCGGTCGCGCCTGCTGCCACCAGAGAAATTCCAGAAACTGCAGAATTCAATTTTGACAAGGAAATTTCCACAATTCCTACTTCTAATAAGTATGGTAATTGCCCTGGGCAGCTGATACTTTTCCAGAATCAGTCCTATGCGTGGAATTTTCAATTTCTTATTTCATTCAAGAACGAAAATTGCCAATCTTCCATTCCAACTCTAAAATGGCAATTGCTTGGTGGATAGGCAAATTGGGGCTATAAATACACATCTTGTGGGACATAAAAAACACACCATAACACCAGAGATCAGATTCACATACATTCATTTCATCCATTTGGAGCACGAGATCGAGAAGCCAAGGCGAGGATCGTGACAGTTCTAGACATAGTTTTCTTGTATTCCTCTATTAGGCGTATCTTTTGGATGCTTGTTTCATTCTCGGATTTGTTCTCTAAACCTTGTTATTTTGTTGATTTATTCATCCTTGCTATCTTGTTTATTATCATGTTTTCACTTGATCCCATGATGATGAACGGTTCGATTATGAAATAATCGTTGTCATGGGATTCTAACGGATTTATCTAAGTAGTTTAGTAGTTTGATTGCTTTAAAATATTTGTGTGTGATGAATTCTTGATATCCTTGTATGGTTAATCTTAATGCTTTTAGATGCGTACCTAACATATAAATTGAATTGTTAATCTCTTGTGAAGCGAGAGTGGATCTTGAGATTTAGAACTTGCCATGCTAGCATAGGATAAGTTGATGTATGTTTGACATCATGATTTGTAGCGTAATTAGAGATAACTTATGCTGCCCTATGTGATCTTCTTGGATAACTTGTTTTTCAACCTTTATGTTTTCAAATTCTATAGAGATATAGGGTCTAAGCATAATTGGTGTCTATTCATCATCTATCTCTTTTGTGGATGTATGAGTAGTTTGGTATTCATATACTGAGAAGTAGCCTATACTTGTTTCGTGTTGTCCGATCAGATATCATAACCATCACATGCATTGATTAAAGGCATCAGATTTAAGCGATGTATTTAATGAAGTTAGGATCCCATGTTTTCTCTCGCATAAGTAATTCGATATAAATTCTCGTTAGTTAATTAATTCTTAGTTTGTTAATTTACTTCCTTAGTTAATTTTAGATAATCAAAACCCAAATTTGTTAATTGTCTTAGCAGTGGATAAAAACCATACATTGTTGCATAGGTGCATTAACTGAATTGAAACCTAAACCTGATCTCTGTGGGAACGAACTTCACTTATTCATATATTACTTGTGACCACGTACACTTGCGTGATTTAGTGCAAACAAGGGTCCAGGGTGTTTCCTCCCACATGTCTTGCACTCTGACAATGGTGGTCTTCCTTGCATCATGTTCACTGTCTGCTGGGGTTTGGATCTCTGATTGCTTCCTCTGGTGTCATGATTCCCAATCCTTCTCGTATCAGTACTTATATCTTTCCTCTTCAGAAACGACCTCTTGTCACTACGGTTATCATATCTCTTCACAAAACTACTTCCGCCACTCTGAAACTTCCTCTTCTTTCCATCTCTATCCTTCGGGCACAATTCACTTCCACTCTCCACTATAGCCGCTTTCTGAACTAAAGTTGCATACTTGGTGGTCTCAAATACGGTGACTCTATTCTGTATCCAGGGCTTCAATCCTTGTTGAAAATGCTTGGCCCTCTTTTCTTCAGTGTCTACATGATAGGGTACGAACCTTGAGAGTTCTGTAAACTTGGCCTCGTAGTCCGCAACAGTCATCGTTCCTTGCTTAAGTTCAAAAAACTTAATTTCCATTTGATTCTCCAAATACTTGGGAAAATACCTTTCTAGAAACAACGCTATAATTCTAGCCCACGTTATAACTGCGTTACCTTCCATAGCTCTCTTCGCTTCCCACCAGTAGTTGGATTCACCCTTCAACATATAAGCTACGAACACTGTCTTCTTGTCTTCTTCCACTCCCACAATCTCAAAAGTCTTCTCTATCTCTCGTAGCCAGATTCTAGCCTCCACTGGGTTGGTGGTACCTTTAAACTCAGGTGGATTCAAAGATTTGAACGATTTGAAAGTCACCGTAGTTTGGGTCAATTGAGCTGGAGGTGGATTTCTTCCTACTGGGTTTTGGTTCTGCTGAGGCTGAGGGTTCTGGGCGTGATGAAGAAGAAAATCCAGAAGTAGGTTCATCGGGTTATTATTCTGGTTCGGATTTTGAGCGGGTCCTGGTCCCGGGTTTGGAACTGGGTTCCGAGGTGGAACCTCATTGTCTTGATCCATTTCGGATTGAGGACGAGGGTTTCTTGGGGGTCTTCCTCTTCTAGGTGGCATCTTTTCTATTAAGAGTGAAAACAACAGGGTATGTTATACCATAGATAAACAGTTATATGACGTTATTGCTCGCACAGTTATGAAAGGCATTCATAATTATTTACTCTGGTCAAAATTTCTGGTTTCTTAAAATAAACCATACTCAAAATCATGATTCTCTCTTGTCTCTTTGTAAAACAATTACTCTTTTTCTTTATTTTAACGAAAAGTTTAGGGTACTCGTAAAAGAAACTATTTTAGGTTTTACTGGTGATGCTTAGAAAAACTTTTAAGTTCTAAAACTCAATTGTCGTTTAAATCTTGATTTTCGAAAACCCTTTTTTTTTTTGAAAACTCATCTTAAGTCGTAGTTTCTGAAAAGAAGTTGTTAACTCAGGGGCAATACGGGGAATAATTTCACATGATATACTAATATAGCACAAATCTATAACAGATGAAATGAAACAGCAGTACTGCTAACAGATCATAATATAAAATACTACGGTACCATACCGGTACAGTCCATGTCACGATACTGAATACATCCATGATAGTACAGACCGATAAACTGAAGATAAATACATCATGAATATCCAACCGTCATACCGAATACATACGTAAGGATAATAAGGACCACTACCCAACAGGCTGGGCATAAGGTCAACTACATCTAGTCAAGTACATATATCATCAGAATATGTGCACCCCAATACAGAAAGATCTATCGCGATGCCATCTAAAAAGCGGGTCACCACTAGCTATCATATACATACTAACCAAAAGATGGGAATGCGCAAGCGTACATAAATGTCATCGCCTAAACCAAAAAGACTGTACTAAGTCAACAGCAACAGCATCAAGTCAAGTCATCACGGGGTGAACATCTCACCCACCCTCCTATGGAACTCCGCAATGATGTCTGAGATCATGGTAGCAACCCTGGTCTGGTCAATCTGCCCGGTACAGGATGATGGCAAGGCAGCAAGGTCAGTCTGAAGTCTGGTCAAAACAGTAAGGGAAATTTGATGCACAATCTCCATAGGTATGTCTCTCACTAAAAAACTCCCTCCATGATGCACGGCAAGAGGATCTGGAACAGACAACAGTCGAAGAATACCATCCCTCGTGGCAAAGATCTCCTCATAACGCGCCCACAAGCAGCGGTAATGCTGAAACAGGGTATGGTGAATATGCCAAGGGACCATCTCTCCGGCCACAACAGTATGCTTAGAAGGAACAGGTGGCATAGCAGTAGTAGTAGCAGCCACAGGAGGCTGAGCAGGAGCAGGAACAGGTATAGTAGGTGCAGATGGAGCGGTATCACAAGCAGGTGTAGCACTGATAGGTGGAAACATAAAATCTGGTATAGTAGGAACTGTCGGAGTCGAAGCATACACCGGAACAGGAGCAACAAACAAGTCAGCAAAAGCTGATACTCTGGTAGGTGCATCAACTCTGGACACTGGAGCAGATAAGCTGGGTAACATCTCAGTACGGATGGTCGAAAGCTGGCCCTCATCAATCGGCTAAGAAGGAATCGGCTCTGGGGTCTCATAACGGAACATCTCTGGAGTATACAGAAGTGTAGTCTCTGCAGTCTCAGTAGGATCTGGAATCTGAGTTGACTGCTCAATCTCTGGAGTAGGAGTCTCTAGGTCAATCACTGGTATCGGTGAGTCAACAACCTCTATAATCTGGTCTGGAGAATACACTAAGTCTATCACATGTGGAGGAGAAGGTGTAAGAATCCGGATAGAAGAATCCTCCGTGTCACTATCAATCGGCATAAACTCCTCTGATGGGTCACTGTCTGACTCTGAGCTGGGATCTAGAGGTTCGTGAGGGTAAGGTGTAGGAGATTTGTCTCTGACTGAGCGGAAACCAACTGGTCCTGAAGTAGACATCTACAAAAGTACACGGAATACCAGTCACAACAAGTTCTAACCGATGAGTTACATACATAGGTATACTCATGTAAGGGTGTAAGGCACTTAGTGCTAAAATCTCACCATCGAATTATATCTCTAAACTCTCACGTCGCGTTATAATTCTAGGCTCGTACGATTCCTAAACTATAACTAACGCTCTGATACCAAACCTGTGACGCCCCCAAATCCGCCCTGTCCGGGGACCCGGGTCGTCACATCAGGTCTCAGTTTCCTGCAGCACACGTTAGCTCAATAATAATAAAATATTTATTACAACGGAGCGGAGCAGTCCCACTCCACAGATCCAAGATCGGTCTCACACATTATTACAATACGATTTATTACATCTCTGATAATATCTTGCACAAGTCTATAAAGTAAAAGAGATAACAAGATTCCAGCTGGATATTCTAATCTTTGTCAGCATAGCCTTGAGCTTTCCCTTTTCCTCTGGATCCCTGGCTGGACGTCTCGCAATTCTCCTTCTTGACAGCTGAATAAATATTGTAAAGCAAGAATGAGCAACTATGGTGCTCAGCAAGTTCTCTCCTTGCTCGGTATATAAATATAATAAAGCATGAATAAATGGATTGATGTAACTCTCAATAAACATATTTTCATTGGTTGACACGAACAAAATGCCAACCCTTGACAATAAAGGTAACTATCTGGACATAATGAGAATAGTCTTGAAACAAAATATAATGAGTCGTACTGAACAATTAGTACCACTCGAATATTTATAATACTCACAATTGATGAACGTTAAATAGAATGTTGTGCGATTGATCAGCAAGTAAACACTCTAACGATCCTAATTTTATAACGCTTAATTGTTGATTCGAAAGATGAACCAACTGAAAGATAATCAATAAATATTGTTGAATTTGTACATTAAGTTCGACTGAACAGAATAAATTTAACTAACTCGAACGAATGAGATTAGTTTCACTGAATCGAAATAATAGTCGTCTCGAATTAAAGAGATTGACCCGATAGCAACGAAATTGTTTATACGCTTTTAGGGGATATAATCCGCAAGTAAACTAATTTTAACAGTAATGTAATATTTAACGAGAAAAATAATGCTCAAAAGAAATTATTGCATCATAAGGAGTAACAAATAAATCTTGTAATTCATAGCTAGAAAATAAATAAGGAATGAATTAATATGAACAGAAATACAAAGTTTTCGAGAGTTAGGGTAGGAATGAACTTGCCTCTCTTTCGTCGCTAAAATACCGAATAATTAAAAAGTGTTATCCGCGAGCGATTGTCTCAAGTCTCAGAAAGAGATTCTATAATTAATTATCAAAATGATTTTAGTAATCGGGTGCGAGATTAATCACGAAACGTCAAATTAACTCGGTAATTATGGCATTGTAACTCAAGTAATTCTCGAAAATATAAATGGGAATATTCTCGTAAATTTAAAAGTCTCAGCTATGCCTTATTCGTGAGGTAAAATAATTTAAATGGAGGCTCTATTCGCTTTTCCTATTAATTATAATAAATCGGGTTTTATACATCGCACCAATTGTACGTGAAAATCTCGTTCCAATTATTCGTAAGGGAAATTTTCTAAAAAGGTCTATAATTTATTTCTAGATCGTCGCTAAGGGTTAATTATTTAAATCGTACTTCTAAATTAAATTGATTCTCGCAATTCACATCTCAAAATAAACAGGCATTCATAAAAGTCTCTTCAATTCTCTAAAATTCTCAATTTGTCCAAAATCTATCTACTTCACTTAATTCCATTTTAGAGGCGCAATAATAGAATTCTCCATTTATTCTCAAATAAACAATTCAAGAATCCATTGCTTATCAAATTTAAAATCCCTAATAAATCAAGGCTCTTTTATCCCACTTTTATTTTTAATGAAAACCATTTGCTCACCTTATTATACATTTTAATAACTAAGTCAATCCAATATTCTATTATTATTGCTAATACTCTATTGATAAACCAACATTTCTTTTTATTACAAAAACAATAACCAAAACCCCTTTTTGTTCCATTTAAATCCTCATTAAAATTTCTCCCTTTTTCTATATTTTCTTTTTTTTTTACTAACCACCACCGACAACCGGCAGCCACCGGCCGGACGCCACGGCGGCGCCGGTGGTAACCACCGCCCCAACCCTCTCCGACGTCGTCTCTCTCTCTTCCCGATCTCTCTACTCTCTCCTCCATCTCCCTCACACTCTCATTCTCTCTCTCCACCCTCTCTCAATCTCTCGATCTCACTTCTCTCCCTCTCCCCTCCTCTCGTCTTCGTCTCTCTCTATCTCCCTCCTCTCCTCTCTCTCCGCCTCTCTTTCTCTCCGCCTCTGATCTCTTCCTCTCCGCCTCCTTCTCTCCCTCTTCTTCTCTCAATCTCTCCATCCGTCGAAACATCTCTCCCCTCTCTCTCGATCTCTTCCTCTCCGCCTCCCTCTCTCTCTCTCTCTCTCTCTCCGGTCAAACCAACCAACACCACCACCGCATCGGTGGTGGGCGCCTCCTCCTCCCCCAACATGCATCTCACAAAAACACAAATACTAGGGCTCCTCATAATTAAAATCCCCAAATCCACTAGCTAATAGCATAAATTCATTATAATAAACAAAGTTACAAAAACCCCTAAATTGATATTACAACCCTAATTGTTTTACAAGTATGCTCATGAAATTCAACACAACTAATTATGTAAAAACATAAATTAAAGGTGGGTAGGCATATAAAAGTCATACCCTTTTTGAAAATCAAACTTTTAGAACTTGGTTAAAAATTCAATTCTTGAAACCCCTTATATATATATATATATATATATATATATATATATATATCTCAAATCGTAGAGCTCTCAATCCTCTTTCCGATTATCCAAATACATGCATGATCAAGATCAAACCTCAAGGTGTGTGGAATTTATAAGTTTTGTGGTTTAGAGAGAAAAACAAAGTTTGGGTTTGTGTTTATTTGTCTCGGTGGAGAATAAAATGAGAGAGATGAGAATAGAATTTGGGCATTTACTTATCTTATATATTATTCACTCAATTGGGCTCTTAATGGACTATAATTCTCTTCGGCTAATAGTCACACAATCCCAATTGATTTAGTTGTCATTCTACGTAATAACACTCACTTGAAAATAAATGGGCCACTAGATTCTAATTGTAAAGATTGGTGAATAAGTAAAATGTAGTATAATATAATAAAATAATTTGGTAGCACTAATCACAACAATAATAATAATAATAATATTAGTAGTAATATAATAATGACTCGTAATTAATAAAAATAAATAATATAAAATAAAATAATATAAATAAAAAAACAAATAGCGCGACACTAAATAATTATTGGAATATGGTAATGCACTAAAAATAAAATAAATATTTAATCGCATGCATTCCTAGTTATAATTAATACAGAATTTAAATCTTATGAGAATTTCTTTAAAAGAAACTCAAGATAATATAAGAATTTCGTGGTTATTACATTTAATATTAGATCTAGTAGTTCTTTATAGATTGAATTTTTCCCCTTCCGGTCCCAGGGAATCGCTCTTATAGTAGGAGGTGTTCTAACAATTCTTATTATTTTGACGATATATAGAATAAAATTATGAAAATGATCACTTTTATCCTTATTATATACAAGGACATAATTTATTTTACAACTTTTAACTGAGGTTCAAAAAAAAATCTTAAATATATGAGATCCAAAACAAATTATTAAAATGTACAAGATTCGAAAAGACTGCATTTTTTTTATATATATAATTTATATATACTAGCTTATAACCCGTGCGATGCATAGATTTCTTTTGATATATAATAAATTTTATTTTATGTTACAATTATATTTTTATATAATTATTATTTACAATATTTTATTTAATTTAAATTTAAATAATTTAATATAAACTTAATTAATGATATCTACGATTTAAAACCTATATTATAAAATTTTAAAATAAATTTGTCGTTAGTGGAATTCGAACCTTAAAATTTTAGTAAATTAATTTAATGTTATAATATATCTAATCACTAGATCTAACGGTTCTGATTTTTACAATAAATCTTATGGGGTCATTATTTGTAGTATACGAATTTCTTTTATATTTTGTTAGTGATTAGAAAATATGGAGTGATATTTTTGGGTATATATTAATTATAGTAAGATTATGTTTTTAATTAAAAGTTAACGTGTTTTAATTAGAAAAGAAACAGTTCTGATTTTTTACTAAATATCTAACGTACATTATTCATAGTATACAGATTTTTATTATATTTTGTTAGTGATTAAAAGATATGATGTGATATTTTTGGGTATATATTAGTTATTGCAAGATTATGTTAACTTGTTTATTTTCTATTTAAAAGTTAACTTGTTTTATTGTTGGAAGATGTGATATTTTAGGTATTTATAAAAAGTAATATCATCAATTAAAAGTAAAAAAATTTTAATTAAAAAAGGTATCGGCTAATTACCATTAATTATAATATTATAATTAGGATGACCATGCCGAAAACCGAACCGACAAATAGGGGTGAGCAAAAAAATCCGAAAATCGGATTATCCTATTTTTCGATCTGGTATCCGATTATAAAATCCGGAAATTAGGATATCCGATCCGAAAAAACCGGACCGGATATCCGATCCGAATTTTTTTTATGAATTCGGATACGGATCACAACTTTTTACAAATTAGGTTATCCGGATCCGATCCGATTTTTAATATTTATTAAAAATTATTTTTTTATTTAATAAATAATGAATTTATTTTAGACAAATAATTCAACATTGAACATATTAAATTAAGTAATGAATTATCACTAATAAATTAATGAATTTATTGTGTATCACCTAAGTTTATAAGCATTTTAGGTGTAAAAACTTAAATAAGGATGTACTTAAGTATGAATTTATAAATACAAATCCATATATTTGTATGTGAAAATTTCGGAACCTCATGTAAGTTTTCCTAAATCAACCTTGATAAATTTTTTCCCTTACTTAATCATTTTATCCAAAGTGATTGATTAAGAAATTAAGATGTTAAAAAAAAATAAAAACAAAGCAAATGAAAGAATAATTTCTTTTAATAATAATTTTCATTTAAAATATGAATTCGAGAGCTAGCGTGTTACCCCTCTATCCCGTTTATATTGACATTTAATCAAAAAACATGTATTGAGCAATCAAGTCTCAGTTGTTTGCATACTTTGAAAAACATAACATTATTAATACTTAATTTGCTTTATTTAGAAAATGTGGTCACTACTTTTGGGATATGCAAAAAAGGATTTGTGGCCAATATAAACGGAACGAAGAGAGTATTAATATTTCTTAAAAAATATTTATAAGAACTCATTAAAGAAATGAATGGTAGTTTATGATAGGTCAAAACAAAATTAGGAAAAAAATGAATATATAAATGTAAAAATATGAGGTGATGATATCTAAAATGTTATTAATTAATTTTTTATTTATAAAGTTAACGACAACTAATTGAAAATGTAATAAAATTCATTTACTTATACAAACTTAACTAAATTTTACTTAATTAATTCGGATCCGGATTATCCGATTTCTGATCCAGTTTAAATGGATATCCGAATTCCGAATATCCGGTTAAACCTAAACCAGAATAGATTTTTAATGATCCGAAAAACTGGATATCCGATCCGAATTTAAAATCGGAACGGATATTCGGTTTTGCTCACCCCTACCGACAAACTTTCAATGCCCATGCGATGCACATGTTTCTTTTACTATGTTATAAATTTTATTTAATATTAAAGTTTTGTTTTTTAAGTAAACATTATTTTTAATAATTTTTTTTAATTTTAATTTAATATACTCATGTTTACGGATTATACTAATTTTTCCTTATTATAAACAATGTATACAGATTTTTAATATAATTTATTAATAATTGAAAAATAAGGTCTGATATTTTTTGGGTATATATTGATGATTGTAAGATTAGTTTTAAATAAAAAAGGTAACGAGTTTTAATCTGAAAGTAAATATTAACGATTGAAAGATATGATACGATTGATGTTTTTAGGTGTTTATAAAAGTTAATATATTCAACTAAAAGTAAATGTTAAAAAGACAATCGACTAATTAGCATTGATTATATTATGTTATTATTTATTTTTGGTGTTTTAATAATATAGATATTGTATATTGAAAGGCATATGACTCAGCCTATTTGTAGTTCGAGGATCCTAATCCAATTAAACTAGATTGTAATAAGTAAATAATATCAACTGTCACAGGAATCTCAAAAAATGATAACCGTGAGAAGAAAAATCAACAAGTCAATCTATAGTTTTGATGTTTTACACTGGAAGAAGATTCAGATAGCTGATCAGGCCTCAAGGTAGCATTGAAACAAGTGGATTCATTTAAGAAGATAGAGATTTCTATTAGTGACAAGAAACAATTTCAGTACTGAATGATTGATGAGAGTGAAGAGTATAAAAAGACCACAGTGTTAAAAGTCACGATGAAGAACAGAGATTGGAGTTAGTCGTTCATGAACCAGACAGTACATCGAGCGTCAACATCATGCCAATGTATGTTCCTTATCATAATTACGTGGTTTTTAACGGAGTATTGACTATTAAAGAATTTATATTAATTCTATTTTAATTGATTAAGTCAAGTAATTAAGTTAATAAATAAATTAATTCTATCAGAATTAATATATTTGTTAAAATGATTATTAGATAAATTAAATAAGAATTAATATGAAAAAGGAATAATTAGTTAAATGATTTTTAATAAATCATTTAATTAATTATAAACTGAAAAATATGATGATATAACTATCTAACTGATAGTTATACCGATAGTCATATTCAGTTCAAAGGAGAAATAGTCATATTTAGTTCAAGAGGAGATAGTCATATGCAGTTCAATTGGATAGTAATATTTCATTCAAATGAAGAGTTATACCGAATGTTATATTGACATGGAGAGTTATACCGAATGTTATATTGAGCTGGATTGTTATACCGAAAGTCATATTTAAACTGGATAGTCATATTACATTCAATTGATAGTCATACCGATTGTCATATTAATGTAAAATGATTGTCATATCAGTTTAAACTAAGTAATATGACTATGGCTGTGTATTTAAGGAAGCAGAATGCAGAAGATTAAAAAACCAGTCGAGCTAAACACAAGAAATACACACAGCAGCCATTCTCTCTCTCTCTCAAGCTCAAGAACACCTACAAATTTAATTTTGTAAATTCAAGTTCATCTCAGTTGTAATATCCTATCCATTGGAACTTGTTTACTTGTGATTCTTGTACTACTAGCGAATTAAGTTTCCTAGTTCACAAATTGATATCTTGATTTTATTAACTAAATTAGCAAAGTTCATGTTGAATTTTCTAATTAGTTATTAATTACTTGATAATCATTTGGACTGATTTTGTAACACCCATCAAGTTAATATATTGTCATATTCAACTTGAAATTTGTGTTATATTATTCCGCACAAAATATTCGTTTAAGTGAAAATTGTTTAATGAATAAATTTTGAGAAAATGGTATAGATTGTATTCAACCCCCCCTTCTACAATCTTATCGGACCTAACAATTGGTATCAGAGCCTATTGATTGATACACAAATCAAGATCCAATTTTTACTCAATCAAAAATCAAGCTCGAATTTTTAACTCTCTTAAAAATTCATCATGTCAGCCAAAGGCAATGTTAAAATTCCTATCTTTAATAAAGATAACTATGACATGTGGAAAAACAAAATGGAGTTATTTCTTGATGTAGCAAACCCAAGATTTTTGTGGGTTTTGGAAAATGGACCAGTAACTCCCATGCAACATGATACTGAAACAGTTGTAAATGGAACTGTAACAGTACCTACCAAATCCTATCCAAAGGACCCTAAGAACTATACCTCTGAAGATAAGGAGGAAGCTGGATTGGATAAAAATTTGAGACTCATTCTATTGGATTCCCTAGATGCTGTAATGTATAGCCATGTGAGGAATTGTAAAACAGCTAAGCACATCTGGGAAACTATTGAGATCATTAATGAAGGGACTGATGAAGTCAAGGAAAATAGACTTCAAATTCTGACCGCTGAATATGAACACTTTAGAGCTGGCCCTAATGAAGGCATTCAGGAAGTGTTCGAAAGGTATAACAAGATAATCAACAACTTGCAAGTTCATGGCAAGCAATATACTCAGAAGGAGATCAACATGAAGTTTTTACTGACTATGCCTACTCACTTGGAGCATAGAATCACTGCCATCAGAGAATCTAGAGATCTAACTCAGGTTGCTCTTGAAAGGCTGTTTGGTGTTCTGAAAACATATGAATTAGAACAAGTACAGCAAAAGGAATTCTATGGCAAAGGCAGAATGGCAAATTCTTCTACAGCTGTAGTGGTTGAGGTTCCTAAGGAAGTGGAAACTAAAGTTGTTCAATCTAACAGCTTCAACAAGGAACAAACTGAAGTAGAACTTGGCCAAACACCAGCTACTCAGGATGGTGGAGAATTTTACTCACTTGAAGAGCTGGATCAATTGGAAGATGAATCTATGGCAATGATGGTGAGACAATTCAGTAACTTCAGATTCAGAAGAAATCCAAAGTTCAGGTTTAAGTCAAATAACAGATTTCAGAGAGGAGGTTCTTCATCCTCTAGTAACAGGGGAGGTTATAAAACTGGAACTGTTGACAGAAGCAAAATCCGTTGTTTCAGTTGTAATGAGTTGGGACATTTTGCTACTGAGTGTCAGAAACCCAAGCAAGCACAGAAGAAAGATTATGCTTCTGAAAAGAAGAAGAGTGGAAGAGCTTATGTAGCTGCTGGTAAAAGCTGGGATGACACAGATAGCGAAGATGAAGAATATGGAAACTTTGCGCTGGTGGCAAATGCTGAATCATCAACTTATTACACCACACCGGTAATTCTTACTGATGCTGAGTTAATTGATAGTTTACGTAGTTGCTTGAATAATGCACAAAGAGGGTACGAGAGAATAAGTCTTGTTAACACTAACCTTGAAAATGAAATGTTAGATTTAAAAAAGGTGCAGGTTAATCAAGATAAGAATATAGAAGAAATAGCTCGACTTAACTACAGAGAAAAGGGTCTAGGAGAATACATGGTAAAACAAGTTGATAGGATTGCTGAACAAGAAACCAAGATTAGAGAACTTTAAATACAGGTTAGAGCTTGTTATAATACTGTTAAAGTTTCTAAAGAGTTCTTCAACAAACAAGCAGTAGAACGAACTGTAGGAATAGGATTTGATTACAGTCAAGCTGTTGGTTCTTTGAGTAATCATTCTCCTAATTCTATCTCAGCTAAAGAAAGAGGTATACCACATATTCTCAAGAATGTTGAAAAACCAATGTTTACAAAATCTGATGCTGGCCCACCAGATATTCTTTCTATGGTTATACAAGAAGAAATGAGAAATGAGGATAGTGCAAATGGCACAGTCCTTGTTAAGGATAAATGTGTTAAGGATAAAATTGTTAAGAACACTAATACAAAGAATGTTTCATCCAAGAAAAATGTCACAGTCTTTGTTAAGGCTAAATCAGTTGAGGACGTTAACACAACAAATGTTTCATCCAAGAAAGATGTACCTAAAGTACCAGTCAAAGTTGTTGAATCAGCAAGTTCTTCTAAGACTGGATTAGGTAGTAATAAGTTAAAACAGAAAAATACCATGTCTACTATTGATTCTAATCATAAAGCATGTGGTATTATCAATTGTATGTCTTGTGCTTTTAACAGTATGCGTGCATATTTTAATGGTAATTATGCATGTGTTAAACAGAATGCTCCTCGACAGCACATGAACAGGAACAATAATGTTCGATCTAAGACTGTTTTTCCTCCTCAAGTTAGGAGAGAGACATTTGCACCTAAGACTAAACAAAAGATTACCAAGAATGTCTACCAGGTCAAATGTCCAGTCAATGACACAAGTGTTACTGCTGCGAGAGAAACATGGATACCCAAGATTAAACAAAAGATTTTCAAATCTGTTTGTAAGGTTAAATGTTTATTGACTAAAGAGGTTAAAATTAAAAATGTTGTTTTGCCTGATAAAGGTCAATACTTTAAATACGCAGGACCCAATCAAATTTGGGTCCCGAAGAAGGTTTAATTCATTTGTCATTGCAGGGTATTGAACAGGTTGATCGAGTAACCTGGATCTTGGACAGTGGATGTTCAAGGCATATGACTGGAGATAGAACCCTGCTGACAAATGTGGTGGAGAAGGCCGGCCCAGTAGTTACCTTTGGAGATAACAGCAAAGGTAGAACTGATGGATATGGCAGACTTGAAGCTGGAAATGTTATCATTGATGAAGTTTCTTTTGTGAAAGGACTTGAGCACAATTTGCTCAGTGTCAGTCAATTCTGTGATAAAGGTTATGAAGTTCATTTCAACAAGAAGAATTGTCTAATTTCACACAAGAGACATGAAAAGCCACAACTGACAGGAGTTAGAAAAGGCAATCTGTACGTAGCCAATATGAACTCAGGAAGCACTGAAGAAGTCACTTGCTTCTACACTAAAGCATCTAATGATGAGAGTTGGCTATGGCACAAGAAACCTTCTCATCTTAATTTTAAGACAATGAATTCTCTGGTCAAAAGAGAATTGGTGAGAGGTTTGCCTTCAATGGAATTCACTCAAGAAGGACTGTGTGATGCATGTCAAAAAGGCAAGCTAAAAAGGGCAAGTCACAGGAGCACTGATACATCTTCAATAACTGAACCATTACAATTACTTCATATGGATTTATTTGGTCCAGTTAATGTGATGTCTATGTCAAGGAAGAGATATGCTCTAGTGATTGTTGATGATTTTTCAAAATACACATGGGTTCTGTTTCTGAATTCTAAAGATGAGACTCCACAACTGGTGATTGATCACATTAAATTAATTGAGCGAGATTCTACGTATCCAGTGAGAGCTATAAGATCAGACAATGGAACTGAATTCAAGAATGCAGTTCTAAATGACTTTTGCACTGAGAAGGGTATAACTAGACAATATTTAGCTCCAAGAACTCCTCAGCAAAATGGGGTAGTGGAAAGAAAGAATAGAACCTTGATTGAAGCTGCACGTACTATGCTAAGTGAATCAAGGCTTCCACTGTACTTTTGGGCTGAAGCCATCAATACTGCGTGCTATACCCAGAATCGAACTCTAATCAATAAAGATCAAATGAAGACACCCTATGAAATTATGGCTGATAAGAAACCTTCACTCAAATACTTTCATGTATTTGGGGCAAAGTGCTTTGTGCTTAAATAAGGTGATGATCAAGGTGGTAAATTCGATATCAAAGCATTTGAAGCAATTTTTATTGGTTATTCAATGAGAGCATACAGGGTGTATGTGATTGATGAACAGAAGATGATGGAAAGTGTCAATGTAACATTCGATGACACTAAACTCCCTAGTATCCAAATTGAGAATCCATCTGAGAAGCTATCTTTCGATGACATGACAGATACAGATTCAGATGATGACAATGCACCTGAGATTTTTGCTGATGCTAATGACAACAATGATGATCAGGGTAATAGTGATGAAATCAATGATAGTAGTCAAAATTCCCCTGACTCTCCTAATCAATCATCATCTAGTCAACCTGGCAACAACTCAGGGGGAGAAAATGAAGGGTCAACTGGTCACACACAACATCTCAACGAAGATCAAGGCGAATCATCAAGATCTAATCTTCCCAGACAGACTGTTTGGAATAGAGCTCATCCTTTTGAGTTAATCATTGGCGATCCAGTTGTTGGTGTAAAGACTAGAAGAGCTTTTCAGAATCAATGCAATTATTCAGGGTTTCTATCTGAAATGGAACGTAAGAAAACTGAAGAAGCTCTTTCTGATCCTGATTGGGTGATTGCTATGCAAGATGAACTCAATCAATTTAAACAACAAGAAGTTTGGAAGCTGGTACCCAGACCTACAGACAGACCAGTAGTTGGCACAAGGTGGGTATTCAGAAACAAACTTGATGAAGATGGCACAGTGACGAGAAATAAAGCAAGACTGGTAGCAAAGGGTTACTCCCAATCTGAAGGCATTGACTATGATGAGACCTATGCTCCAGTGGCTAGACTTGAGGCCATAAGAATATTCTTGGCATTCGCAGCATTTTCAAACTTTAAAGTTTATCAAATGGATGTCAAGAGTGCTTTCTTGAATGGCAAGCTAGATGAAGAGGTTTATGTAGAACAGCCCCCTGGCTTTGAAGATCCAGATTTAATTGACTATGTCTACTTCCTTTTCATGGCTGTCTATGGTCTTAAGCAAGCACCAAGGAAATGGTATGACACTCTCTCTGAATTTTTACTTGAAAATGATTTTGTTAGAGGTGTCATAGACAAAACTCTCTTCACAAAGAAACATAAGAATGATACAATTATAGTCCAAGTCTATGTGGACGATATAATATTCAGGTCTACTAATGATCTTTTGTGCAAGAAATTTGCGAAGTTAATGCAGGGTAGATTTGAAATGAGCATGATGGGTGAGCTGAAGTTCTTTCTTGGATTGCAAATAAGTCAAAGGACAGATGGAATATTTATCTGTCAATCAAAGTATGTCAAAGAGCTTCTCAAGAAGTATCAAATGGAGGACTCTTCTTCAGCAAAGACACCTTCATCCACAGCTGTCAAATTTGGAGCATGTGAAAATTCTGCCAAGGTAGATATCACAAGCTACAGAGGTATGATAGGCTCATTACTTTACCTTACTGCAAGTAGACCTGATATTATGCATGCTACGTGTTTGTGTGCAAGGTTCCAATCGGATCCTAGAGATGTTCATCTCATTGCTGTTAAACGAATTCTGAGATATCTTAAGGGTACGCCTAACCTAGGCATCTGGTACCCTAAAGATTCTGGTTTTAATCTTGTTGGATATACAGATTTAGACTATGCAAGAAGTGTTGTGGATAGAAAAAGCACATCTGGGAGTTGTCAATTCCTAGGTGGTAGACTAGTTTCCTGGTACAGCAAGAAACAACAAACAGTTTCCAATTCAACGGCTGAAGCTGAATATATAGCTGCTGGAAGCTGTTGCGCACAGATTTTGTGGATCAGGAATCAGCTGAGAGACTATGGCTTTGTGCTTTATAAAATTCCAATTTTATGTGATAATACAAGTGTCATAGCAATCTCTAACAATCATGTGCAGCACACAAGGACAAAGCATATTGACATCAGGTATCATTTTATTCGAGAGCATGTCATGAATGGTACCGTGGAGTTATTTTTTGTACCTACGGAAGAACAAACAGCAGATATTTTTACTAAGTCTCTTGACGAATCCACATTTACCAGAATTGTTGGTGAATTGGGTATGTTAAATAGTCCTAGTAATTAAACTGGTTAATATCTGAGGTTTGATCTTTAATGATTTACAAGTGATTGATGTGTTAATATTTGTTATTAAATCACTTGTATAATTATTTTATCAACTTATACTCTTGCTTGTTTCATCTTAAATCATTGTTATTATCTTCTGTATATATTTTTAATTACTTCTTGTATTTTTAGATTAATTCATTTTCTTTAAAAATATTTTTCTCGAACTTTACAAGCTGTAATTTATGAGAAATCTATTTTTCTTGAAGATGTTATTGTTTTAAAATTCAGTTTAATTATTTTGTTGTTTAAATAAATCATAGTTTCTTTTTGAATAATTTTCTATATGGAAATTGTTTTATTAGAAAATTTATAGATTTATTAACTCATCAGAAATAATTATGTAAATATTTAGTATATTATTTGATTTTATTTTATTTGATTTGTAGTGATTGTCCTTTTGTTATTAATGTTTGATTTCGTAAAAGGGACTACATATGATCGTTTTTATAATTTTTATTAGGTTTTATATTTGTAGTGTAAATTAATTTGTTTTTCTTTAATTTATTACTTGTTAAAATTCTGTTAATATTCTGTTTTTTGGTTAGTTATATTAATTGTTTTGTTGGAATATAACTATCGGTATAACAATCTACTTGATTGTTATATTCGAATTTGTGTTAAGTATATTAGTTATAAGTAGTGTAATATAACTTAGTAATAAAATAGTTATAATTTTATTTTCTGTAAATATAACTGTTGATTAATTAATAGTTATATTGTGTATTTTACTCATAATATAACTATCGGTATAACTATTGAATCAATTGTCATATTCTTTGTTTTTTTTTATAGTTATATTAAGGCTTAATTTAAATATAACTGTCTAAGTAGGATAGTTATATTACGTTTAAACGTAATATAACTATCGGTATGACTATCACCCGATAGTCATATCTAGCTGTTTTATATATAAATCAGTTGTTATATTCAGTAGTCATATTACTCTGTTAAGTTATATTAGCGTGTTAAGTCACCTAATTTTCTGTGGAACAATACATACACGATATACACGATTTCAGTCGAATTGCTGTCGAAATTCTGTCTCAAATCACACTCAAAACACGATTCTAAGGACATTTCTTGATTACCCAGTCAATAATCATCAAAATCAAGGTTAAAATGTAAGATTTGGTCGAATTTTTAAGGATTTGAGTTTGAAATTCTCGAAATTTCGATTTGTCATTCAAGAACAAAGATTGTGATTTTGTAAAATCTAAAAATATGTGTGTGTTTGTACTGCAATCAAGATCCTTGTCTCAAATTTTCAGTATTTTTGATGAAGATTTTGATTTTTCGAATTTTTATTTATTTATTAATTCGAATTTTGTAATTTAATTGGGTTAAATTGTTGAATTTTGCAGATTTCTTAATTTTAATCCCTGATTTGGAATGGCTGGTGCTTATAATAATTTTGAGCTTGTTAATCACAATTATATTGGATATTTTAATCCCGAGGATTGCCCAGTGGATCGGTTCAAGTCCTGGATAAAATTCCTAAACGAACAAAATCTCTGTAGCCATTCTATAACTGCAAATGTTCCCATGAAATTTGGTCCACTTAAACTAATGTGTACTACAGCTGTCTCAGATGAAAGATCATTTTCATTCGACTTTAATGACAAGACATATACAGTGGATGAATCTGTCTTCAATGCTGCTCTGAGGCTTCCTACTGAACAATTTGCTGAAGTACCTTCAAATGATGAGTTGACTCAATTTTTCACAAATCTCAACTATCATGGTCAACTGAATCTTAAACGACCACTCAAAAGCAATCTTGTTCAAGAATGGAATATTTTCTTCGAGATCATAGCAAAGGTGTTTGCTAATTCTACAAAGAGTAACAATACTGTCATCACAGGTATGTTACAGTCAATTGGTTTCTCAATTGCTCACAATAGAAGAATCAACTTTGGCAGCTTGATATGGCCTATTTTGCTAAATCGATTGAAGAAGGCTAGAAAGAATTTTGGAAAAGGTAAACTGGTTAAGTGTCATTATCCTCGATTTTTTACACTAATTTTTAATCATCTTATGCCTAAGGATCAACCTGCTCCGTTTCCAAATGATCGAATTCAATGGTCTAGTAAACCAAACAAGAAGTTCTACACTAGGCTGGATACTTCTAAGGTCTTGTTGCATGTTCCGGTAGTCATAACACCATATATGTCTACATACATAAATTTGCCAAATGTCATGCCACAGCCAGATGCTGAGATAACTTTAATTCAACAAGCTCAACAGCCTGAAACAGAACAAGTTCCAGTACCTCAACCTGATTCTGAACCCTTGAATGCTCTTGAACATCAACTTCCAGTGGATCAACCCACTCAGAATGAAGATGATGTACATGTCAATGATCAGGTATTTGACTCAACTACTTTACAATCTCAATATCTTTCTGATAGTCAAATGATTGTGAGAAGTGACCAAGGGATTGTAGATCCACAACCTTTATCCCAGGTCAATGCACCAAACACTGATCCTAAATTCTCCAAACACTATTGTAGAAAGAAATTGTCATTCAAAAGAGCTATCCCTAGTAGTGATATCTTGAGTGAAACAGATTTGCCATCACAAAAGAAAGGTAAAACCATGTCAAAGGCAATCATAAACCCATTCATTCCTTCAAGCTCACCCCTGTTACTCACAATGGGGGAAGATATTTTCGCACATGAAGCTGAAAACATTGTTATGCAAGAGGAGCAAGTTACATTGCCTGCCATTGTTACGGCAGAAGAACCTTCACAGGTTGATCGGGATTTGCGAACTCCCATTGCACCACCACTGACCTTCCAAGAGGAGGCTAGGGTGATCTCTAGTGCAGGTACAATGGATGCAGCTCAGGATTATGAGAGGAGTGATGTGAGAATTACTTCAAATCTGAGTGAAACACTAGCACGTGAGGTGAGTGATACTCAGAGAGCGATTGAGGTGAGAGCACACAATGACAAATACACTTTGTCTCTCATCGCACAACTCAATCAAATGAAAGAAAGTCTTCCTCAAGCTGAAGAAGACAATAAAAACTTGAGGTTTGATATGGATAACATGATAACTATCTTCAACAACAAAATCAATGCACTTAAACTCTCTCAACAACAAGCAATCGAAGACTCTGGAGATGTTACAGTGGCTCAAGATCTTATTATATCTTCTATGTCTAATCAGATTGAAGATCTTCAGAATAACATAAATGAGAATAACTTATCCACTGCACTTCGTCTCAGTCAGATTGAAAAGCAAAGTGATCATCAAGCAAAGGGGTTGAAACACTTATATAATATCATTAGCAGAACTCACTCACTTACAGCAGAAGAGAAGAAATTCTTTGGAGGTAGTGATAGAAGTGACCCTGGAGCTGGTACAAGTCACAAAACTGTAGCGGATTCCTCAACTAAGGGGGAGAAATCTAGAGGGGGAGGAAGTGTAAGTAAAGAGAAAAATGAAGACAGGAGTGAAGGGAAGAAGAAGACAACTCATCAAGCAGCAGAACGGGAAGATGATGATGATGTAGAAGGTTTTTACTATACAGGTGAACCTGATATTGATCTGTTTGCTGACTTACAGTTTCCTGATGTTGGTGAAGAATTTGATGAACCAGTGAAGGGAAGAAGAAGACAACTCATCAAGCAGCAGTACAGGAAGATGATGATGTTGTAGAAGGTTTTTACTATACAGGTGAACCTGATATTGATCTGTTTGCTGACTTACAGTTTCCTGATGTTGGTGAAGAATTTGATGAACCAGATCTCAGTTTTTGGGATGATGAAGAGCCAATAATTCCTGATTCTGTTGAAACACAACGAATGAATTTTGAAGCAAATAAAGAACTTGAACAGAATGAAGCTAATCTGTCTATGAGAGAAGAAAGACTCAAGAAGACACTCGAACAGTTAGCTCATAATGAAAGACTTCAAAAGGCTGAACAGGAAGCACTTCAAAAGCAACATGCTCAAAAGCTGGAAGCTAGGAAGATGTACATTAAGTACAAAAATGGTGATAAGTGGGAACGTGCTCAAAAGGTAATAGACTCACCACAAACTTCTGACTATGATGATCGTCGGATGATTGCTATTTTTGAAAGCTTTAAAAAGAAGAACCCTATACATGACATGTATTTGAAAGCTTTGAAGACAGAAATTGTGAGAATAACCACTGCATCTGACCCTAAGAATGGTGAGCTACTAATCTTTGTTGAATGTCATAAGCTCGGATCTCACAAAGTATCGCTTCAGTTCTTCTATGATAGATCTCTGTCAGAGCTTTGGGTGTTGAGACCAAAAGTAAGAAAATCTTCTGAACTAGGCATACTGCTTCATGAAAAATTCCAAGAGTTTACTGAAAGAGATGGTCCTGAAGTTATAAATGACCCTCCACAAGTTAAAATTCTTAAGGGAGAAGTTATTCATACTGTTAATCTTCAGACAGAAGAATTGTATACACACCTTGCCAGACATTTGGTATATGTTGAATATGCTCTTCGAAATCATGGTTTTGCATCACAAGAAAAGATTGAAGCTGCAGATCATATTCGATCCTATGCCCAGACCAACATGAAGAAGTACAAGCAGCATCAAGGTGAGTTGAGAAAGAAACTTGGAATACCACTGGTTTATCCTACAGATGTGTCATCCAGAAGGGAATTACTTGTTGACTCCGAATTGATCAAGAATCTACCTGATATGGATGAACAAGAAGAAGGAGAAATCAACGAGGAAGAAGGTGGTAAATGAAGATTAGCTCTACAAGTTATATCATTAGAGCTTTGATAGAACAAGATAGGATAATTGTCTTATATGATCAGTCTAGAGGATCATCTATCTTGTATTTATCTTTTCTGTTTGAATCTGGATAATGTTAATATGAACCAGAACTTTTCCATTATTTACTTAGCATTTAAAGTGTTTTCTTTTACTTGTTTAATTGGGATTAGTTGAAGAATCCTCTAGGTATTTGCTTGTTATTGTTTAACAAACAAATAGGGGGAGATTGAAAGGCATATGACTCAGCCTATTTGTAGTTCGAGGATCCTAATCCAATTAAACTAGATTGTAATAAGTAAATAATATCAACTGTCACAGGAATCTCAAAAGATGATAACCGTCAGAAGAAAAATCAACAAGTCAATCTATAGTTTTGATGTTTTACACTGGAAGAAGATTCAAATATCTGATCAGGCCTCAAGGTAGCATTGAAACAAGTGGATTCATTTAAGAAGACAGAGATTTCTATTAGTGACAAGAAACAATTTCAGTACTGAATGATTGATGAGAGTGAAGAGTATAAAAAGACCACAGTGTTAAAAGTCACGATGAAGAACAGAGATTGGAGTTAGTCGTTCATGAACCAGACAGTACATCGAGCGTCAACATCATGCCAATGTATGTTCCTTATCATAATTACGTGGTTTTTAGCGGAGTATTGACTATTAAAGAATTTATATTAATTCTATTTTAATTGATTAAGTCAAGTAATTAAGTTAATAAATAAATTAATTCTATCAGAATTAATATATTTGTTAAAATGATTATTAGATTAATTAAATAAGAATTAATATGAAAAAGGAATAATTAGTTAAATGATTTTTAATAAATCATTTAATTAATTATAAACTGAAAAATATGATGATATAACTATCTAACTGATAGTTATACCGATAGTCATATTCAGTTCAAAGGAGAAATAGTCATATTCAGTTCAAGAGGAGATAGTCATATGCAGTTCAATTGGATAGTCATATTTCATTCAAATGAAGAGTTATACCGAATGTTATATTGACATGGAGAGTTATACCGAATGTTATATTGAGCTGGATTGTTATACCGAAAGTCATATTTAAACTGGACAGTCATATTACATTCAATTGATAGTCATACCGATTGTCATATTAATGTAAAATGATTGTCATATCAGTTTAAACTAAGTAATATGACTATGGTTGTATTTAAGGAAGCAGAATGCAGAAGATTAAAAAACCAGTCGAGCTAAACACAAGAAATACACACAGCAGCCATTCTCTCTCTCTCTCAAGCTCAAGAACACCTACAAATTTAATTTTGTAAATTCAAGTTCATCTCAGTTGTAATATCCTATCCATTGGAACTTGTTTACTTGTGATTCTTGTACTACTAGCGAATTAAGTTTCCTAGTTCACAAATTGATATCTTGATTTTATTAACTAAATTAGCAAAGTTCATGTTGAATTTTCTAATTAGTTATTAATTACTTGATAATCATTTGTACTGATTTTGTAACACCCATCAAGTTAATATATTGTTATATTCAACTTGAAATTTGTGTTATATTATTCCGCACAAAATATTCGTTTAAGTGAAAATTGTTTAACGAATAAATTTTGAGAAAATGGTATAGATTGTATTCAACCCCCCCTTCTACAATCTTATCGGACCTAACATATATGTATAATTTTTTTTTTTAATATTACAATCATGTTTTTACGTAATCATTATTTTTAATAAATTTTTTAATTTTAATTTAATATACTCATGTTTACGGATTATACTAATGTTTTCTTATTATAAACAATGTATACAGATTTTTAATATATTTTATTAATAATTGAAAAATATGATATGATATTTTTGGGTATATATTGATGATTGTAAAATTAGTTTTAAATCAAAAAGGTAAATAGCTTAAATAAATATGTATTAACAATAAATAAATAATATAAATAGCTTAAAATTTTTAATACTTGCATTATTTTGAATTAAATATATCAAATCGGTCCTCTAATAATTAATTCTAATAAATCCCACGTTAATTAATCCCTGCAAGGTCGTGCTTTTTAATAAAGTGCCTGTAGTACCACTTTCGGTAGTTTAGGCTTTTATCTTAAGAATAAATTGCAACTTCAATTTGAAGCATTTTTTATAATTGCTTCCATTGACCATCAACTATATAAAGCAAATATAGATATGATCTCTCCATCTCTGTTTTCTATGAGAACAATTAGCTAGACCGCCTTGGGGTTTAACTATAGTGTTGACTCTTGTACTGCGTAGTATACCAACACGAGTTTTCCCTAGGAAAATGAGAGGACAAAATGTATTGGATAATTAAACAGCATAAATGAACCATTAACCAAATTCATTTTTTGGAACACAAGTCAATGCAAGATAGGTATGGGTAACGGATACAAGTTCAAACCAGAGCAAGATCTAAATTTTCTGGAAATCAGAAGACACTGAGTTCCAATCAGAGGTTGTATATCAACGTTCGGCCTGCACCAAAGCATCCCCAGCTCAAGCTGTCTTCTGAAGTTTCCGAAAACTGCTGTAAGACAATTAATAAACCTATATTAACATGAGATCCAAAGCGAAAAATAGTAGTAAAAATATGCAAGCTACTTGGCTTCTCATAGAGTGATAAAGACAACTCTGAAACTTGACAGGGTTAGACCTACAATTACCTTCACCCATAGGAACAGTGTTCATTCAGCTCTGATACATCCTTTTCCCTAAATCTGTTCATCATCATCATCAGTGGCAAAAGAAAACCTCCAGAGGTGAGAGCTCAAATATAAAATGAGGCCCACAATGGACAAGCTCCAACAATTTGCAGGAAGCTCAATATCAATTACCGAGTTCGACAACTATTATACTGTGTGCTTGATGTGCGTTTTCCAGTCAAACTCGGTGTCTTATGCCTGCACCCATGCTCCTTAAGCATATAGCTTCTTCGAATTTTAAGCTTGAACAGGGTGCAGGCATGGCCCAAGCCCCTCAACGGGGCCGGGCTAATCCAAAACTTGCATCAGGTTGCTGATGATGTGACTGGTAAAGTAGGCGTTTAGAAAACAAAAGAACATAATAAACAATCAGTACCAGATGAGACGAAGGGGTAATTCAACACATACAAAAAACCTTACAATTCAATACTCCAGTATTTTGTCACCTTAATTAGAAATTTGGCACAAGATCTGTTTTGAGGTGAAGACAGTGGGAAGAGAAAATTGGGAAACAAAAAAGATAAGAAAGCCAGGCTATCTAAACTTGATTTTAAAGTGAACGACTGGTGAAATGTTAAATGAGTTAAACTTTGAAATCGATCCCAATACAGGTGGGCAAGTTCCACACTTTTAACTGGACAGGGATGGTGCGTGGAATAGTTAATAATGTAAATGTAAGAACAGTGTTCATAATGGTTCAAAAACAATTCTTAGGAGTAAAATTAATAATAATACAAGTCAATAACCAACATGGTAATGGCTTCAAATCTATACAGATTTTGGCTACATTTAACCAGTAAAACTTTTCTATACCTTGACTCAGGCTCATTTAATAAGAGTAATAAAGGACATGAAAAAAATTAATGTACCTGTGGAAAGGTTTGGTAGACTTGTTCATTAGGATGGATAAACTGCATTCCTGGTAACTGGCGAGGAAACTGAGTCGAATGCAAGTATAAAGCAGAGGCAGAGTGGTTCCCAACATGATTAGGACTAAATGGAGGAGTCATCATCGCCTCTGAGGGTACATAACCAATTCCTGTTGGAGTTGTCGATGAAACCCATGGTCCAGGCAGATGCTGCGGGAGTGGCCTGGGTTGGTGTTCAGAGGGAATTGAAGGTCTAGGAGCTGAACCAAGTTGTGGAAACTCTGTGCTGTAGTTCAGAACAGGAGAGTACAAAGGCTGTATAGCATATGGGCCTCCATTGAACCCAAAACCTGGATCAAATCTCTGTGCATATCTGGACAAAACAAAGTACACCTTATTACCTTCACTGACAAATAAGAGAGCCAGCACAATCTAAAAAGCGCAGCATCTTAATCAGCAAGAATATTACAAGATGCAACTTATTCTAAGAAGTTATATGTAAGAGAATAAACTAGTCGGTATTTCTTCATATCTGAGAAGTTATATGTAAGAAAAAAAAAACTAGACGGACTTTCTTCAGTAGCCAAACGGCTAAACCAGACATTATTTTTATGATCATTGAAAATCATGCACGAGTTAATATCCAACTGTGTGAATATTCAAATGTTAATATCAGAATAGTGCACTCAACTAAAACTGCAACTGTGATACCTGACAATCAATCTTGTTTTGGTCCTACATGTGCCTGCTTTGGAACTTGAACATGTAATGAAACATTAATTTTCACTCTTTTCTTGTAATGGAAACAAATTAAGAAAACTAAGTTAAATTGTAACATATAGATATTCAAATTGTTGGTGACATGCCTTCATTCCAAATAGAGGATGCATTTTTATCAATTTAGTTTATACATAAGATATGGTAGCTATTTGCTATAGAGGACATGGGATTAATAACTTACAAGAGAAGGGCACGGAAGGAATAACGTATTATTTTTAAGGGTAAAATGGGGAATTAATTGATGTAAAAGGAGAGTTGAGGGGAAGTAGGGTTTTCATTCTGAAAGTATTATTGTGTTGGTGTTATTTGGGAGAGCCTCTCACCTCTCGAAGAGTGAGGCGCTGTATCAAACATCCATTATTATTATTATTATTATCAATCAATTGGAGGTGTAGTTTGTCTTCTTTATCCGTGTGTGTGTTTATCCTCGTATCTAGTTAATCCATAGAATTATTATACGGAAGTATTCAACTACTCGTTCTGCTTGGAAAGGACATGAAACCCACGCTCAGATTCAATAGTATAAATAAAGAAGAAGGAAGTCCTACATATTTATGGTGTATAGATTAGAAACAGAAATGTATCCACAGATTTGAAGACGACAAAGGAAAATGGATTAAAAATTCAAATTCTTAGTCCTATAGGATACTCAAACTTCAGAAAAAAAAAATGCGTAGGGATCAATGTGGTGATATGTATGGTTTTAATCCTACATTACGATATAGGAGTATAGAACCCATTATGTTGACTGATCTGACTAAGTATAATTGTTACTGTAACGTCGTATACCAAGGTTACTTGTTCAACCTTTTCCTACATAATTAACACTGCATGCTATTGATACGATGTAGCTCTTTTTCAAGTATCTAATGATCTTACCAAACATGTGCTTGTGCATTTCAATGTTACAGAAATATATCGTTGGTGCCAAAACTGAATATCAAATATAAATGTGAACAGATATCTGAGCTGGTTACATGGTTTTAGTTGGCTCAGCACCAGTAGCAGCCTAGTGCTTCTACACACGACATATAATAAAGTGGCAATAATAAAACTCGATTGTAAGTTACAGGCTCAGTAATGGACGAAATACTAGGGCTCTTAACATCATTCATGATGTAAACAGTGACAACACGGTAGTATCACAAGTAATGTCTGTGATCAGGAAGCATACACCACAACTTATACAAACATATAAAAAAGACTGAAAAGTACTACAACAGTGAAGAGAGCTACCTGTCATAGCTCCTGTCAAAATCAGGATCCTTGCGCTCTACCTCACGGTCCCGGAATATGGCAACTCTATTGTTAGTTTTAATCCTACCAACTGGCTCTTTCTCTATCCCGCTACTAGATGATCTACTGCTACCTGCTGAATTAATCAAGCTTCTCCCAACGTTCATATCAGTTACTAAAGGAGCAGATGGCTCTTCAATTCTAGACATTCCAATTGACCCATGTCCATGATGGCAACGATCCTGGACCCTTGGCACACTTTCTGATATGGCTGGACCCCCACTTGAAGTAGCTGAGTTAAATATTCTTGCACGGGCCTTGTTGTATTCTTCTTTTCTCTCCTCCACACTTTTCGAACTATTGTTTTTTGAGTGTGAATTTCCACTATTGGCACCCTGAGACCTTTTCTGAGGTCTCTGTTTGATTGCAACTTTAACAACACCACTGTTTTCTGTTGGTAAATTTACAGGGATGTCAGCCAGACGGATCGCAGGAAGCCGGCACTCTGAAGTCTTGCGAACAATAATTTTTGATGCAGTACCATCCGGAAGACTGTTATCCAATAAAACCATCGATTGAAGTGAGTAGTGCTGAGCTACACGATGAGCAGCCAACCGCAAATAGGAAGTTGGCAGCTGCTGGAACTCCATTTGTTGTTGGGTGGGATCACGTATGAACTTCTCCACATCTTGCTCCATCCGCAGTACTGAATGGGAAATGAAGTATTAAATTAGACATAAGTAGCTTATAGGAACAAAAATACAATTATAGACAAGCAATTTATAACTTATGTAATGCGTTCATCTTCTTTGAAAGATGGTAGAACATAACTGCGTAGCTATTCGGTTCTACCAAGAAATATACCCAGTATATATACAAGGTTGAGATTAAGCAGCTTGGAATATTACTTTAACACTTTTTTTTTTATTAAGTTTACAAGGAAACGAAATTACTCTACACTCACCAGTCCCCCCTACTTCTTCCTCTATTTTAATTAACCATTGTTTGACTTTTGTGCAAGTATTTAATGGTACACAAATATATACTTGCATGTACAAAAAAACACAGCAATCTGAAAAAAGAGAGAGTAGCCTAAAGACTAAGCTCTTAATGTAACATTGATAATGCAACTTTCATACGTATCTAGATAATAATTTGGAGGTACAACCCATATGGAAACCGACCAGGGATCTAGTATAGATGCTATGGTAGTTGCACCATAAATCAAATGCAATTTGTTTATCGATCAATTTTTATGCACAAAGCAAAGCACAAAAACTCTTACACCACACATTTCCGGAACATAAAAATAGTACACACATGCATGTTTATTTATTATAACCAGATGTCTTGGACTAGAACCCTCATCTTCTTAAGAAAAGTAGACAGTATAGCAATATCCGTTAGTTTTAATAAAATCCCAAAGGTAAAACTCTCATACATAGACTTCTTCCTGGTGGAATGGCCCTTGTTATCTACATATGCTACCACCATTAGAAAGTACAGCAAGTCTGGTGGCCTGGTGGACTTAGAAAAACATTAGTTTGTGAACTGGACCCCTTTTTAACGACATTTTATCCTTTCTACTAGAGTTAAATCCCAAGGACTTTCCCCTCTTGGCTTGTGAGTTCCAAACCTAGCACAGTTCTTTTGCATCTTGCCGTGTCATTGTTTCTTTGTTGCTTGTTTTTTCTTACTAAGTTCATGAGTTCCCGCACCTGCAGCCAGCCAGTAAGCTAAAGATGCTACAGCTTACCCATTTACTCATTCGCCCATTGACTGCAGTAGTGAAGATATTCTTCTAGTCACTTAATTTTAAAGGTTGTTCCCCCTATTTTTCCAAAGATGAGTTACGACTTGTTGATGCAAGCGACTTGAAAATACATTTCAGTGTTTTGAAATTTACTAATTCGAATCTCCGTTTTTTTAGTTCCCACAAGATATAGCAAAAGAAGTGTTGTTCTCGTGTCTCAACGCAGTACGGCATATTGTCAGACACAAGTGAAATGGAAAGAGTGAACTCAGTGAGGTCTGGGAAATCAGAGGCTAAACAAACTAAATTCATCCACAGGGAACATGAAATATGGAATCCATGCAGATATAGATGGTATAAGAGTTTGCAAGCTGTGTTATGGATTAGCGATGCCCTGTTACCATTTTGTAAGGATATTAGGGCAGAGATTCAGACTAGTAGATAGAAGGGGCTCGAATATTCAGATCACACAGGCAGGTAAATTCCAACTACAGATTCATAACGAAGAAAGGCAGTAAGATTAACTAATATCATTTAACAACACCGGTTTATGCTGTTTCTAGTACACTATACTGGTACGAGTAAGTTATTAGGCAATGAAAGAGTAATTCTCACAAAAAACTATACAATTCCTAGTTCTCTATTTTCAACCCTGAAAGGATTCATGGATCCTCTTCAGTTTTTTACCAGGGAAAAGTCAGAACACATAAAGAAACTAAATATTTCATAATTTACTGATTCTTTACTAAATTTACAGCAACTAAGCTGAATAAATTGTAGTAATTCAACTTCAATCTCACTAAGGCTTCCTATAGACTGGCTTCTATAGTTATCAGCAACTATCAACAATTACCCCCCACAAGTTACCGAAAATGTCTCTATTAACCGAATAGTATGCTTTTACATTTTAAATGTAGTTGTGAACAAGATGTTATTGTAAAAGGAAATTTGAGTTTTAGCACTTCTCTTCATCATATACAATTCTAACCTCAACTCTAAATCTAGTTACTAGTACCATTTGAAATAATTAAACTGGCAGCTAAAATATCATTGTGTACCGATAAGTAATTTATGTTTTAAAGACTATCAACTAAAATTGTAAAAGCTAATCGGTTGCAAAGAATTCCAAATAAGCTCCACATACTGTCAGAAAAAACGAAAAACATCTCCCAGAATGCCAACAACGAAATGCAACCGAAACAACTTTTATCATCATGAAAAACATCCAGTCTGTATTCTACATAGACATCTCAATGGGTTCAAAATTATCAGTACTAATTAGCATTTTACTTAAATAACTATCTGAAGTGCAAGCAGATACGGCAGAATCTCTAACATAACAGACACAGTTTATTCTTAACGTCGACAAATTAATAAAATGATGTTTTACTGTATACAGCTAAATCAAATGAGTAAGAGCAATGAGTAATCAATGTAAACGCATTCTCGACAAATCAACAACATAACAGACACCGTGTACCTTTAAACTCCAAAAATTAATAATCTCGATAAAGCTACAAGTACCAATACTACTAATAGAACTGTACTCATATCACTACACGTAAGTACACACAAGTATTCTATACAGATACAGTAAAACACAGACACGCTTGATAAATAAGTAATCTCGATAAGTTAATTCATAAACATTTTACTGAACAAAGCTAAATCGAAAGAGTAAAAAACCGAGTAATACCAGGACAGGTCAAGAAAACGTTAATCAATCGGTTCAAAGTTATCAATACTTTTAGCACTGTGCTTGAATAACTACTTTAAGTGCAAGCATGTAATGCAGATACAGTATATGGCTAAATCGAAAGAGTAAAAAACAAAAAGCAAACACCGGAAATGCGTTCTCCACAAATTAAAAACATAAAAGACAAGGTGTATTGTTAACCTCGACAAATTATTAATCTCATACTATTTCCGAAACTACACTTGCCAATACTAATAGCACTGTACTCATATCACTACAGATAAGTACATACAAGTATTATACTCCCTCCGTCCCTAAAAGCTTTTCCTGTTTGAGTTGAACACGTTTGCCAACGCACACTTTTGATCTTTAATATCTTTAATTTCGTATTAGTATTAAATATAAAAACTTCACTGTATTAAAGTGTTCACAAATACGAATCAAACAAAATCACTCATAACTATATATTGTCTTATAAATTATGCGTAAATTAGTCAAAAGGAGAAATGTTTTTAGGGACGGAGGGAGTATATAAATACAGCAAAATACATATAAGTCAATTTAAAAACATTTTACTAAATACAGCTAAATCGAAAGAGTAAAAAAGGCGAGTAATACCGGAAACACGTTCTCGAGGATTCTGAATCGCTTCACGAAGAAACTGATCGACTGAATTAACCACCACATCATCCGACGCAACCGTTGTAACAGAAGATCCAACACTCGAAGAGGACACATCACCACCACCACCACCGCCAACAACTTCAACACTCTTCGAATTCGCGATAGAATCGCGGGTCTTAAGCATCAATCGCGCCATACTAGCATCTAAATCAGCTACCTCCCATGATTCCGGTGGGGCTCCGAGATCGTCAACAGATCCTGCCATGTAAAGAGACTGGGATTGTGTGTGAAACTGTGTTTTGTGTGTGAATTTGTGTGTTAGACAGAGGTGAGATTGGGAGTAATAGAAACCCTAGAGTGGATGTGATTGGAGAGTTTCATTGAGAATTGGGAGTGAAATTAGGGCTTGATAGAGGGAAAAGAATGAGTGTGTTGTGTGATAATGGGGGATTGGGAATAATAATTATAGAGGAGATAGGGTTTGACGCGTCGCGGAGTTTCGCTTTTCTTTATTTTTGTATATTTTTTTTGGAGTGTATTGTATTGTAGTGCTTGTGATTAGGGTAGAGCATGGGCCGGTTCGGTTCGGTTTTAGGGTAAAATCGGAATCGGAACCATACATTTCCGGTTTCTAAAATTGAAAACCGCAACCACCGGTTCGGGTTCGGTTTCGGTTTCGGTTTCAAAAACCCCGGTTCGGTTTGTAACGGTTCGGTTTCGGTTTTAAAACCGGATGAAAATATGTAAACATGCGCCACATGTTTTAGTTACTGGTGAAACCAGTGCTCACAGTGTATAGGTTGAAGGCAACTTCTGTTTACTAGCTTTTTATATCTATTCAGAGGTTGAAGTATTTTTGAGTGATAATGGTAAATTAAACAAACATACTTGGAAAAAAAAAATGTGATGCAAAACTACTAGTGCTGGTATTCTGGTACTATTTGTTGTTGTACTAACTTCTTATATCTTGTTGTAGATTCCCAGAACACTATAAGCCGTGACAAGATTGGCAAGTTCTCAGTTGTTCCATGCAAATCTACTTCTAATTTATATGCCAACCCTGCCACGATCTATTTCACTTTTATATGCCAGAAATCTGATGTTAATAGTCTGGACATTGAATTCCATGCTCAAGCTTTCAGTGGAGGCTGTAGAACATGTCGCACAGACAATAAATTCACATCCATAGTCAGATGTATAAGCCAGTGAGTCTAGTTTATATCTTCCTAACAAATTGAAACTTAATTATAATTCAAGATATATTATATTTATTAATTTAATAATACATAACATAAATTTATATAAATTTTATATTTATTTTAATAATCGGTTCGGTTCGGTTTTATCCGGTTCGGTTTTAACCTATAACCGGAACCGGAACCGAAAGTCTCGGTTTTTAAAAATCAAAAACCGCAACCGCCGGTTCGGTTACGGTTTCGGTTTTTTCGGTTCGGTTTTGGCCGATTTCGGTTCGGTTTCGGTTTTAATTCGGTTTTTTGCTCACCCTTACTTGTGATTGTGATCGGGAACTAGGATGGGTATCGGGTACCGTTTTGATCTAAAAGTTCATCCAAATTGAGGGGTATTTATTTTTAATGCATCTAGATTTTTATAAATAAAATAAATAAGTGAAAATTCATAAAACCTGGTTTCAGAAAGAGCAAGTTTATGTTTGCGCAAGAAAGCAAGCAACAATTCCAATATTACAAACCATAGCAAGCAACAATTCCAATATTACAAACCATAGTTCAAAACATAATAAAACACAAACAATTAAGTCTAATTAACAATCTGAGTCCTTCCTCGCACCAGACCTCACCCTAACTTTAGCATCAATCATTCCAACCTGAGCATGATCATGTGTGGTGGATCCTTTCCCTTTAGTCCTTCCAGTCGTATCCACACTATCACCCAGAGCCTCCCTGGTTATGCTTCCAAGTCTTCGCTGCACATGGTCTCTATTGTCCCTTCCTTTCCTGTTGCGACTTCTTTTGCTTCCACTCAAACTTAGCCCACTGTAACTTTGCCCTCAACCAGATAAGGTTTGTGTTCCACTAGCAATTAAGCCTTTGGGCTTAGCATTGCCTGCATCACACTTAGCAGAAATGTTAACATCAATCTAAGAGATAGAGTAATCAAGGCCATCAAAGAAAACAGGGCAACCAAGGAAAGTGGAAGATCTGTATAGCATCTAATCATGCTTCTGGGGTTAATATCGAGCAACTAAGTGATAGTTGTGAGTTTCATGATAAACAATACGAATAGGGACTCGTACATAGTCAGTTAAATCCTCACTAGGAATTGGAACCAAAAAATACGATGGTTTATGATTTACGCAATCTAATTGAACCAACAACTTCCCATCTTGTGCCTCTTCCAACTCATGACCGAATTGTTGGAACATATCACTTTGTTGATAGCATTGATAATTGGATTTTATATCCACTTGAAATGCTTCGTATCGGCTTAAATTGATTAATTGGCCTCAAGTATGTGGTGTGTTTAATGTGTTTTCATTGAATTTTGCAGAACTAAGAGTTGGAGGTTAAATTGATTGAAATTCGGATTTTCCGGGTAGGTTGCGCAGTCTACACTGTTTTGGCCATATCTGGAGTTCTAGAAGTCCGAATTCAGCGATCTTACAGCTCACGCGAAGACAATGAAATTTTCTACAACCTTGGACAGAATTCTGGGCGCAGGCTACGCGTGGCACGCGCAGGCAGCGCGTGGAACAGAGTGCTGGGCGCAGGGTGCGCGCGGTCGCTAACAGCATTGCTGATGCACTATTTTGGCCATATCTTGAGTTCTACAAGTCCGTTTTGGATGATCTTACAGTCCACGCAAAGCTAACGAGATTCTCTTTCATTATAAAGTGGTCCAGATGTCAAAACACAACTGGAACGGCCCAGAAATAATAAAGAAAAGTCAGTTACGAATTTTCCTTCAAAACAGAATCAGTTTAGGAAACGTATTGTATTTTAATTCTGATTTGGTAGTTTCTTGCTGGACAAGACATGGGGGCCTATATAAACACATTCTATCATCATAAAACAGGACCAACACTTAACATAACATACAGAGAGAGAGCCGAGAGACGGAGATTCAGAGTTGGAGAAGGATTCCTATGCTCGTGACAAGCAACGGAGATCTAGATCTACTTTTTGTTTTCTTCTATTAGGCGAAACTCTTGGATGTTTTTGGGATTTGTTTTCTTAACTCATTACTCTAGTTTATTTTTAATCTTTAATACTTTGTTTATTATCATGGTTTCATCAGATCCAATGATGACGAACGGTTCAATTATGAATTAATCGTTGTCATTGGATTCTAATGGATTTATCTATGTAGCTTAGTAGTTTGATCGCTTTAAAGATTTATGTGTGGTGAATCTTGATATCCTTGTATGGTTGTGTTTCATGTGTTTAGATGCGTCGCGAACATATAATTTGTTAATCTCTTGCGAAACGAGAGTGGATCTTGAGATTTAGAACTTGTCATGCTAGCATAGGATAGGTTGATGTTTTAACATCATGATTTGTAACGTAAATAGAGATATTATGCTACCCTGTGTGATCAATATGAATGACTTGTTCTTCAACCGTTATGTTTTCAAATCTTAATGAGATATAGGGTCTAAGAATAATTGGTGTCTATTCATCTTCTATCTCTTTTGTGGATGTATGTTTAGTTTGGTATTCGTATACTGAGAAGTAGCGTATACTTGTTCCGTGTTGTCTGATCAGATATCAAAACCATCATATGTATTGATTAAAGGCATCAACTCTAAGCAAAGTAGATAATGAAGTTAGGATCCCTTGTTTATTCTCATATAAGTAATTCGTCTTTAATTCCCATTAGTTAATTAATTGTTAGTTAATTTAGTTAATCAAAACCCAATTTTGTTAATCGTCTTAGCAGTGAGTAATAATCATACATTGTTGCATAGGTACATTAACTGATTTAAAACCTAAGATCTCTGTGGGAACGAACTTGACTTCTATCTGTATTACTTGTGACCACGTACGCTTGCGTGATTTTGTGTTAAAAAGTTTTTGGCGCCGCTACCGGGGATCATCGGTGTTTTATTTTAGTTTATGTGCTTGTCATCAGTGGTCGTTAAAGTTCACTGACTCGGATTAGTTACTTACCTATCTTGTTTAGTTCGGTGTGTTTCAGGTACTTGAGTGTTTGAAAATGGCAGGCGAGGAGTTGCCATGGTGGGCATATTCGAGGACATCCATGCCTCAGCAATGTGAGCAATGTTTAGGCGTTCATGAGACCTCACAATATTGTTACTACGAAGGAGTTGATCCATATGTCACTTATGAGGAACACCCATATTTTCAATACCATCCTCAACAGTACCAGCAAGATGTTCCAAATATGTCATATTTCTTTGGTAGTGAAGAGTTTCAACATCAGCAACCTACTACTTTTCAGTCAGATGAGGTTGATGTTATGGAGGAGATTAGGATGCTTGCAAAGAGTAATGAGGGGTCTATCAAATCTTTGGAGACACTAGTTGCTCAAGTTTTGAGTGCCTTGGAACAAGAGAAACAGCAATTCATACTAGAGGCAATTCCAGAAAATAACAATGACTTGGAGCAAGGTACTGCATGCATAATTGAGGAAGACAAATTCCAAGGTGAGGTGAGCGTTCACAAGCCCTGTGAGGAAATTGATCATGCCAGGATGGTAGATGATTTGGAAAGGGCACTATTTGGGACAGACACTGGTGAGTTACACAAATTTCAAGAACTAGTATGTGCGTACCAAGAGGCTGATGACCATGGGAAAGATGCAGGTCTTCTAATTGTTTCAGAGTATAAAGATGAACGTAGCGCATTAGAGCCAATGGAGGAAGTTCTCTTTGAGGAACCAAAGGCTTCAGCAACTTACATTTACCCTCCTTAATTATATTCAAGCGAAGCCCGCGAATGTGTGTTGTTCTACAAATTGACAGATTTTGGGTCAACCGATGAAGGCATTGGAATAGGACATAGTTGTTATACGAATAGGCCAAGCGAGGAGAAGGGGCAGAAAGTGTGCCGCCGTGATGACGATGAAGTCTCACGAAGAGATGACCATGCCAACTACTATCATCCTTAATGGAGGCTTGGACGTAGTCAAGCTAATTGACTCTAAACAAGCACTTCGTGGGAGGCAACCCATGTGTTAGGTATGTAGTAGTATGTAGTAGTGTTGTTTGTTATTTGTCATGTAGGAAATCATATTTTGCATGTTAGTAGTAATTCATTCGTATTTTGTATGTATTGCATGTTTGTTTCATATAGGACATTATGTTATTGTGTTTTATATCATGTGGGTTCATTTTAGTTGCATTTGCATAGCATGCATATTTCATGATCCCTTAGGACGAGCTAATTCTGATTGGTAGGTCGATGTTTAATTGAGTGTGATTAATGATGAATAGAGGGTTGATTTATAGTTCTTATGAAATTGACTTGCATGCTTTAGAAACAAAATCTTTACACAGTCTCATTAGGTTGCTTTTGGGCTAGGTTGAGATCATGCTTGTTTGGTTGTTTTAGATTTAATCACTTGATTATATTTATAATTTTCGTTATTCCCTTGATGGCGTAGAAACACTTAAGTCTAAGTTTGGGGGAAAGCAGGAGTTTCATGCTATTTGCTAGGCATCAAATGGCTAGTAGCCGTCTCATATTTTATGAGTAGTTTAGGGTTGGATGAGAATTCTCATTCCAGATTGCATATATAAAAAAAATGAAAAAAAGAGAAAAAGAAAAGGAAAAAAAAGAGACAAAAGTTTAAATTGTTTAAATGCAGAATTAACCAGGGTGAGCTCTTTAATACTCGAGCAATTAAGTTCACGGGGACTTTGTGCCTAGTGACCTAAGGCTTTTATAGCCTGGGATCCACTAACCCAACGCTCGCTACATGGGTATTATTGTATAAGCCTTTTGGGGTCTCATCCATTGCACGGTTAAATAAGCATGCGTTGATATGTATAGTATGTGTCGTAGTTGTTAGTAATAAAGCATGAATTCCTGTCTAACTTGAATTATGATGGAGGTGTTCCTAGGTTATGAAGTGTTTACTGTTTATTCTATTTATAAACTTTTGATTGTCTTGGCGAAGAATGGGTATGATTTCGATCTAGTGTTAGGAGTATATCTGATGAGCATCGCACACACGCACGTTTCTTTTCATGTATTGTTAGTATACGAGGACTTAGTCGAGATCTATTTGGATTTAGTTGCATTCTTTGAGATATTTGCTTGCTAGTTGGTTTTGGTTAGTTCGAGGGGATAGTTGCATTTTCATATTAGTTGCATTCATGCGGTGCATTTGTTTTGCATTGTTTAGTTAGATGGATTTTGTGGGTACATTCACTATAGATCCTCACGAGACCTCACTCGTCCACTAGGGCTGCCTAGGGGTTTAAAGGGCTTGTTGCATATGCCAAATGCAACCGTGATCACCTACGGAAGTGGTACTAGTTAGTTGTATATAGTTATATTTGTTTATGCTTGAGGACAAGCATCGGTTTAAGTTTGGAGGTGTGATAAGTGGATTTTATATCCACTTGGAATGCTTCGTATCAGCTTAAATTGATTACTTGGCCTCAAGTATGTAGTGTGTTTAATGTGTTTTCATTGAGTTTTGCAGAACTAAGAGTTGGAGGTTAAATTGATTGAAATTCGGATTTTCCGGGTAGGTTGCGCAGTCTACACTGTTTTGGCCATATCTGGAGTTCTAGAAGTCTGAATTCAGCGATCTTACAGCTCACGTGAAGACAATGAAATTTTCTACAACCTTGGACAGAATTCTGGGCGTAGGCTGCGTGTGGCACGCGCAGGCAGCGCGTGGAACAGAGTGCTGGGCGCAGGGTGCGCGCGGTCGCTGACAGCATTGCTGATGCACTATTTTGGCCATATCTTGAGTTCTACATATCCGTTTTGGACGATCTTACCGTCCACGCAAAGCTAACGAGATTCTCTTTCATTATAAAGTGGTCCAGATGTCAAAACACAACTAGAACGGCCCAGAAATAATGAAGAAAAGTCAGTTACGAATTTTCCTTCAAAACAGAATCAGTTTAGGAAACGTATTGTATTTTAATTCTGATTTGGTAGTTTCTTGCTGGAAAAGACATGGGGTCCTATATAAACACATTATATCATCAAAAAACAGGACCAACACTTAACATAACATACAGAGAGAGAGCCGAGAGACAGAGATTCAGAGTTGGAGAAGGATTCATATGCTCGTGACAAGCAACGGAGATCTAGATCTACTTTTTGTTTTCTTCTATTAGGCGAAACTCTTGGATGTTTTTGGGATTTGTTTCTTAACTCATTACTCTAGTTTATTTTTAATCTTTAATAATTTGTTTATTATCATGGTTTCATCAGATCCCATGATGACGAACGGTTCAATTATGAACTAATCGTTGTCATGGGATTCTAACGGATTTATTTATGTAGCTTAGTAGTTTGATCGCTTTAAAGATTTATGTGTGGTGAATCTTGATATCCTTGTATGGTTGTGTTTCATGTGTTTAGATACGTCGCAAACATCTAATTTGTTAATCTCTTGCGAAACGAGAGTGGATCTTGAGATTTAGAACTTGCCATGCTAGCATAGGATAGGTTGATGTTTTAACATCATGATTTGTAGCGTAAATAGAGATATTATGCTGCCCTATGTGATCAATATGGATGACTTGTTCTTCAACCATTATGTTTTCAAATCTTATAGAGATATAGGGTCTAAGCATAATTGGTGTCTATTCATCTTCTATCTCTTTTGTGGATGTATGTTTAGTTTGGTATTCGTATACTGAGAAGTAGCGTATACTTGTTCCGTGTTGTCTGATCAGATATCAAAACCATCATATGTATTGATTAAAGACATCAACTCTAAGCGAAGTAGATAATGATGTTAGGATCCCATGTTTATTCTCATATAAGTAATTCGTCTTTAATTCCCATTAGTTAATTAATTGTTAGTTAATTTAGTTTGTTGAGTATTGAATACAGTAAAAGAATACAGAGGGGGGGGTGAATGGATTCTTGAGTTTTTCTTCGGTTTTGAATCTTTGCAGCAAGATAAGTGATGAGTGTGTGAGATATGAAGATGCGGATAATTAAACACAAACACAACACAATATCACTCTAATCTAATATTTTATTAGATTAAAATGTTGCTACAATCTGTGAATACAAATGATAGTATTCTCAGCTTCGTTTTTCTCAGAGAGATATTTTCTGGATATATTTGAGAAACTTCAAAACCTTTTTTTTTTTTAGCTAAGGAAGTGAGGCTGTATCCTTATAGACATGGATACACCCCCTTGCTACAAATGAGGTAGGTAAAAACAAAAGCACTTTCCAGTCTGTCTATCTCATTTTAGTAAGAGTCCAAACGGCTACAGATTTGACTTTGAAAAGCCTGTTTAGATCCACTTCTTCAGCTCCTTGTCCCTTGTCTTATCTCTCCAAGCTTCTTTGTAGGCTTTCCAGCATGCTTTATAGGACAGAGTCAAATAAAGTATCCTGGCTTGTTGCAGGTTTCTGACTTGTACAATTCTTCAGTATTTTGTCCTCAAGAATGTATTCGAGAAGTGACTAAGTAAGTGATTCGAGAACTGGAGTTGACTTGATCGATAACTCTGAGTTCTCGAATAGTGTTATCTTGACATATCGAATCACTTCTCGAATAGCTCTTTTCTCTGGGACTCCTTGAGATATCGAATAGAGCATTTTGACATATCGAATCCCTGAGATATCGAATAGTGTATTCAGAGATATCGAATAGTGTCTTCTGAGATATCGAACTCCAGACTTCTCGAATGCTAGACTTCTCGAATAGACAAATGTACTTCTCGAATTGGTACTTAGGCAAATTCTTCATTTCTTCAAATCCCAACTGTGATTATTTGACAGTCTTCATTTCCTTGCTTGAGGCATGAACCTTAGAACTTCTTTCAAGCTTTATTCTTGACTTAGTAGGTACAGTTACACAGATAGAATTTGATGCCTATTACATAGTACAAACAAGTAGAAACTCTACAACTAGAGGTTCCCTCAGTTAAGAGGTCATGTAGGTAATGCATAGCATTACACATACTTAGGCTTGTTATTAGATGTATTCAGGCATGCCTCTGTGACTAACAATCTCCCCCAAATTGTGAGTAAGACCCTTAGTCACAATTTCATGTCTGATAACAAGCCTATCATACATAAAGATAAAACTTGACAGTACAGGTATGAATTTCCATTAGCAATTTGGATAGAACTACAGAGTGAGTAATCTTACAGCCTATGATGAAGAACTAGCCATTGTCTTTTGATTCCCTTTCCATAGCTTTGGCTTGAAATTCATCATATTCTTTCTCTCTTCTTTCTTTCTCCTTCCTTGTATTCTCATCCATCGCTTTTATTATTTCTGCCATAGCATCCAATTCTTCAAGCAAAATTGAGTCTTTGAAATCTTCAAGTACTGGTTCCAGAATATTTGCAGGATAGTGGTTGAGTAGATTCATTCTGATGTTGACTTGATTTCCATTCCTCCTCCTATACTTTACCATGTAGGGGTTGAACTGAACTCTACACAAACCCTTTTTCCTCAGCTTTTCTGCTTCACTTTCCAGTCTCTCAATTTCTTTCTCCCTTGCCAGCCATTTCTCAAAACACTCTTTTCTGACTTTTTCTTCATGATCTCTCTTCATTTTCACAAAATCAATTAGCTCCAGTTTCCATACTCTCTCCACTTTATCTTCTGAGCTCAACAGTGCAATGATTCTCTCTATGTCATATAGCTTGCCCCAGTGTTGACATCCTCCTTGTTTGAATTTCTCCTCCCTTCCATCCGAATATTTAATCTCAAGGCAATTATCAACAATGGCAACATGATAGATTCTTTGAGCTTGCAAAAATTGCAGTTGGTCTACATCATAATCTTCATCTAGTGGTTGGAGTTTTAGGCCTGGATAGATTGTCAGGGTTTTTGATATGGTTGGCTTTGATTTCCTTGCAGCTTGCTTGAACTTGATTCTTTTTACATGATTACTTGGCAGCAGTATGTGACCTTTGTTTGTAGACCATTGTAGTATTCCATTAGCAGTTTGCTTTTTGAAACATACAGATGGTTTCTTGACTTGAATCTTCTTCTCTTCTTGAGGTGGCAAGACAGTTGCAGAAGCCATAGATGCAAATTTTGAAAGGTCACTACTGGCAGCATTCACCCTAGACTTAGAGTCTTGTGTTGTGGTGAGGTTACTGTCAGCAATGCCTGAGGCTTGCTGTCTTCCACTTTTCCTCTCAGAGCCTTTACCTTGATCATCATCATTCTTCCTCTTCTCATCATCCTTCTTCTTCTTCTTGTCTTCATCACCCTTATTACTCCTGTGATGTCTTCTCCTTCCATCACTTTTATCTTTATCCTTGTCTTGATCTTTGCTTGGGTTGAACTTAGCAGTCTCAGATACAATGCCAGTTGCAATATATGACCTGAGATAAGATATAGCTTCTAATTCTTCTGCTGTTCTTGATCCCTTCTTCTTGATCAGTCTCTCAATGATGGCTATGATGAGATTTTTATTTTGAGGAGTTAGATGCTTAGGAATGACCAGCTGCTTGATATCTTCAATTCTTGTTCCAGCCTGGTAGATAATAGTTCTAGGATCTGTGAAAACTTCAGGTAGCCTTGAAGGTTGACCATTCCTCAATTCATCATGAAGACTCTTGTTGTTCTCATTTCCCTTCTCAATTAGTCCAAGGAGCACATTCACTTCTGAGTGCTTTAGACTCTGTAGAGTATTGATGGTTAAGTGCCATATCTTGTTCTTTCCTACCATCAATATCTCCTTGAGCCATAGATCATTAAGCCTCCTTGGTACTACAGTGAGACAGTCAATCTGACTCTTCAAACTCTCATGATATAGCAGAGCATCACCAGCCTGTTCTCTAGAGACTTTCAGAAGCTCCAAGAATGCATCATCATGATAGACATTTGAGTTTGCAATTTCTTGTAGCTTGGCCTCAGTGACCACCTTCACTTCTACTGGCTTGGCACTCTTAGATATTGAGATTTGAGGCTTGTCAGATGGCATACTCCCTGCAACCACTGTGGTTGTAATAGACTGCCTTTGACCATCAGGAGTAGTGATGTGCACAGTTGGTAGAGTGACAACTGGCAGAGAAGTGGGAGGCAGATGAGTAGTAGATTTCAAAGTTCTCTGATGGCCACCCTCAGTGATCTTGATGCCCTTTTCTAGTGATCTCTCCCCCTTTGGATTTGAGTTCTTTGATATCCTCTTCTCCCCCTTAGGCTTGTTGACAGACACAGGGACTGTAGGATGCACCTTTGGAGTTGAAGATTCATCAGGTAGAGGAAGACCCATGTGCTTCATCATTGCAGACAACATTGATTGTTGATGCAGAAGAACATCAGCTGTGGTGGTGGCTTGAGTGTTCAACTGCTCAGTCAGAGTTGTCACAGTGTCTGTAAGATGAGCATTGGACTTGTGGAGAGAGACTACCTCCTTTTCAAGAGTATCCACTTTAGTGAAGAGTTCATTGGCCTTAAAACCAGATAGGGATTGATCCTTCAGTCTCTGCACTTCGAACCTTGACATCTCATGCACAGGAACCTCAGTGACCAGCTTGTCTCCATATTGATTTGCAAAGAGGGTCCTGAGCATGGCATTGGCATCAGTTGTCTGATCTGATAAGGATTGAAATTTGTGCCCCAGACCTGTGACAGCATCCTTGAGAATAGCTAAACCATTGTCCATCCTGGTGCAAGTAGCATTGCAGGTTCGAATGTCCTTGAGCACAGTCTCCAATTGAGGGAATTTAGCATCAAAAGTCCTCTTGATCTCATGCACCTCCTTGGTTGTAGCTGAACACACTTCATTAATTTCTGTCTTTAAGCCTTTACCAAGATAGTGTGCAGCTTTGAGAATGCCTTTATAGCTGTCATTCACTGCTTCAAACACATCAGTAGGGTTGAGAGATTTGGCATTGGACCCTAGTGAAGTGATGTACTCTTCTCTGAGATACTGGAGACCTTCTGAGAGAGGGATTGAATTGGTTCCTTGCAGCCAAGCATCGATATTCCCATCTCTCTCAGTTTCATCTATGATTTTCTCCTTCTGTAGCTCTACATCCTCTTTGTGACATAGGAGAATAGCTTCATAGTCTGGATTGGGCATGTTTGCAGTGAGAAGGTGCTGAGCAATTTTTGTGAACTCAGGGATCTGATCCACAACTAAGCTTTGAAGTGCTTCAACCGTCAATTGTGGTGGAACAGACCCTGATCCTGAAGCACTGTCATGTTGCACAGGCTTCAGCCATTGAGACAAAAAGTTAGAGCTAGAGCTAGGCTCCTCAGTTACAGATGCAACTTCTGCAACCGGATGAACAGACTCTACTACTGTTGTCTCCACAGAAGTGGGATGAGTTACAACAGTAGTTGACACAGGCACAGAGTCTCTAGTAAGAACTAGTGAATCCTCTGTGTTTGTGATGGTGTCATTAGGATATGCCCCAGCATGCATTCCCTGACCATCCAAATGTGGTACCTGGGTGGTGAGCAAGGTGTCATGCACCAAGTCACTTGAATTCATTGGCTCATCAAAGGAAAAGAATTCTTGATGATCAATGCCTTGCTCCTCAATTGCTTGAGGTGCAGGCTTCAAAGAAATATGAGTGGTAGATTCTGAAAGAGAAGTGTGTTGTAGACAAGATTTTGGCAACTCCCCCTGAGAAATAGAGGGAGTTTCAGTTATGATGTGCTCTCCACTCAGTGTTGTGCCAGCCTTATCACTCCCTTGTGCTGACTCTTTACAGATAGGTGCATTGGGGAGGATGCTTGATTCTATAGATGCATCCTGTTGAGAGAATACATCTAGTGAGCTGTGTGCCCCTGATTTTACAGCTTCAGCCATTTGAGTGACTGAAGAGGTGGTTTTAGACTTCTTCTTCTTCTTTAGGCTTATGATAGGTAACTCAGGTTTCTCACTTTCTAACCCTAGTTCTACAGCCAAGGCTGCTTCAGTTAAGATTTCTAAAGGTTCAGAAGCAACCTGTTTTCTCTTCTTTTTACTAACATCACCCTTTTGAGAGGATGATGCAGTTGGCTCTTTGCTGGATAGAGTGTTTGGCTGAGGGGGTTGGTTAGCAGGCCTTGGGTTAGCATTTTGTTCTCCTTGCTTAGGCTGTGCTAACTGTGATTTAGAATCAAATATTGGCATGTTGTGGGGGTAAGACCTAAACAAACCCTCCATTTGGGGAGTTATGCTAAGTCTTACATCCACATCATTCCTAGTCTCCAAATTACCAAAAATGAGTTTGGTCATGGACCTAGGATAGCCTATTTTACTCTTATCTACTCCAGGCAATTCAATCAAAGAAGCATTTTTAAAGTTAAGCACTGATTGAATAAAGCGAGGAAAGAAAATTTCATTACCTCTCTTGGCTGTGGTCTGACCAAGTCTCCCATAGAGTTCCTGTAGGATGAGAAGTCCAACATCTATCTTTCTCCCATGAGCCAAGGCATAGGCAATCTGCTGCACGGGTGTACTAATCTGATCAAAGCTTGATTTCCGTGCAGTGAATACATGAAGGAGTGTAGCAAATACAAAGCTCCATTCTTTCCTTAAGAACTTCCTATTCAACTTTCCCAGCTTGATAGTATCAGAGTAGTTGATGAAGTCAAAGAATTCTTCCAACTCATCATTGGAGGCCAGAGCATCATACGTCTCTTGCTGCATATCCAAGGCTTGATTCATGTCTGCAGTGGTGATAGTGATATCCTCTCCTTGAATCTTGCAGTGAACAATATAAGAAGTGATAGCGTTCTCAAGAGCGATGACCTCCACAGTAGCAGTCCTCCAGAATTGTTCCAATAGATCTATGTACAGAGTTGGGTTGGCTGAGAGCGCACTCTTGATGTATGATTCAGACAACCACCGAACAAAGCACTTGAAATTGGCATTCGGTGCTTCCACATCACTGGTGATTGCGATGAAATTAGTTTGGAATGATATGGTGAGTTTAGGGTTTGCCATTTGGGTAGAGAAGAAAAGAGAATTAGGATTGAAGAAGAAATTCGCAGTTAGGGTTTTTCAGAGGTTTCAGGAGTTGAGGTGCTTGAGAAATCGAACGAAAAGAATTGAATAGTTGTGAAGTTGTATGTATATATATATGAATGTCTTGAGTTGTCGATAGATAAGTGTTCTGTAGCGACAAGTCATTCGAGAAGTATGAAACAACTATTCGAGAAGTCAAGAAAGGCTTATTCGATATCTCAGACAGTTTGTAACTCACAGCTGGCAGTTATTTGACTCAGAAAATAATTCTAAGCTAAATAAAATATGTTTTTATGAGCGAAATGAAATTTTGAATATAAATCCAAAAAGCGATTAAGTGTCAGCGAAAAATCAGCCTTTTCAAATGATTCGATAACTCAAATGCAGTATTCGAGAACTCTATCATTAGAGAACTAAAATACTCTATTCGAGAACTCAAAGTGTGCTATTCGATTTCTCTAAGAGACACTATTCGAGAACTCAAGAGGGTTCTAGATAGGCCTATTCGAGAACTCGAGCCAAGACATAACAATGAACCATTCGAGAAGTCTGACTTATCGACCTATACTTTTCACTCATAAAATTCAATTTTCACTATCTTTTAAAATTTACCAGAAATATTCACTGAAGAATATTCTACTAAATTAAATAGTGATTTTCTCAAAATTTCACAGAAATTTCAAGCTAAAGATGTATGATTTTCAACATGTGCAGCATTGGAATATTTATAGATCATACTCCAGCCAATACTTACTTTAAAAATATTGAGCATTTGATAAGGTAAGTATTTACTGCTGCAACAATCTAGTTGATATACTCACTTAGCCAGAATTCGAAGAATTCAGCATTCCAATCTCACTGACCAGCCTAGTGAAGGTGGCTTCATCTAATGGCTTAGTGAATATGTCAGCTAGTTGTTTTTCTGTGGGAACATAATGTAACTCAATGGTTCCATTAGTTGCATGCTCCCTTATGAAATGATATCTGATGTCAATGTGCTTTGTTCTAGAATGATTGACAGGATTGGCAACTATAGAGATTGCACTTGTGTTGTCACACATGATAGGAATTCTTTCCAACACAAGTCCATAATCTCTAAGTTGGTTTCTAATCCAAAGCACTTGAGCACAGCAACTTCCAGCAGCTATGTATTCAGCTTCAGCTGTGGAAGTTGACACAGATTGTTGTTTCTTGCTGTACCAAGAGACTAACCTTTGGCCAAGAAACTGGCAGCTACCTGATGTGCTTTTCCTATCCACTCTGCATCCAGCATAATCAGCATCAGAATAACCAACCAGATTGAACCCTGTGTCCTTAGGATACCATAACCCCAAGTTTGGTGTGCCTTTCAGATATTTGAAGATCCTTTTTATTGCTATCATGTGTGATTCCTTTGGGTTTGATTGAAACCTTGCACATAAGCATGTAGCAAACATGATATCTGGCCTACTAGCAGTGAGGTAGAGTAGAGAACCGACCATGCCTCTGTAGATTGAGATATCTACCTTTTTGCCCTTAGCATCATCATCTAACTTGGTGACAGTGGCCATGGGTGTCTTCGCAGGTGAGCATTCTTCCAAATCAAATTTCTTCAGTAAATCTTTAATGTATTTGGTTTGACTTATAAAAATGCCATCCTTCCTTTGACTCACTTGCAGTCCAAGAAAGAATGTTAATTCTCCCATCATACTCATCTCATATCTGCTTTGCATGAGCTTAGAGAATTTTTCACACAGCTTCTCATTTGTAGAGCCAAATATGATATCATCCACATAGATTTGAACTAGGATAATATCATCACCATGTTTCTTGTAGAACAGTGTCTTGTCCAGTGTGCCTCTAGTGAATTGATTCTCCAGTAGAAATTGTGATAGTGTGTCATACCATGCCCTAGGAGCTTGCTTGAGTCCATACAATGCTTTAAGTAATCTGTAGACAAAGTGGGGAAACTGTGGATCCTCAAAGCCAGGTGGTTGTTGCACATATACTTCTTCTTCCAACTCCCCATTCAGGAATGCACTCTTGACATCCATTTGATAGACCTTGAAATTAGAATGTGCAGCAAATGCCAAGAAAATTCTGATGGCTTCTAGTCTAGCAACAGGGGCAAAGGTCTCATCATAGTCAATACCTTCCTGTTGAGAGTATCCTTTTGCAACCAACCTTGCTTTGTTTCTTATGACTACACCATTTTCATCCATCTTATTCCTTAGAACCCATTTAGTTCCAACAACGGTTCTATCCTTTGGTGCAGGCACTAGTTCCCATACTTTGCTTCTTTCAAATTGATTTAGCTCCTCTTGCATAGCAATTATCCAGTCAGGATCCAACAATGCATCATCAAGTTTCTTAGGCTCAACTTGGGATAGAAAGCAGCCATAGAGACATTCATTTATAGTTGCTCTCCTTGTCCTTACTCCTGCATTTGGATTTCCAATTATCTGATCTGCAGTGTGTGATCTATCCCATTTCCTTGTATGTTCAGATTGATTTCTCATCCTTGATGTTGCTTCATCATTTAGATCATGATCATCTGCATTTCCTCCCCCTGTGAAGTTGTCACTCCTCACAGGTGTATCTTGGATGCTTGTTTCTTCATTGTTGGTTGACACAGGTTCTTCATTCACTTGAGTTTGTTGGATTATGAGTTCAGATTCACTTTCAATCTCCTCATCAGAATCATCTAGATTGTCAAACCTAAAGGGATCTTTATCTTCATCATTGGCTTCTTCTAATCCAGGTAGTTTGCTGTCATCAAATGTTACATCTGTGCTCTCCATTACTTTCTTTTGACAAATGACATAAACTTTGTATGCAATTCTTTCCATAGAATAGCCAAGAAAGATTCCTTCAAATGCCTTTGCATCAAACTTTCCAACATATTCTGAATTATCTTTTAGCACAAAGCACTTGCTTCCAAAAGTATGAACATACTTTAGAGTAGGCTTCTTTCCAGTCATCAAGTTGTAAGGTGTCTTTCCAGTGTTTTTGTTGATGAGGGTTCTGTTTTGGATGTAGCATGCAGTGCTCACAGCCTCAGCCCAAAAACATGTAGGCATCTTTGCATCAAGTAGCATTGTTCTAGCAGCCTCTATCAGAGTCCTATTCTTTCTCTCAACAACTCCATTTTGTTGTGGAGTCCTTGGAGCTGAGAATTGTTGAGAAATACCATTTTCTTTGCAGAATGCTCCAAGCATGGCATTTCTGAATTCTGTCCCATTATCACTTCTTAATGCAATCACACTTGCATTTATGGCCTTTGCTTCTTTGTCAACTTTCTTTATGTGCTCAATGATTACTTGTGGAGCCTCATCCTTTGATGCCAGAAATTCTACCCATGTATACCTTGTAAAATCATCAACCATCACTAGAGCATACTTCTTCCTTCCTAGTGACATAATATTGACAGGCCCAAACAAATCCATATGAATCAGTTGCAGGGGCTTGGTTATAGATGTCACTGTTTTTGACTTGTGGCTTGATCTTTTCATTTTTCCCTTTTGACACGCCTCACACACTCCTTCTTGACAGAATTCAAGTGTGGGCATGCCTCTCACTAACTCTCTTTTGACTAGGGAATTAATGGCTTTGAAGTTCAGGTGTGATAGCTTCTTGTGCCACAGCCAACTGTCTTCATTTGATGCTTTTGAGTAGAAGCAACAAATTGTGTCCTTGCTTGCAGAGTCCAAATTGGCTACAAACAGGCTTCCCTTCCTTACTCCAGACAGAGCAAAATCACCAGTCTTCTTGTGGGTGATCAAACATTCATCTTTGTCAAAGTTCACTTTGAAGCCTCTGTCAGTGAATTGACCAACACTCAGTAGATTATGCTTGAGCCCCTTGACCAGTGCTACATTCTCAATGATGACATTTCCAATTTCCAACTTGCCATATCCCAGTGTGTTGCCGATGCTGTCATCTCCAAAAGCAACCATTGGGCCAGCCTTTTCCTCATACTGTGATAGCAGGGCCATATCACCAGTCATATGATTTGAGCATCCACTGTCCAAAATCCACATGACCTTCTTTTTACTTTCTTTGCCCTGCAAACACAAAAGTATTACTTCTCCTTTGGTACCCAAACGAGTTTGGGTCCATGTGACTTAGTGACAGTTTTATCAAAATCAGCATGCTTATCAGTTTTCTTGATGTTGGTCTTCTTGTCACTGTTGGGAGTCTTAGAATCAGGGTTCTTAGACTTAGGTGACAGAGGTACCTTCCTAACTTTAGGAGGACTTGAAGACTTTGTCCTTGTGTAGTGTGTGTGAACATTATGATTGATACAGCCCTCCATGAATTGTCTTCTCAAATTAAAACAACTAGTCATCACATTCATGTTACATGGCATACAATCAAGTTTATCACAGAAAGGAGAGTCTCTATGTCTTAAAGGCACAGAGCAATCATAGAATGGTTTAGCAACACTACCAGATGGTTTCTTGCAAGCATGAGTCAAATGATTAGAGCTAAAACAGTTTTGACAAACTTTCCTAGGGGCATTTGGCACATAAGCATAGTTGTTATCTTTGTTAATCCCTAATTTGCCATTCCTGTTTGGTCTCTTATTAGTCTCTTTCTTCTTAGTCTCATAATTTCCAGCTGAAACAAACTTTACAGGTTTCTCAAGTCTAGGTCTACCTCCTACTGGCTCCTTGGCTTTGGTTTTGACATTCTTACTCTCAGAGGATGCTTGTTGTTCATTTGATTGTGCCTCATCTTCATCCTCCAACATTTGCTTGATGAGTAAGGCATCCTCATCAATCTCAAGTGTTGGTGTTTTAAATATTGGATTCTCAGTCTTTTTCAAAACCTGAGGCACCTCCTCTTGAACAACAATGTCATCTTCAATGACTGCATAGCCTTTCCTCTGTTTAAGAGTGTCATAATCAAGTCCAATGGCAGCCTTAGGTCTAGCTAGATTTTTCTCATGATAAGACTGCAATAGACTAGAGGAATTCTTAAATGTTTTCAACTTAAATTCATTTTCAGCTAATTCATCCCTAAGAGCTTTCTCAACTTGACTAGCACATAGAACTTTGTTCTTTAGATACTCAATCTCTTGTTTAAGATTTTCTATTTGCACAGTAGTTAGCTCTAGTTCCTCATTTCTCTTATTTAACAGTTCATTCCTGGTAGACAGTTTAGCAATCTCTTCATTAGCAGCAGTCATACTAGTATGAATGTTAAACATCTCAACGGATAGTTGTTCAACCAAAGATTTATATTCAGAAACAGACATGTCTATGGTAGTGAGAGATGGTACCTGTGAGTCTGATGCAGATGGTTCTTCCTTGGAATTGGCCATCAAGGCATAGTTGCAGAATTCTTGTTCTTCCCCATCACTGTCAGAATCATCCCAACACTTCCCTTCAGCTATGTAAGCCTTACCTGGTGTCTGCTTCTTTAGAAGGGCCTCATACTTAGCTTCAAGCTCAAGAAACTCCTTATCCTTCTTTTTAGGCTTCTTGCATTCACTGGCAAAATGCCCTAGGTCATTGCATCTATAACATCTTACAGATGACCTATCCACATAGCTGGTTTTGAATCTGTTCTTGTTTGTTTTCATAGGTGCCTTGCCCTTGTTGAATGAATGATTTTGAGGTCTAGGCTTGAAGGGCTGATTCCTCTTGAATCTGATGTTTGGAAATTTTCTAGCCATAAAAGCATATGATGTATTTTCCATGCCATCCAGCTCTTCAAGAGTGTAGAACTCATCTTCTTCCTTGTCATCAGAAGGTTCAGTCACTACTTCCTCAGTTTCTTCGTCATCTACTATCTCTTCTATTCTCAGCTGACTTGCAGATGCTTCCAGGTCTTGAATAGATTTGTTGACAATCAAGGCACAGGATGTGTTTATCATTCTGCCTTGGTTAGCTTGGATAGCCCTCTTTTGAAGCAACTCAAGCTCGTGTGTCTTTAAAACCCCATAGAGCACATCATACGTGACTTTGTTCAAATCTCTTTCTCTTAGAGATATGACCCTTTGCTCTAGATGGTTTGGTGACGATAGTAGAAACTTCATATTTAATTCCTTAGTGCTGTAAACCTTCCCATTCATTTGGAGCTCAGTCACCAGCTTGTGAAATCTTTCAAACACATCAGTGATACTTTCCTTGGGCTGTGCCATGAACGCCTCATACTGTGTGACCAGTATCTGTTTCTTATTTTCTCTTACCTCCTCTGTCCCTTCACATAACACCTCGATGTGATTCCACATGTCCTTGGCTGATCTGCATGATGCTACGTTGGCAAACATCGACATATCCAAGGAGTCTATGATTAACAACATGAGGTGGCTGTCTAGGGCAATCTTTTCCTTCTCTGAGTCCGTCCATTTGGATGGCTCTTTTGGAACGTATGATCTAGGAATGACTACTGCACCCACTGTGGATTCAGCAACTTCTTGTTGTGGTATGAATGGACCATTCTTGAGAATGTCAGGGTAGAGAGGATTGGCAGCTTTGATGAACAACAACATTTTTATTTTCCAGAGGTTGTAATTTTCTTTGTCGAATTTAGGGACCTTTACCGTACCTGTAGTCTTTGGTGTATTCGAACTCATGATCGTTTTCTGTTTAGATTAAACAGCCTGCTTTGATACCACTTGTTGAGTATTGAATACAGTAAAAGAATACAGAGGGGGGGGGGGTGAATGGATTCTTGAGTTTTTCTTCGGTTTTGAATCTTTGCAGCAAGATAAGTGATGAGTGTGTGAGATATGAAGATGCGGATAATTAAACACAAACACAACACAATATCACTCTAATCTAATATTTTATTAGATTAAAATGTTGCTACAATCTGTGAATACAAATGATAGTATTCTCAGCTTCGTTTTTCTCAGAGAGATATTTTCTGGATATATTTGAGAAACTTCAAAACCTTTTTTTTTTTTAGCTAAGGAAGTGAGGCTGTATCCTTATAGACATGGATACACCCCCTTGCTACAAATGAGGTAGGTAAAAACAAAAGCACTTTCCAGTCTGTCTATCTCATTTTAGTAAGAGTCCAAACGGCTACAGATTTGACTTTGAAAAGCCTGTTTAGATCCACTTCTTCAGCTCCTTGTCCCTTGTCTTATCTCTCCAAGCTTCTTTGTAGGCTTTCCAGCATGCTTTATAGGACAGAGTCAAATAAAGTATCCTGGCTTGTTGCAGGTTTCTGACTTGTACAATTCTTCAGTATTTTGTCCTCAAGAATGTATTCGAGAAGTGACTAAGTAAGTGATTCGAGAACTGGAGTTGACTTGATCGATAACTCTGAGTTCTCGAATAGTGTTATCTTGACATATCGAATCACTTCTCGAATAGCTCTTTTCTCTGGGACTCCTTGAGATATCGAATAGAGCATTTTGACATATCGAATCCCTGAGATATCGAATAGTGTATTCAGAGATATCGAATAGTGTCTTCTGAGATATCGAACTCCAGACTTCTCGAATGCTAGACTTCTCGAATAGACAAATGTACTTCTCGAATTGGTACTTAGGCAAATTCTTCATTTCTTCAAATCCCAACTGTGATTATTTGACAGTCTTCATTTCCTTGCTTGAGGCATGAACCTTAGAACTTCTTTCAAGCTTTATTCTTGACTTAGTAGGTACAGTTACACAGATAGAATTTGATGCCTATTACATAGTACAAACAAGTAGAAACTCTACAACTAGAGGTTCCCTCAGTTAAGAGGTCATGTAGGTAATGCATAGCATTACACATACTTAGGCTTGTTATTAGATGTATTCAGGCATGCCTCTGTGACTAACATAGTTAATCAAACCCCAATTTTGTTAATCGTCTTAGCAGTGAGTAATAATCATACATTGTTGCATAGGTACATTAACTGATTTAAAACCTAAGATCTCTGTGGGAACGAACTTGACTTCTATCTGTGTTACTTGTGACCACGTACGCTTGCGTGATTTTGTGTTAATAAGCATTAACAATATAACCAGTCCCTTCCATTGATAAAGAGATATGTATATTGGACAATGTGATCCAGACAAACTTAGCCATTATCTCAGTTGAAATGAAACCAACCATGTTCTACCGAGGCTTGAAAATCAGTACACTATTACTCAAGATTATAAAACCCATAGAGAGTGCTTTATTTTTAGAGTTTTTGCAGTCGAAGGTAAAAGCAAAAAAGCCTTCAACATGGTAAGTCATATCACACAACCCTTCTCAACCCTTAAACGCACAAGCACACAAAAATTGGTATTGGTGAGGAAGAGACTCCCCAACCAAAAAACCAAGCATAGAAACCTCACTAAGATCAGTCATATAATCATTACTATTCAAATTCACATTCTCAACCATTTCAACAACATTATTATTTAAAGCTGGAGAAAAAAAATAAACCCAATATCATCCACTTGATGATTCACGAGAGTATGATTCCTTAGGAAGGTGTAAGGCACACCAGTTACCATCGCTCCATCCAAATGAAGCCACCTTCTATTCGAGCCCTTCGGAACATCACTGGTTCTGTTCCCACTGCTAATCATGCTAGAGCCAATTAAGGAGTGAACGGGTAGCGTCTCGATAGTTATCCCTTTGCCTTTACTGTTTTCGTAATATTTGGGGGGTTATCGTTCGCAGGGAAGGACTTAATTAAACACAAGTTCAATTTCAAATATCTTAATGTTCAGAAGTGTAAAGAAGAATTTGGGGAATTTGTTTATTAACTAAAATATCAATTAAGCAAATAAAAATGGTGAATTAACAATAATAATTAAAGGCAATCCAAGAATCAGGCATCTTCAGTGGTATTAATGAATGTGCATGAAATTGTGATATTCAGCCTCATACCTTGCTAAAAACATTCCTCTAATGATTATATTGCTCTCTCCCAAGATACTACATAATACCCACAAATACGTATTGATGTCACTCCCATGATCACACAACACATAATTATAAGTTATTAAGCCCAAGGAATACATGTCTCATAATTCGCATATTAATCTCCCAATTGAATAATTGAATTACGTTTGTCGCAACATTTACTAGAATTATAATTCATCTCCCGAATCGTTACAATCCCTAAAATACAATCTAGGGTTCATGACTCCCTAAATTGGGTTAAGTGCTCAACAACAAATTAGCAAGAATGAGATATCACATAATAAAATCACACAAACATATTAACCACTGAATACTACCTAATTCCCAGATTTGGGAATTAGTTACCCATGACAAACAGGGCCGGCCCTGAGGTTTTCGGGGCCCGGTGCGGGAAAAGTTTCGAGGCCCTTTTTAATCGCGCGAAGCGCGGAAATTTTTTTGGTTCCGAATTAGATCCGGATTTTTAATCGCGCGAAGTGCGGATTTTTTTTAGGATCTTGAGTAATTTGTTATTTATAAATATGTATGTATTAGATAGGAGCCCCCCTAAATATGTATGTGTTAGAGAGGAGGAGCCAATATGCTATTTTTGTATAATTAACTCTTAATAATATTTTTAGGGGCCCCAAAAATATTATTTTTTGTATAATTAACTCTTAATAATATTTATAGAGACCCCGAAATGCTATTTATAGATGCTCTAAATTGATATTTTTTGTAAGATAATAATATTAATTTAAATATATATATATATATATATATATATATATATATTTGACTATATATATATACTATAAAAAAAAATTGGGCCCCCTGACCCAATGGGCCCTGTGCAACCGCACTATTGGCACTGGGCCAGGGCCGGCACTGATGACAAATATAGAAAACAAACATATATTGATGGGCAAAATCATTGTTACAAGAGAAAAGAGTAAAGAAGATACAACTTGAAGAATCTCGTAAAGTTTGGAGTGAATCCCTTCAATCCTTGCTCTCAAATCCTCTCTCCAAAGTGTTTTTTTCCTCTCTCGTTAAAAACAAAAATGCTCTCTATATCAAAAACTGATCGCCCTTTTGTTTTCCAACCCTCATCTAATAATAATGCTTTTTTTTTCTTTCCTAAAATAAGTTGGGCTTTTGTAAAAATTCGTAACCAGCTGTACCGTTCTGATCCTGGACTGCTACAGTAGGAATATGCGTTCTGGGCTGCTTCAGGCCTGTAGAGAATTTCAATACCTTCGCGTGGGCTGTAATTTCGCCCCATTCTGATTCCTGGAACTCAAGATATGACCCAAATAAGAATTGTTGTGCAGGCCCACCGTTAAATCCGAATTTCCACATTAAAAAGTCTAATTAAGCTCATTTTCTTCCAACTTTAGGAATTATTTATTATCTGCAATAAAACATTAAACTATAATTAATAAATACCCAATTAATTACAAAATCCTATAAATATGAGAATAAAATCATACTAAAGTATATATAAATATACACTTTACCAAATATCCCCGCACTTAGTCTTTTGCACGTCCTCGGGCAAACTAAATAAAATACACTAAACTAACTAACTAGTACCACTTCTGTAGGTGATCACGGTTGCATTTAGCATATGCAACAAGCCCTTTAAACCCCTAGGTAGCCCTAGTGGACGAGTGAGGTCTCGTGAGGGCCTCTAGTGAATGTACCCACAAAATCCATCTAGCTCATGCAAAAGATTAAACGCTAATACAACACCACACATGTAAGTCCTCTCATGCCATATCAACTTAAGAATCACAATGAGTATGCAATGTCTTGGTGTCGAAAGTGCAAGTATTCACATGGTCTACTTAATGAACATGCATAAGATCACAAAATTTCATGTCAAGTGCAAAAATAGTTGGTAAGCATGCTAAGCCCACAAGAAACACATCTTTAAGTCTAAACCTGGGATCTCCTATACCAAAACAAGTAACAACTCACCTTTCACTCACAAATGAATATTCACTAAAAAACAAGGTTAAGTGTATCACTCTATTCCAACAAATCATAAACACGCTTCACACTCGCAATTAATCTCACTCTAACACAACATACACCACTGATGATAATCAAAAGATCTTTATTCGGATTGTAATGGGGGCTAGGGACAAGGTATGTCAAATAAAGCCAAAACAGGTTAATGTCAAAAGCTAGTACCCAACAACATAATTCATTCAACTCCACCCTATCATCCCCACACTTGAATCTGTTTATTCTCTTTTAACAAGGAACTTGACTAGTCGAATGAAAACGGATCATAGAAACATAAGTATGCTCTCACATAAATAATATTATTTTTTTTCTTTCTTTGTTTTTTTTAAGAGAGCTAAATATAAACAAGAACAATGATCCCAAGTTATTATTACAAACTTCGACTAACAAGTAACAACCAAACCCAATATTTTCCCAAAAGTAATGATCATCAATAAAAAACCCCCCTTTTTGCACACCTTATCACTCCCTTACTATACTAGCCTTTGACAATTGGGTTCAAGTTAATGTAAGGCCAATACAAGAAAAAGGATATAGGCAAGTAATGTGGTGTGTCACCGAAAGAATAGGATTAAGCTCAATGGGGTAACTAATTGATCATGTTTAAATGGTGTGGAAATATGGAAATATGAAGTTATTCTAAGTGCCTTTATCACCTTATCATCAAATAGTGTCATGCATTTCAAGAAAGATCTCAAGTAAGTGCTAGCAATGTAAACAACATGTGGACACTCAAGCAAACGAATTAAATGCGAAAGATATGCATATAGGCTCAAAACTCGCTTGGTGCGGCAAAGCAAAATCAATCCCAAGTAAAAAGAATCTCTAACGCACCTACTTGTACTCAAAGCATGCAAACCAAGTCATCTTGCGCATATTCATGTCATTCTAATCACTTACAACATTCAATAAGTCTACCAGTTTCAACTTGCAAGTGTATGTGTGTGCACAAGAACAAAGCATATCACTTCTCAAACAAAAGCTTCCATAACACAAAATTCCTATAGCATGCATGAGTGCATCAAGGCATGTTACAACAAATAATCATTTTACAAGGCCAGAATTATTTTTGCAATTTTTAAATTTTCTGATTTTTTTCTTAATTTTTAATTAATTAATGACACTATATACAACTATTGAAAACACATCCCCACACTCAAATGGGTCAATGTCCTCATTGACAAATTAAACAATTAATTGTACAATAATAATACTAAAAAGAAAAGAAAGAAAACTCCCCTAAAGATGCTTGGTGTGAACAATAGAGATGCCACATAATTGTTGCTCCGCTTGGAAATGCGATTGGTATGTGCTAAACCTAAACACATACGTTAGGACCATGTACACACATATATTACATTAGTAAATTACAAAATAAAATCTTTACAAATTTCTATTATGATTTTACATTATTAAGAAGAATATATATATATATATATATATATATATATATATATATACATAGTATACAAGTAATTTACCAAAAGTTATAAAAAAAATAATAATATAGATAACAAAAATAAATTATAATAATATATATAAATAATTATACAATAATCACATAATAAAATATAATAACATATAAAATATAATATGAATAACATAACAGAATATAATTTTAAAATAATATAATACAAATACTAAAATATAATATAATTAATTTAGTACAATATAATATACAATAAGATATTTACATAAATAATACTATAAATAAACTATTTAATATTAAGTACAATAAAACCAGGTGATTGTAATGTACTACAGTTCTAGTGCTCCGTGTGTGCGAGTGGACTACAAGCGCGAGGAAGTACGGCCGGGGGGGGGGGGGGATTGGTTGCGCGCGCCACAGAGAATGATGCACGCCAATCACAGAAATAGCACGTTCGTTCACAAATTTCTGCTCTTCTCCTTTGTTTTTACATTTTTCGTGTGCTCGCCATGCATTTAATATGCTCCCCATGCAAAAATTGCTGCTTCTGCTATTTATTTATTGATTTTTTTTTACAGAACATTTTAAGAGCTGAAATATGAGCTGCACCAAAATCTCAAATAAATTGTTCCATCCCCTCAAAATTCCTGAAACACTTCATAAAAATTCATCAAGGCACCTTGTGGGAGTAAAAAAAAACTAAAAAAAATTATCTATCTCTAATAATAATAATAATAATAATAATAATAATAATAATAATAATATCTAGCCTAAAAACAAATCAATACAAATTTACTAAACTTGCAAAAATTTTGGGTTGCCTCCCAATAAGCGCTTGTTTAACGTCATTAGCTCGACGCCATCATTGATTAAGTGTTAGGATCAGCGAGAAGAACATAATCTCTTCTCTCCATATCATCTCCAATAAGGTATGGCTTCAATCGCTGCCCGTTCACCTTAAACACATATGATCCCTCTCTAGTAATCTCAACAGCACCATGAGGATATACCTTCACAATCTCAAACGGTCCTGACCATCTTTATTTCAGCTTTCCTGGGAAAAGTTTGAGCCTTGAATTGAATAATAGAAGTTTTTGCCCCACTTCGAATTCTTTCTTTTGGATGTGCTTGTCGTGCCATCATCTTGTCTTTTCCTTGTAAACTCTAGAACTATCATAAGCTTGGAGCCTAAATTCCTCAAGCTCATCAAGTTGTAGCAAATGCTTCACTCCCGCGGATTTCAATTCTAGATTCAAATTTCTTGTTGCCCAAAATGCCTTGTACTCAAGCTCAACGGGCAAATGACAAGCTTTCCCGAATACCAACCTATATGGATACATTCCAATAGGCGTTTTAAATGTTGTCCTGTACGCCAAAAGAGCATCATCAAGCTTTGTTGACCAATCTTTTCTTGAAGTCGCCACTGTTTTCTCCAAAATTGACTTAAGCTCGCGATTTGAGATTTCAACCTGGCCACTCGTTTGTGGATGATACGGAGTCGCCACTTTCTGTGTCACGCCATACTTCTTCAAAAGATCCTCCACCTGTTTATTGCAAAAGTGTGAGCCCCCATCATTGAAAATAGCCCTTGACTCCAAACCTGGTGAAGACATACTTTTGTAGGAACTTTTTCACTACTCTAGCATCATTTGTAGGAGATGCAATTGCTTCAACCCATTTTAACACATAATCCACTCCCACCAAAATATACTTGTTCCCATAAGAAGATGGAAATGGACCCATGAAGTCCATCCCCACACATCGAAAATCTCAACTTCAAGGATAGATTGCAAAGGCATTTCATTTCTTCTTGAAATATTTCCAACTCTTTGACACCGATCACATGTTGCAACAAATTTTCTTGCATCGTGATATAGTCGGCCAATAGAAGCCCGACTGCCAAATTTTTGCAACTATCTTCATGCTACTGTTATGACCTCCACACTCTAGAGAATGACAATGTCTGAGGATATCAGGAATCTCTTCATGAGGTGTACATCTCCGCATTATTCCATCAGCACATTCCTTATAAAGTAGCGGTTCTTCCCAGAAGTAGTGCTTCACGTCAAATAAGAATTTCTTCCTTTGTTGATAAGTAAGTTCACTTGGCACAATACCTCCCACGATATAATTTACGAAGTCCGCATACCATGGTGTAGACAAAGAGATAGCTAGCAGTTGTTCTTCCGAAAATTTATCATTGATAGGTATATCACTTCCTACCAGTCTATCTCCCTGGTCTAATCTTGACAAATGGTCAGCTACCATGTTTTCAGAACCCTTCTTGTCTCGAATTTCAAGATCAAATTCCTGGAGTAAGAGAATCCATCGGATTAGACGAGGCTTTGCATCCTTCTTTGACATTAAGTAACGAATCGGAGCATGATCCGTATAGACAATCACCCTAGATCCCACAAGATAAGATCTGAATTTGTCAAAAGCAAAAACCACAGCAAGTAGCTCTTTCTCTGTTGTTGAATAATTTGTCTGTGCATCATCAAGTGTCTTGCTTGCATAGTAAATCACGTGCATGCGCTTCTCCTTCTTCTGTCCCAAAACTGCACCCACGGCATAGTCACTAGCATCACACATAATTTCAAAAGGCAAGCTCCAATCAGGAGATGACATTATAGGTGCCAATGTCAATTCCTTCTTAAGTCTGTTAAAAGCATCCAGACAACTCTCGTCAAACTCAAAGACACTATCCTTTTCAAGAAGATTGCAGAGGGGTCGAGATATTTTCGAAAAATCCTTAATGAACCGTCGATAAAAACCAGCATGTCCAAGAAAGCTTCTAATTCCCTTCACAGATGACGGTGGTGGCAATTTCTCAATCACTTCAATTTTTGCCCTGTCGACCTCAATGCCTTTTTCAGAAATTTTGTGCCCAAGAACAATGCCATCCTTCACCATAAAGTGGCACTTCTCCCAATTAAGAACAAGATTTGTTTCTGCACATCTCTGTAACACTTTTGACAAACTGATTAGACAAGTATCAAAGGAAGAACCATATACAGTAAAGTCATCCATGAAGACTTCCATGGTTCTTCCTATAAAATTAGAGAAAATAGCAGTCGTAAGTCTTTGAAAAGTTGAAGGGCCATTGATAAGTGGATTTAATATCCACTTGGATCGCTTAAATTTTGCTTAAATTGATTGACTTGGACTCAAGTTTATTGTAGTTTTGATGTGTTTTGCTTAGTTGTGCAGACTTACAAGAATGTCGATTATGGGTGATGTTTCTATCGTGTTTGGAGGATTAATTGATTAAATTTTGGATTTTCCGGGAAGGTTGCGCAGTCTTCACTATTTTGGCCATATCTGGAGTTCTAGAAGTCCGTTTTCAGCGATCTTACAGCTCACGCGAAGCTTGAGAGATTTTCTAAAACCTGGAATAGATAGCAGGTGCAGGGAGCGTGCTGGTCAAAATCGCGCACGTGTTCTTTGTGAAGCAAGGCTGGAAAATTACTGTTTTGCCCTTTTTCTAATTCTAATTGTATTTTGGGCAGTTTTTGGTACCTTAATCGAATTCTAATTGTAATAGAAGGTAATTTATTACTGGGCAAGACTTCTAGAATCTATTTAAACACATCCTACCATGTAATTTGTATAAGATTTTTATTATTGTAACGTAGAGCTGCAAGAGAGAAAAGTGGAGAAGGATTCAAGCTCGGTGACAAGCAAAGATCTAGATCTACTTCATTTTTTGTATACTCTGGATTATAGATTTGTTCGCTCAACTGTTGTTTTTATTAATATTATTACTTCTTTCTTTCATATCTTGTTTAATATCATGTTTTCATCTAATCTCATGGTGACGAACGGTTCAACTATGAACTAATCGTTGTCATGGGATCCTAATGGATTTATCTATGTAGCTTAGTAGTTTGTATGCTTTAAAGATTTATGTGTGGTGAATTCTTGATATCCTTGTATGGTTGTGCTTCATGAATTTAGATGCGTAGCTAACATCTAATATGTTAATCTCTTGCTAAACGAGAGTGGATCTTGAGATTTAGAACTTGCCATGCTAGCATAGGATCGGTTGATGTTTTAACATCATGATTTGTGGCGTAAATAGAGATATTATGCTACCCTATATGATCTAAGTGGATAACTTGTGATTAAACCTTTATGTTTCCAAATTCTACAGAGATATAGGGTCTAAACATATTTGGTGTCTACCCATCTTCTATCTCTTTTTTGGATGCATGCGTAGTTTGGTATTAGTATACCGAGAGGTAGCTTTTACTTGTTTTGTGTTATCCGATCAGATATCAAAACCATCACATGTATTGATTAAAGACTGCGACTCTAAGTGAAGTAGATAATGAAATTAGGATTCCATGTTTATTCTCATATAAGTAAATCAGTTTTAGATCTCATTAGCTAGTTAATTCTTAATTTCTTAATTTCTTAATTCGCATCTTAGTTTAATTTAGTTAATTAAAACCTCAATTTATTAATTGTCTTAGCAGTGAATTAAGATCATACATTGTTGAATAGGCACATTAGTTGAAAAGACTTTAACCAGATCTCAGTGGAACTAACTTAATTGTATTACTTGTGACCACGTATACTTGCGTGATATTGTGTTAACAAGTTTTTGGCGCCGCTGCCGGGGATCATCGGTGTTTTGTTTTATTAGTTTATGTGCTTGTCATCAGTGGTCGTTAGCGTTCTCTGACTCGGATTTCTTACTTAGTTGTTTGTTTCGTGGTGTTTTCAGGTACTTGAACGTGTATGCAAACACGTTTGCAGGCTCGTAAGGAAAAACTGGCAGAAGACGGTCTTGTAGTAGATAATAAGAAAGAGGAACTTGAAACTACTGTAGAGATGGCAGATTTACCAGCAGCAGTCAAGGCTTTGAAGGACTATTCGCAGCCAAAGATCAATGACATACAATCTAGTATTGTCAGGCCAGCTATTGTAGTGAACAACTTTGAGATCAAGCCGAGCACAATTCAGATGGTGCAGAATTCGGTTCAGTTTGGGGGTGCTTCGACAGAGGATCCTAACATGCACATCCGGGACTTTATTGAGATCTGTGACACTTTCAAATTTAATGGTGTGTCGGAGGATGCTATCAAGTTGAGGCTTTTCCCATTCTCTTTAAGGGATAAGGCTAAGGGCTGGTTACACTCTCTACCAGCTGGTTCCATTACTACATGGGAGGATCTTGCTCAGAAGTTTCTTACTAAATTCTTCCCTATGGCGAAAATTGCAGCAATACGAAACCAGTTAACCCAATTTCAACAGCAATCTGGCGAGTCTTTGTGTGAGGCTTGGGAACGGTATAAGGAGATGCTTCGTAGGTGTCCACATCATGGCATGCCTGATTGGATGGTTATCAACGGTTTTTACAATGGGTTGGGAGCACAGTCTAGACCCTTGCTAGATGCAGCATCAGGTGGAGCTCTGTGGGCTAAGAGCTATGCGGAGGCTTATGATCTAATTGAGACGATGGCTGCTAATGAATATCAAAATCCAACATAGAGGCTTTCTCAAGGCAAGGTAGCAGGTGTTCTTGAAGTTGACACAGCTTCAGCTATTGCAGCTCAGTTGAAGGCTCTTACGATGAAGGTGGATTCTCTTGCTAATTATGAAGTTATGCAGGTTGTTAGTATTTGTGAGCTATGTGCGGGCGCACATGAGACGAATCAGTGTGCTATCTCTTCTGAATCAGCATAGTTTGTAAGTAATTTTCAGAGACCTGCTGCACCAGTTCCAGCCACCTATCATCCAAACAACAGGAATCATCCTAACTTCAGCTAGAGCAACAACCAAGGTGCTCAACAACCTCAGCAGCCCTATCAGTAGTTTCAGGGTCAGCAAGCAAGGCCATTCAATCAAGGTTATCAGCAGCAGTATGCTCCAAGGGCACCATATCAACCTCCTGGATTTCAGCAGCAACAGCCCCAGGCTCATGCGGGGCAATCATCTAATGAAAAATCAGAAATGGATGATTTGAGGATGATGATGAAGAACCTGCAAGCTTCTCAAAAGGTCTTGGAAAACCAGATGGGACAGATTGAAAGTGCCTTACTTAGTAGGCAACAAGGAACTCTTCCTAGTGATACGGAAGCAAATCCAGGTAGGAGGGACAACAAAGAACAGGTAAAGGCTGTGACTTTGAGATCGGGAAAAGTTACAACAGGCCCTAAATCAGCAGCTGAAGAAAATGAAGATGTTCAGAATCAGCAGGTTGAAAAATCTGCAGTGCCCGAAATTGCTAAATCTGACTTGGTAGCTGATGAGCTAGATGGTGAAGTAGAGAAGAGCAAGGAACCTGTTGAAAAAGCTTCTCCGGAGCAGTCTATGAAGAATACTCAGATCTATCCTCCTCCTCCTTTTCCTAGAAGACTCCAGAAGCAACAGTTGGATAAGAAATTTGCTAAGTTCTTAGAGGTGTTCAAGAAATTGCAGATTAACATTCCTTTTGCGGAAGCTCTTGAACAGATGCCGAGCTATGCCAAGTTCATGAAGGGTATTCTCTCTCGTAAGTTGAAGCTCGAGGAATTGGAGATCGTTGCTTTGACGGAAGAGTGTAGTGCAGTTATGCAGCAGAAGTTGCCACCTAAACTTAAAGATCCGGGAAGTTTCACCATCCCGTGTACTATTGGCAATCTTTCTTTCAGCAAGTGCTTATGTGATTTGGGGGCTAGCATCAATCTCATGCCCTTGTCGGTTTACATGCAACTTGGTCTACCGGAGCCAAAGCCAACTAACATCTCTTTGCAGTTGGCTGATCGATCTATCACATATCCAAGGGGCATAGTGGAGGACGTTTTGGTGAAAGTTGATAAGCTTATCTTTCCAGCTGATTTTGTTATCTTGGATTTTGAGGAGGATAAGAAGATTCCCATAATCTTGGGAAGACCGTTCTTAGCTACTGGTAGAACCTTGATCGATGTGCAGAAAGGGGAGCTCACCATGAGGGTGCAAGACCAGAATATCACTTTTAACGTGTTCAATGCATAGAAATTTCCTACAGATGAGGAAGAATGCTTGAAGGTGGATTTTGTTGATTCTGCAATTAATACGGAGATTGAGCAGTTGTTAAAGTCTGATTCTTTGGAGAGGGTTCTAGTTGGTGACTGTGATTTTGAAGAGGAAGACATAGCCGAATAGTTACAACAACTAAATTCAGCTCCTTGGAGAAGGAGAGTTGACATGCCTTTTGAATCTCTTGGGTTAGCAGAGTTGAAAAGTTCTATGGAGCGTCTTAAGCCTTCTATTGAGGAAGCTCCTACACTTGAGCTCAAACCATTGCCCGAACACTTGAGGTATGCTTTTCTTGGTGATGCATCTACGTTACCTGTTATTATTGCTTCTAACTTGTCAGGTAGTAAAGAAGAAAAGCTCTTGCGAATTCTAAGGGAGTTCAAGTTGGCAATTGGTTGGACCATAGTAGATATAAAGGGAATCAGCCCTTCTTATTGTATGCACAAAATTTTGCTAGAGGAAGGAGCTAAACCTACTGTTGAACATCAGCGAAAACTTAATCCTATCATGAAAGAGGTGGTGAAGAAGGAAATTCTAAAGTGGTTAGATGCAGGAATTATCTATCCTATCTCAGATAGTTCTTGGGTGAGTCCAGTGCAAGGTGTGCCAAAGAAAGGTGGCATGACAGTTGTTGCTAATGAGAAAAATGAGCTCATCCCTACTCGGACAGTCACGGGATGGAGAGTTTGCATGGATTATCGGAAGCTCAACAAAGCCACGAGAAAAGATCACTTCCCTCTTCCATTCATTGATCAGATGTTAGACAGATTGGCTGGCCACGAGTACTATTGCCTTCTTGATGGGTATTCAGGTTACAATCAGATTTGCATTGCTCCGGAAGATCAAGAGAAGACCACGTTCACATGTCCTTTTGGCACTTTTGCTTTCCGACGGGTTTCTTTTGGACTTTGTGGTGCTCCCGCCACTTTTCAAAGGTGCATGATGGCTATTTTCTCAGACATGATTGGCTCGAATGTGGAGGTTTTTATGGATGACTTCTCAGTTTTTGGTACTTTGTATGATGAGTGCTTGCATAATCTTGGCTTGGTTTTGAAGCGTTGTGTGGAGACCAATTTGGTACTTAATTGGGAGAAGTGTCACTTTATGGGGCAAGAGGGGATCATTCTTGGGCACAAGGTATCTGGAAAGGGGCTTGAAGTGGATAAAGCCAAAGTGGAGACTATTGAAAATCTTCCTCCTCCTATCTCTGTTAAAGGAATTCGCAGTTTTCTTGGTCATGCGGGATTCTATCGGCGATTCATTCAAGACTTCTCGAAAATCTCTAAACCTTTGTGTAACTTGTTGGAGAAGGATGTTCCGTTCAAGTTTGATGATGAGTGCTTAGCTGCTTTTGAGCTTTTGAAGAAGAAGTTGACTACTACACCAGTCATCACCGCAACTAATTGGGAGGAACCTTTCGAGTTAATGTGTGATGCTAGTGACTATGCTGTTGGAGCTGTGCTTGGTCAAAGGAAGGATAAAATTTTTCATGTGGTTTACTATGCTAGTAAAACCCTCAATGATGCACAGCTGAACTACCCTACTACGGAAAAGGAGTTGCTAGCAGTTGTCTATGGTTTCGAGAAATTCAGGTCTTATTTGCTTGGTACTAAGGTGATTGTGTACACGGATCATGCTGCTATTCGATATCTCATGTCGAAGAAGGACTCAAAGCCTAGATTGATTCGTTGGGTGCTTCTTTTGCAAGAATTTGATGTGGAAATCAAGCATAGGAAAGGCACGGAAAATCAAGTAGCGGATCATCTCTCACGTTTGGAGGACCACAGTAGGGATTCACATGGCAATTCTCTTATTAATGAATCTTTTCCAGATGAGCAGCTTTTTGGAGTGCAAGGTGAAGAGCCATGGTTTGCAGATTATGTGAATTATTTGGTTAGCAATGTTATTCCTCCGGAATTTTCTTATGCTCAAAAGAAGAAGTTTCTGCATGATGTGAAGTGGTACCGTTGGGACGAGCCATTCTTGTTCAAGCTTGGTGTGGATCAGATTTTGAGGAGGTGCATTCCGTATAATGAAACGGAAGGTATTTTGCATGATTGTCATTCTACTGCATATGGAGGCCACTATGGTGGTGATAAAACAGCTCAGAAAGTACTTCAAGCGGGATTATATTGGCCAACTCTGTTTAAAGATTCACATAGGTTCGTGATGAGTTGTGATCGATGTCAAAGGGTTGGTAATATTTCTAGGAGGAACGAGATGCCTCTTAGTACGATTCTTGAAGTTGAGATTTTTGATGTGTGGGGAATTGATTTCATGGGTCCGTTTGTTTCATCTTGCAACAATCAGTACATTCTCTTAGCAGTGGATTACGTGTCTAAATGGGTCGAGGTGAAGGCTTTACCGACCAATGATGCTAAGGTGGTGCTGAATTTTCTTCACAAGCAGATTTTCACGCGTTTTGGAACTCCACGAGCTATAATCAGTGATGAGGGGACACATTTCTGTAATCGTCAATTTACTGCTATGATGGCAAGGTATAATGTGACTTATCGTGTTGCCACAGCTTATCATCCTCAAACTAATGGTCAAACGGAGATTTCGAATCGTGAAATCAAGAGAATTCTTGAGAAAGTGGTAAATCAATCAAGGAAGGATTGGTCTTTGAAGTTAGACGAAGTGGTTTGGGCGTATAGAACTGCTTACAAGACACCCCTAGGTATGTCTCCTTATCAGTTGGTATTTGGTAAGGCTTGTCATTTGCCGGCAGAGTTAGAGCACAAGGCCTATTGGGCGTTGAAGAAGTTAAACTTAGATATTTCAGCTGCGGGTGAAAAACGTCTACTTCAGTTAAATGAGCTCGAGGAATTTTGTGAGCAGGCTTACGAGAATGCTAAGATGTACAAGGAGAAAGTGAAGAGGTGGCATGATAGGAAGTTGGTGCATAAGTCGTTTGTGTCAGGCCAACAGGTTTTGCTCTATAATTCTCGCCTTAAACTTTTTCCGGGTAAGCACAAGTCAAAGTGGTCGGGACCGTTCACGGTTAAGTTGGTATTTCCACATGGAGCAGTGGAGATATATAGGGGTTCTATTGATGATGCTTTCAAGGTAAATGGACAGAGACTTAAGCCGTATTATGGAGGAATGGTGAACCGCAAGAAGGTTGCCGCTGTTTTATCTTGTTCGTGAATTTTAGGAAGAATGTCAAGCTAATGACATTAAACGAGCGCTTCTTGGGAGGCAACCCAAGTGATGCAGTATTTGTTGTATACCTTTGTTCTTTCAAAAAAAAAGAAAAAAAAAGAGTGTTGTGAAAAAAAAATTGTTGTGAAAAAAAAAAAACTGATGTCGCGCAGGCTGCGCCTGTGACACGCAGGCTGCGCCTACGTTTCTGTATGTCGCGCAGGCTGCACCTGCGTTACTGGGTAGCGCGCAGTCTGCTCCTGGCGCGCACAGTCTGCATTGAATGCAGATTGTTTACTCGAATTTTTCAGCTTTGTACATAAAAAAAAAAAAATTCTTTCTCCCCAATTTCTTGTCTTCTCTTATACTAACATCCCTAAACCCAATCCTAAACCTATAACAATTCCAAATCCTCCATCTCCTCTTTAAATTCTTAAACCCATATCAATTCTAATTCAAATTTTATTCTTCTCTTTTATATCTCCATTCAATTTTCCTACCTTATACACCTATACTTACACAAATATATACACCCAATCCCTAAATTCAAATCTCTAAACCTCCATTCAAATTTCAAGAAGCAAGAAGGATTCAAGTTTGGGGGATTTTCATTGCAAGTTACACCTCTTCGATTCGTATTTGGTAAATTTCTTCTTTAATTCTTATTACGAATTTGTGTTCTTGTAAATTTGGGGATTTTGTGATTTTTGTGTGCAATTGCTTGGTTCATTGCTATTGGTGGATTTTGGTGATATTGTTGAGTTGAGAATTGATTGTGATGGCTCCTAAGCGAATGACAGGTGGTTCTAGTAGGGTGGACTAGTGGTCAGGGAGCGGGCGATCCGTCACGGGTTTCGAGAGTACCAAGGATTTTGGATGCTCACTTTAGACGTTTGTATAGGCGTATGGATGCTATACATGCTAGTAACCTGGAGTATGCTGAGGATATGGCTACAGCATTGAGAGATGCGGGTATTCAGGCCCGGTGGCCTGTCTATGGAGCTCGTACACCTTATCCACAGCCAGATACTGATTCATCCGAGGATGAGGGCGAGTAGGTATGTTTTCTGTTATCCCTCGTATTTACTTCCATTCAATGCAGACATTGAATATTTTAAGTTTGGGGGTGGTTTGAGGGATTAGTAGTTGTTGTTGTATTATGTGTGCATATAGATATCATGTTTTGCATATTAGTAGTAATTCATGCATGTTTGTGCGTATTAATTACGTTTGTTTCATATAGGACATTCTGTTTTTTTGTTTCGTATATCATGTGAGTTCATATTTGTTGCATTTCATGACATGCATATTTCATGATCCCTTAGGACGAGCTAATTCTGATTGGTAGGTAGGTGTCTAATTGAGTGTGGTAATGATGAATAGAGGGTTGACTTATAGTTTCTATGAAATTGACTTATGTGTTTCGGAAACAAAATCTTTTCACAGTCTCATTGGGTGCTTTTGGGCTAGGTTAGGGTCATGCTTGTTTGGATGTTTTGAGATTTAATCACTTGTTTATATTTAGAATTTTCGTTATTCCCTTTATAGCGTAGGAGCACTTAAGTCTAAGTTTGGGGGAAAACAAGGATTTCATGCTTAAGTCTAGGGTTGGAATTGAGAATTCTCATTCCAGATTGCATAGAAAAAAAAAGGGGGAAAAAGTAGAAAAAAAAAGAAAAAAAAGAAAAAAAAAAGAAGAAAAGAAAAAAAAAAGAAAAAAAAGAGTCAAAAGTTTCAATTGTTTATATGCAAAATTAACCAGGGTTAGCTCTTTAATACTCGAGGAATTAAGTTCGTGGGGACTTTGTGCCTAGTGACCTAAGACTTTTATAGTCTGGGATCCACTAACCCAACGCTCGCTACATGGGTATTATTGTATAAGCCTTTCGGGGTCTCATCCATTGCACGGTTAAATAAGCATGCTTGTATATATGTGTCGTAGTAGTTAGTAATAAAGCATGAATTTCTGTCTACCTTGGATAAGGATGGAGGTGTTCTTAGGTTATGAAGTGTCTACAGTCTATTCTATTTATAAACCTGTGATTGTCTTGACGAAGAGCATGTATGATTTTTGACCTAGTTTTGGGAGTATTTCTGATGAGCATTGCACACACGCACGTTTCTGTTCATGTATTGTTAGTATACGGGAACTTGGTCAAGCTCAATTTGGATTTAGTTGCATTCTCTAAGATATTTGCTTGCTAGTTGGTTTTGGTTAGTTTGAAGGGGATCGTTGCATTTTTCATATTAGTTGCATTCATGTATTGCATTGCATTATGTTAAATGGATTTTGTGGGTACATTCGCTATAGGCCCTCACGAGACCTTACTCGTCCACTTGGGCTGTCTAGGGGTTTAAAGGGCTTGTTGCATATGCCAAATGCAACCGTGATCACCTACGGAAATGGTATTAGTTAGTTGTAATTGTTTATGCTTGAGGACAAGCATCGGTTTAAGTTTGGGGGTGTGATAAGTGGATTTAATATCCACTTGGATCGCTTAAATTTGGCTTAAATTGATTGACTTGGCCTCAAGTTTATTGTAGTTTTAATGTGTTTTGCTTAGTTGTGCAGACTTACAAGAATGTCGATTATGGGTGATGCTTCTATCGTGTTTGGAGGATTAATTGATTAAAATTCGGATTTTCCGGGAAGGTTTCGCAGTCTTCACTGTTTTGGCCATATCTGGAGTTCTAGAAGTCCGTTTTCAGCGATCTTACAGCTCACGCGAAGCTTGAGAGATTTTATACAACCTGGGATAGATAGTAGGTGCAGGGAGCGTGCTGGTCAAAATCGCGCACGTGTTCTTTGTGAAGCAAGGCTGGAAAATTACTGTTTTGCCCTTTTTCTAATTCTAATTGTATTTTGGGCAGTTTTTGGTACCTTAATCGAATTCTAATTGTAATAGAAGGTAATTGCTTACTGGGCAAGACTTCTAGAGTCTATTTAAACACATCCTACCATGTAATTTGTATAAGATTTTTATTTTTGTAACGTAGAGCTGCAAGAGAGAAAAGTGGAGAAGGATTCAAGCTCGGTGACAAGCAAAGATCTAGATCTACTTCATCTTTTGTATACTTTGGATTATAGATTTGTTCTCTCAACTCTTGTTTTTATTAATATTATTGATTCTTTCTTTCATATCTTGTTTAATATCATGTTTTCATCTAATCTCATGGTGACGAACGGTTCAACTATGAACTAATCGTTGTCATGGGATCCTAATGGATTTATCTACGTCGCTTAGTAGTTTGTATGCTTTAAAGATTTATGTGTGGTGAATTCTTGATATCCTTGTATGGTTGTGCTTCATGAATTTAGATGCGTAGCTAACATCTAATATGTTAATCTCTTGCTAAACGAGAGTGGATCTTGAGATTTAGAACTTGCCATGCTAGCATAGGATAGGTTGATGTTTTAACATCATGATTTGTGGCATAAATAGAGATATTATGCTACCCTATGTGATCTAAGTGGATAACTTGTGCTTAAACCTTTATGTTTCCAAATTCTATAGAGATATAGGGTCTAAGCATATTTGGTGTCTACCCATCTTCTATCTCTTTTGTGGATGCATGCGTAGTTTGGTATTAGTATACCGAGAGGTAGCTTTTACTTGTTTCGTGTTATCCGATCAGATATCAAAACCATCACATGTATTGATTAAAGGCTGCAACTCTAAGTGAAGTAGATAATGAAATTAGGATTCCATGTTTATTCTCATATAAGTAAATCAGTTTTAGATGTCATTAGCTAGTTAATTCTTAATTTCTTAATTCGCATCTTAGTTTAATTTAGTTAATTAAAACCTCAATTTATTAATTGTCTTAGCAGTGAATTAAGATCATACATTGTTGAATAGGCACATTAGCTGAAAAGACTTTAACCAGATCTCAGTGGAACGAACTTAATTGTATTACTTGTGACCACGTATACTTGCGTGATATTGTGTTAACAGCCATTGCACAGGCCAAAGGGTCGTCTCCGATATGCAAAGGTACCATACGGACAAGTAAAGGTTGTCTTTTCTTGATCCTCGAGTGCAATGGGAATCTGAAAATATCCCGAGAATCCATCTAGAAAATTATAATACTTATTACCCGCTAATCTTTCAAGCATTTGATCAATAAATGGGAGGGGAAAATGATCCTTGCGAGTAGCATTATTTAATTTCCTATAGTCTATACAAACTCGCCAACCTGTTACAGTCCTAGTGGGAATTAATTCATTCTTTTCATTATGAACAACAGTCATCCCACCCTTCTTAGGCACAACATGAATTGGACTAACCCATTGACTATGTGGCACAGAATAAATAATTCCAGCATCTAACAACTTAGTGATTTCCTTTTTAACCACTTCTTGCAAATTAGGATTTAATCTCCTTTGACCCTCAATCACAGGTTTATGATTATCTTCTAATGAAATCCTATGCATGCAAAGAGCGGGGCTAATTCCCTTGATATCTTTAATTGTCCAACCAATTGATGATTTAAATTGCCTAAGCACATGTAATAATTTATCTAGTTCATCATCATGAAGCAAAGCGGACACTATCACTGGGTATGTATCATTGGGACCAAGAAAAGCATACCTTAGATTAGCAGGAAGAGGTTTCAGTTCTACCTGAGGTGCCTCTGAAATTGAAAATGCCATCTCAATTCTCGGCGTACCTGTGTCTTCCATATCAAGTGAGTCTTCAACTGCTGTATCATCTAAAGCTCGTTCTGTCTCCACTAAGTGTTCATTTTCAAGATTTACCATCTCATCCACTACGTCAACCGTGAAACATGTAGAATCAAATGAAGGCATCTTCATAGCTTTGTTCAAATCAAAATCAGCCTTCTCATCACCAACGTTTAATGTCAATTTACCAGCTTTGACATCTATTGTGGTTCCAGCTGTAGCCAAAAATGGCCTCCCCAAGATGATGGGAATTTCCACATCTTCATCCATCTCTAACACCACGAAATCACACGGAATAAAGAATTTATCCACTTTGACAATGACATCCTCTATAACTCCTAGAGGATACTTCAAAGTACGATCTGCCAACTGAAGTGAGATTCTTGTCTTCTTGAGCTCTCCAAGACCAAGTCTTCCACAAATAGAATGTGGCATCAAACTCACACTGGCCCCTAAATCACACAAGGCCTTAATATTCTCCATTTTTCCAATAGTACATGGCAAAGAGAAGCTTCCAGGATCTTTCAACTTCTGTGGAATTGACTTTTGTATGACTGCACTACATTCAGCATTGAGAGTAATAGTCTCCACATCTTCCAGTTTCCGTTTTTTGGACAACATCTCCTTCAGAAACTTGGCATAGAGTGGCATTTGCGCCAAAGTATCAGCAAAAGGGATATTTATATGCAATTGTCGAAAGATTTTCAAGAACTTCTCATACTGTTTCTCCAATTTCCTATTATGAAGCCTTTGTGGAAAAAGAATTTGAGGTTCATAAGGCTTCAATGGTACCTTTGGTGCGACTTCCTTTTCTGTCTTCTCTTCATCAACATTCTCTGAATTTTCTGCTTCAGCTTCTACTAACTCCTCTACTTTTTCAAGGCCCTTGGCTTTAGGCTTGATCGCCTCAATTTCTGGCAACTCTCCTCCGCTCCTCAAAGTGACGGCCTTGCATTGTTCTTTACCATTAGGGTCAGATTGACTCGGAAGTTATCCTTGCTCACGAACACCAACCTTATCAGCAATTTGGCCAATCTGCGTTTCCAACATCTTTTGAGAAGAATCCATCTCGTCCATCCTAGACTCCATCTTTCCAAATTTTGTTTCAATATTGGCAAACGCCCCTGTAGTCCCTTGTATCATTTTACTGAGTGCCACCTCCCAATCAGCGGGTTCTTTATTTTCCTTTGGTGGTGGTTAAAATTGTTGTTGTGCTTGATGCTGTGGACGCGACTGAAAACCAGGAGCCTGATTCTGCTTAGGAAATGCATAGGAAGGATTAGCCGCATGATTACCACTGTAAGACAGATTATTATTAGGCCTCTGATTAGGATTGTAGTAAGAGTTATTCTGCACAGGCCACGACTGTCTTCCCTGAATAAATGCTGCTTCCTCTGGGAATTGTGGTGGATAAGAATTCTGATTAGCCCCATAATCGCTGTACCCTTCAATCGGAGAAGAAATAGCACTAACATTCATCCTTTGTCCTCGTACTTCTTGAGTCAGAGTATCCAATTTCAGAGTCAACAAATTAATCATTTCATCATCTTGTGCAGATTTAGCGTAGCTCGTCCCACTAGGTGCCCAAGAATAATTGTTGTTTGCCAACTGCTCAAGAAGTGCTTTTGCCTTTGGTCCTGGTGTTTTCTTGAAATCTCCACCAGCTGCCACATCCAAACTCAAACGAACATCTGCATTTAATGATCCGTAGAAAGTACTCAGGATCATCCACTCCTCACAACCGTGATGCGGAAACTTTCTTAACAACGCCTTATATCTCTCCCAAGCCTGAAACAGGCCTTCACCTGGTTGTGTTTTGAAACTCAGAATCAGAGTCCTCATCTGTTGAGTCTTGTTAGAAGGATAATATTTAGACAAAAACTCGGTAGAAAGACTTTCCCAAGTAGCAACCGCAGTGTCAGGGAGCTGTTGAAACCATTCCATGGCTCTTCCTTTTATAGAATAGGGAAACATGTGGAGACGAATCTGATCACTAGAAACTCCATTGATCCTGAAAGAACCACACATTTGCACAAAACGCTCTAGATGACGGTGTGGGTCTTCTCGCTCTATATCCCCTTCAAAAGCCTGGTTACTAACCATCTGAATTAAGCTTGGGTTAATGTTGAATTGAGCTGCACTAATCTCTGGAGTCTTGTACATGCAATTAGCTGGATTAGGCATCTCATGATCCCAAATCGAAGTCTCATCAACATTAACAACTTCAACATTCTCAGCATCCCCCATCTTAGATTTCTCTTTCCTTTGTTTTGCCTCTCGCAGTAAAATTCGAAAAGTGCGCTCGATTTCTGGATCAAATTCTAGATTTCCAGCACTTGTAGAACGCCTCATGCAAGAGTAGTAGCACCTGAAAAGAGAAAACCAATCAGATAGATCTTGGAAACAATTTTGTAAAATCTAAACAATAAGAAATAATTAAACTGAACTTAAAATTGCTGCCTTCCCCGGCAGCGGCGCCAATTTGTTTTCGTAATATTTGGGGGGTTATCGTTCGCAGGGAAGGACTTAATTAAACAAAAGTTCAATTTCAAATATCTTAATGTTCAGAAGTGTAAAGAAGAATTTGGGGAATTTGTTTATTAACTAAAATATCAATTAAGCAAATAAAAATGGTGAATTAACAATAATAATTAAAGGCAATCCAAGAATCAGGGTTCTTCGGTGGTATTAATGAATGTGCATGAAATTGTGATATTCAGCCTCATACCTTGCTAAAAACATTCCTCTAATGATTATATTGCTCTCTCCCAAGATACTACATAATACCCACAAATACGTATTGATGTCACTCCCATGATCACACAACACATAATTATAAGTTATTAAGCCCAAGGAATACATGTCTCATAATTCGCATATTAATCTCCCAATTGAATAATTGAATTACATTTGTCGCATCATTTACTAGAATTATAATTCATCTCCCGAATCGTTACAATCCCTAAAATACAATCTAGGGTTCATGACTCCCTAAATTGGGTTAAGTGCTCAACAACAAATTAGCAAGAATGAGATATCACATAATAAAATCACACAAACATATTAACCACTGAATACTACCTAATTCCCAGATTTGGGAATTAGTTACCCATGACAAATAAAGAAAACAAACATATATTGATGGGTAAAATCATTGTTACAAGAGAAAAGAGTAAAGAAGATACAACTTGAAGAATCTCGTAAAGCTTGGAATGAATCCCTTCAATCCTTGCTCTCAAATCCTCTCTCCAAAGTGTTTTTTTTCCTCTCTCGTTAAAAACAAAAACGCTATCTATATCAAAAACTGATCGCCCTTTTGTTTTCCAACCCTCATCTAATAATAATGCTTTTTTTTTCTTTCCTAAAATAAGTTGGGCTTTTGTAAAAATTCGTAACCAGTTGTACCGTTCTGATCCTGGACTGCTACAGTAGGAATATGCTTTCTGGGCTGCTCCAGGCCTGTAGAGAATTTCAATACCTTCGCGTGGGCTGTAATTTCGCCCCATTCTGATTCCTGGAACTCAAGATATGACCTAAATAAGAATTGCTGCGCAGGCCCACCGTTAAATCCGAATTTCCACGTTAATAAAGTCCAATTAAGCTCCTTTTCTTCCAACTTTAGGAATTATTTATTATCTGCAATAAAACATTAAACTATAATTAATAAATACCCAATTAATTACAAAATCCTATAAATATGAGAATAAAATCATACTAAAGTATATATAAATATACACTTTATCATTTACCAAATTTGCTTTAACAATTCACTTGTGGAGAAAGATCCACAGAGTAGTCATCCAGTGATTCCGAAAACGAATCTTTAATAATGCCTGAGAATTCCACCCCAAGGGGTGACTCATCCCAAGTCAAGGCATCGCCCGAGTTCGAAGAACCCGGGGAGGAGGCGGTGAAGTGGTGGGGAAGCGACATGGCCAAAAGAACCGAGCATGTGGGGGTGAAGTGGTAGGGGAGCGACATGGCCAAAAGAATGAAGGTGAAGAAGTTCAGAGTGGGAGGATTTAGGTATGGAAAAGGAAGGTAGGGTTAGGGATGAAGGAAGGAGGAAGAAAAAAGGGGGAAAAATAAAAGGTTTTGGAGGGATGAAAGAAAAAACGACTCTTATTAGGGAAAAAATTTCAAGGGGTATATTTGATTAGAATTTAAGGATTTTTTATTTCTTTTTGTTGTAGGATTTTTTGGTTTCAGAAATTGAGAAATATTCAATTTGAAACAGAAAATTTATTAAAATTTACTAATATTCAATTTGAATCTTAAATGATTTTGGACCAATTTGACACAGATTTACAATTTGGCACATATTTAGATTAATGTGTCCAAAATTTTGAATTTTTTTATTTGTGAGCTACTTTATCCGATTTAGGGTAGAGCACGGTTCGGTTCAGTGTGATTTTAGGTTAAATCCGCAATTAAAATCAAAAGTCTCGAATTTTAAAAATTAAAAATTGCAATCGCAACCAAATCGGGGTTCAGTATCATATTCAAAATTGTTGAATCGGTTACAATTGGTTTGGTTTTGATTATAAAACCATCTTAAATATATATGATTAAATAAATTTGATTACTGGAATTTTATGCATACAAAATCCATTTGTTAATTCTTTCAATTAAGGTGACTACACAATACTCCTCTCAATATAATGGAGTGGCTGAGAGGAAAAATCACACTCTCAAAGAGATGATGTACGCGATGATGAGTGGCTAAAATAATGAAGCCATCTTAAGTGCGACCCATATTTTAAATGTGATGATTCACAAGAATAAGGATGAAAATGAAAATGCACACCTAGAGTGGGAGTGAATAGGTGTATATGGCTAACTATGATCAATTTTAATATTTATCGAATCTGGCTTACTGATTACAATTTAAGTAGACAAAAATGGCACGTTGATTGTAACTAAAGACAGTACAACAAGTAAGGTGTGGAAACGTAAATAAGAACACATAAGAATTTTAGCCAGGTTCGATCCCTAATCCTTACGGTATACGTCTTGTACCCTTACCAACCCAGTAAGAGAATATATTATTAATCAATGAAATGAACTAATTACAAGATACAATAATATATCACCCTTTTAATCTAGTTATTGAAAACGGTTTACTGGAACACTATGGGCCCCCCTGAGTAAATAGCTCACTTGAACTCCAAAGTCTCTCTAACAAGGTTGCTCCCTTGAACACTAAATTCCACGAGTCCCACTCCTTGAATTCCTTAGTTCCTTGAACAACCTATTCTCTAGAACAATGAGTTCTCTAGAGCATACTCCATGATCACCAAAATTCCCTTGCCACTAATTCAGCATGTTAGTCACAGAGGCATGCCTGAATACATCTAATAACAAGCCTAATTGTTTGTAATGCTTTGCATTACTTACATGACCTCTTAACTGAGGGAACCTCTAGTTATAGAGTTTCTACTTGTTTAGTACTTGTAATAGGCATCAATTTCTATCTGTGTAATTGTACTTAAAAGTCATAGAATAATGCTTGAAAGAAGTTCCAAGGTTCATGCCTCAAGCTTGAAGAACAAGGCTGTCAAAATAAACACAGTTAGAGTTTGGAGAATGAAATTTGCCTAAGTACCATTTCTATAAGTATGTTTGTTCTATTCGAGAAGTCTAGCATTCGAGAAGTCAGGGATTCGATATCTCAAAAGACAATATTCGATATCTCATTCGATATCTCAGAGATTCGATATGTCTCCTACTCTATTCGAGAACTCAGGAAGTCAACAAGTCAAAGCATCATTCGAGTTCTCCAGGAGTCAACAAGTCAAAGCTCATTCGATATCTCAAAGACTCATAAAGCTATTCGATATCTCAGGGATTTGATAAGTTAAATGCTCCATTCGACAACTCAAGGATTCCTGAAGAAAAGAGCTATTCGAGAAGTGATTCGATATGTCAACTTTACAGTATTCGAGAACTCAGTGTTATCGATCAAGTCAATTATAGTTCTCGAATCAAACACTTAGCCACTTCTCGAATACAATCTTGGAGACAAAATACTGAAGGAATTGTACAAGTCAGAAACCTACAACAAGCCAATGTGTTTTATGGACCACAAGCTTAAAGTACTTTGGAAAGCCTACAAAGAAGCTTAGAGAGATGTACAAGAGACAAAGAGCTAAAGAAGTGGATCTGAGTAGAACCTCAAGAAGTCAAACCTGTAGCCGTTTGAATGCTTGCTAAAAAAGGATAGACATACGAGAAAGTAATTTATCCTGTAACCTTATTTGTAGTAAGCAGGTTGTGCTCATGTTCTAAAAGGGCACAACCTCACTTCTTTAGATGTTAAGTTTTTCACATACATTATAAGAGTACATCTCTCTGAGAAAAATAAAGCTGAGAATACTATCATTTATATTCACAGGTTGTAACAAATCTTTATCTAATAAAATATTAGATTAAAGTGATATCTTGTCTTGTGTTGTTTATTATCTACATTCATACTTCTGCACACACAAAAACACATATCTTGTTACATATTCCAAAACTGATTCAAGAACAAGAAAAGTTCAAGAATCCATTCAACCCCCCTGTATTCTTTTGTGTGTTCAACATTCACAAGTGGTATCAGAGCAGGCTGTTTATTTAAAAACAGAAAATGATCATGAATACACCAAAGACTACAGAAACGGTGAAGGTCCCTAAGTTCGACAAAGAGAACTACAACCTCTGGAAGATCAAAATGCAGTTGTTCATCAAAGCTGCTAATCCTTTATATTCTGAGATACTCAAGAATGGGCCCTTTGTTCCACAACAAGAGATTCCTGAGAAGACTGTTGGAACTGTAACCATTCCAAGATCCTATGTGGCTAAAGAACCATCTAAATGGACAGAGACAGAAAAGGAGATGGTTACCCTTGACAGTCATCTCATGTTGTTGATCATAGATTCTATGGAGATGTCAATGTTTGCTAACATTGCCTCATGCAAAACAGCAAAGGAGATGTGGGATCACATTGAGGTATTATGTGAAGGAATAGAGGAGGTCAGAGAGAACAAGAAACAGATACTGGTCACTCAGTATGAAGCTTTCATGGCACAGTCCAAGGAAAGCATTAATGACATGTTTGAGAGATTTCACAAGTTGGTAACTGAGCTACAAATGAATGGTAAGGTTTATAGTACTAAGGAGTTGAACATGAAGTTTCTATTATCTTCTCCAAACCACCTAGAGCAGAGGGTCATTTCTCTGAGGGAAAGATATTTGAACAAAGTCACATATGATGTGCTCTATGGGGTTTTAAAGACTCATGAGCTTGAGTTGCTTCAGAAGAGGGCTATCCAATCCAACCAAGGCAGAATGATAAACACATTATGTGCCTTGATTGTCAGCAAATCTGTTCAACACCTAAAAGCATCTACAAGTCAGTTGAGGATAGAAGAGATAGTAGATGATGAAGAAAATGAAGGTGAAGTGACTGAACCTGTTGAGGAGAAGGAAGAAGGAGAGTTCTATTCTCTTGAAGAGCTAGATGGCATGGAAAACACTTCATATACTTTCATGGCCAGAAAGTTTCCAAACATCAGATTCAAGAAGAACCAACCCTTCAAACCTAGACCCCAAAACCATTCATTCAACAAGAGCAAGGCACCTGTGAAAGCAAATAAGAATAAATTCAAAACCAGCCATGTGGATAGGTCATCTGTAAAGTGTTATAGATGCAATGACCTAGGGCATTTTTCCAGTGAATGTAAGAAGCCTAAAAAGAAGGATAAGGAGTTTCTAGAGCTTGAAGCTAAGTATGAGGCCCTTCTGAAAAAGCAAACACAAGGCAAGGCCTACATAGCTGAAGGGAAGTGTTGGGATGACTCTGATAGTGATGGAGAGGAACAAGAATTCTGCAACTATGCCTTAATGGCTGATTCCAAGGATGAACAATCTCTATCTGACTCTCAGGTACCATCTCTTACTACCATAGATATGTCTGTTTCTAAGTACAAATACATGGTTGAACAACTGCCTTTTGAAATGTTTAATATTCATACTAGTATGACTGCTGCTAATGAAGAGATTGCCAAACTGTCTGCTAAGAATGAATTGTTAAACAAGAAGAATGAGGAACTTGAGCTAACTGCTATGCAAGTAGATAACCTTAAGAAAGAAGTTGAGTATCTGTAGAATAAGGTTCTATGTGCTAGTCAGGTTGAGAAGGCTCTTAGGGATAAACTAGCTGAAAATGAATTCAAACTGAAAACCTTTAAGAACTCATCTAGTCTATTGCAGTCCTACCATGAGAAAAACCAAGCTAAACCCAAGGATGCCATTGGACTTGACTATGGAACTCTTAAATAGAGGAAAGGCTATGCTGTCATTGAAGATGACATAGTTGTTCAGGAGGAAGTGCCTCACATTTTGAAAAAGACCGAGTCTCCAATTTTTAAAGAATCAACATTTGAAATTGATGAGGATGCCTTACTCATTAAGTAAATGTAACGCCCCCAAATCTGAGGTCAAAGATTCAGGTCGTCGCATCATCATCCAACCAAATCATACCTGTATTAACTTTACAACTCAACAATACATCCATCCAGACCTCAATCTTACATACAAACAAGTTAGAGCCTCAGAAACGATAATCGAAAGTGCCACTAAATATTACAATTCATTTGTACAAATCAGAGTCTTACGCAATTCCACTTATACAACTATACTTGAAGACAAGTCTTACTATTACAGTTGAAAACCTATCAGACTACTCTGTAGTATTTATCAGGAACTAAATCATCTCCGAGGTAAATCTTCTACTCCTCTTCTGCTGGTGCGGAGTTAATCGACCAGATTCTCCCCTTTCTGAAAAGTTTTTATAAAGCAAGAATGAGCTACATAATGCTCAGCAAGTTCACCACTTTGCAAAATAATAATGTGGTTTATTTCGAAAACATTCCCAACTATATGGGTATATATCTCAGATTTCAAAACATAATTGGACAATGTATATGTCCGAGTTTGAATAAAACATCTATACTCACTAAGGAGCTTTAAGAATAACATATAAACCCTTTATAAGGTTCCCATTTCAATATATCTCAAGTTTGAAAATATATACATATGAGTATATCATTTTCGGCAAAACACTCTACGATTAACATACTGTACAAGGAATACATCATTGCAAACCTCTTTCCTTCCATTAGCTTAGAAGGTTTCTCATACAAAACATTTCATTCTTTGAAAAAATTGCAAGAGTGCACTAACACGTGCCAATCTTTATAGAAAATCTTGCAGTTCTAGATACTGCACGATGTCAATATTTTCTCATAAAAAACCACACTATCAGCAACTTGGCACTTAGGCCCAAGAAGCAGTGTTTGAGTATTTTTCTAAAGTGGAGGATGGGACTGGAAGAAAACATAAAAACCTGACAAGGATTGACGATGATCAGTCGCCACATCCAAGTCCAATAATCTGCGGGTCTTCTCTACCGGTAGAAGGATAGAAACTACATCCGTAACTATCCCTGGGTGAAAACTACATCCGTAATCACCCTCGATGAAAACTACATCCATAATCATCCTTCGGCAACACCTGGCCGGAATAATAATTGATGGACCGCCTGGCTCACGGCCGCTTACACATCCCGGGAATCGTTCGTCAACGGTTCCCACACCTGCCAGAGTCCCTTTTTCTTTTTCTTTTGAAAACTTGATTTTGATTGAAAACAGAGTAATTGAGGTCCGACATCAATCGACCGATGATTCTTGAAATCATACAAGAAGCAAACCTGACCGGGGGTTTTCGAAAATGTTTTGAGTTCGAAAGAGTTCGAGTTTGAAAGTGCTAAAGGTATCTTGGATTAGCTTTGTCTTTAAAATAATGAACAATAATTAATAAATGATATTTTAAGATTTAATATTAATAATAAATAAATTATTATTCGATAAAATAAACTTATAATCCAAGATAGGGTTTCGAGTATTTACGAAGATATGAACATAATTACTTGAGTATACGATACTCCCCGAATGACCCTTCGGGTTTTCGCAAACTAGTTACGATATAATAATATACCGCTCCCCGGTCAAAAGTATATACGGACCGCTACGACCTCTATTGCTAGAGTCGTTGTCCGAAGAAAGCATTTCAATCTAAGTTCAAGGGGTACAAGCATATATGTACTTATACAATCTCAATTGCATCGATACTTCGATAAACATAGCATTTGATATAATTGAAAACTACAAACACAACAGTGAAAGTCCTTGTATATGGATAAGTTTTGAAAAGTAAACTTGCCTTGGTTTGGTTGGGGTGGTCGAGCGTGCGGAGTCGAACGATCTATACATAAGCAATAACCGCTCGTTAGTACCTTAACAATATCTCTTTAATTACGGGGTTTTAGGGGGGTACGAGATTAACTTAATGACCTCGTCTTACGACACTCTAGCCCCACTATAGGTTCATGTCATCACTCGATTACGCTTGTCACTTAATCGACTTAATTTAGTTACCACATTCGAATCATAACCATTACCCCTAGAATTATGCTCCACTAACGACTTTTTCCCTCACGCAAAATTTACTCTAGCATTTTTATAAAATTCAAAAATTCATATTTTAATCCAATTCTTTTTGGGGGGTCTTCACCACTGCATTCCCTAACTTCTCAAATTTTTCCATGATCCCAAATATATTTTTAGGGGTTTAAACAAGGTTCACAAGGGGGTCACTTAGTGCTGTCCGGAATCCAGAAACACAATTCACTTCTCCGGCCATAACTTAAAATCTATACATCACCTAGCCATGAACCTTACATTTCCAGAAACTACATTCAATATTCTTTCCAACAATATATGGTAGGACATCAGGGGACAACATTTGGGGGTTCAAAACCGTGTTACAAGACAGGTCAATGTCCCTGGAAAAACTCAGCAAGCATATACTACTTAGATCAACCAATTTTCACAATTCCACAACACAACCAACACTTAATTCACTTAGTTCATGGTTTATAACACTCATGGAGATACATATACTATCCACAATCATAAAAGTCACAATCACAACATCAAAACTCAAGATCCATGTCATCCATTACTTATACAACCAAGATTAACTCATATATACATGGATCTACTACCAAACATTATAAACACTACATAACCAAAAGGGTTTATGATTTTTATACCTTCTTGAGTAGCTAAAGACCTTGGGTGAGCTTTACAACCACTAAGAACACTTGGATGAGCCTTTAAAGACCTTAATCCTTCAAGATCTAAAAGATAAACATAAACATACATGATTACTATTCACTCAATTTTCAACAATTTATAACTCAAGATTGGATGGTTAGAATGGCTTGAAATTCATAGCATACCTTCTATATGGAGTGTAGAGGACCTATGAATTTTGCCTTGAATTAAGAGTGATGGGAAGTGGAAGAAAGAACTTCTCTTCCCCTTGTTTCTAGCTTTGGCTGAGAGCAATAATGCTAGGGGGGGAGAGTTTTTGTTTTTGCTTTTGGGTGTTGGTTGAAATAAAGTAAGGTGTTGGGTGATATGTATTAGTCATATGTATTGTTGTATCACATGTTGGCACCCTAGGTAGTAGACTAGGCATGCACCATACTCCTTTGTCTCCTAGAATAATGCACCAACTAATCACTATTCATTGGTTGCTTTTGCATTTTCTAGTTTGCTTTTCTAACAATCTAGTTACATGAAGCTTGCATGTAATATCTTTCCTTGTATTATTATTCCTCCACCAATGCTTGTCACTTAATCTTTAATTCATATCGTATCTTAATTAATCCCTCGTAATAATATTTTGTCGCGTAGAGATTTCCCTTATAATTCCTTAAGTACTTAATTGTGTAAATTCCTCGAATGTCCATAATTCCTCGTCATAATTCTTAATAAATCTTTTAATACTCTAACCATTCTCAAATCCCAAGTTTTATAAATCTTACTAACAATAAGACTCCTGCCTTCACAATCTTCCTTTTTATCTTACATAATGAATGCAACAACATAATCTCTCAGACAATCAATTCTATTAATCAACAGGGATGACTAAAAAGGTTCCAAATTCACAATGTCATATGATATTATATAAAAGAAAATATTACAAAAATTAGGGTTCTACAGCCTCCCCTCCTTAAAAGGATTCCGTCCCGGAATCAGGTTGAAAACAGTTGGGGGGTACTTTTCATGTATCGTGCTCTCTAGTTCCCATGTTGATTCTTCGATATTCTGGTTTCTCCGCAAAACTCTCACTAGTTTGACAACCTTGTTCCTCAGCACCTGTTCTTTTCTATCCATGATTTCTACGGGTTGCTCTACATATGTTAGGTCTGGTTGCAGATCCACTTGATCATGTTCTATCACATGTCGGAAGTCGGTATGGTAGGGTCGTAGCATGGACACATGGAACACATTATGTACTTGCTACAAGCTTGGGGGTAAAGCCAATTCATAGGCTAACTTTCCCACTCGTCTCAAAATCTCAACAGGTCCAATAAATCTGGGGCTTAGCTTCCCCTTCTTACCAAATCTCATCAATCCCTTCCACGGTGATACCTTCAACATCACAAATTCTCCTACCTCATATTCTTTGTCCTTGCGGGTCTGGTCCGCATACCTCTTCTGTCTATCTTGGGCCGCTACCAGCCGTCCTCTTATGAGCTCGATAGTTTCTCTTGTCTGTTGGACCAGTTCAGGCCCTAAAATCTTCCGCTCTCCAACTTCTTCCCAACACAAGGGAGATCGACATCTTCGCCCGCATAACGCTTCATATGGGGGCATTCCTATACTCGCATGGTAACCGTTGTTGTAGGAAAATTCGATCAACGGCAAGTGGTCATCCCAACTTCCCTTAAAATCGATGGCACATACTCTCAATATGTCCTCTATGGTCTGGGTGGTTCTCTCACTCCGTCCGTCTGATTGGGGGTGGTATGCAGTACTCATGTTTAACTTGGTCCCCACACAATCCTGAAATATCCTCCAGAACCTGGAGTTGAACCTTGGGACTCTACCAAATACAATGCTCACAGGAACCCCATGCCTTACCACGATCTCCTTAGATATCTCATAAAATTTGACCCTTCGAAACAATGGGTTTCGTAAAAAAACTAATGACTTTTACATACACTCGTCTGTACCGTAAAGACGTAATATCAATTCGAAATCTTCATTTAATAATTCGTACATATCGTGATTGCAAAAATTTCTCATCCACCCATAAAATTACTATTCATCCAGGTTTCGAATATTCTCGAAAATTAGGGTTAATGCAGTCTCCTCTCCTTACAAGGATTCTATCTTAAGAACCTAAGGAAAATAGTTTTGGATACAATTCCAACTTTACCCTTTCCAACTCTCAGGTTGACACTCCAACCCTTTTGTTCTCTCACCTTGGTCTCACCAACGCTTTAATTATGTTTCTCAACGCATGCTCTCCTCGACCTGTATTCCTTATCGGTTGTTCTATGAATGAAAATTTCTATCCCACTACTTATACGTTCCTCTTCTACATTGTTCATAGTATCCGTGTTGAGTCCCTGTATTGTTGGCCCGTGAATGCTTTGTGGTCGTGTTTTGTAATCTGAGACAACGTCAATACGCACGGTATTCCTCATATTCCTTCGCTTGATTAGCAGGCATGCGTTGCCTCTCGTCAGTCGTTACCACTTGCTGTGGATACTGTATAGTCTTCGGCATACATCGAACCAGTTCAGCTACTATATCCCCCGTTCATTGACTTCTTCGTAATGCAAGAAAAGCGAAGTTTCTTCTTTCGCGGTACGCTTTACAAGAGACGTCCTTACGTTCGCATGGTGATGATCGTGATAACAACATTCATTCATGGATAAGTTTTTATTCTCGACTGCCCCGTGAAGCCTAAGGCACGACACTAAATATAATTTCGATCGTCTGGACAATTCTTCTTCCCTGTCCGTCAACCACAGATCAAATTAGTACATACGCTCAATCTCTTTGTTAAATATACCCGAAAGCACCTTCAATATTCGAAGTTTAACCTTAAGTCTTTATCTGACGTGATCGCTGCAGAAGTTTCATATTGCACCACCATCTCTCCCGTATAATATTCGATAATCTTCTTAATGGAAAGTCTCTCGTAGGTAAATCACTTGGTCCAACAATTATAACTCAACTAGGGCCATCTCTTGGCTCGGTCTTTGGCGACCTACTTATGAAATTCATTATAATTCTGTTGTGACGCCCCTAGATCCGGGGTCAAGGATCCAGGTCATCACGGTCCAATTTCCGATCAATATCAATATCTCTATAGTCCTTTTTTTTATAAATAAATAAATAAGCAGTTGACCCCACACTAATACACACACACACACCAGTCATATGCTCATAGAACAACAACCACAATATTTAAAAGTTTTAAAGTTAACAGTTATTACAAGCCCAGAATTTACTAAGTACATTGTTGAACAAAGCTTCTACAGGAAGCACTTCAACAACTAAAGTTTATTACAATTTACACACTTAATTTACATAAGTATACTAAGCCCCTTCGCTTGTCACTACCTCGGGGATGGTCGCCAGCACTCGCTCAAAAGGTCGCCTTTCCCTTATCCTCTTGCGGGGTGTGGTACGTAGTATCGGCATGGGACCTAGCTGCTATATACATAAGTAGCAAGAGTGAGCTATAATAGCTCAGCAAGATCATACTGTAACTAAAATTTAAAATGTGAACAAGTATACATATATGTATATGCATATGTAATAGCAGGAAACAATTAAAATCCTTAAGGAAGAGTAAAGCTCTTATTTAATAATACATCCTCCACTCACTATTATAAGAAAGATATCTAAATTAATATAATATCAGTTTTTCTTCATCTGCAACCATAATACCATCATCTCATATCATTATTCTGTTTTCAGTATAGAAATCTGAAATAATATAATATCAGTTTTTCTTCATCTGTAACTATCATTCCATCATCTCATATCATTATTCTGATTTCAGTATAGAAATCTGAAAACCATTGTCTACACTTTCTTTTCAAAAACATTGGGGATATCTGCTGTCGCCTGATACGTTAGGACGATGATCAGTCGCCTAATCGTACCTGCTCTCTTTTTACTACCGGTAGAAGGAATGAAGATCATCCCTGGAGGAAGGCCACCTGCTAACATCCTCCCTTGGCATCTTCGTGCCGTAATAAAAATAATAAATGCTGGACTGTGTCGCACACAGCCCTGACACAGCCACTTACGCAAGTCTGTTGCAATCCCCCTCTTTATCACATCATTATTCTCGTTTTAAAAATATCCTTCCACATTTCCATTTTCTCACTTTCATTTCCACATATCATTCTCTCATATCATTTCCATTCTCGCACATTACTTCTATAAAATCTATATAGATATCATCATGCTTTGATTATGATTTAGACCTCTCTTTCATATTCAGAAATCAAATATACTTTTATATTCGTAAAATATTCCATCTATTTTAAGAGTAATGCATGATAATCAAATAATGTTTATTAAACCACTGATACTCAAAAAGAACATTTTTAATATAATCTTATAACCATATAACCCTCGATAACAACTGATACCATTCTCTTAATCATAAGGCATGTTCAATTCATTCATAATCATCTCTATACATATCCATCTCGTACTCTTATTCATATTCATATACATCTTATACTCATTTCCATATTCATATACATTTTCGTACTCATAGTCATATTCATATACATCTTCACATACTCTTCTTTTCAATATCAATACTCAAGGAAGACAATTTCTTCACAATATAGTAATAATAGCATCACATATATATTCCATGAAATCAAGTTTCTTTGTGAAGATAAGTAGTTTTACAAATAGGGATAGAAGAGATCTTGCCTCGGTTTCGATATCCTGATGGTATGGCTCGTCCCTCTTCCGGAGTTTCTATAAACACAACAGGACCGTCGTTAGAACCACATCTCTTACTCACTACACTCTTGTATAACATTACCTTTTTGAAACTTTAATATATGTTTAACATATTCTTATTACCCCAAAGGTTCAAGAACTTAGCCATTTAAAACCTTAATCGAAGTTTCAGGGGTTTTCACCATTTCCCTTAACGACCACACTCGACTGCAGAATTTCTTATAATTTTTAAATTTCGAATTTTATTGTAAGGTCAACTGGAAATAGTTCTTTGACCACACTACTACCATATCCCAAAATTTCGTGACTTTTAACAATGTTAAAGTATGGTAATTGTAACCTCAAGTTTGATACATTTACCGTTTCTCGGTTTCTGAACCGCTTTCACTAAAACTGACTTTTCTCCTAAATCGTTCATCAGATTTTAACGCACCTTATATCAAAACGATCTATGAACTAAGCTCTATCATTTCATAGTTAATTAGGAACCTGGACAGTAGGGTACCGTACGGATGCAGGGGGTCCAAAACAGGGCAACTTACATCCTAACGAAAATCGGGCATTATAACGGCTATAATTTCGTACTTTCCATAAATCCAACTCCTCCAAATCAATTATCAAACACCATAATCATCACCTACACCATGTGGTCTTCTTCACCAGCCATGGTTACAATCCCAAACACTTCCATATTTAACTCAAACCACTTACAAACACATATAACATCATAATCTTAACATTTACACTACTTAATCAATAAACCAAACAATATCCACCATAAATATAAAAGAGCAAGCATGATTATACCTTCTTGAAGCTTTGAGAACCCTTAACAATCCTTGATATATCCTTATTCAACCTTATACTAGCTTGAATCACTAAGAGAAACCATTAAAACAAAGTTAACACTTGAAAACACTATTCATCATCTTTTCTAACAACTTCCATGATTTTATTACCTTGCTAAATGATGATGGTTGGCCTTGAAACTTTGTATATGCTCCTTCCTAATCTCCAAGAACAACCATGATTTATCCCTTGATTTAATATTGAAGAGAGCTAGGGTTTTGATTTTCCTTTTCTCCTTTTTTTTTCTTAGTAGCCGAATGGAACAAGGAAGAGAATGGGGAAGAGTTCTTTTGCTTTTGTTAATCTTATCTCATCTTGTCTTAATCTCTTGAGACTTCTAGAGTTTGGTGGATAAATCCCATGGTTAATGACTAATTTGCCCCTTAAAACAAGTTAGTGGATGATGATGTCATTCATGATGTCATTGGATGCATCCTTTAATCTTTTTCTTGATTTTCCTAAGTAATTTGCTAGCACTCTTGGTAATAATAATGTGGTATATATCCTTGTTATGTTATAATCTTGGATGTTTGGTTTCCATACTCGTCTAATTGTGGTTCGTTTCTAGTATACCTCATTATCTCAGTGGTTTTCGAAATCATTTACAAATCCAATTTCCTTTGGTATTCTCTTAACTTAATAATCCCTTGGTTTAACTTAAATTCACTAATTCCTCAATATATAATTCCTTTAATATTTCTATACTCCTTAATATCCAAGATATAGAAGTTTGTTCGAGCTCAAAATCCTCAAAATCAAAATTCAGGAATTTCTAAAATCCATCGTCATTTCGAGTCACTTATTTTCAATGTACAATACTAATATGGTTTCTGTTCACTCATTTTCCATCCCTAATATAGATTACCTACACACCATTTCCCTAGATTCCTCAAGATCACTATTCATTTGGGCATTGTAGCCTTTCTAAAGTTAGGGTTATTACATCTGTTCACGTTCAATATTCTCTACAGGCGGAATTAATCCACTAGATCTCTATCATTCTGCTTTTGGCATGTCGCGTTTGTACTTAATAGTTGCCAATACCATTCTTCATATCTGTTTGCCAAACATTCTCTTAATTCTCTATACATCTTCGTCCTTCCCCATAATTTATTTATTTTCCTCTAACATTATTCTTTACTCTATATACTCTATTTTCTTGGTCAATACTGACTGAATTCCAATTTCGAATAACACCTTCTATAGGTATCGGCCACCTCACTGGCCTTCCCTAGGTAATAACAAATTTCTCCATTATACTCTCTGCTCCCTTTCATCACCTTCTCTTTCTTATGTTTAGTTCCATTATGAAGATATACTTAAGGCACTTGTGGAAAAAAATTTCACACTTTTCTCATAAGGTTAACGTCTCAGTTTTATGCGTGAACGCCATCATGACTAATCCCAGACTCACGGTTAGTATATCCTATCCCGTAACCTTTATGTTGTTTAGAGGTATAGGCTATCATCCCCTTTCTACTGCATCAGCACACCTCTTAAACTCTTGAAAGACGCATCATCGTGACTCTCAAAGTCTTCTTTTTTATCATCAAGTATAGCTAACAACGAGGTTGTTGCTAATATCTCATTTCATCCCAAAACATTGTTCATTAATCCATAAAGGCTTTTGACTAATTAGTCCATTCAAACGATACTACCACAATTTTATAACGTTTATATTAGTGTGAAATGCCAACTTTGGCACAGTACAGAGGTCGATCTTGAGTTGGTGAAACCTTCTCTTCAACCTTATCCTTGAAAAACAACTACTCATTTTAACTAGTCAACAATCCCTCCATTTCCGGTAAGGGTATCAGTTCTCGATGGTATATGTAAGATGTCATACGCTCGTCCCCCTTCACAACTGGCGCCAATCAGCCAGAGGCCTGCATGCGGCTACGATTCCTAATAAACTTGATTAGGTGGTAGTCTTGAAGGATCATTGACATATATCCCTGCATCCATTAGCTATTAGGGGCCTGTTAAACTTTATGTCTCTCTATGTGCATCAATCCCTTTAAGCTAAGTAAAGCTTCACATTCTTGCCATGATATTTCTTCCTTTCTTGTCCATCTCGCTTTCATGCTAGTTTCCTCTGAGGATATGTTTTACATCGCAATCGATTTGCGTTTCCTGGATCAGGAAAAGGCTTGGTAACTCCGGAATTCATTAATATAACATCCTAACAACGGTTGGTAGGAGCGTATTCCCAACCACCTCATCATTTCTTATAACTTTCCTCACACTAATATTAAAGGTCGTGTGGTATGCCCCGATATGTTATTTCTACTTTAATAATTACTCGGCACAACGCTCTGGCTGCACAATTACAACATTTGATTTTTGATCTCATATTGGTGTAACGGTTCATAATTGTACCTCCCGTTCACCTTAGAGTAATCACTTTGAAAGCAATGGTTTCAAAATAACAAGGTCCAAAAGATAATTTCAATAAGAATTCCACATTGGATGTTCCAAGTATGTTGATGGTTCCAATTACTAGGAGTCTCGATTTTTGGAGATGTAAGGATGGACAGAAAGAAGACAACAAGGTTTATTCCTTCCCGTCCTGATAATTCTGTAATATGATATGTAAGAACCCCAAATTTTGGATATAATTAAAACTTTTTATTAAGTAATGATAAAATGAGAAACAATGATTCCGACAACAAGGTCACCAGCTCTAATGAATGGTGGTTTCAAAGAACAATGATTGTAATGAATGGATATTGCTTTGGACAATGATCCTGATGCATTGGTATATTGTCAGAATAGAGTAATTCGATGGTTGAGGACCTAGATAAGAATAACCTACCATCCAGGAAGGAGCTAATGGATCCTTGAAGGGAAATGAGTACGTGCATAGTGTTTCCCATACGTGCATAGTATTTCCCGTACGTGCATAGTGTTTCCTGTACGTGCATAGTAATTTGGTGGATGAATAGTGATTTTGTAAGTTTGAAAACTTTTCACTCCACCCTATGTACAGGACGTGTTATGGATGTTTCGAAGTCATATTAGTAATACGCGGAGGAAATAAGTGAATGCAGAAACGATCGGAATTCAGAAATTCCAAATTCTTTTCGGTATAATATTTGACCGGGCAATGGATTAAATATTATTATAATCCAAGAATTGAGATATTAACTTTGAGGATTTGATATTTTGGGATGTTATTATATTGATTTAAGAATGAAGGTAGGAAACCACTGAGGAGTGGTTATGGCTGCAATGTAATAATTGATATTTGGAAAGAATGAATGGAATTCGACTTTATCATTTCTATGTCTTGAAGAATGCTAAAGGGTAACAACATACGTAAGAATAATCTATCTTCTAAGGGAATAAGATATGGCGATTTCAAGCAGGAGAATATTCTCATGTCATCAAGATCGGTAACGATTAATCCAGTAGTTCCGTAAAAAGGATAAGGAACGATCGAAAGAGAATACGGACAATTGTACCACCCTAAGAGAACAAGTAAAGAATACAGAATGAATAGTATTTTGGTGGGAGTATATAATAATATGAGACGACACTATATAGAAGCATTCGGAACGGATTTCCGAGTTCGTATTAGTGATCCAGGGGGAAAATAAGTGTATGTAAAAGCTGTCGGATTCTGAAAAACCGCACTTTTATTTTCTCCGAGAGTTCCCTGGACACTGATAGCCTTAAGTATTTAACGAATGGATTTAAGGAATATAAATTGGAAAGTTAGAATGAAAGATGGAGAATGAAAGTATTAATATTAAAAAGGATTCCCGGTAAACCCTAATTAGAAATCCGTGAAATATTCCTACGAACGATCAATCGAAACGGGCAATAACCGGACACAGAAACAAGCCGGGAATCAAGATGCATGCATGTGCTAGTAGAAAATATCTAGCAACCAAGTAGTTACTTAAGCAACTAGCACACTTAGAATCAAAACCAAGTACTTAGTTCATTCCATCATCCATCCACTAAAAACCAACACTTGTCTCTTGAAATTACCTCATGCATGACATACTAGCTTTAATAAAGCTACTTTATGAGATAATATCTCAATAATTCAAGATGGGAGCAAGAGGTTAGCCAAGCAAAAACACAAAACAACTCCACCATTCTCTTGAAAAAATACCATTCGGCTTATGCTCTTAATTCCAAAATCAAAACCCCTCTTCCCACCATCTCTTGATCTTGTAAAAATTATGGTGAGTCTTAAATTTCCTAAAAGTGATCCCCTAAAAATTTCAAAGCCAAACTCTCTTGTTTCCATTTTCAAAGAAATCATCAAAGACTAGGGTGAATAGTGATTTTCAAGAACAACTCTTGATTTTCTTGATTTCTAGGATGATCTAAGCTTGGTTATGGGTATACAAGGACTATGCAAAGCTTATCAAGGTCTTTACACACTCCAAGGAAGGTATAAAGCTCTTGAAACCCTAACCCTTGTTTGAGGTTTAAGCATGTTTATGATAGTTATAACTTAGTTATGGTTATGTTAAGATTATAAGCATGATTATGTATGGATTTTGGATTAATGATGTAAATAGCTAGATGAACGGAAAGGCATTGCTTGGCCTCAGTTCATGTATATAAGTCATGTATATGTTGTTTGGATTGGATACTATGTTTATGGGAAGATTCGAAATTGGTAGATATTCGATTTACAGCCGTTATAATGCCCGATTTTACAATACCATGTTTTGTATGCCATTTTCCATGTCGAACCCCTACTGTCCAGAGACCTTATCTGCCATGATAGGATAGGTAATGTTCTAAGCTTCGTTTTGATATAAAGATCACGTGAAACGGACTTACGGTTTAGGATTTATGACCAAATTACTAAAAGTAGTTCGAATCCGTAAACGAAAGTTCGTAACTGTAATTGAACCCTCGTAAACTATGGAACGTCATGGTGAATCTTGGTAAATAAATACTAGAGGTAAAAAGGAAGGTGTGAAAGAAAACCGTATGTCAAAAGGATCATTTTTCGATTTATTAAAAATGTTCGAGTCGAGGTTAAACGCGAACGAACCCCTAAAAGACGACTCTTTTATAACTTCGGTAAAACACTTAGAAAACGGGCGATAAAACTCGGAGTATAGTATTGGTTCGTAACGATCGACCTTAGAACTCATATGACTTAAGTATGTCCCAAGTATAAGTACAATGACATGTCGTATTAACGAACGAATGTCGGGTCGGATCAGTGATAAAAGTAATCCACTAAAAGGGGTATAGCGAGATAACTCGAGAACGTGTTTTGAATTAAGTATAACTTAACTTTTAATATGTTAAGTGATTAATCCCGAATGCCTTGGCTATTTATAGATCACCAACCTGAACCGGAACCCGCTACCACTACCCCTTACCGTACTCGACTACCAGGCAAGTTTCAATTCCCTTCTTTCAGGCTGTTGTTGTGATTGAATAAATATATATATATGATTGCTGATATACATATGCCATTACATGCATGCCTACTTTCAAGTTGAATTGATATACTTGTTCCCTGAATGTTATTGTTGGCTTATAAGCTAGATAGTTATATATCAGTTATAAGCCGGTTATTGTAAGACCCTCATAGAAGGGCGTATACATCTTATTAATCAAAAATAGACCGGGAGTCAATATTCCTTGATATATCGAGATTACCTCGGAGGAAAATATTTAAGTAAATATTTTCTATTATTTGGGCGACGAATATTATTTGAATATTCGTTCGAGACTAATTATTTTAACGATCCTTACTTCAAATAATTATTTGAACGTAACTATTCAACGAATAATATTTCTCAATATTCATTCAGAGTCGAATTAATTATCGATTATTATTTCGAATATTCTTCTAAAGATGAGACTACTAAATGAATATTATTTGGATATTCTTTTAGAATATTATTTTATTAAATAAATATTACTTTTGAATATTCATTTAAGATATTAAATACTTGATGAATATTATTTTAATATTCATCTGAAGCTTGATTAATTATCGAATATTATCTCGAATATTCCTTAAGGCTTGGATTACTAAATGAATATTACTTGATATTCATTTAGGATATTATTCATTAAATAAATATTACTTTTGAATATTCATTTAAATTCCTAATTAATTATGAATATTACCTTAAATATTCTTTTCAGGTCTTATTAATTAATGAATATTGTTTTGAATATTCATTTAAATATTTATTTATTCAATAAATATTCTCCTGATATTTCTTCAGGGATTATTTTGAGAAATACTCTGATTAAAGATATTCTTTCATATTCTTAAATAATCTGTAAAATATTTTAACTCAATAAATATTCTCTGAATATTTATTCCATACTTAGAATAATCTCGATAAGGTTTATCTTCTTCGATTATTACGAAAAATATTTCGGAGTCATATTATTATTAATCCTATATCAAGAAAGGTTCTCAGACATCATTCTTCTTTGAGTCTATCTCCTTAATAATAAGGGAACCTTACTTGGAAAATGTTATTTATCTTGTCGACTTCCCGGTCATAAAGTATTCCCTTCACCCGCAACTCGGGTGCTGTTGACTTATTAAGTCGTTGCTTACCTTCTCATCTTTCGAGGGGTAAGATTACTGGAACAAGTTGATATCCGTTACCAAGTAATAGCTTTGGAGTTATTGGTAAATTTTCCTTTCCAACTAGATACGACTACATTGTGGAGTCTTATCAACAAGTATTATACTTGGGGAAAGGGGGACGAACGTTACATTCAGAATCATGAATTCTTTTTGAACTAGGAGTCGTGTAAGAGGCCGAGTAGCGCCGGTCCATCCCCTTTGGCCCAACCGTTGGCCGGGGAGAGCTAGTAAGGCGGTATACAAGTAAAGCCGTCAGTTCTTCCTTCTACCGGTAGTAAATCTAAATTGAGCTGTACGATCTCGACTGATCATCAAGATTGGAACAGTGGGCGCGGTGAATACTCCATCATTGGTTCATCATCCAAATTTATTTATTTCCTACAACATGATTACTGTTGGTAGAGTTGGAAAAGGGTCATAACTGGAATTGCAACCTTTTCTTGCAAGTTCCTCTTCTTAATAACAATAAGAATATCTCGCTTACTTTGACGTAGCAGATATTTCTACAAACAAATACTTTAAGTTACCTTGTAACTTCATCGTTCATATTATACTGGCATCATTTCCGTAAATGCATGGCATATGGTTTGAAAGATACTTTTGAACTGTTATACATTATCGTTCAGTTATATATTATTGTTGGTGGGCTATTGCTCACCCTTGATTTATTATTATATCACAACAATAGCTAGACCAGATGACTCGCACAAGGCGCACTCGACGCGGGCGAGGACGATGAGACTACCAGAGCTGAAGAAGAAGCTATTGGTAGGGTATATTTATTCTTTCAGTACCAAGAATATGGTCTAGTATGACTTATGTAAATGGATGGCAAAGAGTATGTATTTAAAATGAAATTCTTTTGGATTGTAAGAACTCATAATGTGATTAATAAAAATTTGATTGTTACTCTGATTTCATCTCTGGGATTATAACGGGTGTGTTTTATATTGTTGTGTTGGGTTATAGAGACGTAATTTATTTTATGTTAAGGAAAGTTCAATTGTTGTGGACAGAATTGGAAACCGTAACCACCGGATCCCGGACCCCGGATCTGGGGGTGTTACAGAAGTGGTATCAGAGCGTACGTTATAAACCCCAGAGATGAGGTGACGTTAAAACAATAAATTCAATAAGATAATAAGAACTCTTGCCAAGTTCATAGTCGGACTACTTAATGTAGTGATGACATATAAAACCCTTATGGGAACTCGTAAGTATAATGATAGTAACTTAGCTCGATATCGTATCGACGAGTAAGGCGACTGACCTTGAGGCATACGAGCAACAGCGCGATGATGCTTTATATGCTGAAGATCAGCGGGTAATTCGATGGAGTACCCTACTGGAGACCCGAAAGAGGTCCCAGCAGATAAGGAAAAATCCTGTTAAGATAAGGAGCTTACCCATGGGTAATGAGGGTCGCAGCCAGAATGACTGTGATGATTAAGATATGGTGCTCAGAAAAGTGAGTATAAAGAACCGAGATATTATTAAGAGATCTGAAGATGCATGTTGAATTCATAGCCGGACTACCAGATGTAGTACCAGCAAGAAAGAAGGATTGGAAGAATTACTTGAGATCTTATACGGAAATGGATGAGAATCCTTAGAGATTTTCATCTTAACAAAGAAAGAGCTAGAGGGATGTATGATTATCAAAGACATCGATTTAGGGCGAGGAGCAGAGTCCCTAGGAATAGTTGAGAAGGAGGCAGTAAGTGCCATATCATTTGATAAATGAATTATTATGAATATGGTCAGTAATAATTCGCCATGAGAAGGCAGGTGTCGTAGGTTGTAAATTATGGAACCAAATTGAGGTTAACAAGGTGGTTTTATTAAGGAAATGTTCATTTTATGAATGAATCATTTAGAAAGTAAAGACATTGGGAAGTGATAGCATGATTGGGTAAAGTTATATAAGGAAGTAGTAAGCAAGACAATGATCTCAGAACCTACCGGAAGATAAGACCAGTGAGTCAAGATGAACTCGTAATGAGACTACTGCCAGAGACTGAGTATAGAGTTAATTCAACTCAGTTAAATGATGAACCAGAAATGTTAGATGCATGTGATTCAGAGGAATATTAAATTCCTTCTTCTCTTTGAATGGATTATAGTAGTTACCTTAAGTTTACTCCGACACGGAATTATAATAGATCAAGTAATACGATCAGCAGTTAAAGAGAAAAATGTGAGAAAATCTTCCTGGAGCTAAAAGGTGAAATTGGTAATGATCAAGAGCTGTCATTGCTTAATGGAAAAAGGAGACTTTGTGCTTCCAATGACGCTTCGCATAAAGGGTTAGGTAGACCGACATTTGGTAGTATTAAATATCAGGACGTTGTGACTGGTTTCAGTTTGAAACTATTGATTCCCTTCTAAGGGATGGATATAATTGATTCCTCTCCAGTGGGTAAACTTCCAATCTGATGATGATTATTTCGTTAACTATGACTGCTTATGATTCCACCTGCTTGGAGGTTCATAGAACTATTCTTCAGGTTTCGAAACTGGTCTCCTTAATGTTACCAGTAGGTGGGTAGATTGATCAAAATTTCCCTGAGTCTGGAAAGGAATTCGGTGAATTTTGGCAAACCTTGTCTTTCTGATTATCAGAGAATGTCATGGAAGAGAGTAAAAAAATTGGAGCAAACCCTGTGATTTGGGTAAGGATGCTGTAAAATGGGTTAGTAAACGGACCCTTAGCATTACAATCGACGGTAGTGATAAAATGATGAAGTAAGATTGGACGAAAATAGGAAATGTAAGTAAGAAACCAGCCGGACTGAGAAATTCCAGGATTGACTTAAATGAAAAGGCTGTTATGCCAGGAATGGTAAGCTTGTGTGGCATGCAGGATTGATAAGAATAGTTGAAAAGATAAAAGTGGAGGAAAGGTGACCGGAGACGGTGCCGAGTAGTCGATTAAGACTTATATGGGGTAAAGTTTTGGAAAGGTAGAAAGGTATCAAAGAAGAAGGCACTATGCCGGCAATTGCTAGAAAAGTAATGCTATTAGCCAACCCCTAAAATCATATATTTTTATGTGTGGCCAGATGAGGCCAAGTCACAACGGACTATAAAGTGACTAGACCAGCAATGAAAAGACAAAGCAGGGTTGCTTCTAAGAAAGCACCGACTGCAAGGGCTTCTGATATAAAGGAAACATTAATGAGATCGTTTGAATCTTCTGCCGAACAACCCATGTTTTGATGGGGAATTTACTAGACCTTTTGGGATGGGGTAACCCGTACTAAAGTGACTCATGTGTATATGGTTGTCCAAGATTTCGAGTAAAATGGAAGCATAGTGACTTGAGATGTATGATGTTAGGGTATCATGAATACCATGAACATATTACGACTAGGGAAGTAAACAACGAAGGTTTATGAAGAGAGTATAGAAATGGTCAGAGATGGATCAGTATGCTGTAGAAATTTTTTTCTAAGGCAAGTACATTTGAGAAGAACGATAAGTACTAAGAGATTCACGTTGAACTCGACCAATATCTTCCAAAACATCCTTGTTGCCATTACCAAGTTCGGTAAGAGAGGAGATAGGCATACGTTGCCTTTTTGGAAGGCCAAATAGGCTGACAACTATTTGAGAGAAGAGGGTGGCATTAAACCACTGATTGATTATCAAAGGAGAATGATTGAAAAGAGACCTTTATTAAGGATACATGATCTGATTGCCAATTATAAGATGCAAGAATTCCTTGGCAGTTGAATTAAGGATAAGATATCCATAGATTAAGACAAACCCTGGGGAATGCACAAGGGGTGGCATTAACCCTAATAACGACATTATGACTTCAGATGATATGAGCTGGACTTGCTAAGGCAACAATGACCGGTAAGGATTATTAAAAAGAGTTCTGGAAAGAACATAGATAGAATTATTAGAGTATTGATCAATGACATTTTGATATACCCGGTACCCAGAAAATACCGGAGGAATGATAAGGATGGCCTATGAAACCTTACAAAGAAAAAGGTAATATTCCGAACTTCAAAAATGGAAGTTTGGTAAGGAATGTATGACATCGTAACAATAATGCCAGATGAGGCATGTATGAAACCCTGAGGAAGTATGGGTTGAACCTATAAAGGTTGAGATTATCCTAAGATAAAGAAAGAACTAAGAAAAGAAGTATCCTAAGTAGGATTGGGAATAAACGTGATAAAGTTCCCACGGGTAGGTGGAAGCAATGACTTATGGAAATGACTGATAGTTATATTTTCTCCTTCAGCAGAGCTTAAGGGAGAATGCTTTAACCCAACAGTGATGGGAATGAGGTAGAAAAACTTGAGCTGGAATGTACCCAGAAAACATGGGTTACAAGAAATCATTATCATCAAGAAAGGCCAATGAGGTGGCCGACAATCTAAGTATAAAGGAATAATTACAAATGTTCATACCGAAGAAACAGGATGATATTTGGAAGGACCTTGGAGGTCATATCGGAATGGAGGAATTTACATTCCTTCTGATGACTGTGCAAGAATTAACAGTAATAATAGTTTAAGTAAAGATTCGATTCCTGATGGAGTCTTAAGCATGTTACGTACCTTAGAAGGTCCCGTTTTGAGGCAAACCAGGACCATGGTACAAAATTGATGAAGTAAACCGTTAAGTTTCCAGTCTTTTATGGAAGATGCATAAGTGATAGTTTCATCAACCGGACCTAGCTGCGATGCTTGAAACTCTTCTGCAATTCTATCTGCTTCACGTTATATCTACATCAAGTTCAGGAAGTGTTCCTTATGGATAAGGAATAATGATTACTTTGTCTCCCTAAGGGATTTGAAACCCGTAGGGTTAGCTATTAACGCACTACGTAAACAACAAACGATGGTGATTCTTCTAAGAAAGGAGATGACAACGTAAAGATAAAGAAAGTGCTGCTATTGATAAGCTAAATGGCATGTTGATGAATGACAAGCAAGTTTGTGTTAGTGTACTTCTGCACAAACAAGATAGAGAATATGAGGTTGATAATTCGTGATGCTAAACATATTCCCGTAGAAAGAATTAATGAGACTTGGAGGGAAGGGCGGTTGAGCCCAAGACTTATTGGGCCACCTGAGAGTTTAAAGTGTTCGGACGGCGGTATTCGAGCCAGCCTTACCCCCAAAATTATAGCACGGTCATAACGGGTTTTCATGTGGCCAGGCTACGCCAGTAAAATGCAGATGTTCAACAGATGATAGGAGTACGAGCATGTAGATATACGACCTGGTCTGACTTACGAAAGACAACCTGTGGAAAACCATGGATAGAAAAGAACAAGTGATGAGAAACAAGGTTGGCAGAAGTAGATTATATGAATCTAAGTTAAAGGAATCGGGCCAGATTCATTTCGGAAAGTTTAAATTGAAATAACGTGATGATTATAGAATAAATGAGACGGAATACCGATAAGGAGGTACCAAGTGCAAAAAGGTGTCTCAATAAAGAGGTGAAGGTGAAAGTAAATAATAGAAATGAGTAAGAATCAGCTAATAAGAAGGATGTGATTGATAAAGAAAAGGCTGGGGAAGCAACTATGGAATGAGAAGCAAGGAATGTTATGAATGGGTTTTCTAATGAATTCTCAGGATGACAACCTGATAGTGTCAATATTATAGTTATGAAAAAGCTAGTAACATGATAGGGGATGTAAGAAATAATGATGTCAAGTGAGAAATCTAAGATTTAACCTGAAAGGTTGAAGGATTTCCCGAATGTGAGTATCGCTAAGATTGAACAAGAGTATTTGTCCATAGAATAATGGACAAAGCAGCAAGATATGTTGACACGTGAGATTGCGATCAAATAGTATTGGATATAATTATGATTAATTTCTTCTTTGATAAACCTCTATAGTTCAGAGGTAAATTCTGAGTATGATATTCTACAATCATGAAAGCTTTCTATAATCCTTTAGAACCCTTTTCTCTTCTTCTCTCTTATTCATCTTCTTTATGAATTGAGAAGAACAACCCTTTTAGGAGGGGAGGTACTGCTACGTGACTATCTGTCTATGTGATAGAAGTCTAAGTGGAATGCCATAACTTGTTTAATTGCTTGTCAAGTACTAAAGGCTGGCCCCCTTCCGTACTAACTATGCAATATGACAAATGTTCAATTGATCATAGTGATCTCTCAATAAATCTTTCCACTTCTCTATATTGATCGAGATTGCGAAGATTAAAGCGATCAGGAAATGCACAGTACGAGCGAGGTTACCTCCGAATCGTAGGGTGATAGTGATACCAATGTTACTGCAGGTATCAATAAGGATAAGACTGAGTAAGAGTATAACCCGGATAGTGAGTTGTACGAAAAGTAGCAACGTTGATGGAAAAAGGATAAAGTATGAATTGTAGCACTAGAAGATGTGCTGAGGAAGGGTAGAACGACTAAGAATTGACCGAGAAGCTAAAGAGTGAACGACAGGCAAACGACTTTTTGCTTCCTACCTGATTCCGGGACGGAATCCTTTTAAGGAGGGGAGACTGTACGAACCCCAAATTTTGGATATAATTAAAACTTTTTATTAAGTAATGATAAAATGAGAAACAATGATTCCGACAACAAGGTCACCAGCTCTAATGAATGGTGGTTTCAAAGAACAATGATTGTAATGAATGGATATTGCTTTGGACAATGATCCTGATGCATTGGTATATTGTCAGAATAGAGTAATTCGATGGTTGAGGACCTAGATAAGAATAACCTACCATCCAGGAAGGAGCTAATGGATCCTTGAAGGGAAATGAGTACGTGCATAGTGTTTCCCATACGTGCATAGTATTTCCCGTACGTGCATAGTGTTTCCTGTACGTGTATAGTAATTTGGTGGATGAATAGTGATTTTGTAAGTTGGAAAACTTTTCACTCCACCCTATGTACGGGACGTGTTATGGATGTTTCGAAGTCATATTAGTAATACGCGGAGGAAATAAGTGAATGCAGAAACGATCGGAATTCAGAAATTCCAAATTCTTTTCGGTATAATATTTGACCGGGCAGTGGATTAAATATTATTATAATCCAAGAATTGAGATATTAACTTTGAGGATTTGATATTTTGGGATGTTATTATATTGATTTAAGAATGAAGGTAGGAAACCACTGAGGAGTGGTTATGGCTGCAATGTAATAATTGATATTTGGAAAGAATGAATGGAATTCGACTTTATTATTTCTATGTCTTGAAGAATGCTAAAGGGTAACAACATAGGTAAGAATAATCTATCTTCTAAAGGAATAAGATATGGCGATTTCAAGCAGGAGAATATTCTCATGTCATCCAGATCGGTAACGATTAATCCAGTAGTTCCGTAAAAAGGATAAGGAACGATCGAAAGAGAATACGGACAATTGTACCACCCTAAGAGAACAAGTAAAGAATACAGAATGAATAGTATTTTGGTGGGAGTATATAATAATATGAGACGACACTATATAGAAGCATTCAGAACGGATTTCCGAGTTCGTATTAGTGATCCAGGGGGAAAATAATTGTATGTAAAAGCTGTCGGATTCTGAAAAACCGCACTTTTATTTTCTCCGAGAGTTCCCTGGACACTGATAGCCTTAAGTATTTAACGAATGGATTTAAGGAATATAAATTGGAAAGTTAGAATGAAAGATGGAGAATGAAAGTATTAATATTAAAAAGGATTCCCGGTAAACCCTAATTAGAAATCCGTGAAATATTCCTACGAACGATCAATCGAAACGGGCAATAACCGGACACAGAAACAAGCCGGGAATCAAGATGCATGCATGTGCTAGTAGAAAATATCTAGCAACCAAGTAGTTACTTAAGCAACTAGCACACTTAGAATCAAAACCAAGTACTTAGTTCATTCCATCATCCATCCACTAAAAACCAACACTTGTCTCTTGAAATTACCTCATGCATGACATACTAGCTTTAATAAAGCTACTTTATGAGATAATATCTCAATAATTCAAGATGGGAGCAAGAGGTTAGCCAAGCAAAAACACAAAACAACTCCACCATTCTCTTGAAAAAATACCATTCGGCTTATGCTCTTAATTCCAAAATCAAAACCCCTCTTCCCACCATCTCTTGATCTTGTAAAAATTATGGTGAGTCTTACATTTCCTAAAAGTGATCCCCTAAAAATTTCAAAGCCAAACTCTCTTGTTTCCATTTTCAAAGAAATCATCAAAGACTAGGGTGAATAGTGATTTTCAAGAACAACTCTTGATTTTCTTGATTTCTAGGATGATCTAAGCTTGGTTATGGGTATACAAGGACTATGCAAAGCTTAGCAAGGTCTTTACACACTCCAAGGAAGGTATAAAGCTCTTGAAACCCTAACCCTTGTTTGAGGTTTAAGCATGTTTATGATAGTTATAACTTAGTTATGGTTATGTTAAGATTATAAGCATGATTATGTATGGATTTTGGATTAATGATGTAAATAGCTAGATGAACGGAAAGGCATTGCTTGGCCTCAGTTCATGTATATAAGTCATGTATATGTTGTTTGGATTGGATACTATGTTTACGGGAAGATTCGAAATTGGTAGATATTCGATTTACAGCCGTTATAATGCCCGATTTTACAATACCATGTTTTGTATGCCATTTTCCATGTCGAACCCCTACTGTCCAGAGACCTTATCTACCATGATATGATAGGTAATGTTCTAAGCTTCGTTTTGATATAAAGATCACGTGAAACGGATATGACCAAATTACTAAAAGTAGTTCGAATCCGTAAACGAAAGTTCGTAACTGTAATTGAACCCTCGTAAACTATGTAACGTCATGGCGAATCTTGGTAAATAAATACTAGAGGTAAAAAGGAAGGTGTGAAAGAAAACCGTATGTCAAAAGGATCATTTTTCGATTTATTAAAAATGTTCGAGTCGAGGTTAAATGCGAACGAACCCCTAAAAGACGACTCTTTTATAACTTCGGTAAAACACTTAGAAAACGGGCGATAAAACTCGGAGTATAGTATTGGTTCATAACGATCGACCTTAGAACTCATATGACTTAAGTATGTCCCAAGTATAAGTACAATGACATGTCGTATTAACGAACGAATGTCGGGTCGGATCAGTGATAAAAGTAATCCACTAAAAGGGGTATAGCGAGATAACTCGAGAACGTGTTTCGAATTAAGTATAACTTAACTTTTAATATGTTAAGTGATTAATCCCGAATGCCTTGGCTATTTATAGATCACCAACCTGAACCGGAACCCGCTACCACTACCCCTTACCGTACTCGACTACCAGGCAAGTTTCAATTCCCTTCTTTCAGGCTGTTGTTGTGATTGAATAAATATATATATATGATTGCTGATATACATATGCCATTGCATGCATGCCTACTTTCAAGTTGAATTGATATACTTGTTCCCTGAATGTTATTGTTGGCTTATAAGCTAGATAGTTATATATCAGTTATAAGCCGGTTATTGTAAGACCCTCATAGAAGGGCGTATACATCTTATTAATCAAAAATAGACCGGGAGTCAATATTCCTTGATATATCGAGATTACCTCGGAGGAAAATATTTAAGTAAATATTTTCTATTATTTGGGCGACGAATATTATTTGAATATTCGTTCGAGACTAATTATTTTAACGATCCTTACTTCAAATAATTATTTGAACGTAACTATTCAACGAATAATATTTCTCAATATTCATTCAGAGTCGAATTAATTATCGATTATTATTTCGAATATTCTTCTAAAGATGAGACTACTAAATGAATATTATTTGGATATTCTTTTAGAATATTATTTTATTAAATAAATATTACTTTTGAATATTCATTTAAGATATTAAATACTTGATGAATATTATTTTAATATTCATCTGAAGCTTGATTAATTATCGAATATTATCTCGAATATTCCTTAAGGCTTGGATTACTAAATGAATATTACTTGATATTCATTTAGGATATTATTCATTAAATAAATATTACTTTTGAATATTCATTTAAATTCCTAATTAATTATGAATATTACCTTAAATATTCTTTTCAGGTCTTATTAATTAATGAATATTGTTTTGAATATTCATTTAAATATTTATTTATTCAATAAATATTCTCCTGATATTTCTTCAGGGATTATTTTGAGAAATACTCTGATTAAAGATATTCTTTCATATTCTTAAATAATCTGTAAAATATTTTAACTCAATAAATATTCTCTGAATATTTATTCCATACTTAGAATAATCTCGATAAGGTTTATCTTCTTCGATTATTACGAAAAATATTTCGGAGTCATATTATTATTAATCCTATATCAAGAAAGGTTCTCAGACATCATTCTTCTTTGAGTCATCTCCTTAATAATAAGGGAACCTTACTTGGAAAATGTTATTTATCTTGTCGACTTCCCGGTCATAAAGTATTCCCTTCACCCGCAACTCGGGTGCTGTTGACTTATTAAGTCGTTGCTTACCTTCTCATCTTTCGAGGGGTAAGATTACTGGAACAAGTTGATATCCGTTACCAAGTAATAGCTTTGGAGTTATTGGTAAATTTTCCTTTCCAACTAGATACGACTACATTGTGGAGTCTTATCAACAAGTATTATACTTGGGGAAAGGGGGACGAACGTTACATTCAGAATCATGAATTCTTTTTGAACTAGGAGTCGTGTAAGAGGCCGAGTAGCGCCGGTCCATCCCCTTTGGCCCAACCGTTGGCCGGGGAGAGCTAGTAAGGCGGTATACAAGTAAAGCCGTCAGTTCTTCCTTCTACCGGTAGTAAATCTAAATTGAGCTGTACGATCTCGACTGATCATCAAGATTGGAACAGTGGGCGCGGTGAATACTCCATCATTGGTTCATCATCCAAATTTATTTATTTCCTGCAACATGATTACTGTTGGCAGAGTTGGAAAAGGGTCATAACTGGAATTGCAACCTTTTCTTGCAAGTTCCTCTTCTTAATAACAATAAGAATATCTCGCTTACTTTGATGTAGCAGATATTTCTACAAACAAATACTTTAAGTTACCTTGTAACTTCATCGTTCATATTATACTGGCATCATTTCCGTAAATGCATGGCATATGGTTTGAAAGATACTTTTGAACTGTTATACATTATCGTTCAGTTATATATTATTGTTGGTGGGCTATTGCTCACCCTTGATTTATTATTATATCACAACAATAGCTAGACCAGATGACTCGCACAAGGCGCACTCGACGCGGGCGAGGACGATGAGACTACCAGAGCTGAAGAAGAAGCTATTGGTAGGGTATATTTATTCTTTCAGTACCAAGAATATGGTCTAGTATGACTTATGTAAATGGATGGCAAAGAGTATGTATTTATAATGAAATTCTTTTGGATTGTAAAAACTCATAATGTGATTAATAAAAATTTGATTGTTACTCTGATTTCATCTCTGGGATTATAACGGGTGTGTTTTATATTGTTGTGTTGGGTTATAGAGACGTAATTTATTTTATGTTAAGGAAAGTTCAATTGTTGTGGACAGAATTGGAAACCGTAACCACCGGATCTCGGACCCCGGATCTGGGGGTGTTACATGATACCATAGAGAATGTTGCACAAGGGCAATGATTGTTGGATACAAAAGTCATAAAGACGGTCTTTATACAATTCTTACATCGGGTGGATACTTTTCCTCCTGAATAATAAGAGGAAATCTAAAGTCGCATTGATGAAGGTCAGCCAATAGAAAGCAATTCTACTCCATGACAATTAAAGAATGAAGTAGTTTATCATTCAAGTAATCAGTGGTTTCAAATGAATTCTCATTGTGTGAATGAAAGAATAAAATATTCAAGTGATATAAAGTCTAATACGAAGATGGGTAGAATTCGAGTTGAGTGGGCGACCTCATTAGGTCTCAATCAAGTTATTCATCGAACTTTCATCATCATGCTTTATCGTAGGCAAAATGCATGGCAGAATTGCTGAATGAATTAAATTGGGAGTTGGACCAGTGAAACAATAACTAGTCCTTTTCAAGAAACACTAGCAACTAGCTAGACAAGATTTGCTCGTCCACCTGTTTGAGACATCACCACTAGCTAGGACAATTAGCTAGGTGTTCTTCACAAAATTACAATTTTGACTAGTTAGAACAATTAACTAGTCATTCATATTGACATATCAACTAGCCAGTTTCAATTTGCTAGAACGGAATTTCAACATCGTAGCCACTGAAGAAACTTTAGGCTACTCGGACAACGAATGGAAATAAGAAGTTATTAAGTTTGAAAAAGAAAACTATAAAATCTGAAGAGAATGTTCTAGGTATCGGAACAATCGATAACCTCTCATCAAATATTACTTATCAGTGAAACGGTCCACCCAAGGGTGTCTCCGTACACATGCTTTATCAGATCCGACAATAGAATTAAATTCGGAATACCAATATCAAAATGATATCCTTACTATGATTTCAATGTACGATGTACAATCTCATCTTGAATAGAAGAAAAGAATTCATGAGGGATGTATGGGCATTAGGTCATCCGTGTCCTCAGTAATTTGTTAAATATTTATGAGCTCAACTGAAGAATGCAAGTATGAAAGAAGCAATCAAATATCAATATTCGTTAAGTAGTATTCGTCGATTAATTAAGGAAATATTTGTTGAACATCCCTTGGATAATTGAAAGAAAGTGTAAATAGTCCTGAGCAGAAATGATTATAAACTTCAAATAGAATGCTCGGGATCAATTAAGATACTTTGGATGAGTCCCGGTTTCGAGAAAGTATATCACTGGTTGTTATTCCACAAGTTTGAAGTAGAAAGCTAGGAGGGTTACCTGATATAAACTAATCGAGGTAACATGGTTAATGAACAGTTTAAAATGAAGTAGTGCACCAGCCGGTAGTTATCAAAATAAATTAATAATCATTCGTGCATCTCATTATCACCACTATGAGGGTAACTCCATCTCTTCGTCTTCGTAATACAAGACACCAACTAGTGCGTCTCTCAATCATCATCTTAAAGTCATTTATCGAGTTAGGGTTTCACAAATATATCTGTCATTTCCGTGCTTTATCTTGAAAACCAAGCTTCACATCATTCCGGGGACACCTGCTAAGTCCATAGGGTCCTACTTTATGCTTTTCGACATGAATCACAAGTGGCCAGTTCCCCCTGGGAACAGATCAAAGAGATCTCTCAGGGATCTCAGCGCAGTCCATAGGTTCAGTGGCGGGTGTGTGTATGTGAACGTATACCAAAATATTGAGGTCTACAATACATATATACGTATTCCCTGATAACACCTCTATCAAGGATCCCACTCTAGACCCGCTGGTCCTTTCTTTTGGTAGACTCTGAGATCACTGTATCGTTCGTTGAAACCATATTCAACTTCTCTTGAGTCCCTTTGTTAATTCTACTTGTTTGTTCTCTAAGTTGAACTACCATGTTCTAGCGTCCGAATCATGCGTGGAATTATCTAGCACGCTCGTCTTATGATAACATTCTCGTATAACACATGTAAAATTCGCCATCAAGGTTAATGAAATCCACAACGACATAGTGACCAACCTTCAGGTAAACCCGTTACTTATCGAAAATCGGATATTACAGCCAAAGTAAAAGACTTTCATTATCCCAAGTACTAAGTACCCTTAATTATGTAGGGAAGTCCAAACTTCTGGATTATTAAAATGCCACTTCCTAAACTGTAGAGGAATATGGGCCACAAAATTTATGCCAGCCTAGTCATCCGATCATATTGGCAATATCGCCTCTACCTCAGCTGCTCTCGAGGTTTTGCTCTGCTTCCTATATCATTATCTATGATAAGTCATGTACGACTCTCAAACCTCTATTCATCATTCTGAAGGTCTCTAAGGATTCTATCGACCCTAGTATAATACCTCCAGTAACACTCCAGTCCATTCTACTCACCGGTGCCTCTTCCGGTAGTCCAATCATAAATTTACTACGAACTCTTATGTCATTCTTCTACTCAGACTTAACTCTTAACACTCTCGTTTCTGAGTACTGTAACTTATCGCTCTGATACCATTTCTGTAACGCCCCCAAATCTGAGGTCAAAGATTCAGGTCGTCGCATCATCATCCAACCAAATCATACCTGTATTAACTTTACAACTCAACAATACATCCATCCAGACCTCAATCTTACACACAAACAAGTTAGAGCCTCAGAAACGATAATCGAAAGTGCCATTAAATATTACAATTCATTTGTACAAATCAGAGTCTTACGCAATTCCACTTATACAACTATACTTGAAGACAAGTCTTACTATTACAGTTGAAAACCTATCAGACTACTCTATAGTATTTATCAGGAACTAAATCATCTCCGGGGTAAATCTTCTACTCCTCTTCTGCTGGTGCGGAGTTAATCGGCCAGATTCTCCCCTTTCTGAAAAGTTTTTATAAAGCAAGAATGAGCTACATAATGCTCAGCAAGTTCACCACTTTGCAAAATAATAATGTGGTTTATTTCGAAAACATTCCCAACTATATGGGTATATATATCAGATTTCAAAACATAATTGGACAATGTATATGTCCGAGTTTGAATAAAACATCTATACTCACTAAGGAGCTTTAAGAATAACATATGAACCCTTTATAAGGTTCCCATTTCAATATATCTCAAGTTTGAAAATATATACATATGAGTATATCATTTTCGGCAAAACACTCTACGATTAACATACTATACAAGGAATATATCATTACAAACCTCTTTCCTTCCATTAGCTTAGAAGGTTTCTCATACAAAACATTTCATTCTTTGAAACAATTGCAAGAGTGCACTAACACGTGCCAATCTTTATAGAAAATCTTGCAGTTCTAGATACTACACGATGTCAATATTTTCTCATCAAAAACCACACTATCAGCAACTTGGCACTTAGGCCCAAGAAGCAGTGTTTGAGTATTTTTCCAAAGTGGAGGATGGGACTGGAAGAAAACATAAAAACCTGACAAGGATTGACGATGATCAGTCGCCACATCCAAGTCCAATAATCCGCGGGTCTTCTCTACCGGTAGAAGGATAGAAACTACATCCGTAACTATCCCTGGGTGAAAACTACATCCGTAATCACCCTCGATGAAAACTACATCCGTAATCATCCTTCGGCAACACCTGGGCCGGAATAATAATTGATGGACCGCCTGGCTCACGACCGCTTACACATCCCAGGAATCGTTCGTCAACGGTTCCCACACCTGCCAGAGTCCCTTTTTCTTTTTCTTTTGAAAACTTGATTTTGATTGAAAACAGAGTAATTGAGGTCCGACATAAGTCGACCGATGATTCTTGAAATCATACAAGAAGCAAACCTGACGGGGGTTTTCGAAAATGTTTTGAGTTCGAAAGAGTTCGAGTTTGAAAGTGCTAAAGGTATCTTGGATTAGCTTTGTCTTTAAAATAATGAACAATAATTAATAAATGATATTTTAAGATTTAATATTAATAATAAATAAATTATTATTCGATAAAATAAACTTCTAATCCAAGATAGGGTTTCGAGTATTTACGAAGATATGAACATAATTACTTGAGTTTACGATACTCCCCGAATGACCCTTCGGGTTTTCGCAAACTAGTTACGATATAATAATATACCGCTCCCCGGTCAAAAGTATATACGGACCGCTACGACCTCTATTGCTAGAGTCGTTGTCCGAAGAAAACATTTGAATCTAAGTTCAAGGGGTACAAGCATATATGTACTTATACAATCTCAATTGCATCGATACTTCGATAAACATAGCATTTGATATAATTGAAAACTACAAACACAACAGTGAAAGTCCTTGTATATGGATAAGTTTTGAAAAGTAAACTTGCCTTGGTTTGGTTGGGGTGGTCGAGCGTGCGGAGTCGAACGATCTATACATAAGCAATAACCGCTCGTTAGTACCTTAACAATATCTCTTTAATTACGGGGTTTTAGGGGGGTACGAGATTAACTTAATGACCTCGTCTTACGACACTCTAGCCCCAATATAGGTTCATTTCATCACTCGATTACGCTCGTCACTTAATCGACTTAATTTAGTTACCACATTCGAATCATAACCATTACCCCTAGAATTATGCTCCACTAACGACTTTTTCCCTCGCGCAAAATTTACTCTAGCATTTTTATAAAATTCAAAAATTCATATTTTAATCCAATTCTTTTTGGGGGGTCTTCACCACTGCATTCCCTAACTTCTCAAAGTTTTCCATGATCCCACATATATTTTTAGGGGTTTAAACAAGGTTCACAAGGGGGTCACTTAGTGCAGTCCGGAATCCAGAAACACAATTCACTTGTCCGGCCATAACTTAAAATCTATACATCACCTAGCCATGAACCTTACATTTCCAGAAACTACATTCAATATTCTTTCCAACAATATATGGTAGGACATCAGGGGACAACATTTGGGGGTTCAAAACCGTGTTACAAGACAGGTCAATGTCCCTGGAAAAACTCAGCAAGCATATACTACTTAGATCAACCAATTTTCACAATTCCACAACACAACCAACACTTAATTCACTTAGTTCATGGTTTATAACACTCATGGAGATACATATACTATCCACAATCATAAAAGTCACAATCACAACATCAAAACTCAAGATCCATGTCATCCATTACTTATACAACCAAGATTAACTCATATATAAATGGATCTACTACCAAACATTATAAACACTACATAACCAAAAGGGTTTATGATTTTTATACCTTCTTGAGTAGCTAAAGACCTTGGGTGAACTTTTTTTTTTTTTTTTTTTGCTAAATTAACCTTGGGTGAGCTTTACAACCACTAAGAACACTTGGATGAGCCTTTAAAGACCTTAATCCTTCAAGATCTAAAAGATAAACATACATGGTTACTATTCACTCAATTTTCAACAATTTATAACTCAAGATTGGATGGTTATAATGGCTTGAAATTCATAGCATACCTTCTATATGGAGTCTAGAGGACCTAGGAATTTTGTCTTGAATTAAGAGTGATGGGAAGTGGAAGAAAGAACTTCTCTTCCCCTTGTTTCTAGCTTTGGCCGAGAGCAATAATGCTAGGGGGGGGGGAGTTTTTGTTTTTGCTTTTGGGTGTTGGTTGAAATAAAGTAAGGTGTTGGGTGATATGTATTAGTCATATGTATTGTTGTATCACATGTTGGCACCCTAGGTAGTAGACTAGGCATGCACCATACTCCTTTGTCTCCTAGAATAATGCACCAACTAATCACTATTCATTGGTTGCTTTTGCATTTTCTAGTTTGCTTTTCTAACAATCTAGTTACATGAAGCTTGCATGTAATATCTTTCCTTGTATTATTATTCCTCCACCAATGCTTGTCACTTAATCTTTAATTCATATCGTATCTTAATTAATCCCTCGTAATAATATTTTGTCGCGTAGAGATTTCCCTTATAATTCCTTAAGTACTTAATTGTGTAAATTCCTCGAATGTCCATAATTCCTCGTCATAATTCTTAATAAATCTTTTAATACTCTAACCATTCTCAAATCCCAAGTTTTATAAATCTTACTAACAATAAGACTCTTGCCTTCACAATCTTCCTTTTTATCTTACATAATGAATGCAACAACATAATCTCTCAGACAATCAATTCTATTAACCAACAGGGATGACTAAAAAGGTTCCAAATTCACAATGTCATATGATATTATATAAAAGAAAATATTACAAAAATTAGGGTTCTTACAGTAAATGTTGAATAATGAGGATGAGGCATAGTCTAGTAAAAAACCATCATCTTCTAAGAGTGAGAGTGTCAAGGCAAAAGCCAAGAAGCCTGTAGGAGGTAGACCTAGACCTGGGAAGTTTGTGAAGTTTGTTTCAGCTGAATCTGAGAAGAAAGTAGCTAATAAGAAACAAAACAGGAATGGCAAGCTAGGGATAAACAAGAATAACAATTATGCTTATGTGTCAAATGCCCCTAGGAAAGTTTATCAAAACTGTTTTAGCACTAATCACTTAACTCATGCTTGCAAGAAACCAACTGGTAGTGTAGCTAAGCCTTTCTATGATTGTTCTGTGCCTTTAAGACATAGAGATTCACCTTTCTGTGATAAACTTGACTGTATGCCATGCAACATGAAAGTTATGACTAGCTGTTTTAATTTGAGAAGACAATTCATGGATGGTTGCATCAGTCACAACATTCACACACACTACACAAGGAAAGAGTCTTCAAGTCCTCCTAGAGTTAGGAAGGTACCTCTGTCACCTAAGTCTAAGAATTCAGATTCTAAGACTTCTAACAGTGATAAGAAGACTAGTCCTAAAAAAGTTGATAAGCATGCTATTTTTGATAAATCTGCTTCTATGCCAAGTGGACCCAAACATGTTTGGGTACCAAAGAAGGAGTAATACCTTTGTGTTTGCAGGGCAAAGAAATTGAGAAGAAGGTCATGTGGATTTTGGACAGTGGATGCTCAAATCACAATGATTGGTGATATGGCCCTACTATCACAATATGAGGAGAAGGCTGGCCCAATGGTTGCTTTTGGAGATGACAACGTGGGTAACACATTGGGATATGACAAGTTAAAAGTTGGTAATGTCATCATTGAAGATATAGCACTAGTCAAGGGTCTGAAGCATAATCTGCTAAGTGTTGGTCAGTTTACTGATAGAGGATTCAAGGTAAATTTTGACAAAGATGAATGTTTGATCACCCACAAGAAGACTGGTGATTTTGCTCTATCTGGAGTAAGAAAAGGAAGCCTGTTTGTAGCCAATATGGATTCTGCAAACAAGGACAAAGTTTGTTGCTTTTACTCAAAAGCATCAAATGAAGATTGTTGGTTATGGCACAAGAAGTTATCACACCTGAAATTCAAGGCCATTAATTCTCTAGTCAAAAGAGAGTTAGTGAGAGGCATGCCCACACTTGAATTCTGTCAAGAAGGAGTGTGTGAGGCTTGCCAAAAAGGAAAGATGAAAAGGTCAAGCCACAAGTCAAAGACAGTGACATCAATCACCAAGCCCCTGCAATTAATTCATATGGATTTGTTTGGGCCTGTCAATATTATGTCACTATCAAGAAAGAAGTATGCCCTAGTGATGGTTGATGACTACACAAGGTATACATGGGTGGAATTTCTAGCATCAAAGGATGAGGCTCCACAAGTAATCATTGAGCACATAAAGAAAGTTGATAAGGAAGCAAAAGCAAACAATGCATGTGTGATTGCATTGAGAAGTGATAATGGAACAGAGTTCAGAAATGCCTTACTTGAAGCATTTTGCAAAGAGAATGGCATTTCTCAACAATTCTCAGCTCCAATGACTCCACAACAAAATGGAGTAGTTGAGAGAAAGAATAGAACTCTAATTGAGGCTGCTAGAACAATGTTGCTTGATGCAAAGATGCCTACATGTTTTTGGGCTGAGGCTGTGAGCACTTCATGCTATATCCAGAATAGAACCCTCATCAACAAAAACACTGGAAAGACACCTTACAATTTGATGACTGGAAAGAAGCCTACTCTAAAGTATGTTCATACTTTTGGAAGCAAATGCTTTGTGTTGAAAGACAATTCAGAATATGTTGGGAAGTTTGATGCAAAGGCATTTGAAGGAATTTTTCTTGGTTATTCTATGGAGAGAATTGCATACAAAGTTTATGTCATCAGTCAAAAGAAAGTTACGGAAAGCACAGATGTGACATTTGATGACAGCAAACTACCTGGATTAGAAGAAGCCAATAATGAAGATAGAGATCCATTAAAGTTTGAAAATCTTGATGATTCTGATGAAGAGATTGAAACTGAAGTTGAAACTCTAGTTCAACAAACTCAAGTGAATGATGAAGCAAGAGAAGAATCTGATCCAATCAACAGTGAAGAGACTAGAATCCAAGACACACCTGTGAATAGTAGCAACTTCACAGGGGGAGGAAATGAAAATGATCATGACTTGGATGATGAAGCAACATCAAGGTTGAGAAATCAAACTGAGCACTCAAGGAAATGGGATAGGTCACACACACTGCAGAGCAAATTATTGGAGATCCAAATGCAAGAGTGAGAACTAGGAGAACAACTCAAAATGAGTGCCTCTATGGTTGATTTCTATCTCAGATTGAGCCTAAGAAACTTGATGATGCACTGTTGGATCCAGATTGGATTATTGTTATGCAAGAGGAGCTGAATCAATTTGAAAGAAACAAAGTATGGGAACTTGTGCCTGCACCAAAGAACAGAACCATTGTTGGAACAAAATGGGTTTTGAAGAATAAGATGGATGAAGATGGTGTAATAGTAAGAAACAAAGCAAGGTTGGTTGTAAAAGGATACTCTCAACAGGAAGGCATTGATTTTGATGAGACTTTTGCTCCTGTTGCTAGATTAGAAGCCATCAGAATCTTCTTGGAATTTGCTGCTTATTCAAACTTTAAAGTTTATCAAATGGATGTCAAGAGTGCATTTCTGAGTGGAGAGTTGGGAGAAGAAGTTTATATGCAACAACCACCTGGCTTTGAGGATCCACATTTCCCAGAATTTGTCTACAGATTGCTTAAGGCATTGTATGGACTTAAGCAGGCTCCAAGGGCACGGTATGACACTTTATCTCAATTTCTTCTTGAAAATCAATTCACTAGAGGCACATTGGACAAGACACTATTTTACAAGAAGCATGGTGATGATATTATCCTAGTTCAGATCTATGTGGATGATATCATATTTTGCTCTACAAATGAGAAGCTGTAACACCCCCAGATCCGGGGTCAGGGATCTGGTCGTTATGACCTCAATATCCATCCACAAAACCAATATAAATGATATTACAACCTTGTGACCCAAAATAACAACACACCCATTATAGTCCCAGAGATGAAATTAGAGTAACAACCAATTTTATTAATCACAAGTTTGAATACTTACAACCCAAAGAATTTTCATTTAACTATAACATGCTCTTTCCCATCCATTTACATATGCCAAATAAATAGTTACATTAGCTACTCGAAAGCTAATATCTAGCCTACCAATAGCTTCTTACTCAGCAGTGGCAACTATGGTCTCAGCAGTTAATCCTCTGGCTACTATCACTGGCTTGCACCGATTTCGCCTTGTGCGGTCCATCCGGTCTAGCTGTTGTTGTGATATAATAGATAAAGCAAGGGTGAGCAATAGCGCACCAACAATAATATAACTGAACAGTGAAAATATATGTAACAGTTCAAATATCTTTGAAGCCATATGCCATGCATTAACGAAGATAGTGCTAGTATAATATAAAGGATGAAGTTACAAGGAAACTCAAAAATATACTTCTGTGGAAATATCTGCTATGTCAAAGATAAGCAAGATAGCACTATTTATCATAAAAGAGGAACTTGCAGAAAATATTGCAATTCCAGATTCAATCCCTTTTTCACCTGCCAACACCGATTGTGTTGGAGAAAATTTCCAAAATTTGAAAGGTGAACTAATACTGGAGCATTGACGCGCCAGGAGACATAACATTCACGATGATCAGTCGCAGGTTATGCTCCCCACCTCTTGTTTTCTACATGTAGAAGGAAGCACCGACAGATTTACTTGTCTACCGCCCTCTGGAACCCCCCAGCCAACGGTTGGGCCATTGTGGACCGGTGCCACTCGACCACTTACGCGGCTCTTAGTTTGTATAACATCCATAACTCTGAAACATAAAGTTCGTCCCCCTTTCCCCAAGTGTAATACTTGTTGATAAGACTCCACAAAGTAGTTTTATCTAGTTTGGAAAGGAAAATTCCCCAATATTTCCGAAGCTGCTGCTTGTAAATGGATACCAACTTGTTCCAACACTCTTACCCCTCGAATGATGAGTGGGTACACATGATTCAATGAATAATAACAATCAAGTTGCGAGTGAAAAGAATGGTTTCAAGAATTTATGACCGGGAAGTCAACAAGATAAATAACATTTCTCAAGTAAGGTTCCCTTATAATTTGGAAGGTGGGTTTGAATGAAGTATATAATTTTGAGAACCTTTCTTGATTTAATAATATTAAATAGGCTCAGAATAATTTACATAATACTCGCAGATCGAAGATAACATTTGAACGAAATAAATCATTTTTAAACGAGTTAGAAGAATTAAATAAATATTCCAAAGAATATTTATTAAATTGAAATATCGAAGGAATAATCCTGATATAAAATATTACCCAGAATAATCCTCGAATAAATATTCACAAATAATATCCATTAAATAATTAATGAATATTGAAATAAATAGTACTTATCACATAAATAAAGCTCGAATGAATATTTGAAATAATATTCACTGAACAAATAGTGAATATTCAAATTAATATTACTGAATGCAGGAAAAATTACTAAATGAATATTCGAAACAATATTCGATAATTGAATCGACTTTCAAACTAATATTGAAAAATAATATTCGTTGAATAAATGAAGTTCAAATGAATATTCAAGATAATATTTATTAAATGAATGAGGCTTAAAAAGGAATATAGAATTAATATTTAATAGGTAATTAATATCGAATGAATATTCAAATTAATATTCATTAAATAAATAATGGGAAAATATTTACTTAGATATTTCCCTTCGAAAATAATCGCGATATATCAAGAAATACTGACTCCCGGCCTATAGTCAAAGAATGAGATTCATATGCCCTTCTCTAAGGGTCTTAGCAATATCCGACTTATAACTGATTATTCACATCTAGCTTATAAGCTAACAATGATTCAGGGAACAAGTATATCAACAGAAAGCATATATATATATTCACAACAACAGCCTTTAAAAGGATTTGAAACTTGCTTGGTACTCCCGCTATGCTAGTGGTATGAATCGGAGTGGTCCGGCAATCTATAAACAACCAAAATTATCCCGGGTTAATCACCTATCACTTTGAAACGCCAAGTGAATACTTTACTTAAGCTAAAGCACGTTTTTAAGTTATCGCTCATTAATACCGTTATGACCCGACATTTGCTCGTTATTACGGCTCGGTATTACACTTACACTTGGTATATACTTAAGTCATGTAAGTGCTAAGGTTGGTCGTTTACGAACCAAGATTATACCTCGAGTTTTATCGCCCGTTTTCTAAGTGATTAACCAAAGTTATAACCAAGTGTGCCTTTTAGGGGTTCGTTCGCGTTTAACCTCGATTCAAACATTTTTATAAAATTGAAAAACGATCCGTTTGACACGAGATTTTCTCCTACACCTTCCTTATGATCTCTAATATTTAATTACCAAGATTTGTCACTGAATTACTCGAGTTAAGGGGGTTCAATTTCAATTACAAATTTGCATTTACGGTTTCGAACCACTTCTAGTAAATCGGCCAAAATTCCTAAACCGTAAGTCCGTTTGCTTCGATTCTTTCGCCAAAACGATCTATGACTCGAGATCTATAAGGACATGTCATAAACTCATTAAGGTAAGATAATTATACCTACTATTATGCTCGAGTTTTTAAGGTCTAACGAAAACCGGGCATTATGACGGCTATAAATCGAATGTTTCCAAAATTTTAAATCAATCACCAAGCCACACCGGGCATACCATTCATCACAATCAGTCCATAGACATTTTACTTTAACATCATATGCATCATATTGCTTAGATCAACTAAACCATTAACAAATCATGCTTACATGCTAATAATAACACCATAATCATATCGCATCTAAGATCACTAAGAACAATCACAAAACTCAAAGTATGATCTAGGGTTTATGAGGGCTATACCTTCCTTGGAGGATGTAGAGACCTTACTAAGCCTTGATTAGTCCTTATAACACCTTAACCAAGCTTAAACTAACAAGAATCATTAAGAATATAATTAGAGGTTTTCGGATCTATTATACCCCAGTTGAAAGAACATGAAAAACGAGGGCCTTACCGAGATTTTCTGATCAAGACTTCTGAAGGAGAGTTGTAGGATCGTAATATCTTTATAAAAAGCTAAAGAACACAAAATTTCATTGAGTAATGAAGGAGATATGGCCGTTTGAAAATCGTCACAGAAACTGTCAAAATCTGGACAGTTCGCTTATCCATCTTGGGAAGGAGATTTGCCTAGGCTATACTACTTGGATTGCTATGAAATTTTGAGAGAATATTTCCCATGGGGTGGAGAAGATATGGTTAAAATTTGGTGATTTTATCATGGTTAGAAATGGAGATATGAATTTTTCTTTCAAGGTGGTTCTTGCTGGGCAGTTTGAAGAAATGGAGAGAAATGGAGTGTTTGCTTGGTTGCTTTGGTTTGTTCTCATCCCATGTGAATTATTGTGATACTATCTTGTATAAAGTGGATTTTGATAAAGTGATTAGGTAATGGGTGATGTTTTATGCATGGACAAGTGTTGATAACTTGTGGTAAGTTGATAAAGTGATGCTAAGTACTAGTTAGCTTTCTAATCTTGCTAGTTACTCTTGTAACTACTTTGTTACTAGATATTTTCTACTAGCACATGCATGCATCTTGATTTTCTGCTTGTTTCTTTGTCCGGTTATTACTTAATTCATTGATCGTTCGGAGGAATATCTCGAAGATTTCTTGTTAGGCCGAATACACACTAATAATCAATATTAGATGAGAGAATAACAATTAAGATGATTATGCACTTTAAATCTTCTGGTATTAAAAACCCTCTTCGTGAGGTAAACTATCACAAAGAGCTGCTAGGTTACAATAAAGATAGTTCGATGCACGATACCCTTCTAAGGTTAACCTAACTGTATTTATAAAACATACAGCTTCGATACAATCTCTAATTGATATTTTTAATAATCACCTATACAATGATATCAATTATAGATTGTCACACGTCTCCTAAGTCAACTCGATCTCTTTGATAGCTATCCAATCTCCAAAGATCTCGCTTCCATATCAATCTTCAATTGATCTTTAATATCTTCTGTTGACTTCGTACGCGCTGCTTCTAGACAGAGTTTAACTAAACTCTGTCGAGCTTCCATAGTCAGTGTTTAACTAAACTCTGACTGCTTCCAGCTAAACTCTGATTTGTCGCTGTAGCTCCTAAACACTGTTTTCATCAATCATTTCTAACAATCTCCCCCAACTTGTTCATTAGCAAGAATGTACAAGTTTACAGTAAATGATGATGTCAAAACAAATACAAAATTACAGTGATTAATATACAAACAGAGTTTAAGCTTCTACTTAACAAAAATCTACAGAAATAAGAAAACTCTTACAGACTTTAACCTCTAATCTCTTCAAGATCTGGTGTAGCTCTGAGATAGTCTATAAGCAATCTTCTTTCAGCATTTTTAAGTTCATTCTCTATAGCTTCCTTGATCTCTCTCAAATGAGGATCATTCTCATCAGTCTGATAGATAGCAGCTCTGAGATCGTAGATTTTGTTTCTTCTCATTTCATTTCCCAATCTGATATACTTCACCTCTTCAGACTTCACATTAAAATCAAGAACAGTGATTCCAAGATCAGTCTTTAGCTTTGTAGTTCCCTTTTCCATCTCTATCAGCTTTCCATTCTAGTCTCTGTACTTAGGAACATATTTACTGTTATACTTCATGCCTCTTCTTGCCAGATTCTGAAGCATCTTCTGTCTAAGCACATTGGCAACAGATTGAGTCCTTTGATTTGTTACCTTGAAAAGATACAGAACATGTTCTAGTTCTTCCCAATATTTCAAACGAATATCATTCTCCCCAATTTTAAAAACTGTTCCATCTGCCATGAAATATAATAGAAAATCTTTCTTTAGGCTCTTCTGATAGACCAACTGTACTGATTCCAGTCTGTCTAAACTCTCTTGAGTGACAACACATTGACCTGGAACAGCCAGTGAAGATGGATCTCTATGTGTGATCCTATACCACCCTTGTTGTTTCCAATTTTCCCAGAAAATGCTCTTCCATCAGTGAAATCCATAGAACCTTTAAGTGCTTGATTTGGATCATGAAGAGTTCCTTTTCCAAAAATTGATTTCAACTGAGAAGATTGTAAAGGTGTGGTCACAACTTGTGTAGCAACAGAGGTTGTGTTTTCATTCTTCTTTACAACTTGTGTAGAAACAGAGGTTGTATTTTCTCCAGTAATGCCTTTCAGCTTTTGCTTAAAGTCTGCATCTATTGATTTTCTGGATACTTGCATCCTTTGTTCAGTACCAACTTTTTCTTTGATTTGAATGCCTTTAAGAACAGGCTTTGCAGCTTTCACATTCTTCTTAGAATTGCCAGATTTCACAGCTTTCTTATGTTCTGCTAGAAATATCTTCTCTTGAGCTTCAACATCTGCAATTGTAACTCCCTCTTCATTTTCTTCTAAGAATAACTTAGCAGCCAATTCCTCATCAGTCTGAGGATCAGAGGATAGTACCAAACTCTTAGTCTTTGAAGAACCTCGAGTATCAGTTTTTAACCCAGCAGACTGTGATTTAAGAGACTTGCTGCTAGTTTTCAGAGTTTGAGTTTCTACAGCCTTGCCTTTATTATTTGCTCCTCCATCTCCAGCATTATCCTTCTGAGTCAGAGTTTGAAATTTCTTGCATTTTGACTTTGCAACTCTCTCCCCCTTTTTGACATCATCAGGCATGAGTATAGATGTGATCAACTCCAAAGAGGTAGCAATAGAATCAATTTTAACAGACAAGGCAGACTGATTCTCTTGAACTTTACCTAGCCTGGCAAAGAGATTGTCTTGAGCTTTAGAAAATTTTGTAGTCATGAGTTTAGACTCTCTTTCCATGTTCATTTCTCTAGTTTGGATCTCAGTCCTCAAGTCAGTGATTGCCTTCTTAGTTTCATCAAATCTACCATCCAGAGTCTTGACTTGAACTACAGTTGCTTTTAAGCAAGAAAGAATCTCTGGATTGGAGATAGTGTTGGCAGTTTGCTTAACAAAATTAGTTGCTCTCCCTCTTGGAAAAATGCAATCCTCTTTGTACCAGTCAGCAGCAAATTTTGCAAGTTATGCTTTTTCAATTTCATGAGACTTACAAGGTTGATCGAAAGAGGTATGTTTATTGTCTGTTTGCACTGGTGCACTCAGAAAAGAATCAGAGTTTGCACTACTTTCACCTTCAAGTTCAACACTTGCAGCTTTAGCATGTTCTACATCATCTTCAAGTGAAACACTGTGCTGAGCATTATCAGCCATAGTTTCTGCAATTTCTTCTGCAGCCTTTTCAAGATTTTCTTCATGTTGCTCAGGCTCAGCAACAGAGTTTGCATTTGTGTCATCAACAGACATAAACTGAGAAGTAGCCTTGGTTGCTTGATCAACCTCATCACCTCCTTCAACAGTCTGGTGAGCATCTGAGATTAACTCTGTATGTGATGCTACAGTTTTAGAAATGACAACTGTAGGTTGATCAGCTGCACCAGTTGCTTCAGATTGAGCAAAAATAGGTGAGATAGGATCAGAGAATGGCATGAATGAATTAAGAGTATCATCCATTGGAGAAAAGCCATCTCTATTATCCTCTTCTGCAGGCATCTTATCCTCTGCAGGCATTTCAACCTCTGCAGGCATATCTACCTCTGCAGGTATATCTTTTTCAGCCTCAACAGTATGTGTTTGCTGTGAAACCACCTCTAGAGCTTCAACATTTTCACCATCAGAATCAGAGATTACTAGTTTTCTCCTCTTAGCTAGAGGCACTTCATCTGAATCCTCTTTACTAGATTCTGCCACCACAGAGGGTGATTTAGGTCTTTTTGCTCTTTGAATCTTTCTTCTAGCATAAACAGCTCCAGGAGATGTCTGTTTTGCTTTGATATTTTCTTTATTGTCTTCTTAGCTCTTGCATGTCTTTCAGTAGTTGCTGCTGATTGCTTTACTCTGCCTCTTTTTGCTTTAGGCTGTGATTGTGGTTGAGATTGTGATGGTTCAGTGTTTAGTTGTGGAGTGTGTGAAGATTGTTTTGTGATTGGAGATTGAGTGTTGTGAGTGGATGCAGGTTGTGAGGTTTGGTTTGAGGTTGCAGGTTGTTGAGTAAGTACAGTGTGGGTAGGTGATGTAGGTGGTTCAGTGTTTAAGGTTTGAGTATGATCAGTGTTTAGTGGTTCAGGGTGTGGTTCTGGTTGTGGTTCTGGTTGTGATGGTTCTGGTTGAGGTTGGTTGAGAAAATTCTGCAAAGCAAGTGGCAGAACAAAGACATGTAGGTTTTCTTTACCAGCATCCTTATTAGTCATATCGGAGAATATTCTCTTGTTGACTCTAAAAGGCTGAATCACATCAGCTTCAACAATCTCTAAACCAGATACACAAGCAGTGAATAGCATTTGACAAAATTGAGCAAAATAAACTGTAGTAGACTCTGACAGTTTATCACCTAGATTCATTAGAACATATCTACCAAAATCAAAATTACTACCATAAAGTAGAGAATACCCGATTTGTAGACTGTCCATTGGAATAGCATCCCAGTTAGTGACCTTCTTCTGGAATGTTCTTGTGATGCAGTCGAAGAAAAAATTCCATTCCTTCCTGAGATTAGGCCTCTTTACACTGCCAAGCTTTTCAAGAGAATCCATGTAGCCTATCTCCTGTAACATTTGTCTCAATTGAGGTTCACCAACATAAGCATAAGAGGTGTGTGTATCAAAACCCATCGTTTCTCTGACAGTTTATGGAGTAATCACAAACTCTTGTTCATCATGAGTGAAGATGATGTTTGGAGTCCCATTCTCTCCTCCATCCACATAGACTGAGTTTTGCCAAAAAGTGGCAATTTGAGATGCAGAGAGAGTACTAGGTTCAACCAGAGCTTGTCCAATCTCTGAGTCTCTTAAGAAATTCTGCATCAGATGAAACGCTTCTGGAACACGTTCATTATTGAGTGGGGCTGCATAATTGTTAGGGACAAAACGTAGACCAAAAATAGTGAATGATTTAGAAGCCATTAAATCAAGAAACGGGCAAGAAATCTCAATGAAAAATGTATGTAGGAAAAGTGTTTGCAAAAATGCGCAAGTGAAAACTGAGAGAACTGTGAGATGGAAAAGTGAGTGGGTGAAAGTAAAAATTAAACGTTGTACACAAAAGTAATTAGAGTTGTAATTAAAAATTAAAACTCAATCGTTTGTGTATTCAAACACTCAACAGTTCCTAGATTAATGTGTGAGTGGGACACAATAATGAGTGAGTGGGACACGTGTCATACATGCAGTGGATCAGTTAATCATGCGCAGTAAAAATAGCAAATATCACCGCTGTATTGTCTTTCCTATTTCCAAGACACTTTAACACAATACACTTAATAACAGTTGTCAAAAGCACTATTTACTCCTAAATTTTCAAATTATCCAAATGAAAATTTACCTTAGAGTACTAACCACAAATCAACAGCGTTTGTCAATTCTCCAACTTTATCATCGAAACCCTTTCAAAAATTGCACAATTGTGAAAATATGTGTGTGTAGCAGAGTTTACCACATCAATTTTTAGAGCATCTAATTTTTCATTAAATCCATAAAATAAATCAATAAACACTGGATGCACAAACTCTCATAGTAAACACTGACTGTATGATGAAAGCTAAACTCTGTAGTAATCAATCTATATACAGTAATATTTAATTTATTTTATACCCCCTCTATTGCTAATATATATATATATATATATATATATATATATATATATATATATATTTTCATTCCAGTAATTAGAGGTTGGAGCCAGTCACCAAAAATTCAAAAATTTTAGCCCTTATCATTTTGATACGTTCCTTGGTCATCCTAGTCTTTGACTAGTCACCAAAAATCAGAGAATTTTAGCCCATATTATATACCAATAGGTTCCTGGGTCATCCTAGTCACCAACATAATCTCAAAGGAGTATAGCAACCTATATACATTTTCTTTGGGGGTATTGCAGTAAGCATTTTAATCTACCAGAGTATAACTAACAGAGTTTAGAGTTCATCAACATCAGTAGTTATTCATGAGAGGCAATGCACACAGTATTTATAGACTCAGAGTTTAGGACAAAATAAACTAAAGGATGCTATAAATATGAACCAGTATCATGATGTGTTAACTTTCTGCACAATCTAAGATTAGATCACAATAACTCAGAAAGATTCATGATTAATTGCTGAGAATCATGCTTCATACATATTTCTTCATTGGTGTTTCCATTCAGACAATAATCAACTCAGAATTCACAGAGTTTATCAAACTTATTAACAGTGTATGACATACAGGCATGCTGACAGAATTTAACAGAGTTTGACAGTGTTTAAAGAAAAACATGTTAACAGAGTATGCATAACAGAGTTTAATCAACAAAGATCACTTAGCACTTAACAAATCAAGGAAATATGAGCAACACATTACATAAGTAAAGTTTGAATCTAACCAACATTCCTAGTCAAAACCAGAGACCATTCCTAGTTCATTGACCAGTCTTGTAAATGTAGCTTCACTCAATGGTTTGGTGAAGATATCTGCAAGCTGTTGTTCTGTAGACACAAAATGTAGTTCAATATTCCCTTCTTCCACATGTTCTCTGATGAAATGGTACCTTATGCTGATGTGCTTGGTCATTGAATGCTGTACTGGATTACCTGTCATAGCAATAGCACTTTGATTATCACAGTAAATAGGAATCTTACTGTACCTCAATCCATAATCCAGCAATTGATTCTTCATCCACAAGATCTGTGCACAACAGCTACCAGCTGCAATATACTCTGCTTCAGCTGTAGATGTAGAAATTGGTTTCTGTTTCTTGCTGTACCAAGAGACAAGTCTGTCACCAAGAAATTGACAACTTCCACTAGTGCTCTTTCTGTCTATCTTGCAGCCTGCAAAGTCTGCATCAGAATACCCAAGTAGCTTGAAATCTGATTCTCTGGGGTACCACAGACCTAATGATATGGTGCCCTTGAGATACTTGAAGATTCTTTTCACAGCTGTCAGATGTGGCTCTCTAGGATCTGCCTGAAATCTTGCACAAAGACAGGTTGCATACATGATGTCAGGCCTACTAGCTGTCAAGTAAAGAAGAGATCCTATCATGCCCCTGTAGTTTGTCATATCCACTGAAACTCCTGCGTCTTTGTCCAATTTAGTTGTTGTTGCCATGGGAGTTGATGCAGATGAACAGTCAAGCATACCAAATTTCTTGAGAAGATTTCTGGTATATTTTGCTTGATTAATGAAGATACCATCATCTGTTTGTCTCACCTGTAGGCCTAGAAAATAACAAAGCTCTCCCATCATGCTCATTTGATATCTGGACTGCATGAGCTTGGCAAACTTCTTACAGAGTTTATCATTAGTAGACCCAAAGATAATGTCATCAACATATATCTGAACTAAAAGCAAGTCACTCCCAGATTTGAAATAAAATTGAGTTTTGTCAATAGTACCTCTGTTGAATCCACTTTCTAAGAGAAATTGAGCCAGAGTTTCATACCATGCCCTTGGTGCTTGCTTAAGTCCATAGAGTGCTTTATCCAGCCTGTAGACATGGTATGGATATTTTGGGTCCACAAATCCTGGTGGTTGTTCAACAAACACTTCTTCTTCAAGCTTCCCATTCAAAAAAGCACTTTCCACATCCATCTGGAACACTTTGAATTTCTTGTGAGAGGCATATGCTAGAAAAATTCTGATTGCCTCTAATCTTGCAACTGGAGCAAATGTTTCATCATAGTCTATTCCTTCCTGTTGTGAATAGCCTTTTGCTACCAGTCTAGCCTTGTTCCTTGTGATAACACCTTCACTGTCAGTCTTGTTTCTGAAAACCCATTTAGTACCAACAATAGATCTATTCTTTGGCCTTGGTACAAGGGTCCAAACTTCATTCCTTTCAAATTCATTCAACTCTTCCTGCATTGCTGTTATCCAGTCAACATCTTGAAGAGCTTCTTCCACTTTCTTTGGTTCATTCTTAGACAAGAATGCATGAAACAAACATTCACTTGCAGTGGCACTTCTTGTTCTCACTTTTGCATCTGGATCACCAATTATCAAATTAGGTGTATGTGATTTAGTCCATTTCCTAGCAGAAGGCAAATGACTTCTGTCAGCATGTGATCCTCCCCCTTGATCCATGCTCTCCTGATTTTGTTGTGGGCTTTCTTCATTTTCTGAGACTCCCCCTGAACTTGACTGCCCAGAGTCAGAGTTTGAATTTTCAGAGTTTGAATCATCAGAGTTTGATCCAGATTTTTCAGTTGACTCAGTATGAATGTTTGAGTCTTCATCTTGATCATGCTCCCCCTCAACTGGTTCTTCCCTTTGTTGTGGCTGAGAAGTTTCTCCAGTGTTTACCAGTAGAGGTTCAGAGTCTGTTTCAACAGAGTCTGTCAGAATAGTTTGATCAGAGTTTACTTCAACAGAGTTTAAATCTTCATTTTCAAAGTTCAGTTGATCATATTCATCTATGTCTTCAAGTCCAGTTATTTTCTTGTCATCAAAAGACACATGTATAGATTCCATGATCACTCTTGTTCTCAGATTGTAAACTCTGAATGCCTTTGTTGACAGTGGATAGCCAACAAAAATTCCTTCATCTGCCTTTAGCTCAAACTTGGTCAACTGTTCAGGATGAGTCTTCAAAACAAAGCATTTGCACCCAAAAATATGAAAGTATTTCAGGTTAGGCTTCTTTTTCTTCACCATCTCATATGGTGTCTTTCCATGCTTATTGATCAGTGTAGCATTTTGAGTAAAACAAGCAGTTTGAACAGCTTCTGCCCAGAAATAAGTTGGCAATTTTGCTTCATCAAGCACAGTTCTGACAGCTTCTATCAAGGTTCTATTTTTCCTTTCAACTACACCATTTTGTTGTGGTGTACCAGGTGCTGAAAATTCTTGCTTCACTCCATTGTTCTTGAAGAATTCTTCCATAGTTGCATTCCTGAACTCAGTTCCATTATCACTTCTGATGATTCTGACTTTGTTACTTGATCCTTTGTCCAGAAGCTTCACATGCTCCATCAGAGTTAATGTAGTTTCATCCTTCTTTGCTAGAAAATACACCCAAGTGAATCTAGTGTATTCATCAATAATGACTAAAGCATATTTCTTCCTTGCTATAGACATAACATTTACTGGACCAAAGAGATCAACATGCAGAAGATGATAAGGATCAGTGATTGAAAATTCTGTCTTGCTCTTGAAAGATGACTTCCTTTGCTTGGCCTTTTGACATGAATCACATAGGCCATCAACATTTAACAGAGCCTTTGGGAGTCCTCTTACAAGATCCTTTCTGATCAATTCATTGATGTTGTTCAAGTTCAAATGTGAGAGTTTCTTGTGCCACTTCCACTCTCTTCACTAGACATTCTTGTAGACAGGCAAACAACTTTTCCAACAGAGTCTATTAAGAGCTTGATTTCATAAATGTTGTTTTGCCTATGACCAACTAGAACAACCTTTCCTGTAGATTTGCTGATAACTTCACAATATTCAGGTTGAAAATCTACATGATATCCCTTGTCAAAGATTTGACTCACAGATAGCAAGTCATGCTTGAGTCCTGGGACATGAGCTACATTGTTGATGATGACATTTCCAAGATTAATATTGCCATATCCCAATGTTCTTCCTACATTGCCATCACCATAGGAAACTTTTGGGCCAGCCTTCTCCTCATAGTCTGATAGCAGGGCTTTATTTCCAGTCATGTGTCCTGAGCATCCACTGTCCACGACTAGGATTGCCTCCCTGTTGCCCTACAATCACAAGCAATTACTGAGAGTTAGATTTAAGGATCCAGACTTGCTTGAATCCTTTGACATTCTTAACTTTGTTAGCTTTAGCAGCGGAATTAACATTATCAGAGTTTACACTTGCAGTATTAACTTTAACCCATTTCAGATTGGGTTTCAGTTCATAGTAATTATGATAGATAGCATGATACTCTCTGCAAGTATAAATGGAATGCCAAGTGCTTCCACAGTGTGTGCATAAAGTCTGTGGCTTAGTTCTAGCAAAATCCTTCTTTACCTCAGACTTGGAAGGTAAAGAATTTATATATTTTTGTTTTTCTTGCAGAAATTTGCAAGATGCTTAGTACTACCACAGTTATGACATGTCTTTCTTGGAGCATAACTAGCAAGCATTGGTTTATTTCCTGAAGTGATGCCTACTTTTCCATTTCTGTTCTTATTTGACACTCCCTGTTTCTTAACAGATTTTAACTCCTTCAGTTTATGTTTGAGTTGTTTATCTGTCATCAAACCAATATTAACCTGTTTAGCACAAGTTTTTATTGGTTTGACCTTAACAGTTTCTTTTTCATTTTCAGAAAAAAATTTTCTGACTCCATGTACAAAATGAGGTCTGATTTTAACTTGACTTTGAAATCTTAGTTCATCTCCCTCATTATAACCTAGACCAACAGTGTCTGTTTGAAAAATCTGTTGAGTGTCCTTTCTAGAATTAGTCCAAGTCCTAATTTTCTTATTTGCTTCCTCCAACTCAGATTCTAGTTGTTTATATTTCTGAAGCAAATCCTGTTCTATAGAAACAGCATCATCTCTCTCTTTCTGAACTTGTTGCATATTTTTTAGCTTTTCTTCAACAATTTTATTTCTCTCTTTGAGTTCAGAATTCTCAGATTTAATCCTCTAATTCTCTAAAGTCTGATCCCTATAACTTATATGCAATGACTTAAGATAAATTCTTAATTGAGAAATGTCATCAATATTATAAGCATAGGTAGTTAGAGGTACCTGATTTTCAGAAGTTTCTGATTCAGTAGTAGCCATGAGAGCATAGTTAATTTCTTCATCAGAGTCTGAAGTGTCTGCCCAATCTCTGCCTATTGTGATGAGTACTTTTCCAGTTTTACCCTTCTTGCACTCAGGAGCATAATGACCCATCTCCTTGCACTTGTAACATTGAATTTCAGACTTATCCTTCTTCACAGACTTGGTCTCTTTTCTTTCAGACCTCCTAAAACTTTTTCTATCTTCATTTGAATCTCTAGAAAACCTTTTCCCTTTCTTGAAATTCTTGAAATTCTTGAAACCCATTTTCTTGAAGGTCTTCACCATCAACACAGCCATTTTCCTCATTTCTTCTTCATCATCCTCAGAGTCAGATGATTCAGAAGAGTTCGAATCTCAATCAGAGTTTAATGATTCACTTTCTGAGTGTATGACCAAAGCTTTTCCCTTCATTTTCCTTCTTGATGCCTCTTTCTTCTGAGGCTTCTCTTCAACCTTAAGAGCAACAGACTTTGCCTTCCTGCTTGATCTCCTGTTTCTCTGCTCCATTTCCAATTCATGAGTTTTGAGCAGCCCATAGATTTCATCAATCTCTGTTTCAGCAATTTCATAGTTGTCTCTAATAGTGGTTGTTTTCACATCCCACTTTTCAGGTAGAGAAAGAAGAAACTTGAGATTTGAGTCTTCTAGATCATACTCTTTGTTGACCAATGACAGATCATTGAGCAGTTTAAAGAATCTATCAAATGTTTCTGTCATGGTCTCTTCAGATTTAGCCTCAAAATGCTCATATTCTTGTGTGAGTATGTTTCTCCTATTCTTCTTAATAGCAGCAGTTCCTTGACATCTGACTTCAAGAGTATCCCAGATCTCTTTTGCAGTGGTGCAGTTAATCACTTTGTTAGACATAACATTGTCTAAAGCACTATGCAGTAAATGCCTAACCTTCGCATCCTTAGCAATTGATGATAGATCTTCAGGAGTCATGTCCTTCTTTTCCTTTGGAACTATTTTAGCTTCTTCACCAGCAGTTGCAGCAGATAGCTTTGTAGGATTGTGAGGGCCTTCATTAATCCTGTCAAGATATTCTGGATCTGTAGCCTCCAGAAACATAGTCATCTTGACCTTCCACATGGCATACTCTGATGGCCTGAGAATAGGAACCCTGATTGGTTCATAACGACTCACAGTAGTAGGAGCCTTTTCAGAACTAGTAGATGTTGGTGGAGGAATTGCTGACATGATTATTGTTGTGTTTGGATCTTAAACTGTAATAGAGTAACAGATTGGCTCTGATACCACTTGTTAGGCCGAATACACACTAATAATCAATATTAGATGAGAGAATAACAATTAAGATGATTATGCACTTTAAATCTTCTGGTATTAAAAACCCTCTTCGTGATGTAAACTATCACAAAGAGCTGCTAGGTTACAATAAAGATAGTTCGATGCACGATACCCTTCTAGGGTTAACCTAACTGTATTTATAAAACATACAGCTTCGATACAATCTCTAATTGATATTCCTAATAATCAGCTATACAATGATATCAATTACAGATTGTCACACGTCTTCTAAGTCAACTCGATCTCTTTGATAGCTATCCTATCTCCAAAGATCTCGCTTCCATATCAATCTTCAATTGATCTCTAATATCTTCTGTTGACTCCGTACGCGCTGCTTCTATACAGAGTTTAACTAAACTCTGTCGAGCTTCCATAGTCAGTGTTTAACTAAACTCTGACTGCTTCCAGCTAAACTCTGATTTGTCGCTGTAGCTCCTAAACACTGTTTTCATCAATCATTTCTAACATTTCTAGTTAAGGTTTTACCGGAAACCGTCTTAATATTTATACTACCATACTCCATTCTCTTTAATAATTCTTGAACCTATACTCCTTAAATCCTTTCAATAATTCCTTAAGTCTTTCAGTGTCCACAGAAATCTCGGGAAAAATAAAAGTGCTATTTTTCAGAATCCGATAACTTTTACATACACTCTTTTTCCCCTTGGATCATTAATACGAACTCAGAAATCCGTTCTGGGTACATCTATATAGTGTCGTCTACTAATATTCTCATTTCCACCCAGAAACACTATTCACATTTTATTCTTTCTTTATTCCTTATATTTATTAAACTGTCCTTGTCCTCTTTCGGGCGTCCCTTATCCCATTTACGAAACCACGGGACTAATAACCGATATCGACTTGGATGACATGAGAATACTTTCTCTGTTTGTATATCATATCTTCATTTTCTTGACAAGAGATTATTCTTATCTATATTGTCAATTCATTCACATCATTCATATAGTACACAAGCACTGAATCCATATCCATTAAAATATTCATCCATCACAACCACTAATACATCATAGTCAGAACCACTATTCATTTATACACCAGTACATAACAAAAAGTTTTAATTCCTACCAAAAATCTGGGTTCTTACAGTCTCCCCTCCTTAAAAGGATTCCGTCCCGGAATCAAGTAGAATCAAAAGGGTTACTTGTTTGTCATTTCACTTTCCACTTTCCCGGTCAGTCTTTTAATCATTCCAATCCTTTTACAACACATCTCACTAGTGCTACAATACTCCCTTTATCCTTGTTCACCAATTTTGCTACTTTTTGTACAACACACTATCCGGGTCATGCTCTTACTTAGTCGTATACTATTACCCTTATTGGCATCTGCAGTGACTTTGATATCACTATCGCGCTATGAATTTGGAGATAACTTCACTCGTACTATGCATTTCCTGATCGTTTTAATCTTCGCAATCTCGATTAATATATATATAAGTGGAAAGATTTATTGAGAGATCACTATGATCAATGAACATTTGTTTTATTACATAGTTAGTACATAAGGGGGCCAGCCTTTAGTACTTTGACAAGAAATTAAACAAGTTATGGTATTCTACTTAGACTTCTATCACACAGACAGATAGTCACGTAGCAGTACCTCCCCTCCTTAAAGGGTTGTTCTTCTCAATTCATAAAGAAGATGAAGAAGAGAGAAGAAAAGAAAGAATTCCAAGGAATTATAGAAAAATTTTCATGATTGCAAAGTATCATACTTAGAATTTACCTCTGAACGATAGAGGTTCATCAGAGAAAAAATAATCGTAATCGTATAAAATACTACTTTATCGTACTCTCACGTGTCAACATATCCTTGCTGCTTTGTCCATCACTCTATGGACCTATACTCTTATTTAATCTTAGCAACACTTAATTTTGGAAATCCTTCAACCTCTCAGGTTAAACCATAGATTCTCGTTGGACCTCTTCGTTACTGACATTCCACGCCATGCTACTAACTCTAACACTATCAGGTTGTCATCTCGAGAGTTCGTTAAAGAACCCATCCATCAATTCAGTCAGCATTCCTTGCTCCACATTCCATAATTACTTTCCAATATTTTCTTTATCAATCACATCCTTCTTATTGTCTGATTCTTATTCACTTCTGTTATTTACCTCCATCGTCATTTCTTTATTAGGACATCCTTTGTACTTGGTATTTCCCTATTGGTATCCCGTCACATGTACCTAATAAGCATCATATTTTTGGTGTCAAACTTTCCTTTGTCCAACCATCTAAATTCTCGCTTTTTCGATCCATGAGTCTTTTTATTACTCAATCATCCTATTCCAAATTTCCTCAAATTTTCCCAACTTAAAGGGAGTTAATCTGTATGTCATTTATACTTTCCATTTCAACATTCCGTTGTGACCAACAATCCTTTGCCATATACTTTTCTAGCTTCTTTGCTGGGGTTTCTCAGGAGTCCGCATATCTGACTCCCTTATTGATCCTCAACTCTAATTTCATTCTATCAGTCACTTGGTTTCCATTTCTACTATAATCACTTTATGAACCATCGTGGCATTCTCATTTATTTCAAGCATCACATCATTCCAATTTAAACCCTTCGAAATAAATCTGGCCGATTTCTTTAACTTAGATCCAATATAATATACTTCTGCCAAAATTGTTTCTCATCACTTGTTCTTTTCTATCCGTGATTTTCCACAGGTTGTTCTTCGTAAGTCAGACCAGGTCGTATATCTACCTGCTCGTACTATTATCATCTGTCGAGCATCTGCGTTTTACTGGTGTAGCCTTGCCACATGAAACACGTTACGACCATGCTATAAGTTTTGGGGGTAAAGCTGGCTCGAATGCCACCTTCCGAACACTTTTAGACTCTCAGATGGCCCAATAAATCTCGGGCTCAACTGCCCTTCTCTCCAAGTCTCATTAATTCTTTCCACGGGAATACCTTTGGCATCATGAATCTCCAACCTCATATTCTCTATCTTGTTTGCGTGGAAATACACTAACATAAACTTGCTTGTCATTCATCAACATGCCATTTAGCTTATCAATAGCAGCACTATCTTTATCTTTGCGTTGTCATCTACTTTCTTAGAAGAATCACCACTATATTAATGTAGTCCATGGTTGAATCACCATCGTTTGCTGTTTACGTAGTGCTTTAATAGTCAATCAGACGGGTTTTATAATTGTCATATCCAAAATTCTCTAGGAAGACGAACTAATCACTATTTCTTATTCATAAGGAATACTTCCTGAACTTGATGTAGATATTAATGAAGCAGATAAAATTGCAGAAGAGCTTCAATCACCGCAACTATGCCAGGTTGATGAAATTGTTAGTCAGATATCTTCAGTAGAAGATGGGAAACTTAGCGGTTTACTTAATCAATTTCGTATCATGGTCCTGGTTTACCTCAAAATAGGACCTCCTAAGGTGTGTAATTTGCTTAAGACGATATCAGGAATCGAATCTTTACTTAAACTATTATTATAGTTGCTTCTTACACAATCATCAGAAGGAATGTAAATCCTCCACCACAATATGTCCTTCGAGTCCTTCTTAATATCATTCTGTTTCTTTGGTATGAGCATCTATAATTACTCCTCTATACTTAAAGTGTCAGCCACCTCATTGGCCTTTCCTGATAATAATAACTTCTTACAATCAATGTTTTCTGAATCTATTCCAACTCAAACTTTTCTACCTCATTCCCATCACTATTGGGTGAAAGCATTCTCCCTTAAGGTCTGCTGAAGGAGAAAGTATTTATCAGTCTTTTTCCATAAGTCATTGTTTCCACCTTTCTGTGTGAACTTTATCACGGTTACTCCTAATCATACCTAGGATATTTCTTCTCTTAGTTCTATCTTTTTTTAGGATAATCTCAACCTTTATTTGGTTCAATCCAAACTTCCTCATGGTCTCACACATGCCTCGCCTGGCATTATTATTATTGGGTCATACATTCCTTACTAAACTTCTATTTTGAAACTCAGAATATTATCCTCTTTCCTGTAAGGTTTCTTAGGTCATCCTCGTCGTTCCTCCTGTATTTTCTAGGTACAGGGTATATCAAAATATCACTAATCGATCCTATAACAATTCTGACTATGTACTTTCTGAAACTCCTTTCAGTAACTCCTTATAGATTATTGTTACCTTATTAATCCAACTCATATCATCTGAATTCATAATGTCTTTATTAGGGGTAATGCCTTCTTTTATACATCCCCAGGGTTCGTCTTAATTTATGGATATTCTATCCTCCATTCTATTTTCAAGAAATACTTACATCCTTTAATTAACAATCAAATCATATATCCTTAATAATGGTCTCTTTTCAATAATTCTCATCTTGATAATCTATAGGTAGCCTAGTGCCCACCTTTTTCTTTCAAATTGATGTCAGTCTACATGACCTCCCAAAAGACAACATATGTCTATCTGCTCTTCTTACAGAACTTGGTAATGGTAACAAGGATGTTTTGGAAGATATTGGTCGTGTTCAATATGAATCTCTTAATACCTATTACTCTTCTTGAGGTTATTCTGTTTCAGTAAACATTTATGCATCATACTGCACCATCCCTAACAATTTTCATAAACCTTCATTAATCACTTTCCTCAGTCATAGGACATCCATGGTATTTATAAAATCCCATCATCATGTATCCCAATTCACTTTACTTCTCTTTCTAGTTCATAAGTTGGTCAATCATATATACCTAAATCACTTCACTTTATATCAAAAGTTCTCGCGGGTGGCGCTTGGTTAGGGTTAGCTAATGGCATTACTTTTCTAGCAATTGCTTGGCAGAGTGCCTCCTTTGTTCATAGCGAAGATAATTTATCTAAGGTAGGTTACGCTTATCAATATGCTTTTTCCCGCGTACTCTTAAACTTTTTCTTTTTGTATTTGTTCACTGCTTTCCTTTACATCGCAAATCTAATATACCAGAGTAGCATATTCACTCGACTCGAGTACTGCCACTCCTCGTTCATCCCTCTTCCTTGATACATTCTTTGATCTTTTCAAAATCTCATTCCATATAAGTTTCAATCGACTTCTCGGTACCGCCTCTGGTCACCTTTCCTTTATTTTTATCTCTTCAACTTCTCTTACCAATCCCACCTGCTACCTAAGCTTAACACTTTTGGCATAATAACCTTTTCATTTAAGTCAATCCCGAAATTTCTCAGTCCGTTTTGGTCTGATAAGTGGATTTTATATCCACTTGGAGCATTCCATATCGGCTTAAATTGATTCACTTGGCCTCAAGTTTGTTGTATATTTGATGTGTTTTGTTTGGTTGTGCAGATTTACAAGAATGTCGATTATGGTTGATGCTCTTATCGTTTTTGGAGGATAAATTGATTAAAATTCGGATTTCTGAGAAGGTTGCGCAGTCTACACTGTTTTGGCCATATCCAGAGTTCTAGAAGTCCGTTTTCAGCGATATTACAGCTCACGCGAAGCTTGGGAGATTTTCTACAACCTGGGACAGATAGCAGGTGTAGGGAGCGTGTAGTTAAAATTTGCGCACGTGTTCTTTGTGGAGCAAGGCTGAAAGATTACTGTTTTGCCCTTTTTCTAATTCTAATTGTATTTTGGGCAGTTTTTGGTACCTTAATCGAATTCTAATTGTAATAGAAGGTAATTTCTTGCTGGGCAAGAAATCTAGAGTCTATTTAAAACACATCCTACCATGTAATTTGTATAGTTTTTATTATTGTAACGTAGAACTGCAAGAAAAAAAAGTGGAGAAGGATTCAACGCTCAGTGACAAGCAAAGATCTAGATCTACTTCATCTTTTGTATACTTTGGATTATAGATTTGTTCTCTCAACTCTTGTTTTATTAATATTATTGCTTCTTTCTTTCATATCTTGTTTAATATCATGTTTTCATCTAATCTCATGGTGACAAACGGTTCAATTATGAACTAATCGTTGTCATGGGATCCTAGCGGATTTATCTATGTAGCTTAGTAGTTTGATTGCTTTAAAGATTTATGTGTGATGAATTCTTGATATCCTTGTCTGGTTGTGCTTCATGAATTTAGATGCGTAGCTAACATCTAATATGTTAATCTCTTGCTAAACGAGAGTGGATCTTGAGATTTAGAACTTGCCATGCTAGCATAGGATAGGTTGATGTTTTAACATCATGATTTGTGGCATAAATAGAGATATTATGCTACCCTATGTGATCTAAGTGGATAACTTGTGCCTAAACCTTTATGTTTTCAAATTCTATAGAGATATAGTGTCTAAACATAATTGGTGTCTACCTATCTTCTATCTCTTTTGTGGATGCATGCGTAGTTTGGTATTAGTATACCGAGAGGTAACTTTTACTTGTTCCGTGTTATTCGATCAGATATCAAAACCATCACATGTATTGATTAAAGGCATCGACTCTAAGTGCAGTAGATATTGAAGTTAGGATTCCATGTTTATTATCATATAAGTAATTTGATTATAGATCTCGTTAATTAATTAATTTTTAATTTCTTAATTTGCATCTTAGTTTAATTTAGTTAATTAAAACCTCAATTTATTAATTGTCTTAGCAGTGAATTAAAATCATACATTGTTGAATAGGTGCATTAACTGAAAAGAACTTAACCAGATCTCATTGGAACGAACTTTAATTGTATTACCTGTGACCACGTATACTTGCGTGATATTGTGTTAAAAAGTTTTTGGCGCCGCTACCGGGGATCATCGGTGTTTAATTTAGTTTATGTGCTTATCATCAGTGGTCGTTAGCGTTCACTGACTCGGATTTTCTTACTTAGTTCGTTGTTTCTTGGTGTTTCAGGTACTTGAACGTGTATGCGAACACGTTTGCAAACTCGTAAACTGGCAGAAGAAGAACTTGCAGCAGCAAAAGAGATGGCAGATTTACCAACAGCAGCTAAGGCTTTGAAGGATTATTCTCAGCCTAAGATCAATGACATTCAGTCTAGCATTGTCAGGCCAGCTATTACAGCTAATACTTTCGAAATCAAGCCGGGCACGATTCAGATGGAGCAGAACTCAGTTCAGTTTGGGGGTGCTCCTACGGAGGATCGTAACATGCATATCAGGGACTTCATTGAGATCTACGACACTTTCAAGTTTAATGGTGTGCCGGATGATGCGATCAAATTGAGGCTTTTCCCATTCTCTCTGAGGGATAAGGCTAAGGGCTGGTTACACTCTTTACCAGCCGGTTCCATTACTACATGGGAGGATCTTGCTCAGAAATTTCTTACTAAATTCTTCCAAATGGCGAAAACTGCAGCAATAAGGAACCAGCTAACTCAATTTCAGCAGAAATCTGGTGAATCTTTGTGTGAGGCTTGGGAACGTTATAAGGAGATGCTTCGAAAGTGTCCTCATTATGGCATGCCTGATAGGATGGTTATTAACGGTTTCTATAATGGGTTGGGAGCACAGTCTAGACCTTTGCTAGATGTAGCATCAGGTGGAGCTCTGTGGGCTAAGAGCTATGAGGAGGCTTATGATCTTATTGAGATGATGGCTGCTAATGAATATCAAAATCCAACCCAGAGGCTTTCTCAAGGCAAGATAGCAGGTGTTCTTGAAGTTGATGCGGCTACAACCATTGCATCTCAGTTGAAGGCTCTCACTATGAAGGTGGATTCTCTTGCTAATTGTGGAATTCAGCAGGTTGCTAGTATTTGTGAGTTATATGCAGGCGCACATGAGACAAGTCAGTGTGCTATCTATTCTGAATCAGCACAGTTCGTGAGTAATTTCCAGAGACCTACTGCACCAGTTCCAGCCACTTATCATCCTAATAATCGGAATCATCCCAATTTCAGCTGGAGCAATACTCAAGGTGGTCAACAACAACAGCCTTATCAGCAGTTTCAGGGTCAGCAAGCTAGGCCATTCAATCAAGGTTTTCAGCAGCAGTATGCTCCAAGGCAACCATATCAACCCCCTGGATTTCAGCAACAACCTCAGGCAAGTGCGGGTCAATCTTCTAATAAAAAATCAGAAATAGAGGAGTTGAGGATTATGGTTAAAAGTCAAGCAGTTTCTCTTAAGACTTTAGAGAACCAGATGGGGCAACTTGCTAGTGCTTTACTTAGTAGGCAACAAGGAACTCTGCCTAGCGATACGGAGGCTAATCCGGGCAGGAGAGACAATAAAGAACAAGTGAAAGTAGTGACTTTGAGATCGGGAAAAGTTACAGCAGGTCCTAAATCAGCAGCTGAAGAAGATGAAGATGTTCAGAATCAGCAGGTTGAAAAATCTACAGTGCCCGAAATTGCTAAATCTGATTTGGTGGCTGATCAGCAAGATGGTGAAGTAGAAAAGAGCAAGGAACCTGCTGAAAAAGCTACTCCAGAGCAGTCTACGAAGAATACTCAGATCTACCCTCCTCCTTATCCTAGAAGACTCCAGAAGCAACAGTTGGATAAGAAATTTGCTAAGTTCTTAGAGGTGTTCAAGAAGTTGCAGATTAACATTCCTTTTGTGGAAACTCTTGAACAGATGCCAAGCTATGCCAAGTTCATGAAGGGTATTCTCTCTCGTAAGTTGAAGCTCAAGGAATTGGAGACTGTTGCTTTGACGGAAGAGTGTAGTGCAGTTCTGCAGCAGAAGTTGCCACCTAAACTTAAAGATCCGGGAATTTTCACCATCCCGTGTACCATTGGCAATCTTTCTTTCATCAAGTGCTTATGTGATTTGGGGGCTAGCATCAATCTCATGCCATTGTCAGTTTACATGCAACTTGGTCTACCAGAGCCAAAGCCAACCAACATCTCTTTGTAGTTGGCTGATCGATCTATCACATATCCAAGGGGCATAGTGGAGGACGTTTTGGTAAAAGTTGATAAGCTTATCTTTCCAGCTAATTTTGTTATCTTGGATTTCGAGGAGGATAAGAAGATTCCCATAATCTTGGTAAGATCGTTCTTAGCTACTGGTAGAACCTTGATCGATGTGCAGAAAGGGGAGCTCACCATGAGGGTGCAAGACCAGAATATCACTTTTAATGTGTTCAATGCAATGAAATTTCCCATAGATGAAGAAGAATGCTTGAAGGTGGATTTGGTTGATTCTGCAGTCAATACGGAGATTGAGCAGTTGTTAAAGTCTGATTCTTTGGAGAGGGTTCTAGTTGGTGATTCTGATTTTGAAGAGGAAGACATAGCCGAACAGCTACATCAATTAAATTCAGCTCCTTGGAGAAGGAGAGTTGACATGCCTTTTGAATCTCTTGGGTTAGCGGAGTTGAAAAATTCTATGGAGTGTCTTATTCCATCCATTGAAGAAGCTCCTACTGTTGAACATCAGCGAAGACTTAATCCTATCATGAAACAGGTGGCGAAGAAGGAAATTCTAAAGTGGATAGATGCAGGTATTATCTATCCTATCTCAGACAGTTCTTGGGTGAGTCCAGTGCAATGTGTGCCAAAGAAAGGTGGCATGACAGTTGTTGCTAATGAGAAGAACAAACTCATCCCTACTCGGACAGTCACGGGATGGAGAGTTTGCATGGATTATCGGAAGCTCAACAAAGCCACAAGAAAAGACCACTTTCCTCTTCCATTCGTTGATCAGATGTTAGACAGATTGGCTGGTCACGAGTATTATTGTTTTCTTGATGGTTATTCCGGATATAATCAGATTTGCATCGCTCTGGAAGATCAAGAGAAGACTACATTCATATGTCCTTTTGGCACTTTTGCTTTTCGTCGAGTTTCTTTTGGGTTATGTGGTGCTCCTACCACTTTCCAAAGGTGCATGATGGCTATTTTCTCAGACATGATTGGCACTAATGTGGAGGTTTTCATGGATGACTTCTCTGTTTTTGGTACTTCTTATGACTAGTGTTTGCATAACCTTGGCTTGGTACTGAAAAGGTGTGTGGAAACTAATTTGGTGCATAATTGGGAAAAATGTCACTTCATGGTGCGAGAAGGAATTATTCTTGGGCACAAGGTATCTGGTAGAGGACTTGAGGTGGATAGGGCTAAGGTGGAAACAATTGAAAATCTTCCTCCACCTATTTCAGTTAAAGGAATTCGCAGTTTTCTTGGTCATGCGGGTTTCTATCGGCGATTCATAAAGGATTTCTCGAAAATTTCTAAACCGTTATGCAATCTTTTGGAGAAGGATGTTCCTTTTAAGTTTGATGATGATTGCTTAGCAGCTTTTGAGCTTGTTAGATATAATTGATGTGATTTAATGTCAGTGTTTAAGTGTTACAGGTAAAGAGAGTTTAACTTGTTATTGAAAGCAGTTGTAACAGAGTTTGAGTATACGCTGATTGCTGGAAGCGCAAACGCTGACAGAGGAAAGCGTAAACACTGATAGCTGAATACATGGAAGCGCAAACACTGTTAGCATGGAGAGAACAGAGTTTGCTAAAGTCTGTCTACTGGGAGCGTCTACAAGTCAACAGAGTTTGAAGATTAATTTAATATTAATATGGAAGCGATATCTTTGAAGATTGGATAGCTATCAAAGAGATTGAGTTGACTTAGAAGACGTGTAGCAATCGTAATTGATATCAATTGTATAGCTTAATTTTAGGAGAATCAATTTACGATTGTACGTAGCTGTATATCTTATAAATACAGTTAGGTTAACCCTAGAAGGGTATCCATCGTGAACGTATAACATTCTTGTAACCTAAGCAGCTCTCTGTGATACTTTACATCACCGAGAGAGGAATTATCTATTCCAAACAGTTTTAAGAGTTAAAACGTGTGTTCTTGTTACTTATTCATACAGTACTTGATTATATATTGTGTATTCGACCTAACAAGTTGTATCAGAGCCAAATCTGTTACTTTATTACAGTTAAAGATCCAAACGCAATAGTAATCAATGGCAGAGATACCTCCACCATCTGAGAAAGCTCCTACTACTGTTAGTAGGTATGAAACAATTAGGGTTCCTATACTAAGGCCATTAGAGTATGCAATTTGGAAGGTGAAGATGACCATGTTTCTGGAGGCTACAGATCCAGAATATCTGGACAGAATTTATGAAGGTCCTCACAAACCTACAAAGTTATCTACTGCTGCTGCCGGTGAGGAATCAAAAGTTATTCCAAAAGAGAAGAAAGATCTAACTGCTGAGGATCTTTCATCTATTGCAAAGGATGCGAAGGTAAGGCATTTACTTCACAGTGCGTTAGACAATGTTATGTCTAATAAAGTGATAAACTGCACAACTGCAAAGGAGATATGGGATGCACTTGAGGTTAGATGTCAAGGAACTCCTGCAATTAAGAAGAACAGAAGGAACATACTCACTCAGGAGTATGAGCATTTTGAGGCAAAATCTGATGAAACCATGACAGAAACATTTGACAGATTCTGTAAACTGCTCAATGATTTGTCATTGGTGGACAAAGAGTATGATTTAGAAGATTCAAATCTCAAGTTTCTTCTCTCTTTACCTGAAAAGTGGGATGTGAAAACAACCACTATAAGAGATAATTATGAACTTGGTGAAACAGAAATTGATGAAATTTATGGACTACTCAAAACCCATGAATTGGAATTGGAGCAGAGAAACAAAAGATCTAGTAGAAAGTCAAAGTCTGTTGCTCTTAAGGCTGAGGAGAAACCATCAAAGAAGGAAGCATCAAGGAGAAAGGCAAAATGAAAAGCTTTAGTCGTTCATTCAGAGAATGAGTCATCAAACACTGATGTTGACTCAAACACAGATGAATCATCTGATTCTGAAGATGATGAGGAGATGATGCAAATGGCTGCATTGATGGTAAAGACCTTCAAGAAGATGGGATACAAGAACCTCAAGAAGGGAAAGAGATTCTCCAAGGACTACTCAAAGTTTGACAAGAAGAATTTCAAGAAATCTGAGGGAAAGGACTTCAAATCTGGTAAGAAAGATAAGTCTGAGATTCAATGCTACAAGTGTAAGGAGATGGGTCACTATGCTCCTGAGTGCAAGAAGGGTAAAACTGAAAAGGCACTCTACACCAAAGGCAGAGATTGGGCAGACACTTCAGATTCAGATGAGGAAGTCAACTATGCTCTCATGGCTACTACTAAGACTGAAAATGATGATCTCAAGGTACCTCCAACTACCTATGCTTATAACACTGATGATATAACTGAATTGAGAATTTATCTTAAAGCATTGCATATCAGTTATAGGGATCAGACTTTGGAAAATGAGAGGATAAAGTCTGAGTGTTCTCAACTCAAAGAAAGAAATAAAATTGTTGAGGAACAACTAGAGAACATGAATAAAATTCAAAAAGAGAGAGATGATGCAGTGTTTATTGAACAGGAGTTGCTAGGTAAGTATAAGCAACTAGAATCTGAATTGGAGGATACTAAACACATCATTAAAACTTAGACACACTCTGGTAAAGACACTCAAGAAGTGTTTCAGTCAGATACAGTAGGTCTAGGTTACTCTGTAGGAGATGAACTTAGATTTGAAAATCAGGTAAAGGTTAGACCACATTGTTCATCTGAGGGTAATGTCATGGGAACAGGTGGACCTAAGACTGAAGCACAGAAAAAGGCTGTTAAAGAGTCATATGCTAAAACTTTTGTTAAAGAGGCTAACATTGGTTTAATGACAGATAAACAACTCAAGCATAAGCTTAAGGAGATAAAATCTGTCAACAAACAGAGAATGCCTAAGAAAAATAGAAATGGTAAGGTAGGCATAACATCAGGAATAAAGCCAATGCTTGCTTCATTAGCTCCTAGGAAAACATGCTTTAACTGTGGTAGCACTAATCATCTTGCTAATTTCTGCAGTAAGAATAAAAACATTAATTCTTTGCCCTCTAAAACTGCAGTAAAGAGTGATTATGTGAGAACAAGACCACAGACTTTATGCAAACACTGTGGAAGTACTTGGCACTCTATTTACACTTGCAGAGATTATCATGCTATTTACTATAATTACTATGAACCCAAACCAAATTTGAAATGGGTTAAAGTAAACTCTGCAAATGTAAACTCTGAAAAAGTTAGCTTAAACTCTGTTAATGTGAATTCCGCTGCAAAAGCTAACAGAATTAAGAAAGCCAAAGGATCCAAGCAAGTCTGGATCCTTAAAACTAATAATCAGTGATTGTTTGTGATTGCAGGGCACCAGGGTCAGTACCCTAGTCGTGGACAGTGGATGTTCAGGACACATGACTGGAAATAAAGCCCTGCTATCAGAGTATGAGGAGAAGGCTGGCCCAGAAGTTTCCTATGGAGATGGCAACATAGGACATACACTGGGATATGGCAATATTAATCTTGGAAATGTCATCATCACAAATGTAGCTCTGGTTCCAGGACTCAAGCATGATTTGCTATCTGTGAGTCAAATCTGTGACAGAGGATATCATGTAGATTTTCAGCCTGAATATTGCCAAGTGATCAGTAAATCTACAGGGAAAGTTGCTCTAGTTGGAAACAGACACAACAACATCTATGAAATAAAATTGTCAACCAACACAGATGGAAAAGCAGTGTGTCTGTCTACAAGAATGTCCAGTGAAGAGAGTTGGAAATGGCACAAGAAACTCTCTCATTTGAACCTGAACAACATCAATGAGCTAATCAAGAATGATCTTGTAAGAGGTCTACCAAAGTCCTTGTTGAATGTAGAAGGACTGTGTGATTCTTGTCAAAAGGCTAAACAGAGAAAAGTCTCCTTCAAAAGCAAATCTGAGTCTTCAATTGTTGATCCTTATCATCTACTACATGTTGATCTTTTTGGTCCAGTGAATGTGATGTCTCTTGGAAAGAAGAAATATGCATTAGTCATTGTTGATGAATATACCAGATTCACATGGGTATATTTTCTTGCAAAGAAGGATGAAACATCATTAACACTGACAGAACATATAATCCAACTGGACAAAGGGTCAGAGCATCAAGTGAAGATAATCAGAAGTGACAATGGAACTGAGTTCAGAAATTCATCTATGGAAGAATTTTGCAAGAGTAAAGGGATTAAACAAGAGTTTTCTGCACCTGGCACTCCACAACAAAATGGTGTAGTGGAGAGGAAGAACAGAACTTTGATAGAAGCTGCCAGAACCATGCTAGATGAAGCAAAGTTGCCAACTTATTTCTGGGCAGAAGCAGTTCAAACTGCTTGTTTTACTCAAAATGCAACACTGATCAACAAGCATGGTAAAACACCATATGAAATGGTGAAGAAGAAGAAGCCAAATCTAAAATATTTTCATATTTTTGGATGCAAGTGCTTTGTGTTGAAGACTCATCCTGAACAGTTGACCAAATTTGACCTAAAGGCAGATGAAGGAATCTTTGTTGGCTATCCACTGTCAACAAAGGCATTCAGAGTTTATAATCTGAGAACCAGAGTGATCATGGAGTCTATTCATGTGTCATTTGATGACAAGAAAATAACTGGACTTGAAGATGTTAATGAGCATGATCAACTGCACTTTGAAAATGAAGATTTATTAAACTCGGATGATATAGATCTGACAAACACTGTTGAGGTCAATTCTGAACCTCTACTGGTAAACACTGAAGAAACTTTTCAATCAGAAACAAGGGAAGAACCAGTTGAGGGGGAGCATGAAGAATCACATCAAAGTGATAATTCAAACACTGATAGTGACTCAATTGATAACTCTGAATCAAACACTGTTGATTCAAACTCTGAACATTCAAATTCTGAGCAGTCACATTCAGGGGGAGCATCAGAAAGTGAAGAAAGGCACCAAGAAAATCAGGAGAGCATGGATCAAGGGGGAGGATCACATGATGACAGAAGCAATCTGCCTTCTGCAAGAAAATGGACTAAGTCACATACACCTGATTTAATTATTGGTGATCCAGATGCAAGAGTAAGGACAAGAAGTGCAACAACAAATGAATGTCTGTTTCATGCATTCTTGTCACAAACTGAGCCAAAGAAAGTAGAAGAAGCTCTGAAAGATGCTGACTGGATAACAGCAATGCAAGAAGAGCTAAATGAATTTGAGAGAAATGAGGTGTGGACCCTTGTACCAAGGCCAAAGAACAGATCTATTGTTGGTACTAAATGGGTTTTCAGAAATAAAACTGACAGTGATGGTGTGATCACAAGGAACAAAGCAAGACTGGTAGCTAAAGGCTATTCACAGCAGGAAGGAATAGATTATGATGAGACTTTTGCACCAGTTGCCAGGTTGGAGGCAATAAGGATGTTTCTTGCCTATGCTTCTCACAAGAAATTCAAGGTTTTTCAAATGGATGTGAAAAGTGCTTTTCTGAATGGAAAACTTGAAGAAGAAGTATTTGTTGAACAACCACCTGGTTTTGTAGATCCAAAATATCCAGATCATGTCTACAGGTTAGACAAAGCACTCTATGGACTCAAACAGGCACCTAGGGCATGGTACGAAACACTTGCTAAATTTCTACTAGAAAGTGGGTTTCACAGAGGTACTATTGACAAAACTCTGTTTTACTTTCAATCTGGTAATGACCTGCTCTTAGTTCAGATATATGTAGATGATATCATTTTTGGATATACTAATGATAAACTCTGTAAGAAATTTGCCAAGCTCATGCAGTCTAGATATCAAATGAGTATGATGGGAGAGTTAAGCTATTTTCTAGGCTTACAGGTGAAGCAAACAGATGATGGAATTTTCATTAATCAAGCAAAATATACCAGAAATCTTCTCAAGAAATTTGGTATGCTTGACTGTTCATCTGCAACAACTCCCATGGCAACTGCAACAAAACTGGACAAAGATACAGGTTCATCAGTGGATATGACAAGTTACAGAGGGATGATTGGTTCTCTACTCTATTTAACAGCTAGTAGACATGATATCATGTATGCCACCTGTCTGTGTGCAAGGTTTCAGGCAGATCCAAGGGAACCACATTTAACAGCTGTGAAGAGGATTTTCAAATATCTCAAGGGAACTGTAACCTTAGGACTGTGGTACCCAAGAGAATCAGATTTTAAGCTACTTGGTTACTCTGATGCAGATTTTGCCGGCTGTAAGATTGACAGAAAAAGCACAAGTGGAAGTTGTCAATTTCTTGGTGACAGACTAGTGTCTTGGTACAGCAAGAAACAGAAGTCAATATCTACATCTACAGCTGAAGCAGAGTATATTGCTGCTGGTAGCTGTTGTGCACAGATTTTATGGATGAAGAATCAACTACTGGATTATGGGTTGAGGTATAGTAAAATACCTATTTTCTGTGATAATCAAAGTGCTATTGCAATGACAGGTAATCCAGTACAACACTCAATGACCAAGCACATCAGCATAAGGTATCACTTTATCAGAGAGCATGTAGAGGAAGGCAATATTGAGCTTCACTTTGTGCCTACAGATCAACAACTTGCAGATGTTTTCACAAAGCCTCTAAGTGAAGCAACATTTACAAGACTGGTCAATGAACTAGGGATGGTATCTGGTTTTGACTAAACATGTTGGTTAGACTCAAACTCTTTCAAATAAAATGTGTTGCTCATATCTCTGTAAATTGCTAAAGTGCTATGTGAACCTTATTAATTAAATTCTGTCAGCATGATTGTTGGTGATACACTGTTTATACGTTTGTTAAACTCTGTGAATTCTGAGTTGATTTTTGTCTGAATGAAAATACCGATGAAGAAAAATGTATAGAGCATGATTTTCAGTGAAAAAAATCAAGATTCTTTTTGAGTCACTGTAATCTAATCAGAAACTGCACAGTAAGTTAACACAGCATGATACTGTTTCATATTTAGAGCATCTCTTAGTTTATTTGATCCTAAACTCTGAATCTATGAATACTGCATGCATTGCCTCTCATGAATAACTCTGATATTGATGAACTCTAAACTCTGATTAGTGACACTCTGTTTTCAAGTCATACTTGATTCTTGATGATTCTTTGTTTGCACTTGTGAAAATTTTAAAACTTGAGATGTGTCATTGTTTATTTTGGTGAGAAACAGTTCATGTCTGAACCCTGTGAGATTTTGAGCTGAATAAGTGATTGATACATTTTATATCAATCAGACTTTATTGTTGTGTGATGTTCATCAGTAAGTATGTTGCTCTAGAACTTGCATTAAACCATTTTGGGACTACATGATATATGTGTGCATGAAGATGATAAAGGCATTAGGATTAACCATCTTTCTTCAAACACTGTTCAAAACATCTTTGAACACTGATCACAAACACTGTTCATAAAACACTACCCTTAGTAAACCCCTTTGAGCCAAATTAGCTGCTCATTTTTCTTGAATACTGAAGTATTAAGAGCAGTTATATTCGTTTGTTAAATCAAATTCAAGCAGGTCAGTATTTCTTAAGAAAAGATATCTTACTCAGTATATATATATATAAATAAAAAAAAAAAAAACAAAAGGGGTATATATACTGATCATCTTGTACAAATATGTACTAATCATTTGACTGAATATTTTGATCAAATAAATTATTCAGTTAGAAATTCTCATCTCTTCTCATCTGTTTGATTTCACTCAATTATAACCCTGAACAAAGTCCTTTTGATTTGTGCATAAATATAATCGAAGTGGTGTAGATTTGGTGGACATTCAAGATTATGGTAGCATCTGCCTTTACTGAATGAATCTGAGAGTAAACACTTCACCTAAACACTTGTGTGATGTGAGAGTTTGTGAGACAATCCTTGACATGTAACTCACTGAATGATGCTTTGATGTTTATCTCTTGATATTTTTGTCTATAATGACTGTGTGCTTACTTGGATAATCATGAACATAAACTGGAACAGGGATATTCAGATTTCTGTAATTAAGGAACTACAGAGTTTAGCATTCATCATATACTCTGTGTTTAATATGAGAGTTTGTGCATTCAGTGTTTATTGTTTTGATTTATGGATTTTATGAAATATTAGATGCTATAAAAATTGATTTGGTAAACTCTGCTACTCACACACGAAAATCACGACTGTGCATTTTTGAAAGGGTTTTTGTGATAAAGATTGAGTATTGGACAAACACTGATTGATTGTGTTATGTACTCTAAGGTAAATTTTCATTAAGATAATTTGAAAATTTTGGAGTAAATGGAGTAAGTGACAACTGTTAATTGGTGTAATTAGTGGTAACGTGTCTTGATAAACGGAACGACAGCGGTAATAATGGCTTTTACTGCGCATGTATTAAGTGAACCGTTACTGGAATGGGAATTTGATTGAAATGCAGAAGGGAACTACAAAGCTGAAGACTGATCTTGGGATTACTGTTCTAGATTTTAATGTAAAGTCTGAAGAAATGAAGTTTATCAGATTGGGAAATGAAATGAGAAGAAACAAGATCTATGATCTCAGAGCTGCTATTTTTCAAACTGATGAGAATGATCCAGATTTAAGAGAGATCAAGGTAGCTATGGAGATTGAACTTGAGAATGCTGAGAGGAGGTTGTTGATTGATTATCTCAGAACAACTCCAGATCTTGAGGAGGTTAGGTAGACAGAATCTGTAAGTAATTCAAATTTTCTGTAAATTTTGCTAAGTCAAGTTTAAACTCTGATTATATGTTAAACACTGTGTTTTTATTTGTTAGTTTTGACATCATCAATTATTATGAACTTGTACATTTTTCTAATGAACAAGTTGGGGGAGATTGTTAGATATAATTGATGTGATTTAATGTCAGTGTTTAAGTGTTACAGGTAAAGAGAGTTTAACTTGTTATTGAAAGCAGTTGTAACAGAGTTTGAGTATACGCTGATTGCTGGAAGCGCAAACGCTGACAGAGGAAAGCGTAAACACTGATAGCTGAATACATGGAAGCGCAAACACTGTTAGCATGGAGAGAACAGAGTTTGCTAAAGTCTGTCTACTGGGAGCGTCTACAAGTCAACAGAGTTTGAAGATTAATTTAATATTAATATGGAAGCGATATCTTTGAAGATTGGATAGCTATCAAAGAGATTGAGTTGACTTAGAAGACGTGTAGCAATCGTAATTGATATCAATTGTATAGCTTAATTTTAGGAGAATCAATTTACGATTGTACGTAGCTGTATATCTTATAAATACAGTTAGGTTAACCCTAGAAGGGTATCCATCGTGAACGTATAACATTCTTGTAACCTAAGCAGCTCTCTGTGATACTTTACATCACCGAGAGAGGAATTATCTATTCCAAACAGTTTTAAGAGTTAAAACGTGTGTTCTTGTTACTTATTCATACAGTACTTGATTATATATTGTGTATTCGACCTAACAGAGCTGTTAAAAAAGAAGTTGACAACCACACCTGTCATTACCGCACCTAATTGGGAGGAACCATTCGAGCTAATGTGTGATGCTAGTGACTATGCTGTGGGAGCTGTGCTTGGGCAAAGGAAGGAGAAAGTTTTTCATGTGATTTACTATGCTAGTAAAACCCTTAATGATGCTCAGCTTAACTACACTACTACGGAGAAGGAGTTGCTAGCAGTTGTCTACGCTTTTGAGAGGTTCAGATCTTATTTGCTTGGTACGAAGGTGATTGTTTATACAGCGATTCGATATCTCATGTCGAAGAAGGATTCAAAGCCTAGGTTGATTCGTTGGGTGCTTCTATTGCAAGAATTTGATTTGGAGATCAAAGATAGGAAAGGCACAGAAAATCAAGTAGCGGATCATCTCTCACGTTTGGAGGACCACGGTAAGGATTCACATGGCAAATCTCTTATTAATGATTTTTTTCCCGATGAGCAGCTTTTTGGGGTGCAAGGTGAAGAGCCATGGTTTGCAGATTATGTGAACTATCTTGTTAGTAATGTCATTCCTCTGGAATTTTCTTATGCTCAAAAGAAGAAGTTTCTGCATGATGTGAAGTGGTATCCTTGGGACGAGCCATTCTTGTTCAAGCTTGGTGTGGATCAGATTTTGAGGATGTACATTCCGTATAGTGAAACGGAAGGTATTTTGCATGATTGTCATTCGACCACATATGGAGGCCATTACGGTGGTGATAAAACATCTCAGAAAGTACTTCAGGCGGGATTCTATTGGCCAACTCTGTTTAAAGATTCTCATAGGTTTGTGATGAGTTGTGATCGATGTCAAAGGGTTGGTAATATTTCTAGGAGGAACGAGATGCCTCTTAGTAAGATTCTTGAAATTGAGATTTTTGATGTGTGGGGAATTGATTTCATGGGTCCGTTTGTTTCGTCTTACAATAATCAGTACATTCTCTTAGCAGTGGATTATGTTTCTAAACGGGTCGAGGTGAAGGCTTTACCGACCAATAATGCTAAGGTGGTACTGAATTTTCTTCACAAGCAGGTTTTCACGCGTTTTGGAACTCCACGAGCTATAATCATTGATGAGGGGACACACTTCTGTAATCGTCAATTTACTGCTATGATGGCAAGGTATAATGAGACTCATCATGTTGTCACAGCTTATCATCCTTAAACTAATGGTCAAGCGGAGGTTTCGAATCGTGAAATCAAGAGAATTCTTGAGAAAGTGGTAAATCCATCAAGGAAGGATTGGTCTTTGAAGTTAGACGAAGCGGTTTGGGCGTATAGAACTGCTTACAAGACACCCCTAGGTATGTCTCCTTATCAGTTGGTATTTGGTAAGGCTTGTCATTTGCCGGCAGAGTTAGAGCACAAGGCCTATTGGGCGTTGAAGAAGTTAAACTTAGATATTTCAGCCGCGGGTGAGAAACGTCTACATCGTCAATTTATTGCTATGATGGCAAGGTATAATGAGACTCATCGTGTTGCCACATCTTATCATCCTCAAACTAATGGTCAAGCGGAGGTTTTGAATCATGAAATAAAGAGAATTCTTGAGAAAGTGGTAAATCCATCAAGGAAGGATTGGTCTTTGAAGTTAGACGAAGCGGTTTGGGCGTATAGAACTGCTTACAAGACACCCCTAGGTATGTCTCCTTATCAGTTGGTATTTGGTAAGGCTTGTCATTTGCCGGTAGAGTTAGAGCACATGGCCTATTGGGCGTTGAAGAAGGTAAACTTAGATATTTCAGCTGCGGGTGAGAAACGTCTACTTCAGTTAAATGAGCTCAAGGAATTTCGTGAGCAGGCTTACGAGAATGCTAATATGTACAAGGAGAAAGTGAAGAGGTGGCATGATAGGAAGTTGGTGCATAAGTCGTTTGTGTCAGGCCAACAGGTTTTGCTTTACAATTCTCGCATTAAACTTTTTCCTGGTAAGCTCAAGTCAAAGTGGTCGGGTCCTTTTACAGTCAAAACCGTGTTTCCACATGGAGCAGTGGAGATATATAGGGGTTCTTTCGATGATGCTTTCAAAGTGAATGGACAGAGACTCAAGCCATATTATGGAGGAATGGTGAACCGCGAGAAGGTTGCCGCAGTTTTATCTTATTCGTGATTTTTTGGAAGAATGTCAAGCTAATGACATTAAACGAGCGCTTCTTGGGAGGCAACCCAAGTGATGTAGTACTTGTTGTATATCTTTCTTTCAAAAAAAAAGTTGTTCTTCACACAGGTTGCGCCTGCGTGACGCAGGTTGCGCCTGCGTGTTTGTTTGTATCGTAGGTTGCGCCTGCATTTCTGAATGTCGCGCAGTTTGCGCCTCCCACGCGCAAATTGCGCCGAATGCAGTAGTATTACTCAATTTTTTTCAACTGTTCTGTATAATTTTTTTTCTTTCAACCCCAATTCTTTTCTCCTCTTATACTATCATCCTTAAACCCAATCCTAATTCTATATCAATTCCAAATCCTCCATCTTCTCTTCAAATTCTTAAACCTATATCAATTCTAATTCAAATTTTATTCTCCTCTTTTATATCTCAATTCAAATTCCTATCTTATACACCTATACTTACACAAATATATAAACCCAATCCCTAATTTTAAAATCTCTAAACCTCCATTCAAATTTCAAGGAGCAAGAAGGATTCAAGTTTGGGGGATTTTCATTGCAAGTTACACCTCTTCAATTCGTATTGGGTAAATTTTTTCTTTAATTCTTATTACGAATTTGTGTTCTTGTAAATTTGGGAATTTTGTGGTGTTCTTGTTAAAAGGGGATTTTTGTGTGCAATTGCTTGGTTCATTGTTTTAGTGGATTTTGGTGATATTGTTGGGTTGAGAATTGATTGTGATGGCTCCTAAGCGAATGAGAGGTGGTTCTAGTAGGATGGAGAGATTTTCTTCTCCGGAGGCGGAGGTTGAGTATAACCGATTGTTGTCAAGGTCGGTGGCAAAGGAAAGGGGGGTTTTTGCCAACTAGTCATTATGGGTTGGTTGAGGTGATTAGTGAGTTACGACGGGGTGAGATTTGTAAGGCGCCTGCTCCGGTTCCAGTGAATGTGGTTAGGGAGTTTTATGCGAATGCTAAAGGTGAGCAGAATGGTGTGTGTATTGTTCGTGGTAAACGGGTGGATTATAGGCCAGATGCTATTCGTCCGATTTTGGGAAAACCACCTAAGCTTGTGGGGGATGAAAATTTGGCACTGAAGACTAGTGAGGATGTGGATATGGAGGTGATTGTTCTTGAACTTTGTGTTCCCCGTACAAGTTGGAAGTATAAATTTGGAACTAATGAGCCACTTTCTTTTCCGTCTTTTGCGATGAATAAGTTTGCACGAGCATGGTATCATTTTCTTTGTGCCAATATTATGCCTACTTCTCATACGGGTGAGGTAACAACTGACAGAGCGATTATTCTTTGGGGCATTCTAAAGGGAAAATACATTGATGTCGCCTATATTGTTCATCAGAATATTCTAGTGCACTGTCATCGATGCCCCATGCTTCTATCATAGTTGGGTTTTGTATGGTTAGTGGTGTTACATGGGGTGCGGAAGAGGAGTTGTAGTCACCTTTGGCTTCCATTATTGACGTGTCTATTGATCGGATGCCGGAATGGCAAGGCAGAATCCCACATCCTAGGGGGCTCGGGTATGATGTTAGTGGTGCTGGTGCTAGTGGTCAGGGAGCGGGCGCTCCGCCACGGGTTTCGAGAGTACCAAGGGTTTTGGATGCTCACTTTAGACATTTGTATAGGCGTATGGATGCTATATATGCTTGTAACCGGGCGTATGCTGAGGATATGGCTACAGCTTTGAGAGATGCGGGTATTCAGGCACGGTGGCCCGTTTATGGAGCTCGTACACCGTATCCACCGCCAGATTCTGATTCATCCGAGGATGAGGACGAGTAGGTATGTTTTCTGCTACCCCTCGTATTTACTTCCATTCAATGCGAACATTGAATCTTTCAAGTTTGGGGGTGGTTTGGGGGATAAGTAGTGTATTTGTAGTTATTTGTGATTATGTGTTATTGTGTTCATATAAATATCATATTTTGCATATTAGTAGTAGTTCATGCATGTATGTTCGTGTTATCTACGTTTGTTTCATATAGGACATTCTGTTTTTTTGTTTCGTATACCATGTGAGTTCATATTAGTTGCATTTCATGGCATGCATATTTCATGATCCCTTAAGACGAGCTAATTCTGATTGGTAGGTAGGTGTCTAATTGAGTGTGGTAATGATGAATAGAGGGTTGACTTATAGTTTCTATGAAATTGACTTATGTGTTTCGGAAACAAAACTAATTACACAGTCTCACTGGGTGCTTTTGGGCTAGGTTAGGGTCATGCTTGTTTGGATGTTTTGAGATTTAATCACTTGTTTATATTTAGAATTTTCGTTATTCCCTTTATAGCGTAGGAGCAATTAAGTCTAAGTTTGGGGGAAAACAGGGATTTCATGCTTAATTGTAAATAATTGTCAATAATTGCTAGATGTCAAATGGCTAGTAGCCGGCTCATATTTATATGAGTAGTCTAGGGTTGGAATTGAGAATTCTCATTCCAGATTGCATATAAAAAAAAAGGAAGAAAAAAAAAAGAAAAAAAAAGAGTCAAAAGTTTCAATTGTTTATATGCAAAATTAACCAGGGTGAGCTCTTTAATACTCGAGGTATTAAGTTCGCGGGGACTTTGTGCCTAGTGACCTAATGCTTTTATAGTCTGGGATCCACTAACCCAACGCTCGCTACATGGGTATTATTGTATAAGCCTTTTGGGGTCTCATCCATTGCACGGTTAAATAAGCATGCTTGTATATATTATTATGTGTCATAGTTGTTAGTAATTAAGCATGGATTCCTGTCTACCTTGGACAAGGATGGAGGTGTTTCTAGGTTATGAAGTGTCTACAGTCTATTTTATTTATAAACCTGTGATTGTCTTGACGAAGAGCATGTATGATTTTGATCTAGTGTTGGGAGTATTTCTGATGAGCATTGCACACACGCACGTTTCAATTCATGTATTGTTAGTATACGGGAACTTAGTCGAGCTCTATTTGGATTTAGTTGCATTCTCTTAAATATTTGCTTGCTAGTTGGTTTTGGTTAGTTTGAAGGGGATCGTTGCATTTTCATTTTAGTTGCATTCATGCATTGCATTGTTATTGCATTGTTTAGTTAGATGGATTTTGTGGGTACATTCACTATAGGCCCTCACGAGACCTTACTCGTCCACTAGGGCTGCCTAGGGGTTTAAAGGGCTTGTTGCATATGCCAAATGCAACCGTGATCACCTACGGAAGTGGTACTAATTAGTTAGTGGTTAGTTGTTTATGCTTGAGGACAAGCATCAGTATAAGTTTGGGGGTGTGATAAGTGGATTTTATATCCACTTGGAGCATTCCATATCGGCTTAAATTGATTCACTTGGCCTCATGTTTGTTGTAGATTTGATGTATTTTGCTTAGTTGTGCAGATTTACAAGAATGTCGATTATGGTTGATGCTTCTATCGTTTTTGGAGGGTAAATTGATTAAAATTCGGATTTCTGAGAAGGTTGCGCAGTCTACATTGTTTTGGCCAAATCCGGAGTTCTAGAAGTCCGTTTTCAGCGATCTTACAGCTCACGCGAAGCTTGGGAGATTTTCTACAACCTGGGACAGATAGTAGGTGCAGGGAGCGTGTAGTTAAAATTCGCGCACATGTTCTTTGTGAAGCAAGGCTGAAAGATTATTGTTTTGCACTTTTTCTAATTCTAATTGTATTTTGGGCATTTTTTGGTACCTTAATCGAATTCTAATTGTAATAGAAGGTAATTTCTTGCTGGGCAAGAAATCTAGAGTCTATTTAAAACACATCCTACCATGTAATTTGTATCGTTTTTATTATTGTAACGTAGAACCGCAAGAGAGAAAAGTGGAGAAGGATTCAACGCTCGGTGACAAGCAAAGATCTAGATATACTTCATCTTTTGTATACTTTGGATTATAGATTTGTTCTCTCAACTCTTATTTTATTAATATTATTGCTTCTTTCTTTCATATCTTGTTTAATATCATGTTTTCATCTAATCCCACGGTGACGAACGGTTCAATTATGAACTAATCGTTGTCATGGGATCCTAGCGGATTTATCTATGTAGCTTAGTAGTTTGATTGCTTTAAAGATTTATGTGTGATGAATTCTTGATATCCTTGTATGTTTGTGCTTCATGAATTTAGATGCGTAGCTAACATCTAATATGTTAATCTCTTGCTAAACGATAGTGGATCTTGAGATTTAGAACTTGCTATGCTAGCATAGGATAGGTTGATGTTTTAACATCATGATTTGTGGCGTAAATAGAGATATTATGCTACCCTATGTGATCTAAGTGGATAACTTGTGCCCAAACCTTTATGTTTTCAAATTCTATAGAGATATAGGGTCTAAATTGGTGTCTACCCATCTTCTATCTCTTTTGTGGATGCATGCGTAGTTTGGTATTAGTATACCGAGAGGTAACTTTTACTTGTTCCGTGTTATTCGATCAGATATCAAAACCATCACATGTATTGATTAAAGGCATCGAATCTAAGTGAAGTAGATATTGAAGTTAGGATTCCATATTTATTCTCATATAAGTAATTTGATTTTAGATCTCGTTAATTAATTAATTTTTAATTTCTTAATTTGCATCTTAGTTTAATTTAGTTAAGTAAAACCTCAATTTATTAATTGTCTTTGCAGTGAATTAAAATCATACACTGTTGAATAGGTGCATTAACTGAAAAAGAACTTAACCAGTTCTCAGTGGAATGAACTTTAATTGTATTACTTGTGACCACGTATACTTGCGTGATATTGTGTTAACATGGTCATTGAATACAGTTCTCCTTTACCGTCCAATCTCAACTTCATCCTTTTATATCTACAATCAATTGTAATAATCAGGGTCTGTCCATCAGCCCATACAGCGGCTACCTTACCCAATCCACAGGGTTCGCTCCAGTTTTCACTCTCTTCAGTGACGTTCTCTAATAATCAGAAAGACAAGGTTTTCCAAAATTTGTTGGATTTCTTTCTAGAATGAAGGAAATTTTGGTCAATCTATCCACCCACTGGTAATACTAACGAGATCAATTTCAAAGTCTGATTAACCGTTCTACGAATACCCAAGCGGGTAGAATCGTAAGCAGTTATAACAACGGAATGATTGACATAAGGTTAGAAGTTTAACCACTGGAAGGAAACCACATATATACACCCCATGGAAGGGAATCAAAAGTTTCCACCGAAACATGCCACATCTTCCAGATACATATACGTCATAATAGTCGATACTACCAAAGGTCAGTCTACCTAACCACTAATCTCAGAAGAAACGCTACCGTCGGAGTTAGCCGTTCCACAAAATTGGCACTACCAAGGCCATCCGACTCTGGTGAACCGCGCTGCCCGAATGCATCCACAATCACTCTGCCGTGCTGCATAAGCACACCACCTAAACCTGTATGAGCTACATCGTAATAAATCACAAAGTCTTCCTTCTTCCATTAGGCAACACCAACGCTGGGTCGTCACCAATTTCATCTTTTACCTCCAGGGAGATTTTCTCACATTTTTCTGTCTATTCAACTTCTTTAGTCTTACAAATAATTCGGGTCACGGGACTGCAATCTTTGTAAATTCCTGAACCAATCTTTGGTAACACCTTATGAATCTTATGAAATTTCCCACCTTGGTTAGTGTGGTTGGCCGTTCTCAATTGAAACTACTTTAACTCATCGGGGTCAACCAACACTACTCACTATTGCTCGCACATCTTAATAACTGAACTTCATTTTGCCAGAATTCATACTTCGAGATCTTGGCAAACACTTGCACCTCCAGGTTTCATCCAAAAACATTCTCAATTACCTCTTAACCACTGATCGTCTTACTTTATCCATTTACGATTCAGTGTCGGAATAACTTAAAGTAACTACTATATTCCATTCAAGGAAAAGAAAGAATTTAATATTCATCTGAGTCACATGCATCTAATGTTTCTGGTTCATCATTTCACTGGGTTGAACTAAACCTATACTTGGTTCTTGACAATAGTCTCATTACTAGTTTATCATAGACTCACTGGTCTTCTCCTCTTGTAGGTTCTGAGATCATCGTCTTGCTTATTACTTCCTTATATACTTTATCCAATCATGCCATCACTTTCCAATGTCTTTATTTTCTAAGTTGATCCATTCATAAATTGAACATTTCCCCGAATCAAACCACCTCATCAATCTCAATTTGACTTTATAAATTATAACCTATGAAATCTGCCTTCTCATGGTGAATTACCATTAATAATATTCACACTATTCCATTCATCAAATGTTATGGCACTTGCTGCCTCTATCTCGACTGCTCCTGGAGACTTTGCTCCCCGTCCTATATCGATGTCTGTTATAATCATGCATCATTATACTCTTTTCTCATTAATCTGAAAGTCTTTAAGGATTCTTATATAATCCCATATAAGATCTCAAGTAATTCTTCCAATCCGTCTTACTTGCTGGTACTACATCCGGTAGTCCGACTATGAATCCAATATGCATCTTTGGTTCTCTTACTAATATCTCAGTTCTTTATGCTCACTTCTCTGAGCACTATACCTTAACTCTCACAATTTCTCTGGCTGCAGCCCTCATTTTCTCAAGGGTAAACTCCTTATCCCTAACAGGATTCTCCTCCTTAGCTGGAACTTCCTCCGGGTTCTCAGTAGGGTATTCTATCGAATCAACAAGCCGATCGCCAGCATATATTAAAGCATCACCGTGCTGCTGCTCGAACACCTCAAGGTCTATCGCCTTACCATTCGACACGAGAACGCGCTAAGTTACTATCATGATACTTAAGAGTTCCCATAAGGGTTTTATAGGTCAGTACTACATTAAGTAGTCCGACTATGAACTTGGCAAGAGTTCTTATTATTTAGTGAATTTATTGTTTTAACGTCGCGTCATCTCTGGGGTTTATAACGTAACGCTCTGATACCATTTCTGTAACACCCCCAGATCCGGGGTCAGGGATCTGGTCATTACGACCTCAATATCCATCCACAAAACCAATATAAATGAGATTACATCCTTGTGACCCAAAATAACAACACACCCGTTATAGTCCCAGAGATGAAATCAGAGTAACAACCAATTTTATTAATCACAAGTTTGAATACTTACAACCCAAAGAATTTTCATTTAATTACTATAACATGCTCTTTGCCATCTAGTTACATATGCCAAATAAATAGTTACATTAGCTACTAAAAAGCTAATATCTAGCCTACCAATAGCTTCTTACTCAACAGTGGCAACTATGGTCTCAGCAGTTAATCATCTGGATACTATCACTGGCTTGCACCGATTTCGCCTTGTGCGGGCCTTCCGGTCTAGCTGTTGCTGTGATATAATAGATAAAGCAAAGGTGAGCAATAGCCCACCAACAATAATATAATTGAACAGTGAAAATATATGTAACAGTTCAAATATCTTTGAAGCCATATGCCAAGCATTAACGAAGATAGTGCTAATATAATGTAAAGGATGAAGTTACAAGGTAACTCAAAAATATACTCCTGTGGAAATATCTGCTATGTCAAAGATAAACAAGATAGCACTATTTATCATAAAAGAGGAACTTGGAGAAAATATTGCAATTCCAGATTCAATCACTTTTTTACCTGCCAACACCGATTGTGTTGCAAAAAATTTCCAACATTTGAAAGGTGGGTGAACTAATACTGGAGCATTGACGTGCCAGGAGACATAACATTCACGATGATCAGTCGTAGGTTATGCTCCCCACCTCTTGTTTTCTACATGTAGAAGGAAGCACCGACGGATTTACTTGTCTACCGCCCTCTGGAACCCCCGGCCAACGGTTGGGCCATTGCTGGACCGGCGCCTTTCGGCCACTTACGCGGCTCCTAGTTCGTATAACATCCATAACTCTGAAACATAAAGTTCGTCCCCCTTTCCCCAAGTATAATACTTGTTGATAAGACTCCACAAAGTAGTCGTATCTAGTTTGGAAAGGAAAATTCCCCAATATTTCCCAAGCTGCTGCTTGTTAATGGATACCAACATGTTCCAACACTCTTACCCCTCGAATGATGAGTGGGTACACATAATTCAATGAATAATAGCAATCAAGTTGCGAGTGAAAAGAATGGTTTCAAGAATTTATGGCAGGGAAGTCAACAAGATAAATAACATTTCTCAAGTAAGGTTCCCTTATAATTTGGAAGGTGGGTTTGATTGAAGTATATAATTTTGAGAACCTTTCTTGATTTAATAATATTAAATAAGCTCAGAATAATTTACATAATACTCGCAGGTCTAAGATAACATTTGAACGAAATAAATCATTTTTGAACGAGTCAGAAGAATTAAATAAATATTCCAAAGAATATTTATTAAATCGAAATATCGAAGGAATAATCCTGATATAAAATATTACCCAGAATAATCCTCGAATAAATATTCACAAATAATATCCATTAAATAATTAATGAATATTTAAATAAATAGTACTTATCACATAAATAAAGCTCGAATGAATATTTGAAATAATATTCACTGAACAAATAGTGAATATTCAAATTAATATTATTGATTGCAGGAATAATTACTAAATGAATATTAGAAACAATATTCGATAATTGAATCGACTTTTAAACGAATATTGAAAAATAATATTCGTTGAATAAATGAAGTTCAGATGAATATTCAAGATAATATTTATTAAATGAATGAGGCTTAAAAAGGAATTTAGAATTAATATTTAATAGGTAATTAATCGCGAATGAATATTCAAATTAATATTCATTAAATAAATAATGGAAAAATATTTATTAGATATTTCACTTCGAAAATAATCGCGATATATCAAGAAATACTGACTCCCGGTCTATAATCAAAGAATGAGATTCATATGCCCTTCTCTAAGGGTCTTAGCAATATCCGGCTTATAACTGATTATTCACTATCTAGCTTATAAGCCAACAATGATTCAGGGAACAAGTATATCAATATAACTTGAAAGTAGGCATGCATGCTATGGCATATGTATAACAGAAATCATATATATATATATTCACAACAACAACCTTTAAAATGATTTGAAACTTGCCTGGTACTCCCGCTATGCTAGTGGTATGACTCGGGGTGTTTTCGCAATCTATAAACAACGAAAATTATCCCGGGTTAATCACCAATCACTTTGAAACGTCAAGTGAATACTTTACTTAAGCTAAAACACGTTTTCAAGTTATCGCTCATTAATACCGTTATGACCCGACATTTGCTCGTTATTACGGCTTGTTATTACACTTACACCTGGTATATACTTAAATCATGTAATTGATAAGGTAGTTCGTTTACGAACCAAGATTATGCCTCGAGTTTTATCGCTCGTTTTCTAAGTGATTAACCAAAGTTATAACCAAGTGTGCCTTTCAGGGGTTCGTTCGCGTTTAACCTCGATTCAAACATTTTTATAAAATTGAAAAACGATCCGTTTGACACGAGGTTTTCTCCTACACCTTCCTTATAATCTCTAATATTTAATTACCAAGATTTGTCACTGAATTACTCGAGTTAAGGGGGTTCAATTTCAATTACAAATTTGCATTTACGGTTTCGAACCACTTCTAGTAAATCGGTCAAAATTCCTAAACCGTAAGTCCGTTTGCTTCGATTCTTGCGCCAAAACGATCTATGACTCGAGATCTATAAGGAAATGTCATAAAATCATTAAGGTTAGATAATTATACCTACTATTATGCTCGATTTTTTAAGGTCTAACGAAAATCGGACATTAGGACGGCTATAAATCGAATGTTTCCAAAATTTTAAATCAATCACCAAGCCACACCGGGCATACCATTCATCACAATCAGTCCATAGACATCTTACTTTAACATCATATGCATCATATTGCGTAGATCAACTAAACCACTAACAAATCATGCTTACATGCTAATAACACCACCATAATCATATCGCATCTAAGATCACTAAGAACAATCACAAAACTCAAAGTTTGATCTAGGGTTTATGAGGGTTATACCTTCCTTGGTGGATGTAGAGACCTTACTAAGCCTTGATTAGTCCTTATAACACCTTAACCAAGCTTAAACTAACAAGAATCATTAAGAATATAATTAGAGGTTTTCGGATCTATTATACCCCAGTTGAAAGAACATGAAAAACGAGGGCCTTACCGAGATTTTCTGATGAAGACTTCTGAAGAAGAGTTGTAGAGGATCTTAATACCTTTATAAAAAGCTAAAGAACACAAAATTTCATTGATTAATGAAGGAGATATGGCCGTTTGAAAATCGTCACAGAAACTTTCAAAATCTGGACAGTTCGGTTATCCATCTTGGGAAGGAGATTTGCCTAGGCTATACTACTTGGATTGCTATGAAATTTTGAGCGAATATTTCCCATGGGGTGGAGAAGATATGGTTAAAATTTGGTGATTTTATCATGGATAGAAATGGAGATATGAATTTTTCTTTCAAGGTGGTTCTTGCTGGGCAGTTTGAAGATATGGAGAGAAATGGAGTGTTTCCTTGGTTGCTTTGCTTTGTTCTCATCCAATGTGAATTATTGTGATACTATCTTGTATAAAGTGGCTTTTGATAAAGTGATTAGGTCATGGGTGATGTTTTATGCATGGACAAGTGTTGATAACTTGTGGTAAGTTGATAAAGTGATGCTAAGTATAGTTAGCTTTCTAATCTTGCTAGTTACTCTTGTAACTACTTAGTTACTAGATATTTTCTACTAGCACATGCATGCATCTTGCTTTCCTGCTTGTTTCTTTGTCCGATTATTGCTTAATTCATTGATCGTTCAGAGGAATATCTCGAAGATTTCTAGTTAGGGTTTTACCGGAAACCGTCTTAATATTTATACTACCATTCTCCATTCTTTTTAATAATTCTTGAACCTATTCTCCTTAAATCCTTTCAATAATTCCTTAAGTCTTTCAGTGTCCAGGAAAATCTCGGAAAAAATAAAAGTGCTATTTTTCAGAATCCGATAACTTTTACATACACTCTTTTTCCCCTTGGATCATTAATACGAACTCAGAAATCCGTTCTGGGTACATCTATATAGTGTCGTCTACTAATATTCTCATTTCCACCCAGAAACACTATTCACATTTTATTCTTTCTTTATTCCTTATATTTATTAAAATGTCCTTGTCCTCTTTCGGGCGTCCCTTATCCCTTTTACGGAACCATGAGACTAATAACCGATATCGACTTGGATGACATGAGAATACTTTCTCTGTTTGTATATCATATCTTTATTTTCTTGACAAGAGATTATTCTTATCTATATTGTCAATTCATTCACATCATTCATATAGTACACAAGCACTGAATCCATGTCTATTAAAATATTCATCCATCACAACCACTAATACATCGTAGTCAGAACCAATATTTATTTATACACCAGTACATAATAAAAAGTTTTAATTCCTACCAAAAATTTGGGTTCTTACAGAAGCTGTGTGAGAAATTCTCTAAGCTCATACAGAGCAGATATGAGATGAGCATGATGGGAGAGTTGACATTCTTTCTTGGGTTGCAAGTTAGTCAAAGGAAGGATGGTATCTTTATCAGTCAAACCAAGTACATCAAGGATCTATTGAAGAAGTTTGACTTAGAAGACTGCTCACCTGCAAACACTCCCATGGCCACTGCCACCAAATTTGATGAAGATGCTAAAGGCAAGAAAGTAGATATCTCAGTCTACAGAGGCATAGTTGGCTTTCTACTCTATCTCACTGCAAGTAGGCCAGACATCATGTTTTCTACATGCTTGTGTGCAAGGTTTCAATCAAATCCAAAAGAATCACATTTGATTGCTATAAAGAGGATCTTTAGATATATGAAGGGCACTCCAAACTTGGGTTTATGGTATCCTAAGGACAGAGGGTTCAGTCTGGTTGGTTATTCTGATGCTAATTATGCTGGATGCAGAGTGGATAGGAAAAGCACCTCTGGTAGCTGCCAATTTCTTGGACAAAGGTTAGTCTCTTGGTACAATAAGAAATAATAATCTGTGTCAACTTCCACAACTGAGGATGAATACATAGCTGCTGGAAGTTGCTGTGCTCAAATGCTTTGCATTAGAAATCAACTTAGAGATTATGGACTTGTGTTGGAAAGAATTCCAATCATGTGTGACAACACAAGTGCAATCTCTATAGTTTCCAATCCTGTCAAACATTCTAGGACAAAGTACATTGACATCAGATATCATTTCATTAGGGATCATACAACTAATGGAACCATTGAGTTGCATTATGTCCCTACAGATAAACAGTTAGCTGATATATTCACTAAGCAGCCACCTTCACAAGGTTGGTTAGTGAGATTGGAATGCTGAATTCTTCAGAATCTGGCTAAGTGAAAATATCAACTAGATTGTTGCAGCAGTAAACACTTACTTTATCTAAATTCTCGATATTTTTGAAGTAAGTGTTGGCTGAAAAATGATTTATAAATATTTTAGATTTGCTGCATATGTTGAAAATCATATTTGAATTAGCTTGAAATTTCTATGAAATTTTAAGATTATCACTATTTAATTTGTTAGAATATTCTTCATTGAATAATTCTGGTGAATTTTGAAAAGATAATGAAAATTAACTTTTATGAGTGAAAAGCATAGCTTGATAAGTCAGACTTCTCTATTGACTTTCATGTCTATGGTCGACTTCTCTAACAAGTCTATTTGGAACACTCTTGAGTTCTCGAATAGTGCATTTTGGAGAAATCGAATAGAGACTTGCTTCACTTCTCGAATAGAACATTTGAGTTGTCGAATCATTTAAAAAGGCTGAATTGTCGCTGAATCTTAATCGTTTTTGGATTTTTATTCAGAATTTTTAAATCAATCATAAAAACATATTTTATTTAATTTAGAATTATTTCTAAGTTAGATAATTGCCAGCTGTGAGTTACAAACTGCTTGAGATATCGATTAAGCCTTTCTTGACTTATCGAATAGTTGATTTCTACTTCTCGAATGCCTAACTTGTCGATACAAAACATATATCTAATTGACAATTCAAGTACTTTTACAATTTTACATCTATTCGTTTCATTTCATTCGATTTCTCAAGCATCTAAAGTTCCAAAACCTCTATAAACCCTAACTTCAAAAGCTAAATTTCTTCTTCAACCTTCATTCTCTTCTCTCGTCTCTCTGTGTAACAATGGCAAATACCCAACTCACAATTCCTACCCACACCAACTTCATTGCTATTACTAGTGATGTGGAAGCACCCAATGCTAATTTCAAGTGCTTCGTTCGCTGGATGTCTGAGTCATACATCAAGATGCACTCTCAGCCAACCCAACTCTGTACCTAGATCTCCTAGAACAGTTTTGGAGGACAGCCACTATGGAAGTTGTTGCTCTCGAAAATGCAGTAACCTCTTATATCATCTACTGCAAAATACAAGAGAAAGAGGTTACTATCACTACAGAGGATATGAATCAAGCACTAGGACTTCATCAGGACCTGTATCACCCTCTGGTACCTGATGATGATTTGATTACATTCTTTGACTTTATCAGATATGCTGATACAATCAAGATTGGAAAAATGAATCGGAAGTGTCTCAGAAAGGAATGGAGTTTTGTGTTCGCCACACTGCTACAGGTGTTCACTGCTAGAAAGTCGAGTTTTGATCAAATCAGTGCACCTGCACAGCAAATTGCATACTCCCTGGCATATGATAGGAAAATCAATGTGGGTAATCTAATTATGCAGGAGCTATATGGGAGACTTAGTAAGAACTCAACCAAGAGAGGTACTGAAATTTTCTTCCCTCGTTTTATTCAATCTGCTCTTAATTTTGTAGATAATAAACTGGTTGAATTGCCTGGGATAGATAGAAATAGAATAGGCTATCCCAAATCCATGACCAAACTCATTTTTGGTAACTTGGAGACTAGGAATGATGTTGATGTGAGACTTGAAATAACTCCTCATATGCAGAGTTTATTTGAGTCTTACCCCCACAACATGCCAACATTTGCCTCGAAGTCTGAGTTAGCACAACCCAAGCAAGTAGAACAAAATGCTAACCCAGGGCCTGCAAACCAACCCCCTCAACCAAGCACTGTACCAAACATAGAGCCACCTGCATCATCCTCTCAACAGGGTGGTGTTAGTAAAAAGGAGAAAAAGAAGAACAGATTGAATCTGAACCCTTGAATATCTTGACAGAAGCAGCATTGGCTGTAGAATTAGGTCTAGAAAGTGAGGAACCTGAGTCACCCTTACAGACACCAAAGAAGAAGAAATCTAAAGCCACCTCTTTAGTCACACAAATGGTTGAAGTTGTAAAATCAGGGGCAAACAGCTCACTAGATGTATCCTCTCAACAGGGTGCATATATAGAATCAAGTGTTGAGTATACAACAACGAAAGCAAAACCCAAAGCGAATAAACAAGAACAAGAAAATAAACGACAATCACGCAAGACAAAGATTTACGTGGTTCGGAAATTCCTACTCCACAAGCCGCACTAATTTTGTATTGATCTGTCACATTGTGTTGTGTTGTTGTTACAATTACATGAGTATTTATAAGAGAAGAAACTGGGTCAACCAATCAGAGTCTAATTCTGAAATTCCTAACTCTAATCCTAAATCTAATTAGAGTCCAATTCAGGAATTCCCAAGTCAAATCAGAAACCAATTCTGAAACCTAATAGACTCCACAAACCCAACAATCTCCCACTTGGAGTCTGACCACATCTTCACTTCACTCTTGTAAATCTAGTAACAAATAATCCCTCGATCAATAACTCTAACTAGTGCAACACCTTCTCATCAATCAGTTCTGAAGGCCAGTTGAAGCTATGCAAAGCTTCAACTTTTCATTAGTAACCACCTTAGTCAACATATCTGCAGGATTCTTTGAACCAAGGATTTTCTTCAAGGACAAAGTACCATTGCTAATCAACTCTCTTGTAAAGTGATATCTCAGCTGAATATGCTTCGTCCTAGCATGAAACACATGATTCTTCGCCAGATGAATAGCACTCTGGCTGTCGCTATACAAAGCACTGTCCGCCTGTTTCTTGCCCAACTCCTCAAGAAAATTCTTCAACCAAATCATCTCCTTACTAGCTTCAGAGATAGCCATATATTCTGCTTCTGTGGTTGAAAGAGCAACACTCTTTTGAAGTCGAGACATCCAACTAATTGCTGTGCCACCCAACGTGAAAATATATCCCGTAGTACTTTTTCTTGTATCCAAACATCCACCCAAATATGCATCAGAGAACCCTTCCAAGATAACATCTTTCTTGCTGAAACATAATGCAACCTTGGATGTGCCTTTCAAGTAGCGCAACAACCACTTGACTGCTTCCCAATGCTCTCTTCCTGGATTAGACATGAACCTGCTAACAACTCCTACTGCATGAGCAATATCTGGCCTTGTACACACCATAGCATACATCAAACTACCAACTGCAGATGCATACGGAACTTTAGCCATATCTTTCTTGCCTTTATCCATTTTAGGTGACTGCTTCTTCGTGAGATTAAAGTGAGTCGCCAACGGTGTACTTCTGGTCTTCGCATCCTGGACACTGAATTTCTGCAAAAAATTTTCAATATACTTCTCTTGAGATAATTTCAAAGTACCTTCAGATCTATCCCTTATGATGCTCATACCAAGTATCTGTTTTGCTGCACCCATATCTTTCATCTCAAACTCCTCAGACATCTGTCTCTTTAACCTGTTAATTTCCCTCATGTTTGATCCTTCCTCCGTGAATCCATCATCCATCACCAACCACAAAGACAAGTGACCTATCTTCTGACAATTCCAACAAACAATCTCCTTGTGATCTTTGGATTGTCCCCTCTTCTGAGACTTCGATCTGCTACGCCCATAATTCTGCCCCCTATCGGACTTTCTGCCTCTACTCTCAGTACTCAACAAGGAACCTGACGACTCTCCTGAGTTTCTCCTACGAATATCTTCTCCAAGAATCGCATCTCGAACTCCATCAAAAGTCATCTTACTGCTCCCAGATGAATTACAAATAGCAGTGACAAATCCTGACCAACTGTCAGGTAACGAGGATACCAACAATAAGGCTTGTACTTCATCATCAAATTTAATATCCACTGATGTCAATCTTGATAGGATAGAGTTAAATTCGTTCACATGATCAGTAACACAATCACCTTCATTCAATTTTGTGGCAAACAACAAGCGACAAAAATATACCTTATTTGAAGCAGACGGCTTCTCATACATATTTGATAACGCCTTGATCAATCCATAAGTTGTCGTTTCCTTGACGATATTGTAAGCAACGTTCTTCGCCAAAGTCAATCTGACAACACCCAGAGCCTGCCTATCTAATAGCTTCCAATCTTTCTCATCCATCTTTTCTGGCTTCTTCTCCTCCAGCAGTTCGTGTAGTTTTTTCTAATACAAATAATCTTTAATTTGCATCTTTCAAAACCCAAAATCTCTGCCATCAAATTTGTCGATCTTTACTTTCCCTTCTTCTGCCATCGCTCCCACTCACCTGAAAACCTAGGCTCTTGATACCAGTTGTTGAGTATACAACAACGAAAGCAAAACCCAAAGCAAATAAACAAGAACAAGAAAATAAACGACAATCACACAAGACAAAGATTTACGTGGTTCAGAAATTCCTACTCCACAAGCCGCACTAATTTTGTATTGATCTCTCATATTGTGTTGTGTTGTTGTTACAATTACATGAGTATCTATAAGAGAAGAAACTGGGTCAACCAATCAGAGTCTAATTCTGAAATTCCTAACTCTAATCCTAACTCTAATTAAAGTCCAATTCAGGAATTCCCAAGTCAAATCAGAAACCAATTCTGAAACCTAATAGACTCCACAAACCCAACATCAAGCATCATCCCCAATGCACCTTCTTGTAAAGAGTCAGCACAAAGGAGTGATAAGGCTGGCACAACACTGAGTGGGGAGCACATCACACTTGAAACTCCCTCTATTTCTCAGGGGGAGTTACCAAAATCAAATCTACAAGACACTTCTCTTTCAAAAACTATTACTAAAATTTCTTTGGAGCCTGCAACTCAAGCAATTGAGGAGCAAGGCATTGATCACCAAGAATTCTCTTCTCTTGGTGAGCCAATGGATTCAAGTGACTTAGTGCATGAAACTTTGCTCACCACCCAGGAACCACATTTAGATGGTGAGGGAATGCAAGCTGGGCATATCCTAATGACACCATCACAAACACAGAGGATTCACTAGTTTTCACTATAGACTCTGTGCCTGTGTCAACTACTGTTGTAACTCATCCCACTCCTGTGGAGACAACAGTAGTAGAGTCAATCCATCCGGTTACAGAAGTTGCATCTATAACTGAGGAGTCTAGCTTTCCTAGCTCTAGCTCTGACTTTTTGTCACAATGGCTGAAGCCTGTGCAACATGACAGTGCTTCAGGATCAGGGTCTGCTCCACCACAATTGACGGTTGAAGCACTTCAAAGCTTAGTTGTGGATCAGATTCCTGAGTTTGTAAAATAGCCCAAAACCTGGTCACATCCAACATATCAAATCCAGACTATGAAGCCATTCTGCTGTGTCACAGAGATGATGTGGAGATGCAAAAGGAGAAAATAGTAGAAGAAGCTGAAAGAGATGGTAATGTAGATGCTTGGCTGCAAGGGAAATATGACATTCCTCTTTTAGATGGTCTTCAGTACATCAGAGAAGAGTACATCACTTCACTAGGGTCCAATGCCAAGTCTCTCACCCCTAGTGATGTGTATGAAGCAATGAATGACACCTACAAGGGAATTCTAAAGGCTGCACACTATCTTGGTAAGGGCCTCAAGATAGAAGTTAATGAAGTGTGTGCAGCCACAATCAAAGAGGTGCAGGTAATAAAAAGGGCCTTTGATGCCAAATTCCTTCAACTAGACACTGTTCTCAAGGATATTCAACTCTGCAAGTCTGAATGCATCAAAATGGACAACTCAATGATATTGGTTCAAGGGTCTGTCAAAAGTATGGCTAATCACATGGAAAAATTGTCCACTCAAACAACAGAAGCCAATGCAGCCCTTAGAGTTCTTTTTGCCAACCAATATGGTGATTAATTGGTGACTGATGTTCCTCTCCATGACATGACCAAGCATGAGGTGCAGAGACTCAAGGATCAATCTCTCTCTGGTTTCAAGGCCACTGAGTTATTCATCAAGGTGGATACTCTTGAAAAGGAGGTGGTCTCTCTCAAACAGTCAAATGCTCATCTTACAGACACAGTTGCAACCCTCTCTGAGCAGTTGGACACTCAAGCCACCACCACAGCTAATGTCCTTCTTCACCAACAACAGATGTTGTCTGCAATGATGAAGCATATGGGACTCTCTCTTCCTGATGAATCTGCCAATCCCACCTCTTCCAACTCAAAGGCCACTACTCCAGCCTCTGTGCCTGACAACAAGCCTAAGGGGGAGAAGAGGACCTTAAGGAACTCAAAACCTAAGGGGAAGAAACCTAAAGAAGAGAGACCTAAGGAGAGAGGCATTACCATAACTGAGGGTGGTCAATAAATAAGAACTTCAAAAGCTACAACCCATGTTCCAGGCAAAGGGAATGCCAAAATTGATGAAACTCCAACTACTATGCCAGTTGTTACTTATCCACCTGTGCACATCACTACTTCAAGTGGCCAACAGCAAACCATCACTACTACTGTAGTTGCAGGGAGTATGCCATCTGACAAACCTCCATCCTCCAAGACTGTAAATGCCAAGCCTGTAGAAGTAAAGGTAGTTGCTGAGGCCAAGCTACAAGAAGTTTCAAAGTCTAATGTCTACCATGATGATGCATTCTTGGAGTTTCTGAAAGTCTCTAGAGAACAGGCTGGTGACACTCAACTTTATCTGAGGAGTTTGAAGGAGCAGATTGACTACCTCACTGTGGTGTCTAAGAAAGTTGACAGTGTGTGGTTCAAAGAGATAGTGATGGAGGCAAGGTCCAAGATATGGCATCTAACCTACAAGACTCTTCAGGACCTAAAATTCTCTGAGGTAAATGAGTTGATCAACTTGATTGAGAAGAGGAATGAGAATAAGAACAACAAGAGTCTATATGATGACCTGAGGAATGAGCAACCCTCAAGACTGCCTGAAGTGATTACAAATCCTAGAACTATCATTTATCAATTTGGAACAAGAATTGATGAGATCAAGCAACTAGTCATCCCCAAGCATCTTGTTCCTCAGAACCATAGTCTCATCATTGCCATCATTGGAAAACTAACTAAAAAGCAAGGATTGAGGACTGCTGAAGAGTTGGAAGCACTAAATATTCTCAAAACTTTCATTGCAACTGGCATTGTTCCAGAAATGGCCAAAATCAAGAGGAATAAGGATGATGAAGATGAAGACAAGAGTGATGGGTGGAGAAGTCATCACAGGAGTGATAAGGGTGATGAAGATAAGAAGGAGAAGAAAGATGGCAAGGACAAGAAAGGTGATGATGACCAAGGCAAGGTCTATGAAAGGAAAAGTGGAAAACAGCAAGCCTTAGGCATTGCTAACTGTAATCTCACCATAACACAAGACTCTAAGTCTAGGGTGAATACAATTAGTAGTGACCTACCAAAATCTACACTAATGGCCTCTATAACTTTTTTGTCACCTCAAGAAGAGAAGAAGATACAAATTGTTATTCCCAGATTACACACTTGGATAATTGTAGAAGGGGGGGTTGAATACAATTCTTGATATTTATAAATTTCTGATAAGAACTCCAGAAATCTATACTTAGATAATTGCTTGTAAAAAGATTAATGCACAAACACATAAAAAATCAGGTGGTTAAATGCACCACCTGAAGCTTTTATTCGAAGAAAACTCTGTGATACAAAAGTACACAGCTTCTGTTTTACAACTCTTTACTTTCTAAGAATATTCAATAGAAACCCTAAGCAAACTGTATCTGTTTTCTTAATCTACAAAGAGTTGCTACACTTGGTTATAAATCCCAAGTTTTACAAGTACTACTGGAATAAGATAATATTAATCTAATTCTAGTTGACTTGCTACTACACTCCAAATATACATGTAGCCGAAAGGTTGTCCTTGTGTTCAGACATGACTCCTGCACCTTTCTTGTATTCATAGTGTAAATGGAATGATTCTTTCTTCTGTGTTTCCAAAGTATGGCTGCCATACTGCTTTTTGAATCTACTATCAACCCATGTGATCTGTCAATCAAACATGTCCTTATCAACTGCTAATCCCCAGCTAATCATAGAAGACAGTGTCAATGATTATCCGTTGATATTGTACACTGACATCCGTTGATGATGTATTGATAGGTATCCGTTGATATTGAGACTTGAGCTGTATCCGTTGATAGAGTGGATTTGAGTTGTATCCGTTGATAGAGTTTTGTCTTCATCTGTTGATACACTTTCACTTAGACAGAATTACATAGCATAGCTTATTTACAATTGGCTACCCTATTCTGCCTATCCGTTGATGGTCAACATGACTGTGGATAAAAACACTATCAACTGATAACATAGAGATACTGCAGTATGCTACAAAACCTCATCCGTTGATGAGCTACCTGTCAACGGATAGAGTTATAAATCCTCATCCGTTGACAGCTACAAAACCTTATACAATTTAATTGATTGTGAAGTTATCATCAAGTACAACATATTCCTAACAATCTCCCCCAATTTATACTTGATGGCAATAAAGCATAAATTCAGGACCTTGATGATAACAAAACATTGCTAAAGATATATATAGAACAATGCAAAAATTGTATTAAGCTACAAAAATTAAAAACTGAAAGTTTGAGAAATTTACAGAGAAGTGCTCCTCTAGACTGAGCAGATTAATACTGTTTCTTTTCTCTTGTTGGCATCACCCTTGATTTTCCTTCTTTGGCAGAGTTGGACTCAATCTGTATTTGGAGTTGCCTATAGAAGGCATCTTCTTCATCAACCTTTGGATTTAGCTTTTGTTGTAACCATCTCAGGTATTGAGAACTAGCCTTTGATAGTTGGTCTTCTAACCTGAAGAATCTCCTGTTACCATCTTCATCCCTGAACTCCATCATCCAGAAGGGTTGAAGGTGGATTTTCTATCCATTGTATGGGATCTTCATCTTCCTTGGTAGACTTGATGGTGAGTTCCATTCCCTCCTTATTTGTTCTATTCTGTCCAGTATCTCCCCTTTTGCTATCTTGGAGAACCCTGTGTATCTCTTGATTGCAGAGAACACTTTGGTTAAGGTCTGATAATTTTCTCCAAGAACCCTTTGTAGTGGCCATGTCCTTTCCTTTCCTCCCTTGTATACAAAGACCAATCTTTCAGGCAAATGTTTATATTTGTCAATCCCTCTTACTTCTGACAATTCATCCAGATAAAGATTCATGCCAGAGTATTCTTCAATATCTGCCTGATAGATAAAATCATCCTTGTTTTCCAAGATTGGCTGCCTGACAATAGCAGGTACCCTAGCAACTTGAATTGGTTCCTTTGAAGGTTGCTTCCTTGGTATCCTTTTCTTCTATATAGGCTTCTGTTGAGGCTTCAGCAAGAATGAAGGAACCTCAATGGAGTCAAGATTCATTGGTTCCTCTTTAGGTACTTTAGGATCACCATGGAAATTCACAGCTGGGTTGAATACTTTTACAGAAGTAGGTTGTGATGAGCCAACTGTCTCCTTGTTTTCAATTTCTGGAGAGACAGGCCTCCTTGCCTTTGATTTCATTCTCTTAGATTTGGATTTGGGGACTGATTTCCCTTTCCTTTTGGATTTGGGGACTTCCTCAGGTTCCTTCATTTCATCCTCTACCTCATCCATTAACTCTTGAGCCAGCCTTGCTTGCTTCTCATCTGAGTTTTCATATTGATATTCAGTGCTTGGTTGAGATTCTCTTAGCAGCCTTGAAGTCTCTTCTCTCTTGGCTTCAACAAATCTAGGATGGCTGTTGGATATGTTTAGAACTTTTCCATTCCTTATGATTACAGCCATCCATTCTCTTACACAATTGTTAGTCTTCTCCTTGAATTCCTTAATTTGCTTACCCATCAGCTTCTCTTCATCATCCTTGGGAAATGAAAAGTCCAGTTGTAAGTTGTTCTTCCCATTTGCTTTTGGTGGTGAGTAGGGTCTTGCTTTAATGTAGGGTTCAAATTCTTTAACATGAGAAGGCTCAGCATCATAGAATGTAGGAGCCACAATTGCTGGAGTGAGCACCTTCAGAATTGTGGTAGATATTGTTGGAGCTGAGGTTTGGCTAGAGAACAGATTTGATACAATAGATGCATTGATCAATATTTCTGTCCTCATTATTCTTTCATTGTTCTCCTCTTTCTTCCTTTGCAGGGCTTCAATCTTGGTTAGCTTTTCCTCTTCTGTCAAGTTTGAGAAATCAAACTCTTCAGATAGAGCTACTTGTACAGGTTTGGATTTGCTGGGGGAATCTGTGACAATGAAGTCCTGTGGATTGACCACTATGGTAGGCTGCTGCTCCCCCTCACTTGCTGCTTCCCTTCTTTCAGAAATTAAGATTTGACTTGTAGTTGCCACAGCCTCTTCCACTTTCTCCCCCTTTTTATTAGCATCAAGGGTTTGACTAGAAGTTGGGGCTGCAACTAACTTTTCTAGCAGTTGGGTTTGCAGTTTTTGATGTTGAAGAAATTGCTCCATCTGGGATTCCATCTTTTCCACTCTTGAGTTGAGTAGTTGCACAGACTTAGCCAGGTTGTCTTCTTTGATGAACCTTTGTTGCAACACCCTCTGAGTGGCTGTAGGAGCTAGTTGCTCTAACTTGGAATCCACAGAGATCTTCACATCCTTGATTTCTTGTTTGACCTCCTCTAAGTTGGATCTCTGAATCACCATTTGCATCTTTTGTAACTTAAGGGAGTCAATTTCCTGTTGAAGAACAACCTTTCTCTGTGGATCTGCTTCTGGGTGCTCAGCCAGGGCAGATTTATATTGCCTTATGATTTCCACATCAAGTTGATGATAGGTGTAGTTGTGAGCAAATTTAAAATCATGAATACTGCTACCACCTTCATCTTCAGGGCTCTGGCTGTCTTCATCTTCAGAATCTTCAAATTCTTCACTCTCAGCAGTGGTTGGCAGAGCTTCTAAAGATTCCTTAGCTCTAAGTAGAGACTGTGAGGTGTGCACTAGGTGCATTGCCTCCTCTGCTTCCACATTGCCCTGTTGTGCCAGAATTTGATAGGCAGGAATAGGGTGAGTAAAGGTTTCAGCATCCAAAGAAATGGAGTCAATCATGGACTGATATTATCTTTGAAATTCCATTTCCTTGGCTGCATCCTCAACCTCCATTGACTCACTAGCAATGGCTGCTTCTTCCATCCTTATTTCTCCTGTAGTCCCTTCTCTCCTCTCATCTCTCTTTTCTTGCATCAAGGGCTCCCCTTGGCTCACACCTCTCATACCCTCACCTTCACCTACTAAGGTGGAACTCTCAGTCTCTCCTTTTGCCTGACCGGAAGAAATGGCCAGCCTCTCATTATTTAGCTCTCCTTTTGCCTGCTCACAAGGCAGCCTCTCACTCCCTTCCCTCAATCCTAAAAGTGTTTCAACTACTTAGAACTCCTCTACACTTGACACAGGAATGTCAGATATAGCAGTGGTAGAGTGAGTTATCAACAGATAAGGAACATCCGTTGATAGAGTAGTTATAGCTGTCAACGGATGGCTAGATAGAGGCGCATCCGTTGATGGAGAAACACTTGTCAACGGATGAAGGATATCCGTTGAGCAAGGAAGAATTTTATCCGTTGAAGAGAAAACCAACACTGAATCTGTGGAGATTGATTTTAAATTCGAGGCCACAGTCTGTGTTGAGAATTCTAGAAGGGAAGATTGATGGTCCAACAAATCATCTATAAGATGATGACCACCAATTGCAGAGTGGGGCTTCTCCAAGAATCTTAAAGATGGAGAATCAGGAATTGATATAGATATCATATCCACATCCAGAGATGGAGTTGGTGATGGTGGATTGTAATGTGTATCGATTTGAAGATTAAGATCAAGGGGCTGTGACTCCACATTTATTGAAGCCACATCAAACTGAGTTTGAGAAGGTACAGTTTCCTGTACTGTGTGCACCCTGTGATTCCCCTGTGGTTTTAGATTTCACTCTTCTTCCATAGGTTTTTGAGAGTGGGCTATTTGTGTCTCTAACCCTCTTGTGCAGTGTTCCTTGTGGGGAACTTGATTCAGTAGTCACACTCTGTTGAGAGAGTGTAACTAGAATTTGGCTTGTAGTTACATTAGCAGTCTTTTGAGAGACTGAAATGGTGGTTGTACTCATCTCTCCTTCCTTATCCTTAGGGCTTCTTTGATGTTCACCCTGTCCCTCACCACTCACTACCACCTTCACACTCCCCTCAAGAGTTTTGGTAGATTTTACAACAGGTGTCTTTTGAGAGACACTTGAGGTTTGCTTACTAGAATGTGATTTTGGAACTCTGGACTTGGTCACTTTGGTAGGAGCCTGTTTGGTCACAACTACAAATTCCATTGTGACACTAGAAGGCAAAGAAATTTGGGGGTTGGAGATAGGGGTTTCAGAGTTAGAAATAGTTACCTGAACAATTGGTAGATATACCAATTGTACTCCTGCATTGAGGTTCATTCGAATTAGGTCACTTAAGACTCTCTTCTCCTGAACAAAACATTGGAACTTGCTATCCGGGTTAGCAATGGATAGCTCATTCTCAGATACATGCAGTGCTAAGAGCATTAAAAATCTAGCAAAGTAGATATTCTTGCTCCTAGTTTCCTTTTTACCTAACTTTGCAGCTATCTCATACATAACTAATGTGCCAAAATTATAGAATTTATCATTTAAGAGCATACACATCATAGTTAGCATGGACTGGGTAACAACATCAAAATTACTAATTTTGCCTGAAAAAGTTTTAATGAAGGCATCACAGAAATAGCTCCATTCTTTAACCATTCCTTTCCTAACAATTTTCCCTAAGTTTTCAGTACTAAGGGCATAATTAATAGAATTAAGCATGGCAACAATTTCAGCATCAGTGGGTACTTTCAGACAGTTATTCTCAGGCAATTTTAAACAAGCAGTTATTACATCAGAATTAACTACATAGTTTTTACCCTTTAAAGAAAAAGCAATTGTACCGTCTGTGCCATTGTACTCAGCAGATGTCCACATTTCTTCAATTACCTCGTGGATTAAGGGAGTGGTGGCAGTCATAGCATATGACAGTTTGCATTTCTTCACGAAACTCATCAAAGTGTGGTAAGCTTCTGGAGCATTCACTGTGTCAACAAAGGCCGCGAAATTGTTCTTCTCATAGGTAAACCCAGTGGAGGACATCATCTTAACAATGGGCGCCATTGAAGTGTTTGAACTATGGTTACAGAGAGTTTTAGAGAAGAAGATGCAGTTAACTTTTGATATGCTTGAAAATGAATAAAAGTGAGATGTGAGAGTACAAGTCAACCTTTTATATTTTTAAAGAATTAAAAATGAAATAATTAAAAGTAATTACTCCATTGGTCAAAAGTAACTGTCAGATAATAAATGAAAAGAAAATAAGTACAGCCATGATTAGATATACACGGTTACCAACGGTTATAAAAAAATGTATATCAACGGATATAGAATGAACGGTTGAGATACAGTTTATCCGTTGATGACGTGGATAGCCTGTTACCCGTTGACATGCGAAAATCTAGTAATGTGTTTATACTATCAACGGATAAAAGGATATCCGTTGATAAACTAATTTTGCCTTAGAAAAAATTTCTGCAGAAAATTTTTCTGAAAGTTTTAACTTTCAAGTAAATCAAAACACATTTCTAGCTTCAATGTAGTGAAATCAAATATCACTAGGAATTATGACAAGTTAAGCATACCTAGCTCACCTACCAATCTTGTGAATGTGGATTCATCAAGAGGCTTGGTGAAGATATCTGCAAGCTGCATTTCACTTGGCACAAAGTGCATTTCTACTGTACCATTCATCACATGTTCTCTAATGAAGTGGTATTTGATGTCAATGTGCTTGGTTCTCGAATGTTGCACTGGATTCCCTGTGATGGCAATAGCACTTGTGTTGTCACAGAAAATTGGAATCTTCTCAACTTTTAGACCATAGTCAATGAGTTGGTTTCTCATCCATAGAATCTGTGCACAACAGCTTTCAGCAGCAATGTACTCAGCTTCAGCTGTAGAAGTGGAGACTGAGTTTTGTTTCTTACTGAACCATGAAACAATCCTGTTTCCTAGAAATTGACAGGAACCTGTAGTACTTTTCCTATCAACTCTGCAACCTGCATAATCTGCATCTGAATAGCCAGTTAGATCAAAACCAGATTCTCTTGGGTACCAAATGCCAAGGTTTGGTGTTCCCTTGAGATACCTGAAAATTCTTTTAATAGCTATTAAGTGAGACTCTCTAGGGTCAGCTTGAAATCTAGCACAAAGACAAGTAGAAAACATTATATCAGGTCTACTAGCTGTTAGGTATAGAAGTGAACCTACCATGCCTCTATAGCTTGAGATGTCCACAGACTTTTCCTTAGTATTCAACTCAAGTTTAGTTGTAGTGGCCATAGGTGTTTTAGCAGATGTACAATCCATTAAGTCAAATTTCTTTAAGAGATCATAAATATATTTTGTTTGACTTATGAAAATGCCCTCATTAACTTGCTTTACTTGTAGGCCAAGAAAGTAAGTTAATTCACCCATCATGCTCATTTCATACCTACTTTGCATAAGTTTGGCAAACTTTTTGCAAAGCTTCTCATCTGTAGACCCAAAAATAATATCATCTACATAGATTTGAACCAGTATTGAATAGCCATTAATATTCCTATGAAATAAGGTTTTATCTACTGTACCTCTAGTGAAGTGGTTCTCCAAAAGAAATTGAGATAAAGTGTCATACCAGGCTCTTGGTGCTTGCTTCAAACCATAAAGTGCTTTCATGAGAAGATATACATATCCTGGAAATTCTGGATCCTCAAAGCCAGGAGGTTGATGGACATAGACCTCTTCTTCCAGTTCCCCATTTAGAAAGGCACTTTTGACATCCATCTGATAGACTTTGAAATTGGCATGTGCTGCATAGGCTAGAAAGATTCTTATTGCCTCAAGTCTTGCCACTGGAGCAAAAGTTTCATCAAAATCTATTCCTTCTTCTTGAGAGTAGCCCTTTGCCACTAATCTAGCTTTATTCCTCACAATTATTCCATTTTCATCTGTCTTATTCTTGAGAACCCATTTAGTACCTATGACACTTCTATCATCAGGTTTGGGCACAAGTTTCCATACTTTATTTCTTTCAAATTGGTTTAGCTCTTCTTGCATTGCTAACACCCAATCTGGATCTAGAAGGGCATCTTCCACTTTCTTAGGTTCCTCTTGAGACAGGAAGCTATTGTATAGACATTCTGCTTGAGTGGCCCTTCTAGTTTGGACTCTTGAATTTGATTCACCAATGATTAACTCAAATGGATGATTTCTAGTCCATTTTCTTGCAGGTGGAAGGTTTGATCTTGATGAGGTTGCTTCATTTCCATGAGCATGATCATGTTGATTTAGCATTGAATCTTGACCTTGAGAAACTCCCCCTGAGTTTGTTGTCCTTGCTGAATTATGAAGTCGACTGTCAATGGATGCATCATTTTGCCTGTCGACGGATGCTTGAGAATATCTGTCAACGGATGCATCTCTAATAGTGTCAACGGATGTTGCAGAATGACTATCAACGGATGTTGCAGAATGACTGTCAACGGATGCTTCATTTTCAGTGTAAGCATCACTCCTAGTTGGTATAACAGCTCTAGGTGGATCTCTGGGGTCATGATCTTCATTTTCCTCATCATCATCATAGTACATTCTTCCTTCACCTTCATTCTAAAATTCCAACTTTTCATGGTAACCTTCATCATTTAGGCCTAGAATCTTTTGATCATCAAACACAACATGTACAGATTCTATAACAATGTTGATTCTTAGATTGTAGACCTTGTAGGCTTTCCCTGCTGCATATCCAACGAAAATAGCTTCATCTGCCTTTGCTTCAAATTTGCCCAAGTTATCTCCATGATTCCTTAGCACAAAACACTTACATCCAAAGACATGTAGGAAAGCTAAAGTTGGTTTCCTGTTGGTTAATAACTGATAAAGAGTCATTCCTCTAGCTTGATTGACCAAGGAAATATTCTGAGTAAAGCATGCAGTGTTGACAGCTTCAGCCCAGAAATATGTTGGTAACCTTGATTCACTTAACATTGTTCTAGCTGCTTCAATGAGAGTTCTGTTTTTCCTTTCAACAACCCCATTTTGTTGAGGTGTTCTGGCAGCAGAAAACTCATGGACAATTCCATTCTCTTCACAGAAAATCTTCATTGTGGAATTCTTGAATTCAGTACCATTGTCACTCCTGATTCTTTGTACTTTGTCTTCAGAACCATTGTTTAGTATTCTGAGGTGATTGATGATGATTTCACTTGCACAATCCTTGGAGTGCAGGAAGAAGGTCCATGTGAACTTAGAAAAATCATCTACAATCACCAGACAGTATTTCTTCTTTGAAATAGACATGACATTTACTGGACCAAATAAGTCCATATGCAGCAATTGAAGAGGCTTAACAATGGATGACTCTGTCTTGCTTTTGAAGGATGATTTCTTTTGTTTCCCTAATTGGCAGGCATCACACAGCCCATCTCTGACAAACTCCAATTGAGGGATTCCTCTAGCAAGATCCTTTCTTACCAAATCATTCATAACTTTAAAATTCAAATGTGACAGCTTCTTATGCCATAGCCAACTCTCATCCTTACTTGCTTTGCTGAAGAGACAAGTAATGGATTCTGAGCATGCTGAATTGAAGTCAGCTATGTAAACATTTCCTTTTCTAAAGCCTGTCAATACCACATTGTTGTCTTCCTTGGCAGAAACAACACAGGCTTCTTTTGTGAACTTTACTTCATAGTCTTTGTCACAAATCTGACTGACACTCAGCAAATTGTGCTTCAAACCTTCAACTAAAGCCACTTCTTCAATGATGACATTGTCTTTTGAAATCAGGCCATATCCCTTAGTATATCCTTTGCTGTCATCTCCAAAGGTAATTCTAGGGCCAGCTCCTTCCTTGAACTCTGTGAGCAGGGTTGAATCTCCTGTCATGTGCCTAGAGCATCCACTGTCTAGGTACCATAGATTCCTTCTGTTTCCCTGCACACATTTCAAAAACAAATCAAGTTGATTTTGGTACCCAAGCTTCCCTGGGTCCTTTCTTGTTAGCCTTTGACTTTGCACTCTTAGCATTCTTCAACTTAGGTGTAGATGCTTGAGTGATGGGGTTTGACAAATGCTCATTTGCATGAATATTGGATGCATGCATGTGTGGAAAATTGGCATACATATTATTCATGTTAGGTATGTTCCATGACATTTGTGGCACATTCATAGATTGAAAGTAAGGATTAGACACATATGGCATGTTCACATATGGATTTGCAAAACTAGCATTTTGATACAAACCAGGCATACATGGCATTGATTGAGGTACATGAACAGGAGCCTTGTTGACAATCTTGCAATTAGAAGATAGATGATTGACACTATTACAATTACTATAAGTTTTCCTAGGAGCAAACTTGTCAGGAGAGTAATTGTTTTTCTTGTTGATGCCTATCTTACCATTTCTGTTCTTTTTCTTTTTATCCTCAATTTCTACCTTTTCATTATCTGATTTACCAACAGCCTCTTTGTTGTGTAAATCACCTGCCTTAGCCTTCCCACTGGATTTGGTTTTGCTGCACTCACCACTAACAAAATTCTTGTTGACTGGACCATACTTGATATCCAGTTTCCTAAGTTCCTTCTTACTAACAAACTTTTTGTTAGTCGACGGATACCTCTCATCCGTTGACGGTTCATCTGTCAACGGATGATCACTATCCGTTGATTCACAAATAGTCTCTAGATCCTCAAGGCCAGTTTCTAGCTCCTCTTTCTTTTGAGTCCAGGTATCCTTCACAAACGATTCTATTCCCTGAACTTCTATTATGTTTTGAGAAATATTCCTACAACTTTGAAATTTAGCAATTATCCCTTGTTCTTTTTCAAGCTGGTCTTTTAAAATCAGTTCTCTTTTTAACACAGCTTCAAGTTCACTTTTAGCATTATTGCAATCAACTCTCATTTTCTCAAATTCTAGAAATTGAGTTTCTAGAGCAGCATTTCTATCACTTAGAAACAGATTAGACTCTTTAATCCTATTGTTCTCTTTAGTAAGTGATTTAAGAGTAACACTTAAGTGATATAGTTCAGTAGACATTTCATCTATAACACTATTGCATTCCTCTTTGGTGAGCTCAGAGAGATTAGTAGAAAATACCTGATTGCTAGCTGAACTTGCTTCCTGCTCTCCAGAATCAGCCATTAAAGCAAGGTTGACTAACTCAACATCATCATCAGAATGATTGTCATCAACAGCCCAGTCATACTCTTGGGTCAAGAATGCCTTTCCTTTCTGCCTGAGAAGATCAAAATATTTCTTCTTATAGTCAACAGCCTCAGTTGACTTTCCCTTGTTCTCAGATCTAGGTTTCCTGCATTCACTTATCATGTGACCAGCAATTCCACAATTGTAGCATTTAATTTTGGATTTATCCACATAGTTGCTTGTGGAAAAATCCTTGTTAAATGGCTTGGCCACCCCAGAGTTTCTCTTGAATTTCAGCTTAGAGAATCTCCTAGATAGAAAAGCTAAGTGCTCATCTATCTCATCCAATTCATCCTGCTGAAGAGCATTCAATTCCTCAGACACCTTTTCCTTGCTCCTGCTTGATTCTGCTCTACCTTTACAAACCTCCCTGTTTGGTGTAGAACTAGCAGTTTCTGTCCTTTCCTCCTTTTGCTCCAAGTTGGCAACAAGTGCAACTGACCCACTTTTCTTTTGAGACTGCTCAATCTTTTCATCCTGCTCCATTTCCAGCTCATAGGTCTTTAAAGTTCCATAGAGCCTTTCAAGAGTAAATGTCTTGTACTCTTGAGTGTTTCTTAGAGAAACAGTCATTGGCTTCCATTCCTTGGGCAGTGATCTCAGAAATTTGAGATTAGAATCTTTAACTTGATAGATTCTTCCATACAGTTTCAAACTATTTAGTAGCTTTTGACATCTACTAAATGTATCATTCAATGTTTCTCCACTCTTAAAGTGAAAATGTTCATACTGTTGGATTAGTAGTTGCATCTTGTTTTCCCTTACCTGTTCTGTTCCTTCACACAGGGTTTGAACAGTGTCCCATACTTCCTTGGTGGTAGTACAGTTAATAACATTGTCAACCATGTCTGTTTCTAGACCATTGAACAGAATATTCATGGTCTTTTTGTCTTTATGGACTTCTGCAATATCTTCAAGACTCCACTCAGAAACAGGTTTGGGAATGAGAGTGTCAGGCACATCATCAGCCAGGCCAACTCTTGTTGCTGTCTTCATTGGAACGTGAGGACCCTTGTCAATGCAATCCACAAAGCCCTCATCAATAGACGAGAGATGTAGACGCATTTTTACTTTCCAGTGAAAGTAATTTTCTCTATCAAGAACTGGAATCTTTACTCCATAATCCTTCTTAGACATGTTGGAAGTGTGTTGATCTTTAAACTTCAAATATGTTAGAAGCTTGCTCTGATACCAATTGTTATTCCTAGATTACACACTTGGATAATTGTAGAAGGGGGGGGGGTTGAATACAATTCTTGATATTTATAAATTTCTGATAAGTACTCCAGAAATCTATACTTAGATAATTGCTTGTAAAAAGATTAATGCACAAACACATAAAAAATCAGGTGGTTAAATACACCACCTAAAGCTTTTATTCGAAGAAAACTCTGTGATACAAAAGTACACAGCTTCTGTTTTACAACTCTTTGCTTTCTAAGAATATTCAATAGAAACCCTAAGCAAACTGTATCTGTTTTCTTAACCTACAAAGAGTTGCTACACTTGGTTATAAATCCCAAGTTTTACAAGTACTACTGGAATAAGATAATATTAATCTAATTCTAGTTGACTTGCTACTACACTCCAAATACACATGTAGCCGAAAGGTTGTCCTTGTGTTCAGACATGTCTCCTGCACCTTTCTTGTATTCATAGTGTAAATGGAATGCTTCTTTCTTCTGTGTTTCCAAAGTATGGCTGCCATACTGCTTTTTGTATCTACTATCAACCCATGTGATCTGTCAGTCAAACATGTCCTTATCAACTGCTAATCCCCAGCTAATCATAGAAGACAGTGTCAATGATTATCCGTTGATATTGTACACTGACATCCGTTGATGATGTATTGAGCGGTATCCGTTGATATTGAGACTTGAGTTGTATCCGTTGATAGAGTGGATTTGAGTTGTATCCGTTGATAGAGTTTTGTCTTCATCTGTTGATACACTTTCACTTAGACAGAATTACATAGCATAACTTATTTACAATTGGCTACCCTATTCTGCCTATCCGTTGATGGTCAACATGACTGTGGATAAAAACACTATCAACTGATAACATGGAGATACTGCAGTATGCTACAAAACCTCATCCGTTGATGAGCTACCTGTCAACGGATAGAGTTATAAATCCTCATCCGTTGACTGCTACAAAATCTTATACAATTTTATTGATTGTGAAGTTATCATCAAGTACAACATATTCCTAACACAAATCAAGAAACCATCTGTATGTTTCCAAAAGCAAACTGCTAATGGTATACTATAGTGGTCTACAAGCAAAGGTCATAAGTTTCTGCCAAGCACTGGTTTGAAAAAGGTTAAATTCAAGCATGCTGCAAAAAGAGTGAAGTTACCTAAGTCAAGGGCCCTAACTATCTATCCAGGACTGAAACTCCAACCACTAGATGAAGACTTTGATGAAGACCAACTACAATATCTAAGAGCTCAAAGAATCTACTATGTTACCATTTTGAATGACTGTCTTGAGATCAAATATACTGATGGAAGGGAGAAGAAATTCAAACAAGAGCAGTGTCAAAATTGGGGCAAGTTGTATGACATAGAAAGAATTATTGCACTGTTGGATGCTAATGACAAAGTGGAGAGGGTATGGAAGCTGGAGTTAGCTGATTTTGTAAAGATGAAGAGAAATCATGCAGAGAAAATCAGAAAAGGGTGCTTTGAGAAATGGCTAGAAAGGGAGAAGGAAATTGATAGACTGGAAGTTGAAGCAGAAAAGCTAAGGGCTAAGGGATTGTGTAGAGTTCAACTCAATCCCTATATATGGTGAAGTATAGGAGGAAAAATGGAGATCATGTCAATATAAGAATGAACCTACTCAATCACTATCCTGCCAACATTCTGAAACCAGTACTTGAAGATTTCAAGAACTCTATTCTGCTTGAAGAATTGGATGCTATGGAAGAAATCATAAGAGCTATGGATGAGAATGCAAGGAAGGAAAAAGAAAGAAAATAGAAGGCATATGATGATCTACAAGCCAGAGCTGTGGAGAAGGAATCAAATGAGAATGGCTAGTATTTCACCATAGTGTGTAAGATTACTCACCTTGTAGTTCTATTCATGTTCTTAATCAAATTTCATACATGTACTTTCAGAGTTCTATCTTTATGTATGTTCGACTTGTTATCAGACATGAAATTGTGACTAAGGGTCTTACTCATAATTTGGGGGAGATTGTTAGTCACAGAGACATGCCTGAATACATCTAATAACAAGCCTAATTGTTTGTAATGCTTTGCATTACTTACATGACCTCTTAACTGAGGGAACCTCTAGTTGTAGAGTTTCTACTTGTTTAGTACTTGTAATAGGCATCAATTTCTATCTATGTAATTGTACTTAAAAGTCAGAGAATAATGCTTGAAAGAAGTTCTAAGGTTCATGCCTCAAGCTTGAAGAACAAGGCTGTCAAAATAAACACAGTTAGAGTTTGGAGAATGAAATTTGCCTAAGTACCTATTCGATAAGTATATTTGTTATATTCGAGAAGTCTAGCATTCGAGAAGTCAGGGATTCGATATCTCAAAAGACAATATTCGATATCTCATTCGATATCTCAGAGATTCGATATGTCTCCTACTCTATTCGAGAACTCAGGAAGTCAACAAGTCAAAGCATCATTCGAGTTCTCCAGGAGTCAACAAGTCAAAGCTCATTCGATATCTCAAAGACTCAGAAAGCTATTCAATATCTCAGGGATTCGATAAGTTAAATGCTCCATTCGACAACTCAAGGATTCCTGAAGAAAAGAGCTATTCGATATGTCAACTTTACAGTATTCGAGAACTCAGAGTTATCGATCAAGTCAATTCTAGTTCTCGAATCAAACACTTAGCCACTTCTTGAATACAATCTTGGAGACAAAATACTTAAGGAATTGTACAATTCAGAAACCTGCAACAAGCCAAGGTGATTTATGGACCACAAGCTGTAAAGTACTTTGGAAAGCCTACAAAGAAGCTTAGAGAGATGTACAAGAGACAAAGAGGTAAAGAAGGGGATCTGAGCAGAACGTCAAGAAGTCAAACTTGTAGCCGTTTGGATGCTTCCTCAAAAAGGATAGACATACGAGAAAGTAATTTATCCTGTAACCTTATTTGTAGTAAGTAGGTTGTGCTCATGTTCTAAAAGGGCACAACCTCACTTCTTTAAATGTTAAGTTTTTCACATACATTCTAAGAGTACATCTCTTTGATAAAAACGAAGCTGAGGAAACTATCATTTGTATTCACAGGTTGTAGCAAATCTTTATCTAATAAAATATTAGATTAAAGTGATATCGTGTCTTGTGTTGTTTATATATACATTCATACTTCTGCAGACACAAAAACACATATCTTGTTACATACTCCAAAACAGATTCAAGAACAAGAAAAGTTCAAGAATCCATTCACCCCCCCTCTGTATTCTTTTGTGTGTTCAACATTCAACACAACAACTAACAATACAACTTGAACAATATAGATTTGAAACAATGGATTCAAGTGTTACAACTAAAGCTATAAACTCTCTTGTACAATATAAGTGTATATAACAGTAAAGCTCAGAGTTTATATATATAGTGTTTGAGAGAGATGATAAAAACGTGTGTATACAAATCTCAAACTTTGTATGTTGTGTTTTGCTTGGTTACTTACAAGAAAGGTTGTAAGTGTATATACGAATGCATACAAACGACTAGTTAAAGATTTGCTATAACAAAAAGATTTGATTGCATAAAATACTCTCCAACAACTATATTAGTTAGAGGGTTGAATTGGAATGTTTGAAATGATTTAAATCTCTAACAAACACGTTTTGATATATATGCAATGATATATTTATGATAAAATCAATTTCCAACAGCTATAAAAAGATATGAACGAATCTGGGCTATTTTGGAAATGCTTGAATGAGTAAAAGATTGAGTAAAATCTGTTTTGAATAGATAAGGAAAGATAAATCACAATCCCAATAAATAAGGAATAGATTTTCAAATATGATTTGAGCTCCATTAATTATATAACCTATATATATTATAAAATAGAGTCCTTACATATTTAATCCTAGCCAATCTTTGATATCTTTAAGCAATCTTCATGAAATCTCCGAGATCAACCTTGACTTAGAATAGCTTCTGGCGAATCCATGTCAGCTTGTTGTTTTGGTTCTATTGAGTCCATGTCAGCTTGTTGTTTTGGTTTGTACCATATCCTGGCAGGCTGTAAAGATAAATGACATTGAACCTTTGCCTTTCCATATCATCAACCAAGTTACTTGAGAGTATGTACTTATACATAGCAAACACATATGTATATGCATATGATATATCAAGTGATTCAATCATATATTGGTAAGCTGAATATAGTAAAATTAGTACAAAGATAAGCTATCAGCTTGCTGTATAGAACATCAAAACACACTAGGATAACAGAAAGTCCATATAAGATGTGGAAGAAAAAAATACCAAATTACCAAAATCTAAAAGTCTGGGGGTGCCTTGCAAAGGTACTGGTCCCTGCATCTAAGAAGGTGAAGAACGGTCCTAAGCTTGTGGATTGTATCTTTATTGGATATCTATCATGTAGTACTGCATATCGATTTCTTGTACATGAATCGAAGATTCCTAATTTTCAAAAGAATACAATTATAGAATCAAGGAATGTCTCATTATTTGAGTACGTATATCCTTTTAATCTTGGAATCGAACGTCCTACAACGTCTAAACGACCTCATGAGTCTATAGAAGATGACAGTGAGAGTGATGAAAGTGAAGACGAAAATTTGGTGTAGTGAGAAAGAGCAAAAGACAAAGAAAGGAGAAATCCTCTAGGTCAGAGTTTCTTACCTATTTGCTCAAAGAATGTGATCTGAAATCCTACAAGAAAGCGATTAAGTCACCTGATGGAAAGAGGCCATCAAGAATGAAGTTAATTCTATTTTACAGAATCATACTTGGGAGTCAATGGACTTGCCAACGGGTTGTAAACCATTAGATAACAAATGGATTTTCAAGAAAAAGTTAAAAACTAACTTAACTATTGATAAGTACAGGGCTAGACTTGTAATCAAAGATACAACCAACATAAAGGCCTAGATTACTTTGATACTATTAATATTCTCCGGTATGAAGAATAACATCTATAAGGATCGAAAAATCGATCATTTTGATTTAAAATTTTTTGATTTCAGATTCGGTTAAGTTTTATATGTATTAGTTTTTAGCGATTTCAAATGGTTTCAATTTCATATTTATTCGGAATTTTGCTCAACCTTAATCTGATTCATATTTTTTCCGTTATTTGGTAAAGTTTATTAAAATTTTATTTTGTTAACATGATTTTCTATTTAATATTTCCATATTATTTCTAATTTTTTTTATATTTATGTATTTTTAATGATTTCTGCTGATAAATGTATATACATATTTCATATTTTTTGTTACATATTTAATTGTTTTAATACAAAATTTTTTTGACTTCATCTACCAAAAAATACTTCTCATTTCAAATTTTCTTCCACAAAATTAAAATTTATCGAAAAACCTTTAAACCCAATAATCATTATTCATTTTTTCTTCACCTATTTTTCCATAAACAAAGCCCCACTCTCCACATAACTAACATTTTTTTTTCATGTATTGCATTTCATTAAACAATCCATTTTATTCAAAAATTTCATACTTTTATAAAATGGTTTAATAATTTCGTGCTCCATAATTTGTTGTCTCCTGTAAACATTCTAGTATTCAATATATATATATATATATATATATATATATATATATATATATATATATATATATATATATATATATAGAGTCCTACTCTACTACAAACTAAAATTAACTACAAACTACAAACTAAACACTAATTCAATATTTCATGCTAATCTAATGATCAAACTAGGGGTACCCCAATACAAAAAGTTTTTAAAATAATTGGCTCCATTCAGTAAAAAAATAAAAAAAATAAAAAAAATAAAAAAATTTCACTGTTCACGTGATGACGTGGCAGTGGATTTCACTGGTTAACGGCGCTTCGCACCTTCTTGTACGGCGCTTCGCGCCTTTATCGTTCTAAAGTTGTAAGGAATGACAATCAATGGTAAAGGCAATAGACGATTGACGGGTGTGTCGAGGGCCTGCGGCCCTCATGACTACCTAACTCATCCGTTTACTGTCTTAAATGCTTCGCATTTCCACGGCAAGTTTTTTTTTTTTTTTGGTGGATAGAGCCAATTATTTTAAGCATTTTTTATGAAGGTACCCTTGGCGGGAACCTTAGAATAAATGAAATATAATTAATCTAGTGTTAGTTTGTAGTTTGTATTTAAGGATTTGTTTGTATTTGAGCAAAAGCCTATATATATATATATATATATATATATATATATATTTAAATTTTTTGTGCTTTACATTTTTTGTGTAATTTAATATTAGTTTATAACCCATGCGATGCACAAATTTATTTTGATATGTAATAAATTTTATTTTATGTTACAATTATATTTTAATATAATCATTATGATTAGTAATTATTTTCATTTTAATATAAATAATTTAATATAAATTTAAGTAATGGTATGAATAATTTAAAACTTATATCATAAAATTTTAAAATGAATAAGTTTCTAACAAAATTCAAACATTAAAATTTTAGTAAATTAATTTAACAATATAATATGTACATCATTATATCTTACGATTCTGATTTTTTCTAAAAATCTAACGGTGATTATTTGTTGTATAAGAATTTCTATTATATTTTGTTAGTGATTAGAAGATATTTTTTGTTTCGGGTGATGACCCAAAATAATCAAAAATAAATGCTGTTTGCCCAAAATGCCGACGGGACACGGTAGATCGTGTACCGTGATAGGGGGTGTGTTGCGGAACACGATCTTCCGTAATAGGGCATGATACGGAGCTGCGTCTTCCGTGTTACGCATGATACACTGTACCGTGTTCCGTGACAGTGCTGCGCACCCACCTAACACGGAACACCGTCCACCGTATCATGCATAACACGGTAGATGCAGCTCCGTATCTACGTAATACGGAGGATGATGCTCCGCATCATGCTAACACGGAGGACGATTCTCCGTATCCCGTCGGTATTTCGGGCACTTTTTTTCAAAATCAGTATTTTAGGCAAACACTTGTGAAAAATAGGTATTTTGGTCATTTTCCCTTGTGTTTCTTCAAAAAAAAAGAAGAAGATATTTTTTGATTTTTTGGATATGTATAAATTATATCAAGACCATGTTTTAAATTAAAAATTAATGTGTTTTAATTAAAAAGAAAATATTATTTATTTGAAGATATGATATTTTGTATATAAAAACTAATATCATCAATTAAAAGTAAACGTCTTTTAGTAGAAAAAATGCAATTGGTTAATTATCATTAATTATATAATTTTATTATTTATTTTAATAATTAGGATGACCGTACCGAAAACTGAACTGACAAACTTTCAATGACGTTGCCATTATATTATGTTATAAATTTGTTTAATATTGAAATAATATTTTTATATAATCATTATTTAATTTTAATTTTATATAACTAAACAACGTATATGGATTTTTAATATATTTTATTAATAATTGAAAAATATGCTGTGATATTTTCGGATATATATTATTGATTGCAATATTAGTTTTAAATAAAAAAGTAGCGTGTTTTAATAAGATAAAAAATATTAATGATTGTAAAATATGGTATATTGATGTTTTTATGTGTTTATAAAAGTTATTAGTAAGTAAGTTTTTTTGATTTTAATACAATATAGTCATAACATATTTAATAATTTCTAGTTTTCTTAATATGTTTGTTCTACATTTTTTGTATGCTACCGCTCTTCTAGTCTCCTCTAAATCAGATATTTTTATGTAAAGTACTTTCCTTTTTTGTACTTTTAGTGGACTGTATTACTTTTGTACGCGTACTATGTTTTCTTGTATACTTTAATTTTGTTGTTTCTTGTAAATATGGTGGGGCTTAGGCTTGTCAATAGATTGGATATCCGATCCGATTTGATTCGATCCGTAGCTAAATTAGTGGATATGGATCCTTCCAAAAAAATCCGATCCGTTAATGATCTGATCCGATAAAGATTCGATCCGATAAGGAGCGGATATGGATTTGGTGTGATCCGATCCGAATATATTATATTTATTATATATTTTACATATTTATGTAATATATAATATATATTAAATATATATATAAAACATATATAATATATAAAAGTTTATATAAATAATATTATTTTGGAATATAAATTTGGATTTAACAATATATATGTCATAATTTTAATTTTTATTTCGTCAAAAAATTTTAAAATACTTTTAAAATTTAAAAAATAAAAAAAAATATATATTTAAAATTTATTAAACGGATCGGAGGTCCGATCCGATAACCCAAAATCCGAACGGATCGGGTATGGATCGACCTAAAAAATATCCGACCCCTGATCCGATCCGATTCGAATCCGAAAAATCTTAACGGATTCAGATATGGATTTAAGGTAATTCGATCCGAATCCGACCCGTTGACAGGCCAACAGTGGCGCTTTATAATTTTTTGCGTTAAATTTTTTTTTCCTTTTATAATTTTAACAATTATTGTTCTATAATGTTGTTGCGTACTCCAATCGTTTATCTTCTACATCTTTTTGTATTTCTTTGTTCACCCCTACATTTTGTGCGTGATGTAATTTCTTTATGAGCTTTTTTGATAAATTTATTGTTTTAATTGTAAAAATGTTTTTTTATTACAAAAATAAAAATTTATGAATTTTTAAAAAAATCCCTGCAGGATCCACTGCCACGTCAGCTGTCACGCCAACAGGGTGTGTAACCCACCTATCACGTCAGCTGCCACGTCAACAAAAGTGGGACCCACTTGCCACGTCAGCTGCCACGTCAGCAAGGGGTGGGATCCACCTACCACGTCAGAAGGTTGGGAACCACCTATCACGTCAGTAGGGTGGGTCCAACTTGCCACGTGGCACATAGTCAGAACACAATCAGCATAGTATAATTATTAAATAAAATAGAATATAAATAAATAATAATATTAAATTTTTAAATTTGCAAATAAAATTGTAAATATAGTAAAATTGCAATGATTTTACAAGTATAGTAAATTTGCAAATGGTACTAAAAAAGTTAGTAAAATTGATAAATTCTCTTTCTTTACTTCTCCATTTTTATATTTTGTAAATGTATTTTGTTCATTTTGTTTTATTTTTCAATTTCCTATGCTCTTTAATTTTTTTTTTTTGTAAAATTGTTTTTTAAGTAAAGTTCAATATAAACAGTATTTAAAAAATATTTTATTCTACAAAAATGTTTATATGTATAACCAATATTTCAGGTAGTTATTGTTTTTTTTTTTTTTTTGAAACCAGGTAGTTATTGTTTTAATTATCTAAGAACTTTTATAAATTGTCTTTTAGAAAATCGGTTTAAAGTTGTACGGATGCAATTATTAATATTCAAGAGAGAAAATGACTTGTAATCCTACAAGTTTTTTACATTTTACTTTCTTTCATTACGAGAATGCACACTTAGAAGGGGTGAATAGGTGTAAATGCTTACTATGTTCAATCTATTTATATTTATCTATCTATACTATTATATAAAAGCCGAAACATTAAAAGTTTGGTCGGTCGATTGGTACGGTACCTGTTGATTTTATTTATTTACCCTTACTTAATTACAAATAAATTTCATCCTACTAACTTTTTCCTTTTCTGGTTTAAACATATTATCTTTTCTATTTTTCAGTAACTAAATAATTTCATTTTCAGGTAAAATACAACATATTTTACATTTTATCTAACTAAAATTTCTCACTTTTTAAAAATACTACGAGCAACTTTGTTTAATAGAATAACATATTTAAATTATAATTACTATTAACTAATCAATTACATTTTTTAGCCAAAATACGTTACATTTTCTCTTTTCTCTAACTAAAATTTCTTTTTTTCCAATTATACATGGACGATTACCTTTTTCATCCAAAACACCACTACTACAGATTTGCACTTAGATAGCGTTTTTTTTAACTCTTACATAGCGTTTTTAAACGCTATCTAAGGAGCCGCTATTGAAGTGAAGATCACTTACATAGCGGTTTTTTTGCCATTCTGTAAGTGATGCTCCTAGATAGCATTTTCAGAAGCGCTATCGAACTAAGTGTTTCCTAAGCACATGTTTTTGTATAGCTCTTTTTAAAACGCTATGTAAATGACAATTTTTTTTAAAAAAAATTATATATTTATTTTTCTGCCTTCCATTTTACCTGTATTATTCTTACCATTTTCAAAAATAATAAACATACAAAGACAATAATATACTCCGCAATATATTTGGCAAAAGAAAGTCATAAAATTTTGATCACAAAATGCATAAATAAATTCTTCTATTAAAAATTTCCAATTTAATTCTTACATCCACAACAAAACAAAAATATAGGTCTCAGTCTCAGTTATATAATAAAAGCCTTCAGATTACAAATAGGCTTCCCAATTTGTACAGCTGCAATCCCAACACCTCCTGCTGCACCAAGAACGAGCAATACCTACAATTTTATTGTGAGTTAAAATTTAAATGTACACATACAAGTAAACTCATTATGTTTGATATTAAATAGATTCATTAGGCTAATCAAAAAAAAAAAGATTCATGAAGCACAGACGAAGGTTTAGTACCTGACCAGACCTCAAGTGAGCTCTATGAGACAGTGCTACATGAGATGTTCCATATGCAACAGGAAGTCCACCAGCAGCAACTAGATTGCATCCATTAGGTACCCGGAACCTAGAAGATTTCAGCTCAGGTCAAACATATTATATACAATACGAAATTAACACAATATATTGATACAAGGTAGGAGTCCAGGAGAGTAAACGAATACCTATGTTCATGTAAAAGAAACATTTACAAATTACAATAGAAACTATAAAGCAAGTATGACCGAAATCAGGAAGTACTACTTCTGAGATTATCCAAGTTCAAATTTTCCACACATAAACACTTAATGACCATTCAGTTGCAAATCAGATGATAAAATGGTTTTGACATAGATAAATTATTATATCATGATGATAAAATGGTAATGGAATCAACAGCCACATAGGGTTATGTCCCACTGCAATCAAATTAGGCTTACAAAATTTAAAAACCATATACAAATCATAACACCTGTACCATTACTATAAATCCTCGTCACGATAGTACAAACCTTGAATCTTAGCAATACAAATCACTAGTTCATACGCTAAATCATTTTAAATTTCAACACTAACCGTATACAAATTTTTGGTCCTAGAAAAATGTTCATCTATTTCCAATTAAAATAAATGTGTTATTTAACCAAAAATACAAATGTAACTCAAACTTTGGTAACAAATTCAGCAGCAACCAAACAAAACATAATACAGTATACCTCATACTCTAATACTCCAAAAAATTAATAATCTCGATAAATGAATAAAATTGTACGATCATGATACTAATACACAGAAAAGGGGTTATCCTAGACTTACAAACCGATATTAATATAAATTTATGAATTCATTGATCGATGAACATGCATAAATCAATACCAATTTGACGATTTAGCATGTTTCTGAGACCATTTCTAAAGCAAATACATTCTTCACACCATCAATTAATCAAGCTCCGGAATGCAATTTTGAATATAAACAAATTATGCAAATTACCTTTGCTCCTTGACAGAGTTTTTACCAAAAATGCAAACAATTTTATCCGGACATAAACTAAAGTTGATTGAAATTGACATTTAATTTGATTCAGAGACACACACATACTGAAATATAACTTACTACCCTTCTTGATTCTGGTGGTAGGAGCCTTAATGCCGATGCGAGGTATAAACACACCAGTTCCTTTACCCCTGTATTCTCCACGAGGACCTGGAATCAGCTTCTTCTGCTCCTCATATTCTAATACTCCTCTCGGAATCCCTAAATTTAGGCACTATAACTTTCTCAACATCCTCTCTTCTCTCCTTAACATCTCAATCTGTAACTGAATTACAACAAAACAAGAGGAACTTCAGTCTCCAAATCAACTTTATGTGTATATACACACACATATATACATGTCCACTAATTTAGGCAACAAAATCTACAAAGTGCCAAAATTCACTGCATAAACATATAGAATTCACACAGCATAACATTCTCTAAAATACAAATTAAATTCAATAATACTCCTAACACATATAGGAAGTGAAATTCATCAACAATAAATATACAATTCAGTGTTTTGTAACCTAAACCAACTGGTTTCACACCAGGAGAACAACATCCGGAGCAAGGACCCCAACATATACACACACTAACACAACACTCGTACTAACACAAATTTCAGCTTAGTTGTAGACATGTAGTTGAATATTGAAACATATATATACACCTGAAGTTGAACCGGAGTGAGAAATTGATTGTAAATTTGAACCGCTTGAAAAGCCGACACTCGGTTTCCTCTGTAAGCACCACCGCCTTGTATATATACACATTGTACAAGACTCTTAGCAACACAACACCCACAACTTAAAACATAACAAAGAAACATAAACATACAAATAAACATGAAAAAACAAAGTCACTAATCACTAATCGAATCGAGTGTTCACGAAGGAGACGAGTGACGGAGCAAGAACAGGCGGTGCAAGCGCGAATCGAGTAGAAGGACCGCTCCAAGTAGAGTACGAAGCGTCGGAGAGAGACGGAACTGCCATAGCAAGTTCTTGAAAGCCGAGGTAGTTTAAATGAGATCTTGGGAAGATGGAGATCGATTGGGAATTAGGGATTGGGGATCAATAGTTTGAATTGGGGATCGATAATTTGAATTGGGGATCGGTTTGATATATATTTGTGATTGAATATGAGAGAGAGAGAGAGAGAGAGAGAGAGAGAGAGAGAGGGGGGTGTTGAAATCGGCGAGGCTGAGATAGGTGTTGACCTAAAATTATTCACAGGAATGAGGTTTTAGTTTGTGTGTAGTGGTATGTTCTAAATAAAAAATAAATATATATTTCTTAAAATACATTAATTTACAGAGCGTTTCTAGAAAACGCTATAGAAGTGGACTCTACCATACTGTTTATTACTGAAATGTTATTGTAGTATATATTTTTAATTTTTTATTTAATTTTGATTTTTTATTTATTAACTCACATCATGCTTTTGTAAAAAATGCTATTGAAGTAATGAACTTAAATAGCGCTTCTGAAAAAAATGCTATCTAAGTGATATGTCCTAAGTTCAATTTTGTAGTAGTGCACGTTACCTTTTTTCTTTTCTCTTATTAAAACCTCTCTTTTTCCAATTATATCACGTGCGTTTCTATTTAATAAAAATAAAATAATAATATTATAATACTAATAATTAACCGATTATCTTTTCAGCTAAAACGTATAATCTTTTCTAATTATTTTTTTTTTCTAGAAATATCACGGGCAACATTAATTTCTCATTTTCTAAAAACACTATAAGCAATTTTATTTAGTAAAATAACATAATTACATGTTGATTTTACATATGTACCCATACTCAATTACAAATAAAGTTCATCCTACTAACTAATCAATTTCCTTTTTCAGGTTTAAACATATTATCTTTTCTACTTTTCAATAACTAAAAAATTTCTTTTTTCAGGTAAAATACAATATCTTTTATATTTTATCTAACTAAAATTTCTCCTTTATTAATCAACTTCTTTTTTCACGTTAAACATGTTACCTTTTCTATTTTTCAGTAACTAAATAATTTTCAGGTAAAATACAACATATTTTACATTTTATCTAACTAAAATTTCGCACATTTGAAAATACTACGAAGAATTTTGTTTAATAGAATAACATAATTAAATTATAATTACTATTAACTAATCAATTACCTTTTTTAGCCAAAACACGTTACATTTTCTCTTTTCTCTAACTAAAATTTATCTTTTTCCAATTATACATGGACGATTACCTTTTACAGCCAAAACACGTTACCTTTTTTCTTTTTTCTTACTAAAACCTCACTATTTTCCAATTATATCCGGTGCATTTCTATTTAATAAAAATAAATTTATAATATTATAATACTAATAATTAACCGATTATCTTTACAGCTAAAACGTATCATCTTTTCAATTTTTTCTAATTAAATTTATTTTTTTCTACAAATATCACGGGCAACATTAATTTCTCATTTTCTAAAAACACTATGAGCAATTTTATTTAATAAAATAACATAATTAAATTATAATTATTATAAACTAATCAATTACCTTTTTCACATAAATCATGTAACCTTTTTAATTTTCACGTTACCTTTTTATTTTCTCTAACTAAAATCTCTATATTTACAATTATATCACTGGCATAACTATTTAATACAATAAACTAATAATATTATAATATTAATAATTAACCGATTACCTTTTTCAGCTAAAACCTATCATTTTTTCTATATTTTCTAACTAAAATCCCTCTTTTAATAGAAATATCACCGACAATGTTAATTTCTCCTTTTCTAAAAATATTACGAGCAATTATATTTAGTAAAATAACTTAATTAAATTATAATTACTATAAAATAATCAATTGCCTTTTTCACATGGAACATGTTACCTTTTTAATTTTTTGTAACTAAATCCTCTCTTTTTCCAATCATATCACATGCATTCTATTTAATAAAATAAAATAATAATTTTATAATTACTAACAATTAACCGATTTCCTTTTTCAACTAAAACTTATCATCTTTTCTGTATTTTCAAACTAAAATCCCTCATTTTCTAGAAATATCACGGATAACATTTATATAGTTATTATCAAATCATCTCATATAATAATTTAAACTTGCAAAATTCATGTTTTAAAAAAATTAATTAAATTAATAAAAAAGTTCATATAATATTAAAAAAAAATCCGTGCATCGCACGGGTTTTAAGCTAGTACTATTATATAAAAGCCGAAACATTAAAAGTTTTGGTACCTATTTTTTGGTACCTACTTTTAGGTACTTCGTGAATTTACTTATTTAACCTTCATTATAAATAAAAGTATACACGATATCTGTAAAATTAAAACATCTAAAATAAATAATAACATAATATAATTAAAGGTAATTAGTCGATTGCCTTTTTCACATTTACTTTTAGTTGAAGATATTACCTTTTATAAACACCTAAAAACATCAATAGTATCATATCTTCCTATCATTAATATTTCCTTTCAAATTAAAACATGTCACCTTCTTGATTTAAAACCAATCTTATAATCATTAAAATATACCAAAAAATATCATAAACATCTAAAATCATCAATCGTATCATATCTTCCGATCATTAATATTTCCTTTCGAATTAAAACACATTACCTTTTTGATTTAAAACTAATCTTACATTCATTAATATATACCCGAAAATATCACACCATAATTTTCAATTATTAATAAAATATAATAAAATTTCGTATACATGAAAACAATTTAAAAGTAACATGCGAATAATATATTAAAATCAAAATTTATTATATTATACTATATTATATGACAATTATAAAAAATTAAAAGTAGCCCGTGTATCTATACTAATATATTAAAGCATAAAGATTTAAAGATTGTCGGTTTGGTTTTCCTAATTATTAAAATAATGTTAGGAATAATTCATAAGTTGTGATGTTAAGAATAGAATTTTGATAATACTTCTTGTATATCCTGATCTTATAAAGGATTTAGCACTTTGTTTAGGATATATGTGTTAAACAGTAATCTGTAGAATTTCAGGAACAGTGCGTCAGAGACTACATGTCAGGAACAGTGTATCGGGGACTACATGTCAGGAATAGAGGAGCAGATCCTGATACATTAAGTAAGATCCTGATCAAATACTGATGGGATAATCAGATCCTGATGCAATGGGAAATCCTGATATCAGTCATGTTACTGATGATGTCACTCGTGTTACTGATGATGTCATTATGGATGCTACAGAAACTGGCAAGTGCTATAAAACAGGATCTTTGTGTTGGAAAACAAGCAAGAAGATATCGTGAAGGAAACGAATTTTCTATTGATGGAAACTACCAACTGGACGGCAGAACATTGTCATAGATAGATTATAATTCTGTTATTAGTTGATAGGTACCATTATAAATACTCTCTCTATATCATTGTAAAAGGAGGAGTGTGTAAGCGAGTGAGTTCGTAAGATTTGTATTCGAGAGTTCGAAACAAACAGAGAGAGAGATTTATATTGTCAGCAGCTGCTAAAGGTATTGTACACCTTTGGTAGAGTTTGTCTTTGATTATTTTAATACAAACAAAGTTTGATTCATTCGTTTATTCTTGTTCATATAATCAAGCAAAAATCAGACACGATTATATAACTTGTATTCAACCCCCCCTTCTACAAGTTATTCGAGTTAACAATTGGTACCAGAGCAGGTTGATTTCGAATAATCATAAAGATCTGCAATCATGTCTGGTTACAACGATGGTAATACTAAGATCCCTATGCTCAAGAGAAACGAATATACTCTATGGGAAGTGAAGATGTTGCATCACTTGGAAGCAACAGATCCTGATTATCTTGACAGAATCAGAGATGGGCCTTTTGTTCCAACAAGGCTTGTTCCTCAAGCAACTGTCGAAGGAAAAGTTGTTCCAGAACATACAGTAGAGAAGCCTAAATCTGAATGGACAGATAAGGAAAAGGAGAACGTTCTTAAGGATGCTAAAGTGAGAAACATACTATTCAACAGTCTTGATTCTGTTCTCACTAACTATGTTCTCTCGTGTAAAACTGCTAAGGAGATATGGGACAATCTAAAGGTTCACTATGAAGGAACGAAACCTGTCAGGAAGAATACAACAGTATGAGTACTTTGAATCCAAGTCTGGTGAGTCACTTACTGACACCTTTGATAGGTTTACTAAACTCATCAATGAGATGGCCATGCATGGTAAATATTATGACTTGGAGGATATGAATACGAAATTCATGAAAGCTCTTCCTGATTTCTACAATGAGAAGATATCTGCAATTGAGGAAGCTAATGATCTTGATGAGATATCATTAGAAGCAGTTGATGGAAAATTGAGAGCTTATGAACTTGACAGGCAGCAGAAAAAGAGCAGGAGTGAAGGAAAGATGAATACTGTTGCACTCACTGCTCAGTCTGAATCAAAGAAGCTTCCAGAAGAAAAGTCTGAATCTACTGAAAGAGACTTGAGGAAGAAGAAGAGCAAAGAAAGTTCTGAGTCAGAGACTATAGATATAGACTCTGAAGATAATGATTCTGAATCAGAGATGCAAGAACTCTTTGCTATGTTTGCTAAAGCTTTCAAGAAAGGAAGATTCAACAGGAGAAGATTTAGCGAAGGCACTTTTCATAAGAAAGAGGAGAAGAAGAATGACAAAGGCAAGAGTACAATTATCAAGATTGATAAAACCAAGATCAAGTGCTTTAACTGCAGTGAGCTTGGACACTTTGCTAGTGAGTGAAAGAAGCCTAGGAATTCAGGAAAGGGTTATGCACTCATGGTCACACAGAAGGATTGGGCAGACTCCAGTGATTCTGAAGATGAATTGGATTATGACAACGTTGCATTGATGGCAAGTTCTTCAGACAAGCCTGGATCTCCAAAGAAAACTTCTTCATCTTCTGTTAAGGTATCACTTCACTCTCTTGATTCATTTTATATCTTAGATTCTGATGATATTAGATCTATTCATGTTGAGTTTAAGAATCTTATGACTAATTTCAAAATTCTTGCTAGTGAAAAAGATGAACTCAAGGCTAAGAATGATGAATTAGTTAGTAGAAATAATTTTCTTGAATCTGAGTTAATTCAAATGGAAGAATATAAGTTAAGTTCTGATAAAACTAAGCATGATTATGGTGTTATTCTTGAGGCTTATGACTATGTCAGAAAAGAACTAGAGGAAAGGAGAGATGTGATTAAAACCATTAACAATTTTGGTAAAAAGACTCAAGAAATCATTGAAAATCAAATTTTGGGTAAGTTAATGGTTTAGGTTTTGATAAGGCTAGGCAAGAAGATACTGTAGCTATTGTCAGTGATGATAGTAAAACTGAAGCTAGCACATCTAAGTCTGAAGGTAAGAAGATAGTTTCTGAACCTAAATATGTTAAATTTGTTGATTCTAAAGGTACCCCAGTTGTGCATGTTAGTAGTATTTTTGTTGTTCGTTCTCAGGGAAGGACTAATATGTAGAATCAAGTTCAAGTATTTTATCTTTCACAATTTAGAAGTGTAGAAGAATGTTTGGTTTGTTTATAAACTAATTAAACTAATTATCAATTGAGAATAAAATATATGAGGAAAACAATCCAAGAACTGGGGTTCTTCACTTGGTTTCAATGCACATTCAATATCTCTGTGACATCTACGTTCTTACTCTGCTGAAAACAATTCTTCTAAGGTTATAATGTTCTCTTCCAAGATACAATATAGTGTCTAAAACTACACCTTAATTGTCACTTCCGTGATAGAATCAAAGTACAATCATAGACTAATAAGCACCAAGAATTATAAGTCTCACAATTCGCATATTAATCTTCCAATCAAATACTTGAATTATGTCTGTTAAATCGTGTACTAAAATTGCAACTCCTCTTCCAAGTAATTACAATCCCTAAAATCCAATCAAAGGTTCATGACGCCCCTAATTGTGTTAATCCCTCAATAATAGATCAGCAAAGCAAGAAAATCACAGATAATTAAACACACATGAATACCAAGGAATACTACCCAATTCTCAGATTAGAGATTTAGTTACACATAATTAAGGAAGAAAACAAAACACACGAATTAATAGAAGAACTCATAATTATAAGAATATAGAAAAAACCTTTAATCTTCAATCTTCAAAGAAAATAATAGTTCTCCAGAAATCCCTAAAAGCTGCGTGTTACAATGATATGATATGTATATCTATGTGATGATATGATTTTACAATGATATAATGTGTTTTTATAGGCCCTAGAAGTTTTATCCAACAAGGAAATACCTAATTTACATAACAAATTCGAAACAGGAAAGAATTGTAGAGTTTTTAGGAGAAAATTCGGAATGGACAGAATGCCCCCGAGGCCGCATACTGAGATCTGAGGCCGCGGCCTCAAGAAAATCTGCCCGCTCCGAGGCTGCATCCTGGGATTTGAGGCCGCGGCCTCAAGCCAAATCTGCCCGCGGTTTTTCAGCATGTTATTCCCTTCGTTTTTCCTTCATTTTGCCTCCGTTTCCTTTCGTTCTTTTTCTCAAAGCTTCCATACTTCAATTCCTTGCCTTGGAACCTTCATGGTGGCTCACAACAAGACTCCATTGTTCGTTCTTAAGCTCGAATTCATCTCCAGATTTGACGGAAATTGCAACCTTATTCAACATTCTTGCAACCCTGTACACTTAACAAAACACATCAAAATTACAACAAACTTGAGGTCAAGTGAATCAATTTAAGCCAATATGGAATGCTCCAAGTGGATATAAAATCCACTTATCACACCCCCAAACTTAAACCAATGCTTGTCCTCAAGCATAAGCAACTACACTAACTAACTAGTACCACTTCCGTAGGTGATCACGGTTGCATTTGGCATATGCAACAAGCCCTTTAAACCCCTAGGCAGCCCTAGTGGACGAGTAAGGTCTCGTGAGGGCCTATATCGAATGTACCCACAAAATCCATTAAACTAACAATGCAATGCATGAATGCAACTACTATGAAAAATGCAAAGATCCCCTTCAAACTCACCAAAACCAACTAGCAAGCAAATATCTCAATGAATGCAAATAAATCCAAACAGAGCTCGACTAAGTTCCCGTATACTAACAATACATGAATAGAAACGTGCGTGTGTGCAATGCTCATCAGAAATACTCCCAAAACTAGGTCAAAAATCATACATATCCTTCGCCAAGACAATCACAGGTTTATAAATAGAATAGACTGTAGACACTTCATAACCTAGGAACACCTCCATCCTTATCCAAGGTAGACAGAAATTCATGCTTAATTACTAACAACTACGACACATAATAATATATACAAGTATGCTTATTTAACCGTGCAATGAATGAGACCCCTAAAGGCTTATACAATAATACCCATGTAGCGAGTGTTAGGTCAGCAATCCCAAACCACAAGGCCTTTAGGTTACTAGGACTAAGTCCCCTCAGACTTAATAGCTCGAGTATTAAAGAGCTCACTCGTGGCTAATTTTGCATTTAACAATTTACTCTCTTTTTTCCTTTTTTTTTCTTTCTTCGTTTTTTTTTTCTATTTTTTTTATATGCAATCTGGAATGAGAATTCTCAATTCCAACCCTAGACTACTCATATCAATATGAGCCGGCTACTAGCCATTTGACACCTAGCCATTATTAACAACTAGCATGAAATTTCTGTTTTCCCCCAAACTTAGACTTAAGTGCTCCTACGCTATAAAGGGAATAACGAAAATTCTAAATATAAACAAGTGATTAAATCTCAAAACATCCAAACAAGCATGACCCTAACCTAGCCCAAAAGCACCCAATGAGACTGTGTAATTAGTTTTGTTTCTGACACACATAAGTCAATTTCATAGAAACTATAAGTCAACCATCTATTCATCATTACCACACTCAATTAGACACCTACCTACCAATCAGAATCAGCTCGTTCTAAGGGATCATGAACAATGCATGCCATGAAATGTAACTAACATGAACTGACATGGTATACGAAAAATAAAAACAGAATGTCCTAAATGAAACACACATAATTAACACGAACATATATGCATGAATTACTACTAATATGCAAGGCATGAAATCCTACATGAACACAATGTTACATATATTGCGTATTACTTTTTTTTTAATACTTACAATTACAACTAATGAAAACACCTCCCCACACTTAAATGGGGCAATGTCCTCATTGACACACTAACAATGAATTATACAATATATAAGAAAGAAGGAAATACTCACAATACATGGGTTGCCTCCAAATAGTAGTGTTTTACATCATAAAAGAATTTCTTCTTTTGGTTATAAATGAGATTATCCGGCACAACTCCTCCCACAATGTAGTTCACAAAATCTGCATACCATGGTGTAGACATAGACACAACTAGAAGTTGCTCCTCCGGAAATTTATCATTAATAGGTATTTCACCTCCTACCTCTCCATCTCCTTGGTCCAACCTAGATAAATGATCAGCTACCAAGTTCTCGCACCCCTTCTTATCTCGAATCTCAAGATCAAATTCCTGAAGTAAAAGAATCCAACGAACTAGACGAGGTTTGGCATCCTTCTTTGTCATCAAGAAACGAATCGCAGCATGATCCGAATAGACAATCACCTTAGACCCAACAAGATAGGATCTAAATTTATCCAGTGCAAATACCACTGCAAGTAGCTCTTTCTCCGTAGTGGAATAGTTGATTTGTGCATCATCAAGAGTCTTGCTTGCATAAGCTATCATGTGCATACGCTTATCCTTCTTTTGCCCAAGAACAACACCCACATCATATTCACTTGCATCACACATAAGCTCAAATGGCAAGTTCCAATCAGGCGATGTAACTATGGGTGCAGAAGTAAGTTCCTTCTTCAGCCTGTTAAAAGCAACAAGACAACCTTCATCAAAGTCAAAGACACGATCCTTTTCGAGAAGATTGCAGAGAGGCCGAGCTAACTTGGAGAAATCCTTGATGAACCGTCGATAAAAACCAGCATGACCAAGAAAGCTTCGAATTCCTTTCACAGATGAAGGTGGTGGCAATTTTTCAATAACTTCAATTTTTGCTCTATCGACCTCAATGCCTTTATTAGAGATTTTATGCCCAAGCACAATGCCCTCCTTCACCATAAAGTGACATTTCTCCCAATTAAGAACAAGATTAGTTTCCATACATCTCTGCAACACCTTCGACAAACTAGCTAAACATAATTCAAAGGAAGAACCATATACCGTGAAGTCATCCATGAAGACCTCCATGTCTCTCCCTATAAAATCTGAGAATATGTGGTTCATAAGCCGTTGAAACGTCGAAGGACCATTACACAAACCAAAAGGAAGCCTCCGATAAGCAAAAGTGCCATAAGGACAAGTAAAGGTGGTCTTCTCTTGATCTTCGGGTGCAATAGGAATCTGAAAGTAACCCGAGAATCCATCCAGAAAGTTGTAATACTCATTACCCGCCAACCTTTCGAGCATTTGATCAATGAATGGGAGGGGAAAGTGATCTTTGCGAGTAGCGTTATTCAACTTCCTATAATAAATGCAAACTCTCCAACCTATTACTGTTCTCGTGGGAATTAATTTATTCTTCTCATTGTGTACAACAATCATCCCACCTTTCTTAGGCACAACATGAATAGGGCTAACCCATTGACTGTGTGGAACCGAATATATGATACCAGCATCAAGCAACTTAGTGATTTCTTTCTTCACCACCTCTTGCAAATTCGGATTCAATCTTCTTTGTCCCTCAATCACAGGCTTATGATTATCTTCTAAGGCAATTCTATGCATGCAAAGAGCAGGGCTAATTCCCTTGATATCTTGAATTGTCCAACCAATAGCTGATTTATATTGCCGAAGAACATGTAATAACTTTTCTAGCTCATCATCACTAAGCAAAGCAGAAACTACCACAGGATATGTATCATTAGGACCCAAAAAAGCATACCTCAAATTAGCAGGTAGAGGTTTAAGTTCAACATGTGGTGCCTCTGAAAGTGTAAAAGCCATCTCAACTTCTGCATCTCGTACAACAAGTGCTTCTTCTTCTACTACATCATCTAACACCCATTTTGCTCCCACGAAGTGTTCATTTTCGAGCTGCACAATATCATCCACTATGTCAACAGTAAAACAAGTTGCTCCAAAAGGAGGTATCTTCATTTCTTTATTCAGATCAAATTCCTCTTTGTCCTCGCCAACATTCAATGTCAATTTTCCAGCTTTAACATCGATTGTAGTGCCAGCAGTAGCCGAGAATGGCCGTCCCAAGATAATGGGTATCTCGACATCTTCATCCATCTCTAACACCACAAAATCACAAGGTATGACAAATTTATCCACTTTAACAACCACATCTTCAATAACCCCCAATGGAAACTTAACAGAACGATCCGCCAACTGAAGTAAAATCCGTGTCTTTTTAAGTTCTCCAAGACCAAGCCTTTTGCAGATTGAATATGGCATCAAAATCACACTTGCCCCTAAGTCACACAAGGCTTTCATGTTTTCCATCTTCCCAATAGTGCAAGGCAAAGAGAAGCTTCCCGGATCTTTCAATTTCTGAGGAATGGCCTTTTGGATGACTGCACTGCATTCCGCATTAAGAGTAATGGTTTCCGCATCCTCAAGTTTCCTCTTCTTTGTCAACATCTCCTTAAGAAATTTAGCATAAAGTGGCATTTGATTCAAAGCTTCAGCCAACGGAATATTAACATGCAACTGCCGGAACATAGTCAAGAACTTCTCGTACTGCTTCTCTAACTGCCTGTTGTAAAGTCTCTGTGGAAATGGAATAGGAGGAACATAAGGTGGTGGAGGAACATACGGCTTTTCTGATTCTTCTTCCTTCTTCTTCTCATCTTCTTTTTTTGATGTGTCTGCAGCAATCTCTACTGGCTCATCCTCTTTCTCAGCATCACTCTCTTTAGGCTTAAGAACCTCAACCTCGGGCAACTCTTTTCCGCTCCTCAAAGTAATTGCTTTGCATTGCTCTTTACCAGTTTGGTCGGGTTGACTAGGAAGAGAACCTTGCTCACGAACACCCATCTTGGAGGCAATTTGTCCAATCTGTGTTTCTAGCATCTTTTGAGATGATGCCATCTGATCTATTCTTGATTCCATATTAGCCAATGCCCCAGAAGTCCCTTGCATAATCTTATTTAGTGCAACCTCCCACTCAGCTGGTTCTTTCTTTGGTGGAGGTTGATACTGCTGCTGTGCTTGATATGGCGGTCGTGACTGAAAACCAGGAGGTTGATTCTGCCTTGGAAATGCATAGGAAGGATTAGCTGCATGGTTATTGCTGTAAGAAAGATTGTTGTTTGGCCTTTGATTCGGATTGTAGTAAGAATTATTCTGCACAGGCCAAGGCTGTCTTCCTTGAATAAAAGATGCTTCTTCTGGAAATTGTTGCACATAAGAGTTCTGACTAGCACCATAATCACGATACCCTTCCATAGGTGAAGAAATAGCATTCACATTTACTTTTTGTCCTCGCACCTCCTGAGTTAGAGTATCCAACTTTTGAGCCAGCATGTTGATCATCTCAGATTCTTGTGCTGCTTTTACTGAGCTCGTCCCACTAGGTGCCCATGAATAATTATTAGATGCTAATTCCTCAAGGAGTGATTTAGCCTGTGTAGTTGGTGCCTTCTTGAAATTTCCACCAGCAGCCACATCCAAACTCAAACGAATATCTGCATTCATGGCCCCATAAAAATTACTAATGATCTGCCAATCTTCTAAGCCATGATGTGGACAGTTCCTCAATAGTGCCTTGAATCTCTCCCATGCCTGATATAGACCTTCACTCGGTTGTGCTTTAAAACTCATAATCATAGTCCTCAACTATTGCGTCTTGTCAAAAGGATAGTATTTGGACAAGAATGCAGTAGAAAGACTCTCCCATGTAGCAACCGTAGTGTTTGGAAGTTGCTGAAACCATTCCAAAGCTCTTCCCTTAATAGAGTAGGGAAACATATGGAGACGAATCTGATCACTCGTAACACCAGTGATTCTGAATGAGCCACACATCTGCACAAAACGCTCTAGATGTCTGTGTGGGTTTTCTAATTCAATGTCTCCTTCAAAAGCTTGATTGCTGATCATCTGAATTAAGCTCGGATTAATATGGAACTGAGCTGCACCAATCTCTGGAGTTTTGTACATGCAATTGGCTGGATTCGGTGTCTCATGGTCCCAAATAGAAGACTGATCAACATTAATAGCTTGATTCTCCGCATCTCCCATCTTAGCTTTCTCTTTTCTGATCTTTCTCAAAGTACGTTCGATTTCAGGGTCAAATTCCAATTTTCTAGCGAACGAAGAACGTCGCATACACCTGAAAATCACCAACAAAACAACTTGTGGAACCAATTAAAATCTAAACAATAAGAAACAATTAACCTAAACTCAACTATACTGCCTTCCCCGGCAGCGGCGCCAATTTGTTAGTAGTATTTTTGTTGTTCGTTCTCAGGGAAGGACTAATATGTAGAATCAAGTTCAAGTATTTTATCTCTCACAATTTAGAAGTGTAGAAGAATGTTTGGTTTGTTTATAAACTAATTAAACTAATTATCAATTGAGAATAAAATATATGAGGAAAACAATCCAAGAACTGGGGTTCTTCACTTGGTTTCAATGCACATTCAATATCTCTGTGACATCTACGTTCTTACTCTGCTGAAAACAATTTTTCTAAGGTTATAATGTTCTCTTCCAAGATAAAATATAGTGTCTACAACTACACCTTAATTGTCACTTCCGTGATAGAATCAAAGTACAATCATAGACTAATAAGCACCAAGAATTATAAGTCTCACAATTCGCATATTAATCTTCCAATCAAATACTTGAATTATGTCTGTTAAATCGTGTACTAAAATTGCAACTCCTCTTCCAAGTAATTACAATCCCTAAAATCCAATCAAAGGTTCATGACGCCCCTAATTGTGTTAATCCCTCAATAACAGATCAGCAAAGCAAGAAAATCACAGATAATTAAACACACATGAATACCAAGGAATACTACCCAATTCTCAGATTAGAGATTTAGTTACAAATAATTAAGGAAGAAAACAAAACACACGAATTAATAGAAGAACTCATAATTATAAGAATATAGAAAAAACCTTTAACTTCAATCTTCAAAGAAAATAATAGTTCTCCAGACAAATCCCTAAAAGCTGCATGTTACAATGATATGATATGTATATCTATGTGATGATATGATTTTACAATGATATAATGTGTTTTTATAGGCCCTAGAAGTTTTATCCAACAAGGAAATACCTAATTTACATAATAAATTTGAAACAGGAAAGAATTGTAGAGTTTTTATGAGAAAATTCGGAATGGACAGAATGCCCCCGAGGCCACATCCTGAGATCTGAGGCCGCGGCCTCAAGAAAATCTGCCCGCTCCGAGGCCGCATCCTGGGATTTGAGGCCGCGGCCTCAAGCCAAATCTGCCCGCGGTTTTTCAGCATGCTATTTCCTTCGTTTTTCCTTCGTTTTGCCTCCGTTTCCTTTCGTTCTTTTTCTCAATGCTTCCATACTTCAATTCCTTGCCTTGGAACCTTCATGGTGGCTCACAACAAGACTTCATTGTTCGTTTTTAAGCTCGAATTCATCTCCAGATTTGACGGAAATTACAACCTTATTCAACATTCTTGCAACCCTGCACACTTAACAAAACACATCAAAACTATAACAAACTTGAGGTCAAGTGAATCAATTTAAGCCGATATGGAATGCTCCAAGTGGATATAAAATCCACTTATCAGTGCACAAAAGAATCAACAATAGCAATTCAGATGAAAGAGTGTTAGAAAAACCTAAGAATGTCAACATAGGTTTTTTGTCTAAGTCTCAGTTGAAACAGAGACTAGAAAGTATTTCAGAGTCTAGCAAGATCAGAAGAAATAGGAATGGAAAAGAAGGTATTAACAAAGAGAATAATTACAAGAATGTACCTGATGCACCTAGGAAGAAATGCTATAAATGTGGAAATCATAATCATTTGGCCCTAGACTGCAATCAAAAACCTTCTTGGAAAACTGAGTCCAGATTCCCCAAGACTCAAAGAATTCAATACCAACCACAAGAACCCTGTTATCATTGTGGTAGTTTACTTCATTCCATTTATATGTGTAAGGAATATCATGAACTGTATTATGACTATTATTCTCTGAAATCTGAAACTCCTAGTCACAAACAGTTTGTGAAATCTAAGTCTAAGGTTGGCTCTGCAACAGGTAAATCAAAATCAAAATCTTCAAAGCCTGTTGGTTCAAAAGTTAGTAAGAAAGGATCCAATCAAAGTTGGGTCCTAAAAAAAATTCTAACTAGCTACTTTTTGTTTGCAGGGCATTGGAAAGAAGCATTCAATTATCTTGGACAGTGGATGCTCTGGACATATGACTGGAAAGAAGTCCCTGCTTACAAAGTTTGAGAGGAAAGCTGGCCCAGTAATATCCTTTGGAGATGGAAACAAAGGAGAAACTCTGGGATATGGCTCAATTATTTTGGGGAATGTCATCATAGAAAATGTAGCACTGGTTGAATGCTTGAAACACACACTTTTAAGCATAAGTCAACTGGGTGATAAGGGTTACCAATCAATCTTTGACAGTAAGGGATGCAAAATCTTGAATATGAAGAATGGAGACATTGTTTTGACTGGTCAGAGACATGGTAACATATATGAAGCCAGCTTGAGTGACACATCTAAAGGAACTGTCAGATGTCTTTACAGCAAGGCATCAAATGATGAAAGCTGGAATTGGCACAAGAAGCTCTCACATCTCAATTTCAAGAAGCTTAATCAACTTGTTAAGCATCATCTGGTGAGAGGCCTACCTCAGGCAAACTATATGCAAGATGAAATTTGTGATGCTTGTCAGCTTGGAAAACAAAGAAGAACCACTTTCAAGTGCAAGACAGAAAATTCAATTACTGAACCATTTCACATGCTGCATCTTGATTTATTTGGTCCAGTAAACATTATGTCTATCAATAAGAAAAGATATGCTCTAGTTATAGTGGATGACTACACAAGGTTCACATGGGTATTCTTTCTACACAACAAGGATGAAGCTCCTCAGCAAATCATTGAACTTGTCAAGAATATTCAAAATAGCTCTGAGTACAAGGTCAAAGTGCTCAGAAGGGACAATGGTACAGAATTCAAGAATTCTACAATGGAGGAGTATTGTGCAGATAGTGGAATTACTCAACAATTTTCTGCACCTGGAACACCTCAGTAAAATGGTGTAGTAGAAAGAAAGAACAAAACTCTCATAGAGGCAGCAAGAACCATGCTTGCAGATGCAAAGCTTCCAACCTATTTCTGGGCAGAAGCTATCAATACTGCATGTTTCACTCAAAACTGTACCTTGGTAAATGCTCATGGCAAGACTCCCTATGAGATGATCAAAGGAAAGAAACCAAGTGTGAAATACTTTCACATCTTTGGATGCAAATGCTATGTCCTGAAAGTTCATCCAGAACAACTTGGAAAATTTGAAGCCAAATCGGATGAAGCAATCTTTCTAGGGTATTCAGCATCAAAATCCTTCCAAGTATACAATCTCAGAACTCACATTGTTATGGAATCAATTCACATTGCATTTGATGATAAGAAGTTTGGAATTTTGCAAACTGATGAAAGTCATGACAATCTGGAATTTGAAAATCTTAAGTATTCTGAGATTCCCTCCAGCGATGATGAAGGTTCTCCAGAGGAAATCTCTATTGCTTCTCAAAGGAATGCTACTGCTGAGGGGGAGCAATTCAATCAAGGAGAACATAGGACTGATAAGGATCAGACTGGTCATTCAGAGTCTACTTCATCAGGAACTGATCCTTCATAGTCTAATGAAGGAAGATCAGGAACTAGCAGCAGTACTGAATCCACAGATTCTACTGATCAAGGGGGAGCTTTTGAAGGTAGAGAAAGTTCTTCTACAAGAAATACCACTAACTTAGGGGGAGAGTCTAGCAGGAGCAATCTACCACCTGTTAGAAAATGGACAAGGGATCATATTGAGGATTTGATAATTGGTGATCCAAATAGTGGTGTTCGAACTAGAAGATCAATTTAAAATGAATGCTTATACAGTTGTTTTCTCTCAAAGAATGAACCTAAGAAGGTTGAAGAGGCCTTACAGGATCCTGATTGGGTAATAGCAATGCAGGAAGAATTGAATGAATTTGAGAGGAACAAAGTTTGGAAACTGGTACCAAGACCTAAAGATAGATCTATTGTTGGTGCTAAATGGGTTTTTAGAAACAAGCTAGATGAATCTGGTATGATTGTAAGAAACAAAGCAAGACTGGTAGCCAAGGGTTATTCTCAGGAAGAAGGAATTGACTATGATGAAACCTTTGCACTTGTAGCAAGATTGGAAGCAATCATAATGTTTCTTGCATTTGAAGCTCATTCAAAATTCAAGGTATACCAGATGGATGTAAAGATTGCTTTTCTAAATGGCAAGCTTGATGAGGAAGTGTATGTGGAACAACCACCTGGTTTTGTTGATCCAAAGTTTCCAAATCATGTCTACAAACTTGACAAGGAACTCTATGGACTGAAGCAGGCACCAAGAGCATGGTATGAGACTTTGTCTAAATTTCTTCTTGAAAATGGCTTCACAAGAGGTACAATTGACAAAACTCTATTCCTTAGAACGATAAAAGGTGATTTGCTTTTAGTTCAAATTTATGTTGATGATATTATATTTGGTTCTACTAATGAAAAGTTATGTGCTAAGTTTAGCAAGCTTATGCAGTCTAAATATCAGATGAGCATGATGGGCGAACTAAATTACTTTTTAGGCTTGCAGGTCAAACAGACTGAGAGTGGTATTTTCATTAATCAGTCAAAGTATATCAAAGATCTTTTAAAAAGGTTTGACTTTCAAAATTGTGCAATTGCAAAGACACCCATGGCAACAGCCACTAAGTTAGACTCTGATCCTAAGGGAAAGAGTATTGATAACACTAGCTATAGAGGCATGATAGGTTCACTGTTATATTTAACTGCAAGTAGACCAGATATAATGTTCTCTACCTGTTTATGTGCTAGATTCCAAAGTGATCCTAAGGAATCTCATTTAATTGTTGTGAAGAGAATTTTTAGATATCTCAAGGGAACTCCAAATCTTGGTTTGTGGTATCCAAGAGAATCTGATTTCTCCCTAATTGGATATCCAGACTCTGATTATGCAGGGTGTAAAATAGACAGGAAAAGCACTACAGGTACATGTCAATTCTTGGGAAACAGATTAATTTCTTGGGCAAGCAAGAAGCAACAATTAGTTTCAACCTCAACTGCATAAGCTGAATACATTGCAGCAGGCAGTTATTGTGCTCAACTCCTTTGGATAAGAAATCAGTTGAAGGATTATGGTATGACACTTAGTAATATTCCTATGTTTTGTGATAATACTAGTACTATCAAAATTGTAGAAAATCCAGTTCAACACTCAAGGACTAAGCACATTGATGTCAGGTATCATTTTATTAGAAAACATATTGAAAATTGTACTGTGGAACTTCATTTTGTTCCTACTGACAAACAGCTTGGAGATATTCTAACTAAACCACTTGATGAGGCCACATTCATTAGATTGGTTAGTGAGTTAGGAATGTTAAATTTTTAGATCTTTAACATCTGCACAAGTAGCAAGGTATGTTGTTTCAGCTTATAAACTTGATATTTTGTCAGGATCTATACTTGGTTGATAAATGCTTAAGCTGTAACATTTTACTTTGATAAATTACAGTATGATAGACTTGTTAATAAACATCAGGATTGCTATCAGTATGCTAACGTCATCAGTATTGATTTTTATCTTGTTTTTACCTTGACTTATTTACTTGAAATTATTTTTGGATTTTATTTTCCAAAATTCTTGGGTAACTGCATTTTTCAGGGACTGACACCTGTCAACCTACGTGTCAATGTGGGATAATGGGTCTGAAGGATTTTTGAAATATAATTATTTTGACACTCTAATCGTGTAATTTCTTTCTCTAATTTCATTCTCTAAAGCAAAAACACTATCGAGTTCTCAAAATCATTAATCAATTTTAAAGATTTCTTAAGTTCTTTTCAGATCAAAATGCAACTCAAAGAAGACTACTCAAATCAGTAGCTTTCAAGTTTGGTGACTTTGATTTTATGATGAACAATCATGTTGCAGCTATCACCAACAAGGAAGGAGTGTCAACTGATTTTCACCTGATAATGGACTTTATGGTGAAAGGACCATTAAGCTATGCCTTGACATCATCTCCACAAATTAATCAAGTAGCTGTTTCACAAGCTTGGGAGAATGCTGAGGTAATTGATTCTACTCAGAGTCAATCAGGTAAGATTGTTGTTAGGTCCAATATGTTTGTAGAAGGGGGGGGTTGAATACAACTTAATTATTTTCTAAGACTACGCCATTAGCTAAATCCTCAATGCACATCTCTTCCTTAATGATTAAAGATGTTGTATCCAAAGGTTCTGCTATGGATGTCTTAAAGAGTGGGTTACTAACACCCTTAAGCACTATTGGTATACCCCTTTCTACAGCACTGACACGATTAGGGGTAATAATGCTTTTCGTCCAATAGCTTCATTATAATCAAACCCAATTCCTACGGTTTGATTAATAGCTTGTTGGTTAAACAACTCTTTAGCCACTTTACATGAATTAGAAGTAGCACTAACCTTTATTTCTAGTTCAGCTATTGTCTCACGTTGTTGAACCACTATCAACGCTAGAGACCTCTCAAGTTTTTTTTGAATTCTTATTTCTGATTTTAGTTTATCATGGCAATTTTGTACATCGTGTAATTCTGATAATTGATTACTAAGATCTGTATTTAACAAATTGATCCTTTCAATCTCTCTATTAGCATAACCTAGTGAATCACTAAGTTGATAAATATATTGACTTTCAGTACATGATACCTCAGATGAAGTACCACTGGAGTTATCAGATTTTGCCATCAGGGCAAGATTGCCATACTCTTCTTCTTCAGAGTCTGTATCATCCCAACTCTTTCCAGCAGCCACATAGGCTTTACCTGTCTTCTTCTTCTCAGATCCAAAGTCTTTTCTTTGGTTTTGTTTTGGCTTCTGACATTCAGTAGCGAAATGTCCAAGTTCATTACAGTTATAGCATCTAATTTTACTTCTTTCAACTGTTCCAGTTTTGTAACCTCCTATGTTACTTGAGAATGAAGAACCTCCTCTTTGGAACCTGTTATAGTTAGATTTGTACCTGAACTTGGGATTCTTCCTGAATCTGAAGTTACTGAATTTCCTTACCAACAAAGCCATGGACTCATCTTCCAACTGATCTAGCTCTTCTAACGAATAGAAGTCTCCTTCATCTGGACTAGCATTCGTTTGACCAACTTCAACTTCAAGCTTGTCACTGTCAACACTACAAGATTGAATAACCTTATCTTCCACTTCCTGTTTGTTCTCAACAATAAGAACTGTAGAAGTATTAGCAACTCTTCCTTTTCCATAAATCTCTTTTTGTTGAGATTGTTCCAGTTTATAAGTTTTTAAAACACCAAAGAGTCTTTCTACAGTAATTTCACTTAGATTTCTCGACTCTCTGATAGCTGTAATCCTATGTTCTAGATGAACAGGCATTGACAGTAGAAATTTTCTGTTGATCTCTTTCTGAGTGTAGTACTTGCCATGCATCTGTAAATTGTTGACAAGTTGTTATATCTTTCAAACACATCTTGAATACTTTCATTGGATGTTGATCGAAAGTGTTCATACTCAGATGTCAGAATTTCTAGTCGATTCTCCTTAACTTCCTCCGTTCCTTCATTCACAGTTTCAATGGTTTCCCACATTCGCTTTGCAGTCTTGCAGTTAATCACATGACTGTACATTACAGAGTCTAGAGAATCTATTAAGACCAGTCTTAAATTAATGTCAAGTCGAGCTACCTCTCTTTCAACAAGAGTGTATTCAGAAGAATCTTTGTGTACAAACCTTGCAGGGGCAACAACTTTTCCATCAGTGACAACTTCAGGAATTAATCCAAAAGGTATTATTGGTCCTTCTGATAAGACTTTCATGTATTTAGGATTTGTAACCTCGAGGAACATTAACATTTTGTTCTTCCACATATCATAACTGTTTTTGTCATATATGGGAATTTTCACAGTTCCAACTTTAGAAGACATGATGAATTTTTTAAGAGAGTTAAAAATTCGGGGATGATTTTTAATCGAGTAAAATGGGATCTTTGATTTGTGTATCAATCAACCTGCTCTGATACCAATTGTTAGGTCCAATATGTTTGTAGAAGGGGGGGTTGAATACAAACAGTACTATTTTATCGAAATTTGTCCGGATAATTTAATTTATATTTTGACAAATTTGAGCGGAATTAAATGAAACAAAATTCAAGTTGAATATAAAATTATATTAACTTGAGGGGTTTGTTACAAATACAGTACAGAATTTATATCTAGTTAATAAAAACAAATTAGAAAATTCGACATGAATTTTTCTAGATTTGTTAATAAAAATCAAGATATAGATTAGGAGTAAAAACTCGCTAATAGTACAAGAGTATCAAGTAAACCAGTTCTATCGGATCAGATATTAAAAATAAGATGAACTTGATTTTCTATAAATTTTTCTGCTTCTTGTGCTGTGTTCTTGATGAGAGAGAAGAGAGAAATCTGCTTTGAATGTTATATTTTGATCTGTGTTGTTGTCTTCTGTCGTCTGTCTTCATTTATATCATTTACTGCCTCTTCATCTTCAAATATAACTGTGAAGACAATTGGCAATACAATTTATTCTTCCAAGACAACCAATTCTGTACTGCCAAGACAATAGGCAATACAATCGTCAAGACAATCAGGTTCTTCCAAGACAATCGGCAAGACAATCGAATTCTGAGATCTTTGTCTTGCTTTATCAAAAATTATCATTCTGTCTGAAGCTTTTTCTTTTTGATCATTATCAAGACAATCTAATTTGAACTGTCAAGACAATCGTCAAGACAATCAAATCAGATTTTTATTCTACTTTTTAAAAGCTTTTCAGAAATTATCATTACCAAGACAGTCGGCAAGACAATCAGAGATTGTCTTGCTTTACTGATTTTTTCTTCAAGACAATCGGCAAGACAATCTCTTATTGTCTTGCTATTCTGATTTAAGCCTTCAAGACAATCGGCAAGACAATCAGGGATTGTCTTGCTAGTTCATTTTTCAGAATTAAATTAAAATTGATTAACAAATAATCATTTTAATTTATTCTTACTTAAATAATTAATCAGATTTAATTAATCTAATAATTAATTTAATTAAAGAATTAATTCAAGATGAATTAATTAATTAATTAAATTGAGTACTTGATTTAAATTAATTAAATAAGAAAAATTATATATCCCTGGATTGTCTTAATTCTTTTCTGAATCACTGAAAGTAATAAAGGAATACCACTGAATATTTTGTTGACGTTCCATGCACGGTCTGGTTCATGAACGACTAACTTCAATGACTGTCCTTTAATTTTCACATTAGAAATGTGATTCATTTCTCTTCTTATTTCTTTCTCCTTCTTGTACTTCACTGTATACTGTCTGAACCTGTCACTCTAGAAATCTCTGTCTTAGAAATAAATCCACTTCTTTGATGCTATACTGAGGCTTGATCAGCAATCTGAACTTCTTCCAGTGTAAAACATCAAAACTATAGATTGACTTTAGGGTTTCTCTTCTGACAGATAGTACCTCCTGAGATTCCTGTGACAGTTAAAGTTATTTACTTATTACAAACTAAGCTTAAGTTGAGTTGAGTCCTCGAACTACAAATAAGCTGTGTCATATGCCTTTCAATCTCCCCCTATTTGTTTGTTAGAAGATAACAAGCAAATACCTAGAGGATTACTCAACTAACTCAACTTAACTTAGTAAAAGATAAAACTTTAAACACAAAGTAAATAAAAAGAAAAGTTCTGGTTTATATTAAACATTGTCCAGATTCAAACATAAAAGATATATACAAGATAGATGATCCTCTAGACTGAACATATAATACAATTTTCTATCTTGACCTATCTAAGCTCTAAAGATATCACATGTAGAGCTGATCTTCACTTTGAAGTTTCTTCATCCCTTATCTCTCCAAGTTCAACTTCATCTTCTTGCTCTAGAAATCTTCTGATATTCTCTGTGTCAAATCGTTCTTGATCATCCAAGGTTTTGATCAAATCCTTGTCAAGTACACGTTCATAATCTGACACAAGACCTTTAGGTTTCTTAGGCAAGATTCCAAGGTTACCCCATAGCCGATTCCGAAGTATGTAATATTTCTTTTCAAAGCCAGTTAAAGCATATGATCGAATAATGTCAGCAACAAAGATACTTTCTTTATCTTCGAATCCTGTAGTCCTCAGCATATGTTCTAACCAGACCAGATGAGATGCAGTGTATAATTTCATCGACTTAGAATCAAGGAAGCAAGAGTGTAGTGTATTACCCTTGAGAAACTTAACATGATGTGGAGTTTGAATAACTTGTGGACTATTCCTTTGCGCAAACTCCAAAAGTCTTTCATGAAGTAAAATATTCAGTTCAGAAAACCTTTTTACCTTTAGGGACATAATCCACAGTTCAATCAAGCTTCTCTGTTGAAAGATTTGAAGTGACACATAGAGAGAACCCATTGTACGAGAGTCAATCTGAATTATCAGTTGATCTGCACATCTGTCAAACCCAGCTACTATCCTTGAGATTTCCAGCATCAATGCATCCATATATTGCAAGTAATCTGGATTGGTCTCTTGAAACTGTTGAAGTAGATGGAGAAAACGTTCATCATCATTAGCATTGTTCTGAATAGAATCAAAAATTTCTCTTGCTCTATCCCACTTTGGACCAATCTTCAACTGAATATCTCTTTTCCTTTCCTGTACACTGATTGCATGTAGCTTTTGTTTCTCTGCATCTTCAGCTTGCTTCAGCTTCAATCTTTCATTCACTACCTGTCTGGTCTTCTCAAGCTTAGCTTGTCTCATCTGACGATCAGCTTTCTCCTCTTGAAGTTCCTTCTCAAATTCAGGATCATCTTGCCAGTTTGAAAGATCTTCTTCAATATCATTTAATTGTAGTACTTCAAACTTACTATTCTTGAGATCGAAATCAAACTCGGATACATCCTGATCATGAGCAGCTTTTTCTTTTCCCTTGGTAGACTTCTCAGACTTCTCCTTATGCCTCCCTTGACCTCCTGACTTACTTCCTCCTGCTTCTCCAGACTTACCTGCTCCTCCATCTCCAGACTTCTCCCCCTTAGTTGAGGAATCCTCTACAAACTTTTGTTGACTGTCAAGCTCTCTATTTACATCATTATCCCCTTCATTATCATCATCATAGTCTTCAAAATATGCTCTTTGTTCTGGTGTGATATTATGAGTAGGTTTAACAATGTTGTATAGATGATCAAGTCCTTCAAACATGTAATCATACTTTTCTTCAAGCTTCGCAAAGGTTGTTGCATATGATTGAGCAGTTTCATGCATTTCCACTTAAAGTTCATCCACCCTATTAGAGAGTCTGTCAATAGCATTTAGAATATCTGTTCTTTCTGTAGATGCCTGAGAGTTGGATTGTATCAATGTATTGATTGCTGGAGTGAGTGTAGTCTTTATGTTGTGGACATCATCACGAATAATCATGAGCTGATTGTTGACAGAGGTGGAAGAAGAAGACCGTTCATCCACTTGTGCTTTTAAAACTTGTTTTTCAGCCTCAGTTTCCATCAATTTCTTTTGCAGATCTTTGATTTGAGCCATAAGAGACAAAGTGTTTGTGTCAGTGTGTGCGCTCACCTGATGTTCACTTAAGGATATGTCACTCTCCTTTCGTGCATGTGTTTCACTCATATTTAAGGTGGTCCTCACATCACTCAACACTAGCTCCTTTCCTTGAGCTGTACCTGCATAAGAAATCACCCTAGCCTCTTCTGGAGAGGTCAGTGGTGGTGCAATGGGAGTTCGCAATTCCCAATCCTCAGTCATCTCTATCAATTCATTTGGATTTGATAACTGAATTTCTTCAGTGATAGGATGACAAAGTTGCCTTTCACTTTCTCCAGATAAATCTGCGAGTGAAGAATCCCTTGAGGGAGCCAGGAATGTTCCTCCTGGGAGGGGAGATGATGACTCTATTATAACTGGTAGAGAGTCAAGATTTCCCTCTGAAGCCTGTGAAGGCTCTTCTACCGTAACAATGGTAGGCACTGTAACAATCCTATCGTGCACTCCTTGCTCAGTGTCCTTAACAACATCAGATTCTACGGTAATGTTTTCCCCCATTGTGAGTAATAGAGGTGTGCTTTACTCTGTACAAGGTGCCACGGCCCTTTGGCGAATTTCAATAATTGCATCCTGTTGAGAGGATGAAATTAGTAACAGTTCATCGGCCATTTCAATGTCCAAGTCCTGTTGGGAGGAAATGGATGGGCTAACAGATGCCTCAAGTAATAGGTTTCTTCTCTTCTTTGGTGGAGGCAGAGCTGTGGGATCACTCACATTATCACTTCTTCTATCTGCTCTTTTTGTCAACAACTTACTTCTGGCTTTAGGTTTAGAGATTTGGTTAGACACAGTGTTTGGCTCTAAGACCTGGGATAGAGGCTGTGGTTCTACAACCTCTTGGTCTGACCTATCAGCCACTTGGGCTCCAGAAATAGTTTGAGAGATAGAAGGCAATACCTGCTCCATTGATGCAGTAGCTGTACCTGAAGGAATAGATTGTTCCATTTGATTTTGATGTTCAGGGACAGGTACATTTTGAAGTTCAGGTTCTGGTGCATTCACAAGTCGAGGAATGACAGGTAGATTTATGAAGTTAGACAAATATGGTGTAATATACACTGGCACATTTATCAATTTTCTATGTGTGTCAAGGCTAGTGAATATTTTCTTGGTTTGCCTGCCTGATACCAAAGGGTTGTCATTCCTAAAAATTGTTTGTTGACCAACAGGAACAAGATGATTAAATAACAAAGTTAAAAATCTAGGATAATAACATAGAACTTTCTTACCCTCATCAAACTCCCTTCTGGCCTTAACAATTCTGTTAATAATAGTATTCCAAAGTAGGTTACCAATATTGATTCTACGGTTGTTAGCAACAGCATAACCAATAGTTTGTAACATAGAGGTGAGTAAATGAAAGTTACCTCTGGCTGAATTAGCAAATACTTTGGAGATCGTGTCGAAGAATGCATCCCATTGTTGAACCAGATTCCTTTTGCTCAGATTGTTCATATCAATTACTCCATGATAATTAATATCAATGAAGAATTGATAGAGTTGCTCACTGGTTGGAAATGGATCAAAATTATCCGCCGGAAGGCCCAATACAGTAGTAAGGGTTGATTCTGTCACGACGTGGTGTGTACCATCAAAATCAAAAGAGAATGAGGTCAAGTCTTCAGACACCACAGCTTCTGTGCAAATCAATCTCAGTGGTCCTATCTTAATTGGGGCTTCAATCGAAATGGCAGTTCGGATAATTAAATCATCATTTAAAAACCGTATCCAAGGCCTAAATCGATCGTAGGGACAATCGTTAGGATTAAAATAGCCAACCAAATTATGTTTCATTATCTCAAAATTATCAGCCATTTTAAACAGAAAAACACACTTTAATTTAAGGAAATTAAAACAATTCGAAATTTTTTTAGAATTAATAATTAATTAAAATTAATTAAAAATTCGAATTATTCCAAAGTTGTCAGAAAAATCCCAAAAATTTATATGATGTTCTCCTGATCACTGGGAGTCTCAATCTATTTTTAGATTTCAAATAAAAAATCTAGAACTCTTAAAACAGTGAAAACCCGATTCAACTTTTCAAAAAATTGATTTTCAAAAACTTAACGAAACTCGAAGATATTCGGTTCAAAAGAAAGAAAATCGAACGATCTATCCGAATCAGGTCTCAGATTTCAGTTTGGTTGAATAAATTTGAGCAGAGTTTCAGTCCAAGAATCGTGTGTATCGTGTATATATGTAAGAATAGGCTCTGTGTAAGTACACGAGAGATTGTCTTGGCTGAGTTTGTGTTCTGTTTTTTTTAAGTACTAAACTACACTACAAGACAATCGGCTGATTGTCTTGCCGATTGTCTTGGTAGTATAAATACTATCAAGACAATCGTTCACTATTCTGATAAATAAAAGAAAACGAAAATAAACATTTTTTTTATTACAAACTAACAATACAAGACAATCGGTTGATTGTCTTGGTAGTATAAATACTATCCAGACAATCATGTATTTAACTGATTAAAATAAAATTGACACACATTTTTTTTTTAATTTTTAAAATATTGAAAAGACACTCCAAGACAATCAAGTGATTGTCTTGCCGATTGTCTTGGTAGTTCAAAACTATCAAGACAATCGTTTGTTTTGAGTACAACAAAATAAAAACAGAACAAAAATCTGAACAAAATTTTATTATCAACAAAATAACCTGCCAAGACAATCTGTGGATTGTATTGGCGATTGTCTTGATACTATAAAGACAAACAAGACAATTTATTAATCTGATAATATTATGCTAATAAAATGCAAATAAATGTTCATAATTAATCCAATTAAAATACACTCTAATATATTATTAAAAATACTATAAATAAATATTTTACAGAAACATGGATTAATCTTTTTACGAGAACAAATATAAATAACAAAAGGACAAACACTACAAAACATTTAATAAAATAATTATTAAAATAGAAATAAATATCTACAAATATTCTAAAAATACAGAAATATGAAGTATTAAATAATATGAATAAACAGAGTGAAAAATAACTAAACAAGCAAGAAAATCAGTTGGTAAAATAATTATACAAGTGATTTCAAACAACAAATATTCACAGAATAATCACTTGCAAAATTATTAAAGATCAAATTTCAGATATTAACAGTATTAATTACTAGGACTGTTTAACATACCCAATTCACTAACAATTTTAGTGAATGAGGATTCATTAAGCGACTTAGTAAAAATATCTGCAGTTTGATCTCCAGAGCCTACAAATAGTAGTTGCACTGTACCATTCATTAAATGCTCTCTTATAAAATGATACCTTCTGTCAATGTGCTTTGTCCTTGAGTGCTGCATAGGATTGCTGGCGATTGCTATGGCACTTGTATTATCACATAAAATAGGGATATTTTCCAATACAATGCCATAGTCCATTAATTGATTCCTAATCCATAAGATCTGAGCACAACAGCTTCCAGCAGCTATTTATTCAGCTTCGGCTGTAGAGTTGGAAACTGTTTGCTGTTTCTTACTGAACCAGGATACCAATCTTCCACCTAGGTATTGACAACTCCCAGATGTACTTTTCCTGTCTACAATACTTCCTGCATAGTCAGAATCTGTATATCCAATTAAAGTAAAACCAGATTCATTAGGGTACCAGATGCCTAAATTAGGTGTACCCTTTAGATATCTTAAGATTCTTTTGACAGCAGTAAGATGGATTTCTTTAGGGTTCGCTTGGAGCCTTGCACACAAGCATGTGGCAAACATTATATCTGGTCTACTAGCAGTTAGGTAAAGCAATGAGCCAATCATACCTCTATAGCCTGTGATATCTACCTTGGCAGAACTTTCACATAAACCAATTTTGACAGCTATAGTTGATGGTGTCTTTGCTGATGAGCACTCCTCCATGTGATATTTCTTGAGGAGCTCCTTAATGTACTTGGATTGACAAATAAATATTCCATCTTGTCTCTGACTTATTTGTAATCCAAGAAAGAATTTCAGTTCTCCCATCATGCTCATTTCAAACCTACCCTGCATTAACTTAGAAAACTTCTTGCATAGAAGCTCATTAGTAGACCCAAATATAATATCGTCCACATAGACTTGGACTAGTATTATATCATTCTTATGTCTTTTAGTGAAGAGCATTTTGTCTATGACACCTCTTATAAAACCATTTTCTAATAGAAATTCAGAGAGAGTGTCATACCATTTTCTTGGGGCTTGCTCAAGACCATAGATAGCTTTGTAAAGAAAGTAGACATAGTCCAAATGATCTTGATCTTCAAAACCAGGGGGCTGTTCTACATACACTTCTTCATCTAGCTTACCATTCAGAAAGGCACTCTTGACATCCATTTGATAAACTTTGAATCTTGAATAGGATGCAAATGCCAAGAATATTCTGATGGCCTCAATTCTTGCCACTGGAGCATAGGTCTCGTCATAATCAATGCCTTCAGCTTGAGAATAACCTTTAGCTACCAGTCTTGCTTTGTTTCTTATCACAGTGCCATCTTCATCTAGTTTGTTTCTGAATACCCATCTTGTGTCCACCACTTTTCTATCTTTAGGTCTGGGTACCAGCTTCCATACTTCTAGTTGCTTAAATTGATTGAGTTCATCTTGCATAGCAATTACCCAATCAGGATCAGATAGAGCTTCTTCTACTTTCTTAGGTTCCATGACAGACAGGAACCCAGAATAGTTACATTGATTCTGATAAGCTCTTCTTGTTTTCACACCAACATCTGGATCACCAAGAATCAGCTCAAAAGGATGAGCTCTATTCCAAACAGATTGTCTGGGAAGAATTGATCTTGATGATTCACCTTGATCTTCAGTATGATGTTGAGTATGACTTGTTGACCCTTCATTATATCCCCCTGAGTTGTTGCCAGTTTGACTTATTGATGGTTCAAGAGTATCAGTGGTGTCTTGAAAATTATCATTGTTTTCACCAGCATCACCTTGATCATTACCACCAAAATTTGGATTATTATTATCAGCAACAACGTCAGGTTGATTGTCATCATCTGAATCTGAGTCTGACATGTCATCAAACTTAAGCTTTTCAGATGGATCTTCATTTTGGATACTTGGGAGTTTTGTGTCATCAAATGTAACATTGACACTTTCCATAGATTTCTGTTGATCAATAAGATACACCTTGTAGGCTCTTCTAGTATAACCAATAAATATTGCTTAATGTGCTTTTTCTTCAAATTTACCACCTTGATCATCTCCTTCTTTCAGCACACAAAGCACTTTGTCCCAAATACATGGAAGTACTTGAGAGTTGGTTTCTTGTCATGTAGAGCTTCATATGGTGTCTTCATTAAGTCTTTATTGATAAGTGTTCGATTCTGGGTATAGCATGCAGTGTTGACAGCTTCAGCCCAAAAGCTCAATGGAAGCCTTGATTCACTTAGCATAGTACGTGCAGCTTCAATCAAGGTTCTATTCTTTCTTTCAACTACCCCATTTTGCTGAGGAGTTCTGGGAGCCGAGTACTGTCTAGTTATACCCTTTTCAGTGCAAAAGTCATTCAGAACTGCATTCTTGAATTCAGTTCCGTTGTCTGACCTATAGCTCTTACTGGACGATTAGAGTCCAGCTCAATTAACTTAATGTGATCAACTACCAATTGTGGAGTTTCATCTTTTGAGTTCAGAAATAGTACCCATGTGAATTTTGAGAAATCATCAACAATCACTAGAGCATATCTTTTTCTTGACATGGACATTACACTAACTGGACCAAACAAATCCATATGGAGAAGTTGTAATGGTTCAGTTATTGATGATGTGTTAATGCTCCTGTGAGTTGCCATTTTTAACTTTCCTTTTTGACAAGCATCACATAGACCTTCCTGAGTAAATTCAATCGAAGGTAAACCTCTCACCAATTCTCTTTTAACTAGAGAATTCATTGTTTTGAAGTTTAGGTGAGAAAGTTTCTTGTGCCATAACCAACTTTCATCAGTGGATGCCTTTGAATAAAAACATCTAATTTCTTCTGTGCTTCCAGAGTTCATATTGGCTATGTACAAGTTTCCTTTTCTTACTCCAGTCAACTGCGGCCTTTCATTTCTCTTGTGTGATATTAGACAATTCTTCTTGTTGAAATGAACTTCATAACCTTTATCACAGAATTGACTAATACTGAGCAAATTGTGCTCAAGGCCTTTCACAAAAGAGACATCTTCAACGATAACATTTCCAGCTTCTAATCTGCCATATCCATCAGCTTTACCTTTGTTGTTATCTCCAAAGGTAACGACTGGGCCGGCCTTCTCCACCACATTTTTCAGCAAGGCTCTATCTCCGATCATATGCCTTGAACATCCACTGTCCAGAATCCACATGACTCGTTCAACCTGTTTTAAACCCTGCAATGACAAATTGGTTAGACTTTCTTCGGAACCCAAATTTGATTGGGTCCGGAGTACTTAAAGAATTGGCCTTTATCAGGCAAAGCAACACTTTTTATTTTAACAACATTTTCTTCAGGTACTGGACATTTAACCCTGTAAACAGCTTTAACTTGTTTTGGTTTCAGCTTGGGTAACCATGTCTTCACCATATCCCGAGAAGGACTTGGAGTCCTAGTCTTAGAATTAGGTGGTGTTACAGTCCTGGATCTAACATATTTATTTCTGCTCATATGCTGTCTAGGAACATTCTTATCAACACATGCATGATTACCGTTAAAGTAAGCAGACATTATATTAAAAGCACAAGACATGCAATTAACAGCATTGCATTTCTTATGAGCAGTATCAATAACAGGAATAGCATGCATGGTAGATATGTTGTTGCATTTATACATGTTGTTACTTCTACTACTAGTTTTAAAGGAACTAGTAGACTCACCAACTCTTTCTGTTTTCTTAAACACAGACTTTCTATCTTCATCATTTTTAACAACTTAATTATTTTCTAAGACTACGCCATTAGCTAAATCCTCAATGCGCATCTCTTCCTTAATGATTAAAGATGTTGTATCCAAAGGTTCTGCTATGGATGTCTTAAAGAGTGGGTTACTAACACCCTTAAGCACTATTGGTATACCCCTTTCTACAGCACTGACACGATTAGGGGTAATAATGCTTTTTCGTCCAATAGCTTCATTATAATCAAACCCAATTCCTACGTTTTGATTAATAGCTTGTTGGTTAAACAACTCTTTAGCCACTTTACATGAATTAGAAGTAGCACTAACCTTTATTTCTAGTTCAGCTATTGTCTCACGTTGTTGAACCACTATCAACGCTAGAGACCTCTCAAGTTCTTTTAGAATTCTTATTTCTGATTTTAGTTTATCATGGCAATTTTGTACATCGTGTAATTCTGATAATTGATTACTAAGATCTGTATTTAACAAATTGATCCTTTCAATCTCTCTATTAGCATAACCTAGTGAATCACTAAGTTGATAAATATATTGACTTTCAGAACATGATACCTCAGATGAAGTACCACTGGAGTTATCAGATTTTGCCATCAGGGCAAGATTGCCACACTCTTCTTCTTCAGAGTCTGTATCATCCCAACTCTTTCCAGCAGCCACATAGGCTTTACCTGTCTTCTTCTTCTCAGATCCAAAGTCTTTTCTTTGGTTTTGTTTTGGCTTCTGACATTCAGTAGCGAAATGTCCAAATTCATTACAGTTGTAGCATCTAATTTTACTTCTTTCAACTGTTCCAGTTTTGTAACCTCCTCTGTTACTTGAGAATGAAGAACCTCCTCTTTGGAACCTGTTATAGTTAGATTTGTACCTGAACTTGGGATTCTTCCTGAATCTGAAGTTACTGAATTTCCTTACCAACAAAGCCATGGACTCATCTTCCAACTGATCTAGCTCTTCTAACGAATAGAAGTCTCCTTCATCTGGACTAGCATTCGTTTGACCAACTTCAACTTCAAGCTTGTCACTGTCAAAACTACAAGATTGAATAACCTTATCTTCCACTTCCTGTTTGTTCTCAACAATAAGAGCTGTAGAAGTATTAGCAACTCTTCCTTTTCCATAAATCTCTTTTTGTTGATATTGTTCCAGTTCATAAGTTTTTAAAACACCAAAGAGTCTTTCTACAGTAATTTCACTTAGATTCCTCGACTCTCTGGTAGCTGTAATCCTATGTTCTAGATGAACAGGCATTGACAGTAGAAATTTTCTGTTGATCTCTTTCTGAGTGTAGTACTTGCCATGCATCTGTAAATTGTTGACAAGTTTGTTATATCTTTCAAACACATCTTGAATACTTTCATTGGATGCTGATCGAAAGTGTTCATACTCAGATGTCAGAATTTCTAGTCGATTCTCCCTAACTTCCTCCGTTCCTTCATTCACAGTTTCAATGGTTTCCCACATTTGCTTTGCAGTCTTGCAGTTAATCACATGACTGTACATTACAGAGTCTAGAGAATCTATTAAGATCAGTCTTAAATTAATGTCAAGTCCAGCTTCCTCTCTTTCAACAAGAGTGTATTAAGAAGAATCTTTGTGTACAAACCTTGCAGGGGCAACAACTTTTCTATCAGTGACAACTTCAGGAATTAATCCAAAAGGTATTATTGGTCCTTCTGATAAGACTTTCATGTATTTAGGATTTGCAACCTCGAGGAACATTAACATTTTGTTCTTCCACATATCATAACTGTTTTTGTCATATATGGGAATTTTCACAGTTCCAACTTTAGAAGACATGATGAATTTTTTAAGAGAGTTAAAAATTCGGGGATGATTTTTAATCGAGTAAAATGGGATCTTTGATTTGTGTATCAATCAACCTGCTCTGATACCAATTGTTAGGTCCAATATGTTTGTAGAAGGGGGGGTTGAATACAAACAGTACTATTTTATCGAAATTTGTCCGGATAATTTAATTTATATTTTGACAAATTTGAGCGGAATTAAATGAAACAAAATTCAAGTTGAATATAAAATTATATTAACTTGAGGGGTTTGTTACAAATACAGTACAGAATTTATATCTAGTTAATAAAAACAAATTAGAAAATTCGACATGAATTTTTCTAAATTTGTTAATAAAAATCAAGATATAGATTAGGAGTAAAAACTCGCTAATAGTACAAGAGTATCAAGTAAACCAGTTCTATCGGATCAGATATTAAAAATAAGATGAACTTGATTTTCTATAAATTTTTCTGCTTCTTGTGCTGTGTTCTTGATGAGAGAGAAGAGAGAAATCTGCTTTGAATGTTATATTTTGATCTGTGTTGTTGTCTTCTGTCGTCTGTCTTCATTTATATCATTTACTGCCTCTTCATCTTCAAATATAATTGTGAAGACAATCGACAATACAATTTATTCTTCCAAGACAACCAATTCTGTACTGCCAAGACAATAGGCAATACAATCGTCAAGACAATCAGGTTCTTCCAAGACAATCGGCAAGACAATCAAATTCTGAGATCTTTGTCTTGCTTTATCAAAAATTATCATTCTGTCTGAAGCTTTTTCTTTTTGATCATTATCAAGACAATCTAATTTGAACTGTCAAGACAATCGTCAAGACAATCAAATCAGATTTTTATTCTACTTTTTAAAAGCTTTTCAGAAATTATCATTACCAAGACAGTCGGCAAGACAATCAGAGATTGTCTTGCTTTACTGATTTCTTCTTCAAGACAATCGGCAAGACAATCTCTTATTGTCTTGCTATTCTGATTTAAGCCTTCAAGACAATCGGCAAGACAATCAGGGATTGTCTTGCTAGTTCATTTTTCAGAATTAAATTAAAATTGATTAACAAATAATCATTTTAATTTATTCTTACTTAAATAATTAATCAGATTTAATTAATCTAATAATTAATTTAATTAAAGAATTAATTCAAGATGAATTAATTAATTAATTAAATTGACTACTTGATTTAAATTAATTAAATAAGAATAATTATATATCCTTGGATTGTCTTAATTCTTTTCTGAATCACTGAAAGTAATAAAGGAATACCACTGAATATTTTGTTGACGTTCCTTGCACGGTCTGGTTCATGAACGACTAACTTCAATGACTATCCTTTAATTTTCACATTAGAAATGTGATTCATTTCTCTTCTTATTTCTTTCTCCTTCTTGTACTTCACTGTATACTGTCTGAACCTGTCACTCTAAATCTCTATCTTAGAAATAAATCAACTTCTTTGATGCTATACTGAGGCTTGATCAGCAATCTGAACTTCTTCCAGTGTAAAACATCAAAATTATAGATTGACTTTAGGGTTTTTCTTCTAACAGATAGTACCTCCTGAGATTCCTGTGACAGTTAAAGTTATTTACTTATTACAAACTAAGCTTAAGTTGAGTTGAGTCCTCGAACTACAAATAGGCTGTGTCATATGCCTTTCAATTGTTCTACACTTAGGACAAGACTCATTTGATCTTACTGAATCTGTTATTAATTCAGTACTTCGCTTACCTGTTAGTACAAATTTTGAGAATGTACCATCTGATGATGATGTGAGAACTATGTTATCTAAATTAGGTTATGATGGACCTCTAGATAACATGAGCCAGTTAAATAGATCTTTTCTTAGGAAAGAATGGTCTTTCTTCTTTAATCAAATTGCTAAATGCTTTACTGGTAAATGTAGTTCTTTTCAACAAATTACAGTTGTTATATCACATATTGCATATGCTTTGCTTTATAACAGAGTAATTAATTTTGGTCACATTATCTTAAGTCAGATGTGTATAAAACTTGGGTCAGGAGATCATGACAGGAATATGGTTTATTATCATAGATTCATGCAACTTTTTATTAACCATTTCATTCCTGATGTTGAAGCTAGATTTGGTAGAGAGTATTGTGTTTCTTCTTATGTACAGAAAAAGAGAATTTTCTCTGACATTACAAAGAAGGACAGTGAAAAGAATCTAGATGAAATACCTGCGTTACACTATCCAAATTATGTTCAGGTACTTCTAAGAACTCATCTTCCTACTATCTATAATTCTTCTTTCTTTGTTGGTGAAATGACTCAGGAATCTCAATTGGAGGAGAACCCCCCGTGTCTACCCAAGTAGCCAAAAACATTACAGTCTCTGAAACAATTCTAGAACCAAATTTTGATCCACAGCTTATTGTTTCAAAGAAGCCAACCTCTGGTGTTTCTCAAAAGACATCAGTTGTAAGGAAGAGAAGATTTGTCATTTCAAGTAGTAGTTCTAGTGAAGATGATGATAATATATCTCTTGCTGAGAGAGCAGAATTGAAGGCTGCAATTCAACTTTCTAAGCTAGGACAAAGAGATGGAACACCTAGTCATAGCCAGGCTGCGATCTCTCAAAAGGCTGTAGTTCTTAAAAAGGGAAAACAGATACTGGATACTGTCTCTCAAAAGACTGTGTCTATTGAAAGAGGATCTCATCCCAAGATCACTTCTGTGTCTACACCTCTTGAGTCTTCTCAAGACAAATCTGTTGCTCACTATACTAGGAGAACAAGGAGAAAGATTCATTTGTCACCTACACACACAGTGTCAAGTCCAACTAACATTATGCAGGTCTCTACAAATAATGCTATATCCATGTCAGTATCTGGCAAGAGAGATCTGGATCTTTATTCTTCATGGGAAACTACATTGACATACAGACTGGCTATGGAACTTATTTCTCTGAAAGTGAAGCTTTTCAGGCCTGTTCTAGATTTTCTGATTGAAAGAGTTCCCAAACTTTCATTTCCTGAAGAATATGGATTGTTACATCAAAGGCTTGACTTAATGAAGACATACTTGTATGTATCAGTCAGAAAGGAGTTACACAAGAAATTTGGACTTCCTAAGCATGTTGCACTTCAATCACTTCATGCATATTTATTTGATGAAGATGTCATTGTTGAAGATGCTTCAGCTCAAGGTGAACAAGAGGAGGTAGTTGATAAAGGGAAGCAGTCAACAGAAGATACTATTGCAGCAGTGGTGAATAGTAGAATAGATCATATCACAGTCACTGCAACACCAGAATCATCTAGTCAGAGGTTGGATGACCCAGGAACTGTGATTGATGATGCTGAAAGGTCTTCTGTGATGACTGAAATTGCAAGTGAGAAACCCTATAATATGGGAGGAATGACTTTGATTTATTTTTCTGAAGATCAAACCAATATTGTTCTTTTAGAGTCTATCCACCTTGAGGGTGTGTCTCAGCAACCAACACTTAAAGACGATGAGATATTAGCTATGGTGTCTAATGAAGTATTACTGAAGACATCTGAATCTAGTGTAAAACCTGAAAGTGGTATACTAGTCTCTGGGAAGAAAGTAGATGTTTGTAAGGATTCAGAGACTATAGCAGCTCACTCCTTGGAGAAAACCTCAAGCTCCATGCCATATGAGGAACCCTCTCTCCATGTGAGTTCAGGTATAAAAACTTCTTCTAACCCCTATTTTTCTGTAGGTCATGAGAGCACTTATCCAAATTTGAGTGATACACTTGAAAAGATGGACATAGATCCACACACAGAGAGGCTGGCTCCTGACCAGGCAAAAGGAGAGGTAGAAAGAGTGTTGACTTTAGATAGTCAAAGTGAGAATGGGGGTATGGATAATCAACTCCATAGTGAGGGAAAGAAAATTAGGAAACCACCATCGTTTGATTTCTGGGATCAGGTTTTTCCTGAATCTTGGTATGGATGCTGGTACTTATTCTTTTATCCAGATGTATGAGAAGCATGACTTAGCACATCACAATGCAAATCCAGAAGTTAAAGCTCAGAAATAGAAAGAAAGGCTTGCAGAAATCATTAACAGAAGAGGTGAAAGGCTAAGACAAACTTCTACTCAACCAGTACCAGAAGAAATTCCTAATGATCCTAGTATTCCTTTGTTTGTACTTCTAATTTTAGCTAGAATTGAAACATCAACAATATCTGATCAATCTAAGGAGGAGTCAGGATTTGTAGATGTTAGTACACAGAATACTGGTAAAGGACAGGATGATCATACTTCAGCTCCAGATCAGAAAGATGAAGATGTTTGTACTTCTACTCAAGTATTATTACTTGAATATCATTCTCAACAGGCAACTTTTTCTACAAGACTTGAAGATAATGTTATTTCTGAATCTGAATCTGAAGATACAACAAGCACTTCCAACATTGAAGTCAATTCTGAAATTCTTAAGGACATTCAGAAATCTCAAAGTGATATTCAATCGAGACTTCTAATTCTTGAAAATAACCAAGTCACTATTATGGAAAATCAAGCAGTTCTGATGAATCTCATTTGTTCTGTTACTGAATCTCTTGGAATTAATGTTGCTGATGTCAAAAAGGGGGAGATAAAGACAATTCAGAGACAACCACAACAACAGACTGCGGGGGATAAACAGACTGGGAGCAGAACTAAGGATGACAGAGTTGGTAAATTTCATCGTGGGAGTGGTAAAGGAAAAGAAGCATCAAATAGTTGAATTCTTTCTTGTAAGTACTAGATACATGTCTACATCTGAAAAAGGAGGTACTTAACTTTATGATCTTGAATTCATAAATTCTATTCTTGTTGTATTGTTATATGTTTTGACATCTACAACTTAGATTTATGCTTCAGATTCTAAAGCATAAATAGGGGGAGATTGTTAGGAATAATTCATAAGTTGTGATGTTAAGAATAGAATTTTGCTAATACTTCTTGTATATCCTGATCTTATAAAGGATTTAGCACTTTGTTTAGGATATATGTGTTAAATAGTAATCTGTAGAATTTAGTCAGGAACAGTGCGTCAGAGACTACATGCCAGGAATAGTGTATCGGGGACTACATGTCAGGAACAGAGGAGCAGATCCTGATACATTAAGTCAGATCCTAATCAAATACTGATTGGATAATCAGATCCTGATGCAATGGGAAATCCTAATATCAGTCATGTTACTGATGATGTCAGTCGTGTTACTGATGATGTCATTATGGATGCTACAGAAACTGGCAAGTGATATAAAACAAGATTTTTATTTTGGAAAACAAGCAAGAAGATATCGTGAAGGAAACGAATTTTCTATTGATGGAAACTATCAACTGGATGGCAGAACATTGTCATAGATAGATTATAATTCTGTTATTAGTTGATAGGTAGCATTATAAATACTCTCTCTATATCATTGTAAAAGGAGGAGTGTGTAAGCGAGTGAGTTCGTAAGATTTGTATTCGAGAGTTTGAAATAAACAGAGAGAGAGATTTATATTGTCAGCAGCTGCTAAAGGTATTGTACACCTTTGGTAGAGTTTGTATTTGATTATTTTAATACAAACAAAGTTTGATTCATTCGTTTATTCTTGTTCATATAATCAAGCAAAAATCAGACACGATTATATAACTTGTATTCAACCCCCCCTTCTACAAGTTATTCGAGTTAACAAATAATAATAATGTTAAATATAATTGATGTGTTTTAATCAGTGTTTAAGTGTTACAGTGAATTATCAGAGTTTAGCTGGAAGCGGTCAGAGTTTAGTGTAAACCCTGACAGATGGAAGCTCGACAGAGTTTGTCAAACTCTGTCTGGAGGAAGCGTCTACTGGTCAACAATGATTGAAGATTTATTATGGAAGCGATATCTTTGAAGATTGGATAGCTATCAAAGAGATCGAGTTGACTTAGAAGACGTGTGACAATCTGTAATTGATATCATTGTATAGCTGATTATTAGGAATATCAATTAGAGATTGTATCGAAGCTGTATGTTTTATAAATACAGTTAGGTTAACCCTAGAAGGGTATCGTACAACGAATTATCTTTATTGTAACATAGCAGCTCTTTGTGATAGTTTACATCACGAAGAGGGTTCTTAATACCAGAAGTTTTTAAGTGCATAAACGTATTACTTGTTAAACTCTCATACGAATTTGATTATTAATTGTGTATTCGGCCTAACAAGTGGTATCAGAGTCAATCTGTTACTTTATTACAGGTTAAGATCCAAACACAACAATAATCATGTCAGCAATTCCTCCACCAACACCTACTGTTTCTGAAAAGGCTCCTACTACTGTGAGTCGTTATGAACCAATCAGGGTTCCTATTCTCAGGCCATTAGAGTATGATATGTGGAAGGTCAAGATGACTATGTTTCTGGAGGCTACAGATCCAGAATATCTTGACAGGATTTATGAAGGCCCTCACAATCCTACAAAGCTATCTGTTGCAGCTGCTGGTGAAGAAGCTAAAATAGTTCCAAAGGAAAAGAAGGACATGACTCCTGAAGATCTATCATCAATTGCTAAGGATGCAAAGGTTAGGCATTTACTGCATAGTGCTTTAGACAATGTTATGTCTAACAAAGTCATTAACTGCACCACTGCAAAAGAGATATGGGATGCTCTTGAAGTCAGGTGTCAAGGAACTGCGGCTATTAAGAAGAATAGGAGAAACATACTCACACAATAGTATGAGCATTTTGAGGCTAAACCTGAAGAGACCATGACAGAAACATTTGATAGATTCTGTAAATTACTCAATGATCTGTCATTGGTCAACAAAGAGTATGATCTAGAAGACTCAAATCTCAAGTTTATTCTTTCTCTACATGAAAAGTGGGATGTGAAAACAACCACTATTAGAGACAACTATGATCTTGCTGAAACAGAGATTGATGAAATCTATGGGCTGCTCAAAACTCATGAATTGGAAATGGAGCAGAGAAACAGGAGATCAAGCAGGAAGGCAAAGTCTGTTGCTCTTAATGTTGAAGAGAAGCCTCAGAAGAAAGAGGCATCAAGAAGGAAAATGAAGGGAAAAGCTTTGGTTATACACTCAGAAAGTGAATCATCAAACTCTGATTGTGATTCAAACTCTTCTGAATCATCTGACTCTGAGGATGATGAAGAAGAAATGAGGAAAATGGCTGTATTGATGGTGAAGACCTTCAAGAAAATGGGCTTCAAGAATTTCAAGAAAGGGAAAAGATTTTCTAGAGATTCAAATGAAGACAGGAAAAGCTTCAGGAAGTTTGATAAGAGAGATACAAAAGGGAAGAAGGATAAGTCTGAAATTCAATGCTACAAGTGTAAGGAGATGGGTCACTATGCTCCTGAGTGCAAGAAGGGTAAAACTGGAAAGGTACTCTACACTAAAGGCAGAGATTGGGCAGATACTTCAGATTCTGATGAAGAAGTGAACTATGCTCTCATGGCTACTACTGAATCAGAAACTTCTGAAAATCAGGTACCTCTAACTACCTATGCTTATAATATTGATGACATTACTCAATTAAGAATTTATCTTAAGTCATTGCATATAAGTTATAGAGATCAGACTTTAGAAAATGAGAGGATAAAATCTGAAAATTCTGAACTTAAGGTTAGAAACAAACTTGTTGAAGAAAAACTTAAAAACATGCAACAAGTTCAGAAAGAGAGAGATGATGCTGTTTGTATAGAACAGAATTTGCTTCAGAAATATAAACTAGAATCTGAGTTGGAGGAAGCAAATAAGAAAATTAGGACTTGGACTAATTCTGGAAAGGACACTCAACAGATTTTTCAAACAGGCACTGTTGGTCTAGGTTATAATGAGGGAGATGAACTCAGATTTCAAAATCAAGTTAAAATCAGACCTCATTTTATACATGGAACTAGTAAATTTTTGTCTGAAAATGAAAAAGAAGCTGTTAAAAGTAAACCAGTAAAAACTAGTGTTAAACAGGTTAATATTGGTTCAATGACAGATAAACAACTCAAACATAAACTGAAGGAGTTAAAATCTGTTGAGAAACAGAGAGTGTCAAATAAGAACAGAAATGGAAAAGTAGGCATCACTTCAGGAAATAAAGCAATGCTTGCTAGTACTAAGAAAGACATGTCATAACTGTGGTAGTACTAAGCATCTTGCAAATTTCTGCAAGAAAAATAAAAATAAAAATTCTTTACCTACCAAGTCTGAGGTAAAGAAGGATTTTGCTAGAACTAAGCCACAGACTTTATGCAAACACTGTGGAAGCACTTGGCATTCCATTTATACTTGCAGAGAATATCATGCTATCTATCATAATTATTATGAACTGAAACCCAATCTGAAATGGGTTAAAGTTGATAATGCAAGTGTAAACAATGATACTATTAGCTCAAACTCTGATAATGTTAATTCCGCTGCAAAAGCTAACAAAGTTAAGAATGTCAAAGGATCCAAGCAAGTCTGGATCCTTAAATCTAATCCTCAGTAATTGCTTGTGATTGCAGGGCAACAGGGAGGCAACCCTAGTCGTGGACAGTGGATGTTCAGGACACATGACTGGAAATAAAGCCATGCTATCAGACTATGAGGAGAAGGCTGGCCCAAAAGTTTCCATGGTGATGGCAATGTAGGAAGAACATTGGGATATGGCAATATTAATCTTGGAAATGTCATCATCAACAATGTAGCTCATGTCCCAGGACTCAAGCATGACTTGTTAACTGTGAGTCAAATCTGTGACAAGGGATATCATGTAGATTTTCAACCGGAATATTGTGAAGTTATCAGCAAATCTACAGGAAAGGTTGTTCTAGTTGGTCACAGGCAAAACAACATTTATGAAATCAAGCTTTTGATAGACTCTGTTGGAAAAGCTGTTTGCCTGTCTACAAGAATGTCTAGTGAAGAGAGTTGGAAGTGGCACAAGAAACTCTCACATTTGAACTTGAACAACATCAATGAATTGATCAGAAAGGATCTTGTAAGAGGACTCCCAAAGGCTCTGTTAAATGTTGATGGTCTATGTGATTCATGTCAGAAAGCTAAACAAAGGAAGTCATCTTTCAAGAGCAAGACAGAATTTTCAATCACTGATTCCTATCATCTTCTGCATGTTGATCTCTTTGGTCCAGTAAATGTTATGTCTATAGCAAGGAAGAAATATGCTTTAGTCATTGTTGATGAATACACCAGATTCACTTGGGTGTATTTTCTAGCAAAGAAGGATGAAACTGCATTAACTCTGATGGAGCATGTGAAGCTTCTGGACAAAGGATCAAGTAACAAAGTCAGAATCATCAGAAGTGATAATGGAACTGAGTTCAGAAATGCAACAATGGAAGAATTCTGCAAGGACAATGGAGTGAAGCAAGAATTTTCAGCACCTGGTACACCACAACAAAATGGTGTAGTTGAAAGGAAAAATAGAACCTTGATTGAAGCTGCCAGAACTATGCTTGATGAAGCAAAATTGCCAACTTATTTCTGGGCAGAAGCTGTTCAAACTGCTTGTTTTACTCAAAATGCAACACTGGTCAATAAGCATAGAAAGACACCATATGAGATGGTGAAGAAAAAGAAGCCTAACCTGAAATACTTTCATATTTTTGGGTGCAAATGTTTTGTTTTGAAGACTCATCCTGAACAGTTGACCAAGTTTGAGCTAAAGGCAGATGAAGGAATTTTTGTTGTCTATCCATTGTCAAAAAAGGCATTCAGAGTTTACAATTTGAGAACTAAAGTGATCATGGAATCTATACATGTGTCTTTTGATGATAAGAAGATAACTGGACTTGAAGACAAAGATGAATATGATCAACTGAAGTTTGAAAATGAAGATTTAAACTCTGATGAAGTAAACTCTGATGAAACAATTCTGACAGACTCTGTTGAAACAAACTCTGAACCTCTACTGGTAAACACTGGAGAAACTTCTCAGCCACAACAAAGGGGAGAACCAGTTGAGGGGGAGCATGATCAAGATGAAGACTCAAACACTGATACTGAGTCAACTGAAAAATCTGGATCAAACTCTGATGATTCAAACTCTGAAAATTCAAATTCTGACTCTGGGCAGTCAAGTTCAGGGAGAGTCTCAGCAAACGAAGATAGATCACAACAAAATCAGGAGAGCATGGATCAAGGGGGAGGATCACATGCTGACAGAAGTCATTTGCCTTCTGCTAGGAAATGGACTAAATCACATACACCTGATTTGATAATTGGTGATCCAGATGCAAAAGTGAAAACAAGAAGTGCTACTGCAAGTGAATGTCTTTTTCATGCATTCTTGTCTAAAAATGAACCAAAGAAAGTGGAAGAAGCTCTTCAAGATGCTGACTGGATAACAACAATGCAGGAAGAGTTGAATGAATTTGAAAGAAATGAAGTTTGGACCCTTGTACCAAGGCCAAAGAACAGATCTATTGTTGGTACTAAATGGGTTTTCAGAAACAAGACTGACAGTGAAGGTGTTATCACAAGGAACAAGGCTAGACTGGTAGCAAAAGTCTATTCACAACAGGAAGGAATAGACTATGATGAAACATTTGCTCCAATTGCAAGATTGGAGGCAATCAGAATTTTTCTAGCATATGCCTCTCACAAGAAATTCAAAGTGTTCTAGATGGATGTGAAAAGTGCTTTTCTGAATGGAAATCTTGAGGAAGAAGTGTTTGTTGAACAACCACCAGGATTTGTGGACCCCAAATATCCAGATTATGTCTACAGGCTAGATAAGGCACTATATGGACTTAAGCAGGCACCAAGAGCATGGTATGAGACACTTGCTCAATTTCTTCTAGAAAGTGGATTCAACAGAGGAACAATTGACAAAACTCTGTTTTATTTCAATCAAGGAAGTGACCTCCTTTTAGTTCAGATATATGTTGATGACATTATCTTTGGGTCTACTAATGATAAACTCTGTAAAAAGTTTGCCAAGCTCATGCAGTCCAGGTATCAAATGAGCATGATGGGAGAGCTTAGTTACTTTCTAGGACTACAGGTGAGAAAAAAAAATGACGGTATTTTCATTAATCAAGAAAAATATACCAGAAATCTTCTCAAGAAATTTGGTATGCTTGACTGTTCATCTGCATCAACTCCCATGGCAACAGCAACTAAATTGGACAAAAACACAGGAGTTTCAGTGGATATGACAAACTACAGGGGCATGATAGGATCACTTCTATACTTGACAGCTAGTAGGCCTGACATCATGTATGCAACCTGTCTTTGTGCAAGGTTTCAGGCAGATCCTAGAGAGCCACATCTGATAGATGTTAAAAGAATCTTCAAGTATCTCAAGGGCACCATATCATTAGGTCTGTGGTACCCCAGAGAATCAGATTTCAAGCTACTTGGGTATTCTGATGCAGACTTTGCAGGCTGCAAGATAGACAGAAAGAGCACTAGTGGAAGTTGTCAATTTCTTGGTGACAGACTTGTCTCCTAGTACAGTAAGAAATAGAAATCAATTTCCACATCTACGGCTGAAGCAGAGTATATTGCAGCTGGTAACTGTTGTGCACAGATCTTGTGGATGAAGAATCAATAGCTGGATTATGGATTGAGGTACAGTAAAATTCCTATTTACTGTGATAATCAAAGTGCTATTGCTATGACAGGTAATCCAGTACAGCATTCAATGACCAAGCACATCAGCATAAGGTACCACTTCATCAGAGAACATGTGGAAGAAGGGAATATTGAACTACATTTTGTGTCTACAGAACAACAGCTTCCAGATATCTTCACTAAACCATTGAGTGAAGCTACATTTACAAGACTGGTCAATGAACTAGGAATGGTCTCTGGTTCTGACTAGGAATGTTGGTTAGATTCAAATTTTTCTTATGTATTGTATTACTCATATTTCCTGATTGGTTAAATGCTAAGTGAACTCTGTTGATTAAACTCTGTTATGCATACTCTGTTAAACTCTGTCAGCATGCCTGTATGTCATACACTGTTAATAAGTTTGATAAACTCTGTGAACTCTGAGTTAATTTTTGTCTGAATGAAAACACCAATGAAGAAATATGTATGAAGCATGATTCTCAGCAATTAATCATGAATCTTTCTGAGTTATTGTGATCTAATCTTAGATTGTGCAGAAAGTTAACACAGCATGATACTGGTTCATATTTATAGCATCTCTTGGTTTATTTTGTCCTAAACTCTGAGTCTATAAATACTGTGTGCATTACCTTACATGAATAACTACTGATGTTGATGAACTCTAAACTCTGTTAGTTATACTCTAGTAGAATAAAATGCTTACTGGAATACCCCAAAGAAAATGTATATAGGTTGTTATACTCCTTTGAGATTATGTTGGATACTAGGATGACCCAGGAACTTATTGGTATATAATATGTGCTAAAATTCTCTGATTTTTGGTGACTAGTTAAATACTAGGATGACCCAGGAACTTATCAAAATGATAAGGGCTAAAATTTTGAAATTTTGGTGACTGGTTCCAACCTCTAATTACTGGAATGAAAATATATATATATATATATATATATATATATAGAGAGAGAGAGAGGGGGTATAAAATAAATTAAAAGTTACTGAATATAGATTGATTACTACAGAGTTTAACTTTCATCATACAGTCAGTGTTTACTATGATAGTTTGTGCATCCAGTGTTTATTGATTTACTTTATGGATTTTATGAAAAATTAGATGCTCTAAAAATTGATTTAGTAAACTCTGCTTCACACACATATTTTCACAATTGTGCAATTTATGAAAGGGTTTCGGTGATAAAGTTGGAGAATTGACAAACACTGTTGATTCGTGGTTCGTACTCTAAGGTAAATTTTCATTTGGATAATTTGAAAATTTTGGAGTAAATAGGGCTTTTGACAACTTTTAATAAGTGTATTTTTGATGAATTTGTTCCTAATATGATTACTTTAATTAGTTTTCATATTCTCTTCTTTGATTTATTTCCTTGAAGAACAGTTCATAAACATAAAAAATTGCAGAACACACTGAATAAGATTAGAGCAACAGAATTTTTCATTGATAATAAGAAAGAGATTACAAGCAAGTATTACATCTTTTTGTTCTCTCTATCTGCTAATCTATTCAACAGGAAAATAAAAGGTCAAGTCCAAACCACTCCATTGTTAGCAAACATCCCAGATCCCATCTTTGCCACTTTATTTGGGTGGAAGTTGAAGGGATAAGTTATTTTTGCTGACATATTCATTAACAATGGTTGGTGGTGTTGGATGAGGATGCCTTCGAGGAAAGCCATGCTAATGTTTCTTGGAGAGCAGCATCGATGTCGATCACTCTTGCAGGTTTTTCTCTCTCGATCTCTTCCAGACCGGCATCCATCTGCAGCCACAGAGTTTCAAGTTGCCTTTCCCAGTCAAACGCATCAAACTCTTCACGCGTATAACTGAAGATATCTCTATTCTCTACGAGATGGAGATTCTTTTCTTTGATGGTAAGGTTTGACATTGTTTTTAAGAGTGTGTTGTATTGAAGGGTTTTTGATTTTTCAGGAGAGGATGAAAGGTTAAAGAGATAATGAACTAATCTGAACAAGTCTCTAGGCCTTAAATAGAGATGGGTAAGCAACGAAGTATTAAATCGCTTCGTATTCTGGTTATTAATAGTTACAGGTAAACGCTTCCTATTCTGGTTTTAATTGGGTCCAGGTATTTTAAGAGAGTGTTATTTGATTTTCTTTTAAAATCAAATATTTTATTGTTTTAATTTGCAAAATACACTTCTTAAAAATACGCGCACGTGACCCACTCACCCATTAATGTGATCCACTCACCCATTAATGTGTCCCACTCACCCATTATCGTGTCCCACTACACATTAATCTAGGAACTGATTGAGTGTTTGATTAAATAAGAGATTGAGTTTTTTAAATTACTCTAATTACTTTTGTGTCCAAACGGTTGTGTTTTATTTTTACATCTCACAGTTATCTCACTTTTCACTTGGACATTCTCGCAAACACCTTTCCTTCATACATTTCTCTTAGGGATTCTTGCCAATTTCTTAACTCAATGGCTTCTAAACCATTCACTGCTCTTGGTCTACGGTTTGTCCCTAACAACTATGAAGCTCCACTCTATCATGAACGTGTTCCAGAAGCGTTTCATCTAATGCAGAATTTCTTGAGAGACTCAGAGATTGGACAAGCTCTGGTTGGACCTGATACTCTCTCTGCATCTTAAATTGCTACTTTTTGGCAAAACTCAGTCTATGTGGATGGAGGAGAGAATGGGACTCCTAACATCATCTTCACTTATGAAGAACAAGAGTTTGTGATTACTCCACAAACTATCAGAGATACAATGGGGTTTGATACACATACATCTTATACTCTTGTTAATGAAACTCTATTGAGAGAGATGCTACAAGAGATAGGTTACATGGAATCTCTTGACAAGCTTGGCGGTATAAAGAGACCTAATCTCAGGAAGGAATGGAACTTTTTCTTTGATTGCATTACAAGGACATTCCAGAAGAAAGTCACCAACTGGGATGCCATTCCAATAGACAGTCTACAAATCGGGTATTCTCTACTCTATGGTAGTAATTTTGATTTTCGTAGATATGTTCTGATGAATTTAGGTGATAAACTGTTAGAGTCTACTACAGTTTATTATGCTCGATTTTGTCAAATGCTGTTCAATGCTTGTGTACCTGTTCTAGAGATTGCTGATACTGATGAAATTCAGCCTTTTAGAGTCAACAAGAGAATATTCTTAGATATGACTAATAAGGATGTTGGTAAAGAAAATCTCCCTGCCTTTGTTCTGCCACTTGCTTTGCAGAATTTTCTCAATCAACCTCAGGACCAACAACAACCAGAACCACAACCACAACCACAACCAGAACCACAACCAGAACCACAACCTGAACCACTAAACATTGATCATACTCAAACACCAAACACTGAATCACCTACATCACCTACTCACTCAGCACCTACAAAACAACCTTCACACACTCAACAAACAAACTCTGAATCATCACAATCTCCATCACAACCACAGCCTAAAACAACAAGAGGCAGAGTAAAGTCAGCACTAAACACTGAAAGACATGCAAGAGTTAAGAAGGCAATAGAGAAAAAAATGAAAGCAAAACAGACATCTCCTAGAGCTGTTTATACTAGAAGAATGGAAAGAATAAAACAAATGGCAAACATACCTAAGTCACTCTCAGTGGTAGCACAATCTCCACAATCTAGTGAAGAGGATTCAGATGAAGTTCCTCTAGAGAAGAGAAGAAAACTGGTAATCTCTGATTCTGTGGATGAAACTGTTGAAGCTCCAGAGGTGGTTTCACAGCAAACACCTACTGTTGAGGTTGAAAAAGATGAAATCCCTGCATAGGTTGAAATACCTGCAGAGGACAAAATGCCTGCAGAAGAGGATACTAGAGATGGCTTTTCTCCAATGAATGATATTCTTGATTCATTTATGCCATTCTCTGATCCTATCTCTGATACTGGTGTAGCTGATCAACCTACGGTTGTCCTTTCTGAAACTGTAGCATCACATACAGAGTTACTCTCAGATGCTCACCAAACTGTTGAAGGAGGAGATGAGATTGATCAAGCAACCAAGGCTACTTCTCAGTATATGCCTGTTGATGACAAAAATGTAAACTCTGTTGCTGAGTCTGAGCAACATGAAGCAAATCTTGACAAGGCTACACTTGAAGATGAACATGCTAAAGCTGCAAGTGTTGAACCTGAAGGTGAAAGCAGTGCAAACTCTGATTCTTCTCTGAGTGCACCAGTACAAACAGACAATAGACATACACCTTTTACTCAACCTTGTACGTCTCATGAAGTTGAGAGAGCAAGACTTGCACAATCTGCTGCTGACTGGTACAAAGAGGATTGCATTTTTCCATGAGGGAGAGCAGTTGATTTTGTTAAGCAAACTGCTGATACTATCTCCAATCCAGAGATTCTTTCTTGCTTAAAAGCAACTGTAGTTCAAGTCAAAACTCTGGATAGAAGATTTGATGACATTACAAAGGTAATCACTGATTTGAGGACTGAGATCGTAATTAGAGACATGAAAATGGAAAGAGAGTCAAAACTCATGCATACAAAATTTTCTAAAACTCAAGACAATCTCTTTGCCAGGCTGGGTGAAGTTGAAGACAATCAGTCTGCCTTGTCTGTTAAAATTGATTCTATTGCTACCTCTTTGGAGTTGATTACCTCTATACTCATGCCTGATGATGTCAAAAAGGGGGAGAGAGTAGCTAAACACAAGTGCAAGCAATCTCAAACTCTGATCAGAAGGGATGGTGCTGGAGATGGAGGAGTAAGTAGTAAAGGAAAGAACAAAACTGAAGAATTTCAAACTTTGAAAACTACCAAGTTATCTAAATCACAGTTTGTTGGGATAAATACTGATACTCAAGGTACTTCAAAGACCAAGAGTTTGCTATTACCTGCTAATCCACAGACTGATGAAGAATTGGCTGCTAAGTTGTTTATTGAAGAGAATGAGGAAGGAGTTACAATTGAGGACATTGAAGCTGAAGAAAAGAGTTTACAAGAAGAACATCTCAAGGCTTTAAAGTCTGGTAAGATAAAAAGAGGAAAAGCTCCTAGGCCTGTTGTTAAAGGTGTTGTGATCAAGGAAAGGGCTGATGTTAGTCAGAGATCTCAGTTTTCAAAGGAAACAATGGCAGCAGAAGCTCAACTCAAGCTGAAAGGCATTGAAGGAGAAAGTTCACAGAAGAAAGTTACAACGTCTGTTGCATCACAAGTTATGACCACACCTTTACAATCTTCTCAGTTGAAATCGGTTTTTGGGAAAGGAACAATTCAAGATCAAAATATATTATCTGGAGTTTCTATGAATATTTCTGATGGAAGAGCATTGTCTGGTAAAGTTGGAAACAATAAGGGTGGACTAGGTTCACACAAAGACAAAAGGCATTATACTGGTCCTAAAGATCCTTCTTCACTGGCTGTTCCAGGTCGTGGTGTCACTCAAGAGAGTTTGGACAGACTGGAATCAGTACAGTTAGTTTATCAAAAGAGTTTAAAGAAGGACTTTCTCTTGTACTTCATGGCTGATGGGACAGTATTTAAAATTGGTGAGAATGATATTGGCTTGAAATATTGGGAAGAACTAGAATATGTTCTATATCTTTTCAAGGTGAATAGTCAAAGGACACAATCAGTTGCTAATGTGCTCAGAAAGAGGATGCTTCAGAATTTGGCAATCAGAGGAGAGAAGTATAATAGCAGATATGTTCCTAAGTACAGGGATTACAATGGAAATCTTATTGCAATGATGAAAGGTACTGCAAAATTAAAGACTGATTTGGGAATCACAGTACTTGACTTCAATTCACAGTCAGAAGAAGTCAAATTTATCAGACTGGGAAATGAGATGAGAAGGAACAAAATCTATGATCTTAGGGCTGCTATCTACCAGACAGATGAGAGTGATCCTCAGCTCAGAGAGATTAAAGAAGCTATGGAGATTGAGCTTGAAAATGCAGAAAGAAGATTGCTCATAGATTATCTCAGAGCTATGCCAGATCTTGAAGAGATAAGAGATTAAGGTCTGTAAGGATTTTCTTATTCTCTGTAGATTTTGTTAAGTAGAAGCTTAAACTCTGAATTTGTATAAACACTGTATTTGTCTATTTGTTTTGACATCATCAATTATTGTCATTAACTTGTGCATTTTTGCTAATGAACAAGTTGGGGGAGATTGTTAAATATAATTGATGTGTTTTAATCAGTGTTTAAGTGTTACAGTGAATTATCAGAGTTTAGCTGGAAGCGGTCAGAGTTTAGTGTAAACCCTGACAGATGGAAGCTCGACAGAGTTTGTCAAACTCTGTCTGGAGGAAGCGTCTACTGGTCAACAGTGATTGAAGATTTATTATGGAAGCGATATCTTTGAAGATTGGATAGCTATCAAAGAGATCGAGTTGACTTAGAAGACGTGTGACAATCTGTAATTGATATCATTGTATAGCTGATTATTAGGAATATCAATTAGAGATTGTATCGAAGCTGTATGTTTTATAAATACAGTTAGGTTAACCCTAGAAGGGTATCGTACAACGAATTATCTTTATTGTAACCTAGCAGCTCTTTGTGATAGTTTACATCACGAAGAGGGTTCTTAATACCAGAAGTTTTTAAGTGCATAAACGTATTACTTGTTAAACTCCCATACGAATTTGATTATTAATTGTGTATTTGAAAGGCATATGACTCAGCCTATTTGTAGTTAGAGGATCCTAATCCAATTAAAGTAGTTTGTAATAAGTAAATAATATCAACTGTCACAGGAATCTCATAAGGTGACAACTGTCAGAAGAAAAATCAACAAGTCAATCTATAGTTTTGATGTTTCACACTGAAGAAGATTCAGTTGCCTGATCAAGCATCAGTGTAGCATTGAAATACATGGATTTATTTCAAGGACAGAGGTTTCTATAAGTGATAAGAAACAATATCAGTTCAGAATGATCGGAGAGAGTGAAGAAAAGAAAAAGACCACAGTTTAATGTCAAGATGAAGAACAGAGATTGGAGTTAGTCGTTCATGAACCAGACAGTACATCGAGCGTCAACAAAAGTCCAGTGTATGTTCGTTATTATAATTACGTGGTCCACAGTGAAGTTTTGACTATTAAAAGGAGTTGTATTAATTCTATTTTAATTAATTAAATCAAATAGTTAATTTAATTAAATAAATTAATTCTATCAGAATTAATATATTTGTTAAAGTAATTATTAGATTAATTAAATAAGAATTAATCTGAAAAAGAAATAATTAATTAAGTGATTTATATAAATCATTTAGTTAATTATAATCTGAAAATATATAACAATATAACTATCTATGGATAGTTATACCGATTGTTATATATAGTTCAAAAGGATAGTCATACAAAGGGAATGGTTTGGACAGTCATATTAAGTTCAAATAATAGTTATACCGAAAGTTATATTCAAGTCAAGTGGCTATTGGACAGTCATATTCAGTTCAGTGGATAGTCATACCGAAAGTTATATTTAATGGGACAGTCATATTTCTTTCAGTGGATAGTCATACCGAATGTTATATATGTGTTAATTGATTGTTATATCAATTAAAACAACACAATATGACTATGGACGGAATATAAAGATCAGAAGCAGCAAAGAGGCAGAAGACAATTCACTTACAACTTCTGAAAAATCCCAGCAGTTCATATCTCTCTCTCTCAAGCTCAAGAACACTTACAAACATAATTCTGGAAATTCAAGTTCATCTCTTTTGTAATATTCTATCCGTTGGAACTTGTTTATGTGTGGTTCTTGTAATACTAGCGAATTAAGTTTCCTAGTTCACAACTTGATATCTTGATTTTAATTAACTAAATTAGAAAAGTTCATGTCGAATTTTCTAATTAGTTATTAATTACTTGATAATCATTTGGATTGATTTTGTAACACCCATCAAGTTAATATATTGTTATATTCAACTTGAAATTTGTGTTGTATTATTCCGCTCAAATTTGTTTAAGTTAAATTTTATTTAAAGAACAAATTTCGATAAAATGGTATAGATTGTATTCAACCCCCCCTTCTACAATCGTATCGGACCTAACAATTGGTATCAGAGCCTATTGATTGATATACAAATCAAGATCCTAATTTTATTCCGCCAAAAATCAATCTTGAATTTTTAACTCTCTTAAAAATTCGTCATGTCTTCAAAAAGTATTGTTAAGATTCCTATGTTTAATAAGGACAATTATTCAATGTGGAAAAATAAGATGGAGTTGTTCCTTGATGTCGCAAATTCCAAATATTTGGGTGTTCTACAGAATGGACCCATAATTCCAATTCAACATACAACTGAATCAATAGTTGGAGGAGTTGTTGTAACACCTGCATCAACTAGTCCAAAGCCTGCTTCTTCTTTTACTCCGGATGAAAAGGAGGATGCTGGACTAGATAAGAATTTGAGACTTATTCTGATAGATTCCCTAGATGCTGTTATGTACAGTCATGTCATAAATTGTAAAACTGCAAAGCACATGTGGGAAACCATTGAGACTATTAATGAAGGGACAGATGAGGTTAGGGAGAACAGACTTCAAATTTTGACTTCTGAATATGAACATTTTAGAGCTGGTCCTAATGAGGGCATTCAGGAAGTGTTCGAAAGGTATAACAAAATAATCAACAACTTGCAAGTTCATGGCAAGCAATATACACAGAAGGAGATTAATATGAAGTTTTTGTTGACAATGCCCACTCATCTTGAACACAGGATAACGGCCATCAGAGAATCGAGAGATCTGAATAAGATTGCTCTTGAAAGGTTGTTTGGTGTTCTGAAAACCTATGAACTGGAACAAGTACAGCAGAGGGAGGTCACTGGAAAAGGAAGGGTGCCAAGTTCATCTACAGCTCTTGTAGTTGAAGCACCAAAGGAAGTGGAAGCTAAGGTTGTTCTACCTTACAGCTCAGACAAGGAACAAACTGAAGTTGAACAGGGTCAAACACCACCTATTCAGGATGGTGGAGACTTTTACTCACTTGAAGAGCTAGATCAACTTGAAGATGAATCCATGGCATTAATGGTAAGGCAATTTGGCAATTTTAGATTCAGAAGAAATCCAAAGTACAGGTTCAAGTCAAATAACAGATTCCAGAGAGGAGGCTCTTCTTCCTCTAGTAACAGGGGAGGATACAAAACTGGATCTGTTGACAGAAGCAAATTTCGTTGCTTCAACTGTAATGAATTGGGGCATTTTGCCACTGAATGCCAGAAACCCAAGCAAACTCAAAGAAGAGACTTTGCTGCTGAGAAGAAGAAACCTGGGAAAGCTTATGTTGCAGCCGGTAAGAGTTGGGATGACACGGATAGCGAAGATGAAGAATATGGAAATCTTGCGCTAATGGCAATTGGTGAATCATCTGATCATCAGAACGGACAGGTAACTCTTACTGACACTGAATTAATTCGTAGTCTATATAATTCCTTAGGTAATGCACAAACTGGATATAATAGACTAGATCTACTAAGCACTAAACTTGGAAATGAAGTGTCAGAATTGAAAAAGATTCACATTAATCAAGATCAACAAAGAGATGAAATAACAATGCTTCTCACCAAGGAGAAATCTATTCTAGAAGTTGTTGGCAAACAAATGGCTAGAATTACTGAACTTGAAACGCAGGTCAGGGCTTGTTATAATTCTGTTAAAATTTCCAAGGAGTTCTTTAACAAACAAGCTGTTGAACAAACAGTAGGGATAGGGTATGGCTACAACGAAGCTGTTGGATTGTTGGGCATAAATTCCCCTAACCTTGTTAGTGCTGAAGAAAGAGGGATACCGCATGTTCTTAAGAAAGTTAAAGATCCCCTCTTTAAGAAATCTGATGCTGGACCACCAGATATTCTTTCTATGGTCATCCAGGAAGAAATAAGAAATGAGGACAGTGCTAATGGCATTGTTCTTGAAAATGTCAAAACTACTAAGAAACCAGTTAAGCATGTTGAGTTAACTAGTTCGTCTAAAAGTAGTTTAAGTGACGAGCAGTTGAAAAAGAAAAATACCATGTCTGATATGCACACCATGCCTATTAATGATCCATCTCATAAATCATGTGGTATTATTAATTGTATAACTTGTGCTTTTAATAGTATGCGAGCATATTTTAATGGTAGCTATGCATGTGATAAACAGACTGCTCCGCGACAGCATATGAACAGGAACAATAATGTTCGGTCAAAGACTGTTATTCCTTCTCAAGTTAGGAGAGAGACATTTGAACCTAAGAACAAACAAAGGGTTACGAAGAATGTTTACCAGGTCAAGTGTCCAGTCAATGACACAAGTGCCCGTGCTGTTAAAGAAACATGGATACCTAAAATAAAACAAAAGATTTTCAAATCTGTTTATAAGGTTAAATGTTTATTGGTTAAAGATGTTAAAATTAAAAGTGTTGCTTTGCCTGATAAAGACCAATATTTTAAAACCGCAGGACCCAATCAAATTTGGGTTCCGAAGAAGGTTTAATCCGTTTGTCATTGTAGGGTATTGAGCAGGTTGAACGTGTAACCTGGATCTTGGATAGTGGATGTTCAAGGCATATGACTGGAGATAGAACCCTGCTAACAAACGTGGTGGAAAAGGCCGGCCCAGTAGTTACCTTTGGAGATAACAGCAAAGGTAGAACTGATGGATATGGCAGACTTGAAGCTGGAAATGTTATCATAGAAGAAGTGTCCTTTGTAAAAGGACTTGAGCATAATTTGCTCAGTATCAGTCAATTCTGCGACAAAGGATTTGATGACCATTTTAACAAAAAGAATTGTCTGATTTCTCACAAAAGAAGTGAACAACCATCGCTGACTGGAGTCAGAAAAGGAAACTTGTATGTAGCTAACTTGAATACGGGAAGCACTGAAGAATTCAATTGCTTCTATTCTAAAGCGTCCACAGATGAAAGTTGGCTATGGCACAAGAAGCTCTCTCACCTGAATTTCAAAACAATGAACTCTCTTGTTAAAAGAGAATTAGTGAGAGGTTTGCCTTCTATGGAATTTACACAAGAAGGACTATGTGACGCATGCCAAAAAGGGAAGATAAAAAGGGCAACTCACAGGAGCACTAATACATCATCAATAACTGAACCATTACAATTACTTCATATGGATTTGTTTGGTCCAGTTAATGTGATGTCAATGTCAAAGAAAAGATATGCTCTAGTGATTGTTGACGATTTCTCTAAATTCACATGGGTTTTGTTCTTACATTCGAAAGATGAAACTCCACAGTTAGTGATTGATCATATCAAGTTGATTGAGCTTGATTCAATGTATCCAGTAAGAGCGATAAGGTCAGATAATGGAACTGAATTCAGGAATGCAGTTCTAAATGAATTCTGTACTGAGAAAGGTATAACAAGACAGTTCTCGGCTCCAAGAACTCCTCAGCAAAATGGGGTAGTTGAAAGAAAGAATAGGACCTTGGTTGAAGCTGCTCGTACTATGCTAAGTGAATCAAGGCTTCCATTAAGCTTTTGGGCTGAAGCTGTCAATACTGCATGCTATACCCAGAATCGAACGCTGATCAACAAAGACTTAATGAAGACACCTTATGAAGCGTTAACAGAAAAGAAACCAACACTCAAGTACTTTCATGTATTTGGAACAAAATGCTTTGTGCTAAAAGAAGGAGACGATCAAGGTGGTAAATTTGAAGAAAAAGCACATGAAGCAATTTTTGTGGGTTATACAAGAAGAGCATATAAGGTGTATCTAATTGATCAACAGAAAACAATGGAAAGTGTCAATGTTACATTCAATGACACAAAACTTCCTAATATCCAAACTGAAGATTCATCTAAAAAGCTGTCTTTTGAAGATATGACAGATCTAGAATCAGATGATGATAGTCCACCTGATGTGTTTGCTGATGCTAATGACAACAATGTCAATGATGAGACTAATCAGAATAATGGTGATGAAAATCATGATAATGTTGAAAGTGTCACTAATGATTCTGAACAATCGTCTAATCAGCCTGGCAACAACTCAGGGGGAGTTAATGAAGGATCTACTAGTCATATTCAACATCATAATGAAGATCAAGGCGAATCATCAAGATTAAATCTTCCAAGACAGACTGTCTGGAATAGAGCTCATCCTTTTGAGCTAATCGTTGGTGATCCAGATGTTGGTGTAAAGACTAGAAGAGCTTTTCAAAATCAATGTAATTATTCAGGGTTTCTATCTGAAATGGAACCTAAGAAAACTGAAGAAGCTCTTTCAGATCCTGATTGGGTGATTGCTATGCAAGATGAACTCAATCAATTTAAACAACAAGAAGTGTGGAAGCTGGTGCCCAGACCGACAAATAAAACAGTGGTTGGTACAAGGTGGGTATTCAGAAACAAACTTGATGAAGATGGAACAGTAACAAGAAATAAAGCAAGACTGGTAGCAAAAGGTTACTCACAATCTGAAGGCATTGACTATGATGAAACCTATGCTCCAGTGGCTAGACTTGAGGCCATAAGGATATTCTTGGCATTCGCAGCATTTTCAAACTTTAATGTTTATCAAATGGATGTCAAGAGTGCCTTTCTGAATGGAAAACTGGATGAAGAGGTATATGTAGAACAGCCACCTGGTTTTGAAGATCCAGATTTATTGGGGTATGTTTACTTTCTCTTTAAAGCTATATATGGTCTTAAGCAAGCACCAAGAAAATGGTATGACACACTCTCTGAATTTCTACTTGAAAATGAATTTACAAGAGGTGTCATAGACAAAACTCTCTTCACAAAGAAACATAAAAAAGATACGATATTAGTCCAAATCTATGTGGATGATATAATATTCGGGTCTACTAATGATATTCTTTGCAAGAAATTTGCCAAGTTAATGCAGGGTAAGTTTGAAATGAGCATGATGGGTGAGCTGAAGTTCTTTCTTGGATTGCAAGTAAGTCAAAGGACAGATGGAATATTTATCTGTCAATCCAAGTATGTCAAAGAGCTTCTCAAGAAATATCAAATGGAGGACTCATCTTCAGCAAGAACACCATCATCGACAGCGGTCAAATTTGGAGCATGTGAAAATTCTATCAAGATAGATATCACAAGCTACAGAGGTATGATAGGCTCATTACTTTACCTTACTGCAAGTAGACCTGATATTATGCATGCTACGTGCTTGTGTGCAAGGTTCCAATCGGATCCTAGAGATGTTCATCTCATTGCTGTTAAACGAATCCTGAGATATCTTAAGGGTACGCCTAATTTAGGCATCTGGTACCCTAAAGATTCTGGTTTTAATCTTGTTGGATATACAGATTCAGATTATGCAGGAAGTGTTGTGGATAGAAAAAGCACCTCTGGGAGTTGTCAATTCCTAGGTGGTAGACTGGTTTCCTGGTACAGCAAGAAACAACAAACAGTTTCCAACTCAACAGCTGAAGCTGAATATATAGCTGCTGGAAGCTGTTGCGCACAGATTTTGTGGATCAGGAATCAGCTGAGAGACTATGGTTTTGTACTAGATAAAATTCCTATTTTATGTGACAATACAAGGGCCATAGTTATCTCTAACAATCCTGTGCAGCACACAAGGACAAAGCATATTGACATCAAGTATCATTTTATTCGAGAGCATGTCATGAATGGTACCGTGGAGTTACTTTTTGTACCTACGGAAGAACAAACAGCAGATATTTTTACTAAGTCTCTTGACGAATCCACATTCACCAGACTTGTTGGTGAATTGGGTATGTTAAATAGTCCTAGTAATTAAACTAGTTAATATCTGAGGTTTGATCTTTAATAATTTTCAAGTGATTATTGTGTACAATATTTGTTATTTGAAATCACTTGTATAATTATTTTATCAACTTATAATGTTGCTTGTTTCTTCTTAAGGTTTTATCACTATCTTCGTTATACATCTCTAAATACTTCTTGTAATTTTAGAGTGAATCATTTTCCTTAAAAATATTTTTCTCGAATTTTACTAGCTGTAGTTTATGAGAAATCTATTTTTCTTGAAAATGTTTTTATTTTAAAATCAGTTTCATTATTTTTTTTATGTTTAATAAATTATATTTTTTTCTTTTTTTCTTGAATAATTTTCTATATGGAAATTATTTTATTAGAAAATTGATATTTATTAATTCACCAAAAATAATTTTGTATATATTCAATATTTTATTTATTTTGATTTGTAATGTTTGTCCTTTTGTTATTAATGTTTGATCTCGTAAAAAGGACTACCTATGATCGTGTGTTTAATTGTTATTAGGTTTGCTGATTTTAGTGTAAGTTATTTTACTAATTTTTGGCTTGGTTTTTGATAGAAATTAAATTGCTTCATTTTTAGAATTTGCTAGTTCTAAATATCCTGTTAATATTTAGATTTTAGGATAGTTATATTTGTTGTTTTGTTTATATTACAATAGATATAACAATTAATCTGATTGTTATATTTGTATTTTAGGGTAAATATAACTCTAATTAGTATATAGTTATATTTTTGTTTTGTTTGAAATATAAATGTCGAAAATTCAATTTTGCATTGTCATACTCTTTGTTTTTCGATAGTCATATTAGTGTTATCTTGTTAATAAGACTGTTATATAACTATGTAATTAGGATAGTCATATTACGTTTATACGTAATATAACTATCGGTATGACTATCAACCGATAGTCATATCTTGTGTGTGTTAGATAGTCATGTAAGTTAATTAAACTAGTATATAACTATGAATATAGGATAGTTATATTTTGTTTAACACGTAATATAACTATCGGTATGACTATCAACCGATAGTCATATCTGAGCTGAATTATATATAAATCGTTAGTAATATTGATAGTTATATTCAGTTATATTATCTTTTCAGCGTGTTAAGTCACCTGAGACACTATTTCGAACGATACATACATATACACGGTGTATAACTATCGAATTGCTGCCGAATTACTGTCTCAATCACACTCGAATCACAGTTCTAAGAACAAAATTCGATTACCCATTCAATTATCTTCAAAACCGTTGCTTAAATGTAAGATTTGGTTGTGTTTTGAAGATTTTTTTGTTAAAAAACTTCGGATTTTCGATTTGAAATTCAAGAACGTTGGTTGTGATTTTTCAAAAACTAAAAATAGACGTGTGTTTGTGATGTTATGGAGATCATTGCCTCAAATTTTCAAAATTTTTGGTGAAGAATTCGATTATTCGAATTTTTATTTATTTATTTATTCGAATTTTGTGTATTAATTAGTTTAATTGCTGAATTTTGCAGATTCTCTAAGGTTAAAATTTGATTTGGAATGGCTGACACTTATAATAATTTTGAGATTGTTAATCACAACTTTATTGGATATTTTAATCCCGAGGATTGCTCGGTGGATCGTTTCAAACCGTGGATATCTTTTCTGAACGATCATAATGTCTGTAGTCATGCTATAACTGCAAATGTTCCCATGAAATTTGGTCCGCTTAAACTAATGTGTACTACAGCTATGGTGGCCTCAGACAATAGATCATTTTCTTTCAACTTCAGCGATAAGACATATACAGTGGATGAATCTGTCTTCAATGCTGCTCTGAGACTGCCTACTGAACAATTTAATGAGCCTCCTTCAATTGATGAGTTGACACATTTCTTCACACATCTGAATTATCAAGGTCAATTGGATCTTAAGCGTCCCCCGAAAAGTAACCTGGTTCAAGAATGGAACATATTCTTCGAAATCATTGCAAAGGTCTTTGCTAATTCTACCAAGAGTAACAACACTGTCATCACGGGAATGTTGCGGTCTATTGGTTACTCAATTGCTTACAACAGAAGAATCAATTTTGGTAACTTGCTCTGGCCTATTTTGATAAATCGTGTGAAGAAAGCTAGGAAGAACTTTGAGAAAGGTAAACTGGTTAAATGTCATTATCCTCGATTTTTGACATTAATTTTTAATCATCTTATGCCTACGGATCAGCCTACTCCTTTTCAAAATGACCGAGTTCAATGGTCTGGTAAACCAAATAAGAAGTTCTACACAAGGTTGGATACTTCTGGTACTCTGGCGCATGTTCCAGTAGTCATAACACCATATATGTCTACATTCATAAATTTGCCAAATGTTATGGCTCAACCAGTTGCTGAGCTACTTGCAATTGAACAAGCTCCAGAACCTGAAGCAGAACACACAGCTACTGAACATCAACCAGAACCTGAACCGTTAATTGATCCTGAACCTCACTATCAAGTGGATCAACCCATTCAGACTGAAGATGTTGGAAATGTAAATGATCAGGTATTTGACTCAACTTCTACTCAATCTCAATATCTTTCTGATAGTCAAACAAGTGCGAGAAATGACCAAGGGGCTGTACAACCACAACCTCTAACCCAGGTCAATACACCAAATACTAAATCCAAATTCTCCAAACACTATCAAAGAAAGAAATTGTCAGTCAAACGATACAATCTGAGTAGTGATATTCTGAGTGAAACTACAGTTCTGCCTTTACAAAAGAAAAGTAAAACTACATCTGAGTCAACTGTAAACCCTTTCATTTCATCAACCACTCCCTTGTTACTTACAATGGGGGAAGACATTTTCTCAAATGAAGCTGAAAACACTCTCATGCAAGTTGACCAAGTTACAGTGCCTGCCATTGTTACGGCAGAAGAACTCTCACAGGTTGATAGGGATTTGCGAACTCCCATTGCACCACCACTGACCTTCCAAGAGGAGGCTAAGGTGATTTCTCCTGCAGGTACAATGGATGCAGCTATGGATTATGAGAGGAGTGATGTGAGAATTACTTCAAATCTGAGTGAAACACTAGCACGTGAGGTGAGTGATACTCAGAGAGCTATTGAAGTGAGAGCACACACTGACACAAACACTCTGTCTCTTATGGAACAACTTGCTCAAATGAAAGAAAATCTTGCTCAAGCTGAAGAGGATAACAAGAACTTAAGATTTGATATGGATAACATGAGAACTATCCTCAACAACAAGATCAGTGCACTCAAGCTAACTCAACAACAAGCAATTGAAGACTCTGGAGATGTCACAGTGGCTCAAGATCTCATTATATCTTCAATGTCAAATCAGATTGAAGATATTCAGAATAACATGAATGAACATCACGTGTCCACTGAACATCGACTTAGTTAGATTGAAAGGCAGAATGCACTCCAAGCAAAAGGGATGACTCACTTGTATAACATCATTACTAGAACTATCACTCCAACAGAAGAAGAAAGAAAGTTCTTTGAAGGTCAAGATGGAGGAGGTGATGGTGATGAACGTGACCCGAAGCCTGCTGATTTTGTTCCCTCTGTAGAGGATTCATCAACTAAGGGGGAGAAGTCAAGACATGAAGGAAGTTCAAGTAAATCTAAATCTGATCAAGGAGCTGATCAAGGTGATAGGAGAGATAAAGGGAAGAGGAAAGAAATTGGAAGTTCAAGTAAATCTAAATCTGATCAAGGAGCTGATCAAGGTGATAGGAGAGATAAAGGGAAGAGGAAAGAAATTGGAAGTTCTGACATGCATGAAGAACCTGAAGATATTGAAGGTTACTACTACACAGGTGAACCAGATAGTATTGACATGTTTGCTGATTTAAAGTTCACAGATGTGGGAGAAGTATTACCTGAACCAGATCTCAGGGACTGGGAAGATGAAATGCCCATAGACTCAGAAGCTGAAGCTGAACAGATACGTCTAGATTTTGAAGCTGAAGCAGAAATTGACAGACAAGAAGCTCAACTAAAATTGAGAGATGATAGGCTTAAAAAGACATTGGACTTGATTGCTCATAAAGAAAAACTTCAAAAAGAGGAAGCTGCAGCAATGCAACGCCAACATGCACTTAAGGTACAAGCTAGGAGAACATACATCAGATTAAAAAGTGGTGACAAGTGGGAACGAGCTCAAAAAGCTATAGACTCACCACAAACGTCTGAATATGATGATCGTCGGCTAAGTGCTATTCTTGATGAATTTAAGAATTCAAATCCAATATATGAAGGGTATGTGAAAGCCTTACAAACAGAAGTCGTCAGGATATCTTCTGCTTTTGAACCAAGAACCGATGAGTTAGTAATTTTCGTTGAATGTCATAATGTTGGAACATTCAGAGTGTCCCTTCAATTCTTTTATGATAGATCTTTGACAGAACTCTGGGCTCTTAGACCAAAGGTAAGAACATCCTCTAAGTTGGGAATACTACTTCATGAAAAGTTCAAAGAGTTTGCTGAAAGAGCTGGACCGGAAGTGATAGAAGAGCCTAAGCAAGTGAAGTTTCTTAAGGGTGAAGTGATACATACAATCAAACTTCAGACGAAAGATTTGTATGAGCACTCTGCTAAACACTTGGTATTTGTGGAGTACATTCTTAGAAATCATGGATTTACTTCTCAACTTAAACGGGAAACTGCAGATCATATCAAATCTTATGCTCAAACCAATGTGAAAGACTATGTAAAATTCAAAGGTGAGTTGAGGAAATCACTTGGAATTCCATTGGTACTTCCTACAAGGCTATCATCAAGGAAAGAAATGTTAGTTGATGTTGAGCTACATAAAAGCCTACCAGTCCTGAATGAAGAAGAAGAAGAAGAAGGAGAGTTCAGACCTGGAGGAAGTGAAAACTGAAGAACCGCTCTACTTGTGATATTTTTAGAGCTTAGATAGAACAAGATAGCATAATTATACTATGTGATCAGTCTAGAGGATCATCTATCTTGTATTTATCTTTTCTGTTTGAATCTGGATAATGTTATATATGAACCAGAACTTTTTCATTATTTACTTAGCATTTAAAGTTTTATTCTTTACTTATTTAATTGGGATTAGTTGAAGAATCCTCTAGGTATTTGCTTGTTACTGTCTAACAAACAAATAGGGGGAGATTGAAAGGCATATGACTCAACCTATTTGTAGTTAGAGGATCCTAATCCAATTAAAGTAGTTTGTAATAAGTAAATAATATCAACTGTCACAGGAATCTCATAAGGTGACAACTGTCAGAAGAAAAATCAACAAGTCAATCTATAGTTTTGATGTTTCACACTGAAGAAGATTCAGTTGCCTGATCAAGCATCAGTGTAGCATTGAAATACATGGATTTATTTCAAGGACAGAGGTTTCTATAAGTGATAAGAAACAATATCAGTTCAGAATGATCGGAGAGAGTGAAGAAAAGAAAAAGACCACAGTTTAATGTCAAGATGAAGAACAGGGATTGGAGTTAGTCGTTCATGAACCAGATAGTACATCGAGCGTCAACAAAAGTCCAGTGTATGTTCGTTATTATAATTACGTGGTCCACAGTGAAGTTTTGACTATTAAAAGGAGTTGTATTAATTCTATTTTAATTAATTAAATCAAATAGTTAATTTAATTAAATAAATTAATTCTATCAGAATTAATATATTTGTTAAAGTAATTATTTGATTAATTAAATAAGAATTAATCTGAAAAAGAAATAATTAATTAAGTGATTTATATAAATCATTTAGTTAATTATAATCTGAAAATATATAACAATATAACTATCTATGGATAGTTATACCGATTGTTATATATAGTTCAAAAGGATAGTCATACAAAGGGAATGGTTTGGACAGTCATATTAAGTTCAAATAATAGTTATACCGAAAGGTATATTCAAGTCAAGTGGCTATTGGACAGTCATATTCAGTTCAGTGGATAGTCATACCGAAAGTTATATTTAATGGGACAGTCATATTTCTTTCAGTGGATAGTCATACCGAATGTTATATATGTGTTAATTGATTGTTATATCAATTAAAACAACACAATATGACTATGGACGGAATATAAAGATCAGAAGCAGCAAAGAGGCAGAAGACAATTCACTTACAACTTCTGAAAAATCCCAGCAGTTCATATCTCTCTCTCTCAAGCTCAAGAACACTTACAAACATAATTCTGGAAATTCAAGTTCATCTCTTTTGTAATATTCTATCCGTTGGAACTTGTTTATGTGTGGTTCTTGTAATACTAGCGAATTAAGTTTCGTAGTTCACAACTTGATATCTTGATTTTAATTAACTAAATTAGAAAAGTTCATGTCGAATTTTCTAATTAGTTATTAATTACTTGATAATCATTTGGATTGATTTTGTAACACCCATCAAGTTAATATATTGTTATATTCAACTTGAAATTTGTGTTGTATTATTCCGCTCAAATTTGTTTAAGTTAAATTTTATTTAAAGAACAAATTTCGATAAAATGGTATAGATTGTATTCAACCCCCCCTTCTACAATCGTATCGGACCTAACAGTATTCGGCCTAACAAATAATAATAATATTAAAACTAATTATTAATGTTAACGTAATTATATTTCTATTAAAATTCCTCCACCCGCATAGAAATTCTTCTTGGACTCTTTCTTATGCTTACTCTTATCCTAATTATTAAAATAAATAGTAACATACCATAATTAATGGTAATTAGCCGATTGCCCTTTTCACATTTACTTTTAATTGAACATATTACCTTTTATAAACACTTAACGTATCATATCTTCCGATAATTAATATTTCCTTTCTAATTAAAACACGTTAACTTTTTGATTTAAAACTAATCTTACAATCTACTCTATTATATTAAATTAAAACCGAAACATTTAAAATTTGTCAATTTGATTTTTGGTACGGTTATCTTAATTATTAAAATAAATAATAAAATAATATAATTAGTGTTAATTAGTCGATTGCCTTTTTCACATTTACCTTTATTTGAAGATATTAACTTTTATAAACACCTAAAAACATTAATTGAACCGTATCTTTCGGTCATTAATATTTTTTTCTAATTAAAACACGTTATCTTTTAGATTAAAACTAATATTTCAATAGATAATATATACCCAAAATATCACACCATATATTCCAGCCATTATTTTAGTAATAATTTTTTGCTAATTAAAACACGTTACCTTTTAATTTAAAACTAATATTACAATTATTAATATATACCCAAAAATATCACACCATATCATCCAATCATTATTTTTAGTAATGAATAAGAATTGTTAGATCTAATAATACGTATATTATATGATTAAATTACTTCATTAAAAATTCAACGTATGAACCCATCAACGACATTTCTAATTTAAAAATTTACAATATAAATTTCAAATCATGCATATCATTAATTAAATTTATGTTAAATTAAAATTCTAAAAATTATTGAAAATAATGATAGTATAAAACCATAATTGTAATATTAAATAAAATTTATAACATATTAAAAGAAACTCGTGCATCGCACGGGTTATATTATTATATTAAAGCCGAAAGATTCAAAATTTGTCGGTTTGGTTATCCTAATTATTAAAATAAATAATTACATAATATAATTAAAGATAATTAGCCGATTGCCTTTTTCACAGTTATTTTTAGTTAAAGATACTACCTTACATAAACACCTAAAAACATCAATCGTACCATATCTTTCGACAATTAATATTTGCTTTCAAATTAAAACACGTTACCTTTTTGATTTAAAACTAATCTTACAATCATTAATATATACTAGCTTAAAACCCGTGCGATGCACGAATTTTCTTTAATATTATATGATTTTTTTAATAATTTGAATGAATTTTTTATGATATAAGTTTTGTAAGTTAAATTTTTAAATGATATGATTTGAGAATAATTACGTATATATATTTTTATATTGGCGATATTATTCCTAAGAAAGGAAAATTTTATTTATAAGATATAGATAAGGTGATACGTTTTAGCCGAAAAAGATAATAAGCAAATTGTTAATTATTATGGTATTATTTTATTGAATACAATTATCCGTGATACTAATGAAAATGAAGATGTTTTAGTTGAGAAAACTTAAAAGATAACATATTTTAGGTTAAAATGTAATTTGTTAGTTATTAGTAATCATAATAATATTATTTTATTTTATTAAATAAAATTGCCCATAGTATTTTTAGAATATAAAAAATAATGTGTTTTACTTAAAATGAAATTAAATAATTATTAAAAAATAAAAAAGGTAACAGGTTTTACCAATAATAAAATTTAAGTAAGGACAATTAAGTAAGAAACAGAAAGTTTGAAATGAGATATGTTAGTTAGAAAATATATAAAAGATATTACGTTTTAACTAAAAAGTTAAACAATTAGTTATTAGTAATTCTAATTTTATTACTTTATTTCATTAAATAGAATGACCCATGATATTTTTGGAAAGAAGATGTTCTAGTCACAAAAGTTAGAGAAAATAATTTGAAAAGGTAATTGATTAGTTATTAGGAACTATGATATCATTATATTATTTTATAAAATAAAACTATATGTTTTTACCAACAATAAATATTTAATTAAAAATAATTAAGTAAAAATATGAAGTTTGAAAATGTGATATTTTAGTTAGGAAATATAGAAAGGATATTATCTTTTATCTGAAAAGGTAATCAGTGAGTTGTTAGTAATTATAATATGATTAATTTATTTCATTAATTAGAACGATCCTATTTATAGAAAAGATATTACCTTTTATTTGGAAAGATAATCAGTTAGTTGTTGATAACTATAATATTATTAGTTTATTTCATTATTTAGAATGATCATATTTTTGGAAATAAGAGATTTTAGTTAGAAAAGTTAGAAATGGTAATAGCTGAAAAGATAATTGATATAATAGCTAAAAAAGATAATTGATTAGTTATTATTTTGGAGAAAATGAGATATTTTAGTTAAAAAATATAGAAACGCTTTTAACTTTTAGCTAGAAAAGATAATCAGTTAGTTATTAGTAATTATAATATTATTAATTTATTTCAGTAAAGAGATTTTAGTTAAAAAGTTAGAAAAGGTAGTAGCTGAAAAAGATAATTAGTTCGTTATTATTTAGGAGAAGTGTTGAAAAAGGTAATTGGTTAGTTTTGCTGAAAAAGATAATTGATGTAATAGCTGAAAAAGATAATTGATTTGTTATTATTTTGGAAAAAATGAGATATTTTAGTTAGAAAATATAGAAACGATATTAACTTTTTGCTAGAAAAGGTAATCAGTTACTGTAGTTATTAGTAATTATAATATTATTAATTTATTTCATTAAAGAGATTTTAGTTAAAAACTTAGAAAAGGTAATAGTTGCAAAAGGTAATTGGTTCTTTATTATTTAGGAGAAATGCTGAAAAAAGGTAATTGTTAGTTTTGAGAAAAGATTGTGTTTTATTTTTTTTATAATTAAGTAAAATAGTTAAGGGTAATAAAGAAAAGTAATTAAATAAGGTAAGTAGTGTACTGTACCGTATAAAACTTCTAATATTTCGTCTTTAAAAAAATAGTATAGATAGTATAGATAGTTAAGGGTAATAAAGTAAAGTAATTAAAAAAGGTAAGTACTGTACTGTACCTATTAGGCCGAATACACATTTATAATCAAGATCGTATGAGAGATTAACAATAAAATATGCGTTTAAACAATTAAAAACTGTTTGAAATTAATAACTCCTCTCTCAGTGATGTAAAATATCACAGAGAGCTGCTTAGGTTTCACAATGATCGATACCCTTCTAGGGTTAACCTAACTGTATTTATAAAATATACAGCTGCTATACAATCGATAATTGATACTCCTATAAATTAGCTATACAATTGATATCAATTACGATTGCTACACGTCTCCTTAGTCAACTCAATCTCTTTGACAGCTATCCAATCTTCAAAGATATTGCTTCCATAATAATTTTTCAAACACTGTTGACCAGTAGACGCTGCCTCCAGACATAGTTTAACAAACTCTGTCGAGCTTCCAACTGTCAGTGTTTAACTAAACTCTGACTGCTTCCAGCTAAACTCTAATTTATCACTGTAACACTTAAACATTGATTAATATTCACATCAATTATTTCTAACAATCTCCCCCAACTTGTTCATTAGCAAAAATGTACAAGTTAACAATAATTGATGATGTCAAAACAAATAAACAAATACAGTGTTTAATATACAAAGATAGTTTAACTTCTACTCAACAAAATCTACAAAAAACAAGAAAATTCTTACAGAGCTTTAATCCTTAATCTCCTCAACATCGGGTGTTGTTCTAAGGTAGTCGATAAGTAATCTTCTTTCAGCATTTTCAAGTTCTGTCTGCATAACCTCCTTGATCTCTTTTAGCTTAGGATCATCTTCACCAGTTTGATAAATAGCAGACCTCAGATCATAGATTTTGTTTCTTCTTATCTCATTCCCCAGTCTGATGAACTGTGCTTTTGCTCACTCTGAGTTAAAATCAAGAACTGTTATACCCAGACCTGTCTTCAGTTTAGCACTACTCTTCTTCATCTCAACAATATTCCCATGATAATATCTGTACTTTGGGACATATTGACTGTTGTATCTCATACCTCTGACTGCCAAATTATGCAACATCTTCTTCTTTAGCACATTTGCAGTTTGTTGAGTCCTTTGATTTTTCACCTTGAAGAGATATAAAACATATTCTAATTCCTCCCATAGCTTCAAATCAAGATCATACTCACCAATTTTGTATACAGTACCATCTTCCATGAAATACAGTAGAAAGTCTTTATCCAAACTTCTTTGATGAATCAACTGTACTGACTCCAGTCTGTCTATACTCTCCTGAGTAACACCAAGACCTGGAACAGCCAGTGATGAAGGATCTCGAGGACCAGTATTCATTCTGATTTCTTTATGAGAGCCCAATCCAGATTTATCTCGACCTTGCTTTCCTGTTAAAGCTCTACCATGCAGAAAATCAGTAGTAGTACCTCCAGTCATCAGAGATGGATCATGAAGAGTTGGTTTTCGAAAAACCATTTGCATCTGAGTAGATAAAGGTCTCTGTACAACTTGTGTAGAAACAGAGGTTGTATTCTTCTTCTTTGAGTCTTCTCCTTCTTTAGCAATGCCTTTTAGCTTCAATCTGGCTTCAGCTTCTGTTGGTTTCTTAGATACTTGTGATCTTTGATCAGCACCAACATTTTCTTTAATCACAATGCCTTTAAGAACAGGCCTAGGAGCTTTTTCTTTCTTTTTAAACTTTCCAGACTTTAAAGCTTTTTGATGTTCTTCTTGTAGATTCTTTTCTTCAGCTTTAATGTCTTCAATAGTAAGTCCTTCTTGATTTTCTTCCAGTAATAACTTAGCAGCCAGTTCTTCATATATATGTGGATTTTCAGTAAATAAAAAACTCCTGGTATTTAAAGTACCCTGAGCATCAGTAATTATTCCAACAGACTTTGACTTAGAAGATTTGCTAGATCTCAGACTTTGATCAGCTCTTAATCTCTTCCCTTTGTCATGTGCTCCTGCTCCTCCATCTTCAGTATCATCATCCTTAGTCAGAGTTTGAGATTGCCTGCACTTAGACTTAGCAACTCTCTCCCCCTTTTTGACATCATCAGGAATCAAAATAGAAGTAATCAGTTCCAAGGAGTTAGCAATGGAATCTATCTTTCTAGACAGTACATTCTGATTTTGTTCAACTTGACCCAGCCTCTGAAACAGAGTTTCTTGAGCTTTGGAAATGGTCTTAAACTTTGTCTGATTATCCCTCTGCACAGTCATATCTCTAGCAACAACATCAGCTCTTAGTTCATTAATAGCTTTTTGAGATTCATCAAATCTTTCATTCAGAGTTTTGACTTGAACAATGGTGGCTTGCAGATTTGAGAGAATACCAGGATTTGAGATCTTTGTGGCAGATTGATGAACAAATTTAGCTGCTCTTTCAATAGGAAAAATACAGTCTGACTTATACCAATCCCTTGAATTCTTGGCAAAGTGTTCAGCTTCAATGTCATGTTGATGTGAAGGTTTAGAAAAAGGTGTGTGCTTAGCATCAGTTTGAACTGGTACACTGTGAGAAGAGTTTGACTCTGCACTTCCTTCATCTTCAACATCAACAGCTGCATCTTCAACTTGTTCAGTATGCACTGGAACATTCTCTGCAACAATCTCTGCAGTTTCAGCAACATTCACTGCTATTTCAGCAACAATCTCTGCAGGTGTATCTCTAGCCTCAACAGACTTTAGAACTTTAACCTGTTCAACCTCTTCACCTTATTCAGGAACCTGGTGAGCATCAGAGAATAGCTCAGTGTGTAATGCCACTGTTTCATCAAGTACTACAGTAGGCTGATCAGCTGCACCAGTTTCTTCAAAGTTTGCAATAACAGGTGAGAGAGGAACATTAATGTGATCAGAGAATAGTATGAATGTTTCAACAAAATCATCCATAGCAGTAAAACCTTCTATGTTGTCCTCATCCATTTGTACATTAGCAGGTGTATTGGCAGCTTCTTCTGCAGTATATGTCTCAATAGTAGGTATTTCCTTGGAAATCACCTCTAGAGCTTCAAAGTTCATTTCCTCATCAGAATCATCAAGAATCAATCTACTTCTTTTGACTTGAGGCATTTAAACTGTCTTTTCTTCAATAGAATCATCTAGAACAGAAGGCGATGGGGTCTGTTTGCCCTTTCCTTTCTAGCCCTTTTAGGCCTGACAGACTCCTTTTGAATTTGAACAAATTCCCTTCTAGCTCTAGCTAATCGATGCTGTGTATTTGCTGCTGTGTGTTTTCTTCTACCTCCATGTTTTGGTTTGGGTTGGGTAATAGATGGTTGTTGTTCAGGTTGAGGTGAAGGTTGAGGTTGGGTTTGTGTTTCGGTGTTTAGAGTTGGAGGTTTAGTGTGTGTAGGTGGTTGAATGGGTTCAGTGTTTATAGATTGTTTAGGTTCAGAGTTTGTAGGTTCAGGCTGAGGCAGTGGAGGGTCTTGAGGTTGATGTAAAAAATTTTGAATTGCAAGAGGCAACACTAAATTAGGTAATTGCTCCTTTTTAGCATCTTTGTTAGTTAGATCAGAGAATATCCTCTTATTAACCTTAAAAGCTTGTATGGTGTCATTCTCAGCAATCTCAACACAAGGAACACAGGCAGTAAATAATAACTGACAAAATCTAGCAAAGTAGACAGTACTATCCTCTGACAATCTGTCACCTATATTCATTAAAACAAGTCTACAAAAATCGAAATTACTTCCATAGAGAAGAGAATACCCGATTTGAAGACTGTCAGTAGGAATGGCATCCCAGTTGGTGACTTTCTTGCCAAAAGCTCTTGTGATGCAATCAAAGATGAAACTTCATTCCTTCCTGAGCCCTGGCCTTTTTACATTACCAAGCTTGTCTAAAGGATCAGAAAACCCCAGCTGCTGCAACATCTCCTTCAATTGATTCTCACCAGCAACACTGTATGAAGTGTGTGTAACAAAACCCATAGTATCTCTGACTGTTGTAGGAGTAATTACATACTCTGTCTCCTCATAAGTGAAAACAATTGATGGATTCCCATTCTCTCCTCCATCATCATACACAGAGTTTTTCCAGAAAGTAGCAATCTGAGTGGTAGAAAGTGTTTGTGGTTCGACTAGAGCTGTACCAATCTCTGAATCTCCCAAAAAGTTTTGAATCAAGTGAAACGCCTCTGGAACTTTTTCATTGTTCAATGGGGCTGCATAATTGTTAGGAACAAACAATAATCCCTGGGCAGTAAAAGCTTTAGTGGCCATTAGAATCAATTTGAGAAGAAAATATGAGTGAAAAAGATATGTAGCAAAGGTGTTTGTGAAAATGTACAAATGAGATATCAAGTAACTGTGAATGGGTTGTGTGCAGAGAAAATAACCGTGTAAATAAAAATGATTAGAGTTGTAATGAAAAAGTAAAACCCAATTGTTTTAACATTAATACACTCAACCAATTACTCAATTAATGTGCAAGTGGGACACATTAGTGGGTGAGTGGGACACGTGGCACATATATAATGGAACAACTATGCACATTCAGTAACTATAGCAATAATTACTGTGAATTTCCCTCCCATTACCAACACACTTTACCACTCCAACACTCATTAACAGTTGGCAATAATTTATTTCATTTTTCAAAAACTCCTTTTACCCCAAGTATGTAAATTGTCTTAAATAAATTACCTTAGAGTATTAGACAAAATTCGTCAGCGTTTGTCAATTCTCCAACTACATTACCACAATCCTTTCAAAAACTGCATAGGTGTGAATATATGTGTGTGTATAGCAGAGTTTGCCAATTCAAATTTTAGAACATCTAATTTTTCATAAAATCCATAAAGTAAATCAGTAAACACTGGATGCACAAACTCTCATAGTAAACACTGAATGTATGATGAATGCTAAACTCTGTAGTAAACAATTTATATACAGTTAATATTTAATTAATTTATAACCCCCGTCTAATTTTTTTTTGTTTCTCCAGTAATCAGAGGTTGGAACTAATCACCAAAAATCCTATAATTTTAGCCCTTATCATTTTGATAAGTTCCTGGGTCTTCCTAGTCTTTGACTAGTCACCAAAAATTAGAGAATTTTAGCCCTTACTATATACCAGCAAGTTCCTGGGTCGTCCTAGACACCAACATAATCTCAAAGGAGTTCTAACAGTCTATATACATTTACTATGGAGGGTAGACTAATAACAGAATCTAACTTAACAGTGTATAACTAACGGAGTTTAGAGCTCATCAACATCAGAAATTATTCATGAGAGGCAATGCACACAGTATTTACAGACTCAGAGTTTAGGATAAATAAACTAAGAGATGCTATAAATATGAAACAGTATCATGCTGTGTTAATTTTCTACACAATCTAAGATTAGATCACAAATAACTTAGAAGGATTCATGATTAATTACTGAGAATCATGCTTCATACAAATTTCTTCATTGGTGTTAACATTCAGACAAAAACATTATCAGAGTTTCTCAGAGTTTATCCAACATGTCAACAGTGTATGACCTACAGAGCATGCTAACAGAGCTTAACAGTTAAAGAACGAAGTTTGCATAGTAGAGTTTAACAACAGAGTTCATATATCAGTTAACATACCATAGAATTATGAGCAACACATTACATAAGTAAGATTTTGAGTCTAACCAATATCTCTGGTCAAAACCAGAGACCATTCCTAGTTCATACCAGCCTTGTAAATACATCTTTACTCAATGGCTTGGTGAAGATATCTGTAAGCTGTTGTTCTATAGACACAAAATGAAGCTCAATATTCCCTTCCTCTACATGTTCTCTGAAAAAGTGGTACCTTATGCTGATGTGCTTGGTCATTGAATGCTGTACTGGATTACCTTTCATAGCAATAGCACTTTGACTGTCACAGTAAATAGGTATTTTACTGTACCTCAATCCATAATCCAGCAATTGATTCTTCATCCACAGAATCTATGCACAACAACTACCAGTTGCAATATACTCTGCTTCAGTTGTAGATGTTGAAATTGATTTCTGTTTCTTGCTGTACTGTTACGTCCGATAAGATTGTAGAAGGGGGGTTGAATACAATCTTTACCTTTTTATCGAAATTTGTCCTTTAAATTAAATTTGATAAAGACAAATTTATCTGCGGAAATATTTAACACAATATTTCAAGTTGAATATAACTGTATATTAACTTGATGTGGTGTTACAAAATCAGTATAACAACTTATCAAGATGTTAATAACTAATTAGAAAATTCGACATGAACTTTTCTAATTTAGTTAATAATAATCAAGATAAGAACTAGGAAACTTAATTCGCTAGTAGTACAAGAATCACAAATAAACAAGTTCTATCGGATAGAATATCACAAAGATGAAGAACTTGAATTTCTGGGAATTGTTTAAGCTTTGGTGTTCTTGAGAGAGAAAATTCTGTTCTTGATGAAATGTTTCTGCTGTGTTTCCTCAGTTATAACTTAATCTGGTCTGTTCTGATCTTTTATATCAACAACAGGTCTTGCTGGCTTTCTGTAGGATATTTAATTGCTCCAGCATGACTTAAACAACTTCCAAGACTTGATTTTCCTTCATTAAGACTTACACAAACCTCCATTAAGACCTAAAATGTGTCGGTAAGACTTACCAGAATTTCGGTAAGACTTATAACAGCTGGCAGAGGTCGGTAGGACTTAAATCAGGTCGGTAGGACTTAATTCTGAAAAGACTTCTGTCGGTAAGACTTAAATTAAGTCTTACCGAGTTTTATCCCTTCCAAGCCTTAATCAACTTTCTTTCTTTAAGTCTTGTTGATCCAATTAATTAGTTAATGTTTTAACTAATTCATATTTAATTGATACAATAATTAATTTAATTAATTAATTAATTCTACCAGAATTAATTCATTTAATTAAATCAACTAAATTAATTTATATCAATTATAAATGAATTTAATTAAATCAATAAATAATTAATTTAATTCTTACAAACCACTAAAGGTAGTAAAGAATTACCACTGATTTGTGTTGACGTTTGATGTACTGTCTGGTTCATGAACGACTAACTTCAATGACGCTTCTTCACTTTTGACTTTAGGTTGTGGTTTATTTCTTCTCTCAATTCTCTTGTACTGTAACTGATCTTCAAACTATCACTCGAAAAATCTCTGTCACTGTTCAAATGAATCCATTAACTTCAATGCTGTACTGGGGCTTGATCAGATAACTGAATCGTCTTCCAGTGTATGACATCAAAACTATAGATTGACTTTTCTTCTTTCTTCTGACAGATAATACTTCTTGAGATTCCTGTGACAGTTCATATGTATATTTACCTATTACAATTTGGTTTAAGTTGATTAGGATCCTCTAACTACAAATAGACTGAGTCATATGCCTTTCAATCTCCCCCTATTTGTTTGTTAGATAATAACAAGCAAATTCCTAGAGGATACCTCAACTAATCCAACTTAACCAAATGAAAGATAAAACTTTAAATACTAAGTAAATATGAAAAAAAAAGTTCTGGTTTATATTTAACATTTGCCAGATTCAAACATGAAAGATAAATACAAGATAGATGATCCTCTAGACTGATCATATGATATAAATTCCTATCAAGATTTATCTAAGCTCTAAAGATATAACATGTAGAGCAATTCTTTATCTTCAATTGTCTTCCCTTCTGAATTCTCCTTCTTCTGGCTCATCTCTGACTTGAAGTTTCATATGTAGATCAGAATCAACAAGACGTTCTCTTCTAGACGACAATCCTTGAGGTAAGACTAAAGGAATTCCAAGCTTCTTTCTAAGTTCACCTTGAAATTTCTTGTAATCTTTTATGTTCGTTTGTGCATAGGAACGAATGTGATCTGCAGCTATTACCTTTTCTTCAGTCAAGTATCCATGATTTCTGAGAGCATATTCAGCATATACCAAGTGCTTTGCATGATGTTCGTATAGCTCATCTGTCTGAAGATTGATTGTGTGAAGTACCTCTCCCTTAAGAAATTTTACTTGTGGAGGTTCCTTAATCACTTCTGGTCCAGCTCTTTCAGCAAATTCTTTGAACTTTTCATGTAACAATACACCTAGCTCAGAAGATGTTCTTACCTTAGGCCTAAGTACCCATATCTCTGTCAGTGATCTGTCATAAAAGAACTGAATAGATACTCTGAATGTTCCAACTTTATGACAATCTACAAATATTACTAGCTCATTAGATTTGGGTTCAAATGCAGTAGTTATCCTGATGACTTCTACCTGTAAGGCCTTTATATACATTTCGTGAATTGGATTTGCCAGTTTGAATTCTTCGAGAATTTGTCCAAGACGACGATCTTCATAATCAGAACTCTGAGGTGAATCAATTGCTCTTTGAGCACGTTTCCATTTGTCACCGCTCTTTAGTCTGATGTATGTTTTTCTCTTCTCAACATTTATAGCATGTAGTCGTTGTAATGCTTGCTGTTCAGCTTTCTGAAGTTCTTCATTTCGTGCAATTTGCTCTAAAGATTTTTGAAGTTTTTCTTCTCTCAGTTGCAAATTAGCTTCCCTTTGAGCAAATAATTCTTCAGATTCTTTCTCAGCTTGTTGAGCTTCAAATTCGGATATCACTGGTCCTTCATCTTCCCAGTGACTAAGATCAGGTTCAGGAAGTTCTTCACCTTGATCAGGGAATTCAAGATCAGCAAAAACATCGAAGTTATCCGGTTCACCCGTGTAATAATAACCTGTGTTCTTGTCTTGAATATGTTCTTCAGTTTCTTCAACTACTTTCTTTCTCTTATCTTCACCTTGGTCAGATTTACCAGATTTTCCTTCTCCTCTCTCTCTTTCCTTAGTAGTTTTATCTTGTGACCCCTTTGATTTCTCCCCCTTAGTTGAGGAATCCTCTACAGACTTATCAGATGCCCCAGCTTCAGGATCCTGTTCATTATCATCACCACCCTTACTTGTAAAGAATTCAATTTCTTCATTTGTAGGTTTGCGACTTTGACTTACAAGATTAAACAAATGTCTTAACCCTTTAGCCTGGTGTGCATTCTGCTTTTCGATCTGGTCCAGACGAGAATCAGTAGATTCTTGATTGTGCTGTACCTCTGACTGTAGATTATCAACTTTCAAGGAAATCTCAGAAATTAACATGTCTTGAGCAACAGTAATATCTCCAGAGTCATCAAGTGCCTTTTCATGAGAGAGTTCGAGAGATTCTATCTTTTTGGTGAAAGATGTCTTTAAGTAGTTTATGTCCTTCTTCATTACAGCAAGCTGACTGTTGACAGAGGTGGATGTAGAAGATCGCTCACCCACTTGTGCTCTAAGAATTTCTGTTTCAGCCTTGCTGACTGCAAGTTCTTTCTCTAAAGCATTTATCTTTTCTAATAATGAGAGAGTGTATGTGTCAGTGTGTGCGCTCACCTGACGTTCACTTTGAGATCCACTCACCTGAAGTGCATGTGTTTCACTCAATTTTATAGTATTCCTCACATCACTCCTCTCAGATTCCTTAGCTGCTTCCAGATTTGTACCTGCATGTAAAATCACCCTAGCCTCCTCTGGGAAGGTCAGTGGTGGTGCAATGGGAGTTCGCAAATCCCTGTCCTTAATCAAATCTACTTGAACATTTGAAATTGTTGACTGAATTGCTTCAGTAGTAGATTGATCAAGTTGCCTTCCACCTTCTACAGTCAAAACTGCGAGTGGAAAATCCCTTGTGGGAGCCAGGAGTGTTTGTCCTGGGAGGGGAGATGATGGTTCTATTAAAGTTGGCTGAGAACCAAGATTTCCCTCTAAAGCCTGTGAAGACTCTTCTACCGTAACTATGGTAGGCACTGTCACTTTTTCTACGTGCTCTCCTTGCAGTGTGTCCTGAGACTCATTTAAAGGTATGTCTTCCCCCATTGTGAGTAATAGAGGAGGTGTGCTTGACTCACTACAAGGTGCCACGGCCCTATGGCGAATTTCAATAGAATCATCCTGTTGAGAAGATGATTCTAGTAACTGTGTAACGGCCATATCAATTTCCATATCCTGTTAGGAGGATACAGACAGGCTTACAGTTGCCTCAGGTTGAGTTCTACTTTTCTTTTGTAGAGGCAGAGTTGTGGGTTCACTCATACTGCCACTACTGATTCGACTTCTTTTTACTTGCAATTTCTTTCTGGAGTGAAAAGATATGAGTTTTGGTGGTTGAGTGTTTGGCTCTACGACCTTGGTTAGAGGTTGTGGTACTACAGCCCCTTGGTCAGACCTACCAACCACTTGGGTTCCAGAAACAGATTGAGAAGCAGTAGTAGTTTGAGGAACAGAAGGCAATACCTGGTCAGCTGATTCCGCAACAGTCTCTGATAAGATGGGTTGATCCGATTCAGGTTCAGGGACAGATGCAGTTTCTTGCACTGGATGTTCAACAGCAAGAGCAGCTGGCTGAGGAACAATTTGCTGAGCAGGTTCAACTTGTTGATTGCCTTGATTTTCATTATCAACAAGTATGTTTTCCACTGGTGGTTCAGGGTTTTGTTCTGGTTGTACAGGTTCTGGTACAGGTTCAATAACAGGTAGTTGTATATAGTTTGACATGTATTGGGTGACAACTACAGGTATGTTTATGAATTTTGGCTTGTTGCTGTACTCAGTGAACAATCTGGTAGTAGGTTTACCTGACGCCAGTGATTCCCCATTCAGAAATTGGGCTTGGTTTTCTAGTTCCACAAGATGATTAAAAATCAATGAGAAGAATCTTGGATAATAACATGAAACTTTATGTCCATTATCAAAATTCTTCTTTGCATTAATGATTCTTCTAACCATCGGAACACACAGTAGTCTGCCAATATTAATCCTTCGGTTGTGTGCAACTGCATATCCAATATGCTGCAGGAATGATGGTAATACCCCGAAGTTCCCTTTTGTAGTGTTGGCAAAGACTCTACCTAGTGTGTCAAACAGATAATCCCATTCCTGAACAAAGTTCTTTTTATTCCAAACAGTTTGATCAGGACTGTCTTGATAGAATACACCATTTAAAAAATTTATCATTTCTTGATCTGATGGTAATTCTTCGAAATTGTCAATTGGAAAATTTAAGACCGTATTTATTGTATTTTCATTTACTGTGTACTGATTATCTCCTACAGAGAAGATAAAAGATCTGTTATCATTAGAAATGACAGCAGTAGTACACATGATTCGCAAAGGTTCAATTTTCAGAGGAGCATCTAATCTCAAAGCATTGCGAACCAGTGAATTTTCATTTAAAAACCGAATCCACGGTCGAAAACGTTCAACTGAACATTTTTCTGGATCAAAATAACCGATTAAATTATGTTTAATAATTTCAAATCGATCAGCCATTTTAATCAAGATTTAATTTCCTTGAAAATTTCAGATTTTACAAATTTTTAATTTAAAAATTAATTTTTCGAATTAATAATTAATTAAAAATTCGAAATAATTAAAAGTTCTTCAAAAATTCTGAAAAATTCACACAACAATCCTTGTATACACACAAACACACATGTATTTTTATTTTTGCAAGAATCAAGCTCAGATTTCCAGAAAAACAGATCTTGAAATCGTTTTTCGAAAATAAAAATTCTTAAAAACTGAACCAAAAGTCGATTTTAACCACTCAAAATGAAGATAATCAAGCAAGGAGATCAAACATGTGGTTAATTCGTGATTTGGTTGAGAGAAATCAGTCGAAAATCGGGCAGAGGTTCGACAGAGTTCGTGTATGTATTGTATGTATCTGAGAGAGTTTTCTAAGACTTAACTTGAGAAAGACTTAAAAAATGAAAATATGACTTAACACATCTATATATACAAACTGTCTAATAAGACTTAAAAAGATAACTAAAACTAAATAGGACTTAACTGTATTAATACATAACTAATATGTATATATATTCGAATATGACTTAAATAAAAAATATTCTATAATGACTTAATAAAAACTAAGATTAAATTAAGACTTAATATAAACAAGACTTAAAACTCCGAATAAGACTTAAATTTAAAACTAAAAAGACTTAACTAAAAAGACTGACAAGACTTAAATTGAATAAGACTAAACTAAAAACTCGCTAAGACTTATTTACAAACACATGAATATGACTTAACCTTACAAAACTCAGTAAGACTTAACTTAAGTCGAAGTTCGAGATAGACTCATTAAGACTTAACCTAAGTCGAAGTCTAAGTCGAAATTCTAGATATCAGTAAGACTTAACCTAAGTCGAAGTCTAAGTCGAAATTCGAGATACCAGTAAGACTTAACCTAAGTCGAAGTCTAAGTCGAAATTCGAGATATCAGTAAGACTTAACCTAAGTCGAAGTCTAAGTCATACCGAATTTTTATAAGTCATATTGAGAGTTTTAACTAATTTTAAGTCATAATTATTTTAAATAAACATTAAAAACACTATTAATTATACAAATAATTTATAAAAATAATAAAAATATTATATAAAATTAAACAAATAATAAAAATAATTATACATACCATATGCTAACATATTAACGAAAACAAAGCAATATTAACAGGACAAACATTACAAAACATATGATAAATTAATTACTAAAATAGAAATAAATATCTACAATTATTCTAAAAATACAGAAGTATAAAGTATTAAATAATATGAATAAACAGAGTGAAAAATAACTAAACAAACAAGAAAATCAGATGGTAAAATAATTATACAAGTGATCTCAAACAACAAATATTCAAAGAAAAATCACTTGTAAAATTATTAAAGATCAAACTTCAGATATTAATTACTAGGACTGTTTAACATACCCAATTCATTAAAAATTCTAGTGAATGAGGATTCATTAAGCGACTTAGTAAAAATATCTGCAGTTTGATCTCCAGATCCTACAAATAGTAGTTCCACTGTACCATTCATTACATGCTCTCTTATAAAATGATACCTTATGTCAATGTGCTTTGTCCTTGAATGCTGCACAGGATTGCTTGCGATTGCTATGACACTTGTATTATCACACAAAATAGGAATATTTTCCAATACAATGCCATAGTCCATTAATTGATTCCTTATCCATAAGATCTGAGCACAACAGCTTCCAGCAGCTATATATTCAGCTTCGGCTGTAGAGTTGGAAACTGTTTGCTGTTTCTTACTGAACCAGGATACCAACCTTCCACCTAGGTATTGACAACTCCCAGATGTACTTTTCCTGTCTACAACACTTCCTGCATAGTCAGAATCTGTATATCCAATTAAAGTAAACCAGATTCATTAGGATACCAGATGCCTAAATTAGGCGTACCCTTTAGATATCTTAAGATTCTTTTAACAGCAGTGAGATGGATTTCTTTAGGATTCGCTTGGAACCTTGCACACAAGCATGTGGCAAACATTATATCTGGTCTACTAGCAGTTAGGTAAAGCAATGAACCAATCATACCTCTATAGCCTGTGATATCTACCTTGGCAGAACTTTCACATAAACCAATTTTGACAGCTATAGTTGATGGTGTCTTTGCTGATGAGCACTCCTCCATGTGATATTTCTTGAGGAGCTCCTTGATGTACTTAGATTGACAAATAAATATTCCATCTTGTCTCTGACTTATTTGTAATCCAAGAAAGAATTTCAGTTCTCCCATCATGCTCATTTCAAACCTACCCTGCATTAACTTAGAAAACTTCTTGCACCGAAGCTCATTAGTAGACCCAAATATAATATCATCCACATAGACTTGGACTAGTATTATATCATTCTTATGTCTTTTAGTGAAGAGCGTTTTGTCTATGACACCTCTTATAAAACCATTTTCTAATAGAAATTCAGAAAGAGTGTCATACCATTTTCTTGGGGCTTGCTTAAGACCATAGATAGCTTTGTAAAGAAAGTAAACATAGTCCAGATGATCTTGATCTTCAAAACCAGGAGGCTGTTCTACATACACTTCTTCATCTAGCTTACCATTCAGAAAGGCACTCTTGACATCCATTTGATAAACTTTGAATCTTGAATAGGATGCATATGCCAAGAATATTCTGATGGCCTCAAGTCTTGCCACTGGAGCATAGGTCTCGTCATAATCAATGCCTTCAGCTTGAGAATAACCTTTAGCTACCAGTCTTGCTTTGTTTCTTATCACAGTGCCATCTTCATCTAGTTTGTTTCTGAATACCCATCTTGTGTCCACCACTTTTCTATCTTTAGGTCTGGGTACCAGCTTCCATACTTCTAGTTGCTTAAATTGATTGAGTTCATCTTGCATAGCAATCACCCAATCAGGATCAGATAGAGCTTCTTCTACTTTCTTAGGTTCCATGACAGACAGAAACCCAGAATAATTACATTGATTCTGATAAGCTCTTCTTGTTTTCACATCAACATCTGGATCACCAAGAATCAGCTCAAAAGGATGAGCTCTATTCCAAACAGTTTGTCTGGGAAGAATTGATCTTGACGATTCTCCTTGATCTTCAGTATGATGTTGAGTATGACTTGTTGACCCTTCATTATCTCCCCCTGAGTTGTTGCCAGTATGACTTGTTGATGGTTCAAGAGTATCAGTGGTGTCTTGAAAATTATCATTGTTTTCACCAGCATCACCTTGATCATTAACACCAACATTTGGATTATTATTATCAGCAACAACGTCAGGTTGATTGTCATCATCTGAATCTGAGTCTGACATATCATCAAACTTAAGCTTTTCAGATGGATCTTCATTTTGGATATTTGGGAGTTTCGTGTCATCAAATGTAACATTGACACTTTCCAAAGTTTTCTGTTGATCAATAAGATACACCTTGTAGGCTCTTCTAGTATAACCAATAAATATTGCTTCATGTGCTTTTTCTTCAAATTTACCACCTTGATCATCTCCTTCTTTCAGCACAAAGCATTTTGTCCCAAATACATGGAAGTACTTGAGAGTTGGTTTCTTGTCATGTAGAGCTTCATATGGTGTCTTCATTAAGTCTTTATTGATAAGTGTTCGATTCTGGGTATAGCATGCAGTGTTGACAGCTTCAGCCCAAAAGCTCAATGGAAGCCTTGATTCACTTAGCATAGTACGTGCAGCTTCAATCAAGGTTCTATTCTTTCTTTCAACTACCCCATTTTGCTGAGGAGTTCTGGGAGCCGAGTACTGTCTAGTTATACCCTTTTCAGTGCAAAAGTCATTCAGAACTGCATTCTTGAATTCAGTTCCGTTGTCTGATCTTATAGCTCTTACTGGACGATTAGAATCCAGCTCAATTAACTTAATGTGATTAACTACCAGTTGTGGAGTTTCATCTTTTGAGTTCAGAAATAGTACCCATGTGAATTTTGAGAAATCATCAACAATCACTAGAGCATATCTCTTCCTTGACATAGACATCACACTAACTGGACCAAACAAATCCATATGGAGAAGTTGTAATGGTTCAGTTATTGATGATATGTTAGTGCTCCTATGAGTTGCCCTTTTTAACTTCCCTTTTTGACAAGCATCACATAGACCTTCCTGAGTAAATTCAATCGAAGGTAAACCTCTCACCAACTCTCTTTTCACTAGAGAATTCATTGTTTTGAAGTTTAGGTGAGAAAGTCTATTGTGCCATAACCAACTTTCATCAGTGGATGCCTTTGAATAAAAACATCTAATTTCTTCTGTGCTTCCAGAATTCATATTGGCTATGTACAAGTTTCCTTTTCTTACTCCAGTCAACTGCGGCCTTTCATTTCTCTTGTGTGATATTAGACAATTCTTCTTGTTGAAATGAACTTCATAACCTCTGTCACAGAATTGACTAATACTGAGCAAATTGTGCTCAAGGCCGTTCACAAAAGAGACATCTTCAACGATAACATTTCCAGCTTCTAATCTGCCATATCCATCAGTTTTACCTTTGCTGTTATCTCCAAAGGTAACGACTGGGCCAGCCTTCTCCACCACATTTGTCAGCAGGGCTTTATCTCCGGTCATATGCCTTGAACATCCACTGTCCAGAATCCACATGACTCGATCAACCTGTTTCAAACCCTGCAATGACAAATTGGTTAGACTTTCTTCGGAACCCAAATTTGATTGGGTCCGGAGTACTTAAAGAATTGACCTTTATCAGGTAAAGCAACACTTTTTATCTTAACAACATTTTCTACAGGTACTGGACATTTAACCCTGTAAACAGTTTTAACTTGTTTAGGTTTTAGCTTGGGTAACCATGTCTTTACCAAATCCTGAGAAAGACTTGAAGTCTTAATCTTAGAATTAGGTGATGTTACAGTCCTGGATCTAACATGTTTATTTCTGCTCATCTGCTGTCTAGGAGCATTCTTATCAACACATGCATGATTACTGTTAAAGTAAGCAGACATTATATTAAAAGCACAAGACATGCAATTAATAGCATCGCATTTCTTATGAGCAGTATCAATAACAGGAATAGCATGCATGGTAGATTTGTTGTTGCATTTATTCATGTTGTTACTTCTGCTACTAGTTTTCAATGAACTAGTAGACTCACCAACTCTTTCTGCTTTTACAAACACAGTCTTTCTATCTTTATCATTTTTAACAACTTGATTACTTTCTAAGACTATGCCATTAGCTACATCCTCAATGCGCATCTCTTCCTTAATGATTAAAGATGTTGTATTCAAAGATTCTGCTATGGATTTCTTAAAGAGTGGGTTACTAACACTCTTAAGCACTGATGGTATACCCCTCTCTACAGCACTGACACGGTTAGGGGTAATAATGCTTTTACGTCCAATAGCTTCATTATAATCAAACCCAATTCCTACAGTTTGATTAATTGCTTGTTGGTTAAACAACTCTTTAGCCACTTTACAAGAATTAGAAGTAGCACTAACCCTTATTTCTAGTTCAGCTATTGTTTCACGTTGTTGAACCACTATCTCTGCTAGAGACTTCTCAAGTTCTTTTAGCATTCTTATTTCTGATTTTTGTATAACATGGCAATTTTGTACATCATGTAATTCTGATAATTGATTACTAAGATCTGTATTTAACAAATTTAGCCTTTCAATCTCTCTAGTAGCATTACCCAGTGTATCAGTAAGTTGATAAATATATTGACTTTCAGTACATGATACCTCAGATGATGTACCACTGGAGTTATCAGATTTTGCCATCAGAGCAAAATTGCCATACTCTTCATCTTCAGAGTCTGTATCATCCCAACTCTTTCCAGCAGCCACATAGGCTCTTCCTGTCTTCTTCTTCTCGGATCCAAAGTCTTTTCTTTGGTTTTGTTTTGGCTTCTGACATTCAGTAGCGAAATGTCCAAGTTCATTACAGTTGTAGCATCTAATTTTACTTCTTTCAACTGTTCCAGTTTTGTAACCTCCTCTATTACTTGAGGATGAAGAACCTCCTCTCTGGAACCTGTTATTGTTAGATTTGTACCTGAACTTGGGATTCTTCCTGAATCTGAAGTTACTGAATTTCCTTACCAACAAAGCCATGGACTCATCTTCCAACTGATCTAGTTCTTCTAATGAATAGAAGTCACCTTCATCTGGACTAGCATTCGTTTGACCAACTTCAACTTCAAGCTTACCACTGTCAACTTTACAAGGTTGGATTACCTTATCTTCCATTTCCTGTTTGTTCTCAACAATAAGAGCTGTAGAAGTATTAGCAACTCTTCCTTTTCCATAAATCTCCTTTTGTTGAGATTGTTCCAGTTCATAGGTTTTTAAAACACCAAAGAGTCTTTCTACAGTTATTTCACTTAGATTCCTTGACTCTCTGATAGCTGTAATTCTATGTTCTAGATGAACAGGCATTGACAGTAGAAATTTTCTGTTGATCTCTTTCTGAGTGTAGTACTTGCCATGCATCTGTAAATTGTTGACAAGTTTGTTATATCTTTCAAACACATCTTGAATACTTTCATTGTATGCTGATCGAAAGTGTTCATACTCAGATGTGAGAATTTCTAGTCGATTCTCCCTAACTTCCTCTGTTCCTTCATTCACAGTTTCAATGGTTTCCCACATTTGCTTTGCAGTTTTGCAGTTAATCACATGACTGTACATTACAGAGTCTAGAGAATCTATTAAGATCAGTCTCAAATTAATGTCAAGTGCAGCTTCCTCTCTTTCAGCAAGAGTGTAATCAGAAGAGTCTTTGTATACATACCTTACAGGGGTAATAACTTTTCCATCAGTAACAACTTCAGGAATTACTCCAAAAGGTATTATTGGTCCTTCTGATAAGGCTTTCATGTATTTAGGATTTGCAACCTCGAGGAACATTAACATTTTGTTCTTCCACACATCATAACTATTTTTGTCATATATGGGTATTTTCACAGTTCCAACTTTAGAAGACATGATGAATTTTTTAAGAGAGTTAAAAAATTCGGGGATGATTTTTAATCGAGTAAAATGGGATCGATGATTTGTGTATCAATCAATCGGCTCTGATACCAATTGTTAGGTCCGATAAGATTGTAGAAGGGGGGGTTGAATACAATCTTTACCTTTTTATCGAAATTTGTCCTTTAAATTAAATTTGATAAAGACAAATTTATCTGCGGAAATATTTAACACAATATTTCAAGTTGAATATAACTGTATATTAACTTGATGTGGTGTTACAAAATCAGTATAACAACTTATCAAGATGTTAATAACTAATTAGAAAATTCGACATGAACTTTTCTAATTTAGTTAATAATAATCAAGATAAGAACTAGGAAACTTAATTCGCTAGTAGTACAAGAATCACAAATAAACAAGTTCTATCGGATAGAATATCACAAAGATGAAGAACTTGAATTTTTGGGAATTGTTTAAGCTTTGGTGTTCTTGAGAGAGAGAATTCTGTTCTTGATGAAATGTTTCTGCTGTGTTTTCTCAGTTATAACTTAATCTGGTCTGTTCTGATCTTTTATATCAACAACAGGTCTTGCTGGCTTTCTGTAGGATATTTAATTGCTCCAGCATGACTTAAACAGCTTCCAAGACTTGATTTTCCTTCATTAAGACTTACACAAACCTCCATTAAGACCTAAAATGTGTCGGTAAGACTTACCAGAATTTCGGTAAGACTTATAACAGCTGGCAGAGGTCGGTAGGACTTAAATCAGGTCGGTAGGACTTAATTCTGAAAAGACTTCTGTCGGTAAGACTTAAATTAAGTCTTACCGAGTTTTATCCCTTCCAAGACTTAATCAACTTTCTTTCTTTAAGTCTTATTGATGCAATTAATTAGTTAATGTTTTAACTAATTCATATTTAATTGATACAATAATTAATTTAATAAATAAATTAATTCTACCAGAATTAATTCATTTAATTAAATCAACTAAATTAATTTATATCAATTATAAATGAATTTAATTAAATCAATAAATAATTAATTTAATTCTTACAAACCACTAAAGGTAGTAAAGAATTACCACTGATTTGTGTTGACGTTCGATGTACTGTCTGGTTCATGAACGACTAACTTCAATGACGCTTCTTCACTTTTGACTTTAGGTTGTGGTTTATTTCTTCTCTCAATTCTCTTGTACTGTAACTGATCTTCAAACTATCACTCGAAAAATCTCTGTCACTGTTCAAATGAATCCATTAACTTCAATGCTGTACTGGGGCTTGATCAGATAACTGAATCGTCTTCCAGTGTATGACATCAAAACTATAGATTGACTTTTCTTCTTTCTTCTGACAGATAATACTTCTTGAGATTCCTGTGACAGTTCATATGTATATTTACTTATTACAATTTGGTTTAAGTTGATTAGGATCCTCTAACTACAAATAGGCTGAGTCATATGCCTTTCATGTACCAAGAAACAAGTCTATCACCAAGAAATTGACAACTTCCACTGATGCTTTTTCTGTCTATCTAGCAGCCTGTAAAGTCTGCATCAGAGTAACCAAGTAGTTTGAAATCTGATTCTCTAGGATACCACAGACCTAGGGTTATGGTCCCCTTGAGATACTTAAAAATCCTCTTCACAGCTGTTAGATGTGGTTCTCTGGGATCTGCCTGAAACCTTGCACAGAGACAAGTTGCATACATAATATCAGGCCTGCTAGCTGTTAGATAAAGAAGAGACCCTATCATGCCTCTGTAGCTTGTCATATCTACTGAAGCTCCTGTGTCTTTGTCCAACTTTGTTGCTGTTGCCATGGGAGTTGATGTAGATGAGCAGTCAAGCATACCAAATTTCTTGAGAAAATTTCTGGTATATTTTGCTTGATTTATGAAAATCCCGTCATCTGTTTGCTTCACCTGTAGGCCTAGAAAATAACTAAGCTCTCCCATCATGCTCATTTGATACCTGGACTGCATGAGCTTGAAAAACTTTTTACAGAGTTTATCATTAGTAGATCCAAAAATTATGTCATCAACATATATCTGAACTAAAAGCAAGTCATCACCATAGTTAAAGTAGAACAGTATTTTATCAATTGCACCTCTGTTGAACCCACTTTCTAAAAGAAATTGAGCTAGAGTTTCATACCATGCTCTTGGTGCTTGCTTAAGTCCATAGAGTGCCTTATCCAGCCTGTAGACATAGTTTGGATATTTTGGATCCACAAAACCTGGTGGTTGTTCAACAAACACTTATTCTTCAAGCTTCCCATTCAGAAAAGCACTTTTCACATCCATCTGAAATACCTTGAATTTCTTGCGAGAGGCATATGCTAGAAAAATTCTTATTGCCTCCAATCTTGGAACTGGAGCAAAAGTTTCATCATAGTCTATTCCTTCTTGCTGTGAATAGCCTTTTGCCACAAGTCTAGCCTTGTTCCTTGTAACAACTCCCTCACTGTCAGTTTTATTTCTGAAAACCCATCTAGTACCAACAACAGATCTATTCTTTGGTCTAGGTACAAGGGTCCATACTTCATTTCTTTCAAATTCATTTAACTCCTCCTGCATTGCTGTTATCCAGTCAGCATCTTGAAGAGCTTCTTCTACCTTCTTTGGTTCATTCTTAGACAAGAATGCATGAAACAGATATTCACTTGTTGTAGCACTTCTTGTCCTTACTATTGCATCTGGATCTCCAATAATTAAATCAGGTGTATGAGATTTTGTCCATTTCCTAGCTGAAGGTAAATGGTTCTATCAGTATGTGATCCTCCCCCTTGATCCATGTTCTTCTAATTTTCTTGTTGTCTTTCTTCATTTTCTGAGGCTCCCCCTGAATTTGACTGCTCAGAGTTTGACCTGTCAGATTTTGAACTTTCAGAGTTTGAGTCATCAGAGTTTGATCCAGATTTTTCAGTTGACTCACTATCAGAATTTGAGTCATCATTTTGATCATGCTCCCCCTAAACTGGTTCTCCCCTTTGTTCTGGCTGAGAAGTTTCTTCAGTATTTACCAGTAGAGGTTCAGAGTATCCTTCAGCAGAGTTTGTCAGATCAGTATCATCAGAGTTTACTTCATCAGAGATTAAGTCTTCATTTTCAAAGTTCAGTTGATCATGTTCATCTACATCTTCAAGTGCAGTTATTTTCTTGTCATTAAATGACACATGAATTGACTCCATGATCACCTTGGTTATCAGATTATAAACTCTGAATGCTTTAGTTGACAATGGATATCCAACAAAAATTCCTTCATCAACTTTTAATTCAAATTTGGTCAACTGTTCAGGGTGAGTTTTCAACACGAAACATTTGCACCCAAAAATATGAAAATATTTCAGATTTGGCTTCTTTTCCCTCACCATCTCATATGGTGTTTTTCCATGATTGTTGATCAGTGTGGCATTTTGAGTAAAACAGGATGTTTGAACTGCTTCTTCCCTGAAATAGGTTGGCAATTTTGCTTCATCAAGCATAGTTCTGGCAGCTTCTATCAAGGTTCTGTTCTTCCTATCAACTACACCATTTTGCTGTGGTGTACTAGGTGCAGAAAACTCTTGCTTCAATCCTCTGTTCATGCAGAATTCTTCCATTGTTGCATTCCTGAACTCAGTTCCATTATTACTCCTGATTATTTTGACTTTGTGTTTTGATCCTTTGTCCAACAGCTTTACATGCTCCATCAGAGTTAATGCAGTTTCATCTTTCTTTGCTAAAAAATACACCCAAGTGTATCTGGTGTGTTCATCAACAATGACTAGAGCATATTTCTTTCTTCCAATTGACAGGACATTTACTGGTCCAAAGAGATCAACATGTAGAAGATGATAAGGATCAACAATTGAAGATTCAGACTTGCTCTTGAAAGATGACTTCCTTTGTTTGGACTTTTGATAGGAATCATACAGGCCATCAATATTTAATAAAGACTTTGGGAGTCCTCTAACAAGATCCTTTCTAATCAACTCATTGATGTTGTTCAGATTCAGATTAGAGAGTTTCTTATGCCACTTCCAACTCTCTTCACTAGACATTCTTGTGGACAAGGATAAAACTTTTCCGTCAGAGTTTGTCAACAAACTTGCTTCATAGATATTATTGCGCCTGTTTCCAACTAGAACAACTTTCCCTGTAGATTTACTGATGATTTCACAGTATTCAGGCTGAAAATCTACATGATATCTTCTGTCACAAATTTGACTCACAGATAGCATATCATGCTTGAGTCTTGGAACCAGAGCTACATTTGTGATGATGACACTTCCAAGATTGATATTGCCATATCCCAGAGTACGTCCTATGTTTCCATCTCCATAGGAAACTTTTGGGCTAGCCTTCTCCATATACTCTGATAGCAAAGCTTTATTTCCAGTCATGTGTCCTGAACATCCACTGTCCACAACTAGGGTACTCTCCCTGATGCCCTGCAATCACAAACAATTACTGAAGATTAGATTTAAGGATCCAGACTTGATTGGATCCTTTGGCTTTCTTAACTTTGTTAGCTTTAGTAACAGAATTTGTATTATCAGAGATTAAGCTAACATTTTCAGAGTTTACACTTGCAGAATTAACCATAACCCATTTCAAATTGGGCTTAAGTTCATATAATTATGATAAATAGCATGGTAATCCCTGCAAGTATAAATAGAATGCCAAGTACTTCCACAATGTTTGCATAAAGTCTATGGTCTAGTTCTAACATTATCTTTCTTTACTTCAGACCTGGAAGGTAAAGAATTAATGTTTTTATTCTTCCTGCAGAAACTAGAAAGATGGTTAGTGCTACCACAGTTATGACATGTCTTTCTTGGAGCAAAAGTTGCAAGCATTGGATAATTACCTTGAGTAATGCCTACTTTACCATTTCTATTCTTCCTAGACACTTTCTGTTTCTTGATAGATTTTAACTCCTTAAGCTTATGTTTGAGTTGTTTATCTGTCATTGAACCAATATTAACCTGTTTAACACTAGTTTTTACTGGTTCTTTCTTAACAGCTTCTTTTTCAGCTTCAGACTTAGGTTCATTTATTCCATGAACAAATTTTGTAGATGGGAGATGTGTTCTAATTTTGACTTTGTTTTGAAACCTAAGTTCATCTCCCTCACAGTAACCTAAACCAACTGTGTCTGACTGAAAAACCTCTTGAGTGTCTTTTCCAGAATGAGTCCAAGTTTTAATTATATGATTTGCTTTCTCCAATTCAGATTCAAGTTGCTTATATTTTCCTAGCAAATCCTGTTCTAGATAAACAACATCATCCCTTTCTTTCTAAACTTGTTGCTTTTTCAAGTTTCTCTTCAACAATTTTATTTCTCACTTTAAATTCAGAATTCTCATATTTGATTCTCTCATTCTCTAAAGTCTGATCCCTATAACTGATATTCAAAGCCTTAAGATAGATTCTCAATTCAGTTATATCATCAGTATTATAAGCATAGGTAGTTAGAGGTACCTTGTTTTCATAATCTTCAGATTCATTCTCAATAGAAGCCATGAGAGCATAGTTAACATCCTCATCTGAGTCTGAAGTGTCTACCCAGTCTCTACCTTTTCTGAAGAGTGCTTTTTCAGTTTTACCCTTCTTGCACTCAGGAGCATAGTGACCCATCTCCTTACACTTGTAGCATTGAATCTCAGACTTGTCTTTCTTTCCAGACTTGGTATCCTTTCTCTCAGATTTTCTGAAAATCTTTCTGTCAGAGTTTGAATCTTTCTTAGAAAACCTTTTTCCCTTCTTGAAGTTCTTGAAACCCATCTTCTTGAAGGTCTTCACCATCAAAGCAGCCATTTGCAACATTTCTTCTTCATCATCCTCAGAGTCAGATGATTCATCAGTGTTTGAATCAACATCAGAGTTTGATGACTTACTTTCAGAATGTATGACTAAAGCCTTTCCCTTAGCTTTCTTCCTTGATGCTTCCTTCTTCAAGGGTTTTTCTTCAACCTTAAGAGCAACAAACTTTGTCCTCTTACTTGATCTCCTGTTTCTCTGCTCCAATTCCAATTCATGAGTTTTGAGCAGCCCATAGATTTCATCAATCTCAGTATCAGCAAGATCATAATTATCTCTTATGGTGGTTGTCTTCACATCCCACTTTTCAGGTAAAGCAAGAAGAAATTTGAGATTCGAGTCTTCTAGATCATACTCTTTATTAACCAATGACAAATCATTGAGCAGTTTACAGAATCTGTCAAATGTTTCTGTCATGGTTTCTTCAGATTTAGCCTCAAAGTGCTCATACTCCTGTGTAAGTATGTTCCTTCTTTTCTTCTTGATAGCAGCAGTTCCTTGACATCTAACCTCAAGAGCATCCCAGATTTGTTTGGCAGTGGTGCAGTTAATCACTTTATTAGACATAACATTGTCTAAGGCACTATGAAGTAGATGCCTAACTTTTGCACCCTTAGCAATAGATGAAAGATCTTCAGGAGTCAGATCTTTCTTCTCCTTTGGAACTGTTTTAGCTTCTTGACCAGCAGTAGCAACATATAGCTTTGTAGGTTTATGAGGACCTTCATAAATTCTGTCAAGATATTCTGGATCTGTAGCCTCCAGAAACATGGTCATCTTCACCTTCTAGATTGAATACTCTGCTGGCCTGAGAATAGGAACCCTTATTGTCTCATAACGACTCACAGTAGTAGGTTGAGCATTCTCAGAACTTGAACCTGTTGGAGGAGGTATCTCTGCCATTGATTACAGCTGTGTGTGGATCTTAAACTGTATAGAGTAACAGATTGGCTTTGATACCAATTGTTAGGCCGAATACACAATTATAATCAAGATCGTATGAGAGATTAACAATAAAATACTCCTCTCACAGTGATGTAAAATATCACAGAGAGCTGCTTAGGATACAATGAATAATGTTTCACAATGATCGATACCCTTCTAGGGTTAACCTAACTGTATTTATAAGATATACAGCTGCTATACAATCGATAATTGATACTCCTATAATTTAGCTATACAATTGTTATCAATTACGATTGCTACACGTCTCCTTAGTCAACTCAATCTCTTTGACAGCTATCCAATCTTCAATGATAATTAGTCGATTGCTTTTTTTTAATTAAAAGACATTTAATTTTAGTTGATGATATTAGCTTTTATAAACATCTAAGATATTGTATCTTTCAATCAACAATATTTTTTCTAGTTAAAACATGTTAACCTTTAATTTAAAACATAATCTTGCAATAATTAATATATACCCAAAAAAATCTCACCATACTATTATATTAAAATAAAAATATTGAAATTTTGTCGGTTTGGTTATCCTAATTATTAAAATAAATAATAATATAATATAATTAATGGTAATTAGTCGATTGTCTTTTTCACATTTACTTTTTGTGAAAGATATTATCTTTTATAAACACCTAAAAATATCAATCGTACCATATCTTTCGGTCATTAATATTTCCTTTCAAATTAAAACACGTTACCTTTTTGATTTAAAACTAATCTTACAATCGTTAATATATACCCGAAAATATCATACCAAATTTTCCAATTGTTAATAAAATATATTAAAAATCTGTATATATAGTTTACAATAAGGAAACATTAGTATAGTCCGTTAACATGGGTATATTAAATTATATTAAATTAAAATTAAAAAATATTAATAATAATGATGATATAAAAACATAATTTTAATATTGAATAAAATTTATAACATAATAAAAGAAACACATGCATCGCAAGGGCATTGAAGTTTGTCTATTCGATTTTCGGCACGGTCATATTAATTATTAAAAAAATAATAATAATAAAATATAATTAATGATATTAGTTGATTGCCTTTTTTAATTAAAAGTCGTTTAATTTTAATTGATTATATTACCTTTTATAAACATCTAAAATATCGTATCTTTCAATCAATAATAGTTTTTCTAATTAAAACACGTTAACTTTAAATTTAAAATAGAATCTTGCAATAATTAATATATACCCAAAAGTATCTCACCATATCTTTTAATCACTAACAAAATATATTAGAAATCAGCATACAATAAATAATGATGGCTGGATTTTTAGTAAAAAATTAGAACCTTTAGATCTAATTATTAGATATATTATATGATTAAATTAATTCAATAAAATTTCAATGTTCGAATTCCGTCAACGGCATATTAATTTTAAAATTTTATAATATAAGTTTTAAATCATGCATATCATTAATTAAATTTATGTTAAATTATTTAAATTAAATTAAAATTAAATTAAATTATTGAAAATAATGATTGTATAAAAATATAATTATAAAATAAAATAAAATTTTTTGCATAACAAAAGAAATCCGTGCATCGTGTTAGGTCCCGTATAAGGGCTATATTAAGCTAGAAGGGGGGTTGAATAGCTTAATTAACAATTTAAAAATTATTATGGCGTTTTAAAAATATTTTCCCTTTTTAAATATTTTTACCGAGTCGTTAGCAGTTTATATGTGCGGAAATAAAACACAAGGAAAGAAAATACCGCGCAGGAGATTTTATCCTGGTTCGCGTTGGCGCAACCCCTAGTGGATTCGCTCACCCCTACTCCAGTCCCCGAGCTCCTCTCCGGACTCGGGATTTTTCCTCAAAAATAACTCGCTCCTTTAGTAGGCGGAGAAACCTTTACAACCCTACAAATATTTGTCTTGGTACGTAACTACTCGTTACCATCTCAAAATAAATGCAATAAAATACAAGACTCGTCTTGGTGCGTAACTACCCGTCACCACCTCAAAGTCATTGTAAAAACCTACACAACTTATCTTAGACAATAACTCCCCGCTATTTCTTCAAAGTTGATGTAGAACCTTTGGTGTAGACTATTTGATTCTTGGCTTTTGTCAGTCTTGGGTCTTAAATGAAAGGTCTTGGGTCTTTCCTCTTCTTCACGGTGTGAAGACTACTAACTCCCCGTTAGTACGTCTAGGATTTGGGTCTTAGAATGAGAATCACCTCACTTCAACTTCACCTCACTACAAAAGTTAGACAAACAATATCTACGAAACAAATATGGTAAATATATAAAAAGGTTGGATTAGTATGTTACGGTACTTAATCCAAAAGGTAACTTTAATATTCGTGAAAGAATATTAAGTTATATTGTATTTTTAGTATACTTTCTTTGATATTAAATGATGATCAAAGTATACTTTTAATTACTCCAAGTGGATATGAAAATGGATGGAGTAATATATCAAGTCCTTGTTAAATAGCTTCGTTAATTGCTTAAGGATCCCTGATTTCAATATGTGTCTTTATTAATTTGCACTTTAAATGGTTAGGCAAATTAAACACCACACACAAGTATATAAACACACACGTACGTAAAAGTAACTCACTTATCTATAGGATAAAACGAGGGCCGCTATTATGCGATAATATAGTACGGAAAATTAAAATATCGGTAAGGGATTTGTCATAATAAATGGACTTGTCACACTAGCACGAATAGATCGAAACTTTAATATTCAATTAAGAATATTAATTTATGTTTGTCTGTTTATAACTTCTTCACGAAGTTTGTGTGATACGTAGTATTTCTTGAAAGAGTGTCCCACGGAGCACTGTAGATGCTAGTTGGGAATCCGTAAGAATACTTAATCATAACAACTTTGACCTATGTCAAATATAAGTCCGTTAAGCTAATATGATTAAGGCTTTTTAAGATGTATACTTGCTTTTGGCTAAAGTCAATGTCAAAATATAACCTTCTTTTAACTTCTTGCACGAAATAAGTTTATGGCCACGAAAAATAAAAAATAAGAGCGATAAAACAAGTGGCTAAACCTGTGCTTGAAGAAGCTTATGTTGAACGAAGTATTCCTTTAAAGAATATCCCACGGAGCACTGTAGATGCTAGTTAGGAACCCGTAAGAATACTTAATCGTTACAACCTCGACGTTTATCGGATAATTTCTTTCTCTTTTATAAAGAGACCTTTGGGATCTTTAAAATAGATCCAAGAATAAAGATTAAGATGAAGTATAGAAGTTAAGCATAAATCTCAAATATAAATACGGTCGGTTAAGACACAAGGACGAAGCTAAAACTAACCACTTTTGGAAAACGATCGGAAAAGTTCACCGGAAAAATTTACCGGAGGTTCGGCCGGATTTTGGCACGGTGGTCGAACTTTGGGCAGCCCTTCGGGGGGCCGGAAAGTGGTGGTAGATGAGCTAGCTTGGGTGAACAAAACTTGGTTGGGTGGAACTAAGCTTGGTGTATCAAAAACCTTGCATATATGGATATATATTTAGGAGAGAGAAGGTTTTTGAGATGAAGTAGATGAAGAGAGTGTTTGAATATTGAGAGAGAGAGAGTCTACTTCAAAAATCCCAGCAATTCTATGGCTCTTAGCTTGTGTTTATATGGGTGTGTGGAGGGGGGTATTTATAGATAAGGTTGGGTGGAATGAATGGTGGAGATTTAGATTTAAGGGAGTGGTTGAGATTGAAAAGATGTGGATTGATGAGGTGGCTTTCACTTGGATTGCCAACATGTAAAGTTGTGTTTCTTTGCAAGTGGATAGCTAGAGGACAAGAGAAATCCCAGCAACTTTTATATCTTTAATTGACGTACAAATCAATAATAAAATACGTAACACGTATCGTTAATTAAATATCCGATAAATACGAAAATATCCAATGAATAATTCTAAAATTATGGAGTACTTAGGAATATTATTAAATAATATTCTGGAAAGTTTGGTCAATTTTGGTCAAGGTTGACTTGGTCAAACGTGGTCACTGTCTCGATTTTCGTGTCCAAACGAAAATTCTCAAAAAATTACGAAACTTTAATAATGCATAGAAAATAGTATTTAAATGATCAATCTCAAGTTTCAAGTCATTCTAGCAAGTGGAAGTATTTTATTTGGATTTAAAACTATTAAATCAGCTTTCGGTTCCGAATAAAATACGATTGGTCTTTTCTTTGAAAAAGATAAACCTTTTGACCAATGTTTTGACTGGAATAAGTACTTAGAATATATTTCCTAATATATAAAATACTTTGGGAGTGTAGGAAATATTTTTGAATGAATAAAGTAATTTTCTCCGAAATATAATATAATTGAGAAGCGGGAGAAAATTTACTTTAAGTATTTCTGGCATGAGAGGAAAATATTCCTGAGAATAAAAAGTCTTTTCTAGGATGAGAAAATATTTTGAGTACGAAGACCGAATATTTTTCGAATAAAAACTGATCGTTTTTGAATTTAGCATGAGTTCTCCAAAGAATATTAAATCTCGAATGTTCTTTGTTCGAGCTTTTCGCCTTATTAATATCGCAATGGAGATCTAAAAAATATTATTCCTCGATATTTCTTTTTTGATATTATTGCCTTGATATAGAGATGTATTCCATAAAATATATTTTGATTTTTCAGCAAATTGGAATATCTCTTATATTTAAAATAGAATGATAAATTTTGCTAGCATTGACTTGTTGACTTTTGACCGAATCAACTAAATAAATGACCTTGTGGAGAGGATTCTATGTGTATTTAAATTTTATGTTAAATTCGTACAAATACAAAAATAAATATTATATCGAAGATATCCTTTCAATCTTTCCCTTTTTGGTATTTGCCGAACAAACATAAAATTTAAATTTTAACAGTGTGTGCTTCCCCTTAGTGTATGCATGATATTTGAAAAATATTTTCGCACATAATGATTAAGGAGAATATTACTTAACATTCCTCTCTAAAGACATTACTTGATTCCTGCAAAATAAAACAATAGTCAGATGGTGTAAAGAAAGAGATATAGCAAAAATTTAAAATTTCGAATAGTATATACTATTCTCTCTTCCCCTTTTGTTTGGTATAGTACCAAAAAGTTTTCTTCCCCTTTTGTTTAACTAAACTTCTCTTCTCTTTTGAAAGAAAATCTTTCTTCCCCTTTTTAACAAATGATAGCATAATAAAAAATAGATAATTTTCAGAAGCATTTTATTAGCATGCACATATTTTTATTGGAAGAAAAACATGGATACTAGCACTTTTAACAAAGTCGTATGTAAAAAAATCTCTCTTCCCCTTAACAATATATTCGTACATGCATATTTCAAGAATACATAAATAACCAATGATAAAGTCATATATTTTGGAAATAACAACCAACTATCGTAAAATAGAGGCAAGTTTAGCAGTTATGTATCAAGAACTAGCATTTGCAAAGTTCATTTTCAAAATATTTAAGTACAACTCTTATACAGATAAGTGATCTTTCTTTTAATAAAAACGAACACATTTTTCAGCAAATTACTTATAGAAGCGTTTTAATAGATCGAACGCTAATCATGAAATTCGCATGCTGTCTATTTGGATTGCAACAGTTATATACAAGGCATGACGACATATATATCACTCAATCAGTAGTCGAGATTAATCCTTAAAAAAAACGATACATGCAAGTGTTTATCCAGACGAGTACAAAACAGAATTCTCACCTAGTGTTAAAACTATTACAATAGGTTACATTAATAATTAGCTAATACAATCTAGGCAATGTGATTACATAGACGTTAGCTAATACAGTCGAGATAGTTTACAAGCAAAACCATACTACTTTTAACTAGCTCTAACCATATTACCTATGAGTTTGCTAATAAACACGAATTCAATACATGAACTATTACAGAAAAACTATAATTCAATACATGAACTATCACTAATACAACTTCTAAGATATCAATCTTGTAAATAACTGTCATAACACTAAGCTATACAATGTAAACATGAAGTCTGAGATATATGCCTCACAATATATGGTTCATAGTGACATAATGACAAAAGTGATAACATTAGCCAATAAGACAACCGCAGAACATATATTACAATTCAAAATTTTTCATATTAATCAATGTGCCACACTGATTAACTAGAACAAAGTTCTATAACAGGTTAAGTTACATACCAACTTTATGACTTAAAACAAGTCATACACCAACAACTATAAATCACCAACTTAAGATTAGGGTTACAAACCAACAAAGAGTACATTTAAGTCATGGCATACTTTCAAAAACAACTACAACATTACCAGCATGGATTACAAACATAAAAAGTAGCAAAACCAGCTAGAACAGCCAGACAAGGTACAACCACAGTAGCAAACACAGATCAGTAACAACAACAGGAATCAGAAACAACAGCAGCCAGTCACACAAGAACAAGCAACATAGTCAAGCAATGACATCTTCCATAGCAGCAACGAATCCAAACTCACCAACCATGTTAGGGAGACCATTAGAATCAAGTAATTCTACACCAGCACCAATAGTTTCTAACTCATTAATAATTTTAGCATCATTAACCATTTGTACTTGGAAGGAATTAAGAATTTCCATGTCTCTTACCCTGTTATTACCCATGGTAATGGCAGCTAGACTTTCTATAAAACTTAACTTCCTTTTTATATCCTCATTTTCAGTTCTAAGCCTCCAAATCTCTAAGTTTTGTTCTTCAAACATAACTCTAGTAGATTCAGTCTTATTCAAATAAATATCCTCTTCCCTAATATTTCTAGTGAGATCAGTAGCAAATACATCCTGGGGTTGACATAAGACTAAGGGTACTTGAGGCCTAATATGGTCAGGGGTAATATGAGAGTCAGCAACAGAGGAGTGATCAAGATGAGTGTGTATATGACAGATGTTAAAGATATAAGATATCATGAGCCCATATGGCATGTAACCAACAAAGTTTACATTTATCAGATTTAAGAGAATCATATAAGAGACGTTGAAATCAATTTTGTTTACAGATAACAAAAACAGGACTTTCATGTCAAAGAAATCAAAGTACTTACTTTGATTTGGTTTGGGGAAAACATTAGCTCTAACAAAAAAAGCTAGATTTTGAAAGAGAGGAGTAAAATGTATGTAGTGAATGCTACAATGCTTATCACAAAAGGCCAAGAGGCACATCAAATTCACACAAAACAGATAACATGAGTTTGAATTCATCCTTATTAAACATAAAATGTGAATAGATGTCAATACAAGGATGTTCATTATCAATCAAACATGCAGGTAGATGAAGTGCAATGTTGATAGTTTTATGGTCTACTAAGATGGTTTTCTTATTAACACAAGTTGTAAAATGTATGAGTCCATCTAGACCCTTAATTATCCTCATGTTATAGTAGAATTCTCCCATTAGATGTGCGAAATACCTCTTTCCTAAGTGAGTCACTAAGCCTTCCCATCTAGCCCTTTTTATGACTTCTCTACCTCACCACTAAAGTGTATGTTTATTCCAGGTTGGACATTTTTGATCATGTCCTTGAACATTTTAGTGTGTGACAGGTTGATCAGTTGAGGAGGGGGTAAGGGTTTTTGGAATGTTTTTAGGGTTAGGGTTTGAAAACTGTTTTCTTGTAGAAACTTTTGGCCAATAGGGTTTTCTTGGTCTAGGGCTATTGATGTTTGGGGCTTGGTACTTTGAACTTTGGTAGAAGGGTATAGAGGGGCTTTTGAAATGGGTCTTTTGTTTCTTGAGATTTCTGAGTTTTTGTAGTCTAGGGGGTATGACCTTAAAATGTGAAGTTCTAGAGTGTATGAACTGATTTTGTTCCATATCTTCAAGAAGAAATGGACTAGAGGAGTTTGGTTTAGGGTTAGGGTTTGAAGGGAGTTTATGAAACTCCATGTTTTTGGATAAGTGTATGAGCTAAGAGAGTGCAGGTGAGTGATATGTGTGTATTTAAATGGACTCACACAATGACATGCTTTTATAGATAAACACATAAATTTGAATTCTTAAATGGTTACTATTTATACACAAATCTAGATGACAACAGTGTGATTTAGTACAAAAGCAGGTTTCTATTTTTGAAATTCGGATGAGTTTTCTAATAAAAGTCCAAGATGCAATTTTTTTTTTTGAAAACCAAGGCAACAGGTAGGTATAACTGGATAGACAGTGTAATGCATGCATATGGGTATTATATGAGAATATAAGAATGTATTTAAGAAGGAATAGAAGAATAAAGTCTTCATAGGAATAGTATATAGGACACTGTAGGAATAGTTTGGAAAGCACAGAGCAGACAAGGACTGCAAAAAGGACAATTAAAGGATAGATACCCTACTATGATGTCATGCAAGTTTTAAAACAAATGTACAGGTCTTTTGTAAACTTGTACTAAGCATTTAATGTTGGTACATATGATTGATGTGAAGTTGACATTCTTTAAAAGGTGCAAGATGCTTTGAAAAGTTAAAATATGATTTAGTAATCTATATGCCAACTGTGAATCATGTCACACTTATCAACACATAATTTTATCATATATAATGTATCAGTTAGCACATAAGATAGTGTAGTGCACAATAAATAGACCAGTCAACATATAAGAAATGCAACACATAATGTGGAATAAATTGTAACAATGCACAATTAAATGTCCTAATATCTATGTGCCTGTTCACACCAGTGATCCAGATACTGGTATTCTCTAAGGGATTCCCAGCCAGGTCTTAGTGTAAGGGCAATGTGTGTGTATTGACATGCATGTTTTTGATACTGAATATAACTAATGATACACACACATAGAAATACAGTTGTCACACAGATATGATACAGTCAATATATTAAAATTATCACTGAGTCAGCAAAGAACATAGACTCACAAAATCAGACCAGAGTATATCTAATTGTCAAAAGTCCAAACAACAGTCAAGTATGATATTCAGATTAGACAAACAAAGATTATCACAAATATTTATTAGACTAATTCGAACCACATGTAATGACTCACAATCAATTAAATATTACAGAATAACTCAAATATGAATCATAGGTTACATTACACAAGATTTATTTATCAAAGTATATCTAATTTCAAAAACCAAAGACCAGCAGTCAAGGATTGTAAAACAATTTATATCTTCAATTAGCATAAAATATTTAGGTCAATGTTCATTCCATTTAAGAGCTCACTTAATCCATGAATAACAATTAGCTCAAATCAGTATTTCGTATAAATTCGAACCATATGTAATACAGCAAGATGAAATCAAGGTTTTTGCAAGCACATTACACGTTTCGAATATTATTTGAAGAACCATTACTGCTAGATTTATATATTCAAATTTAAGACATAAGACTCGATTTAACTCTTCAGTAATCAACACGAACCACATAATTTCTCATAATTTTTTTTAAAACATAACTATAAACCAAGGACAAATCAGATCAAGATTTTCAACTATATAACTTTACATATTTCTATTACAAGTCAACATATGTATCAAACAGGTAATACGACTTCTAGTGTCATTCCACAATCATCACTGAGAGCATATCCGACTTGAATATTCAGAGTTTTCACATTACTCAATTGACCATGGAACACAGTATTCATACCATTTAGACAGATTAATTGGACGAAGTCGAATACCTGAGCCTAAGGACTGATTAATAGTCTAAAAGGACTGACCTGGTTAACTCAATCGTGGATTGAGTTAACCTCCGAGTTAACTTACTGAGTTGTAGCTGAATCGTCCGAGTTGACTTTCTGAGTCGAAGTAGATCGGCCGAATTCGTAGCGATTTCATCGCTTTCTTAACAATTCTTCAAATTAAATCATGTCTTTTGATTGAATGAAGCTCTTGCAATCAAAATCTCATAAAAACTTGTTAGGTTTTTTTTTTTAAAATACACATCGTAAATTCATAATCGTATGTGTGTGAAGATGTATATGTTATATACATGTTGAATTCGAGATACATCAGTCGATTTATGAAGATCGATGATAATAGACTCGAGTTCCTTTAATTTAACCAATCCCAGCTTTAAAGTATCGATTAAATCGATTAACTGATACATAGAGATAGATATATATGTTGTATATAATGTTTAATCGCCGGAGAGATTAAGAGAATTAGAGTTCTAAGGCGGGAAATGAAGAGAAATGAGAGAGCCGTGGCGAGAGAGCAGAGAGAGAGAGATTTAGGGTTAGAGAGGCAAGAGAGGCTGTGTAAACAGTACTCACAAAAATAAAAGAGCCGTGTAAGTATTGTATATGTATTTATTAAAATCAAAGGCTAGGATTATTTCATCTTTATTATGAACGAACAGGATTTAGATCTTATAGGGTTAAAGAAATATGGACCGGGTCATATGTAATAGAAAGCTGGATTGGGCTTGGTTGTATGGACTGGGTCAATATTTGACCATAAAATAATCGGAAAATAATATATATTTTTATGAAAATAATTATTGTAAAATCAATATATGTATATATATATATATATATATATATAACAAATATTTAATAATATATAGATATTTGAAAATATTCTAATATTTTGATTCTTTGTATGTGAAGTTAAATATCACAATAATATCCCAACAATATTTTCGAAATTGATTCAAAGATATTTATTCGAATAGTTTTATCTAATTGATAAAATAATAATAATCTCAATAAAACCCGATCGATAAAGTTTCATATGTTATCATTATCGATGAATCTGAGTTTTAGAGTCCCTTAGAATTCGATCAAGAAGATCTCTTTTTCGTGAGATAATTATGATAAATATTTTCACAAAATATATAATATAGATAATATTTATATAAATGTATAAACCATTATTTTGGAAATTCCAACATTCCTAAATCCAAACGGAGTTTAGCGAATCTTTCGGAATTTAATGGTTTTGTGAAAATGTCAGCGAGATTGTACTCAGTTTCGATATGAGTCATTTTTATATCGCCTTTACTGACATGATCACTTAAGAAATGATATCTCATATCTATATGCTTGGATCTTGAATGTAACACGGGATTTTTGCTAAGATCAATATCACTCGTGTTATCGCATAAGATGGATATTACATCAAATTTCATATTATAGTCGGCTAATGTTTGCTTCATCCATAATATTTGAGTACAACACTTTGCGGCCGCTATATATTCAGCTTCTGTTGTGGAGATAGATACCGAATTTTGTTTCTTGGAAAACCAAGAGACCAAGCATCCTCCCAGAAACTAACATGTACCACTTGTACTTTTTCTATCGACTAGATGCCCGGCATAGTTCGAATCAGAAAAACATACTAATTCAAATGGTACTCCTTTCGGACACCAAAGACCTACATCAGTGGTTCCTTTAAGATATCTCAAAATCCTTTTTACCGCGGATAGATGAGATTCTTTAAGTGCTACTTGAAATCTAGCACACTTACAAACACTATATTGTATATCGGGACGACTCGCCACTAGTACGAAAATGACCTATTACGTCGCCTCTTTTACGTCGCACATAAAGAAAGGTGACGTATATTGTACTTTATACATCGCATTTTCAAATGAGCGACGTATATAATACATTTGAGATGACTTTATACGTCGGTTTAGGAGAAAGGCGTCGTACATTGTTCACATATACGTCGGTTCAGTTTTACCGACGTAAAAAAGAACATTTTACGTCGGTGTTTGTAACGATCGTATAAAGTTTTAGCACATATACGTTGGCTTTCTAGTTGTGCGACATATAAAACATATATATATATACGACGGCATTCGTAAATCCGATGTATATTCTTATAAATAAATTTAAAAAAATATTACTATTCGGTACTTGATTAGAAGAATTGACAATTCCGTTCTTCCCCCTAATCAATACTCCTCTTCGTTCTCTAAATTAAAAACCCAATCGAAACCCAATCTTCAAAAACCCCGCTCACTACCTGCAACTTAATTGGGTTCGAATTTCTCACTACCTGCATTAATCAATCTTCTTGCTGCCTCTCTCCGGACTTTCCACTCGGTACTGCCGCTCTCTCTCTCTCTCTCTCTCTCTCTCTCTCTCTCTGCGCTAATACGTAAATATATGTACTTGTATGTATTTATGCTACTGTGATTAGTGAAGTTAGGGTTTCTTTTCTTGATTTGACTTTTTAGTGCTCAATTTGGGTAAATTTAGGGTTCGGGGAATCGTAATTAGGGTTATATAGTTTTAATTTTTAGGGGTTTAAAGTTGTAAAGTTTTGATGTTTAGGAGTTGGGTGTTTGAATATGTGTTGTTTAACTTGGATTTTTCTCCTTCTCTAGCTGTTAGAAGTACATAGGACATTAATTAAGATATAAATTAACTCTGATTGAACAAATTAGCATTGCAAAACGTAAGGATAAAACAGAGGTGTAACTGAGTAAAATAGAGGTGTAACTTAATTATAAAATTCTTAAAATTTAATTAGAATTATGCATTGTATATGACCACTGTTCTTGTATAAATTATAGAAGTGAATTCCTTTCTTATGCAGATTTGATTTAGTTGTTATATATTTCTTGAATATATCCATCTCGTTACTTGGTAATGTGCATATGAAATCCAAATTAATTGTTTAGCAGCCTATATGTCCTAATTTGTGAAACAAGGGGCATTTGTCATAATGCAGATCAATTTGGTTTGTTGAATGGCTTTGGAACATTGTTGACTACATATTTTATAATGTCTCTTTCATCTTGAAGATATGTAACATGCAGTTTAGTGATTGTGTTAGTGATTGTCTTTTTTCTGACTTTCTGCACCACTGATTGTGTTAAGTGATTATGTTTGTTACCATGTGCAAATATATCTAAATAAAATGTGTTTACCAGAATCACTATTGTTCTTAGGTAAAAAGCAGTGTCTTATTACCAATTTAATTAGTTTGACACTTGTGTAAATGCATTACACTTTCTAATATCTTAGGTGTAGCTCAAAATCCATAACATGTTTCCTCTGAGTACCTGTTTATAATTAAATAGTCCATAACATCATTAAGCAAAGCATATAGTGGTGTTAAATCATCGATTCTTTACAGAATCTCAACCACAAGGTCTTCTGTCAGATCCTGAGTGAAAGATTCGCTAGTGCACACCTACCAACAGATTGAGTACAAGAAATTTGGTTAACAATTTCACAACTATCTTTCAACATAAGGCAGTCACAACCTCTGATGAGTTAACTGAAATTATTGATTTGTGTAAACTCGAATTATATCGTTGATTTTTTTAAATATGCCAAGGGGTGTCCATGGCCTGTCAGTGAGAATGTCTGGATTAGTAGCCATTTTAGGAACAATGCAACGTGTTAACTACTAATAGTAAAATAATATGTATTAGGTGATGGAATTAGGATGGGCTGAACTAGTAATAAACATTTAGCTCTGAGCTATAATTTTTACAAGTAATTTTTACGTAAGCATATATCATATAACAAAACTTTTCAGTTTTTCAGTTTCATATATCGTATACATTATGTACACCAGATTTTCAGTTTCATATTTGTATAGATTTGTCTAAAATCTATCCAAATCTGAAACTGAAAATAAATTCCATACAAATCTGAAACTAAAATAAATTCCATATAAACTAAAATCAAATCTATGCATTAAAATTTTAAAAATATTTAAATCTACTATTATGTTAAATATCAATGATCCTTTAATTTAAATCTACTATTGAATTGTTGTAGTAATACATCATGGATCGGCATACATGGATGTACAAGAATTCACGTACAACGATCGAGTATATTGATGGTGTTCAAGACTTTATTACTTGTGCGATGCTATACATGGAAAAGAAGAAGAAGGAAGAGGGAAAAGGACAAATGATCTTATGTCCATGTCGTGATTGTAATAATTTAAAAAAGTATCGTAGTGTTGATACAGTGCAAGATCATCTTTTTCATCGTGGTTTTAAGGAGGGTTATGTGAAGTGGATTTGGCATGGTGAAGGAGTAGACTCTACGAGGACCTCAGGTACAAAACGTGGTAGGGAGGAAGATAGTATGACTAACAATGATGAAAAAGATATGGGGACTGATAGGGTAGAGGAGATTATACAAGATGTAGAAGATCATTTCATGCACCAACCGGACATTCTTACTAGTTTGGTTGACGATTCCAAGAAACTTCTATATCATGGGTGCAAAGATCAATTTACTAGGCTGTCTAAAACCTTGAAGTTGTGTAAGTTAAAAGTAAAGTATAATTGGAGTGACAAGAGTTTCACAGAGATGCTTCAAATTTTTGGAGAAATACTTCCCACTCCTACGTGGCGAAAAAGATACTTTGTCCCATGGGCATGAACGTGAAAAAGATACATGCTTGCCCAAATGACTGTGTGTTGTTCCGAAATGAGCATGAAGATTTAGACGTGTATCCCAAATGTGGAGCATCTAGGTACAGGTGACAAGGCAATAATACTTCTGAAGAGGATAAGACTAGGCCTCCTGCGAAGGTAATGTGGTATTTACCTATAGTGCAGCGATTCAGACGCCTCTTTACGAGTGCAAAAGATGCGAAGCTTCTTAGATTGCATGTAGAAGGGAGAAAATCTGATGGGATGCTCAGACACCCTGCTGACTCTCCATAATGGAGAACCATTGATGGAAGTTTCCTGAATTTGGAATGGAACCTAGAAATCTACGACTTGGATTATGTGCAGATGGAATGAATCCATATCGCACTATGAGTTGTACTCATAGCACCTGGCCAGTTCTTTTATCTTAAACAACTAAACAGAAACATCATAATCAAAAGCAGTGATATTAATGAATAAATAAATCATAAAATATGAGGAATTGCAAATCGAGTTGTGTAAACCGTCCCCCAAAAGTTTGTTTCCTGATAGACAGCCATAGTTTCACTATCAGGCCAACTTAAAAGCATCAATTATTTGTTTACATCTAAGTACGCAAAAATAATGTTAAATTATAACATTACATGTTAGTATAATTTTATAATAACACATTTATGGGTACACTTTTGTATTAGCTCCCTTGATCACTGTCAATCTTGATTATAATAATCTTCTAACACTTTTTTTTGGAGTTTATTGCAGGAACTTCTTATCTTGATCTTGATTAAGCTGAAGCAGATATAGTGACTGACATTTGAAGCATCTCTCCTAATTTTTGTTCTGTATACGTGAGGTATGAAGTTTTCTTGTTTTACATAACTTATTGCTGATTGACTAGTATGCCATTTTTGAATAAATGAAACACAGTCAGAAATTAATTGTACAAAAAAGTTGGAAACTATATCCTGCATATTTAGGGCTACTTCCTACTGTGTTCTTTATCACTCTAATCCACCTTAATTGCTAAGTTGGAAACTATATCCTGCATATTTAGAACACTTTACAAAACTTACATCGTATCAGAACCCAATATACCTAAGTTGAATTATACGAAAACTAATGTATTCACTATTTAGTCTATTCAACTAAGAACAGTAGCAATTCACCTTACCTCACAACTGGAAAGGAAGCATATAACAAAATAATAATAATAATAATAAATACACTACAATTCTCTGAAGACAGTGACAACTTAAACTAGTACAGAATTAACTGCAGATAGCTCTGTTTAATGCTCTGAATTTCACTTGTTACTTCAGAGTATCTGCAGATAGCCTCAATGTTAGTTCTAGCTTTGCCTTAACTACAGAGTATTCTGATGTGATTTTTCCTAACAGGTTGGACAATAAACCTCAAAGAATCCTTGCTCCAGAAAAAGAACCATATTACCAACTGACAATAAAAGCCAACCAAACAGCTCCAGCAAAGTTGGCCACAATACAACTTGTGCTTATTCAAAAATGTCTATCATGTTCAGATTTTTAGATTGTCACAGTTTACTTAAATGGAATCTAATCCTTTACTATATATCCAACGGTGTAAACTATAAATCTCAAGATAAAACTGTCCAACTTGTACTCACTTATTCTATAAATGTGCAGGGAGAATTGGAAGGGCAAGTTTCTAATGGGTTATGGACCCCATGTGGTCACGATGACGTACTGACTCGTGCACTTAGGAATAAGGAGCATGGCGGACGCGTTAGAGGGATTGGAGGAAGAGAAAAAATCAAGAATGTATTTGGATCAGAAAAAAGTAATAAAAGTGGGGTCGTTTCTATGGATGAAATAGATACAATCAAACAAGAAATTACCAAGAAAATGAGGGAGGAGTGCCAAGAAATGATGAATGTCCAGTTTCAAGGGATATTTGATCATTTAAAGCAGTTGGGTTTGCCACTTCCAGCTAATTTGGGGAATAAAGAGAAAGGTACACCATCAAATGAATTGGTTCGAAGTAGTTGTCAATCGGTGGACCAACCAGAAAATTTTTCAAAAATCAAGGTACACCTTAGTATTGTACATTACCACTTTAAGTGCCAAATTATATGTACAAAATTGCAATATTAAATTGGTCAAAGTTATACATTTTTAATTAATAAAAAAGTATTAGGATTATGTCAAGTTTATGCTATCAGTTCTAGCTATCAGTTCACTGCTCACGGCCTTCTAGATTATGTCAAGTTTATGCTAGCCTACACTACATTATCTTTAATTTAAGTCAACAATGTGAGACTTGAAAATTTCACTAGCTAATCAATAGTTCAATAACCGATATAGAAAGCTCATTGACTAGAATACAATCACCTTAATAAGAAAACAAAAAACTAAGGTAATATGAGTTGTACAAAAGCAGCCAAATAGGAATAATTAAAAGTTAAATCATCTTAAGTGTTCCACATACTCAAGTGTAGGCAAAATTTTGGTGCTAGAATGTAAGGGGGTGTTTGGAAGTTAGAGGTTTGGTGTTTGGTTTTGGAATGTATTTTTTTAAAATTAATCTTAAAGTTTAATTAGTCGGCTCTTGAGAGTACTAAACTAGATATGATAACTACTGCTACTTTGATGTATAAATAAACCTATCTCAAATTGTTTTGATGTCTAAACTTTAAAACCTCTCTTTGATCTTGAAATCCTGTATATGTTAACTACTGCCTCCTGGGATTAAACAGGAAGACCTAATATATACCATATAACATGGTAGATTGGTAGACGTAGACAAGTGACAACAGATGCAGACTCTAAAGCTGACCAATGAGCTGAATGAACTTCACACTTCATTTGATCTGACCAAGTGACTATACCTAATGTAAAAAAACAACAGAAATTAGTTATCACAGAACAAATGCAGATAGACAGATTGCAGAGAGCCAGAGACACAGAAATATGGATGTTATTTATTAATATTCTGTTTTAAATAATTCGGTTTTAAAACCTCTCTTTGATCTTGAAATCCTGTATATGTTAGTATTATAACCTTGTGGATGGCATCTATCTCAGTTTTACTTTCCTAATCAATGCAGATTGCAACCTTGTGTCGTCTATGCATTAAACATCCCAATAAAGGAAGGGTTGTTATAGCAAGAGGGCAAGTTTTCCCATTACATAGCGTGGGAGAAAATTTTATTCATGGCAAACCAGTTGTGCCAAGTAATGTGAAAGTATGTGTGGATGAAGTTGAAGTTGAATTTTAACTTGCCCCCTTCCGGTGCCCTGTGGTGAACATGAAACAGTAGGCAATGCAGCTGGTAGCTTTGTTGAGTGGCCAAAGGGTCTGGTCATCTTGGGGCAGGTAATTTTATTGCTACTCAAATTCATTCATTTAGTTAATGCTATACATTACACACCCGAACATGCATTAATGTCTACTCAAATTTCTACTAATATGAATGGAGTGATAATTAGAAAAAATTATGGTTTTAACATAATTTATTTGTAATTAGGAATCTGAGAAGAAAAAAGGCCTTAAGATAGCTCAACAGGGACTAAACAAGGTTGTTAGTAAAGAGTCAGCAACACCTATTATCAAGAATCAATCTTTGCACAATGATGACAAATTAAGTGAAAAATGCCGAACTTTACGTTTCTTGGTTGATAATTGTCCTCCTGATTCTTCTACTATCGTTGCTAAAGATTTGGAGTTGTTTAAGTTTCAAAGTGCTGAAGTTCCTATATATGTCACCCCGTGAGATATCAATGAGTTTTTGAGGTTAAGTTGTCTTAATATACCGGTTTTGCAGATTTTTATGATGTAAGACTGAAATTTCTTGCTCAATTTTTTATAAGATATAATTATATATTTATTGTGCATAACAACTAACAGTGCAGAATCCATATCACATTAAAGGTACATTCATAAATTGTGCAAGGATTTGGAAGATAATTCATTTGCATTCTTGTGTCCGTCTGTATTAACATCGGCATCTAAGCATCATGATGATACATCTAGATACATGTCTGAGGTAATGAAAGATGCCAAGGATAAACGTTTTATCCTAGCACCGTACATTCAAAGGTACATAAGCATTTGTTAAGTTCTATGATTGAATGAAGACACACAACTACACTTTTGATTTTAAGCATGTTTAAATTGCAGTAAGCACTGGATGTTGCTTATGTTTTGTGTTGATGAAAGTGCTGTATACGTGTTTGATCCACTAAAACAAAAATGACACATTCACGTGAAGGCTCCTTGGGAAACGTAAGCTATGAAAAAATTTAAATCTTGAAAGGCTCATTAATTTACTTTTTAAGTAGTTCACAACTTTTTTATATATTGAATGTTTTATTCCTCCATAACATGCAGGGCATGTAAAGTATATACTAAATTTGGTGGTAGGAAAAATAATCAGAATAACTTACTTTGGTACCATGAGATTGTTCAGGTACTATACCTATTTGTTTGTCTTGAAAGTTCTTTTCTGTTTTATCTCGATTTTAAATATTTTGTGTTTGTTTTGTAGTGTCCTCAACAAAAAGGAGGCACGGAATGTGGTTATTTTGTGATGAGATATATGTATGACATAGTCATGTTATCTCGTAAAAATCCTAAAGTTAAGTGGACAGAGGTACGAGCTATATTCATCTTCATCTCCTTGATCATTGCCATTATGAACTATATCGTTAAGGAGTGAATGTAGATAAGCAATGATTAGAGAAATAGATAAAGAATCTTACAGATATAGCGTGTGTTGCAATGACGACAACACTGATGGCCTTCAAACACAAGGCCTGCAAACTGGAGATGATGATATCTGTAGGTGTTTGCAAGCATATTAGGAGAATCATTTAACATTACACACGACCAATTATCACACACACAGAGTAAAACAACAATATTATCAGGGTCTGTTCCAATTCTTTTAATCTTTGCTGTTAAAATTAGCAATAAAATAAACCAACTTATTGTTGGAGGGTCATGAGGTTTGATCTGAAATGGAATTATTGCATATTAGAAACAAAATTTACTTGTAGATAAAATTCATAATTCTTTTGGCATGCAGGTTCTTGGAAAAAGATACACAAACCAACAAATTGAAGAAATTCGAGATATTTGGGCAGATTATTTAACTCGTGAATATATGTGATCGGGTACATGACTTTTAAGTTCAAAAAATCTTTTCGTTTTAAAATAAAAAATATACTCAAGAAAATATTTTACTTGTACTTTGGTGCTAACAAGTTCAAACACATAACTTTTGTAGGTGGTGGAAAGAAGGAGTACGATATGATCTTACCTTGCAGCAATCGGATCGAAAATGGATACTATATTTTTGGATTTAGATAGTCATGATTTATGTCGAATTAAATGTATAAGATGGTAACTTGGATCAAGTTTTAAATATTGTAGATGTATTTTTAACCAGGTAATAATAATTATTTCAATTTAATTATTCACTTTGGTGAGAAATATTCATTGCAAGTTTTACTATTTTTTTGGGTTGTAATAACAGAAATTTGATGTATATATAATATAAACAGGGGGCAAAATTGTCATTTTACAAAGCACATATACGTCGGTTTTAAGTATCAAATACGTCGCCATTTTGGTCTTATACGTCGGCGTTTTCATGACATTATAGGTCAGCCTTTATGACATTATACGACGTTTTTTTAATGACATTATACGACGGCTTTTTTGATCTTATACGTCGGTATTCTAACAACATTATACGACGGTTTTTTGGTCTTATACGTCGGTTTTTTATGACATTATACGACGGATTTATTGTCTTATACGTCGATATTATACGACGGCTATTTTGGTCTTATACGTCGGTTGTTTTATGACATTATACGACGGCTTTTTTGGTCTTATACGTTGGTTGTTTTATGACATTATACGACGGCTTTTATTGTCTTATACGTTGGCTTTTTAATGACATTATACGATGGCTTTTTTGGTCTAATACGTCGGTCTTTCCATGATAATATACGTCGGTGTTTATAGCCTTATACGTCGGTGTTTTAGCCGATGTATAGTAACTTTATATGTCGGTTAAAAGGGCGACGTAAAAGACAGTGACTTTATACGACGCCTCTCTATACGTCGCCAAAAAGCCGACGTAAAAGGCCAAAAAATGTGACGTAAAAGGTTAGTTTTGTACTAGTGCACAGTTATGTAAAGCAAGCTACCGATCATACCACGATATTTCTTTGTGTCTACGGGTATCCCGTTGGGATCTTCTGTTAATTTCTCAGAAGTAGACATAGGAGTAGATATGGGTTTGGCATTATCCATTTCGAATTTCTTTAACATCTCTTTACAATACTTGGATTGAGAGATATGGATGCCTTCGTCAGATTGCCTAATTTGCAATCCTAGAAAGAAATTTAATTCTCCCATCATACTCATTTCGAATTCTTTGCTCATATTATCAGAGAATTCTTTACATAGTGCATCATTGGTTGAACCAAAAATGATGTCATCCACGTATATTTGTACAAGTAAGATATCATCTTTTTCTTGTCTCGTAAATAAGGTTTTATCGGCAATTCCCATTTTAAAATTATTCTCTAATAGGAACTTGCTCAACCTTTCATACCAAGCACTTGGAGCTTGTTTCAAACCATATAGAGCTTTGTATAATTTATATACATACTCGGGATGCGTGGCATCTTCGAAACCGGGAGGTTGTTTTACATAAACTTCTTCTTCTAATATCCCGTTTAAGAAGGCCGATTTGACATCCATTTAGTATACTTTGAAATCTTTATGACACGCGTAAGCTAACAACATTCGAATTGATTCAATTCGAGCTACGGGTGCATAAGTTTCATCGAAGTCTATACCTTCCATTTGAGTGTAGCCTTGAGCGACTAATTTTGCTTTATTTCGAACAACCGTTCCATTTTCATCTAACTTGTTTCTAAAAACCCACTTAGTTCCAATTATGGAAGTGTCTTCGGGTTTTGGAACAAGTTCCCAAACTTTGCTGTGAGTGAATTGTAATAATTCATCTTGCATAGCCGAGATCCAATCTTCATCTAGCAAAGCTTATTTCGCGGTCTTAGGTTCTATTTGAGATAGAAAACTAAGATGATTCACAACGTTTTGTACTTGTGACCGCGTTTGAACTTCTTTGTTTAAGTCACCAAGAACATTACCCAAGGGATGACTTCTAATAATATGAATTTCTTTTGGGAGTTCAACTTCTGTTTCGACTAATTCTAATGGGTTTCTTGGAACAAGGGTCCCGAGATCCATATTTTCGAATTGTCGAATACTTTCTTCTACATCATCTTGTTCGACATCGTCTTTTTCAACAAGATCTTTATACTTCGGTGGTGGTTTGCTTTCATCAAATGCTACATTCATTGATTCTTCCACCACAAGTGTTTTGAGATTGAACACTCGATAGGCTTTACTATTTGTAGAGTATCCAAGAAATATACCTTCACTTGACTTTGGGTCAAATTTAGTAAGGTAATATTTCAAGTTTAATATGAAGCACTTACTTTCAAATACTCAAAAATAGCTTAGTTTCGGTGTTTTGCCAAAGTAAAGCTCGTATGGAGTCTTTTGCTTTATAGGCCTTAACAAAACCCGATTAAGAATATGGCAAGCGGAAGACATAGCTTCGGCCCAAAAATATTTAGGTCGACGATATTCGTTAAGCATAGTGCTAGCCATTTCTTGTAAAGTTCTATTTTTCCTTTCAACAACTCCGTTTGATTGTGGAGTATACGGAGCGGAAAAATTATGTGTAATACCATTTTCATCACAAAAATTGGTAAAACTGGAATTCTCAAATTCTTTACCATGATCAGTCGGTATATAGACTATGGTATTGTTTTGTTGATTTTGAATCTTTTTACATAGGGAAGAGAAAGATTCAAAAGCATCACTTTTATTTTTGAGAAATTTCATCCATGTGTATCGTGAATAATCATCAACGATTACTAACGTATATGAGCAACCTTCGAGGCTTTGTATAGGAACCGGACCAATTAGATCCATATGTAAAAGCTCGAGAGGTCTAGAGGTAGATATCATAAACTTTGCTTTGTGATAGGCTCGAATTTGTTTTCCAATTTCGCAAGCCTCGCAAGTATGATCTTTTTGATAATTCAACTTTGGTATACCTCGTACATGATCTTTTGTTGATATATTCTTAATCAACTTCATATTAGCATGTCCTAATCTTCGATGCCAAAGCCATGGATCATCGTTTGTAGTGATTAGGCATACATTCTCATGTTTAGTCATGTCACATGTATAGACATTTTTGTTTCGGGGACAAGTGAGAAGTAATTTTCAATTTTTATCTAAAATACAACAATGAGTAGTATAGAAAATTACCTTGTAATCATTGTCGCAAATTTGACTAATTGAGAGTAGATTGTACCTTAGTCCCGAGACTAGTTGCACGTTTGAGATCTTGAATCGGCTATTCCCAATGTCTCCTATTCCGATAATGATTCCTTTATTACTATCTCCGAATGTAACACTTCCCGCGGTGACCTTTTTAATGTTGCTCAAAAGTGACTTATTACCGGTCATGTGTCTTGAACATCCACTATCAAGGTACCACATGTCTTGTTTCGCGGCAAGACAAACCTTCAAAATAAATCAATTAAATTTATAGGTACCCTTTCGTCTTGAGGGTCCTGGGGTTAGTACATCATAATCAATATTAGCATGATAAAATCTAGGCATAGAATGTAAGAACCCCAAATTTTGGATATAATTAAAACTTTTTATTAAGTAATGATAAAATGAGGAACAATGATTCCGACAACAAGGTCACCAGCTCTAATGAATGGTGGTTTCAAAGAACAATGATTGTAATGAATGGATATTGCTTTGGACAATGATCCTGATGCATTGGTATATTGTCAGAATAGAGTAATTCGATGGTTGAGGACCTAGATAAGAATAATCTACCATCCAGGAAGGAGCTAATGGATCCCTGAAGGGAAATGAGTACGTGCATAGTATTTCCCGTACGTGCATAGTGTTTCCCATACGTGCATAGTATTTCCCGTACGTGCATAGTGTTTCCTGTACATGCATAGTAATTTGGTGGATGAATAGTGATTTTGTAAGTTGGAAAACTTTTCACTCCACCCTATGTACGGGACGTGATATGGATGTTTCGAAGTTATATTAGTAATACGCGGAGGAAATAAGTGAATGCAGAGACGATCGGAATTTAGAAATTCCAAATTCTTTTCGGTATAATATTTGACCGGACAGTGGATTAAATATTATTATAATCCAAGAATTGAGATATTAACTTTGAGAATTTGATATTTTGGGATGTTATTATATTTGATTTAAGAATGAAGGTAGGAAACCACTGAGGAGTGGTTATGGCTACAATGTAATAATTGATATTTGGAAAGAATGAATGGAATTCGACTTTATTATTTCTATGTCTTGAAGAATGCTAAAGGGTAACAACATAGGTAAGAATAATCTATCTTCTAAGGGAATAAGATATGGCAATTTCAAGTAGGAGAATATTCTCATGTCATCCAGATCGGTAACGATTAATCCAGTAGTTCCGTAAAAAGGATAAGGAACGATCGAAAGAGAATACGGACAATTGTACCACCCTAAGAGAACAAGTAAAGAATACAGAATGAATAGTGTTTTGATGGGAGCATATAATAATATGAGACGACACTATATAGAAGCATTCGGAACGGATTTCCGAGTTCGTATTAGTGATCCAGGGGGAAAATAAGTGTATGTAAAAGCTGTCGGATTCTGAAAAACCGCACTTTTATTTTCTCCGAGAGTTCCCTGGACACTGATAGCCTTAAGTATTTAACGAATGGATTTAAGGAATATAAATTGGAAAGTTAGAATGAAAGATGGAGAATGAAAAGTATTAATATTAAAAAGGATTCCCGGTAAACCCTAATTAGAAATCCGTGAAATATTCCTACGAACGATCAATCGAAACGGGCAATAACCGGACACAGAAACAAGCAGAGGAAGCAAGAGTCTTGTGCAAGCTACTAGTATAAAATATCTAGTAACCAAACTAGAATCAAGGAACTAGCACCCTAGAGAATGCAACTAAGTACTTAGCAAGGCAACTATGTAGTTAGGCTAAGACCACCACATTTTCAACACTTGTCATGGTATTTCCTCATCCAACACCTCATCACTTTAATAAAGTGAATTTATACAAGATATTATCTTGATAATAGATGAGAATGGATGAGATTAAAACAAAATAAACCAAGCAACTCTTCCCCCCTTTGAAAATTCCATTCGGCCATACCCTTAATTCCAAAATCAAAACCCCTCTTCCCACCATCTCTTGATCTTGTAAAAATTATGGTGAGTCTTACATTTCCTAAAAGTGATCCCCTAAAAATTTCAAAGCCAAACTCTCTTGTTTCCATTTTCAAAGAAATCATCAAAGACTAGGGTGAATAGTGATTTTCAAGAACAACTCTTGATTTTCTTGATTTCTAGGATGATCTAAGCTTGGTTATGGGTATACAAGGACTATGCAAAGCTTAGCAAGGTCTTTACACACTCCAAGGAAGGTATAAAGCTCTTGAAACCCTAACCCTTGTTTGAGATTTAAGCATGTTTATGATAGTTATAACTTAGTTATGGTTATGTTAAGATTATAAGCATGATTATGTATGGATTTTGGATTAATGATGTAAATAACTAGATGAACGGAAAGGCATTGCTTGGCCTCAGTTCATGTATATAAGTCATGTATATGTTGTTTGGGTTGGATACTATGTTTATGGGAAGATTCGAAATTGGTAGATATTCGATTTACAGCCGTTATAATGCCCGATTTTACAATACCATGTTTTGTATGCCATTTTCCATGTCGAACCCCTACTTTCCAGAGACCTTATCTGCCATGATAGGATAGGTAATGTTCTAAGCTTCGTTTTGATATAAAGATCACGTGAAACGGACTTACGGTTTAGGATTTATGACCAAATTACTAAAAGTAGTTCGAATCCATAAACGAAAGTTCGTAACTGTAATTGAACCCTCGTAAACTATGTAACGTCATGGCGAATCTTAGTAAATAAATACTAGAGGTAAAAAGGAAGGTGTGAAAGAAAACCGTATGTCAAAAGGATCATTTTTCGATTTATTAAAAATGTTCGAGTCGAGGTTAAACGCGAACGAACCCCTAAAAGACGACTCTTTTATAACTTCGGTAAAACACTTAGAAAACGGGCGATAAAACTCGGAGTATAGTATTGGTTCGTAACGATCGACCTTAGAACTCATATGACTTAAGTATGTCCCAAGTATAAGTACAATGACATGTCGTATTAACGAACGAATGTCGGGTCGGATCAGTGATAAAAGTAATCCAATAAAAGGGGTATAACGAGATAACTCGAGAACGTGTTTCGAATTAAGTATAACTTAACTTTTAATATGTTAAGTGATTAATCCCGAATGCCTTGGCTATTTATAGATCACCAAGCCGAACCGGGACCCGCTACCACTACCCCTTACCGTACTCGACTACCAGGCAAGTTTCAATTCCCTTCTTTTAGGCTGTTGTTGTGATTGAATAAATATATATATATATATATATGTTTTCTGATATACATATGCCATAGCATGCATGCCTGCTTTCAAGTTATATCATTATGCTTGTTCCCTGATTGTTATTGACTTATAAATTAGATAGCTATCGTATCAGTTATAAGCCGGTTATTGTAAGACCCTCAGAGAAGGGTGCATATATCTTATTCATCGAATATAGACCGGGAGTCAATATTTCTTGATATATCGAGATTACCTCGGAGGAAAATATTTAAGTAAATATTTTCCATTATTCGGGTGACGAATATTACTTGAATATTCGTTCGAGACTAATTATTTTAACGATCCTTACTTCAAATAATTATTTGAACGTAACTATTCAACGAATAATATTTCTCAATATTCATTCAGAGTTGAATTGATTATCGATTATTATTTCGAATACTCTTCTAAAGATGAGACTACTTAATGAATATTATTTGGATATTCATTTAGAATATTATTTTATTAAGTAAATATTACTTTTGAAAATTCATTTAAGATGTTAAGTACTTGATGAATATTATCTTCAATATTCATCTGAAGCTTGATTTATTTATCGAATATTATATCGAATATTCCTTTAAAGCTTGGATTACTAAATGAATATTACTTATTCATTTAGGATATTATTCATTAAATGAATATTACTTTATTGATATTCATTTAAATTCCTAATTAATTATGAATATTATTTTGAATATTCATCCAGGGTTCTAATTAATCATCGAATATTATTTTAAATATTCCTTTCAGGTCTTATTAATTAATGAATATTATTTGGAATATTCATTTGAATATTTAATTATGCAATAAATATTCTCTCGATATTTCTTCAAGAATTATTTGAAAAATACTCTGATTAAAGATATTCTTTCATATTCCTGAATATTCTTAAATATTTTTAATTCAATAAATATTCTCTGAATATTTATTCCATACTTAGAATAACCTCAATAAGGTTTATCTTCTTCGATTATAACGAAAAATATTTTGGAGTCATATTATTATTAATCCTATATCAAGAAAGGTTCTCAGACATCATTCTTCTTTGAGTCTACCTCCCTAATAATAAGGGAACCTTACTTGGAAAATGTTATTTATCTCGTCGACTTTCCGGTCATAAAGTATTCCCTTCACCCGCAATTCGGGTGCTGTTGACTTATTAAGTCGTTGCTTACCTTCTCATCTTTCGAGGGGTAAGATTACTGGAACAAGTTGATATCCGTTACCAAGTAATAGCTTGGGAGTTATTGGTAAATTTTCCTTTCCAACTAGATACGACTACTTTGTGGAGTCTTATCAACAAGTATTATACTTGGGGAAAGGGGGACGAACGTTACATTCAGAATCATGAATTCTATTTGAACTAGGAGTCGTGTAAGAGGCCGACTAGCGCCGGTCCATCCCCTTTGGCCCAACCGTTGGCCGGGGAGAGCTAGTAAGGCGGTATACAAGTAAAGCCGTCAGTTCTTCCTTCTACCGGTAGTAAATCTAAATTGAGCTGTACGATCTCGACTGATCATCAAGATTGGAACAGCGGGCGCGGTGAATACTCCATCATTGGTTCATCATTAAATTAATTTATTTCCTGCAACATGATTACTGTTGGCAGAGTTGGAAAAGGGTCATAACTGGAATTGCAACCTTTTCTTGCAAGTTCCTCTTCTTAATAACAATAAGAATATCTCGTTTACTTTGATGTAGCAGATATTTCTACAAACAAATACTTTAAGTTACCTTGTAACTTCATCGTTCATATTATACTGGCATCATTTCCGTAAATGCATGGCATATGGTTTAAAAGATACTTTTGAACTGTTATACATTATCGTTCAGTTATATATTATTGTTGGTGGGCTATTGCTCACCCTTGCTTTATTATTATATCACAACAACAGCTAGACCAGATGACTCGCATCAGGCGCACTCGACGCGGGCGAGGACGATGAGACTACCAGAGCTGAAGAAGAAGCTATTGGTAGGGTATATTTATTCTTGCAGTACCAAGAATATGGTCTAGTATGACTTATGTAAATGGATGGCAAAGAGTATGTATTTATATTGAAATTCTTTTGGATTGTAAGAACTCATAATGTGATTAATAAAAATTTGATTGTTACTCTGATTTCATCTCTGGGACTATAACGGGTGTGTTTTATATTGTTGTGTTGGGTTGGGTTATAGAGACGTAATTTATTTTATGTTAAGGAAAGTTCAATTGTTGTGGACAGAATTGGAAACCGTAACCACCGGATCCCGGACCCCGGATCTGGGGGTGTTACAGAAGTGGTATCAGAGCGTACGTTATAAACCCCAGAGATGAGGTGACGTTAAAACAATAAATTCAATAAGATAATTAGAACTCTTGCCAAGTTCATAGTCGGACTACTTAATGTAGTGATGACATATAAAACCCTTATGGGAACTCGTAAGTATAATGATAGTAACTTAGCTCGATATCGTATCGACGAGTAAGGCGACTGACCTTGAGGCATACGAGCAACAGCGCGATGATGCTTTATATGCTGAAGATCAGCGGGTAATTCGATGGAGTACCCTACTGGAGACCCGGAAGAGGTTCCAGCAGATAAGGAAAATCCTGTTAGGATAAGGAGCTTACCCATGGGTAATGAGGGTCGCAGCCAGAATGACTGTGATGATTAAGATATGGTGCTCAGAAAAGTGAGTATAAAGAACCGAGATATTATTAAGAGATCTGAAGATGCATGTTGAATTCATAGTCGGACTACCAGATGTAGTACCAGCAAGAAAGAAGGATTGGAAGAATTACTTGAGATCTTATACGGAAATAGATGAGAATCCTTAGAGATTTTCATCTTAACAAAGAAAGAGCTAGAGGGATGTATGATTATCAAAGACATCGATTTAGGGCGAGGAGCAGAGTCCCTAGGAATAGTTGAGAAGGAGGCAGTAAGTGCCATATCATTTGATAAATGAATTAGTATGAATATGGTCAGTAATAATTCGCCATGAGAAGGCAGGTGTCGTAGGTTGTAAAGTATGTAACCAAATTGAGGTTAATAAGGTGGTTTTATTAAGGAAAATGTTCATTTTATGAATGAATCATTTAGAAAGTAAAGACATTGGGAAGTGATAGCATGATTGGGTAAAGTTATATAAGGAAGTAGTAAGCAAGACAATGATCTCAGAACCTACCGGAAGATAAGACCAGTGAGTCAAGATGAACTCGTAATGAGACTACAACCAGAGACTGAGTATAGAGTTAATTCAACTCAGTTAAATGATGAACCAGAAACGTTAGATGCATGTGATTCAGAGGAATATTAAATTCATTCTTCTCTTTGAATGGATTATAGTAGTTACCTTAAGTTTACTCCGACACGGAATTATAATAGATCAAGTAATACGATCAGCAGTTAAAGAGAAAAATGTGAGAAAATCTTCCTGGAGCTAAAAGGTGAAATTGGTAATGACCAAGAGCTGGCATTGCTTAATGGAAAAAAAAGGAGACTTTGTGCTTCCAATGACGCTTCGCATAAAGGGTTAGGTAGACCGACATTTGGTAGTATTGAATATCAGGACGTTGTGACAGGTTTCAGTTTGAAACTATTGATTCCCTTCTAAGGGATGGATATAATTGATTCCTCTCCAGTGGGTAAACTTCCAATCTGATGATGATTATTTCGTTAACTGTGACTGCTTATGATTCCACCTGCTTGGAGGTTCATAGAACTATTCTTCAGGTTTCGAAACTGGTCTCCTTAATGTTACCAGTAGGTGGGTAGATTGATCAAAATTTCCCTGAGTCTGGAAAGGAATTCGGTGAATTTTGGCAAACCTTGTCTTTCTGATTATCAGAGAATGTCATGGAAGAGAGTAAAAATTTGAGCAAACCCTGTGATTTGGGTAAGGATGCTGTAAAATGGGTTAGTAAACGGACCCTGAGCATTACAATCGACGGTAGTGATAAAATGATGAAGTGAGATTGGACGAAAATAGGAAATGTAAGTAAGAAACCAACAGGACTGAGAAATTCCAGGATTGACTTAAATGAAAAGGCTGTTATGCCAGGAATGGTAAGCTTGTGTGGCACGCAGGATTGATAAGAATAGTTGAAAAGATAAAAGTGGAGGAAAGGTGACCGGAGACGGTGCCGAGTAGTCGATTAAGACTTATATGGAGTAAAGTTTTGGAAAGGTAGAAAGGTATCAAAGAAGAAGGCACTATGCCGGCAATTGCTAGAAAAGTAATGCTATTAGCCAACCCCTAAAATCATATATTTTTATGTGTGGCCAGTTGAGGCCAAGTCACAACGGACTATAAAGTGACTAGACCAGCAATGAAAAGACAAAGCAGGGTTGCTTCTAAGAAAGCACTGACTGCAAGGGCTTCTGATATAAAGGAAACATTAATGAGATCGTTTGAATCTTCTGCCGAACAACCCATGTTTTGATTGGGAATTCACTAGACCTTTTTGGGATGGGGTCACCCGTACTAAAGTGACTCATGTGTATATGGTTGTCCAAGATTTCGAGTAAAATGGAAGTATAGTGACTTGAGATGTATGATGTTAGGGTATCATGAATACCATGAATATATTATGACGGAGGAAAGTAAACAATGAAGGTATATGAAGAGGGTATAGAAAAGGTCAGAAATTGAACAGTATGCTGTAGGAATTTTGTCTGAGGCAAGTACCTTTGCGAAGAACGATAAGCACTAAGAGATTCACGTTGAACTCGACCAATATCTTCCAGAACATCCTTGCTACCATTAACAAGTTCGGTAAGAGAAGAGATAGGCATACGTTGCCTTTTTGGAAGGCCAAATAGGTTGACAACTATCTGAAAGAAGAGGGTGGCATTAAACCACCGATCGATTATCAAATGAGAATGATTGAAAAGAGACCTTTATTAAGGATACATGATCTGATTGCCAATTATAAGATGCAAGAATTCCTTGGCAGTTGAATTAAGGATAGGATATCCATAAATTAAGACAAACCCTGGGGAATGCACAAGGGGTGGCATTAACCCTAATAACGACATTATGACTTCAGATGATATGAGCTGGACTTGCTAAGGCAACAATGACCGGTAAGGATTATTAAAAAGAGTTCTGGAAAGAACATAGATAGAATTATTAGAGTATTGATCAATGACATTTTGATATACCCGGTACCCAGAAAATACCGGAGGAATGATAAGGGTGGCCTACGAAACCTTACAAGGAAAAAGGTAATATTCCGAACTTCAAAAATGGAAGTTTGGTAAGGAATGTATGACATCGTAACAATAATGCCAGATGAGGCATGTATGAAACCCTAAGGAAGTATGGGTTGAACCTATAAAGGTTGAGATTATCCTAAGATAAAGAAAGAACTAAGAAAAGAAGTATCCTAAGTAGGATTGGGAATAAACGTGATAAAGTGCCCACGGGTAGGTGGAAGCAATGACTTATGGAAATGACTGATAGTTATATTTTCTCCTTCAGCAGAGCTTAAGGGAGAATGCTTTAACCCAACAGTGATGGGAATGAGGTAGAAAAAAAAAACTTGAGCTGGAATGTACCCAGAAAACATGGGTTACAAGAAATCATTATCATCAAGAAAGGCCAATGAGGTGGCCGACAATCTAAGTATAAAGGAATAATTACAAATGTTCATACCGAAGAAACAGGATGATATTTGGAAGGACCTTGAAGGTCATATCGGAATGGAGGAATTTACATTCCTTCTGATGACTGTGCAAGAATTAATAGTAATAATAGTTTAAGTAAAGATTCGATTCCTGATGGAGTCTTAAGCATGTTACGTACCTTAGAAGGTCCCGTTTTGAGGCAAACCAGGACCATGGTACAAAATTGATGAAGTAAACCGTTAAGTTTCCAGTCTTTTATGGAGGATGCATAAGTGATAGTTTCATCAACCGGACCTAGCTGCGATGCTTGAAACTCTTCTGCAATTCTATCTGCTTCACGTTATATCTACATCAAGTTCAGGAAGTGTTCCTTATGGATAAGGAATAATGATTACTTTGTCTCCCTAAGGGATTTGAAACCCGTAGGGTTAGCTATTAACGCACTACGTAAACAACAAGCGATGGTGATTCTTCTAAGAAAGGAGATGACAACGTAAAGATAAAGAAAGTGCTGCTATTGATAAGCTAAATGGCATGTTGATGAATGACAAGCAAGTTTGTGTTAGTGTACTTCTGCACAAACAAGATAGAGAATATGAGGTTGATAATTCGTGATGCTAAACGTATTCCTGTAGAAAGAATTAATGAGACTTGGAGGGAAGGGCGGTTGAGCCCAAGACTTATTGGGCCACCTGAGAGTTTAAAGTGTTCGGACGGCGGTATTCGAGCCAGCCTTACCCCCAAAATTATAGCACGGTCATAACGGGTTTTCATGTGGCCAGGCTACGTCAGTAAAATGCAGATGTTCAACAGATGATAGGAGTACGAGCATGTAGATATACGACCTGGTCTGACTTACGAAAGACAACCTGTGGAAAACCACAGATAGAAAAGAACAAGTGATGAGAAACAAGGTTGGCAGAAGTAGATTATATGAATCTAAGTTAAAGGAATCGGGCCAGATTCATTTCGGAAAGTTTAAATTGAAATAACGTGATGATTATAGAATAAATGAGACGGAATACCGATAAGGAGGTACCAAGTGCAAAAAGGTGTCTCAATAAAGAGGTGAAGGTGAAAGTAAATAATAGAAATGAGTAAGAATCAGCTAATAAGAAGGATGTGATTGATAAAGAAAAGGCTGGGGAAGCAACAATGGAATGAGAAGCAAGGAATGTTATGAATGGGTTTTCTAATGAATTCTCAGGATGACAACCTGATAGTGTCAATATTATAGTTATGAAAAAGCTAGTAACATGATATGGGATGTCAGTAATAATGATGTCAAGTGAGAAATCTAAGATTTAACCTGAAAGGTTGAAGGATTTCCCGAATGTGAGTATCGATAAGATTGAACAAGAGTATTTGTCCATAGAATAATGGACAAAGCAGCAAGATATGTTGACACGTGAGATTGCGATCAAATAGTATTGGATATAATTATGATTAATTTCTTCTTTGATAAACCTCTATAGTTCAGAGGTAAATTCTGAGTATGATATTCTACAATCATGAAAGCTTTCTATAATCCTTTAGAACTCTTTTCTCTTCTTCTCTCTTATTCATCTTCTTTATGAATTGAGAAGAACAACCCTTTTAGGAGGGGAGGTACTGGTACGTGACTATCTGTCTATGTGATAGAAGTCTAAGTGGAATGCCATGACTTGTTTAATTGCTTGTCAAGTACTAAAGGCTGGCCCCCTTCTGTACTAACTATGCAATATAACAAATGTTCAATTGATCATAGTGATCTCTCAATAAATCTTTCCACTTCTCTATATTGGTCGAGATTGCGAAGATTAAAGCGATCAGGAAATGCACAGTACGAGCGAGGTTACCTCCGAATCGTAGGGTGATAGTGATACCAATGTTACTGCAGGTATCAATAAGGATAAGACTGGGTAAGAGTATAACCCGGATAGTGAGTTGTACGAAAAGCAGCAACGTTGATGGAAAAAGGATAAAGTATGAATTGTAGCACTAGAAGATGTGCTGAGGAAGGGTAGAACGACTAAGAATTGACCGGGAAGCTAAAGAGTGAACGACAGGCAAACGACTCTTTGCTTCCTACCTGATTCCGGGACGGAATCCTTTTAAGGAGGGGAGACTGTAAGAACCCCAAATTTTGGATATAATTAAAACTTTTTATTAAGTAATGATAAAATGAGGAACAATGATTCCGACAACAAGGTCACCAGCTCTAATGAATGGTGGTTTCAAAGAACAATGATTGTAATGAATGGATATTGCTTTGGACAATGATCCTGATGTATTGGTATATTGTCAGAATAGAGTAATTCGATGGTTGAGGACCTAGATAAGAATAATCTACCATCCAGGAAGGAACTAATGGATCCCTGAAGGGAAATGAGTACGTGCATAGTATTTCCCGTACGTGCATAGTGTTTCCCATACGTGCATAGTATTTCCCGTATGTGCATAGTGTTTCCTGTACATGCATAGTAATTTGGTGGATGAATATTGATTTTGTAAGTTGGAAAACTTTTCACTCCACCCTATGTACGGGACGTGATATGGATGTTTCGAAGTCATATTAGTAATACGCGGAGGAAATAAGTGAAAGCAGAGACGATCGGAATTTAGAAATTCCAAATTCTTTTCGGTATAATATTTGACCGGACAGTGGATTAAATATTATTATAATCCAAGAATTGAGATATTAACTTTGAGAATTTGATATTTTGGGATGTTATTATATTTGATTTAAGAATGAAGGTAGGAAACCACTGAGGAGTGGTTATGGCTACAATGTAATAATTGATATTTGGAAAGAATGAATGGAATTCGACTTTATTATTTCTATGTCTTGAAGAATGCTAAAGGGTAACAACATAGGTAAGAATAATCTATCTTCTAAGGGAATAAGATATGGAAATTTCAAGCAGGAGAATATTCTCATGTCATCCAGATCGGTAACGATTAATCCAGTAGTTCCGTAAAAAGGATAAGGAACGATCGAAAGAGAATACGAACAATTGTACCACCCTAAGAGAACAAGTAAAGAATACAGAATGAATAGTGTTTTGATGGGAGCATATAATAATATGAGACGACACTATATAGAAGCATTCGGAACGGATTTCCGAGTTCGTATTAGTGATCCAGGGGGAAAATAAGTGTATGTAAAAGCTGTCGGATTCTGAAAAACCGCACTTTTATTTTCTCCGAGAGTTCCCTGGACACTGATAGCCTTAAGTATTTAACGAATGGATTTAAGGAATATAAATTGGAAAGTTAGAATGAAAGATGGAGAATGAAAAGTATTAATATTAAAAAGGATTCCCGGTAAACCCTAATTAGAAATCCGTGAAATATTCCTACGAACGATCAATCGAAACGGGCAATAACCGGACACAGAAACAAGCAGAGGAAGCAAGAGTCTTGTTCAAGCTACTAGTATAAAATATCTAGTAACCAAACTAGAATCAAGGAACTAGCACCCTAGAGAATGCAACTAAGTACTTAGCAAGGCAACTATGTAGTTAGGCTAAGACCACCACATTTTCAACACTTGTCATGGTATTTCCTCATCCAACACCTCATCACTTTAATAAAGTGAATTTATACAAGATATTATCTTGATAATAGATGAGAATGGATGAGATTAAAACAAAATAAACCAAGCAACTCTTCCCCCCTTTGAAAATTCCATTCGGCCATACCCTTAATTCCAAAATCAAAACCCCTCTTCCCACCATCTCTTGATCTTGTAAAACTTATGGTGAGTCTTACATTTCCTAAAAGTGATCCCCTAAAAATTTCAAAGCCAAACTCTCTTGTTTCCATTTTCAAAGAAATCATCAAAGACTAGGGTGAATAGTGATTTTCAAGAACAACTCTTGATTTTCTTGATTTCTAGGATGATCTAAGCTTGGTTATGGGTATACAAGGACTATGCAAAGCTTAGCAAGGTCTTTACACACTCCAAGGAAGGTATAAAGCTCTTGAAACCCTAACCCTTGTTTGAGATTTAAGCATGTTTATGATAGTTATAACTTAGTTATGGTTATGTTAAGATTATAAGCATGATTATGTATGGATTTTGGATTAATGATGTAAATAACTAGATGAACGGAAAGGAATTGCTTGGCCTCAGTTCATGTATATAAGTCATGTATATGTTGTTTGGGTTGGATACTATGTTTATGGGAAGATTCGAAATTGGTAGATATTCGATTTACAGCCGTTATAATGCCCGATTTTACAATACCATGTTTTGTATGCCATTTTCCATGTCTAACCCCTACTTTCCAGAGACCTTATCTGCCATGATAGGATAGGTAATGTTCTAAGCTTCGTTTTGATATAAAGATCACGTGAAACGGACTTACGGTTTAGGATTTATGACCAAATTACTAAAAGTAGTTCGAATCCGTAAACGAAAGTTCGTAACTGTAATTGAACCCTCGTAAACTATGTAACGTCATGGCGAATCTTAGTAAATAAATACTAGAGGTAAAAAGGAAGGTGTGAAAGAAAACCGTATGTCAAAAGGATCATTTTTCGATTTATTAAAAAATTTCGAGTCGAGGTTAAACGCGAACGAACCCCTAAAAGACGACTCTTTTATAACTTCGGTAAAACACTTAGAAAACGGGCGATAAAACTCGGAGTATAGTATTGGTTCGTAACGATCGACCTTAGAACTCATATGACTTAAGTATGTCCCAAGTATAATTACAATGACATGTCGTATTAACGAACGAATGTCGGGTCGGATCAGTGATAAAAGTAATCCACTAAAAGGGGTATAACGAGATAACTCGAGAACGTGTTTCGAATTAAGTATAACTTAACTTTTAATATGTTAAGTGATTAATCCCGAATGCCTTGGCTATTTATAGATCACCAAGCCGAACCGGGACCCGCTACCACTACCCCTTACCGTACTCGACTACCAGGCAAGTTTCAATTCCCTTCTTTTAGGCTGTTATTGTGATTGAATAAATATATATATATATATATATATATATATATATATATATATATATATATATATATATATATATATGTTTTCTGATATACATATGCCATAGCATGCATGCCTGCTTTCAAGTTATATCATTATGCTTGTTCCCTGATTGTTATTGACTTATAAATTAGATAGCTATCGTATCAGTTATAAGCCGGTTATTGTAAGACCCTCAGAGAAGGGTGCATATATCTTATTCATCGAATATAGACCGGGAGTCAATATTTCTTGATATATCGAGATTACCTCGGAGGAAAATATTTAAGTAAATATTTTCCATTATTCGGGTGACGAATATTACTTGAATATTCGTTCGAGACTAATTATTTTAACGATCCTTACTTCAAATAATTATTTGAACGTAACTATTCAACGAATAATATTTCTCAATATTCATTCAGAGTTGAATTGATTATCGATTATTATTTCGAATACTCTTCTAAAGATGAGACTACTTAATGAATATTATTTGGATATTCATTTAGAATATTATTTTATTAAGTAAATATTACTTTTGAAAATTCATTTAAGATGTTAAGTACTTGATGAATATTATCTTCAATATTCATCTGAAGCTTGATTTATTTATCGAATATTATATCGAATATTCCTTTAAAGCTTGGATTACTAAATGAATATTACTTATTCATTTAGGATATTATTCATTAAATGAATATTACTTTATTGATATTCATTTAAATTCCTAATTAATTATGAATATTATTTTGAATATTCATCCAGGGTTCTAATTAATCATCGAATATTATTTTAAATATTCCTTTCAGGTCTTATTAATTAATGAATATTATTTGGAATATTCATTTGAATATTTAATTATGCAATAAATATTCTCTCGATATTTCTTCAAGAATTATTTGAAAAATACTCTGATTAAAGATATTCTTTCATATTCCTGAATATTCTTAAATATTTTTAATTCAATAAATATTCTCTGAATATTTATTCCATACTTAGAATAACCTCAATAAGGTTTATCTTCTTCGATTATTACGAAAAATATTTCAGAGTCATATTATTATTAATCCTATATCAAGAAAGGTTCTCAGACATCATTCTTCTTTGAGTCTACCTCCCTAATAATAAGGGAACCTTACTTGGAAAATGTTATTTATCTCGTCGACTTCCCGGTCATAAAGTATTCCCTTCACCCGCAACTCGGGTGCTGTTGACTTATTAAGTCGTTGCTTACCTTCTCATCTTTCGAGGGGTAAGATTACTGGAACAAGTTGATATCCGTTACCAAGTAATAGCTTGGGAGTTATTGGTAAATTTTCCTTTCCAACTAGATACGACTACTTTGTGGAGTCTTATCAACAAGTATTATACTTGGGGAAAGGGGGACGAACGTTACATTCAGAATCATGAATTCTATTTGAACTAGGAGTCATGTAAGAGGCCGAGTAGCGTCGGTCCATCCCCTTTGGCCCAACCGTTGGCCGGGGAGAGCTAGTAAGGCGGTATACAAGTAAAGCCGTCAGTTCTTCCTTCTACCGGTAGTAAATCTAAATTGAGCTGTACGATCTCGACTGATCATCAAGATTGGAACAGCGGGCGCGGTGAATACTCCATCATTGGTTCATCATCCAAATTTATTTATTTCCTACAACATGATTACTGTTGGCAGAGTTGGAAAAGGGTCATAACTGGAATTGCAACCTTTTCTTGCAAGTTCCTCTTCTTAATAACAATAAGAATATCTCTCTTACTTTGATGTAGCAGATATTTCTACAAACAAATACTTTAAGTTACCTTGTAACTTCATCGTTCATATTATACTGGCATCATTTCCGTAAATGCATGGCATATGGTTTAAAAGATACTTTTGAACTGTTATACATTATCGTTCAGTTATATATTATTGTTGGTGGGCTATTGCTCACCCTTGCTTTATTATTATATCACAACAACAGCTAGACCAGATGACTCGCATCAGGCGCACTCGACGCGGGCGAGGACGATGAGACTACCAGAGCTGAAGAAGAAGCTATTGGTAGGGTATATTTATTCTTGCAGTACCAAGAATATGGTCTAGTATGACTTATGTAAATGGATGGCAAAGAGTATGTATTTATATTGAAATTCTTTTGGATTGTAAGAACTCATAATGTGATTAATAAAAATTTGATTGTTACTCTGATTTCATCTCTGGGACTATAACGGGTGTGTTTTATATTGTTGTGTTGGGTTATAGAGACGTAATTTATTTTATGTTAAGGAAAGTTCAATTGTTGTGGACAGAATTGGAAACCGTAACCACCGGATCCCGGACCCCGGATCTGGGGGTGTTACATAGAATAATCATAGTTAGGCATGTATAGATTTCTAGGAGCATATTGTCTAGCATGATGTGTAGGTCTAGCATGATCATAAAATCTAGAGTTAACATGATGCACATCATATCTATCATTTGCAAAGTAGGGAGCATTTTGAGGGTAGAAATTCTGATTAAGGACATATTGATTTCTAGATGCATTCCTATTTGCATTGTTACGATACATTGTGTTTCTATTTTGAAACACCCTGGGTTGTTGAAACCTTTGTTGCCTTTGACCATTATATGCAACATTATTAAATGGTACTTGTCTTTCACCCGTCTTGTATGGGTTTGATCCTTTACGAACCCATACATGTTTCCCCTTAATTTCACCACTCTTGTATTTGCAATCAAAAACCAAATGTCCATCTTTGTTGCAATATGAACATTTTAGAGCTTGTGGTTGAGGAGGAGTTGTTATAGGTTGCATACTTGGTTGAACATGTCGCACAGGGGGAGTGTTCCTATCATATCCTAAACCTCCGGGTTATGGGATACTTGTGAGTGTACCATTATGTCTAACATCTCATTGCCTTTAGTAAATCTTTGAACAACCATTTCAAGGTTTTCTTTTTCTCATTCTAAGGCATCAATCTTGGTGTTAAAGAATCTTGCTTGATCCATAACTTGAGATATGAGCTTGAAATTTTCTTCTTTCACTCTTTGAATTTCTTCTTGTCATTTCTTTTCTTTTAATTCAAAGATTTGTGCTTGCTCATTCTCTTTTTCAAGATTTTTTTCATGAGATTGAGATGTTACATTGTTTCGAACCATTGATTCATTTTGAATCATTAAGTTCAAAAGATCAACATCAAGTGTGCTAATGTTGTCGTTGAGTTGTAACTTCTCATTTTCTAACTCTTCAACTTGAAGTACTAAAGCCACATTTTCTACTTCAAGATTGAAAGCATTGTCCTTGAATTGATTGACTTCACCTTTCAAGAGGTGGTTTTTGTCATTCAAGAACACTATTTCACTATCATTTTGGATCTTTAAATCCATCATCCGAGTGAACTCTTTACTTTGTGTATGATGCATTTCTTCGAGTTTCATTTTCACGGACCATTAGAATGAAGCCTTTTATCAACATCTTTATATTTGTTGTTGATACCTACTACAAGCTCAATCAAATCGTAATTACTCATTGTTAGGACAATCAGATCTTGGCACTGCGATTTTTGATACAATAAATTAATGAGTATGAATAGAAAAGTCACCTTGTTAACGGTTGATTCCACGCTCTTCTATTGTATTCCCAAATTCCCTTGAGCGAAGTGTGGCCTTCGTCTTCTCAAGTTAACCTCTCTTCTTGCTCCTGGGTGGCTATAAATTTTTTTCGACCATCCCTAGCAAGAAGAGAATAGGAATATATATAGGGCTACAATAGGGATCATGGAAAATTAGGTTGGGCCTTCTAATTACATCTTGGGCATAGCCCAATGTAATTAAATATTAATTCAATCCACTACAGAATTAATATTTGCACTACCTTTCCTAATACCGTAATTTAATTAATTAATTCGGTTCCAATATTATTTGCTTATTAAATTCCCCGTGTTTAAAGTATCGTATGTCCATTAATTAAATAAATTACTGATAATCCATTTAATTAATTTCTTTTATCCTTGATCATCCACTCAACCTTTATTTAATTATGCCGGAATAAATCCACTTGCAGGGTTTCACATAATTAAATCTTTTTGAGCTTTCAAGGGGACATCATTAACCCAAATATTATCAGGACATGGATTCCTTCAATAAATAATATTCACCATATATATTATTTCATCACCCAAAATATAATGAAATAAATCAAAAGAATTATTTCATATATAAATCAAAGCAAGTAAATAATATACACGTGTCAATTACTATATCTGAATTAAGAACCTAAGCATTAATAATAACATAGAATCTTAGTTCACCTTCTTAATCAGTATAAGGGAACAATTCTAAATTTGATCCTGTTCAATATACACAAAGTATACTAGTATTATTTATTAGTCAATATAAACTAATCTAAATAATACTATAGCCATTCCAGTGGATTGTCTAACACCACCTGTGCTGTGAACCACATTATATTATATAAACCGTATTTAATAATCTAATATTCTGTATCCCATTTGATACTAGATTATTCACAATATATAATATTTAGACAACATGTAAACATTTAAATGATTCTCAATAAAATAGGCCAGAAATAAATGTATATACTTCAAATAAATATTTTCAGTATACACCAACAATCTCCCACTTATACTCAAAATATTCTATGAGTATATCAGTGTTTATTTAATCCACTATTACACAAAAAACTATGTGTCCATCCATCTGACTCCTATCGCTTCCACATGCCTGTCAAAAACATTGGCTGGCAAACTCTTTGTGAAAGGATCTGCCCGGTTGTCTTCTGATGATATGTGAGCCACAACTATATCTCCTCACTTTACGATTCCTCGTATGAGATGATACTTACGTTCAATATGTTTGGCTGCTTTGTGATCTCGCGGTTCCTTCGAATTTGCCACAGCACCAGTGTTATCACAATACACTATCAAGCTCTTAGGCAAATTAGGTACCACATCCAAGTCCAAAAAGGAAGTTCCTGAACCATACAGCCTCCTTTGCAGCCTCAGAGGCCGCCACGTACTCGGCTTCCACGGTAGAGTCTGCAATGCATTTTTGCTTTACACTCCTCCATATAACAGCTCCACCTCCCAAAGTAAAAACATATCCCGAGGTTGCTTTCCTCTTATCCCTATCTAATTGAAAATCTGAATCAGTATATCCCAAAGGAAATAGATCTGAGGCCTTGTAAATTAACATATACTCCTTAGTCCTTCTCAGGTACTTGAGTATAGTTTTTACTGCACTCCAATGTTCCTCACCTGGGTTCGACTGATATCTACTAACCATGCCAACAGCAAAGCAGATGTCAGGCCTCGTACATAACATAGCATACATTAAGCTTCCACATGCCGAAGCATAAGGAACTGCTTTCATGCTCTCTATATCCTTAGATGTCGAAGGACACTGCTCCTTGGATAGAGCCACTCCATGCTTAAAAGGTAGAAAACCTTTCTTAGAGTTCTGCATGTTAAAACGAGCTAATACTTCATCAATGTAGGGCTCTTGAGATAAAGCCAACATCCTTTTCTTGCGATCCCTTATTACTTTAATCCCAAGGATGTATGCCGCTTCACCTAAGTCCTTCATTTCAAATTGTTTGACCAACCATGACTTTACTGATGACAACATCTTAACATTGTTTCCAATGAGTAAAATGTCATCCACATACAGTACTAGAAAAACCACTGCATTACCCTCACTTCTCTTATACACACATGATTCGCTTGGACTTTGATCAAATCCATATGACTTGACTGCCTGATCAAAACGAATATTCCAGTCCCTAGAAGCTTGTTTTAGCCCATAAATAGACCTCTTAAGCTTACAAGCAAGATGCTCTTGGCCTTCCTTAATGAATCCTTTTGGTTGTTGCATATAGATGGTTTCCTCAAGACTTCCATTAAGGAAAGCTGTCTTGACATACATTTGCCAAATCTCATAATCGAGATGAGCTGCTATAGATAAAAGAATCCGGATCGACTAAAGCATAACAACTGGCGAAAAGGTTTCCTCATAATCGATCCCTTCTTTCTGAGTATACCCTTTCGCAACAAGTCGTGCTTTCCAGGCTTTCACCTTTTTGTCAGATCCTCTTTTCTTCTTGTAGATCCACATACATCCAATGGGTTTTACACCTTTTGGTGGTTCCACGAGCTCCAAAACTTGATTAGAATACATAGATTCCATCTCAGATTCCATTGCCTTTTGCCAAAGATCTGCATCTTTATCTAGAATTGCTTCTTCGTATGTCCTGGGATCCTCATCATGTTCACCAGAGACCAAGTCCGAGGACTCTCCCAAAAACATGAATCTATCAGGTTGTTGAACAACCCTCCCACTACGACGAAGCACCGGTGTGGTATTAGTGACAGGTTATGCATTTTTTTGTGGTTGATCTACTTGTACTATTGGCACTTGTGGATTATCTATCCCTCCTACTAGTTCGTCTAAAACGATACTACTCATGGGTTTGTGGTTCATTATATAGTCTTCTTCTAAGAATCTAGCATTGGTGCTAACAATGATATCTCGATCCCTAGGACTATAAAATGAATAACCTTTCGTTCCCATGGGATAGCCTACAAACAGGCTTACTTCTGTACGAGATTCTAACTTGGTCGCGTTCTTGTTCAGCACATGTGCTGGACAACCCCAAATCCGAATATGTCTTAGACTTGGTTTGCTACCAGTCCACAATTCTATTGGAGTCTTGGGAACCGACTTAGAAGGTACCAAGTTTAGAAGGTAAGCCGCTGTTTCTATAGCATATCCCCAGAACGACTTGGGTAAATCTGAATAACTCATCATCGATCTAACACTTTCTAAAAGAGTCCGATTCCTTCTCTCTGCTACACCATTATGCTGAGGTGTGCCAGGTGCAGACAACTGGGATGCAATCCCATTTTCTGATAAATATTCCCTAAATTCTCCAAGCAAGTATTCGCCACCACGATCTGATCGTAGTGACTTGATACATTTTCCAAGATGTCGCTTCTCCGCACTTGCTTTGTACTCTTTGAATTTTTCAAAGCACTCAGACTTACGGCGCAAAAAATAAATGTACCCATATCTAGAATAATCGTCAATAAAAGTGACAAAATACTCATAACCTCCTCTTGCTTGGATACTCATAGGTCCACATAAATCAGTATGAACCAATTCTAACACTTCTTTGGCTCTATTCTCATTTGCTTTAAAAGGCCTATTAGTCATCTTACCTTCCAAGTAGGATTCACAAACTGGAAATGGCTCCATTGCCAACGAGCCTAATGGCCCATCCACTACCAGTTTTTGAATCCTCCTCAAGTTAATATGACCTAATCTTAAGTGCCAAAGATATGTTTGGTTCAATTCAGAAGGTTTCTTTCTTTTATTTGAGCTAGAAAGAATGTTATTAGTTTCCTTATGTTGCAGCATTGGTTGGATAGGATTAATAATATATAAATTGTCTTGCAATGTACCAGAACATATAACTCGTTTATTCATCATAATAGAAACATTACGATCCAAACAAACATTATAACCATCCATGGCAAGTTTAGAAACCGAAATTAAATTCCTTCTAAACGAAGGTACATAAAGACAATTGTTCAAAACCAAAATCCTATCATCGCCAAAAGATAATGTAATTATTCCAACTGCAACTACTGCTACTTTCGTAGCATTTCCCATGAACACATATATCTCACCATCTCTAAGCATTCTGGATTGCTGGAACCCCTGCATAGAGTTACAAACATGGTAAGTGGCTCTTGTATCTACACACCAAGTGCTCGTAGATATAGCCGCTATATATGTTTCTGTAACTAGAGAAAGAGACATACCGGTATTGTTTGTCTTCTTAGGAAGAGGACAATCCTGTTTCCGGTGACCTGACTGCTTGCACCTAAAGCACTTGCCCTTAGGCTTTTTCACACCACCTTGAACTCCCACTACATTAGCAATCTTTCCAACTTTCAGTGTTTGAGTCTTTTTCTTCTTCTTACCTTTCGGCTTAGATGAAGAAGCTTTCTCGGCCACATTCACTTGAACATTCTGCTTAAAGAGTCCTTCAGCTGCCTGAAGTTCTGTCAGAAGTTCCGCGAGACTATACATCCTTTTGTTCATGGTGTAATTCAAGCGGAACTGCTCAAAACTTTTGGGCAAGCTCATAAGGATGATATCGATCTGGGTTTCCCCATCAATATCAGCACCAAGGATCTCCATCTCATTCAGATGAGACATCATTCTGAGAACATGATCCCTTACAGGTGTTCCTTCAACCATCTGAGTGTTCATTAAAGACTTCATTGCTACTTGCCTAGCAGCCCTATTCTGTTCTCCAAAAAGTTCCTTGAGATTAAAGAGCATATCTGAAGCTGTGGGCATAGTCTGATGCTGATGCTGCAAAACACCCGACATTGCTGCCAGAATGTAACATCGCGACATCTCATCAGCCTTAATCCAACACTTATAATACTCCTTCTCACTTTCAGGAGCATCTTCAGCAGGCTGATCTGGCTTGGGTTCATAAGTACAAAATTTGTACTCCTCAGCAGTCAACACTATGTCAAAATTACGTTTCCATTCAATATAGTTGGGTCCAGTAAGTTTGTTACCCTTAAGTATGGTGAATAATGGATTAAAGCCCATAATGATCTAATCCTGAGAATCATACATGTAACACATAATCAGAGAGTTGTATAAATCTTAAAACCTATTGGTTTCCTCTAACAATTAATTAAAATTAATGCATTAATATTTAAACACCATAAGTATCTGGTACGCCACGATGGGTGACATATATACCACTTAAATTCGTTTAAATATTACTTCGGTCCTATTACTAAATAATACGCCACGTTAGGGTGGACTATATATTATTTTTCATAGCTAAGTGTATACCATTATTAAATCTTAAATTAATAAAAAGACCGGATAGCACCATTAAATATTTCAAATCAATAATCGATAATAGGATAATTCCCAGATCGGGGGGAGCATTGTCAAGAGGCATCACTTAAGACCCCTTTCTAGACAGAATCATCCTTTCTCTCTATATCGAAAATCTATATTCAATCATTGGCACCCTTCTAATTAATCGAATTCTATGAAACTTGGTACGCCACGTTGGCTGGCATATATACCTTTCAATATTCGTAATTAATTTAAGAAGTTTATCCTAGTAATATCCATAACACTATCTGACACCATAAATCATACGCCACGTTAGGGTGGACTATATACAATTTATATTCGTCTTAGTGTTAAATTACATACAAACAATAATGGAGACCGTGGGATTTAATTTCTAATTAATTCCCTCACCCACTTAGAATTTTTATTTAAAAATTGAGGAATTTTAAAATTAAATGGGGCCTATGTCGTTATAATTATGTCTAACATGCATTCCAATTACACACATAATTTAAACAACATAAAACATTTAATTAAAGCAATAAATAAAAAATCTATGTCCATGTCGTCCTAATTATGTTAAACATGCAATTAAAAATTACACCAATAATTAACAACACACATAATTTATTTAAAGCAATAATTAAAAAAAAAACTTAATAGCAGAATTAAAATTTAAAATAATAAATAAATCCACTATTATGGCCCTCAAATTAATTTCCTGCAGCCGCTGAAAAAAAATAAAAAAAACTGTTAGCAGTCAAAAAACTGCTACGGCCAACACTAAATGGGACACGCATCACCCAGATGCGTGTTGCATGTATTTCCTGGACCACCGGGATACGCATCTCAGTGATGCGCATCATGAACAGTATATGGATACGCATCACCAGGATGCGCATCGCCCTTCCCACTTTATTTTTTTTTCTTTTCTTTTTCCGCGCGCCGCCTTTGTTCTGTCTGTCAGATCTGTTCGTTTCTGATTACATCTATTCGACTTTACGGACTTCTACCAACAGCAGCCCATCAGAATTTCGCAGCGGAAAGATTTCTTTTCTCCGTTTTGATTTCCGATTGCACATAATTGTTACAAAATACCCGGATTATACAAAATCCATCAAACAATTACATAAAAAATAGATCGAATACAAAACTAATATGTAAAATCTATTATAACACGATCAACCCTCGTGTTTTACAACCACAATAAACCACGTGGAAACCAAACAAAATAACCACGATTAAACCACGTGGTATCCAAACACATAATTAAAATACATGGCCATAATAGTGGATAACAACCTGCAAATTAGAATATACAAGCCTACCACTATATACATGCATATATAATTACGACATGGACATCGTATCAAAAATCGCAGAACCATTGAACCTAGCTCTTGATGCCAATTGTTGGGACGATCAGATCTTGGCACTGCGATTTTTGATACAATAAATTAATGAGTATGAATAGAAAAGTCACCTTGTTAACGGTTGATTCCACGCTCTTCTATTGTATTCCCAAATTCCCTTGAGCGAAGTGTGGCCTTCGTCTTCTCAAGTTAACCTCTCTTCTTGCTCCTGGGTGGCTATAAAATTTTTTCGACCATCCCTAGCAAGAAGAGAATAGGAATATATATAGGGCTACAATAGGGATCATGGACAATTAGGTTGGGCCTTCTAATTACATCTTGGGCATAGCCCAATGTAATTAAATATTAATTCAATCCACTAAACAATTAATATTTGCACTTCCCTAATACCGTAATTTAATTAATTAATTCGGTTCCAATATTATTTGCTTATTAAATTCCCCATGTTTAAAATATCGTATGTCCATTAATTAAATAAATTACTGATAATTCATTTAATTAATATCTTTTATCCTTGATCATCCACTCAACCTTTATTTAATTATGCCGAAATAAATTCACCTGCAGGGTTTCACATAATTAAATCTTTTTGAGCTTTCAAGGGGACATCATTAACCCAAATATTATCAGGACATGGATTCCTTCAATAAATAATATTCACCATATATATTATTTCATCACCCAAAATATAATGAAATAAATCAAAAGAATTATTTCATATATAAATCAAAGCATGTAAATAATATACACATGTCAATTACAATATATGGATTAAGAACCTAAGCATTAATAATAACATAGAATCTTAGTTCACCTTCTTAATCAGTATAAGGGAACAATTCCAAATTTGATCCTGTTCAATATACACAAAGTATATTAGTATTATTTATTAGTCAATATAAACTAATCTAAATAATACTACAGCCATTCCAGTGGATTGTCTAACACCACCTGTGCTGTGAACCACATTATATTATATAAACCGTATTTAATAATCTAATATTCTGTATCCCATTTGATACTAGATTATTCACAATATATAATATTTAGACAACATGTAAACATTTAAATGATTCTCAATAAAATAGGCCAGAAATAAATGTATATACTTCAAGTAAATATTTTCAGTATACACCAACACTCATATCAACTAGATTCAAGTTAGATTCATCTAATTGCAATTTATTTGAAATATAGTTGAGATTAGCGTTTACCTCTTGATTTAAAGTGGAGGCTTGTGTTGATATAGCTTCGTCTCTGATAGCCATTAAGCATAGATTAACAACTTCTTCACTAGCATCTGAAGTTTCTTCATCTTCACTTAAATCCCAACCATTTTCGGCCACGAGAATTCGTCCTTTTGAAAGCTTAGGGCATTCTCTTTTAAAGTTGCTCGGTTGCTTACACTCGAAGCACACATCTTGTGTTTCCTCCGGAGTTTGTTCCTTGTGTTTTGGAGGAGTGTAAGTAGGATTATTGTTGGCATTATTATAGACATTAGTATTTTGAGTGCTTTTGCCTTTGTTATAGCTCGTTGTCGGAAAATTACTTTTATACTTAGGAGTATAATTTTGAGAGTAATTTGGCCTTCCGTTAGAGTTGAAAACTCTTTTTTGGCCTTCCGTATCTTTGAGCTTTGCTTTGAAGCACACGACGAGGTTGTCTCGTTAATAAAGCAATTTTGCTTTCATCGAGATCTTGGAGTTCTTCATTCAACTCCTCGTCGTTTTCATTTTCATCAATTAATATAGCTTTTAGTGCCATATTTTTCTTTTTGTCTTCCACTTTGGGAATGACCTTATCCGGTAAATTATCCTCTTCGTATGCACGAAGGTTTCCGAATAGACTATCAATGTCATAATCATTTAGATTATGCATTTCTTTAATAGTTGTAACTTTAACCTTCCAACTAGGAGGTAAAGATTTAAGAACCCGTCGATTCTTTTCATTTCGAGTATACTTCTTTCCGAGTTGAGATAATTCATCGATAATGCGAGTAAATCTTTTTTCCATATCGATGATATTTTCTCCTTCTTGGAGTTTAAAGTTCTCGTATTCAAGGATTAAAGTATCCATTCAAGAATCTTTTATATCAATGGTTCCTTCGTAGGTAACCACTAATTTGTTCTACATTTCTTGTGCCGACTTGTAATTATTTACTCGTTTGTATTCTTTTTCGGCAAGTGCACTTGTAAGAACCATTTCTGCTTTAGCGGCAGTATTCATCATATTTTCTTCGGCGAGAGTGTAATCACTAACCTTCTTTTCGACAATAACACCATTAACAGTTTTGGTAGGAATAACAACTCCGTCTTCTATGGCCATCCAAACTTTGACTCCTTGAGATCTAGCATAGATGCGAAATCTCGTTTTCCATGTTGTAAAGTTAGTGCCGTCGAATAGAGGAGGGCGAGAGCTAAATAGGCCTTCACCACACCCGATGGTATTTAGATACGCCATGTAGGATCACTTTTTGTTGTGCCTGTAGATCTGCAAATCACTCAACAAACACGTTAAAAAGCACTGCTCTGATACCAATTGTTAGGTCCCGTATAAGGGCTATATTAAGCTAGAAGGGGGGGTTGAATAGCTTAATTACCAATTTAAAAATTATTATGGCGTTTTAAAAATATTTTCCCTTTTTAAATATTTTTACCAAGTCGTTAGCAGTTTATATGTGCGGAAATAAAAGACAAGGAAAGAAAATACCACGCAGGAGATTTTATCCTGGTTCGCGATGGCGCAACCCCTAGTGGATTCGCACACCCCTACTCCAGTCCCCGAGCTCCTTTCCGGACTCGAGAGTTTCCTTTAAAAATAACTCGCTCCTTTAGTAGGCGGAGAAGCCTTTACAACCCTACAAATATTTGTCTTGGTGCGTAACTACTCGTTACCACCTCAAAATAAATACAATAAAATACAAGACTCGTCTTGGTGCGTAACTACCCGTCACCACCTCAAAGTCGTTGTAAAATCCTACACAACTTATCTTAGACAATAACTCCCCGCTATTTCTTCAAAGTTGATGTAGAACCTTTGGTGTAGATTATTGATTCTTGGCTTTTGTCGGTCTTGGGTCTTAGATGAAAGGTCTTGGGTCTTTCCTCTTCTTCACAGTGCGAAGACTACTAACTCCTCGTTAGTACGTCTAGGACTTGGGTCTTAAAACGAGAATCACCTCACTACAACTTCACCTCACTACAAAAGTTAGACAAACAATATCTACGAAACAAATATGGTAAATATATAAAAAGGTTGGATTAGTATGTTACGGTACTTAATCCAAAAGGTAACTTTAATATTCGTGAAAGAATATTAAGTTATATTGTATTTTTAGTATACTTTCTTTGATATTAAATGATGATCAAAGTATACTTTTAATTACTCCAAGTGGATATGAAAATGGATGGAGTAATATATCAAGTCCTTGTTAAATAGCTTCGTTGCTTAAGGATACTTGATTTCAATATGTGTCTTTATTAATTTGCACTTTAAATAATTAGGCAAATTAAACACCACACACAAGTATATAAACACACACGTACATAAAAGTAACTCGCTTATCTATAGGATAAAACGAGGGTCGCTATTATGCGTTAATATAGTACGGAAAATTAAAATATCAGCAAGGGACTTGTCACAATAAATGGACTTATCACACTAGCACGAATAGATCGAAACTTTAATATTCAAATAAGAATATTAAGTTATGTTTGTGTGTTTATAACTTCTTCACGAAGTTTGTGTGATACGTAGTATCCCATTAAAGAATGTCCCACGGAGCACTTTAGATGCTAGTTGGGAATCCGTAAGAATACTTTTTTTTTTGCTAGTTTAGCTAAATAGACACACACCTATTTTAACCCCCACCGGGGTCGATCTCCCGACCTCATGTAACCATGAGCGGAGTGGTAACCATTAGGGCAACCCGCTCTGGTTAATCCGTAAGAATACTTAATTGTAACAACTTTGACCTATGTCAAATATAAGTCCGTTAAGCTAATATGCTTACGGCTTTTAAGATGTATACTTGCTTTTGGCTAAAGTCAATGTCAAAGTATAATCTTCTTTTAACTTCTTGCACGAAATAAGTTTATGGCCACGAAAAATAAAAAATAAGTGCGATAAAACAAGTGGGTAAACTTGTGCTTGAAGAAGCTTATGTTGAACGAAGTATTCCTTTAAAGAATATCCCACGGAGCACTGTAGATGCTAGTTGGGAACCCGTAAGAATACTTAATCGTTACAACCTCGACGTTTGTCGGATAATTTCTTTCTCTTTTATAAAGAGACCTTTGGGATCTTTAAAATAGATCCAAGAATAGAGATTAAGATGAAGTATAGAAGTTAAGCACAAATCTCAAATATAAATACGGTCGGTTAAGACACAAGGACGAAGCAAAAACTTACCACTTTTGGAAAACAATCGGAAAAGTTCGCCGAAAAAATCTCCGGAGGTTCGGCCGTATTTTGGCACGGTGGTCGAACTTTGGGCAGCCCTTCGGGAGGCCGGAAAGTGGTGGTAGATGAGCTAGTTTGGGTGAACAAAGCTTGGTTGGGTGGAACTAAGCTTGGTGTATCAAAAACTTTGTATATATCGATATATATTTAGGAGAGAGAAGGTTTTTGAGATGAAGTAGATGTAGAGAGTGTTTGAATATTGAGAGAGAGAGTCTACTTCAAAAATCCCAGCAATTTTATTGCTCTTAGCTTGTGTTTAAATGGGTGTGTGGAGGGGGGTATTTATAGATAAGGTTGGGTGGAAAGAATGGTGGAGATTTAGATTTAAGGAAGTGGTTGAGATTGAAAAGGTGTGGATTGATGAGGTGGCTTTCACTTGGATTGCCAACATGTAAAGTTGTGTTTCTTTGCAAGTGGACAGCTAGAGGACAATAGAAATCCCAGCAACTTTTATATCTTTAATTAACGTACCGATCAATAATAAAATACGTAACACGTATCGTTAATTAAATATCCGATAAATACGAAAATACCCAATAAATAATTCTAAAATTATGGAGTACTTAGTAATATTATTAAATAATATTCTGGAAAGTTTGGTCAAGTTTGGTCAAGGTTGACTTGGTCAAACGTGGTCAACTGTTGATTAACTGTCTCTATTTTCGTGTCCAAACGAAAATTCTCGAAAAATTACGAAACTTTAACCATGCATAGAAAATAGTATTTAAATGATCAATATCAAGTATCAAGTCATTCTAGCAAGTGAAAGTATTTTATTTGGATTTAAAACGATTAAATCAGCTTTCGATTCCGAATAAAATACGATTGGTCTTTTCTTTAAAAAAGATAATCCTTTTGACCAATGTTTTGACTAGAATACATACTTAGAATATATTTCCTAATATATAAAATAGTTTGGGAGTGTAGGAAATATTTTTGAATGAATAAAGTAATTTTCTCCGAAATATAATATAATTGAGAAGCGGAATAAAGTACTTAGTAGTTTTTCAAATAAAAACTGATCGCTTTTGAATTTAGCACGAGTTCTTTAAAAAATATTAAATCTCGAATGTTCTTTGTTCGAGCTTGTCGCCTTATTAATATCGCAATGGAGATCTAAAAAATATCAAACCTCGATATTTGTTTTTCGATCTTATTGCCTTGATATAGAGATGTATTCCATAAAATATATTTTGATTTTTCAGCAAATTGGAATATCTCTTATATTTAAAATAGAATGATAAATTTTGCTAGCATTGACTTGTTGACTTTTGATCGAATCAATTAAATAAATGACCTAGTGGAGAGGATTCTATGTGTATTTAAATTTTATGTTAAATTCGTACAAATACCAAAATAAATATTATATCGAAGATATCCTTTCTGTTAAATATAATTGATGTGGTTAATATCAGTGTTTAAGTTTTACAGGGAAAAACAGAGTTTAACTTGAAACTGGAAGTAGTCAAAGTTTAGTTAAACTCTGACAGTTGGAAGCTCGACAGAGTTTGTTAAACTCTGTCTGGAGAAGCGTTTGCTGGTCAGTAACAGAATTATTGAAGATAATTATGGAAGCGAATATCTTTGAAGATTGGATAGCTGTCAAAGAAGTCGTGCTGACTAGAAAAACGTGTAGCAATCGTAATTGATAATATTTGTATAGCTGATTTATAGGAGAATCAATTATCGATTGTATAGCCGCTGTATATTTTATAAATACAGTTAAGTTAACTCTAGAAGGGTATCGATCGTGTAACGCAATATCATTTCATTGTAACCTAAGCAGCTCTCTGTGATATTTTACATCACTGAGAGAGGAGTTAATTTCAAAACAGTTTTTAAAGTCTTTTAAGAACTTATTGTTATTCGCTCATACTTAGTTGATTATAATTGTGTATTCGGCCTAACAATTGGTATCAGAGCCAATCTGTTAATTTAATACAGTTTAAAATCCACACACACACACACAACTATAATCAATGGCAGAAATTCCTCCTCCAACAACAGGCTCTAGTGCTGAGAAGGCTCAACCTACAACTGTGAGCCGATATGAGACAATCAGGGTTCCTATTCTCAGGCCAGCAGAATACTCAACTTGGAAGGTAAAAATGGCTATGTTTCTGGAGGCTACAGATCCAGAATATCTTGACAGAATTTATGAAGGCCCTCATAAGCCTACAAAATTATCTGTCGTTACTGCTGGACAGGAAGCTAAATCTATTCCAAAGGAGAAGAAAGATTTGACTCCTGAGGACATTTTATCCATTGCTAAGGATGCAAAGGTTAGACATCTGCTTCATAGTTCATTGGATAATGTTATGTCTAACAAAGTGATCAATTGTAAAACTGCAAAAGAGATCTGGGATGCCCTGGAGGTTAGATGTCAGGGAACTACTGCAATCAAGAAGAATAGAAGGAACATACTCACACAGGAGTATGAACATTTTGAGGCTAGATCTGAAGAATCGATGACAGAAATCTTTGACAGATTCTGTAAGCTACTCAATGATCTGTCACTCTTTAATAAAGAATATGATCTAGAAGATTCAAATCTCAAGTTTCTTCTTTCTCTACCTGAAAAGTGGGATGTTAAGACAACCACTATTAGAGACAACTATGATCTGGCTGACACTGATATTGATGAGATCTATGGGTTGCTCAAGACTCATGAACTGGAAATGAAACAGAGAAGCAGAAGATCAGGCAAAAAGTCAAAGTCTTTTGCTCTAAGAGTTGAAGAAAGACCCTCAAAGAAGGATGCATCAAGGAGGAAAGCAAAAGGAAAAGCTTTGGTCATTCATTCTGAAAGTGAGTCATCAAACTCCGATGTTGACTCAAACACAGATGGATCATCTGATTCTGAAGATGATGAGGAAATGATGCAAATGGCTGCTTTGATGGTAAAAACCTTCAAGAAGATGGGATTCAAGTACTTCAAGAAGGGAAAGAGATTCTCCACGAATGATTCAAAGTCTGACAGGAAAAATTTCAGCAAATCTGAGAGAAAGGATACCAAATCTAGGAAGAGAGACAAGTCTGAGATTCAATGCTACAAGTGTAAGGAGATGGGTCACTATGCTCCTGAGTGCAAGAAGGGTAAAACTGAAAAAGCACTCTTCACAAAAGGCAGAGACTGGGTAAACACTTCTGACTCAGATGAGGATGTGAACTATGCTCTTATGGCTACTACTGCTGAAGATTCTGAAAACAAGGTACCTCTAACTACCTATGCTTATAATACTGATGATATATCTGAATTGAGAATCTATCTTAAGGCTTTGCATATCAGTTATAGGGATCAGACTTTAGAGAATGAGAGAATCAAAACCGAGAATTCTGAACTCAAAGAGAGAAATAAAGTTGTAGAAGAGAAACTTGCTATCATGCAGCAAGTTCAAAAGGAGAGAGATGATGCTGTCTATCTTGAACAAGAGTTGTTAAGTAAGTATAATCAACTAGAATCTGAATTGGAGAAGGCAAATCACATTATTAAAACTTGGACTCACTCTGGAAAAGACACTCAAGAAGTTTTTCAATCTGACACTATAGGTCTAGGTTATTCTGAGGAAGATGAACTTAGGTTTCAGAATACAGTCAAGATTAGACCACCTCTTCCACCTAAGAAATTTGGAACATTTGTTAATGGAATAAGTGAACCTAGGTTTGAATGTGGAAAAGAAGCTGTTAAGAAAGAACAAGTAAAAACTAGTGTTAAACAGGTTAATATTGGTTTAATGATAGATAAACAACTCAAGCGTAAGCTTAAGGAGTTAAAATCTGTTAAGAAACAGAAAGTGTCTAGAAAGAACAGAAATGGTAAAGTAGGCATCACTCAAGGTAATTATCCATTGCTTGCTACATTAGCTCCAGGAAAGACATGTCATAACTGTGGTAGCAATAACCATCTTGCTAGTTTTTGCAGGAAGAACAAAAACATTAATTCTTTACCTTCCAAGTCTGAAGTAAAGAAAGATAATGTTAGAACTAGACCACAGACTTTATGTAAACATTGTGGAAGTACTTGGCATTATATCTATACTTGAAGGGATTATCATGCTATTTATCATAACTACTATGAACTTAAGCCCAATTTGGAATGGGTTAGAGTTAATTCTGCAAGTGTAAACTCTGATAAAGTTAGATTAAACTCTGATAGTGTATATTCCGCTGCTAAAGCTAACAAAATTAAGAAAGCCAAAGGATCCAAGCAAGTCTGGATCTTTAAATCTAATCTTCAGTAATTGTTTGTGATTGCAGGGCATCAGGAAGAGTATCCTGGTCATGGACAGTGGATGTTTAGGACACATGACTGGAAATAAAGCCCTGCTTCAGAGTATGTGGAGAAGGCTGGCCCAAAAGTTTCCTATGGAGATGGCAACGTAGGACATACTTTGGGATATGGCAATATCAATCTTGGAAGTGTCATCATCACAAATGTAGCTCTGGTTCCAGGACTCAAGCATGATCTGCTATCTGTGAGTCAAATCTGTGACAGAGGTTTTCATGTAGATTTTCAACCTGAATACTGTGAGGTTATCAGCAAAACCACAGTAAAAGTTGTTTTAGTTGGACAAAGGCACAACAATATCTATGAAACAAGCTTGTTGACAAACTCTGATGGAAAAACTATGTGCCTGTCAACAAGAATGTCCAGTGAAGAGAGTTGGAAGTGGTATACGAAACTCTCTCATTTGAATCTGAACAACATCAATGAGCTGATAAGAGAGGATCTTGTTAGAGGACTTCCAAAGTCTCTGTTAAATGTTGATGGCCTGTGTGATTCCTGTCAAAAGGCCAAACAAAGAAATCATCTTTCAAGAGCAAGTATGAATCTTCAATTGTTGATCCTTATCATCTTCTAAATGTTGATCTCTTTGGACCAGTGAATGTCTTGTCAATTGGAAGAAAGAAATATGCTCTAGTCATTGTTGATAAACACACCAGATATACCTGGGTGTATTTTCTAGCAAAGAAGGATGAAACTGCATTAACTCTGATGGAGCATGTAAAGCTGCTGGACAAAGGATCAAAACACAAAGTCAAAATAATCAGGAGTGATAATGGAACTGAATTCAGGAATGCAACAATGGAAGAATTCTGCAAGAACAGAGGATTGAAACAAGAGTTTTCTGCATCTGGTACACCACAGCAAAATGGTGTAGTTGAGAGGAAGAACAGAACCTTGATAGAAGCTACCAGAACTATGCTTGATGAAGCAAAATTGCCAACCTATTTCTGGGCAGAAGCAATTCAAACTGCCTGTTTTACTCAAAATGCCACACTGATCAACAAGCATGGAAAAACACCATATGAGATGGTGAGGGAAAAGAAGCCAAACCTGAAATATTTTCATATTTTTGGGTGCAAATTATTTGTGTTGAAAATTCATCCTGAACAGTTGGCCAAATTTGAGTTGAAAGCAGATGAAGGAATTTTTGTTGGGTATCCAGTGTCAACCAAGGCATTCAGAGTTTATAATCTGAGAACAAAGGTGATTATGGAATCCATTCATGTGTCATTTGATGACAAGAAAATAACTGGACTTGAAGATGTTGATGAACATGATCAGTTGCACTTCAAAAATGAAGATCTAATCTCTGATGAAATAAACTCTGATGAAACCAGTTCAACAAACTATGTTGATGCAAACTCTGAACCTCTACTGGTACACTCAGAAAAAACTTCACAGACAGAACAAAGGGGAGAACCAGTTGAGGGGGAGCATGATCATAGTGATGACTCAAATTCTGATAGTGAGTCAACTGAAAAATCTGGATCAATCTCTGATGACTCAAACTCTGATAGTTCCAAATCTGACAACTTAACCTCTGAGCGATCAAATTCAGGGGGGAGCCTCAGAGAATGAAGAAAGGCAACAAGATGATTAGGATAACATTGATCAAGGGGGAGGATCAACTGTTGACAGAAGTCATTTACCTTCAGCTAGGAAATGGACAAAATCTCATACACCTGATCTAATAATTGGAGATCCAGATGCAAAAGTTAGGACAAGAAGTGCTACAACAAATGAATGTCTGTTTCATCAATTTCTGTCCAAATCTGAACCAAAGAAAGTGGAAGAAGCTCTTCAAGATGTTGATTGGATAACAACAATGCAGGAGGAGTTAAATGAATTTGAGAGAAATGAAGTATGGACCCTTGTACCTAAACCAAAGAATAGATCTGTTGTTGGTACTAGATGGGTTTTCAGAAACAAAACTGACAGTGATGGGGTTGTTACAAGAAACAAGGCCAGACTTGTGGCCAAAGGCTATTCACAGCAAGAAGGCATAGACTATGATGAAACTTTTGCTCCAGTTGCAAGGTTGGAGGCAATAAGAATCTTTCTAGCATATGCTTCTCACAAGAAATTCAAGGTTTTTCAAATGGATGTGAAAAGTGCTTTTCTGAATGGAAAACTTGAAGAAGAAGTGTTTGTTGAACAACCACCAGGATTTGTAGATCCCAAGTATCCAGATTATGTCTACAGGCTTGACAAGGCACTCTATGGACTTAAGCAGGCACCAAGAGCATGGTATGAAACTCTGGCTCAATTTCTTTTAGAAAGTGGATTCAACAGAGGTACAATTGATAAAACACTGTTCTATTTTAACTATGGTGATGACTTGCTTTTAGTTCAGATATATGTTGATGACATAATCTTTGGGTCTACTAATGATAAACTCTGTAAAAAGTTTTCCAAGCTCATGCAGTCCAGGTATCAAATGAGCATGATGGGAGAGCTTAGTTATTTTCTAGGCCTACATGTGAAGCAAACAGATGATGGAATCTTTATCAATCAAGCAAAATATACCAGAAATCTTCTCAAGAAATTTGGCATGCTTGACTTCTCATCTGCAACAACTCCCATGGCAACAGCAACAAAGTTGGACAAAGACACAGGTTTACCAGTGGATATGACAAGCTATAGAGGGATGATTGGGTCTCTTCTTTATCTAACAGCAAGCAGACCTGACATCATGTATGCAACATCTAACAGCTGTGAAGAGAATTTTCAAATATCTTAAGGGCATCATAACTTTAGGTTTGTGGTATACAAGAGAATCAGACTTTAAGCTACTTGGTTACTCTGATGCAGACTTTGCAGGCTGTAAGATAGACAGAAAAAGTACTAGTGGAAGTTGTCAATTTCTTGGTGATAGACTTGTTTCTTGGTACAGCAAGAAACAGAAATCAATCTCTACATCTACAGCTGAAGCAGATCTACTCAACCTTTATTTAATTATGCCAGAATAAATCCACCTACAGGGTTTCACATAATTAAATCTTTTTGAGCTTTCAAGGGGACATCATTAACCCGAATATTATCAGGACATGGATTCCTTCAATAAATAATATTCACCATATATATTATTCCATCACCCAAAATATAATGAAAGAAATCAAAAGAATTATTTCATATATAAATCAAAGCATGTAAATAATATACACGTGTCAATTACTATATCTGGATTAAGAACCTAAGCATTAATAATAACATAGAATCTTAGTTCACCTTCTTAATTAGTATAAGGGAACAATTCTAAATTTGATCCTGTTCAATATACACAAAGTATACTAGTATTATTTATTAGTCAATATAAACTAATCTAAATAATACTACAGCCATTCCAGTGGATTGTCCAACTCCACCTGTGTTGTGAACCTTATTATATTATATAAACCGTATTTAACAATCTAATATTCTGTATCCCATTTGATACTACATTGTCCACAATATATAATATTAGACAGCTTGTAAACATTTAAATGATTCTCAATAAAATAGGCCAGAAATAAATGTATATACTTCAAATAAATATTTGCAGTATACACCAACAATCTCCCACTTATACTCAAAATATTCTATGAGTATATCAGTGTTTATTTAATCCACTATTACACAAAAAAACTATGTGTCCATCCATCTGACTCCTATCGCTTCCACATGCCTGTCAAAAACTTTGGCTGGCAGGCTCTTTGTGAAAGGATCTGCCCGGTTGTCTTCTGATGATATGTGAGCCACAACTATATCTCCTCGCTTTACGATTCCTCGTATGAGATGATACTTACGTTCAATATGTTTAGCTGCTTTGTGATCTCGCGGTTCCTTCGAATTTGCCACAGCACCAGTGTTATCACAATACACTGTCAAGCTCCTAGGCAAATTAGGTACCACATCCAAGTCCAAAAGGAAGTTCCTGAACCATACAGCCTTCTTTGCAGCCTCAGAGGCCGCCACGTACTCGGCTTCCATGGTAGAGTCTGCAATGCATTTCTGCTTTACACTCCTCCATATAACGGCTCCACCTCCCAAAGTAAAAACATATCCCGAGGTTGATTTCCTCTTATCCCTATCTGATTGAAAATCTGAATCAGTATATCCCAAAGGAAATAGATCTGAGGCCTTGTAAATTAACATATACTCCTTAGTCCTTCTCAGGTACTTGAGTATAGTTTTTACTGCACTCCAATGTTCCTGACCTGGGTTCGACTAATATCTACTAACCATGCCTACAGCAAAGCAGATGTCAGGCCTCATACATAACATAGCATACATTAAGCTTCCACATGCCGAAGCATAAGGAACTGCTTTCATGCTCTCTATATCCTTAGGTGTCGAAGGACACTGCTCCTTGGATAGAGCCACTCCATGCTTAAAAGGTAGAAAACCTTTCTTAGAGTTCTGCATGTTAAAACGAGCTAATACTTCATCAATGTAGGGCTCTTGAGATAAAGCCAACATCCTTTTCTTGCGATCCCTTATTACTTTGATCCCAAGGATGTATGCCGCTTCACCTAAGTCCTTCATTTCAAATTGTTTGAACAACCATGCCTTTACTGATGACAACATCTTAACATTGTTTCCAATGAGTAAAATGTCATCTACATACAGTACTAGAAAAACCACTGCATTACCCTCACTTTTCTTATACACACATGATTCACTTGGACTTTGATCAAATCCATATGACTGGACTGCCTGATCAAAACGAATATTCCAGTCCCTAGAAGCTTGTTTTAGTCCATAAATAGACCTCTTAAGCTTACAAACAAGATGCTCTTGGCCTTCCTTAATGAATCCTTTTGGTTGCTGCATATAGATGGTTTCCTCAAGACTTCCATTAAGGAAAGCTGTCTTGACATCCATTTGCCAAATCTCATAATCGAGATGAGCTGCTATAGATAAAAGAATCCGGATCGACTTAAGCATAACAACCGGGGAAAAGGTTTCCTCATAATCGATCCCTTCTTTCTAAGTATACCCTTTCGCAACAAGTCGTGCTTTCCAGGCTTTCACCTTTTTGTCAGATCCTCTTTTCTTCTTGTAGATCCACATACATCCAATGGGTTTTACACCTTTGGGTGGTTCCACGAGCTCCCAAACTTGATTAGAATACATAGATTCCATCTCAGATTCCATTGCCTTTTGCCAAAGATCTGCATCTTTATCTAGAATTGCTTCTTCGTATGTCCTGGGATCCTCATCATGTTCACCAGAGACCAAGTCCGAGGACTCTCCCAAAAACATGAATCTATCAGGTTGTTGAACAACCCTCCCACTACGACGAAGCACCGGTGTGGTATTAGTGACAGGTTGTGCATTTTCTTGTGGTTGATCTACTTGTACTATTGGCACTTGGGGATTATCTGTCCCTCCCACTAGTTCCTCTAAAACGATACTACTCATGGGTTTATGGTTCATTATATAGTCTTCTTCTAAGAATCTAGCATTGGTGCTAACAATGATATCTCGATCCCTAGGACTATAAAATGAATAACCTTTCGTTCCCATGGGAAGCCTACAAACAGCCTTACTTCTGTGCGAGATTCTAACTTGGTCACGTTCTTGTTCAGCACATGTGCTGGACAACCCCAAATCCAAATATGTCTTACTCTTGGTTTGCTACCAGTCCACAATTCTATTGGAGTCTTGGGAACCGACTTAGAAGGTACCAAGTTCAGAAGGTAAGCCGCTGTTTCTATAGCATATCCCCAAAACGACTTGGGTAAATCTGAATAACTCATCATCGATCTAACACTTTCTAAAAGAGTCTGATTCCTTCTCTCTGCTACACCATTCTGCTGAGGTGTGCCAGGTGCAGACAACTGGGATGCAATCCAATTTTCTGATAAATATTCCCTAAATTCTCCAAGCAAGTATTCGCAACCACGATCTGATCGTAGTGACTTGATACATTTTCAAAGATGTCGCTTCTCCGCACTTGCTTTGTACTCTTTGAATTTTTCAAAGCACTTGGACTTACGGCGCAACAAATAAATGTACCCATATCTAGAATAATCATCAATGAAAGTGACAAAATACTCATAACCTCCTCTTGCTTGGATACTCATAGGTCCACATAAATCAGTATGAACCAATTCTAACACTTCTTTAGCTCTATTCCCCTTTGCTTTAAAAGGCCTATTAGTCATCTTACCTTCCAAGCAGGATTCACAAACTGGAAATGGCTCCACTGCCAACGAGCCTAATGGCCCATCTACTACCAGTCTTTGAATCCTCCTCAAGTTAATATGACCTAATCTTAAGTGCCAAAGATATGTTTGGTTCAATTCAGAAGGTTTCTTTCTTTTATTTGAGCTAGAAAGAATGTTATTAGTTTCCTTATGTTGCAGCATTGGTTGGATAGGATTAATAATATATAAATTGTCTTGCAATGTACCAGAACATATAACTCATTTATTCATCATAATAGAAACATTACGATCCAAACAAACATTATAACCATCCATGGCAAGTTTAGAAACCGAAATTAAATTCTTTCTAAACGAAGGTACATAAAGACAATTGTTCAAAACCAAAATCCTATCATCGCCAAAAGATAATGTAATTATTCCAACTGCAACTACTGCTACTTTCGTAGCATCTCCCATGAACACATATATCTCGCCATATCTAAGCATTCTGGATTGCTGGAACCCATGCATAGAGTTACAAACATGGACAGTGGCTCCTGTATCTACACACCAAGTGCTCGTAGATATAGCCGCTATATATGTTTCTGTAACTAGAGAAAGAACATACCAATATTGTTTGTCTTCTTAGGAAGAGGACAATCCTGTTTCCAGTGACCTGACTGCTTGCACCTGAAGCACTTGCCCTTAGGCTTTTTCACACCACCTTGAACTCTCACTGCATTAGCAATCTTTCCAGCTTTCTGTGTCTGAGTCTTTTTCTTTTTCTTACCTTTCGGCTTAGATGAAGAAGCTTTCTCGGCCACATTCACTTGAACATTCTGCTTAAAGAGTCCTTCAGCTGCCTGAAGTTCTGTCAGAAGTTCCGCGAGACTATACATCCTTTTGTTCATGGTGTAATTCAAGCGGAACTGCTCAAAACTTTTGGGCAAGCTCATAAGGATGATATCGATCTGGGTTTCCCCATCAATATCAGCACCAAGGATCTCCATCTCATTCAGATGAGACATCATTCTGAGAACATGATCCCTTACAGGTGTTCCTTCAACCATCTGAGTGTTCATTAAAGCCTTCATTGCTACTTGCCTAGCAGCCCTATTCTGTTCTCCAAAAAGTTCCTTGAGATTAAAGAGCATATCTGAAGCAGTGGGCATAGCCTGATGCTGATAAACACCCGACATTGCTGCCAGAATGTAACATCGCGACATCTCATCAGCCTTAACCCACCGTTTATAATACTCCTTCTCACTTTCAGGAGCATCTTCAGCAGGCTGATCTGGCTTGGGTTCATAAGTACAAAATTTGTACTCCTCAGCAGTCAACACTATGTCCAAATTACGTTTCCATTCAATATAGTTCGGTCCAGTAAGTTTGTTATCCTTAAGTATGGTGAATAGTGGATTAAAGCCCATAATGATCTAATCCTGAGAATCATACATGTAACACATAATCAGATAGTTGCATAAATCTTAAATCCTATTGGTTTCCTCTAACAATTAATTAAAATTAATGCACTAATATTTAAACACCATAAGTATCTGGTACGCCACGATGGGTGACATATATACCACTTAAATTCGTTTAAATATTACTTCGGTCCTATTACTAAATAATACGCCACGTTAGGGTGGACTATATATTATTATTCATAGCTAAGTGTATACCATTATCAAATTTTAAATTAATAATAATAAGACCGGGTGCCACCATTAAATATTTCAACTCAATAATCGATAATAGGATAATTCCTAGATCGGGGGGAGCATTGTCAAGAGGCGTCACTTAAGACCCCTTTCTAGACAGAATCATCCTTTCTCTCTATATCGAAAATATATATTCAATCATTGACATCCTTCTAATTAATCGAATTCTATGAAATTTGGTACGCCACGATGGGTGGCATGTATATCTTTCAATATTCGTAATTAATTTAGGAAGTTTGTTCTAGTAATATCCATAACACTACCTGACACCATAAATCATACGCCACGATGGGTGGTATGTATATAATTTATATTCGTCTCGGTGTTAAATTACATACAAACAATAATGGAGACCATGGGATTTAATTCCTAATTAATTCCATCACCCACTTAGAATTTTTATTTAAAATTGAGGAATTTTATCTAGATGCATCGCCCTATGTTATTTTTTCGAGGTCTACATGTTATAAAAATAACAATACAAAGAACACATAACATAGCAGCATGCATCATAAAATTAAAGCAATAAATCAAATTAATGTCCATGTCGTCCTAATTATGTTAAATATGTAATAAAAAATTACACACATAATTAACAACAAACATAATAATTATTTAATGCAATAATTAAAATTATATAGCGGAATTAAAAATTAAAACAATAATTAAATCCACTATTATGGCCCATTAAACAATTTCAGCAGGCCTAGAAAATTTTCTGCAAATCTGCAAACTGCAACAGCCGCCAAACTGCTACAGTACCCGGTTTGCTACAGTAACCGGTTGCTACAGTACCCGGTTGCTACAGTACCCGGGTTGCTACAGTAACTGCTACAGTATAGGTTTGCTACAGTACCCGGTTTGCTACAGTAACCGATTTGCTACAGTACCAGTTTGCTACAGTACCGGTTGCTACAGTACCGGGTTGCTACAGTACCAGGTTGCTACAGTGACTGCTACAGTACAGGTTTGCTACAGTACCCCCGGGTTGCTACAGTAACCGATTTGCTACAGTACTGCTACAGTACCGGTTTCCTACAGTACCTTCGAGACTTGATGAACACAACATCAACCCCATCCAAATTTCGCAGCGGAACAAAAACAACTCCGAATTGATTTCCGATCGCACATAATTGTTACAAATTACCCGGATCTTGATAAAATCCAACAAACAATTACAAAAAATAGATCTAATACAAAACTAATTTTGTAAATCTATTCTAACACGATCAACCCTCGTGTTTTACAACCACGATAAACCACGTGGAAACCAAACAAAATAACCACGATTAAACAACGTGGGATCCAAACACATAATTAAAATAAACATGGCCATAATAGTGGATACTAAACAACCTGCAAAAAGATTATTATCCAAGCACACCACCATACATACATGCATATATAATTACGACATGGACATCGTATCAAAAATCGAAGAACCATTGAACCTAGCTCTTGATACCAATTGTTGGGACAATCAGATCTTGGCACTGCGATTTTTGATACAATACATTAACGAGTACGAATAAAAAAAATCACCTTGTTAACGGTTGATTCCACGCTCTTCTATTGTATTCTTAAATTCCCTTGAGCGAAGTGTGACCTTCGTCTTCTCAAGTTAACCTCTCTTCTTGCTCCTGGGTGGCTATAAATTTTTTTCGACCAACCCTAGCAAGAAGAGAATAGGAATATATATAGGGCTAAAATAGGGATCATGGACAATTAGGTTGGGCCTTCTAATTACATCTTGGGCATGGCCCAATGTAATTAAATATTAATTCAATCCACTAAAGAATTAATATTTGCACTACCTTTCCTAATACCGTAATTTAATTAATTAATTCGGTTCCAATATTATTTGCTTATTAAATTCCCCATGTTTAAAATATCGCATGTCCATTAATTAAATAAATTACTGATAATTCATTTAATTAATATCTTTTATCCTTGATCATCCACTCAACCTTTATTTAATTATGCCAGAATAAATCCACCTGCAGGGTTTCACATAATTAAATCTTTTTGAGCTTTCAAGGGGACATCATTAACCCGAATATTATCAGGACATGGAATCCTTCAATAAATAATATTCACCATATATATTATTCCATCACCCAAAATATAATGAAATAAATCAAAAGAATTATTTCATATATAAATCAAAGCATGTAAATAATATACACGTGTCAATTACTATATCTGGATTAAGAACCTAAGCATTAATAATAACATAGAATCTTAGTTCACCTTCTTAATCAGTATAAGGGAACAATTCTAAATTTGATCCTGTTCAATATACACAAAGTATACTAGTATTATTTATTAGTCAATATAAACTAATCTAAATAATACTACAGCCATTCCAGTGGATTGTCCAACTCCACCTGTGCTGTGAACCTTATTATATTATATAAACCGTATTTAACAATCTAATATTCTGTATCCCATTTGATACTAGATTGTCCACAATATATAATATTAGACAGCTTGTAAACATTTAAATGATTCTCAATAAAATAGGCCAGAAATAAATGTATATACTTCAAATAAATATTTGCAGTATACACCAACAGTATCCACTCCAAACAACACATATACATGATTTATAACCATGAACTGAGGCCAAGCAATGCCTTTCCGTTCATCTAACCTTTTTTAACATTTATCAAAACCCCATTCATAATCATGCTTATAATCATGCTTATAACCTACTAACAACATAACTAACTTAGATCACTCAAGAACATGCATAAAACTCAAAGTAGATCTAGGGTTTCAAGAGTGGTATACCTCCTTGAGAGTGTGAACTAGCCTTACAAAGTTTGGTATGGACCTTGGATTGCCTTAAGCTTGCTAGATCAACCATGGAAACAAGAAAATCAAAGATTAGTTTTCATGAAAACACTATTCACCCTCCTCTTTCTTATTTTTTTTGAAAATGGAAACAAAGGAGTTTGAAGCTAAAATTTTGAGGAGATTACTTTCTTGAAATATAGGACTCACCTTAAAAATTACAAGATCAAATGATGGAGGGAGCTTGGACTTTGGATTTGGAATTTAGGAAAAGCCGAATGGATGGATAAAAAAGGGGGGGAGAGTTTTGCTTGTTTGCTCTTAACAATTATGCATAAAGTGATATGTTTAACATAATATCTCATCCTTCATTGCTTTAATAAAGTGATGATGCACTAGATGATGTGTTTGGCTTGGACATGTGTTGATCATTGGATGGTTTACAAGCTAACTAAGGTTGGATTGCCTAAGTACTTGGTTGCTTCACTTGTTTCTAGTTAGTAATGTAACTAGATTGGTTGCTAGATATTTTCATATGGCAAGTGCATGCATCTTGCTTCCTCCGCTTGTTTCTTTGTCCGTTTATTGCTCAATTCATTGATCGTTTGGAGGAATAACTCATTCGTTTCTAGTTAGGGTTTTTACCGGAAACCGTCTTAATATTTATACTATCATCCTCCATTCTCTTTAATAATTCTTGAACCTATTTTCCTTAAATCCCTTTAATAATTCCTTAAGTCTTTCAGTGTCCAGGGAAATCTCGGGAAAAATAAAAGTGCTATTTTTCAGAATCCGACAGCTTTTACATACACTCTTTTTCCCCTTGGATCACTAATACGAACTCAGAATTTCGTTCCGGATACTTATATATCGCGTCGTCTAATAATATTCCTATGTCCACCAAAATCACTATTCATCCATTTTCCTTTACTCATCCTCTTAGGGTTATACAATTGTCCCTTATCTCTTTCGATCGTTCCTTAACCTTTTTACGGACCCACTGGACCAATAAAAGATATCGATTTGGATGACATAAGAATAATCTTCTCCTTTAGAATTATCAAATCAACCAATAGTATTCCTCATGGCATATAAACATTTGAACCGAAATCTATTCCTTTCATTCATTATTTCAATCGTTACATCGTAGTCGTAATCGCTATTCGCCATTACCTCAGTACATTATCAAAAGTTTTAATTATATCCAAAATTTGGGGTTCTTACAGATGCATAGCTAACATCTAAATTGAATTGTTAATCTCTTGCGAAACGAGAGTGGATCTTGAGATTTAGAACTTGCCATGCTAGCATAGGATAGGTTGATGTTTTAACGTCATGATTTGTGGCGTAAATAGAGATATTATGCTGCCCTATGTGATCTTAATAGACAACTTGTTCTTCAACCGTTATGTTTTCAAATCTTATAGAGATATAGGGTCTAAGCATAATTGGTGTCTATTCATCTTCTATCTCTTTTATGGATGTATGTTTAGTTTGGTATTCATATACTGAGAAGTAGCGTATACTTATTTCGTGTTGTCTGATCAGATATCAAAACCATCACATGCATTGATTAAAGGCGTCAACTCTAAGTAAAGTAGATAATGAAGTTAGAGTCCCATGTTTATTCTCATATAAGTAATTAAATTTAAATCTCAGTCGTTAATTAATTCTTAGTTTGACAATTTGCATCTTAGTTTAATTTAGATAATTAAAACACCAATTTGTGATTTGTCATAGCAGTGAGTTATAACCATACATTGTTTAATAGGTGCATTAACTGAATAGAAACTTAACCAGATCTCTGTAGAACGAACTTGAATTATATTACTTGTGACCACGTATACTTGCGTGATATTGTGTAAACAAGGATTTCGACTAAAATCCTTACTGCGGCATATTGTGATTTCTTATTGTTGATTTTAGTTTTTGAAATATATTTCTTCTATCTCTTTTGTGGATGTATGTTTAGTTTGGTATTCGTATACTGAGAAGTAGCGGATACTTATTTCGTGTTGTCTGATTAGATATCAAAACCATCACATGCATTGATTAAAGGCGTCAACTCTAAGTGAAGTAGATAATGAAGTTAGAGTCCCATGTTTATTCTCATATAAGTAATTCAATTTTAAATCTCAGTAATTAATTAATTCTTAGTTTGATAATTTGCATCTTAGTTTAATTTAGTTAATTAATTTAGTATATTGTGACAAATTTGCATACATTGTGGATTTTATATCCACTCGGAGCGTTCCATATCAGCTTAAATTGATTGACTTGGACTCAAGTTTATTGTATTTTTGATGTGTTTTGTGTAGTTGTGCAGGGTTGTAGCTATTGGTTAGTGTTGGTGTTTCTAATCGATATTAGAGTGGAATTAAGCATTGGAATGAAGATTGGACACTTGTGTTATGCTACCAAGGAGTTACATGTGTCTTGGTATTGAAGATGTTAGCTAATGCAAAAGAAACGGAGGAGAAAGGAGCAAATTTGTGTAAAATTCGGATTTTCTGGATAGGTTGCACAGTCTTCACTGTTTTGGCCATATCTGGAGTTCTAGAAGTCCGTTTTCAATTATTTTACAGCTCACGTGAAGCTTGGGAGATTTTCTATAACCTGGGACAGATATCAGGTCCAGGGAGCATGTAGATCAAAATTCACGCATGTGTTCTTTGTGAAGCAAGGCTGGAAGATTTCTGTTTTGTACTTTTTCTAATTCTAATTGAATTTTAGGTATTTTCTTGCACCTAAATTGAATTCTAATTGTATTTTAGGGTGTTTCCTTGTTGGGCAAGACTTTTAGAGCCTATTTAAACACATCCTACCATTGTAATTAGGGGGATATATAAAATATCAATTACATATCATAGCTTAGTTTTGCAAGGGAGAAAAGGATAGAAGGATTCAACGCTCGTGACAAGCAACGGATCTAGATCTACTTCATATTTTGTGTTATTCTGGATTCTAGATTTGTTTTCTTAACTCTTTGTTTTATTAATATTATTCTTTTCATTCATAACTTGCTTAATATCATGTTTTCATTAAATCCCATGGTGATAAAAGGTTCAATTATGAACTAATCGTTGTCATGGGATTCTAATGGATTTATCTATGTAGCTTAGTAGCGTGATTGCCTTAAAGATTTATGTGTGGTGAATTCTTGATATCCTTGTATGGTTGTGTTTCATGTGTTTAGATGCGTCGCGAACATCTAATTTGTTAATCTCTAGCGAAACGAGAGTGGATCTTGAGATTTAGAACTTGCCATGCTAGCATAGGATAGGTTGATGTTTTAACATCATGATTTGTGGCGTAAATAGAGATATTATGCTACCCTATGTGATCAATATGGATAACTTGTGCTTAAACCGTTATGTTTTCAAATCTTATAGAGATATAGGGTCTAAACATAATTGGTGTCTATTCATCTTCTATCTCTTTTGTGGATGTATGTTTAGTTTGGTATTCGTATACTGAGAAGTAGCGTATACTTGTTTCGTGTTGTCTGATCAGATATCAAAACCATCACATGTATTGATTAAAGGCATCAACTCTAAGTGAAGTAGATAATGAGGTTAGGATCCCATGTTTATTCTCATATAAGTAATTCAATTTTAAATCTCAGTCGTTATTAATTCTTAGTTTGATAATTTGCATCTTAGTTTAATTTAGATAATTAAAACCCCAATTTGTAATTTATCTTAGCAGTGAGTTATAACCATACATTGTTGAATAGGTGCATTAACTGAATAGAAACTTAACTAGATCTCTGTGGAACGAACTTGAATTATATTACTTATGACCACGTATACTTGCGTGATATTGTTTTAACAAGTTTTTGGCGCCGCTACCGGGGATCATCGGTGTTTTATTTTAGTTTATGTGCTTGTCATCAGTGGTCGTTAGTGTTCACTGACTCGGATTTCTTACGTAGTTTGTTTGTTTCGTGGTGTTTTAGGTACTAGTACATGTATGCGAACACGCTCTCAAGTTCGTAAGGATAAGGAGAAAGAGGAAACAGCAAAGCCAGTAGTAAAGAAAGTTGTAGAGAAGAAGAAGCTTAAGGAAAAAGTTGAGATGGGTGATCGAGCAGCGGAAGTAGCTAGGGCTTGGAAGGACTATTCTCAGCCAAAGATTAATGACATCCAGTCTAGTATTGTCAGGCCGGCTATTGCAGCTAATAATTTTGAGATCAAGCCGGGCACGATTCAGATGGTGCAGATCTCAGTTCAGTTTGGGGGTTGTCCTACGGAGGATCCTAACATGCATATCAGGGACTTCATTGAGATTTGCGACAATTTCAAGTTTAATGGTGTGCCGGATGATGCGATCAAATTGAGACTTTTCCCATTCTCTCTGAGGGATAAGGCTAAGGGCTGGTTACACTCTTTACCAACCAGTTCCATTACTACATGAGAGGATCTTGCTCAGAAATTTCTTACTAAATTCTTCTCTACGGCGAAAACTTCAGCAATATGGAACCAGCTAACTCAATTTCAGCAGCAATTTGGTGAATCTTTGTGTGAGGCTTGGGAACGTTATAAGGAGATGCTTCGTAGGTGTCCACATCATAGCATGCCTGATTGGATGGTTATCAACGGTTTTTACAATGGGTTGGGAGCACAATCTAGACCTTTGCTAGATGCAGCATCAGGTGGAGCTCTGTGGGCTAAGAGCTATGAGGAGGCTTATGATCTTATTGAGACGATGGCTGCTAATGAATATCAAAATCCAACCCAGAGGCTTTCTCAAGGCAAGGTAGCAGGTGTTCTTGAAGTTGATGCAGCTACAACCATTGAAGCTTAGTTGAAGGCTCTTACGATGAAGGTGGATTCTCTTGTTAATTATCGAGTTCAGCAGGTTGCTAGTATTTGTGAGTTATGTGCGGGCGCACATGAGACAAATCAGTGTGCTATCTCGTCTGAATCAACACAGTTTGTGAGTAATTTTCAGAGACCTGCTGCACCAGTTCCAGCCACTTATCATCCGAATAACAGAAATCATCCCAATTTCAGCTGGAGCAATAATCAAGGTGCTCAACAATAGCAGCCTTATCAGCAGTTTCAAGGTCAGCAAACGAGGCCATTCAATCAAGGTTTTCAGCAACAGTATGCTCCAAGGCAACCATATCAACCTCCAGGATTTCAGCAAAAGCCTCAGGCAAGTGCGGGGCAATCTTCTAATGAAAAATCAGAAATAGAGGAGTTGATGATGATGGTTAAAAGTCAGGCAGTTTCTCTCAAGACCTTGGAGAATCAGATGGGGCAACTTGCTAGTGCTTTACTTAGTAGGCAACAAGGAACTCTGCCTAGTGATACAGAGGCTAATCCAGGCAGAAGGGAAAGCAAAGAACAAGTGAATGCAGTAACTTTGAGAGTGGAAAAGGTTACGAAGGATCCTAAATTAGTAGCTGAGGAAGATGAAGTTGTTCAGAATCAGCGGGTTGAAAAATTTGCAGTGCCCAAATTTTTAAAATCTGATTTAGTGGCTGATCAGCAAGATGGTAAAGTGGAAAAGAGCAAGGAACCTGTTGAAAAAGTTCTCCGGAGCAGTCTACGAAGAATACTCAGATCTACCCTCCTCCTCCATATCCTAGAAGACTCCAGAAGCAACAGTTGGATAAGAAATTTGCTAAGTTCTTAAAGGTGTTCAAGAAGTTGCAGATTAACATTCCTTTTGCGGAAGCTCTTGAACAGATGACGAGCTATGCCAAGTTCAAGAAGGGTATTCTTTCTCGTAAATTGAAGCTTGAGGATTTAGAGACCGTTGCTCTAACGGAGGAGTGTAGAGCAGTTCTGCAGCAGAAGTTGCCACCCAAACTTAAGGATCCGGGAAGTTTCACCATCCCTTGCACTATTGGCAACCTTTCTTTCAGCAAATGCTTATGTGACTTGGGAGCTAGCATCAATATCATGCCTTTATCTATTTTCAAGCAACTTGGTCTGCCGGAGCCAAAGCCAACCAACATCTCTATGCAGTTGGCTGATAGGTCGATCACGTATCCGAGGGGTATAATGGAGGATGCCTTAGTGAAAGTTGATAAGCTCATATTTCCTGCCGATTTTGTGATTCTAGATTTTGAAGAAGACAAGAAGATTCCCATAATCTTGGGAAGGCCATTTTTAGCTACGGGCCGTACTTTGATCGATGTGCAAAAAGGAGAGCTTACAATGATGGTGCAAGATCAGAATGTCACCTTTAATGTGTTCAAGGCCATGAAATTTCCGACAGAGGATGAAGAGTTTGCAGTGTGGAAATAGTTGATACTGGTCAGAGAAAGAAGTTTGATCAGTTATTGAGCAAAAAATAGGACACGCACGTGCTAAAGCATCACATCAGTGATTCCATTGACAGTTCTTCAATTCGAGATCTCTCGAGTGTATAGCTTGGGAAACTTCCACCACATTTGAGGTATGTCCTTTTGAATAATGAGCTAGTGATTTTTGAAGAGGGGCATGATAACGTGTTGCGAAGGTGGAAAACCGATGATAAGGAAGAAGAAAGTTTTGTTCAGTCGTTCGAGTCGGAGAAGCACCTTAGAGGTGTGAAGAAGAAAAAGAAGAAGATTAGGCCGTTGGGTGGTAAAATTAGGTTGAAGTCTGACGAAAGAGATTTGTGGAAAGCAAGCAAACAAGATGTCAACGTTCATATGAATGGTCTTTCTGTTGAGGACAGTTCAGTTATTCTTTTGAAACCGCCATGAGTTGAGGAAGTAACGCCAAGCAGGCAGCACACCTGACACGCAGGCTGCGCCTGCGTTACTGCATCTCGCGCCAGCTGCCCCTCTGTCACGCTGGCTGCGCCTGCGTTACTGGACTACGCGTAGGCTGCGCATGGGAAACGCAGGCTGCGCTTGCGTTATCGTTTAAAGTTTTTTTTTTCTACCCGATTTTTGGTGTTTTAACCTCCAAAATTTCCCCCAAATTCTATTCTAACTCATATTCCTCAATTCCCTAAATCCTATTTATATCCTACATCCATTTCAATCCCTTTCAAATCTCTCCTATACACATTCAAATTTAAATTCAATCCTAATCACTACATTATAAACACACACACCTATACATACAAACCCAATTCTTCCTCTACATCTCTACATCTCTACATCTCTAAAAATTCAAGTTTCAAGAAAAATTCAAGTTTGGGGGAGTTAGTTACAAGTTCACCTCTTCAATTCGTAGTTGCTATATCTCTTATCTAATCTTATTTTTATTACGAATTTGTGTTCTTGTAAATTGGGGGTTTTGTATTAGTCTTGTTATTTGGGTAATTTTGGTGTGATATTGCTTGGTGATTGTTGGTGGTGTTATTGTTGAGTAGGGTTTTGATTATTATGGCTCCTAAGGGTGGGAGAGGTGGTCCTAGTGTTGTGAAATTTTCGTCTCCGATGGCGGAGGTTGAGTTTAATCGGTTGTTGTCGAGGCCGATTGCTAAAGAAAGGGGATTTTTGCCAAAGAATCATGTGGGGTTGGTTGTGATTATTGGTGAGTATGAACGTTGAGTAATGCAGGTGTTCAGGCAGTGGCCGGTCTATGGAGCTCGTACTTCGTATCCTCCACCAGAGTCACCCGAGGAGGGTGATGGCGCCGATGAGTAGGTACGTTCTATTATCCCTTGTATTTACTTCCATTCAATGTGGACATTGAATATTTCAAGTTTGGGGGTGGTTCGAGGGATGAGTAGTAGATAGTAGTTGTTATTGTGTTCATGTAGGATATCATGCTTTGCATTTTAGTTATAGTTCATGCATGTGTTGTTCGTGTTATTATCATGTGAGTCCATAGTAGTTTGCATTTACACCCATGCTTGATAGGAATTTTGTGTTGTTGACGCTTTTGATTGAGAAGTGATATGCTTTCTTCTTGTGCACACACATACACTAGTAAGTTGAAACTAGTAGACTTATTGAATGTTGTAAGTGATTAGAAGGACATGAATATGTGCAAGATGATTTAGTTTGCATGCTTTTAATACAAGTCGGTGCATTAGAGAGATTTTTGCTTGGGATTGAGTATGTTTTTCCACCAAGTGAGTTTTTGAGCCTTATTGCATATTTGTTGCAATTTATTCGTTTGCTTGAGTGTCCACAGATTGTTTGCATTGCTAGCAGTTGTTTGAGGTCTTTCTTGAAATACATGACATTATTTGACGATTAAAATGATAAAGGCATTTAGGAATAACCACATTTTTTTCCCATATTACCACACCATATTTACATGATCAATTAGTTAACCCGTTGAGCTTAATCCTATTTTTTCGGTGACATACCACATTACTTGCCTAGGCCTTTTTCTTGTATTGACCTTACATTAATTTGAACCCACATTGTCAAAGGCTAGTAGAGTGCTTAAGGGAGTAATAAGGTGTGCAAGGAGGGGTTATTGTTGGTTATAGTTTTGGGGGAAATATTTAATATTGGGTTTGGATTGTTACTTGGTAGTCGGCATGTGTAATAAAATCGTGGGATCATTGTTATTGTTTATATTATTGTTTTATTTAGCTCTTGGAAAAGAAAAAGAGAAAAAAAAGAAAAAAAATAGAAAAGAAAAAAAAAATATATTATGAGAGCATATTTGTGTTTGTTGTGATCCTACTTTAGTTGACTAGTCGAGTGTTGTTTGTAAAATTTATGTGGGGGGGAAATAGGGTGTTGTGTATGATTTATTATGGTGCATACTAGCTTTTGACACTTTACCTATTTTGGCTTATTTGACATACCTTGTCCCTAGCCCCGTTACAACCCAAAATAAAGACCTTTTGATTATCGTCATTGATGTATGTTGTGTTAAGAGTTAGATTGATACCAATTGTCAAGCATGCTTATGATTTTGTTGGAATTGAGTGATACACTTACCCTTGTTCTTTAATGAATATTCTGTTGTGAGTGAATTGTGAGTGTTTACTTGTTTTTGCGTATGAGATCCCGAGTTTTGTCTCAAAGATGTATTCTTGTAGGCTTAGCATGGTTACTAACTTATTCTTACACTTGACATGGACTTTTGAGAACTTATGCATGCTCATTGAGTAGACTATGTGAATACTTGCACTTTTAACACCAAGACATTGCATTATTACTTTGATTCTTAAGTTGATATGGCATGAGAGGATTTGAAGGTGTGGTGATGTATTGTAGAAAATCATTTGCATTTTCATTTAGTTGCATTCATGCATTGCATTGCATTGGATTTTGTGGGTACATTCGCTGTAGGCCCTCACGAGACCTTACTCATCCACTAGGGCTGCCTAGGGGTTTAAAGGGCTTGTTGCATATGCCAAATGCAACCGTGATCACCTACGGAAGTGGTACTAGTTAGTTAGTTGTAATTGTTTATGCCTGGGGACAAGCATTGGTTTAAGTTTGGGGGTGTGATAGGTGGATTTTATATCCACTTGGAGCATTCCATATCGACTTAAATTGATTGTCTTGGACTCAAGTTTGTTATAGTTTTGATGTGTTTTGCTTAGTTGTGCAGATTTACAAGAATGTCGATGATGGTTGATGCTTTTATCGTTTTTGGAGGATAAATTGATTACAATTCGGATTTTTGAGAAGGTTGCGCAGTCTACACTGTTTTGGCAATATCTGGAGTTCTAGAAGTCCGTTTTCAGCGATCTTACTGTCCACGTGAAGCTTGGGAGATTTTCTACAACATTGGACAGGTCGTCCAAACATAGGCTGCGCGTGGTGGGCGCAGGCAGCGTGGCAAACAGACTGATGGGAGCAGGAAATTACTGTTTTGCCCTTATCAAGTTCTAATTGTATTTTGGGCAGTTTTTAGTACCTTAATCGAATTCTAATTGTAATAGAAGGTAAATTCTTGCTGGGCAAGAAATCTAGAGCCTATTTAAACACATCTTAGCATTGTAATTCGTATCGTTTTATTATTGTAACGTAGAATTGCAAGGGAGAAAAGTGGAGAAGGATTCAACGCTCGTGACAAGCACGGATCTAGATCTACTTCATCTTTTGTAGACCTGGGATAATAGAATTGTTTTCTCAACTCTTTGTTTTATTAATATTATTGAGTTTTTCTTTCATATCTTGTTTGTTATCATGCTTTCATCAAATCCCATGACGATGAACGGTTCAATTATGAACTAATCGTTGTCTTGGGATTCTAATGGATTTATCTACGTAACTCAGTAGTTTGATTGCTTTAAAGATATGTGTGTGATGAATTCTTGATATCCTCGTATGGTTAATCTTAATGCTTTTAGATGCGTAGCTAGCATCTAAATTGAATTGTTAATCTCTTACGAAACGAGAGTGGATCTTGAGATTTAGAACTTGCCATGCTAGCATAGGATAGGTTGGTGTTTTAACATCATGATTTGTGGCATAAATAGAGATATTATGCTGCCCTATGTGATCTTAATAGACAACTTGTTCTTCAACCGTTATGTTTTCAAATCTTATAGAGATATAGGGTTTAAGCATAATTGGTGTCTACCCATCTTCTATCTATTTTGTGGATGTATGCGTAGTTTGGTGTTAGTATACCGAGAGGTAGCTTATACTTGTTTCATGTTGTCTGATCAGATATCAAAACCATCACATGCATTGATTAAAGGCGTCAACTCTAAGTGAAGTAGATAATGAAGTTAGAGTCCCATGTTTATTCTCATATAAGTAATTCAATTTTAAATCTCAGTAGTTAATTAATTCTTAGTTTGATAATTTGCATCTTAGTTTAATTTTAGATAATTAAAACCCCAGTTTGTGATTTGTCTTAGCAGGGAGTTATAACCATACATTGTTGAATAGGTGCATTAACTGAATAGAAACTTAACCAGATCTCTGTGGAACGAACTTGAATTATATTAACTTACGTGATATTGTGTAAACACGCCCCGACTTTCCAATACTGAAAATAAACTTTTTATAATAAAATAAAGTTTGGTACCGAGAAATTTTAGAAACTTTCGGCATGAAGTATTCGTAAATCGGACTATCCACCTGTAATTCAACCCAAACCACATCCCAATTTAACAAATACAGTTAAAACTTAATACACCAACGATTCCTCACCGAGGATCGATTCGAGGTTATGGTATGAAATAATAATCTATTTAATACTAATTATTAAAACTTCTATTTCTGATTTAATCTCAACTATTGTACCGTCTAATCTGAAGCTCATATCAAATCCGTGCCTGCTCGCGCTGGCTCTGAAATCTGTCTTGAATAGAATGCCTCATCGCTTTCATTCGAAAGGAAAAATGTAGGTAGATCATCTTTAAGCCTAACTGCATAAGGGTTAGGTAGAAACAAAGCAAGAGTGAGCCAAAGACCGCTCAGCAAGTGCATAGTATAGTGAAACACCAATATATCAATATTTCATTGATGAACAATATCAATGATCAAACTATCTCAATGGAATAAATCAATTCTCTTCATAAAATAAAACTTTCCATTATTCTTTAAACCATAACTCTTTCTCAAAACACTTATTTCCTTTGAACCATTCTAGCATCAAAACATACTTTTCATAAAACTTTTAAAAAAAAACATCTAAGTTGATTTTTATTATTATTATTATTATTATTATTTTCCTAGATTACGGACAATACGGGTGATCAGCCACGTAAACCCATTCCTTTGAAATTGGGTTCCTAATTAGGCAACACATTGGCCTTTAAATTGCTGGACTAGGGGAACCACCCCTAGCCTCTTACGCTTCTCCAATCTGTAAACAAGTTTATTAACACTTAAAACAATTTACTTTTCAGTCCTGAAACTCACTGATAACAGATCAACCCAGTATAAGGAAATTTTAAAACATTTTTAATTAATTAAGCCATTTTAATGAACAACAATAAAAGATTAAGAGTCAGGGAATCAATTGATATTAAGAATCATGAACAACACAACAATACGATTATGATTCAGGGAAGCATTTGATATAAGGGATCATAAACAAAAAAATAAGATTTAACTAAGCAGGGTATAGTTCAGCAAAACATAATCATACACCAACAAGGAAACATTAACCAATCAACGAAAAGAGCAATTATTCAGGTTCTAGAATTGAACAACAATTTATAAAGAAATAATGGAATAAAGAAAATTCGAAGTTCAACAGAAGATTAAAGAAATTCTTAATTACTCAACGTCTCACTCCTGTCGGCTAAGCACCAATAGGCCTTAGCTGCCAGAACCGGCATGATAATAATGAGTTTGAATAATTAAGGAGATCTCAATTCATTCTCAGTTTTAACCGTCACTGAGCAACACATGCTTCAACAACAGTATAAACCTCGAATTTATTTACAACAATTTGAAAGAAAACGTACTTTGAAGATATTAGTATAGACGAGGAATATTGAAATAAAATAATTTTAAAAGAATTCAACACCTGAACGATAGGTGAGGAAAATAAACAATGACAAAATAATTTTAGAAATGAGTGTTTGTAATTTAATAGAAGAAGAATGTCACTGGAAATAAAATAAAGGGGTATAGACACTAGCCAAATGGTTTGAAAGGAATATCGTATAATTAACAGAACAAGTTTACATTATTTAGAATAAAATTGAAGAGTATAATTGCTTGCAAGAAGGGATATCGAAAGAACAATTAAATAACACATAAGGTTTCACATCACTTGAACAATAAGTGAGGTATAGTAAACTTGCTTCAATACACATGGTTTCCATTTTTACTACTTCAACTCCTTATCACTTTACATCCAACTCTACTTCTTTATACATTGGCCTTTTCTCGATAATACTCTTCAACTCCGTAGTTTCCTTCCTCTCTAAATTTCCCTTTTATACTCGTACTAGCTCCCAACTGACATTTCACTGGTACCTATACACACACCCACACGTATAACATATAGACATAAGCCACAAGCAGAATTCATGAACAGGGGAGGGAAAGTGAGGTGTTAACCACAAGAATCCTGCAAGACCACTTTAATCAAAGCTTACAACGAAACCCCCAAGGTTTCGACCCCAATTTCCGGCCACTCCCACAGACACGTTGGAGCAAATACATACAACAGCTCGCGCGCGCGCGCGCGCGCACACACACACACACACACACACACATATATATATATATATATATATATATATATATATATATATATATTTGTAAGGGGGGGAGAAGAGAAGATGGGGGAGCGATGGCAAGAGAAATTTCACGGAGGGAGGGAGAGACAAGCCGAGAGATTTTAGAGAGATTGTTGTAGAAGGATCGAGAGAAGGACTGAAAATAAGAAAATGGGGCTGGGGTTGTTAATTTAGGGATTTGAGATGATAAGGTTAAAATTGATGATTTAATAATGTTGAAATAAAAAAAACTAAAAATTAATTAAATGACTTTTAAAAATTAATTTAAATTGAAAGTTGGTGAAAATTTACATTTTTCATTTTTAAAATAAAGAGTGTAAAATTATGAACATCCACATAGGATAAAAAATGAATTAAATATGAATTTTGGAAGTCTTGACCCTTTAAATGTAACAGAACTCTTAAAATCATTTTAAAATACCAAAACACCTAAAAACACACCCAGTAATTTTAAAAATTAATTGAATATACAAAGATGATATTGCAAAATATTTCATGATTTTTAATCACTCTGATGATTTTATAAAAAAATTTCAAATATCAATAATGCATAATTTATATAAATTTTAATCATCAAAAAATTTCAAATAAAAATACAGTGACTCACATTTCATATATACATCATCATATAAGCATGTAAACATGATGTCACATATATTTCACCTAAAAAAAATTTCACACCATATATTCCACATTTAATATTAAATAATTAAATAATAATAATAATTACGATATTTTCTAGGGCGTTATATTGGCTATATTTGTCGAACTCTAGAGACCTGTAGTAATTGTCACATCACTTATTTTTATAATATATTGCATTAATAACAACTTGAAATATTGATGACATTCCATTTTTACAATATAGCCAATCATTATAACCAATACCATCGGAGCACAATGTATTACAGGTTCGACAAATTTTACATAATCAATATTTTATGTAATTTAACCAACAATATTTAGCCAATGCTGTTGAAAATGCTCTAAGAAGGTTTAGCCCTTTATCGAGCCCTTTTATTTCACCTTGTGCTAATTAATTTTCCTTTTTTAAATATCACATGTACTTATATTCTATACTTTCAATTTGTGTGTATTATTTTTGCATATTGAATATTATTTACATTTAATTTTTATGCTATTTTTATTTAAAGGTTAAATTTATTGTCCTCTCTGTATTTAGTATTCTAATTATAATTTGCTTTTTTCTAAATTTTTATTGAACAAAAGATATGATATTTAAGAATTTTAATTCTAAGTTCTAATGATGCAAGAGTTTGGAAGAAAATTATAAATTTGTTTTGGACTTCAATTTATTTTATTTATTTTTTGAGAGCATACGAGAAAAATATCAAAGGTCCAAATTTATGGAGGTCTGAGGTTCCTATTAATTTTTTTTGTTCCCGGCTAAAGTTTTAAAATATTTTCATTTAGCGGTAAAAGAGCAGATAAGAATCAAGTCTTTGTGCCATAAATCTAGTTTAAACGGTTGTGTTCTCTTTGTGGCCTTTCTTTGTGGTCTATTCTTCCTTGGTATTGTCTCCCTTTTTTATATGTATTTGTGGATGAATGCGATCTGTTGATTTTGATTCTAATTGTCCTCTTTTGTTTTGGATTCTGTACAAATTTTATATATGGATTGTGCCCGTTTAAAATGTTTGAGATGTCCGTTTCTTATTTAGATGATATGCTTATGCAATAATTATATTGGCTCATATCTATGAAGTATGTATCTAACTGTTTTATGAAATTACTAAAACAAAGGCAACAATACAAGCTTATAGACTCTCTTGTCAATAAGGAAAGTATTGATTGGAGCTCTGTTATGAAATTTAATTAATATTTTGTTTTGTTTTACAAAATCTTATTATAGTGGAATGCTTCTATTTAGGAGAATCTTGAAATTTATTAAATGGGGGTGAGAAGAAGTTAGTGTTTGAGAGTTGTTGCTGCTGTAAAAGATACTCCCTCCGTCCCAAAAAGTTTGACACACTTTCCTTTTTGGGACGTCCCAAAACTAATGAACCTACTATACTTACTATTTTTGAACTCTACTTTTCGCTATTACATCCACTAACTTTATTCCTTTTTCATTAAAGAAATATTATAAACACTATTACACCCACTACTTTACTCCACTATCTCAACTCTATTATTAAATATTGATAGGTCCCACCACTTACCCACTTTTCATCTAACTTTACTCATACTTTTATATATTTTCTTAAATATTGATAGGTCAAATCAGCTCGGTCTTTTATTAAATATTGATAGGTCAAATCAGCTCGGTCTTTTTGGGACGGAGGTAGTAATAGGCTCCGAATAGAAGCCAGCCTTGAACCCTCTGAAATAAAGATCAAGTTAGCTCATCAGCAGGTATACGATTTTGCTCATGCTTAAATTATTTTAATGTTTAAAGTGCCATAAAGTTTGAGAGGGTGTGGTCTTCTGGATATGGAAAAACAAGATTAACATATACGTTTTTAAAATTTCTCAAAAAAAACATATACGTTTTTAATCTATTCCCATTGTAAATTTTTAGACTGACTCACATAATCAATAGAAGCTTCTTTGATTCAAGGTGAGAAGATTGTGCCAGATTACAGTAGTGAAAGTATCAGTTATATGTTATAGGCTTATTAAATACTTAGGTGCTATTGGTTTAACTCTTAGAAAGACAATACTATATTCTATTCATTTGGTATGTTACATATTCATAATCTAATCCATTTTCTTAATTTCTCTTCACAGGATAAATATGATGCAATAATAGGGGGACAAACAACTATAACTCGTTGATGTAGAATTTCTAAAGCCCCGCTTAAGGTAACATTTTTTTATATCTGTCATCCTTAGCTTATCATGATCCTTTTATGTTTATGTAACTTTTTTTTTTGCTTTAATAATATTACACTGCCCATAAGAAATTGTATGTTTATCTACTTCTTTTTGCCCCAAGAAAAGTTGTGACTTGATGAAATATGAATTCTGGTGCTTTAAAATTGAACTTGTAAGCAAATGGGTATGACTGTACATGGAGTTATCGTGGTTGTATCTTTAATACTGTCAATATCATAATGTCACACTAATAAATTATATTTGTTACTGTATTTACAGGAAACTTCATCAACCGGAGTGATCGGAGAATTAAAGTTGTATAGATGAGCAACAAAAGTAAACATTTGATGACGGGACACCAAATCGTAAAGTCTTTAAAGAATTAGGAGATTTAGGATGCTTTTAGATGTTTTTGTATTTTTATTTTTGTTTGAATTACCTTGCAGATGTATATTTTAAGTTTTGTATGTTTTACACACTTTGAATGAATCAGTTACAAAATTATATTTACTATTTATTTGTTTTTTAAGATTTTAAAATCAAAAAAAAAATTGTTACTAAGAGGCACCAAATGGCACACCAAAGTGGTTCCACGTGGCATGACATAAAAGCAATATTTGGCACGACAAAAAGTTGACATATGGCACAACATAGAGCTAACACATGGCATGATTTAGAGTGGCCATGTGGCATGACGGAGAGGCCACGTGGCACTTGAGCGACACGCCACGTTGGCATGCCATGTAGGTGACAAATGGACTTCAAGGCCACGTGAGCAAGTACACGTCATTTGATGACTCATAATTATTATTTAGAAGAATGGGGTCCACATATAAATTTACCTACCAATATAACATATGTAGATAAAGACTATTTCTCCACCAACCTTTACCCACCAATCTTTACCAATGATATATTGGTAGGTAAAAATTATTACCAACCAATATTATATTTTTAACTACAATTACAATTGGTAGGTAAATGTCATATTTATTGTAGTGTGATCAGCCCATAAAGTCCCCATACCGGACACAGAGTCCCTCTGGACATTAATCCTCTCATTAGGATTGCTTGGGTTCCCAAGAGGTAACACATTGGCCTATAAAGGTGTCAAACTAGATAGACCAGAACTACACTAATACATAGACAAACCGACAGAACCAGTATTACCCGTTCGCCCCATATCTCTAATCGTCAGGAATCCATGGAAACCATTTAGACGGAGTTCCTAACATTTTATTAAAAATCTCATTTTAAAATATTAAACTTTGCAAAACTCTTTTTGACTTGTAAAACATTTTATTACTAAATCTTTTCAAAAACCTTTACTTCGAAGTACCTTCGACTCTCTGATAACAAATCAACCCAATCTAAGTAATTTCGAAGTATTTTAAGAAAATGACTCATTTTGATTTGAAATGATAAAAGTCAAAGGGTTTTAACTAAGTTCTCTGATATCAATGAAATAGGGATACAAGTCTGAATCAAGAAGATATAGACTCAAAGGCATCAAGGCAGTTGATCAGATTTCAAGTTTAAAGTATAGTATTAAGGGTAATTAAGTTTTTGAATCAGTGGTTAGGTCATAAAGAAGTTTATTAAATTTTAAGGACAACATAGGTCAAACTGGACACGTACATGGGTAAAGTAGAACACTGGTTTATCTGTCAGTCAATAGGGTTTAATTATAACAAGCTGTTTGACATATATGGTCAAGAAGCAATTAAAAAGAATTAGGTTGTTTTAGGGTTTACAGTTTATGAAACAGTCGTGGACAGAATTCTGGTTGCATGGATAGATAGGTTAAGCAAGATTTATGATTAACATGGTATACGAAAGGCATGCTTGAATGTAATAACCGCGAAATTTCGAAATAATTTTCATACTCGATATTTAAATTTTATTAACGAGCGATGCACTAGTATATTTTAATTAGCGCGTTTTTGTAAAATTTCAAAATTTTATATATTCATATGAAAGTAAATATTATATTATATATATTTAATTATATTTATTTGGTATTTATTAAAATTAGGAAATTTAGAGAAATAGGATTTTAATTTTGGGTCGAATTTATTTTACAAAATGAAATTAGAGTATCGTTTAATTAGCCAGCACGGGAGAAACGAGATCTTTTCACCAAACATTGCACTAATATAAACATAATCATTATTTTTTTTTCAGCATTTATTTTGTCTCCCACAAATTATTCTTTTTTTTAATTTAATAATTATCCACTTAAAAACATATGATTATGCTTCAAGGAGCACTAAGTGTCTCCACGTTTTGTTTCCTTTAAAACAAAAAGACCCAGCTTCCATCTCTAGGCAAAAACACTCGACCAAACCATACATATATACACAAAAACAGAGTACTGCAGGTAAATTATTTTTTTTCTCTGTTAATCTTTTATTTTCTTTGATTCCGATTCGTAGTAATCTAGTGTCGTTTGTAAGAACCCAAAATTTCGATAGAATTAAAACTTTTCCTATTATGATGAAGTGCATCAATGAATAGTGATTTGGTGGATGAATAGTGATTTTGAGGATTAAGAAAATTTTTCATGCCACCTATGTACGAGACGTATTGTGGATATTCCGAAGTTATACTAGTAATCTACGGAGTAAATAAGTGTATGTAAATGCGATCGGAATTCAAAAATTCCGTAATATTTGATCGAGCAGTGAATTATATATCAGTAATATCAAGAAATGAGATATTTAATTTGAGGAATTGAGGAGTTAATATTTTGTAATTTTATTATAAGTGATTTGAGAATTTGGAACGAAAACCACTAAGGAAGTGAAACAAACGTTCTAGAAACTGCTGAAACTTTACAATGAGATTAACCGATTGAGCGAACGAAGCATGGATTAAGGATATGGTATATTAAGAGTCCAAGGAAGGATATAGTATGAGAAAGAAAGAGGATTGAGAATAAACTCCTAGAATTGAGAAATAGAGAATGCTTGAGAAATCGGGAGAACATTTTCTGAGATAAAGAGAAATAAACAAGGGATGTTGGAATTAATATTCATTCGAGGTATTGTGCCATATTAGAGCAATAATATGCAAAGTATAAGTTGTAACGTATTAATTTTATTCACGAGACAACAAGGAAATCAAATTGTTGGAAAAGGAAACAAACAAAGGGACTAATATGAAAGAAACAAAAGATGAGGACTTTGTTGCAATTGTTGTGGATAAGGAAATCCAAGTGAGCCAATGAGGTGTTGACAACACATTACAAGAAGATGCATCCAAATGAGATAGATTAATTATTTAAAGTAGGAATAACATGTCGGGGCATACCACAAGTACCTTTAATATTAGTGTGAGGAAGGTTATAAGAAATGATGAGGTGGTTGGGAGTACGCTCCTACCAACCGTTGTCAGGATGTTATATTAATGAATTCTGGAGTTACCAAGCCTTTTCCTGATCCAAGAAATGCAAATCGATTACGATGTAAGACATATGCTTAGAGGAAACTAACATGGAAGTGAGATGGACAAGAAAGGAAGAAATATCGTGGCAAGAATGTGAAGCTTTACTTAGCTTAAAGGGATTAATGCACATAGAGAGACATAAAGTTTAAAAGGCCCCTAATAGCAAATGGATGCAAGGATATATCCCAAAGATCCTTCGAGATTACCACCTAATCAAGTTTATTGGGAATCGCTGCAGCATGCAGGCCTCAGACTAATTGGCGCCAGTTGTGAAAGAGTACGACCGTATGACATCTTACATATACCATCGAGAATCGATACCCCTAACTGGAGATGTAGGAAATGTTGACTAGTTAAAACGCGTAGTTGTTTTTCAAAGATAAGGTTGAAAAGCGGGTTTCACCAACTCAAGATCGACCTCTGTACTGTGCCAAAGTTGGCATTTCACACTAATATAAACGTTATAAAATTATGATAGTATCATTTGAGTGGACTAATGAGTCAGAAGCTTTTATGGATTAATGAACAAAGTTTTGGAATGAAATGAGATATTAGCAACAACCTCGTTGTTAGCTATACTTGATGATAAAAAGAGGACTTTAAGAGTCACGATGATGCATCTTTCAAGAGTTTAATAGGTGTGCTGATGCAGTAGAAAGGGGATGATAGCCTATACTTCTAAAAAACATAAAGGTTACGGGATAGGAAATACTAACCGTGAGTCTGGGATTAGTCATGATGGCGTTCACGCATAAAACTGAGACGTTAACTTTATGAGAAAAGTGTGAAAGTTTTCCACAAGTGCCATAAGTATATCTTCATATTAGAACTAAACATAAGAAAGAGAAGGTGACGAAAGGGAGCAGGGAGTATAATGGAGAAATTTGTTATTTCCCAGGAAAGGCCAGTGTGGTGGCCGATACCTATAGAAGGGATTATTCGAAATTGGAATTCAGTCAGTATTGACCAAGAAAATAGAGTATATACAATAAAGAATAATGTTATAGGAAAGTGACTAAATTATGGGGAAGGACAAAGATGTATAGAGAATTAAGAGAATGTTTGGCAAACGGATATGAAGAATGGTATTGGCAAACTATTAAGTACAAACGTGACATGTCAAAAGCAGAATGATAGAGATCTAGTGGATTAATTCCGCCTGTAGAAAATGTTGAACGTGGACAAAATGATAATGAATTTCATAAGTAGGTCGCCGAAGACCGAGCCAAGAGATGGCCCTAGTTGATTTATAATTGTTGGACCAAGTGATTTACCTGCGAGAGACTTTCCATTTAGAAGATTATCGATTTATATACGGAAGAGATGGTGGTGCAATATAAAACTTCTACAGCGATTACGTCAGATAAAGACTTAATGTTAAACTTCGAATATTGAAGGTGCTTTCAAGTATATTTAACAAAGAGATTGAGCGTATGTACTAATTTGATCTGTGGCTGACGGACAGGGAAGAAGAATTGTCCAGACGATCGAATTTATATTTAGTGTCGTGCCTTAGGTTTCACGGGGCAGTCGAGAATAAAAACTTATCCATGAAATGAATGTTGTTATCACGATCGTCACCATGCGAACGTAAGGATGTCTCTTGTAGAGCATACTGCGAAAGAAGAAGTTTCGCTTTTCTTGCGTTACGAAGAAGTCAATGAACGAGGGACATAGTAGCTGAACTGGTTCGACGTATACCGAAGACTATACAGTATCCATAGCAAGTGGTAACGGCTGACGGGAGACAACACATGCGTGCTAATCAAGCCAAGGAATATGAGGAATACCATGCGTATTGACGTTGCCTCAGATTATAAAACATGACCACAAAGTATTCACGGGCCAACGATACAAGGACTCAACACGGATACTATGAACAAGGTAAAAGAGAAACGTATAAGTAGTGGGATAGAAATTTTCATTCATAGAACAACCGATAAGGAATACAGGTCGAGGAGAGCATGCGTTGAGAAACAACATTAAAGCGATGGTGAGGCCAAGGTGAGAGAATAAAAGGGTTGAAGTGTCAACCTGAGAGTTGGAAAGGGTAAAGTTGGAATTGTATCCACAACTATTTTCCTTAGGTTCTTAAGATAGAATCCTTTTAAGGAGATGAGACTGCAATAGCCCTAATTTTTGTGAATATTCGAAACTTGGATGAATAGTAATTTTATGGGTGGATAAGAAAATTTTGCAATCACGATATGTACGAATTATTAAATGAAGATTTCGAATTGATATTACGTCCTTACGGTACAAACGAGTGTATGTAAAAGTCATTAGTTTTTTTTTACGAAACCCATTATTTCGAATGGTCAAATTTTATGAGATATCAAAGGAGTATGAGGGGGGAAACTTCGTGATGCTAAAGGTATCCCCTGGAAAGGATTGATGCGGTTTGTTAAGAAAGAGAAGCTAAGTCTGAGGTTTATTGGACCTTTTGAGATTTTGAGGCGTATTGGTAAGTTAGCCTACGAGTTAGCCTTGCCCCAAGGTTGCACCAAATTCATAATGTGTTTCATATGTCTATGTTACGACCCTACCACACCGACTATCAGCATGTGATAGAGTACAACCAAGTGGACCTATGACCCGACTTGACCTATGTGGACCAACCCGTGGAAATCATGGATAGAGAAGAACAAGTGCTGAGGAACAAGGTTTTCAAACTAATAAGGAATTGTGAGAAAATCAAGATGTGGAAGAATCCACCTGGAAGTTGAAAGAGTGAAACAAAGAAGGAGTAACCCCAGTGTTGAATTAATAACCCACTATGTTGCCAGGGTTGAATTAATAACCCACTATGATGCTAGCATTCATACATTTATATTATATTGTTTATAACGTATTGTAGCCGTGATCGGGCGAAGTGCGATATCATTGGAGGACGGTATTCCCGGTCGGATAGTTGATCGCCCCACCGAGATACCGATAGGGGGAAGACCAGTTTATTCTTAAATCATGAGTCATCAGAGTTAAACCAATTGAGTCTTTCGAGTATTCTGTTTCGAGATGAGTATTGAGTCTTTCGAGTATGCTATTTCGAGATGGGTTTGAGCCAATTCAGATTGTGATATCCGATATTAAAATTTTGAGTTTTTCTTTCGGTAAACCTTATTATATTTATATACCGAGCAAGAAGAGAACTTGCTGAGCACTATAGTTTCTCATTCTTGCTTTACAATATTTTATTCAGCTGTCAAGATGGAAGGAGGCGAGAAGAAAAGGCTATGCTGACAAGAACTAGAATATCCAGCTGGAACCTTTATCTTTCTACTTTTGTGAACTTTTGTAAGATATTATCTCGAGATGTAATAAGTTGGATTGTACTATTTTGTGAGACGAACTTGGAACTGCGGAGTGGGACATTTATGCTCCGATGTAATAAATATTTTGTTTTATTATTGCGTTATCGTGTGCTGCAGGATATTGAGACAATGTGACGACCAGGGTCCCCGGTCAGGGTGGATTTGGGGGCATTATAGTTTTGGTATCAGAGCCTTAGTTATATTTTTAGGAATCGTACGAGCCTAGAACTATAACGCGACCTGAAAGTTTAGAGATATAATACGACGATGAGATTTTGGCACTTAGTGCCTTACACCTTAACTATATCTATATACGTATCTAGTCGATTAGTACCTGTTTCTGAGTGAAACTATTTACTTTTGTAGATGTCTTCATTAGGATCTACCGGTTTCTTACCTATGCGAGACAGATCTCCTACACCATACCCACTACGACCTCTAGATCCTAGCTCAGGAACGGATAGTGACCCATCTGAGGAGTATATGCTGATCTGTTAGTAGAACTATTGTCTTACTTTATTTATTAGGAAATTGTGTTACGGTAGAGTATCATGTGATATTGTTTCCCCATGTTACCCCGATATAGATAACAACTCTATTTCAGAAGTTACGACTTAAAATGAGTTCAACCAAAATTCGAGAACCAAAGATTAATAACTATTGAATTTTAGAACTTATAAGGTTTTCCCGAGAACCGCCATTTAAACTGAGATAGATCTTTACAGGTATTTAAAACCTTTTTATAACTAGGAATAAGAGGATGATTTTTAGTATGATTTATTTTGAGAAACCAGGAATTTGACCGAGTAATTATTTATGAATGCCTATCATAACTATGCCAACAATGGTGTCTTTTGACTTCATATCGGTGATATAACGTACCTTATTGTTTTCACTTATATAGAAAAAGATGCCACCTAGGAGAGGATGACCCCCAAAGAATGTTCGTCCTCAACCTGAAGCGAATCAAGATTATGAGGTTCCACCTCGGAACCCAGTCCAGAATCCAAACCGGGAACCAGAGCCCGCTCAGAATCCCAACCCGATGAACCTACTTATAAACTTTCTTCTTCAACATGCTCAGAACCCTCAGCCTCAACAGAACCAACATCCAGTAGGAGGAATTCCACCTCTAGCTCAACCGACTCAAGCTACAGTGAGTTTCAAATCATTCAAATCTTTGAACCCACCTGAGTTTAAAGGTACCACTAATCCAGTGGAGGCTAGAATTTGGTTACGAGAGATAGAAAAGACTTTTGAGATTGTGGGAGTGGAAGAAGACAAGAAGATAGTGTTTGCAGCGTATATGTTAAAAGGTGAGGTTAATTACTGGTGGGAAGCGAAGAGAGCTATGGAAGGTAATGCGGTTATACCGTGGGCTAGATCTACAACATTGTTCCTAGAAAGGTATTTCCCCAAGTATCTGGAGAACCAGATGGAGATTAAGTTTTTAGAACTTAAGCAAGGGACGATGACTGTTGCAGACTACGAGGCCAAATTTACAGAACTCTCGAGGTTTGTACCCTATCGTGTAGACACTGAAGAGAAGAGAGCAAAGCGTTTCCAACAAGGATTGAAGCCCTGGATACAGAATCGAGTTGCAGTGTTCGAGATCACCAATTATGCAACCTTAGTTCAAAAAGCGGCTATAGTGGAAAGTGGAAGCGCACTGTACCCTAAGGATGGAAATAAGAGAAAGTTTCAGAGCAGCGGAAGTAACTTTGTGAGAAGGACTGATAATCGAAGCGACAAGAAACCATTTGTGAAGAGGGAGAATAGAAGCACCGATACAAGAAGGTTTGGGAATCAGGACACCCGAGGAAGCAACCAGAGGTTCCAACAGCCACAGACAGTTATTGTGATGCATGGAAGGCCACCATTAACAGAATGTAAGACATGTGGGAAGAAACACCCTGGACCCTGTCATCAAGAGAGCGTGAATTGTTATAACTGTGGAAAAAAGGGTCATTATGCTTCTAGTTGCAAGGATAAATCTGTCACCTGTTTCAACTGTGGAAGAAAAGGTCACGTGTCCCGAGACTGTCGACAACCTGCGAAAGAAAATCCAGTGCCTCGACTCACAGCACCTCCCGACAACAAGCCGACAGCAAGAACCTTCAACATGACTGTACGAGATGCCATCGATGACAGCGATGTGATAGCAGGTACGCTTCGAGTAAACTCTGAGGATGCGTGTGTTTTAGTTGATTCTGGAGCTACCAAATCTTTTATTTCTAAAAACTTCATGAATAAGTTGAATCTTGAGTCTGTGCCCTTAGAGGGAATTCTGAACATAGAAGTAGCTAATCAAGAAGTCATACCAGTAAACCGATTGTGTCCGAATTATTCTATAGAGATACATGGGCAACGTTTTGACGCAGACCTCATTCCTTTTAGGTTAGGGGAATTTGACGTAATCCTAGGGATGGATTGGTTATCACGTTATGATGCTAAAATAAATTGTCATCGTAAGAGGGTCAGTTTAGGTGGACCTAATGGTATAAGGATTCCGTTTCGCAAATGGAAACCGACTAAAGATTTCCTGTCAATAATTCAAGCTAAAAGATTACTTCGGCAAGGATGTCAAGCCTATTTGGCTCATGTGATAGATACCAAGAAGCGGACCCCTACGATCGAAGAGATCCCCATAGTTAATCAATTTAAAGAAGTTTTTCCTGACGAGTTACCGGGAATTCCACTAGATCGAGAGATAGAATTCACAATCGACCTAGCACCAGGAACCGCACCAATCTCAAAGGCACCGTACAGAATGGCACCAGTGGAAATGAAGTAATTGGAAACACAACTACAAGAATTACTAGAAAAAGGTGTGATCAGACCAAGTGTATCCCCGTGGGGAGCTCCAGTATTATTCGTGAAGAAGAAGGACGGATCTATGCGATTATGTATTGATTATCATGAACTGAACAAGATGACCATCAAGAACAAGTACCCTCTGCCTCGAATCGACGATCTGTTTGACTAACTAAAGGGAGCTACGTATTTTTCAAAGATCGACTTGAGATCCGGATATCATCAACTGAAGATCAAGCCTGAGGATATTCCTAAGACTGCCTTTAGGACTTGGTATGGCCATTACGAGTTCCTAGTCATGTCTTTTGGATTGACGAATGTGCCAGCTGCTTTCATGGATTTAATGAATCGTGTATTCAAGAGATACTTGGATAAGTTCGTGATTGTATTTATTGATGACATCTTGATATACTCGAAGTCTCCTGAGGAACATGCTGAACACCTCCGTTTGGTTCTGGAAACGCTGAGAAAGGAAAAGTTATATGCAAAATTTTCGAAGTGTGTTCTGGCTGAAAGAAGTTCAATTTTTAGGACACATTGTGAGCGGCGAAGGGATTTCTATAGACCCCGCAAAGATAGAAGCCGTAGCAGATTGGGAGAGACCCAAGACTCCAACAGAGGATAGAAGCTTCATTGGATTGGCCGGATACTATCGTAGATTCGTGAAGGATTTCTCAAAGATAGCTACGCCACTGACTCGACTTACCAGAAAGAGTGAAAAATTCGAGTGGACCCCCAAATGCGAAGACAGCTTTCAAGAATTGAAGAAGAGATTGACTACTGCCCCAATATTAACTTTACCCGATGGGAAAGGCAATTTCGTGATTTTCAGCGATGCTTCTCATAAAGGTTTAGGATGCGTTCTAATGCAACATGGAAAAGTAATAGCTTACACCTCTCGACAACTGAAGGAATATGAGTCCCGTTACCCTACTCACGATTTGGAACTTGCAGCTATTGTTTTTGCCCTCAAGATTTGGAGACACTACCTTTATGGAGAGAAATGCGAGATTTACACGGATCACAAGAGCTTAAAGTATATATTCACGCAGAAGGAATTAAACATGAGACAGAGAAGATGGTTAGAATTGATCAAAGACTATGATTGCTCGATAAACTACCACCCAAGGAAGGATAATGTTGTAGCTGATGCTTTAAGTAGAAAGGAAATACTCAACCTGTTGACAACCTCAGAAGAATTGGTCCGAGAATTTGAGAGAATGGAATTAGAGGTCAAGGTCCCAATCCAAAACAATGAAAGAGTTTACCACATTCAGTTTCAACCGGAGTTACTTGAGAAGATTCGTCGTTGTCAAGAACAAGTAGTGGAAGAGAATAGACCAGAGTTGACCGGAGAAGAATTTCTGAGTTCAAAAGATGATAAAGGAATTAAGCGATTTGCATCGAGAATATGGATTCCTAATGTTACGGAGTTGAAGGAAGAAATTATGAGCGAAGCGCATAACTCGAGATATTCCATTCACCCAGGGAGTACAAAAATGTATCAAGATATCAAGCTGAATTATTGGTGGCCTAACATGAAGAGAGAGATTGCAAAATGGGTAAGCAAGTTTTTGACATGTCAGAAAGTGAAAGCAGAACATTAACGACCTAGTGGACTTTTACAACCTTTAGAGATACCCGAGTGGAAATGGGAGCACATTTCCATGGATATTGTCGTAGGATTGCCCCGAACTAGAGGTAGCCATGATGCAATTTGGGTTATTGTCGACCGACTCACTAAATCTGTGCATTTCCTACCAATTAGTGATAAATACTCCGTTGAGAGATTGGTGAACATATACCTAAAGGAAATTGTGGTTCATCACGGAGTGCCTGTTTCAATTGTATCTGATAGAGATGCCCGTTTTACTTCTCGATTTTGGAAGAGTTTTCAGGAATGTCTTGGCACGAAGTTAAATCTGAGCACTGCATATCATCCACAGACCGACGGACAAAGTGAAAGGATAATTCAAACAGTTGAAGATATGTTAAGAGCCTGTGCACTTGACTTCAAAGGAAGTTGGGATGAGCATTTGCACCTGATTGAGTTTGCTTACAACAATAGTTACCACTCCAGCATAGGTATGGCACCATATGAAGCATTGTACGGGATGAAGTGTAGATCACCTCTATACTGGGATGAAGTAGGAGAATGAAAATTACTTGGACCAGAACTACTACAACAAACTAAGCAAGTGACCGAAGTTATTCGAAAAAGGTTAGTTGCAGCCTAGGATCGACAGAAGAAGTATGCAAATCAAAATAGAAAAGACAAAGCATTTGAAGTACGAGATAAAGTGATGTTGAAAGTTTCACCTTGGAAGGGAGTTATGAGATTCGGAAAGAAAGGCAAATTGAGCCCCAGATATATAGGACCTTTTGAGATTCTCAAGAAGATAGGACCACTAGCTTATCAGTTGGCCCTACCTCCAGACCTTCAGCATATCCACGATGTGTTTCATGTTTCTGCGTTAAGAGAATACCATTCTGATTTCAGACATGTTATAACCTACGAACCAGTGGAAATACGCCCTGATTTGACCTACGAAGAACAACCAGTAGAGATCCTAGATCACAAAGTGCAAGAGTTAAGAACTAAGAAAGTAAATTTAGTGAAGGTACTTTGGAGAAACCACCAGGTTGAGGAAGCCACGTGGGAATTAGAAAGCGAAATGCGAAATAAATATCCTGAATTGTTTAGTGTGTAATTTTGATTCCGAGGACGGAATCCTATAAGGGGGGAGACTGTAATAACCGCGAAATTTCGAAATAATTTTCCTACTCGATATTTAAATTTTATTTACGAGCGATGCACTAGTATATTTTAATTAGCGCGTTTTTGTAAAATTTTGAAATTTTATATATTCATATGAAAGCAAATATTATATTATATCTATTTAATTATATTTATTTGGTATTTATTAAAATTAGGAAATTTAGAGAAATAGGATTTTAATTTTGGGTCGAATTTATTTTATGAAACGAAATTAGAGTATCGTTTAATTAGCCAGCACGGGAGAAACGAGATCTTTTCACCAAACATTGCACTAATATAAACATAATCATTATTTTTTTTCAGCATTATTTTGTCTCCCACAAATTATTCTTTTTTTTAATTTAATAATTATCCACTTAAAAACATATGATTATGTTTCAAGGAGCACTAAGTGTCTCCACGTTTTGTTTCCTTTAAAACAAAAAGACCCAGCTTCCATCTCTGGCCAAAAACACTCGACCAAACCATACATATATACACAAAAACAGAGTACTGCAGGTAAATTATTATTTTTTTCTCTGTTAATCTTTTATTTTCTTTGATTCGTAGTAATCCAGTGTCGGTGGCTTTGCTTGTTCGACTGTTGAGTTCGGGTGTTTGGTGGTTGAAGAGGGAAATGGGGAGTCGAGAGAGTGAACGTAGAGAGAGAGGTGGGGTGGAGGTAGAGAGAACGGAGAGTTGAGAGAGAATAGAGAGAAAGGGAGATGGTCGGAGAGATTGTGGAGAGAAAAGAAGAAGAGGGAGAGATTAATGGGGTTGGTTGAATCGGAGTTAAGGGGGTTGGAAGAGAGGACAGAGGTCGGAGAAGATGACCACCACCGTTGTGGTGGTGGTGTTGGTTAGTGTAATCGGTGGTATCGAGGGAGACAGAGTGACGAGAAATTGAGGGGAGTCGTCGAAGAGGGAGAGTACAGAGAGGGGTCGAGGGAGAGATACGAGAAAGAGATTGCGAGATTGAGAGAGAGATCGACAGAGAGAGAGAGAGAAATAGTAAGGGAGAGGGAGATCGACAGAGAGAGAGAGATTAGGGGGAGAGAGAGCAGGAGAGAGAGAGAAAGCATGAGGGAGATTGGGAGAGAGAGAGAGAGAGAAGAGAGAGGGAGAGAGATGCGAGAGAGGAGACCGAGAGAGATTTTCGGGAGGTGGTGCGTGGCGGCGGTGGTAACGGGTGGGGCTCACATGCCGCGGTTGCAAATAAAAATATTAATAAAATAATAACGTAACAATAAAAATTAATAATCATATGTTTTAATCGGGATTTATATAAATATTTATATAAATAATAAAAGGGGTATATTGGTTTTAAAATTTGATTATTATTAAATTGTGAGAAATAATTAATTAAATAAAATGGTAATTGATTTAGTAATTAAATAAAAATATTCCGTGATTATTTACCATAATTTTGAGATTTATTGATTTATTGATAAAAGAGAGAATAATTGTGAATAAATAGAGTAAAAATATGGTTTTATTTAGAAAACCGATAATTAATATTTACGGTTTATTTTCATTAATTAGATCAAATCAGATTATTTTAGAGACTAAAAGCGGAGTAATATTTAATTAATTATGAGATTAAAAATGGAAGAGAAATTAGTTGGTGAGATTAATAATAATAATTATGGATTTAAGTTGAATAAAAATGGATTGTTGAATTATTTTATTTTGAATAAATAGATATTATTATTAATTAAATTAGAGAATTTTAGAGAATTGTTTTACAATTAAATAAATTGAGATTTCCAGATATTAAAAAATAGGATATATTCTCCAGATTAAATTCCTGGGTTCGAATAGAGAATTATTTATCCGAGAATTTCTTTCCGTTATTTATTGTAGAGATTTTCGAGAGATATTATTATTTAATATTTAGATCCTATATTAGCGGTTTAGAAATACTTTATTTTGACGAAGCGCTCACGTATTTCTGGTTGCCATTTTTAGAGAATAATTCCCGAGCCGTAGACCGAAGCCAAGTTCACGGGTAGAGTACAAATTTTATCTGAATTTATTTGCACTTCGAGATCGAGGCAAGTTCCTTCCTACCCTAACTCTTAGAGACTTGTATTTCTGTTCGTATTATTTCATTCCTGATTTATTTTCGAGCTATCAATTATGAGATTTATTTGTTGCTCCATATGATACAATAATTCTTTTGAGCATTATTTTCTCGTTGCAATATTTTGTTACTATTAAAATTAGTTACTTGCGAATTATACTCCCTATAAGTGTAGAAATAAATTCGTTGCTATCGGGTCGATCTCATTAATTCGAGACGACTATTATTTTGATTCAGTGAAACTAATCTTATTTGTTCGAGATAGTTAAATTCATTCTTCTCAGTGGAATTTATTGTACAAATTCAACAATGATTTATTGATTATCTTTTAGTTGGTTCCTTGTTCGAATCAATCGATAAGAGTTATAGAATTATAATCGTTAGAGTTGTTACGTGTTGATCAAGTGAAAAATATTCTATTCAACGATTCATCAATTTTGAGTATTATAATCATTCGAGTGGTACTATTTGTTCGGTACGACTCAAAATATTTCATGTTAAGACTATTCTAATTATTTCGAGACAGTTGCTTTTATTGTCAAGGTTTGGCATTTTATTCGTGTCAACCAATAAAATATTATTATTGAGAATTTACCTCAGTCCATAATAAGACTATTCTCATTATTTCGAGACAGTTGCTTTTATTGTCAAGGTTTGGCATTTTATTCGTGTCAACCAATAAAATATTATTATTGAGAATTTACCTCAGTCCATTGTTCGGATTGGTGGAACAATTGAGTCGGACTGGCAGTCCGCCAGATTATTAAATCTTTTCGTGGAAGAATTATCTCAAGTTATCTGTTCACCAAATATTCGGGAATTTTGTATTCTACTGGTCAATTTTGGGAAAGAGGCCCATTATAGAGAAAGAGAGACTTGTGTACCGTTATGCGGACACGAGATTATTTAGGCACTATGTTGCTAGGGTTGAATTAATAACCCACTATGATGCAAGCATTCATACATTTATATTATATTATTGATAACGTATTATAGCCGTGATCGGGCGAAGTGCGATATCATTGGAGGACGGTATTCCCGGTCGGATAGTTGATCGCCCCACCGAGATACCGATAGGTGGAAGACCAGTTTATTCTTAAATCATGAGTCATTAGAGTTATACCAATTGAGTCTTTCGAGCATTCTGTTTCGAGATGAGTATTGAGTCTTTCGAGTATGCTATTTCGAGATGGGTTTGAGCCAATTCAGATTTTGCTATCCGATATTAAAATTTTGAGTTTTTCTTTCGGTAAACCTTATTATATTTATATACCGAGCAAGAAGAGAACTTGCTGAGCATTATAGTTGCTCATTCTTGCTTTACAACGTTTTATTCAGCTGTCAAGATGGAAGGAGGCGAGACGTCCAGCCAGGGATACAGAGGAAAGGGAAAAGCTCAAGGCTATGCTGACAAGAACTAGAATATCCAGCTGGAACCTTTATCTTTCTACTTTTGTGAACTTTTGTAAGATATTATCTCGAGATGTAATAAGTTGGATTGTACTATTTTGTGAGACGATCTTGGAACTGCGGAGTGGGACATTTATGCTCCGTTGTAATAAATATTTTGTTTTATTATTACGTTATCGTGTACTGCAGGATATTGAGACAATGTGACGACCCGGGTCCCCGGTCAGGGTGGATTTGGGGGCGTTACATTGAATCAACAGGATATATCAGTTCAGGAATGTAAACTTCAAGAAAAGACAGAGTTACTTGCCTCCGGTAGAATGCAACAGCTAACAGCACAGTGACAGGTACTCAACCTGTTGTGTAGTTCCAAATAGAGTAACTTGTTGTAACCTGTTGACCACGGTGTTGTAACTTGTTGACCACAGTGTCTTGTAGGATATCTCAGTTATGTGTAGTTCCAAATAGAGTAACCTGTTGTGTCTTACTACTATATACCATATGACCAGAATCAAATTATTTACTGGATGGTGACATCAGCATATCTATTCACGAAAAATATCTTCACCACAAGACACTGTGGTCTTTTTCGACCAAATATATTCGACTACGGCTAATTTCAAATATATTTGCTCAAATTTAATAAGTCCGACTAATTTCGACCAAATATGATCGAATTTAGTAGCTGCCGAAAATAATCGATCGAATTTAGTAATATTTTTGACCGATTTTTCTTATTGGTCGTACTCGCCAAAAGTAGGAGGGAAAGTTCCCCCCAAATGAAAAATTAACTTTCACCATATTTGGTCGAATTTAGCTAAATGTAACCAAATTCAGTTGAATTTTTATTTTCAGAAATTGAAAAAATGTTATTAAAATTTAAAATTTTCGTACACATCATGAAAAAATATTTATAAATGGGGTACATTCCATAAATTTTATATTAAAAAATTGTCGATTTTCCTTTACTTTAATTTTTTCATTTATTTTTACAAACTCTTTAAAAATGGGGAAAAAAATAAAAAAAAATGGAAAATCGGTGAAAGTAGGGTAAGATTCATCACACAAATAGTGAGTATGACTAATTTGGTGTGTATGAATTTATGTTAAAAAATTGGTATTTTTCCTAATTTTATATTTAATTTATTTTACAAACTAGTTAAAAATGGGGAAAAAATAAAAATCATATTGAAAATTAGTGAAAGTAGGGCAAGATTCATCACACAAATAATGATCTTGACCACCGTACGGTTGGGTCATCGAGAAATATTTTTTTAAAAAAATTCAAACACTAAACCCTAACGAAACCCTGTTTAGGGGTTGTAGTCAAAGTACTAGTTGACAGTTAAATTACCAAATCAAATAAATTTATGTTTTTATGAAATTTTGGCAATCACATTAAAAGGGATGAATCTTGACAACCATACGGTTGGATCGTCGAGAAATATTGTTAAAAATTCGAAACACTAAACCTTGACGAAACCCTGTTTAGGGGTTCTAGTCAAAATACTAGTTGACCATTAAATTACCAAATCAAATTAATTTATTTTTTTGAGAAATTTTGGCAATAACACTAAAATGGTTGGATTTTGACCTCCGTACGGTTGGGTCACCGAGAAATATTTTTAATAAAATCGAAATACTAAATCCTAACGAAATCCAGTTTAGGGGTTCTACTCAAAAAGTACTAGTTGACCGTTAAATTACCAAACCAAATTAATTTATTTTTTTTCAGAAATTTTGGCCATAACATTGAAAATGATAGATTTTGACCTCCGTACGGTTGGGTCGTCGAAAAATTTAGGCGCCAAAATTTGAATTTTCCAAAATTCAAAATTTTCAATATGTTGGTCAAATTTATAATTTTGACCAATTTAGGTCAAATTTACAATTTTGGCAATTTAGGTCAAATTTATTAATATAATTTTGACCATATTTGGTCGAAAATAGTAAATTTCAGAATAAACCAATTTTTTGTTGCCATATGTCATGTTTTTATTGGCTTAGGAGGAAGCACATGGATTGCTCCATAAATTTGATCTAGACCATCCATTTCCTTTTCAAAACAATTTCATCCTAACCATTAATACAATTACACCCATATATTTCTCTTTTACAATTTTCATTCTGCAATCTTCCAATCCTATTTTTTTTTATTTTTCTTTCTTTTTATGTTCTTGAGCTTTCAAGAATCAAACCAACATTTGGAGGCGTTATCGGTGTCCGATTTTAACACTCTTATATTCAAATCGAAGCCCTCGTCATTCTCTATCTAAAAACATCATCAGACTTTGTGGGGGTATAATTTCTGAATTTATCCTATTTTTGTATTAAATTCAAATTTACTTATTAAAATTTTGAATTTTTGAAAACGTTAATGGTTGCTGATTTTGATGTTACCATCGTGTAGAGTATGTTTTTTTAATCAATTTCATATATTATATGTTGAATTTCGAGTTTAATAACGTATAGAAATTGAAGTTTGATTGTTGTGTTCTTCGTGTTTTTCGTTTTCTTCGTGTTCTTGAGGATCTAAGCTGTTTTGGAGATGTTAATGACCTCCAAATCATGAGTTTGAGTAACCAAACCGAATCCTGCATGTTTTGGAGATTCTTCTGCCATTTTTTTTAAATTGTTGTTCCTTAAATTCGACCATATTTGGTCGAATTTAGTATATTAAATTCAACCAAATCTTGTCGAATTTAATACATTTTCGGCGGCAAAATTTGAAATTTCCAAAATTCAAAATTTTCAATATGTTGGTCAAATTTATAATTTTGACTAAATTAGGTCGAATTTAGACGATCAAATTTATTTGGTCGAATTGAACTGTTTTCGACCTATTTCTGTGTTTTCGACCTTTTTCTATAATCGACCAGAGGACTTTCAGTCGAATTTAGCTAAATTCGACCATCTCTGGTCGACAATAGCTAAATTCGACCATTTTGTAATCTGCATCAACTCTCTTACCACCAACTCACGTCCGCTACCAACCTCTGATCACCACCAACCTCTATCCACACAACTTCCATTAATTTCATATAGTCTTCATCTCCAATCGTAGCACAAACCTCCCACAACCCATCAACTAACCAACCTTCCACAACCCCTCGCCGTCAGAGCTCTGCCCATCTATCATCGCCACCTCATTCCTCCCTCCGTTCACCCCCTCCTCTCTTCATTCTTTATTCATTATTTTTTGTTGATTTGTGATATTTTTTCTGGTTGCCGAGCTCTTCTGCAACAGCCAGGCAAATCGTCTCCGTCCTTCTCCACCACTGAGCTTATATCTTCAACAACCATGGTAAATAGTAAATTAGGGTTTGTAAAAATTTGGGCTTTTTCGATTTTGGATTAAAATGATGAAATTGATGATAAGAATCCGTAAAGGGTGAAATGAAAAATGTGTTGAGGGTAGTTTTGTGGGTGGTTGATGACCCGAAGGGGGGTAGCCATTGTTGTAGTTGGGTGGTTATAGGTGGCACGATGGTATTTTTGTTTGACAGTGGTGAATTTTTCGTGATTCCTTGCTGATTTGTGTCGATTTTGTGGTGATTTTCGGGTTGCTGTTGGTGATTTGTTGGTGGCGGCCGGATTTGGCGGTGAGGTGTTGATTTTGGTTGTGGTGATTTTTGTTTACATGCGGTGATTTTTTGGTGGTGGCGGCAGTGTGTTGATTTTGGTTAAACGGTGGTGATTTTTTGGTGATCGTCGGAGATGGTGGTAGCCGGTGGTCAGAGGTGGTGGGTGGTTGGAGGAGGAAGAAGATGGTGGTGAGATATTAAAAAATTAATAAAATTAATGGATGGTGGAAGATGAAGATGAAGTATAGAGATGATTGGCTAGGATATCTCACAGTAATTGGGAATCCTCATTTGAGCAAGACGCTTAATCAATAAATAAATAAATAAATAAAATTCAGTTCTAAGGTAACCTTTTTTAATAATATCCTTTTCAGATTATAATTTTCTTTTTTAGATTATAATTTTCTTTCTTAAATTTCAATTCTAACACAATCTTTTTAAATTATATCCTCATTAAATTAATTTTTTTAATATGATATAATCTTGATCATCTATTTTTAAAACTATTAGATTCGATATTTTAGATTGTTTTGACAATACAGTAACCAAATCAAAATTATGAATAAAATTACAGATGAAATCCTTTTTACGCTTATAATATATAAAGTTATAATTTCTTTCATACCTCTGCAGTTGTCCCTTTGACTTTTAAGCATATATTAAATATCTTTAAATTGAAAAGTTTAACATTTATTTAAGAAAAGAAAATCTATGAAAAAATTGATGCAGTTTTGTTTTAAATACATCTTAAAATACATTTAAACGGTAAGAAATAAGTAATTAATAATATAATTACTAAATCACATTCATGTTGGCTAAGCTAAATCAAATTCGAAATTGTTAATCAAATTTGAAATATATGTGGGTGAAACATAATATGTAGCATATGAAAGTTAAAACTCAACCAATCACTACAAGAAAAAAGGCCAAAACCGACCACGCGATTGGTCGGTTTTGGCCCTTTTTTGGTCGGAATTGCCATTAATTCCTACCAACTCGAATAGTAGGAATCGCTCCAGTTGCAATTGCTAATTGGTCGAAATTGCTAGTTTTTTTCCAAAAGGCCCCACATGCCATGTGGCTGCCGATGTGGCTCGCCACATGGGATGCCACGTGGCGTGGGACCAAGACACATCACATGACACATCACATGCCACGTCATCTGAAAATGGACCCCAAATGTTGACGTGTCATCCATGTGTCAAGTGGGACCCATCCACGTCATTTCTGCCACGTCATTTTTGACTTTAGTCAATGACCATTTTCGACCAAAATTGGTAGGAAATAGGTCATTTGTCAATGACCCATTTCCTACCAACATTGGTAGGAAATAGTCCATTGACCAAAGTCAATGACTATTTCCTACCAACTGAAGGCATGTTAATTTGGTAGGTTTTGTAACAGAAGCCATGTAAATTGGTATTTCCTACCAATCAATTCCTACCAATGTTGTCTTTTTCCTACCCAAACCACTAAAATCAATCTAAACCTGTAATAATACTATAAATACATTACATATTCGACAAAAACATCGAATCATAGATAAAAACATTTAATCATATTCACAAAAGTAGTACCACTACACCATATATGCTCTTTAGAAACACCTGAACAAAGTGTAAAAAATCAAGAATAGTGTTGCCTTAAGCCAAAAATTGGTCTAAGGCTACACTTTTCCCAAATTTGGTGATGTTGGATATAGTCCTATAGCCGTAGGTGATAAGCCAACACTTAGTTCAATTCTATGGCTACATCGATTTATATGTTGCTTTAGTAATTTATGGCAACACTTTACGATCTAAAGCAACACCAAATACAATGTTACCATAAACTCTACTGCAACATCGTTTTTTCTTACAGCAACACCAAATACAATGTTACCATAAACTTAAATGTTACCACCAGTAGGGCCCACTAGTGGGGCCCACCGTGATTATGAGGACAAGCGTGGGACCCACTTTTATGGCAACACAAATTTTGGCTACAGCAACATTTGCTAGCAACATTTCTTAACATTATTTTTACTTTTTGCCAACATTTTATAGCCTCAATGGCAACACTTTTCTATTTTAAACAAAAAATCAGTAATATGAAAATATTCATTCCCTTAATAACCAAATCAACACAACCAACTTGGAAAGTACAATCATAATAATCCATACTACATTAATCCATATTCACTACAATCACAACCAACCCAAATTAACTACAATCATCAACTAACTAGAAAAGTACAACCAAACACAATATTCGATAAACTAGTTAAGTACATAACGACTAAAATAAATTCCACTAGATAACGACAAACTAGTCCAACATCTGATTCTATGTAATCACTTGACTCACTTTCTCCAGCTACCACCAGCTGATTTAAGTCTCCTGGCTGCATGTATGAATTCCACAATCCCTTGAACATGATCAACTTGCTGCATTGAATAAATTATATATTTAGTAAAGAGAAATTTAACATTTGCTTATATAACTTTACACGAGAAAGAGAGGAGACAAACACGAAAGTGAGAAATGAGAAACCTGTGAAGCAAATTGCTGCTGAACAGCGTCAAGCAACTGCTCTTTTGAAGGATTATAATTCATGCTTCTCTGTAAACCGAGACACAAAGTGGCCGAGTTTAAAAATTACTTGTGACAAAACTCCGAACAAAAACCAGTTGCTCAAAATGCAGTTAACGTTAATGTACATGCCAAACAATTCAAGGATTAAAATTAATCTAATATCTGAATGAATGGATCTCATGTATATCCAATCAAGGTGAATAATCACAATTGATAAATCCCACTATAATATGTCAATCAGACTTGAACCTCATTCGAGCCATGGATGTTTTCAAGGTTTGTTACCAAAATAGACAGCTACATATTCCCTAATGCATCTATTAATTACTATTTTGCAGTTAGAATTTTGAAAACTGTAGTTAGTTTTATGCTTTTCTTAGTGTCTAGGTTTTTTTTTGTTTTTTTAACCATAATTACCATTTAATATACAGGCAATTACAGGGTTCATAAATGAGATTCTCTATATTATAAGTTCATAGAAACTAGTCTATTTGTGGAGGCTAACAATTATTGTGGAATAATTCCGCTAAGTGATATAGACTTTTCTGCACAAGATGCAGATAAATCTAGTATGATACATATTCATAATTTTCGTTGTGTCACATTCTAACCACAAGATTTGATAGTGATAGTGACATACCTTTAGTAACAGATCTCGAGCGTGTAGAGTTACCTAGTAATAAGCAACAGATCCCGAGTTAGCATATTGAGCATAGTAAAACCTCATATATGAAGAAATGCTACTCATCACATCGTATAGATGTCTTTCACAAATTAATCCAGCATTTTAAATACCATCTCACTAATTAAACTAGCCGCGACTAGCAAGTATGGATAGGCGGTGTATAGTTTACAATTTAAATTTTCGAAATTAATACTTTTTTGTATAAGTAAATAAGTTGGTTGTTTAAGGTATTTTTATTGTGTATCGCTCAAAAAGTGCATAATGGGGTTATCTTATTCAGTAGCAAATGCTATATTACTAAATAATTTTTGTTACCAGGTTACACGGTCAATTGGTGATGATGATTTGAAGCCTGCGGCAACTGCAGAACCTGAAATAACTGAAACATTGCTATCTGCGGAGGATGAATACCTTGTAAGGACTTATAAGGTTTGTTACCCAAATAGATAGCTACATATTCCCTAATGTCATATTCATGGTCTTCTCAAGTGCAATATGCAAAGAACATTTCTACTATAGAACATTTCTCACAATCATATGACTGGAATTCAAACTACTTACGAAAAATTAAATTTAAATCTACATAATAATAAATATTAGTAATTTTTGAGTTAATAAAAACTCAATAGCTTATCAAAAATTACCCAATCCAATCCTGATACGATTACTTGGATAATCCCACGAGAGTAATATGATCATTTCATTGGGAATATTTCATTGCATTTACAACCAACCAATATGTTTAACATTATTTACCCAGTCCTCTTCCTGCCAAGTTTCTAAACACACAAATTATAAGGCTTCAAATTCAAACAGTCGTTTGGAGTTTAACTTGCAGGGGACATGTTACCGGGCATAAAAGCGAATGGAAAAAATTAACTCCAAGCACTTCATCGGAACAAGATATTTGATCACTACATTACACTTGAAAGATATACAGCAGAATGAAGGATATCTAATCATGGGTCATGGGGTTCATCCACTGCGTTATGCTGGTTCATCAGTAGCTTGTGAGTTAGACTGCAATGTCACCATATTATCTCACCGGTTTCAACAATCATCTCCTAGACAATCACATCACTGGTTTTTATGTTGTAGTGCAACCTAGACCACTGGTTGATAAAGTTGAATGCTATCTCCTAGACAATCATCTGGCCTTTGCTACATCAGGCTTATCACATTTATGATTTGATTTACTATTTGAATATATTTGGGTGTAGAGGGAGTATGACGAATTTAAAGTACGAATAAATGGTTTGGTCTCCATAGCAGAGAAGGTTCCGGAGGAGGGTTGGACAATGCAAGATGGAACCCTATGGCCAGGAAACAATGTCCGCGACCATCCTGGGATGATACAAGTGATATTTTATTCATATGAACAAAATAGTTTGTTCAAGTCAGATAACTCTGCCTTCTGAATTTGTATATTGGAATATGTTGGTTTTAATCCAGAGTTGAAGATGTCCTATTTAATTTTCAATCCATTCTGAACGGTTCTTATAATTTTCACATAACTTTCCAAATACTGATCCCTACACACGCATTCAGCATTCTCTGTGTATGCTTTTTATATGTACCAGAGCAACCATGTAAGATTAAATAAGTATAGGTTCTGCAGAATGATTTTGTTTATGAGGCCTTTTCTTAGGTTTTCCTCGGTGAAAGTGGTGTTCGTGACATTGGAGGAAACAAGATTCCTACATTGGTTTATGTATCCCGTGAGAAGAGACCGGGATTCGATAACCACAAGAAAGCAGGAGCAATGAATTCACTGGTAACAGCAAGTCCATTCCTCCTTTTCAATATAATTTCCAGTCATTTATTTTTATAACTACTCTAAGATCTCTTCTCAACTTAAAATAAAAGTTAAGTTCATTTTGTGATAAACTTTTTTGCTAATTTTGTAGGCGCGGGTTTCAGCAATTCTCTCAAATGCTCCTTATATTCTGAATGTAGACTGTGATAACTATATAAACAACAGCAAGGCACTACGAGAAGCTATGTGTTTCATGATGGACCCAACTACAGAGAAAAAAATATGTTATGTCTAGTTTCCTCAGAGATATGATGGCATTGATTGTCATGACCGATACTCCAATAGGAATGTTGTATTCTTTGATGTATGTACTTTCTTATTTTATTGGCCTAATTACTTTGACCTTTCTTTATCCAATCAAAACTAACCAAAGTTCTTAGCTATCCACAGGTTAACATGAAAGGTTTAGATGGTTTACAAGGGCCGATATATATAGGAACAGGGTGTGTTTTCAGGAGACGGGCACTTTATGGGTATGATGCTCCTTCCAAGAACAAGGGTCCCAGTAAGACATGCTACTGTTGGCCGAAATGGTGCTTTCTGTGTTATGGGTCGAGGAAGAACAAGAAGGTAAAACCAAAGGTGCAGACCATGAAGCCAAAGCACACGGACGCGGCAAAGCAGATACATATATGTTTAAGTAAGGATGACTACATCCATGTGCCACCATACCAGATCAAATCATTGGTAATACATTACGATGATTAGAGAAAAACTAACCTACAAAGTGTCCTCGAAGCTCAATGTTTGGAGCCTCCCAACCCCCATAAGGATGGCCTGGAGCTGGTACACCAGTCCTCCTGAAGTTTCAAACATAAACAAACAAGAATGGAAGATACACAAAACTAAAAAACAAATCTAAAAAGTTAAAAATCCCCAAATTCTAGGGTTTATAAATATGAAATTAACAAGAATTAGGCTATGTAAAGAACTAGCATCTACAAATTATGGTTTTCTCTTACCCGTTTGAGACCGAACCACATAACTAGCCTTAAATTCAAACGACAAAAAGAGAATTAGGTTATTTGTTAGCCACATGATAGATAGAGGTACAAACATTCAAGAGATAAAGATATATATATATATATATAACGAAAGAGATACAGTGAGAGGGAGAGATAGATTGAGGTAGAGAGAGAGAGAGAGAGAGAGAGAGATACCTGAGAGAGATGAGAGCGAGAGAGATAAGAGCGTGTATGAGTGTATGGACTAAACTGAGTATTTTGGACTTGCCCAAATTATTACCCGGCTAAATATTCCCCCCAAATATTTCACAATCCACCTAAATATTTTACTTTCCCCCCTTATTTTCAACACTTTTGTTAGTGTTTATGGCAACATCATTTTAAGTGTTGGCTTTGCTAACCAAAAATATTTAACGCAACACATATTGAAATGTATTGCAACATCAAAATAAAATGTTGGCTTACATCAAAATTAAGCCATCTAAGGCTACATTTTACAACCAACACTAGTTTTTGGTGTTGCTAAAGAGCATATATGGTGTAGTGTACTAGTTCATTACATATCCGACAAACATATCAAATATCCAACAAAATTAGTACTAACTCTCCGACAAGTTCAATATCATCTAGCTATCAACCACTACATAATTCAATCGCAAATCGTACACTAACCCATAATCCACTCCACCTATGCTCCAACTACTGCTACAATAAATTGCTTACATAGTTCTTGAATTCATAGATCTTCGTTCTAGCCTTTGCACTATACTCAGATCTTTTGTAGTTCTTTACAAGTATCCATGGCTGCCGTTGCATATTCATCAAAGGATCTACTATGTTCTTCATCTCCTATAATGAAGACAAGGGTAATTGTGAGTGCGAGACTTGCAAAATAAATAAGATGGTATTAGGAGTACTCTATTTAAGTTTTAGCACCAAGACAAGATAAGTGTTCATGACTTTAATGTACACAAAACTGTATCATCATCACAGCTGTATTTCCTGTGCATGGATGAGGAGTAAATCGGATAACAAAAGAACCAGCGAATTATGAGCAAATCATTCATTTATCAACAATAAAAATTTGAAACCAATTACAACTTGCCTTAATGCGATACGCAATGAGGTCGTCCATATTGAAGCTTGTTGCACTCAGTAGGTTAAGCACTCAATGTAGTCGCTACCGTATGCAAGTGAGGCACCTGATCTGAACAAACAAGAAAAGGTATAGGTGACTTGTCATGATGAATCTTGAAAGACGTGATCGCGGAAACTATGATGAGCAGAAAGTAGAGAAACAAGAAAAGATCCCTATTGTAGCTCTGCAAGCACAAGAACATAACTAAGAAATGTGCAACATGGAACATGAAAAATCAATGTTACCGCTTATCCTGACACCTTCTCAATGAATTATATACCTATCATTTCTGATATAGTATGAGATTAACAAAGTTGCCTGCCTAGTTAGTAAAGTACCTGCAACTATAGCATGAACTACAACAAAATGCTCTTGTCTAGCATTCTCTTAACCAACTTGCAATATCTACCAGCTGTCACAATATTCTACAATTAAGTACAGCCAACATACTTACTCCAATATAGTGTAAATGTTTTACTGTTGCTATTTATTAAACAAGAACTCAATATAGTTTAAAAAAGATCGCGTTTACTTAAAGATGAGAGATCCATTTAGCGGCTTCTCCTAAAAACAGAAGGGTCTATAAGAGCTGATCTAACATGGAAGAGTTGGTCATCTAACACATATTGATATATACATATCCACACAGTTTTTTCAGAGCAGCGGTACCATCAGAGGCATTTTATTCAACACAAAGCTAAAGGTCGTATTGTGCAACATACACCAGCAAAATTCAGTTCAATAGCATATAAATAGAAGCAAAAGTCTAGGCTCTTACGCTTCAACATTTCAAATTTATTATAGACACATCACCATCGTGCCGATATAGCAATTACAGAGGATAACAATTAGTAATTAGTTTCCAAAAACTAATTACTCAGAGAGTTATTTCCGAGCAACATTTATTGAAAATACAAACTTACTACTTTGAAATTCAGCGCAAAATAATTGAAAATACAAACCACAAGACATAAAAATAGTGAGTAATTACGCAATTACTACTTTAAAAGTAGGCTAACATCAACATATATTACTACAGCACATAGGAGTTTATATTACAACATCTGTACACACATGAGAGTTTATATTACAGCACATATAAAACATGTTATTCCCAGATTACGCACTTGTATAATTGTAGAAGGGGGGGGGTTGAATACAATTCTTGATATTTATAAATTTCTGATAAGAACTCCAGAAATCTATACTTAGATAATTGCTGTAGAAAGATTAATGCACAAACACATAAAAATCAGGTGGTTAAATGCACCACCCGAAGCTTTTATTTGAAGAAAACTCTGTGATACAAAAGTACACAGCTTCTGTTTTACAACTCTTTTCTTTCTAAGGATATTCAAGAAAAACCCTAAGCAAATGTATCTGTTTTCTTAGCTATTCAAAGAGTTGCTACCCTTGGTTATAAATCCCAAGTTTTACAAGTACTACTGGAACAAGATAATATTAATCTAATTCTAGTTGACTTGCTACTACACTCCAAATACACATGTAGCCGAAAGGTTGTCCTTGTGAACAGACGTGTCTCCTGCACCTTTCTTGTATTCATAGTGTAAACGGAATGCTTCTTTCTTCTGTGTTTCCAAAGTATGGCTGCCATACTGCTTTTGGTATCTACTATCCACCCATGTGATCTGTCAGTCAAACCTGTCCTTATCAACTGCTAATCCCCAGCTTAGCATAGAAGAAAGTGTCAATGATTATCCGTTGATATTGTACACTGACATCCGTTGATGATATATTGAGCTGTATCCGTTGATATTGAGACTTGAGCTGTATCCGTTGATAGAGTGGATTTGAGTTGTATCCATTGATAGAGTTTTGTCTTCATCTGTTGATACACTTTCACTTAGACAGAATTACATAGCATAGCTTATTTACAGTTGGCTACCCTATTCTTCCTATCCATTGATGGTCAACATGACTGTGGATAAAAACACTATCAACCGATAATATAGAGATACTGCAGTATGCTACAAAAACCTCATCCGTTGATGAGCTACCTGTCAACGGATAGAGTTATAAATCCTCATCCATTGATAGCTACAAAACCTTATACAATTTGATTGAATGTGAAGTTATCATCAAATACAACATATTCCTAACAATCTCCCCCAATTTATACTTGATGGCAATAAAGCATAAATTCAGGACCTTGATGATAACAAAACATTTCTAAAGATATATATATAGAACAATGCAAAAATTGTATTAAGCTACAAGAATTAAAAACTGAAAGTTTGAGAAATTTATAGAGAAGTGCTCCTCTAGACTGAGCAAATTAAGACTGTTTCTTTTCTCTTGTTGGAATCACCCTTGATTTTCCTTCTTTGGCAGAGTTGGACTCAATCTACATTTGGAGTTGCCTATAGAAGGCATCTTCTTCATCAACCTTTGGATTTAGCTTTTGTTGTAACCATCTCAGGTATTGAGAACTAGCCTTTGATAGTTGGTCTTCTAACCTGAAGAATCTCCTGTTACCATCTTCATCCCTGAACTCCATCATCCAGAAGGGTTGAAGGTGGATATTCTGTCCATTGTATGGGATCTTCATCTTCCTTGGTAGACTTGATGGTGAGTTCCATTCTCTCCTTATCTGTTCTATTCTATCCAGTATCTCCCCTTTTGCTATCTTGGAGAACCATGTGTATCTCTTGATTGCATAGAACACTTTGGTTAAGGTCAGATAATTTTCTTCAAGAACCCTCTGTAATGGCCATGTCCTTTCCTTTCCTCCTTTGTATACAAAGACCAATCTCTCAGGCAAATGTTTATATTTGTCAATTCCTCTTACTTCTGACAATTCATCCAGATACAGATTCATGCCAGAGTATTATTCAATATCTGCCTGATAGATAAAATCATCCTTGTTTTCCAAGATTGGCTGCTTGATAATAGCAGGTACCCTAGCAACTTGAATTGGTTCCTTTGAAGGTTGCTTCCTTGGTATCCTTTTCTTCTGTATAGGCTTCTGTTGAGGCTTCAGCAAGAATGAAGGAACCTCAATGGAGTCAAGATTCATTGGTTCTTCTTTAGGTACTATAGGATCACCATGGAAATTCACAGCTGGGTTGAATACTTTTACAGAAATAGGTTGTGATGAGCCAACTGTTTCCTTGCTTTCAATTTCTGGAGAGACATGCCTCCTTGCCTTTGATTTCACTCTCTTAGATTTGGATTTGGGGACTGATTTCACTTTCCTTTTGGATTTGGGGACTTCCTCAGGTTCCCTCATTTCATCCTCTACCTCATCCATTAACTCCTGAGCCAGCCTGGCTTGCTTCTCATCTGAGTTTTCATATTGATTTTCTTCACTTGGATGAGCTTCCCTTAGAAGTTCGAAGGTCTCCTCTCTTTTTGCTTCAACAAATCTAAGATGGATGTTGGATATATTTAACACTTTTCCATTCCTCATTATTACAACCATCCAATCTCTTACACTCTTATTTGTCTTTTCCTTGAACTCTTTGATTGTCTTTCCCATTAGCTTCTCATCATCATCCTTGGGAAATGGAAAGTCCAATTGTAACTTGTTCTTCCCATTTGCCTTTGGTGGAGAGTTGATACCATTGATTCATTGATCATCATAGAATGTAGGAGCCACAATCTCTGGAGTGAGCACCTTCAGAATTGTAGTTGATATTGTTGGAGCTGAGGACTGATTAGAGAACAGAGTTGATACCATTGATTCATTGATCATCCTTTATGTTCTCATCATTCTTTCATTTGCCTCCTTGTTGATCTTCTCTAATTCTTTAATTCTGGCTTGCCTCTCATCTTCTGAGATTTTTGACAAGTCAGGAACTGGAAGCACAACCTTTTGTTTCTTCACAGGGGAAGCCTCTATAGTAAACTCTTTTGGATTGACCAATATCATTGGCTGTTGTTCCCCCTCAATTTGTGCTATCTTGCTACTGGAAGCTGGAATTTGACTAGAAGTAGCTGCCTCTTCTACCTTTTTCTCCCCCTTTTTGTTAGCATCAAGGGCTGGAGGTGAGGCTGCAAGCAGCCTTTCCAGTAGCTTAGTCTGTTTGGCTTGATTGGCAATGAGTGTCTTCAATAATTTGCTAGTCAGCACCTTCTGAGTGGTAGTAGGGGCTAGTGCCTCAATCCTGGCATCTAGTTCCACTTTCATTTCTCTAATGGCAGTTTGGACCTCCTCCTGTTGTGTTCTTTGAATGACCATGTGCATTTTGTGAAGTTTCAGGGAGTCCATTAATTGCTGAAGGACAGCCTTTCTCTGTGGATCTGCATTTTGGTGCTCAGCCCTAGCAGTTTGATATTGCTTCACAATCTCCACATTGAAGTCACCAGCCACAGTGACAGTAGAAAATAGCCAGTCTGGGGTATCTGCCACATTGACTTCTTCATCATTTGCTGTGCTGTCACTGTCATCACTGCCAAACTCTTCACTGTCGGCATCTGAAGGCAGAGTTGTCAAAGCTTCCTTTGCTCTTTGTAGAGATTGTGAGGTGTGCACTAGGTGCATTACCTCCTCTGCCTCCACATTGCCCTGTTATGCCATGACTTGATAGGCAGAAACAGGATGAGTAAAGGTTTCAGGATCCAAAGAGATGGAGTCAATGATTGGATCTCCACTAACCTCTTTAGAAGCTTCATTAACCTCCATTAACTCACTTGCAATGGTTGGATCTTCCTGCCTTATTTCTCCTGTAGTCCCTTCTCTCCACTCATCTTTCTTTTCTTGCATCAGGGGCTCCCCCTGGCTCACACCTCTCACACCCTCACCTTCACCTACTAAGGTGGAACTCTTTTGCTCTCCTTTTGCCTGACCTAAAGAAATGGTCAGCCTCTCATTATTTGCCTCTCCTTTTGCGTGCTCACAAGGCAGCCTCTCACTCCCTTTCCTCAATCCGAAAAGTGTTTCAACTACTGAGAACTCCTCCACACTTGACACAGGAATGTCAAATATAGCAGTGGTAGAGTGAGTTATCAACGGATAAGGGATATCCGTTGATGGAGTAGTTATAGCTGTCAACGGATGGCTAGACATAGGCGCATCCGTTGATGGAGAAACACTTGTCAACGGATGAAGGATATCCGTTGATGAAGGAATGATAATATCTGTTGAAGTGAAAACCAACACTGAATCTGTGGAGATTGATTTTAAAGATGAGGCCACATATGTTGTTGTGAATTCAGGAATGGAAGGTTGATGGCCCAACAAATCATCTACAAGATGATGACCACCAATTGCAGAGTGGGGCTTTTCCAAGAATCTTAAAGATGGAGAATCAGGAATTGATGTAGATATCATATCCACATCCAGAGATGGAGTTGGTGATGGTGGATTGTAATGTGTATCGATTTGAAGGTTAAGATCAAGGGGCTGTGACTCCACATTTATTGAAGTCACATCAAACTGAATTAGAGAAGGTACAGTTTGCTGTACTGTGTGTGCACCCTGTGCTTACCCTTTTGTGCAGAGTTTCTGTAGAACAGGTAGTCACACCCTGTTGAGAGGATGTAACTTGAGCTTAGCTATTTGGTGCACTTACCTCACCAACCTTATTCTTAGGGCTTGCACCCTGTCCCTCACCACTCACTACCTCCTTCACACTCCCCTCAAGAGCTGTGGTAGTTTTTGCAACAGATGTTTTTTGAGAAACACCTGAGGTTTGTCTATTAGATTTTGGTTTGGAAACTTTTGTTTTAGTCACTTGGGTAGGAGCCTGTTTGGTCACTACTACAGACTCCATTGTGACTGAGGAAGGCAAAGAAATTTGGGGGTAAGAGATAGGAGTTTCAAGGTTAGAAAGAGTTACCTGAACAATTGGTAGATATACCAATTGTACTTCTGCATTGGAGTTCATTCGAATTAAATCACTTAAGACTCTCTTCTCCTGAATAAAACATGTGAACTTGCTATCCAGGTTAGCAATGGATAACTTATTCTCAGATACATGCAGTGCTAAGAGCATAAAAAATCTAGCAAAATAGATATTCTTGCCCCTAGTTTCCTTTTTACCTAATTTTACTGTTATCTCATACATGACTAGTGTGCCAAAGTTATAGAATTTATCAGTCAGAAGCATACACAACATAACTAGCATGGAATGGGTAACAGCATCAAAGTTACTAATTTTGCCTGAAAAAGTTTTAATGAAGGCATCACAAAAATAACTCCATTCTTTAACCATCCATTTCCTAACAATTTTCCCTAAATTATCAGTACTAAGGGCATAATTTATGGAATTAAGCATGGCAACTATTTCAGCATCAATGGGTACTTTCAGACAGTTATTCTCAAGCAATTTTAAACAAGCAGTTATCACATCAGAGTTAACTACAAAATTTTTACCCTTTAGAGAAAAAACAATTGTACCGTCTGTGCCATTGAACTCAGCAGATGCCCACACCTCTTCGATTACCTCGTGGATTAGAGGAGTGGTGGCAGTCATAGCATACAAAAGTTTACAGTTCTTCACAAAATTCATCATGGTGTGATAAGCTTCTGGAGCATTCACTGTATCGACATAGGCCGCGAAATTGTTCTTCTCATAGGTGAACCCAGTGGAAGACATCATCTTAAGAATAGGCGCCATTGAAGAGTTTGAACTTTTGTTGCAGAGAATTTTTGTGAAGAAGATGCAGTTTACTTAAGAGAATCTTGAAAGTCGATAAAAGTGAGATGTGAGAGCACAAGACAGCCTTTTATACTTTTCAAGAATTGAAAATGAAATAATTAAAAGTAATTACCCATTGGTCAAAAGTAACTGTCAAATAATAAAAGAAAATAAATATAACCAGTCCTATATAGATACACGTTTACCAACAGTTATATTTAAAGTAAAATATGTATATCAACGGATATGAAATGAACGGTTGAGAAACAGTTTTATCCGTTGTTGACGTGGATAAGCTGTTATCCGTTGATATACAAAAATCTAGGAATGTGTTTATGCTATCAACGGGTAAAAGGATATCCGTTGATAAGATAATTTTGCCTTGGACAAAATTTCTGAAGAAAATTTTTCTGAGAGTTTTTAATTGTCAAGTAAATCAAAACACATTCCTAGCTGCAATGCAGTAAAATCAAATATCACTAGGAATTATGACAAGTTAAGCATACCTAGCTCACCTACCAATCTTGTGAATGTGGATTCATCAAGAGGTTTGGTGAAGATATCTGCAAGCTGCATTTCACTTGGCACAAAGTGCATTTCTACTGTACCATTCATCACATGTTCTCTAATGAAGTGGTATTTGATGTCAATGTGCTTGATTCTCGAATGTTGCACTGGATTCCCTGTGATGGCAATAGCACTTGTGTTGTCACAGAAAATTGGAATCTTCTCAACTTTTAGACAATAGTCAATGAGTTGATTTCTCATCCATAGAATTTGCACAACAGCTTCCAGCAGCAATGTACTCAGCTTCAGCTGTAGAAGTGGAGACTGAGTTCTGTTTCTTACTGAACCATGAAACAAGCCTGTTTCCTAGAAATTGACAGGAACCTGTAGTACTTTTCCTATCAACTCTGTAACCTGCATAATCTGCATCTGAATAGCCAGTTAGATCAAAACCAGATTCTCTTGGGTACCAAATGCCAAGGTTTGGTGTTCCCTTGAGATACCTGAAAATTCTTTTAATAGCTATTAAGTTAGACTCTCTAGGGTCAGCTTGAAATCTAGCACAAAGACAAGTAGAAAACATTATATCAGGTCTACTAGCTGTTAGGTATAGAAGTGAACCTACCATGCCTCTATAGCTTGAGATGTCCACAGAATTTTCCTTAGTATTCAACTCAAGCTTAGTTGCAGTGGCCATAGGTGTTTTTGCAGAGGTACAATCCATTAAGTCAAACTTCTTTAAGAGATCATAAATATATTTTGTTTGACTTATGAAAATGCCCTTATTAACTTGCTTTACTTGTAGGCCAAGAAAGTAAGTTAATTCACCCATCATGCTCATTTCATACCTACTTTGCATAAGTTTGGCAAACCTTTTGCAAATCTTCTCATCTGTAGACCCAAAAATAATATCATCTACATAGATTTGGACAAGTATTGAAGAGCCATTGATATTCCTATGAAATAGGGTTTTATCTACTGTACCTCTAGTGAAGTGGTTCTCCAAAAGAAATTGAGATAAAGTGTCATACCAGGCTCTTGGTGCTTGCTTCAAACCATAAAGTGCTTTCATGAGAAGATATACATATTCTGGAAATTCTGGATCCTCAAAGCCAGGAGGTTGATGGACATAGACCTCTTCTTCCAGTTCCCCATTTAGAAAGGCACTTTTGACATCCATCTGATAGACTTTGAAATTGGCATGTGCTGCATGGGCTAGAAAGATTTTTATTGCCTCAAGTCTTGCCATTGGAGCAAAAGTTTCATCAAAATCTATCCCTTCTTCTTGAGAATAGCCCTTTGCCACTAATCTAGCTTTATTCCTCACAATTATGCCATTTTCATCTGTCTTATTCTTGAGAACCCATTTAGTACCTATGACACTTCTATCATCAGGTTTGGGAACAAGTTTCCATACTTTATTTCTTTCAAATTGGTTTAGCTCTTCTTGCATTGCTAAGACCCAATCTAGATCTAGAAGGGCATCTTCCACTCTCTTAGGTTCCTCTTGAGACAGGAAGCTACTGTGTAGACATTCTGCTTGAGTGGCCCTTCTAGTTTGGACTCTTGAATTTGATTCACCAATGATTAACTCAAATGGATGATCTCTAGTCCATTTTCTTGCAGGTGGAAGGTTTGATCTTGATGAGGTTGCTTCATTTCCATGAGCATGATCATGTTGATTTAACATTGAATTTTGACCTTGAGAAACTCCCCCTGAGTTTGTTGTCCTTGCTGAATTATGAAGTTGAATGTCAATGGATGCATCATTTTACCTGTCGACGGATGCTTGAGAATTTCTATCAACGGATGCATCTCTAATATTGTCAACGGATGCTCCAGGATGACTGTCAATGGATGCTTCATTTCCAGTGTAAGCATCACTTCTAGTTGGTACAACAACTCTTGGTGGATCTCTGTGGTCATGATCTTCACCTTCCTCATCATCATCATAGTACATTCTTCCTTCACCTTCATTCTCAAATTCCAACTTTTCATGGGAGCCTTCATCATTTAGGCCTAGAATCTTTTGATCATCAAACACAACATGTACAGATTCCATAACAATGTTGGTTCTTAGATTGTAGACTTTGTAGGCTTTCCCTGCTGCATATCCAACGAAAATAGCTTCACCTGCCTTTGCTTCAAATTTGCCCAAGTTATCTCCATGATTCCTTAGCACAAAACACTTACATCCAAAGACATGAAGGAAAGATAAATTTGGTTTCTTGTTGGTTAACAACTGATAAGGAGTCATTCCTCTAGCTTGATTGACCAAGGAAATATTCTGAGTAAAGAATGCAGTGTTGACAGCTTCAGCCCAGAAATATGTTGGTAACCTTGATTCACTTAACATTGTTCTAGCTGCTTCAATGAGAGTTCTGTTTTTCCTTTCAACAACCCTATTTTGTTGAGGTGTTCTGGCAGCAAAAAACTCATGGACAATTCCATTCTCTTCACAGAAAATCTTCATTGTGGAATTCTTGAATTCAGTACCATTGTCACTCCTGATTCTTTGTACTCTGTCTTCAGAACCATTGTTTAGTATTCTGAGGTGATTGATGATGATTTCACTTGCACAATCCTTGGAGTGCAGGAAGAAGGTCCATGTGAACTTAGAAAAATCATCTACAATCACCAGACAGTATTTCTTCTTTGAAATAGACATGACATTTACTGGACCAAATAAGTCCATATGCAGCAATTGAAGAGGCTTAACAATGGATGAGTCTGTCTTGCTTTTGAAGGATTATTTCTTTTGTTTCCCTAATTGGCACGCATCACACAATCCATCTCTGACAAATTCCAATTGAGGGATTCCTCTAGCAAGATCCTTTCTTACCAAATCATTCATAACTTTAAAATTCAAATGTGACAGCTTCTTATGCCATAGCCAACTCTCATCCTTACTTGCTTTGCTGAAGAGACAAGTAATGGATTCTGAGCATGCTGAATTGAAGTCGGCTATGTAAACATTTCCTTTTCTAAAGCCTGCCAATACCACATTGTTGTCTTCCTTGGCAAAAACAACACAGGCTTCTTTTGTGAACTTTACTTCATAGTCTTTGTCACAAATCTGACTGACACTCAGCAAAATGTGTTTCAAACCTTCAACTAAAGCCACTTCTTCAATGATGACATTGTCTTTTGAAATCAGGCCATATCCCTTAGTATATCCTTTGCTGTCATCTCCAAAGGTAATTCTAGGGCCAGCTCCTTCCTTGAACTCAGTGAGCAGGGTTGAATCTCCTGTCATGTGCCTAGAGCATCCACTGTCTAAGTACCATAGATTCCTTTTGTTTCCCTGCACACATTTCAAAAACAAATTAAGTTGATTTTGGTACCCAAGCTTCCTTGGGTCCTTTTTTGTTAGCCTTTAACTTTGCACTCTTAGCATTCTTCAACTTAGGTGTAGATGCTTGAGTGATGGGGTTTGACAAATGCTCATCTGCATGAATATTTGATGCATGCATTTGTGGAAAATTGGCACACATATTATTCATGCTAGGAATGCTCCATGACATTTGTGGCACATTCACAAATTGAAAATAAGGATTAGACACATATGGCATGTTCACATATGGATTTGAAAAACTAGCATTTTGATACAAACCAGGCATTGCAGGCATACATGGTATTGTTTGAGGTACATGAACAGGAGCCTTGTTGACAATCTTGCAATTAGAAGATAGGTGATTGACACTATTATAATTACTACAAGTTTTCCTAGGAGCAAACTTGTAAGGAGAATAATTGTTTTTCTTGTTGATGCCTATCTTACCATTTCTGTTCTTTTTCTTTTTACCCTCAATTTCTACCTTTTCATTATCTGATTTACCAACAGCCTTTTTGTTATGTAAATCACCTGCCTTAGCCTTCCCACTAGATTTGGTTTTGCTACCACTAACAAAGTTCTTGTTGACTGGACCATACTTGATATCCAGTTTCCTAAGTTCCTTCTTACTAACAAACTTTTTGTTAGTCGACGGATACCTCTCATCCGTTGATGGTTCATCTGTCAACGGATGATCACTATCCGTTGATTCACAAATAGTCTCTAGATCCTCAAGGCCAGGTTCTAGCTCCTTTTTCTTTTGAGTCCAGGTATCCTTCACAAACGATTCTATTCCCTGGACTTCTATTATGTTTTGAGAAATATTCCTTCAACTTTGAAATTTAGCAATTATCCCTTGTTCTTTTTCAAGCTGGTCTTTTAAAATCAGTTCTCTTTTTAACACAGCTTCAAGTTCACTTTTAGCATTATTGTAATCAACTCTCATTTTCTCAAATTCTAGAAATTGAGCTTCTAGAGCAGCATTTCTATCACTTAAAAACAGATTAGACTCATTAATCATATTGTTCTCTTTAGTAAGTGATATAAGGGTAACACTTAAGTGATATAGTTTAGTAGACATTTCATCTATAACACTATTGCATTCCTCTTTGGTGAGCTCAGAGAGATTAGTAGAAAATACCTGATTGCTAGCTGAACTTGCTTCCTGCTCTCCAGAATCAGCCATCAATGCAAGGTTGACAAATTCAGCATCATCATCAGAATGATTGTCATCAACAGCCCAGTCATACTCTTGGTCAAGAATGCCTTTCCTTTCTGCCTGAGAAGATCAAAATATTTCTTCTTATAGTCAACAGTCTCAGTTGACTTTCCCTTGTTTTCAGATCTAGGTTTCCTGCATTCACTTATCATGTGACCAGCAATTCCACAATTGTAGCATTTAATTTTGGATTTATCCACATAGTTGCTTGTGGAAAAATCCTTGTTAAATGGCTTGGCCACCCCAGAGTTTCTCTTGAATTTCAGCTTAGAGAATCTCCTAGATAGAAAAGCTAAGTGCTCATCTATTTCATCCAATTCATCCTGCTGAAGGACATTCAATTCCTCAGACACCTTTTCCTTGCTCCTGCTTGATTCTGCTCTACCTTTACAAACCTCCCTGTTTGGTGTAGAACTAGCAGCTTCTGTCCTTTCCTCCTTCTGCTCCAAGTTGGCAACAAGTGCAACTGACCCACTTTTCTTTTGAGACTTCTCAATCTCTTCATCCTGCTCCATTTCCAGCTCATATGTCTTTAAAGTTCCATAGAGCCTTTCAAGAGTAAATGTCTTGTACTCTTGAGTGTTTCTTAGAAAAACAGTCATTGGCTTCCATTCCTTGGGCAGTGATCTCAGAAATTTGAGATTAGAATCTTTAGCTTGATAGATTCTTCCATACAGTTTCAAACCATTTAGTAGTTTTTGAAATCTACTAAATGTATCATTCAATGTTTCTCTACTCTTAAAGTGGAAATGTTCATACTGTTGGATTAGTAGTTGCATCTTGTTTTCCCTTACCTGTTCTGTTCCTTCACAAAGGGTTTGAACAGTGTCCCATACTTCCTTGGAGGTAGTACAGTTAATAACATTGTAAACCATGTCTGTTTCTAGACCATTGAACAGTATATTCATGGTCTTTTTGTCTTTGTGTACTTCTGCAATATCTTCATGACTCCATTCAAAAACAGGTTTGGGAATGAGAGTGTCAGACATATCTTCAGCCACGCCAACTCTTGTTGCAGTCTTCATTGGAACATGAGGACCCTTGTCAATGCAATCCACAAAACCCTCATCAATAGACAAGAGATGTAGACGCATTTTTACTTTCCAGTGAACGTAATTCTCTCTATCAAGAACTGTAATCTTTACTCCATAGTCCTTCTTAGACATGTTGGAAGTGTGTTGATCTTTAAACTTCAAATATGTTAGAAGCTTGCTCTGATACCAATTGTTTTTCCCAGATTACACACTTGTATAATTGTAGAAGGGGGGGTTGAATACAATTCTTGATATTTATAAATTTCTGATAAGAACTCTAGAAATCTATACTTAGATAATTGCTGTAGAAAGATTAATGCACAATCACATAAAAATCAGGTGGTTAAATGCACCACTTGAAGCTTTTATTCGAAGAAAACTCTGGGATACAAAAGTACACAGCTTCTGTTTTACAACTCTATGATTTCTAAGGATATTTAACAAAAACCCTAAGCAAATGTATCTGTTTTCTTAGCTATTCAAAGAGTTGCTACCCTTGGTTATAAATCCCAAGTTTTACAAGTACTACTGGAATAAGATAATATTAATCTAATTCTAGTTGACTTTCTACTACATTCCAAATACACATGTAGCCGAAAGGTCGTCCATGTGAACAGACATGTCTCCTGCACCTTTCTTGTATTCATAGTGTAAACGGAATGCTTCTTTCTTCTGTGTTTCCAAAGTATGGCTGTCATACTGCTTTTTGTATCTACTATCAACCCATGTGATCTGTCAGTCAAACCTGTCCTTATCAACTGCTAATCCCCAGCTTAGCATAGAAGAAAGTGTCAATGATTATCCATTGATATTGTACACTCACATCTGTTGATGATATATTGAGCTGTATCCATTGATATTAAGACTTGAGCTGTATCCGTTAATAGAGTGGATTTGAGTTGTATCCGTTGATAGAGTTTTGTCTTCATCTGTTGATACACTTTCACTTAGACAGAATTACATAGCATAGCTTATTTACAGTTGGCTACCCTATTCTGCCTATCCATTGATGGTCAACATGACTTTGGATAAAAACACTATCAACCGATAACATAGAGATACTGCAGTATGCTACAAAAACCTCATCCGTTGATAATTACACCGATTAGGGTTTGCGATCACATTTATGAGTAAATGTGACCGATACAGTCAAAAAAGTTAAAAGTGACCGACAACGGTCAATTGATGAAGTCCATCGAATTTTTTCATTATAATAATTAAGATGCAATGCATATAATCGAGTGATTTTTTTTGTAAATTCGTTGAAACTTATAAGATTTATAAATTTAAACCGGGACGAAACCCTGTTAAAATACCAAATCAAATAATTTTTTTATTTTTTGAAAATTTGGCAATAACATTAACAAGGATAGATCTTGACCTCCGTACAGTTGTTTTTCGTCGAGAAATATTTTTTAAAAAATCGAATAATGAGTATGACAATCGTCACACAAATAGTGAGTATGACAACTTGGGTGTGTATGACATAAAAAAATATTTAATATGTCAATTATAAATAAAATGAAATATGACTACTTGGGGAAAATTGGATAAAAATCGTCACACAAATAGTGAGTATGACTACTTGGATGTGTATGAATTTTAGTTTAAAATTTGGCATTTTTTCTATTTTTATTTAATTTATTTTACAAACTTGTTAAAATGGGAGAAAATCAAAAAAAATAAAAAATTAGGTAAAGTTGGGTAACAATCGTCACGCAAATAGTAAGTATGACTACTTGGGTGTGTATGATTTTTTGTTCAAAATTTGGCATTTTACTATTTTTATTTAATATATTTTACAAATTAGTTAAAAATTGGAGAAAATCAAAAAAATAGAAAATTAGGGAAAGTTGGGTAACAATCGTTACACAAATAGTAAGTATGACTACTTGGGTATGTATGAATTTTAGTTCAAAATTTGGCATTTTTTCTATTTTTATTTAATTTTTTAAATTTGGCATTGTTTAGGGGTTGTAGTCAAACTTCTAGTTGATCGTCAAATTACCAAATTAGATATATTTTTCTTTTTTGAAATTTTGGTAATAACATTAGAAATGATGGATCTTGACCTCCGTATCCTTGTTTCGTCGAGAAATATTTTTTAAAAAATTGAATAGTGAGTATGTGATATGGGCTAAAAGTAAGCCTTAAAGACACATTTAATGTGGCATTAATTAGACCCGGAATGGTCCAAACGTGGGGCTCACCAGATGGTCCCAAACCCTATTTATAATATTAATTTCGTAATTAATATTAAGGGTAATAAACAACTCAGCAAATAAGAGTCAAACAAGGATATTACTCTTGCCTGACTTAGCCTCCAAGATATATATTTCAACATGGAAACTGATTCCTATAAGGAAGAGATCTAGAACCTTCCTCAAGGAAGACTTGTCCACCAAGTCTCTGACTCCTACCATAATTCTAGGGCTTCTCAGCCTATATAAAGGGTCTAACCCCTCATCTCAGAACTACGTTTTTGGACAGCTCCATACGTTACCCACCACGTTTTGGCTTAATCCTCGAATAAGGACATACAAGCCACTACGTCCTAGGTGAGCTCTCGCCGCCATAGCCTCGAGGGCACCATCACCTAGAACTATGTCCTGGCTTGATTCTAAATAATGAGATACGTAGGCACTCTGTGAGGACCGATCAGTCTCGTAACACGGAAACAACCATTAAAGCACGAAGCTCACGAACCCTAGCATTAATTACAAATCGTAACCTAGTTTTTATTCCACAACATTTGGTGTAAGAACCCTAATTTTTGTAATATTTTTTTAATATCATATGACATTGTGAATGTGGAACCTTTTGAGTCACCCATGTTGTTTAATGGAATTGATTATCTGAGAAATTATGTTGTTACATTCACTATGTAAGAAAAGGGGAAGATTGCTGAAGGCAAGAGTCTTATTGTTAGTAAGATTTATAAAACTTGAGATTTGAGAGTTATTAGAGTATTAAAAGATTTTTAAGGGATTATGACAAGGAGTTATGGATATTCGAGGAATTTACACAATTAAGTACTTAAGGAATTACAAGGGAAATCTCTACGCGACAAAATATTATTACGAGGAGTTAATTAACATACGATATGAATTAAAGATTAAGTGACAAGCATTGGTGGAGGAATAATGATATAAGGGAAGATATTACATGCAAGTCCTATGCAACTAGATTGTTAGAAAAGCAAACAAGAAATGCAAAAGCAACTAGAGGAATAGTAACTAGTTAGTGCATTATTCTAGGAGACAAAGAGGTATGGTGTGTCTAGTCTACTACTAGGTTTGTCAACATGTGATACAATAATACATATAACAACAACATATCACTTTATTCAACCAACACAAAGCAAAACAACTCTCTCTCTCTCCCCTTGTTCTTGTTGCTCTCGGCCCAAGCATAGAAGGAAGGAGAAGAAAATTTTTTCTACAACTTCCCATCACTTACAATTCAAGACAAAAAATCCTAGGTCCTCTACACTCTATAAAGAAGGTATGCTATGAATTTCAACCCCTTTCATCCACTAGATTTTGAGATATAAATTGTTGAAGGGTGAATAGTAACCATGTTTAGTTTTCTTTTAGATCTTGAATTATAAGGATTGTAGGGACTCATCCAAGGTGTTCTTGAGGCTTGTTAAGCTTACCCAAGGTTCCTAGATACTCAAGAAGGTATAAAACTCTAACCCCTCTTAGCCATGAATTATTTATGGTGTATAATGTTAGATCCATGGATTTTAGTATGAATCTTGGTCATATGAGTTATGGATGATGAAGATCTTGAGTTTAAATGTTGTTGTTATGATTTTTAAGCTTGTGGTTAGTGTATATAACTCCATGTGTGCTATAGAGTATGATCTTGGTGGTTTAGATGATGGTTGTGATGTATACAAAGAATTCTTGAATGGTTAAGTAAGAAAGCAAGCTGTGTAAATTTTCTGGGTACATGTACTGTCTTGTAGGAGGGTTTTGAACCCCTAAATCTTGTCCCCTGAGGTCCTAATGCATATGGTTGGAAAGGTATTTGAATGTAGTTTCCAGAAATATAAGGTTCATGACTAGGTGATGTGTAGAGTTTGAGTTATGGCCTGAGAAGTGAAGAGTGGTTCTGGAATCCGAACTGCACTAAATGGTCCACTTGTGAACCCTCTTTAAACCTCTAAAAATTTATGTAGGATCATGGAAAAATTAGGGGAGCTAGTAATTGCAGTGGTGAAGGCTACCCAAAAAGAATTGGATTAAAATATGTATTTTTCAATTTTATAAAAATGTTAGAGTAAAATTCGCGCAAGTGAAAAAGTCGTAAGTGGAGTATGATTTAAGGGGGAATGAATACGCTTCGAATATGGTAACCAAATTAAGTCGAATAAGTGACGAGCATAATCGAGTGATGACATGAACCTATAGTGGGGCTAGAGAGTCATAAGACGAAGTCATTAAGTTAATTTTGTGTCCCCTAAAACCTCGTAATTAAAAAGATATTGTTAAGGTACTAACGAACGACTATTGGTTATGTATAGATCATCATTCCACTCCGCAAGCTCGACCACCCCAACCTCACCAAGGCAAGTTTACTTTCCAAAACTTACATATATAAGGACTTTCACTGTTGTGTTTGTAGTTTTCAATCGTATTATATGTTTATGCTTATTGAGGTCATGATGAAATTTGAGATATATGCGCATATATGTTTGTACCCCTTGAACTTAGAATGAAATGTTTTCTTCGGACAACGACTCTAGCAATAGAGGTCGTAGCGGTCCAAATATACCATTGACCGGGGAGCGGTGTATTATTATATCGTGATTAAATTGCGAAAACCCGAAGGGTCATTCGGGAAGTATCGTATACTTAAGTATTTATTTTTATATCATCATAAATACTCAAAAATACCTATCTTGGATTAAAAGCTTATTTAATTGAATAATTATTTTATTAATTATTAATATTAAATCTTAAAATATCATTTATTAATTATTGTTCATTATTTTAAAGGGAAAGCTAATCCAAGATACCTTTAGCACTTTCAAACTCGAACTCTTTCGAACTCAAAACATTTTCGAAAACCCCCGGTCAGGTTTTGCTTCTTGTACGGTTTCAAGAATTATCGGCCGACTGATGTCGGACCTCAACTGCTCAGTTTTCATTCAAAATCAAGTTTTAATAGAAAAAGAAAAAGGGACTCTGGCAGGTGTGGGAATCGTTGACGAACGATTCCCGGGATGTGTAAGCGGCCGTGAGCCAGGCGGTCCATCAATTATTATTCCGGCCCAGGTGTTGCCGAAGGATGATTACGGATGTAGTTTTCATCGAGGGTGATTGCGGATGTAGTTTTCACCCGGGGATAGTTAGGGATGTAGTTTCTATCCTTCTACCGGTAGAGAAGACCCGCGGATTACTGGACTTGGATGTGGCGACTGATCATCGTCAATCCCTGTCAGGTTTTATGTTTTCTTCAAGTCCCATCCTCCACTTTGGAAAAATGCTCTGACACTGCTTCTTAGGCCTATGTGCCAAGTTGCTGATAGTGTTCTATTTTGATGAGAAAGATGTCGACTTCATGCAGTATCTAGAACTGCAAGTTTACTTTGAAAACAAGGGCACGGATTGGTGCACCTTTGAAATTTATCAACGATGACAAATGATTTTATAACCGATTGATATAAACGAGTTTAATAACTGCTAAACACATGTAATGTCATATTGCTTACCTAATACATATATTTCTTGCTGAGCTATAGTTGCTCACTCTTGCTTGTTTTCAAATTTACAAACACAACAGTTAAGAGAAATGGCAAGACCCAGACAGACTGCCCGAAAGCAGGTGACTAGGCCCGAGCCAGCAGTTGAGATTCCACCGGTAGGCCCCATTAGCCGGACTGGTTGGCAACTTTTCTTAGTACGTTTTATTTATAAGTATGACTTATGCAAGGCAGTGTGCCGTAACCAACATTCAAGCCGCTAACACCGCTTCATATCGAAGTGTTGTTGGTAGCATAAATGCTATTTAATTCCGTCTGTAATAACTCTGAAACTTTTACTTTTTCTCAAATAAGTGTATGATGTTTCTGAGACTCTAACCTGTGTGTGTGTGCGGTGTGAGTTTTATTATGGGGTCGATGGCTATTTTATATATTATGTGCAAGAACAGGTATGTTACTAATGGAAAATGGACCGTGAGCGCCTAGATCTCCGACCCCGGATCTGGAGGCGTCACATTTGGCGCCGTCTGTGGGACGAAAACATCAACATTGTTAGCACACGAAGAACTACACCAAGCTCTACCGAAGCTTTACCAATCAGCTTCGCTCCGCCTCTTACCTCTGGGACAACCACATTTGAACAAGGGACGGTCCCCCAAACTCAAGTTTCTCAACCTCCAAGGACGAATCCCCCTGCTGGGAGTACGCTGCCTATGGTTGTCCATCCAGATCAGGGAACCAACTCTCTTCAGATGGTGATCTCTCCCCTGGTTGATCCTAATCACCCTCCATCTAGGGTACAGATCCATACTACGGATCTCCCCCTGAATACCAACCCAATGTATGGGCTGCCCAACTACCCCCCTGTTCGAGAACCTGGACCGAGTGATCATGCTTTGCAAATCCGAGATCGCGAGTATCTGGACTACTCCGGCCCCTATACTACTGATTCGACATCTGAGGATGACGATGATGACCGTGACGAAGCCCCAAGGAGGCGACGTGCTAGTAGAGAGCCCCGAAGGAGGGCCCGAAGAAGCCATGATAGACCTCCACAAATGACTGAGGAAAGGATCAAGGTTCATGAGGCTGAGATCCAGAAGCTGAAAGATGACGCCGCCAGAGAGCAAGCAAGGCAGAATCAAAGTCTACATTGACCTCCTCCAATCTCAGGAAAGGTTCCCGTCATAGATCTGGAGAGGTCGTCTAGGAGACGAAGAAGGGCCGATACCTCAACTAAAGGAGCAACGAGGGCGGAAACCCCCAGAAACAACCCCAAGGATCTGATGCTGCTAGATCTTGATGATCCAACACCTCCGTTCACTAAGGAGGTGATGAATGCCCGCATCTCAAAGAAATTCAAGATGTCAACGATCAAGGCCTATGATGGAACAGGCGATCCTGAAACTCATGTCAGGATGTTCACAGCTGCACTACTGCTGCAACCTGCTAGTGACGCCTTAAAGTGTAGGGCGTTCCCTCAAACCCTGTCGGGCATGGCACAAAAGTGGTATAGTCGCTTGCCTACAAACTTGATTAGATCTTTCAAGGAGTTAAGCGCTGCTTTCATCAGCCAATTCATTAGTGGGAGAGTTCATGAGAAGAGCTCCGCATCCCTTATGTACGTGGTACAAGGGAAGAACGAAAATTTGAGAGATTATCTCAAGCGATTCACAAAGGAGACGCTGAATATTATCGACCTGGAGAACAAGGTAGCCATAGTGGCCCTGGAACACGGAACCACTGATCCATTCTTTAAAAGATCATTGGCAAAGCACCCCCCTAAGAATATGGCCGAACTTCAATGAAAAGCTGACAAGTATATTAAAGCTGATGACAGTATGAAAAAGGACGTCATAGTGGGTAATGGCAAGGGCACCAATGACTCAAAGAAACGGAAACAAGAGCAAAAGTACAATTCTAGGGACAAGTATCCCTGAACCGGCGACGACTCCGACTCTACTCCTAAGAAGAACCAAGGGCCAAGGTTCACTGATTATGCAAGGTTGAATACTCCTAGGAGTCGAATCTTGTTGGACATTGAAAAGGATAAGGATTTCCGATGGCCGAAGCCACCTAGGGGTGACCCCGCAAAGAGAAAAAAAAATCAGTATTCCAGATTCCATAGAGATGTGGGGCATGACACTGATGATTGCAAGCAACTCAAAGATGAGATCGAGTTTTTGATCCGTAGAGGAAAGATGAACAAATTCACTAAGGGTGATGATCGTGGAACTCAAAGGAGGGAATATGATAGAAGAGCCAATGATAGAAGGGATGATGATCGAGGTCGGGATCGTAACCCACAGCCCCGAGGGTTAGTTATTAACCTGATTTGGGGAGGCCTGACAGCGGCCGGTACAACCCGAAACTCTCGAAAGGCGTATGCCAGAGAAGTTATGCACATCGTGGGAGAAGCCCCGAAACGTGCCAGGACTGAGATAGCAATTGGTTTCGATGACTCAGACCTCGAAGGGGTGAAGTTTCCCCATGACCAACCGTTGGTCATAACCCCTGTGATTGGGAACTCGGAAGTGAAGCGAGTCTTGATGGACAATGGAGCTTCCGTTGACATTCTGTTTCATGATACATTTGTGAAGATAGGGTACAATGATTTTCAATTGACCCCTAATAACATTCCTATATATGGATTTAATGGAGTAGAATCCAAAGTTGAAGGGACTATTCAGTTGCCTATAACTATTGGACAGGAGCCCAAGGAGGCCATTCGGATGTTGAACTTCTTGGTAATCAAGGCGGTTTCAACGTACAACGCTATTCTCGGAAGGACTGAACTTCATGCTTTCAAGGCTGTTGCCTCAACGTATCATATGAAGATCAAGTTCCCAACCAGGAATGGCGTTAGAGAACATAAAGGTGATCAAAAGATGGCACAAAGCTATTATGTAGCCTCGTTAAGGCCTAATAGAGTCGGGGGGCAAGTCCTTCCAATTGAAGACATGGATGTCCGCAGAAGAAAGGAACACCAAAAAGGCCAGCAGAGGACATCACACAGAAGCCTTGGACAACCATTGAGGCTAAGGCGTTAACTGACTTCGTGGTTGAATGTACCATTGACAACCAAGAAGTCGGGGGGCAGGAGGTAGTACCCCAAGCAGGAAGTGAACCTCAGAATAAGAATGATGATACCAGAAGGAATGGTGGACGTTCTATTTTGATGGAGCATCAAAAACAAAATCAAGTGATGCAGGCCTAGTCTTGCAATGCCCCGATGGGCTCAAGTTATCCTAGTAGGACTTAGCTTCATCTAGTAGAAGCAGAAATAAGGTTCATGGAAACCATTGCAGAGCATGTTGCTCCGAGTAGGACAATAGTACTCTATCACCCGATGAGTGCAAGTCAAGGATGAACGAGTACCGAAAATAAAAGAATAACGAATGGAAAACAAACAAATGCATAGGTGAAGATCCCGAAGGGTCAAAGCCATGAAAGGCCGAGGATGTTAAGGACTAGCTACTCTTCAATACTTATTAAGGACCTGGATTAAGGATCTAATGATGAAGGCCAATAGATAACCTTAAGCAAGGATTAAGAAGTTCAAGCAAGCTCTCGTCTCAGAAGTTTAAAACACAAGAAGCAAACGGGATTGCATTTATCGAAATCTATATCGAGGAATCAACCCCGAATCCTAGGTTGAAGAACAGAAGCTGTTAGCCATGAAGGCCAAGGTTAGTTATGAAGGCCAAACTTGAGGGGGGGGTCATGAACCTCCAATTAATATCCAAAGGTTGAAACTTCATGTTGACTTGAAAACCAATATGTAATTTTGAAAACCTCCTAGAGAAGGTTCAAGACCTCGTGGGGCTAACCAGAAACCCCCTGGCCTTGGACCAGCAGCTCTGATAGATATTTCGGTGATTTAAAACACCATTGAGATTGAAAACCCTTGATTTCAAACTCTGGCGTTCAACCTTTGAACATCGACGTTCAACACCCAAGACCAAGACAAACATTGAAGCCATGACGGCCAAGCGAGCTGAAAAGTTATTTATATAGGAGCATCTTTGAAAGAACCCCTGAAGGGCAAGTTGATAGCATTCTTACAAGAAAATAGCGATGTGTTTGCTTGGACTGTAGCTGATATGCCAGGGATTGATCCCCAACTCATAACTCACAAGTTGAATGTTGATCCGGGGTGGAAGATAATAAAACAGAAAAGAGAAATTTTGCTCCTGAATGGCAGGAGGCCATTAAACAAGAAGTTGACAAGCTCTTAGAGGCTGGGTTTGTTGAAGAGCTTCAGTTTCCCGAATGGTTAGCTAACCCGGTGATGGTCAAGAAAGCAAATGAAAAGTGGAGGATGTGTATAGACTTCACTGATTTGAATGATGCATGTCCAAAGGATTGTTTTCCCCTGCCATTGATAGACATGTTGATAGACGCCACAGCAGGACATGAGATGTTGAGCTTCATGGATGGGTTCAAAGGCTACAATCAGATTAAGATGCACGAGGATGACATCCCTAAGGTATCTTTCATAACTGACTTTGGTGTTTTCTGCTATATTGTTATGGCTTTTGGTCTAAAGAATGCAGGAGCTACTTACCAACGATTGGTGAATAAGATATTCGCCCATCTGATTGGAAAAACCTTGGAGGTCTATGTTGATGACATGTTAGTCAAGAGCCTACTCAAGGCAGATCACATTAAACACCTCAGAGAGGCATTCGAAGTGCTGAGGCACCACAAGATGATGTTGAATCCAGCCAAGTGTGCTTTTTGCGTTGGGTCTGGAAAGTTCTTGGGTTTGATGGTTTCGAAAAGAGGCATAGAGGCCAATCCCGACAAGATCAAAGCAATCTTAGACATGGAACCACCCCGTTCTGTGAGGGACGTACAGAAGTTAACCGGCAGAGTGGCCGCTCTAGGGAGATTCATCTCCAAGTCTAGTGATAAGTGCTTGCCTTTCTTTCAAGCATTGAAGAAGGTGAAAAATTTTGAATGGACTAATAAAAGCCAAGAGGCCTTTGAACAGTTGAAGAAGTACATGGCCGAAGCCCCGTTGTTGGCCACGCCAAGTCCCGGAAAGACTCTTTATCTGTATCTAGCAATGTCTGAACAAGGATTGAGTGCCGTCCTTGTTAAGGAAGAGAAAAAGGTTCAGAGGCCTATCTACTAAGTAAGCAAGGTGCTCCACGGAGCCGAGTTCAATTACTCTCCCATTGAGAAGTTCTCCTTGGCATTGATAACAGCCTCGAGGAAGTTACGCCCGTACTTCCAGGCACATAAGATTGAAGTCCTGACGGACCAACAGTTGAGAAACATATTGCATAGCCCGAAGGCTAGTGGAAGGATAATCAAGTGGGCGATTGAACTTGGAGAATTTGACATCACGTACAAGCCGCGAACGGCAATCAAGGCTCAGGCTTTAGTTGACTTCGTGGTTGAATGTACCATTAGCAACCAAGAAGGTGGGGGGCAGGAGATGATAACCACCCCTAAAAGTAGAGATAAAGATGAAGAACTTGTACCTGATCAGAAGGAATATTGGGTGCTCTATTTTGATGGAGCATCAAAAACAAAATCTAGTGGCGTAGGCTTAGTGTTGCAAAGCCCCGATGGGTTCACAGTTGAATATGCTTTGAAGTTGGATTTTCCTACAACTAACAATGAAGCTAAGTATGAGGCCTTGATAGCCGGTTTAGGCTTGGCCAGAATCATGAGAGTCAAGAATCTCAAAGTTTGTGGAGATTCAAGATTAGTGGTCTCTCAAGTAAATGGTGAATTTGAGGCCAAGGATGAAACTATGGCAAGGTATCTGCGAGTTGTGAAAGCTGTCATGACTCAGTTTGACGAGTGCTATGTAGAACACATTCCGAGAGAAGAGAACGTTAAGGCCGATGCCCTATCTAAGTTCGCTTCTTCTGAGATAGAAAATTATGCAGGGAGTGTTTACTTCCAGGTCTTGAAGGCCCCGACCATCAACTCTAAGTTGATTGCACAAATTGATGTAGGAAGCTGTTGGATAGATCCTATTAAAGCTCACCTTGAAACAGGTTGGCTCCCCGATAATGCTCTGGAGGCACGGAAGTTGTCAGTGAGAGCATTGAGATACGCCTTGATTGAAGGCATCCTATACAAGAGATCGTTTGTCATCCCACACCTGAACTGTTTAAGGCCCCACACTACTAGAAATCTGTTAATAGACATCACACCTTTAACATCGGTCAGTAATGCCACCGATGTCTTTGTGTTTTAAGACATCGCTTGAAATAAAACCGATGTCTTCGAGTTTTAAGACATCGCTTTCAAGAAGAACCGATGTCTTAAATAAGCTAAAAAAATGAACAACACTTGGGGAGCAGAGCCCTAGCTCACAAGATCACTCGTCTAGGATTCTATTGGCCAGAGATGTTGGCTGATGCAAAAGATTATGTTATGAGGTGTGAGAGGTGCCAAAAGCACGCTCCGATTGTAAGGCAGCCGCCTGAGATGTTGACCTCAATCAGCTCCCCTATTCCGTTTGCAATGTGGGGAATGGATATAATTATTCCCTTTCCCGTAGCATCTGCACAAAGAAAGTTTTTTTTAATAGCCATCGACTACTTCACTAGGTGAATTGGGGCTAAACCCCTAGCCAAGATAACCATCAAGCAAGTTTCCCAGTTCTTTTGGGAGAACGTGATCTGTAGATATGGAATCCCGCGAATCCTTGTGACGGATAAAAGGACACAATTCAACAATGAAGAATTCAAGAAGTACTGTGAGGAAAATGCTATTGATCTTCGTTTTACTTCAGTAGCACACCCGCAAGCTAATGGACATGCAGAGATAGCCAATCGGATAATCCTTGATGGACTGGAGAAAAGGGTCGAACGCTCAAGAGACACTTGGGTGGAGGAGATACTGCTTATAATTTGGGCATATCGCACCACTTGCAAAGTGACAACTGGAGCAACCCCATTTTTTGTTGGCTTATAGAGCCGAGGCAGTTGTACCCTTAGAGATCATGCATGCATCACCTCGAGTTGAGGCATATGAGAAAGAGACTAATGAAGAAGGCATGAGGCTTGCCCTAGACCTAATTGATGAGGTTAGGGATGAAGCAAATGCCCGGAATGCAGAGCATCAGAAGAGAGCATCCTTCCACTATAACCGAAGGGTTAAGGAGAGGTTCTTTCGGCAAGGCGAACTGGTTCTAAGGAAGATAGAAGCTTCTGGAGTTGGTCAGAAGGGAAAGCTAGCCCCTAATTGGGAAGGGCTGTATCGAGTCAAGAAGACGCTAGGACGAAGATCCTATAAGTTGGAGACCTTGGATGAGAACGAGGCCATCCATCGTTTATAGATGAAAAAAGGACAGAAATTATCCGCGTTATACAGAAAGAATCGTTATAATTCATACAAGCCGGAGAAGAAACAGCTGATATATTTGCTGAAGTCACGAAACGGACGACCTTCGAAAGGATGATTGCGCTTAAGAAGTTAAGTAACGAGTTTAGCCTTAAGCACAAGATTAGCAGAGCTAATCATGAATTAAGGAGTAATATCGTTAGGAGTCACGAATGACCAAACTGATGACTAAAAATCAAGATCAAGATTCTTGATCCTCAAGGCCACGGATGGTTTTCAAGTCCGGATTTCCTAGCCTACCACGAAGTGGCCGACCACGGCGCACGAGGGGCCGCAGCCGACCACCTCCCGGCCGACCACCTCCAGCCGACCATGGTGCGGCCGACCATGGTGGCTTGGAGCCCTCTGGCCGATCACCTTGTGGCCGATCACGAGCTACTCTGTGGTCCGGCCGATCGCGGGTTAGTTCGTGGTCCTGAATCTCGATTTTTTCAGCGAACCTCGGATAGTTTCTGATCCTGAATCTCGACTTTTTCAGCGAATCTTGGATGATTCTCCTTGAGATCACGGATGATTTGAGATCAAGACCAAGATTCTTGATCCTTAAGATAACAAAGTCATGAATGACCAAAATAGTGATTTGAGATCAAGATCAAGTTTCTTGATCCTTGAGATTAAGATCAAGTTTCTTGATTCTTAAGATCAGGGATGACTTGAGATCAAGATCAAGTTTCTCGATCCTCAAGACCACGGATGATTTTCAGGTCCTGGTTTACTAGCCGACCACCATTGGCCGACCAAGCTCCGAGGAGGGCGTCAGCCGACCAAGACTGATTTTCAGTCCTACACGGACTGTTGACGCTGTTTGGGCCATATCTTGAGCTCCGGGTATCAGATTTGGACGATCTTACAGTCCACGCGAAGGTCTCTGAGTTTTCTACAATTTTGGATACCCTTAGCCGACCACCAACTGGCCGATCATGGTGTTTTGAGGGGCTTTGGCCGACCTCCGACTGGCCGACCACGGATCGCCCGTAGATCCAGCCGATCACGGCTGATTTGTGGTCCTGGTCCTCGAGTTTTCTTGACTAACCAAGATTGATTTTTAGTCTGGGTCCTCGAATTGGTGTTTAACTTCAATCTTGACGTGATGAACGTGAAAATCAATACGAAGCCGAAATTAAAATTTAGCACCGCTAGCACCGTTTAGTGCTGTTAGCGCTGCCTAGCGTCGTTTAGTGTGTTTTAGCACTGCTTAGTGCCGTTAGTACCATTTAGTGCTATTAGTGCCATTAACACCATTTAGCACCACTAGCACCGTATAGTGCCATTAGCGATGTCTAGCGTCGTTTAGTGCCTTTCAGCGTTGTTTAGTGCCATTAGCACTATTTAGTGTTGTTAGTGCCAATAGCACTGTTAGTGTCGATAGCAATGTTAGTGTCATTAGCACCGTTTAGTGCCGAATAGCACCGTTAGTGCTGTAAGCACCGTTAGTGCCGATAGCACCATTAGTGCCGATAGCATCGTTAGTGCCAATAGCACCGATAATGTCGTTAGCACCGTTTAGTGCCGATTAGCATCGATTAGTGTCATTTAAGCACCGTTTAGTGCCGATTAGCACCGAGTAGTGTCGTTTAGCACCGTGAGTGCCATTTTATCCTTTTAACATTGTTTAACACTGTTTAAACATTGTTTAAGGCTGTTTAGCGCCGTCTAGCGCCGTTTAGTGCCGTTTTATGCCGTTTAACGTCGTTTAAACATTGTTTAAGCATCGTTAAGGATGATTAGTGCCGATTAGCATCGAATTAACATTGTCGTGAACACGTCGGTCGCTCCACGCTTTACATAAAGACAATACTCGTGAAACACTAGTGTACAAAGATGAACCCTGACCAAAGTCTCGAAAAAGGCCGTTAAAACTTCAAGGAAAACCTGATCAGTTTTCCTAGAAGTTGGGGGGCAAATGATATGGGCAAAAAGTAATCCTTAAAGACACATTTAATGTGGCATTAATTAGACCCGGAATGGTCCAAACATGGGGCCCACCAGATGGGCCTAAACCCTATTTATAATATTAATTTCGTAATTAATATTAAGGGTAATAAACAACTCAGCAAATAAGAGTCAAACAAGGATATTACTCTTGCTTGACTTAGTCTCCAAGATAAATATTTCAACATGGAAACTGATTCCTATATGGAGGAGATCTAGAACCTTCCTCAAGGAAGACTTGTCCACCAAGTCTCTGACTCCTACCATAATTCTAGGGCTTCTCAGCCTATATAAAGGGTCTAACCGCTCATCTCAGAACTACGTTTTTGGACAGCTCCATACGTTACCCACCACGTTTTGGCTTAATCCTCGAATAAGGACATATAAGCCACTACGTCCTAGGTGAGCTCTCGCCGCCATAGCCTCGAGGGCACCATCATCTAGAACTACGTCCTGGCTTGATTCTCAATAACGAGATACGTAGGCACTCTGTGAGGACCGATCAGTCTCGTAACCCGGAAACAGCCATTAAAGCACGAAGCTCACGAACCCTAGCATTAATTACAAATCGTAACCTAGTTTTTATTTCACAACAGTATGACAATCGTCACACAATTAAATAGTGAGTATGACAACTTGGGTGTGTATGATATAAAAAAATATTTAATATGTCAATTATAAATATAATGAAATATGACTACTTGGGGAAAATTGGATAAAAATCGTCACACAAATAGTGAGTATGACTACTTGGATGTGTATGAATTTTAGTTTAAAATTTGGCATTTTTTCTATTTTTATTTAATTTATTTTACAAACTTGTTAAAATGGGAGAAAATCAAAAAAATAAAAAATTAGGTAAAGTTGGGTAACAATCGTCACGCAAATAGTAAGTATGACTACTTGGGTGTGTATGATTTTTTGTTCAAAATTTGGCATTTTACTATTTTTATTTAATATATTTTACAAATTAGTTAAAAATTGGAGAAAATCAAAAAAATAGAAAATTAGGGAAAGTTGGGTAACAATCGTTACACAAATAGTAAGTATGACTACTTGGGTATGTATGAATTTTAGTTCAAAATTTGGCATTTTTTCTATTTTTATTTAATTTTTTAAATTTGGCATTGTTTAGGGGTTGTAGTCAAACTTCTAGTTGATCGTCAAATTACCAAATTAGATATATTTTTCTTTTTTGAAATTTTGGTAATAACATTAGAAATGATGGATCTTGACCTCCGTATCCTTGTTTCGTCGAGAAATATTTTTTAAAAAATCGAATAATGAGTATGACAATCGTCACACAATTAAATAATGAGTATGACAACTTGGGTGTGTATGACATAAAAAAATATTTAATATGTCAATTATAAATATAATGAAATATGACTACTTAGGAAAAGTTGGGTAACAATCGTCACACAAATAGTGAGTATGACTACTTGGGTGTGTATGAATTTGAGTTTAAAATTTGGCATTTTTTCTATTTTTATTTAATTTATTTTACAAACTTGTTAAAATGGGAGAAAATCAAAAAAATAAAAAATTAGGTAAAGTTGGGTAACAATCGTCACACAAATAGTAAGTATTATTACTTGGGTGTGTATGATTTTTTGTTCAAAATTTGGCATTTTTTCTATTTTTATTTAATATATTTTACAAACCAGTTAAAAATTGGAGAAAATCAGAAAAATAGAAAATTAGGGAAAGTTGGGTAACAATCGTTACACAAATAGTAAGTGTGACTACTTGGGTGTGTATTAATTTTAGTTCAAAATTTGGCATTTTTCCTGTTTTTATTTAAGTTTTTTAAATTTGGCATTGTTTAGGGGTTGTAGTCAAACTACTAGTTGACCGTCAAATTACCAAATTAGGTAAATTTTTCTTTTTTGAAATTTTGGCAATAACATTAGAAAGGATGGATCTTGACCTCCGTATCCTTGTTTCGTTGAGAAATATTTTTTAAAAAATCGAAACACGAAACCCGGACGAAACCCTGTTTAGGGGTTCGAGTCAAACTACTAGTTGACCGTCAAATTAACAAATCAGATAATTTTTTTATTTTTTGAAATTTTGGCAATGACATTATAAAGGACGGATCTTGATCTCCGTATGGTTGTTTCATCAAGAAATATTTGTTTTAAATTTAAAACACGAAACTCGGACGAAACCTTATTTAGGTGTTCGAGTCAAACTACTAGACCGTCAAATTACCAAATTAGATAATTTTTTTATTTTTTTAAATTTTGGAAATAACATTAAAAAGGATGGATCTTGACCTTCGTATGCTTGTTTTATCGAGAAATATTTTTTAAAAAATTGAAACACGAAACCCGTACGAAACCCTGTTTAGGGGTTCGAGTCAAACGACTAGTTGACCGTTAAATTACTAAATCAAATATATTTTTTATTTTTTGAAATTTTGGCAATAACATTAGAAAGGAAGGATCTTGACCTCCGTATGCTTGTTTCGTCAAGAAATATTTTTTAAAAAATCGAAACACGAAACCCGGACGAAACCCTGTTTAGGGGTTCGAGTCAAACTACTAGTTAACCGTTAAATTACCAAATCAAATAATTTTTTTAGTTTTTGAAATTTTGGCAATAACATTAGAATGGATGGATCTTGACCTCTGTATGTTTGTTTCCTCGAGAAATATTTTTTAAAAAATTGAAACACGAAACCCGGACGAAATCGTGTTTAGGGGTTCCAGTCAAACTACTAGTTGACCGTTAAATTACTAAATCAAATATTTTTTTTTTGAAATTTTGGTAGTACCATTAAAAAGGATGGATCTTGACATCCAGATAGATGGATCATCGATAATAATTTTTTTTAATTCAAAATGCCTAACCCTAAACTATCCTTAAATCATAAGTAAAAATCCGAACTCAAACTTCGATCACTAACACTCTTTCGTTTTCTAAAAGATTTTGATTTTTTACAATTTATTTTTCAACCAATTTTTTTTCTATACTTCCTCACACAATAATAAAAATATTTCATAATAAACTTATAATTTATTTATATATCTCGATATTATTATATCTTTTTTTATTTTATTTATTGATCAAAACCTACCAATTGGTAGGTTTTAATGTGAGCGAGAAATTCAATTTTTTTACGAAATTTTTGGCGGAAATCTGCGGGAAATTCAACTTTTTCACGAAATTTTTGGCGAAAATCCACTACACCATAAAACGGCTATTGCAACCATATTTTTTATGGTTTGTCGAAAAACGTTGCTATTGAGAACCCAAATCACATAAACTGCAATGTTTTTGAAAAACATTGCAATTGTCTAGAAAAAATTTAAGAGAGTTAAAAACTTTCATTCTATTGCAATATTTTTCTTAAATCGTTGCAGTATATATGACTTTTGGGTTCAAAAAATTGGCGGGCTTCTAAAATGTGTTGTAAAATGTTGAGCGGGATTTTATATCTCTTTTGTCGGGCTTAGCAAAAATAACAAAAGAAAAAAGAAAAAGAAACAAAACCCACTCACAGACACTAACAGACACAACACAACGCAGACAAAACTCAAGCAAGAGAAGAACTCTAGCTCGAAAAAGATTAAGGCTCAACAAAGGTAAATCATCGATCCCAAATCCTTTTCCTTCAAATTGATTATAAATCGAGTATTCATGTTCTTTAGAGTAGAAAGCTCCAATGTTCTTCTTTGTTCTTTATAGTTTTGAATCGAGTTTGTTACATGCTTACATCTTTTTCGTTGTTCTTTAATTGCTCTTTTTTGTTCCTAATTATAATTTGTATGTTTGTTATGTTAGTTCAAATTGTATAATTGGGGATTTATCTTTGTTTCTGGGGTTCATCTTGTGAACTTTCTTAAAGTGTTGATTTCGTTAATTTTGGGTTTTTTTGTTAATTTGGGATTTTTATGAAAGTATAATATGGGATTTTGTTAGTTTGTTAATTTGGGATTTTTATGAGAGTATAATTTAGGATTACTTTATAATTAAGTTTGTTAATTTTGGGGTTTATGTTGATTTTTCTTTTTTTGTAAAGAAATTTGGAATTGGAAATTATCTTTGAGAGCATTAAGTCTATGTAAGTAAAAAAAAACTTAGCTTACTCAGTTATAATACCACTCAAAGTGGTGTCTGAGGAGGGTAGCTGTACGCAGACCATGCCCCTATACAATAGGGAGGCTGTTTCCGAAGGACCCCCGGCCATTACAAATACAGAAATACAAATAAAGAAAGGAAACCTAATACAAACTAAGAAACTCACGCACACGCAGGAGTCGAACCCCTGACCTCCTTCAAAGAAGGCCAGTGGCTCAACCACTGCACCAACATGTTGTTGGCATTAAGTCTATGTAAGTATTGAGAGTATTGTTTTTATATTTCACTATTCTAATATTGTTTTCAATTTTTTAATTTGTTTTCTTCTTTGAATTCATACCCAGCGTGAAGATTATTGGTATAGTTCCCCCAAGAAAGGGGATATGGTCTTTGCTTTGCAAGGGGAGCCTGGACTGACACAGTTTGCAGGAGATTTTAAAATTCATTTTCATGATGGTCAAGGAGACTTCTATTGGTAAGTCCACAGTCCACTAATCTTAAAGAGCACTTAAAAAATATATACAAACTTCTTTCTGGTTTTGCTACCTAATGATTAAAAATTGCTCTTTTCTTCAGTTGGTTGAACACAACAATGATTGAAAATAGAAAAGTTCTCACCACGAATGAGCTTGATGGGTTTGACAAGGTAGATTGGATTGATACAAACATATATTCTTACAACTTCTGAACGGGTTCATAAATTAGTTTAATAACTCTTCCGAATTCTTTTATGATGGATTTCAGAAGAAAGAAAAGTAATACTATTGTATTTAAAGTGCACCTAGTGCTTATGTTTCTGATTGTGGTATGTGCTTACAGAGCAAACCTGCTACATAATTTCATAATCATTCATAAGACCATGTATTTCTGTAATAAAGTTGTAGCTAAATGAATATATAGAGCTGATGGTTGCAAGCCGAATTTGCTTTTTTAGTGTGTGTTTGTGTGAAAATTTACTTTTCGATTGATGTAGTTTCCTCCTTTCTCAAATTTTGCAGCAGCAGCCCATCTTATGAGCTCCTTCATTACCTCAAGGTTTTAGTTTTGTCGATCCTAACTTTCTGATCTCTCTTATCGTCGTTGCTGTATTGGTGTCTAGATACTACAACATCAGTTACAGGTAAAACCTTGGTATTTCCCACATAATTAATGGCAGGATCTGGTCCTTTGCTGCTACTAGTACCTAATTATCCTCTAGTTATATCTTCCTTAATTAATCTTCATTGTATGAAAACTCTACAGATGAAGAGTATTACTTAAGAAAGTCTTTAAAATGTCTCTTCTTCTTAGTATACTAAACAAAGTGAAGTTCTAATAACCCAAACTGATATGTCTTACTCTTTCACAACAGTTCTTCTAATTTAGCAGAATAAAAAATGACAAGCAAACTTTGTTAGTTAGAATAGCCGTGTGGGTGTGAATACAGCTGAGATTATGAAACTGTTACAGTTGTTATGGATATTTACGTTTCTAAGCTTACAGATGCCAAGTGAGATATAGGAATCTAAGTTTATTTTGACCAAACTTTACACTTGTTGCGCTGGTTGGTGCACAAGCAGACTTATACTTTACTTGCCTGCAGGCAGTGGAATTTAGCAAATTAGTTTCATCATTAAGGCCAGATCAATCAGAAGATGTGGTTTTATCTGCTTGCCAGAAGTTGACAGTTTTCTTCCACTAACATCCTGAGCAAAAGTTTGTATTCATTACGCATCATGGTTTTCTCCCTTTAACGGAGTTGCTTGAGGTTCCCAGAACTCGTGTATGTCATACTACAAGGCATCTTTTAATCTCCAACTTGTAAATTTAATTGCTACAGCAGTTCAACATTATTTTTACTTGTTTTATTTTAAATGCTGGTCATATGTGTAGTGCTTCAGGTTCTAAATCAGATAGTTAAGGATAACACAAATTTTTTGGAAAATTCTTGTCTTGTTGGTCTTGTAAGTTTTCCATTAAATATGTGCTCCTAGCATTCTAGAGTTTAATGTTTTACTCATAATTAATAACTTTTGTACTTGGAGGCGTATGCATTGTAAGGCACAAGGTGCAACACTTTTTATAAGCTCATCATGGATTTCTCGTTGTTGATTTGCAAAAGCCAAGCACAAATATATGGAAAAAGCAATTGGCATATGTAGTTTTTAACTTTATTTTGGTTTTCTGATATAGTAGTTGTTGAGGAAAATTTGATGTAAAGAATTTTAATTTTATTTGACTTTGAACAAACACATGTAATTTGATATTTGGCATTAAGTTGCCCTGGTTTATGAAATGCAAATGATGCTTGGATTGTGGCTATAAATGGCCTAGTTTACTGTATTTTTAGCATGTTCCTACCATTTTTTTTTATGAAAAAATGTTACAATAGGGTCAAAATACGTTGCATTAATCTATAAAAAATCATTGCAATTGGTCTGAAAAATGTTGCCTTTAACTGTCAATAAATTACATTCTTATGCTACTGCATTAGTTTTTAATTGCTGCTATAGAATCTAAAATGTTGCTACTGAAAGTTATTGCAATGATTTAATTATGTTGCTGTATGGTATCAAAAACGTTGTTAAATCGACCTATTGCAAGGCAACCGGATGCAACGCCCAAATTTTGCAAATTTGTTGCCATAGACTCTACTGCAACGAATATAGGCCTTAAGGCAATGTTTTCCTGTCGTTGCAATAGCCGTTTAATGGTGTAGTGATCTGCTGATCAATTCCGACCAATATTGGTAAGAAATGCTCCTGGCAAAATAAAATTAATTTTCTTTTTTTATTAATCTAAAAATAAGATGGAATAGTTTGATGACGTGGAAGGCCAAAATTTGCATGCACTCATTTTCGACCAATATTAGTAGGAAATGCCTCTGACAAAATAAAATTATTTTTCTTTTAAAATATGAGGGATTATGTCATGGAAGGTGGGGTCCTTTCGTCGTCAAAACGCAACAAAAACCGACCAATATTGGTCTGTTTTGATTGAGCGGAAAATTCAACTTTTTCACGAATTTTTTACCGGAAATCTGTTGATCAATTCCGACCAATATTGGTCGGTTTTGATGTGAGCAGGAAATTCAACTTTTTGACCCATTTTTTGGCAGAAATCGATGTGGATTGTGGGACCAATTTGTAGTCAAAACCGACCAAGAGTTGATCAAAACCGACCAACATTGGTAGGTTTTGATTTGTGACCAAGAATTGGTAGGAATTGTTGCTTACGTGTACAGATCTTGGGTCCCACACACACCATTTCCGACCAAACTCGTGCTTGGTCGGTTTTACTCACTCATTTCCGACCAAATTTTTTTGGTCAGATTTGCTTGGTCGGTTTTGACCTTTTTTTATGTAGTGAGTTTTTATGAGTTATTTTTGTATGAGCTAATTTTTTAAAATAATATGCAAAATCCAAAAATCAAAAAGGGACGAAGGTAGAAACGTATTTTTCTGTTTACTTTTTTTTTTTTTGGAATAATTAGAACCTTGCAAGTTACAAATGAATATGTGTCAGAATTGAATCCAAAGCTGGGAGGAATTGAGTTATCATGTTTACCTTTATTTTTTGTAATATATTACAAGAATCAATTATATTTATGCAATTAAAAAAAATAACACATATCCTACTAAGGAAATTATTTAACTGGGCTAAGATATCACCATCTCAATTACACAAAAAATACTTTCTTTATTAATGAAAATTCCAACAATTTATTTTTTTCTGTATTAATAATTAAAATAATAAATGCATTTTGCATATAATATTCTTTTTTTTAATGAATTACTACAATATCGTTTATATTTATAATCTCATTAAATGAAAGTTTTGCATTATCTCTGATGAAAATTTGAATTCTTTGGGGCCAAATTCAATAAAAATATATTATCACCAGCCATTGCTTGTGATCATCAACTTTTCCTACATTTTGCCATAGCAGTATAGCACTACCAAACTCCAAATTGCATGCACTGCAACAAATATAACAGCTTCATATTAAATTACATTCTTTTTTGAATATAATATTAGATTCCTCTCAATTTATTCTACATACGTTTCACATCATCCCACCCCCCACTGAAGCCCTATAAATAGTACTCTAGTCTCCTCTGAGATTTTGCGTCCTGAATCTTCTGTTTCCTCTCTCAAGCCTTACATATTTGCTCTGAGTCTTCATTTCTCCCTCTAAACTTTTTATTATAATGGCTTTCAACAATCAAATTCCCAACCAAAGCCAAGCCCCTGCTATCCCCAACCTGTCCACAACTGAGCAGCTCTCTCTGGAGTACTCTCAGTTGTACTCTGACATTGATATTAGAAGGGCGAATTTGCAGCAGTATGTCCAGGCGCAGGTTGAAATTAATTGTCATTGTGCCTTCTGTTTTCTCTTCAACTTTTGCAAAGTAATAAAAACGAATTGGTTTTTGATTATTATTAATTAATTTATAAATATCGAAAAATTGTGTTTGCAAGCACAACACCAAGTACATTTTAATATAACCAGATAATGAAAAACTCAAATGAAATTACTGGAATTGTTGAATTGGTCTACCCTGGTTTTCTTCTCATCCTTCAGATACAGCTTTATTTTTTAATGTTTCATGAATCATGATACATATACAAATTATTTATGCAGCACGTCCAGACTGTGAACACAGTCAATACTGAACAAGCGTACCAGGAGATGCTTGTCCGGAATTATGCATCGAGACTCGTGGGTGTAATCCACGAGAAAGAGGAGGCGTTGGCCTCTGTACTGCATGCTAATTCAGAGCTCCAGAGGCGGGTGACGGATTCTGAACCTAAAGTGAAAGCACTGCAGGAAAGGTTGGTGGAGAAAGAAGCAACTGTGGCTAACCTCGCCCAACAACTGGAGACGATGAGGAGGATGGCTAATGAATGATGCAGGTTCTTCATGTGGTGAGGTTTCTTCCAAACAAGGAGCAATGGAGTGGAGTAGAGCACGCTCCTAATTTATGTTAATTTGTTAAGTTTTTCTTTATTAATTTTCTATTTTCCTTTTGAAAATTTTCCATACATATGTTGTTTTAATATTATAAGGTAGCACCTCTCAAAACAAAAAATTATTATAAAGAAATAGTAATTTTGCAAATAAACATATGAACGGTAACATCATGTTTGGATATATAATATTATTATAATATGAGAAAAATGTTCGTACAGTTAACTTTAGAAGAATTTTCTAAAGTTAACCTTTCAAATAATGTGCCTTTTATTTATAAGGGCTGGGCATTAATGATTTTTTTTTATTTGGGAAAAATGTTTGATTTGAGTGGTTAACTTTAGGAAATTCTCCTATAATTAACTATAGGATCATTAAACCCTTATAATATTACTTTCAAAATCTATAACATTAATCTATCAAGATATTGTAGCGGGTATCGCAAGACAAGCATCACCTAAGTTTAGTCCTTTACATTGTGTTTTCAAAATACATTTTAAAAAGAATTATCTTTCTCATAAGAAATTAATTATTTTTTAATATTTGTCTTCAAATTATTTTCTTTTTGGAAAGATAGTGGGTGGAAGAAAAAATGAGTTTTGAAATTTTTTTGCTACGTTAATATTACACATGAAATGTAAGTGGTAACATAGAAATTAATTTGTGTTCTTAAAATATAATTTATAATTGAATATTGTTTCGAAATGAAATCAAAGATATTTTAATTTAACTATTTTAACTACAAATTTTTTAAGTACATAACTATAATTATCATAATTATTTTAATTGTTAATTTTTCTCCATCTTCACACTTTAATGCATTCTTAAAAATTATAACAAGATATTATATTTTCTTTCAGAAAATTATAACATTATACTATTTACCATTAGTCTTTATTTATGGTCAAAATATTTGAACTTGTGTAAAATATGATTTCATTTTGTGCTAACTTGTGAATGTATCATTATCAATAGATTATAAAATATGTTTGCATTTAGTGCTGACTAAAAGTCATAACCATGACAAGTGTATATATATCAATATCACCCAATACATGCATAATCATAAAATATTAAATAATGAAAATAACCAATAATTTAGATTGGACCACTTGTTAGAAGACCGAAATAAGCATGAAGTAACCACAAATTATATGTCACTTATTATATTTACTTTGAAAATTATGCTATTCATATTTTTTAAATTTGAATACATCATCTAAATAGTTTTGGGGGGTGATATTTGTGAAAAAATCAATTAAAAATAACAAATAAATAAATCTTGCTTACATATTTTTTTTATATTCAAAACTGAATAGCATATTTACAAATAGTTTATTTTATTATGAAATGTTAGACTAGCTACTACAAATAATAATAACCAATATATAAATTTTAGGTTAGAGAGCCCATATATATTAGGTCACAAATGCACAAAATAGTAGAATAGTATGGAAGACATCTAAGACTTCAAGATTTATTGGTCATAGATTATATACGACCTAATGAATTTAGAAATTATTGATTAATTTTAAAATAATAATTATGAGAACTTCTATCTCAAATTAATGAGTGAAGTGGAACCTTTTTTTCTATATCATTATCGAGATTAAATGTTGTTATTCTTGTATAAAACTCTATTAATATATAAGAATATATTAGTTTACACGTAGAACATACATATATTTACGGTACTCATATAATTTAAACAACAAAAGTGTAAATATAATAAAAATGTACATAATTTCACAATTTCACATTATTGAATTTTCTAGCAATCAGAATTTTAAAGGTAAGAATTTCTCATTTTTAGTTAAAATATTAAAAGAGAAGAACTTTTTTTATGTAGATCAACATTTTATCCCAAAATTATATATAATAATTTAGATTACTGCTCTACTTCACAATCATTGCCATCCCACGGTTAAACCTTCAATAAAATAATATGCTATATAATGATAACATTTATTAGGTAATTTATATTTCTAGTCTCATTTGAACTAGTAGAATAAAATTATAATTTTGCTAAATGCATTAAAAAAGTTTTTAAAATTTTAACAGACCAATCAAAAAATAAGGTTGTAATTATTAAATTATATAAAATGATGCTGATTTTTTTTTTAAAAAGAAATATTCCCACTTTCCACAAAATTCAAACTAATCTCATTCTTAATACTTCTTAGCATACACAACTTTTCCATCTTATTATATTAAATAATTATTGGCTGCATTTATTATGGGTTCCTTTTGTCCGGGTGGTTTTTAGTTTTTTCTTTTTATCTTTTTTCGTTTTTTGGTACATTGCATGTAGTTCATAAACAACTTCATCTTTCCAGACGATATGTATAACCAATTTTGATGCTACTTTAAGCATTCTGATGTCTTTGATTCATTAAATGACTAGACATATTATCTTATATCCAGATGATAGCATAATACTATTTGTAGTGCATAAGATAATGTTACATGTAGAGCATAAACAATTTCATCTTCCTTTGCGAATAATAACAATATATAAATATTAGGTTAGAGAGCGTATAAATATTAGGTCACGAACTACGACATCCACATTTAATTGGTCACCATTAGGTTAGATAAGATTGAATTATTGCGTTCAGTCAAACCTAAAATCTATTTTGTAAGTCAGAAATTATTAATTAAATCTAAAATATTAATTATGAGGAATTCTATCTCCAACTAATTAATGATCAAATGAAGTGGAACCTTTTTTCTATATCATCATGATTAAATGTAATACATAAGAATATATAAGTTTACACATACAACATGCATATATTTACTGTACTCATATACTTTAAACAACAAAAGAGTAAATATAATAAAAATGTACAAAAATTACACAATTTCATATTATTGAGTTTTCTAGCAATCAAACTTTAAAAGTAAAAATATTTGAAATATTGTTATTTTTAGTTAAAACATTAAAAGAAAAAAACATGTTTGTGTAGATTGTTATTTTAATCCCAAATTATATATAATAATTAGATTAATGCACTACTTCTAAACCTATGATAAAATAACATGCAATATAGTGATAACATTTATTAGGTAATTTATTTTTTTGATTTCATTTGAACTAGTAGAATAAAATTATAATTTTGCTAAATGCATGAAAAAAGTTTTAAAAAATTTAACAGACCAATCAAAAAATAAGGAAGTAGTAATTATTAAATTATATATGTTGATGTTGATTTTCTTGAAAAAAAGAAATATTCCAACTTTCCACAAAATTCAAACTAATCACATTCTTACACTACTAGAAAAACTGGATACAACATCGGTTCTGGGCCGATGTAAAAACTTTTCAAAACCGATGTGTGGGTGTTGTTAAATGTCCATGTGTTTTACATCGGTTCTAGGCCGATGTTAAAAAGTACTTATTACATCAGTTGTGAAACGATGTAAATTGTTGTCAACAACATCAGTTTTCAAAACAGAACCGATGTCTCAACTCTTGTACTACATCGGTTTTAGATAGAACCGATGTTGTAAACTGTATACAACATCGGTTTTTAACCGATGTAAAATAGCTTCCAAAAATTGCCAAAATAAACTGTATACTACATCGGTTTTTAACCGATGTCAAATAGCTCCATAAATTTGCACGCTATAATTACTAAATTTAAATCACACTAGAAAGTAACACACTACAATTACCAAAACTAAATCACACTAGAAAGTAAGTAAAACTGATTTTTTTCATTAACGAAAGAAATACAACATTCTTACATCATTGAGTAAAACTAAATTTGCCTACTCTACATGAGCATATATACAAAAAACAAGCTTTCATTACATTATATGAAAAACCAACTAAAACTAGTTTCTAGCAGTCTCTCGCAATGATCCCTGAATAGCAAGGGAATGGCTCCATTCAATGGGAATGGCTTCTTTGCAGCTTGCTTTTTCCAATATGAAATCTTTTAGCATCCTGTAGTACAAAGCCAGATCACCATCAACAATAATAGGATAAAAAACAAAATTTACTAGTAAAAATAACAATCCATTTGCATAACTTATTCTGGTAACTTTCTTACTAAAGGGCATATAATAAATAATTAATCTGTACTTTACTAATTTGTATCTACCCTTTCCTTCAGCTGTTTGTATCGAATACAGTAATGGCATGGATAACAAATTTTTGCACTAAATTATTTGCTTGCTCATGAATTATAGGAGAACAGGCCTTAGGAGGTATGGTGGAAGCCCTTAAACAATTTAAAGGCAAGTTGGATAATAACATTATAGACAAGACTCTTCATGATAATCTGAAAACAACTAACAAATGCTAAAAGAATATTAAAGAGGCCCATGCTCCACATTATCAGCATTACTTGTTGGCAAGAAAGAAATCTGCTTCTCCTATAATGATAATCATTTATGGTTGAGAAACGTAGTATCCACATGAATAGATGCAGTGAGACTATTTATGAGTAGCACATTAGGTGTGTTTTTGGCACAGATACAAAAAAGACCTGCATAACTTTCCCTTGGGTATTATTATATTGTCCTTTCAAAAGTAAAAAGGTTAGTACCTGTCTATAGATTCCCTGTGACCCAGCTGTCCAACTTGTCCGAACTGTATATGGAAACCATAGTTGTTTATTTATTTGTAATGCAAATAAAACATAAGTTAAAGTGATCAAACATGCATATGTATACAGATACAAGATAGTATTAGGTCCTGTGAACAATTAAATTGTTGTTGAGTAAAACCTAAACAACAGAAAAACATTTAAGGTATACTGGACAGAGAGCTAAATCCCCCAATTACATACTGCATGTTTCATCCTATGTATGTAACATACTACACAAACAAACCTTCCACTTATAAAGTACATAAGAACGTATCCAAGAGATTTAAGATCATCCCTCATGCTCTGTTCTATACAATATAAACAAGAAAATAGAATGTACAGTAGTCAGATAATTAATAACTCCATTCAATTAATGCTCATTCTTAAGATGCATAATAAAATGTTGTGGAATAATCTCTGAACGTATCCAACTTAGCCCCTTTTAATGGAGATAAACTTTCTCTAAGAAGATAAATTTTAATACCCTGAACACCATTATTTTAGCACACCATTATTTCAATTTTAATATTCAAAATCCTGTGGTAAATAAGAAGAGTAGAAGTTTTTAGCGATCACAAATTCACATGGTCTAGAACATTGTTCTTTAATACCCTGAACCATCTGTGTGACAATATAATAGGTTTGGAATATACCAAATTAAGAATTACAAATTTGGAAAGAGCATCTCCTTACTCTCAAATTCAATACATTAGGATCATTCCATAGCCCTTTATCAGATCTTAAAAAGCCTCCTTTATCCATACACGTACAACAAACACCTAGAAACTCTGGCAACTCGCAAACAACAAGCATCAGCAATTGGTGAAGCTGGTGAAGAATTATTAGACTACTCAATGAGAAGCATTTGGATAAACTACATATGACTAGGATTATTTCTGAGTTACCTCTTGTCTATCACTTCAAACAATTTGTTCTAATATATTTTGCCAAGAACCTGAACACAATGAAACATAAAAGTTATCGAGGGGAAGAAAACAAGATATATGGAAAGAAATTTCTATCTAGCTATTTAATAGTGAGCTGCACCTTGGTCTTGGTTTCACAACGAACATTGAGCTGCTGCACACGCAAGGATAGTTCACCTGCTACTTGATAACCGAAACACCAAGGTAAGCAATGACAACCAGGGTCTAACACATCCTCGTACCTACCAAAACGTTCCTTCATAGCAACAGTTGATTGCGCCACCTGAACACAACCAAAAGCTTGACCCATAGCTAGAACCTAAATAACACAACACCACCTTAAAAATTAATACAAACTTAAACATGATGCATTCTGTAGCTTAAAAGAAAATAGACAGCAATCAATCATATAAATAGAACTTACAGCACAATTCTAGCTATGAGGTACCTTAATAATTAACCTTATATAATTATTAGTGTATACTTAAGTCGTATAAGGCGAGCTCGACACAAATTTTACTTAAAAAATTTTACTTAAGAATTGGGGAATCCATCACAGGGTAGGTAAACACAAACACACATAGTAAGAGCGTGAATAATGTAAAAGAGGTGCGTAAGGAATAACAGGACACTTGCGCCACAGCAACAGCACAGAGAACAAACAAACAAACAAACAAACAAAGAGTTTAAATACAATAAAAGCCATAGAAACAAACGCAGAATCAAGATAATAAAATTCCAGGATAAAACAGTGTTAATTTAGTATAAAAAAATGAGATCACAAACAAACAAAGCCATCTTCCTAAACCGTAAACAAACCGTAAACAAACATCAATTACATTTACTCACAAGTCTCTGTGAATTTGTGTACCTTTGATTTTTGAACCCGATAAACTCGGTACGAAGAAGTCGATTAAGAGCCTAGTACTGCAACTTAGTCGTCGATTAAGAATCTGAACCCCATAGAGAAGCTTGAATTCAAAACTTAAAGCACCTACAAAATCGAAAAAACAAATTAAATTAAACCCAAATCGAACCATATAATTGAACCCCTAAAATCGAAATTCAAATCGTGGAAGATTTGGTTCGATTTGAACCAAATCAAACCCTAGAATTGAAACCAAATTGAGAGTCGAAGAAGATGAACCAGATAGAGAAGCAACCAATCGCCAGAAAGAGAAGCAGGCAGAGCAAATTAGAGTAATTAGAGAAGCAGCCAATAACCAGAGACGACTAAGAAAATTGATCGACTAAGTAATTGTGAGAGAGTGATGGTCAGAGAGAGAGGGAGAGAGAGTAATCGACAGAGAAGTTGAGAGATAGAGAATATGTTTGTAAGTGAGCGGGCTGAAATTTTACATATCAGAGGGAACTGAAATTTTACATATTAGCGGGCTGAAAAAAGGATCTGCGTTTTTTTTTTGTTTTTTTAAAAAGTAGTTAAGACATCGGTTTAAAGTGAAATTGATGTCTAAAACCTACTTTAACATCAGTTATAGTAAAATCGATGTAAAACACATCTTTAACATCAGTCAGAAACGCAACCGATGTTAAAGAGGTGATGTCTTTTAACAGTTTTGGCGTAGTGTTAATACTTCTTAGCATAAACAATTTTAACTTCTTATTATATTAAATAATTATTTACGTATTTATTGTGGGTTCCTTTTGCCCCGGTGGTATTTATTTTTCTCTTCTTATCTTTTGTCAATGATTGTATTTTTGGTATGTTGCATGTAGTGCATTAACAACTTCATCTTCCTTTCCACATGATATGTATAAGCAATTTTGATGCTGCTTTAATTCATTAAATGACTAACATATTATCTTATATCGAGATGATATGCATAAGATAATGCTACATGCAGTGCTTAAACGATTTCATCTTCTAATATGCATAAGCAATTCTGATGTTGCTTTAAGCATCAATATGACTTTGATTCATTAAATAACACAAAATATTATCTTATATCCTGAAGTATGTCTGTTTTTGATTCATTAAATGAGTACACATAATATCTTATATCCAAATGATATGCATAAGATAATGCTACATAATGTGCTTAAAATGTTTCATCTTTAGATATACATAAGAAATTTTTTTGCTGCTTTAAGCATCAATATGATGTTGATTCATTAAATGACTCAAAATATTTGATAAAGTATGGAGAGAAAAGTAAAAAGGTAGAATAATATTATAATCAAACTTGTTTTCAATTCCAATAAAAGAGGGCTTATATAGCCAACAACTAAACAGTAATAAAGGGAATTATCCTATTAAAGGAAACGATTACAATAATGAAACTATCCAATAATAATATTATATATTATATATGTTAACATCCCCTTAACTCATGATGGAAAATTGGGAGTTTTCCAAACAAAAAATGGAGCCACGAATCCAAACGAAATCAAAGTTGCAACTGCAAAACAAAAACATCCAAACGAATCCAAGAAATGGAATCACGAACCCAAACGAGTGCAACGCTTTCAAACGAATAAAAAGCTACACATAAGCGCAAAACAAGAGAAAAAGTAGTATTCATGTCATCTGTTATTTCCCAGTTATGCACCACGAGATTGTAGAAGGGGGGTTGTACACAATCTTGACTAAATTCTTTCAAATTGGTGAGGTCTAAACAGATTGTTATAAGAACACAAAGAAACAAGATAAACAAATTATTTAACACACATACAACACAAGATATTAAAAATCTCAGGTGGTCCACCTGATGGTGGTATTTGAAGATAATTCTCTGCGTCAGAACTGATGTGTCTTGAGATCTCGAATGTCGACTTCTCGAATAGTCCCTTTTATTGAGTTCTCGAATGACTTATCGAACAGCCTGTTTTGAAGACTTCTCGATTAGCATATGTTGGAGACTTCTCGAATTAGGAGATAGCCTGACTTCTCGAACTGGGACTTCTCGAACAACCCTCTTTGTTAGAGTTCTTGAATGACTTATCGAACAGCCTATTGTGAAGACTTCTCCATTAGCATCTGTTGGAGACTTCTCGAATTAGGTAATAGCCTGATTTCTCGAACTAGGACTTCTCGAATAACTCTTTTTGTTAGAGTTCTCGAATGACTTCTCGAACTCATCTTTTCTTGACTTCTCGAACTTACTTGCATGGTTATGGTAAACTCTCTTCTGACTACAGATATCTGATTGTAACATGTTGTGGCTTGTTACAGAAATGGTTCCTAACTGTTTGCAGAGTTCCATTTACAAGATGTAGCTTTAGTTTATCTGCATTTCAGTTATCTTCCTGATTTATTTGTCAGCTTCGATTCCATGGTTCATTTTCTGCCTTGTGGTATTTGTTATCATCATCTATACACATATATGACTCAACATCATCCAAGAGTAGACAAACACAAAAACTCCAATCCAATTGTATCCAATCCAAAATCAAAGCGAACAGAAAAAGCCAATCAACACACTACGCCATATGTGGCCTTACACAACCCCTAAACAAAGTTGTATAAGGCCTGAAAAGCGTTGCCTATGGCCTTATGCAACACCAGAGCGGCATTGCCAATACCAACGTTGCGTAAGACCCCTAATGCAACACTTTTACAAACTATTGAAACACTACAAAAGTATCGCATAAGTGGCATTATGCAACACCAAAAGCACATAAAGGCAACACCACATGGTGTTGCATAAGATTTTAGGCTCCAGCATGGTTCCACGTCAGCAACATCAATTTTTTTTGCAACATCAAAAGTATTTTTAGCAACACTAAATATACCATACTATAACATCATATATAGTCAAATGCAACACTTTTTTACAAAAAATTTGAAATGGCTGCTTTGTTTATACATTAATCCCAAAAATAACAAATCAAGCCAACAAGATACTTAATGTCCAAAACAAACAAACCAACCGGGTGCGCCTGACGCAAGCCATCTGTCCTAGCTGTTGTTGTGACATGATAAATAAGCAAGGGTGAGCAATAGCCCACCAATAATAATATAACAGGACAGTGATAGTATAGAACAGTTCGAAGTATCATCGTATGACTCCGAAGAATTTTCAGAATGATCGAAGGTCGAAAATAATATTTGAAGAAAAATAAACAACTTTGAAGTTGTTTCCAAGTATTGAATAAATATTTATTGAGTTGGAAGTATTTAATGAATGAAAGAATATTTTTAATCTGAGTATTTCTCAAAATAATCCTTGAAGGAATATTAAGACAATATTTAAATAATTACTTAAATGAATATTAAAATATTCATTTAATAAATAAGTTTGAAAGGATTGTTTGGAATAATATTCGTTAAATAAATAAGACTTCAAATTAATATTCAAAAATAGTATTCCTATAATAATTAATAATTTAAATGAATATCCAAGTGATATTCATTTAATAAATTAAGCCTTAAAGGAATATTCGAGAATAATATTCCCTTAATACATGATGTTCTAGATGAACGTCCGAATGATATTTATTTAATAATAGAAGGTTTTATAGAAATATTTGAAATAATATTCGATAAATGGTTCGTCTTTGAATGAATATTGAAAAATAGTATTCATTGAATAGATAACGTTCAAATAAATATTTGAAGTAATGATCGTTAATTAAATAATCTCGGACGAATATTCAAATAACATTCGTCAACCAAATAATGGAAATTATTTACTCAAATATTTCCCTCGAAAATAATTACGATATATCAAGAGGTACTGACTCCCGGTCTATATTCAACAAATAGGATTCATATGCCCTTCTCTAAGGTTCTTAACGACATCCGGCTTATAATCGATATATTATCTATCTACTTATAAGCCAAAGAACAATCAAGGAACAAGTATATCAATATGACTTGAAAGTAGGCATGCATGCTATGGCATATGTATAACAGAAAGCATATATTATCACAACAACAGCCTAAAAAGAGAAAGTTGAAACTTGCCTGGTAATTGAGTACGAGTGGGGGTAGTGGTAAGGTATCCCGGGTCAGCTTGACGATCTATAAATAGTCAAGAGATTCGAGATTAATCACTTAACACTTTTTAAATGGTTAAATATCAACTTAAGTCGAAACATGTTTTCGAATTATTTCGTTATACCCCTTTTTAGTGTAACTCTTTTAATTACCGTTACGATTCGACATTTGTTCGTCACTAAGACATGTCATCGTATTCACACTTAGTGTATACTTAAGTCGTATAAGTTCTAAATTTGATCGATTACGAACCAAGATTATATTTCGAGTTTTATCGCTCGTTTTCTAAGTTATAACCAAAGATATACTTTTAAGGGGTTCGTTCGCGTTTAACCTAGATTCAAACATTTTTATAAAATCGAAAAACGATCCGATTCACATGAGGTTTTCTCTCACACCTTCCTGTTTACCTCTAGTATTTAATTACCAAGATTCGCCACTGACTTACATATTTTAAAAGATTAAATGATGGTTGGAAGTTGATCTTGGGTCTTGGAATTAGCCAAAAGGCCGAATGGATGAAGAAAGAAAGGAATGGAGAGAGTTTGCTTGTTTTCTTGATTTGTTTTCCTCAATTATGCATAAATTGACTTTTGGTAGATAATATCTCATCTTGGTTGTGTTAGTGGAGTGTGATGTAATGGATGAGGTATTTGGCAAAGCATGTGTTATGTTTTAAGTGGTGGAAAGCTAAGTAATGGTTAGACTTCTAAGTACTACTTCCTTTCCTAAGTGTGCTAGTTACTTGGAGCCACTTGGTTGCTAGATATTATCACTTGCACATGCATGTATCTTGTTTTATCTGCTTGATTCTATGTCCGGTTATTGCTCGTTTCGATTGATCGTTCGTAGGAATATTCCACGGATTTCTAGTTAGGGTTTACCGGGAATCTTCCTAATATTAATACTATCATTCTCCATCTTTCTTTCTAACTTTCCAATTTATATTCCTTAAATCCATTAGTTAAATACTTAAGGCTATCAGTGTCCAGGGAACTCTCGGAGAAAATAAAAGTGTGGTTTTTCAGAATCCGACAGCTTTTACAAACACTTATTTTCCCCTGGATCACTAATACGAACTCGGAAATCCGTTCCGAATACTTCTATATAGTGTCGTCTCATATTATTCTTACTTCCACCAAAACACTATTCATTCTTTATTCTTTACTTATTCTCTTAGGGTTGTACAATTGTTCGTATTCTCTTTCGATCGTTCCTTAACCTTTTTACGGAACCACTGGATTAATCGTTATCGATCTGGATGACATGAGAATATTCCTGCTTGGAATTGCCATTATCTTATTCCCCTAGGAGATAGATTATTCTTACCTATGTTGCCAACCATTAGCATTCTCCAAGACATATAAACAATAAAGTCGAATTCCATTCATTTCTTCAAAATATTAACTATTACATCGTAGCCATAACCACTATTCATTCTTACATCATTAAATAAATAAAAGTTTTAATTCTACCCAAAATCCAGGTACTTACAAAAGATGTGATCGCGGAAACTATGATGAGCAGAAAGTAGAGAAACAAGAAAAGATCCCTATTGTAGCTCTGCAAGCACAAGAACATAACAAGAAATGTGCAACATGGAACATGAAAAATCAATGTTACCGCTTGTCCTGACACCTTCTCAATGAATTATAAACCTATCATTTCTGACATAGTTTGAGATTAAAAAAGATGCCTGCCTGGTTAGTAAAATACCTGCAACTACAGAATGAACTACAACAAAATGCTCTAGTCTAGCGTTCTCTTAACCAACTTGCAATATCTACCAGCTGTCACAATATTCAACAATTAAGTACAGCCAACATACTTACTCCAATATAGTGTAAATGTTTTACAGTTGATATTTATTAAACAAGAACTAAATATAGTTTAAAAAAGATCGCGTTTACTTAAAGATGAGAGATCCGTTTAGCGGCTTCTGCTAAAAACAGAAGGGTCTATTAGAGCTGATCTAACATGGAAGAGTTGGTCATCTAACACATATTGATATACATATCCATACAGTTTTTTCAGAGCAGCGGTACCATCATCGACATTCTATTCAACATAAAGCTAAAGGTCGTATTGTGCAACATACACCAGCAAAATTCAGTTCAATAGCATATAAATAGAAACACAAGTCTAGGCTCTTACTCTTCAACATTTCAAACTCATTATTGATACATCACCATCGTGCCGATATAGCAGTTACAGAGGATAACAATTAGTAATTAGTTTCCAAAAACTAATTACTCAGAGAGTTATTTTCGAGCAACATTTATTGAAAATACAAACGTACTACTTTGAAATTCAGCGCAAAATAATTGAAAATACAAACCACAAGACATAAAAACAGTGAGTAATTACGCAATTACTACTTTAAAAGTAGGCTAACATCAACATATATTACTAAAGCACATAAGAGTTTATATTACAACATCTGTACACACATGAGAGTTTATATTACAACACATACAAAACATACAACACATATTACTGGACCCCCAACTCAAACTCCAAAATACAACATAAAACTATTACCTTCATTTTGAAGCTCCAATTCGAAACCGTAATTACCTGCAAAAGTTTCAAAATCCCTAATTAAAACCTATGAGCACAAAAATGAGAGATAAACAAGAGATAAACTCCTATTTTCTCCGATATTACACGATGTACTCCGATTTTGAGTCGATTTAACCAAATCAACGATGTGTTGTGTTTTGGGGACGAGGGAGATGCGATTTACTTACGAGGGAGAAGAGATTTCGGGGGAATTGAGATGAGATGAGAAGAGATTTGGGGGGTTGACTGGGTTTGGGTTTGTGGGGAGGGGGGCGGGGGATTGAAATGGGGTAGGGTGTGTTTTAACCTTTTAGGGGGAAATGAAAAGAAGGTCGCGGCTGTGTCTTTTTTTTTCCTCCCTAAGTACCAATCACTTACTTAAACAAAGCTATGTAAATTTGATTTTTTACTGTTATTTTTCATAATAATTTAAAATTTGATTTTTTATTGTTATTTTTGTTATTAAATTAATATTTTAAACATTTCAACATTACTAAAATCGTTATATATTTACGTCCGTAAGTTTTGATCGTAAAACATTTTATTTACAAATTCCACAGAATGCCTAAAATAATTTTATTTATCTCCTTTAAAAGTTAAATATGTTAAGTGCCTGAAATAATTTTTAACATGTAAATTTTGTAGCTGCGGTATTCCACTATTTTCTTCAGTATTTATTAAATTGTTTTAGTATTTATTTTAAATTTTTGAAAATTTTTAACTTAAAGAATATTGACTGCTAACTGTCACATTTATAAATTTCACGGAATGCTATCATATTCATAAATTCTACCAACATGATTATTTTAGTCAAATTTATAAATTTGACCACATTCGGTCAATTTTATAAATTACACCGATTAGGGTTTGCGTTCACATTTATGAGTAAATGTGACCGATACAAGTCAAAAATGTTAAAAGTGACCGACAATGGTCAATTGATTAAGTCGACTGAATTTTTTTCATTATAATAATCAAGATGCAATGCATATAATCGAGTGATTTTTTGCATAAATTCGTTGAAACTTATAAGATTTGTAAGATTTAAACAAGGACGAAACCCTGTTTAGAGGTTCGAGTAAAACTACTAGTTGACCGTTAAATTACCAAATCAAATAATTTTTTTATTTTTTGAAAATTTGGCAATAACATTACAAAGGATGGATCTTGACCTCCGTACAGTTGTTTCATCGAGAAATATTTTTTAAAAATCGAATAGTGAGTATGACAATCGTCATACAAATAGTGAGTATGACAACTTGGGTGTGTATGACGTAAAAAAATATTTAATATGTCAATTATAAATATAATGAAATATGACTACTTAGGGAAAGTTGGGTAAAAATCATCACAAAAATAGTGAGTATGACTACTTGGATGTGTATGAATTTTAGTTTAAAATTTGGCATTTTTTCTATTTTTATTTATTTTATTTTACAAACTTGTTAAAATGGGAGAAAATCAGAAAAATAAAAAATTAGGTAAAGTTGGGTAATAATCGTCACACAAATAGTAAGTATGACTACTTGGGTGTGTATGATTTTTTGTTCAAAATTTGGCATTTTTCTATTTTTATTTAATATATTTTAAAAATTAGTTAAAAATTGGAGAAAATCAAAAAAATAGAAAATTAGGGAAAGTTGGGTAACAATCGTTACACAAATAGTAAGTATGACTACTTGGGTATGTATGAATTTTAGTTCAAAATTTGGTATTTTTACTATTTTTATTTAATTTTTTAAATTTGGCATTGTTTAGGGGTTGTAGTCAAACTACTAGTTGACCGTCAAATTTCCAAATTAGATAAATTTTTCTTTTTTGAAATTCTGGCAATAACATTAGAAAGGATGGATCTTGACCTCCGTATCCTTGTTTCGTAGAGAAATATTTTAAAAAAAATCGAAACACGAAACCTAGACAAAACCCTATTTAAGGGTTCGAGTCAAAGTACTAGTTGACCGTCAAATTAACAAGTCAGATAATTTTTTTATTTTTTGAAAATTTGGCAATGACATTGTAAAGGATGGATCTTGACCTCCGTATGGTTGTTTCATCAAGAAATATTTTTTTAAAATTTAAAACACGAAACTCGGACAAAACTCTATTTAGGTGTTCGAGTTAAACTACTAGTTGACCGTCAAATTACCAAATTAGATAATTTTTTTATTTTTTGAAATTTTGGAAATAACATTAAAAAGGATGGATCTTGACCTTCGTATGCTTGTTTAGTCGAGAAATATGTTTTAAAAAATCGAAACACGAAACCCGGACGAAACCCTGTTTAGGGGTTCGAGTCAAACAATTAGTTGACCGTCAAATTACAAAATCAGATAATTTTTTTATTTTTTGAAATTTTGGCAATAATAATAGAAAGAATGGATCTTGACCTCCGTATGGTTGTTTCTTCAAGAAATAGTTTTTAAAAATTCAAAACACGAAACCCGGACGAAACCCTATTTAGGTGTTGGAGTCAAACGACTAGTTGACCGTCAAATTACCAAATCAGATAATTTTTTTATTTTTTGAAATTTTGGCAATAACATTATAAAGGATGGATCTTGACGTCCGTATGCTTGTTTCATCGAGAAATATTTTTTAAAAAATCGAAACACGAAACCCGGACGAAACCTTGTTTAGGGGTTCGAGTCAAACTACTAGTTAATCGTTAAATTACCAAATCAAATAATTTTTTTATTTTTTGAAATTTTGGGAATAACATTAGAAAGGATTGATCTTGACCTCTGTATGTTTGTTAATATTAATACTATCATTCTCCATCTTTCTTTCTAACTTTCCAATTTATATTCCTTAAATCCATTCGTTAAATACTTAAGGCTATCAGTGTCCAGGGAACTCTTGGAGAAAATAAAAGTGCGGTTTTTCAGAATCCGACAGTTTTTACATACAATTTTTTTCCCCTGGATCACTAATACGAACTCGAAAATCCGTTCCGAATACTTCTATATAGTGTCGTCTCATATTATTCTTACTTCCACCAAAACACTATTCATTCTTTATTCTTTACTTATTCTCTTAGGGTTGTACAATTGTTCGTATTCTCTTTCGATCGTTCCTTAACCTTTTTACGGAACCACTGGATTAATCGTTATCGATCTAGATGACATGAGAATATTCTCCTACCTGGAATTGCCATATCTTATTCCCCTAGGAGATAGATTATTCTTACCTATGTTGCCAACCATTAGCATTCTCCAAGACATATAAACAATAAAGTCGAATTCCATTCATTTCTTCAAAATATCAACTATTACATCGTAGCCGTAACCACTATTCATTCTTACATCATTAAATAAATAAAAGTTTTAATTCTACCCAAAATCTTGGTTCTTACAAAAGACGTGATCGCGGAAACTATGATGAGCAGAAAGTAGAGAAACAAGAAAAGATATCTATTGTAGCTCTGCAAGCACAAGAACATAACTAAGAAATGTGCAACATGGAACATGAAAAATCAATGTTACCGCTTGTCCAGACACCTTCTCAATGAATTATATACCTATCATTTCTGACATAGTATGAGATTAACAAAGATGCCTGCCTGGTTAGTAAAATACCTACAATTATAGAATGAACTACAACAAAATGCTCTTGTCTAGCATTCTCTTAACCAACTTGCAATATCTACCCGCTGTCACAATATTCAACAATTAAGTACAGCCAACATACTTACTACAATATAGTGTAAATGTTTTACAGTTGCTATTTATTAAACAAGAACTCAATATAGTTTTAAAAAGATCGCGTTTACTTAAAGATGAGAGATCCGTTTAGCGGCTTCTCCTAAAAACAGAAGGGTGTATTAGAGCTGATCTAACATGGAAGAGTTGGTCATCTAACACATATTGATATATACATATCCATACAATTTTTTCAGAGCAGCGGTACCATCAGCGACATTCTATTCAACATAAAGCTAAAGGTCGTATTGTGCAACATACACCAGCAAAATTCAGTTCAATAGCATATAAATAGAAACACAAGTCTAGGCTCTTACTCTTCAACATTTCAAACTCTTTATTGATACATCACCATCGTGCCGATATAGCAGTTACAGAGGATAACAATTAGTTATTAGTTTCCAAAAACTAATTACTCAGAGAGTTATTTCCGAGCAACATTTATTGAAAATACAAACTTACTACTTTGAAATTCAGCGCAAAATAATTGAAAATACAAACCACAAGACATAAAAACAGTGAGTAATTACGAAATTACTACTTTAAAAGTAGGCTAACATCAACATATAATACTAAAGCACATAAGAGTTTATATTACAACATCTGTACACACATGAGAGTTTATATTACAACACATACAAAACACACAACACATATTAGTGGACCCCCAACTCAAACTCCAAAATACAACATAAAACTATTACCTTCATTTTGAAGCTCCAATTCAAAACCGTAATTACCTGCAAAAGTTTAAAAATCCCTAATTAAAACCTATGAGCACAAAAATGAGAGATAAACAAGAGATAAACTCCTATTTTCTCCGATATTACACGATGTACTCCGATTTTGAGTCGATTTAACCAAATCAACGATGTGTTGTGTTTTGGGGTCGAGGGAGATGAGATTTACTTACGAGGGAGAAGAGATTTCGGGGGAATTGAGATGAGATGAGAAGAGATTTGGGGGGTTGACTGGGTTTGGGTTTGTGGGGAGGGGGGCGGGGGATTGAAATGGGGTAGGCTGTGTTTTAACCTTTTAGGGGGAAATGAAAAGAAGGTCGGGGCTGTGTCTTTTTTTTTCCTCCCTAAGTACCAATCACTTACTTAAACAAAGCTAGGTAAATTTGATTTTTTACTGTTATTTTTCATAATAATTTAAAATTTGATTTTTTATTGTTATTTTTGTTATTAAATTAATATTTTTAAAATTTCAACATTACTAAAATCGTTATATGTTTACGTCCGTAAGTTTTGATCGTAAAACATTTTATTTATAAATTCCACGGAATCCCTAAAATAATTTTATTTATCTCCTTTAAAAGTTAAATATGTTAAGTGCCTGAAATAATTTTTAACATGTAAATTTTGTGGCTGCGGTATTCCACTATTTTCTTCAGTATTTATTAAATTGTTTTAGTATTTATTTTAAATTTTTGAAAATTTTTAACTTAAAGAATATTGACTGCTAACTGTCACATTTATAAATTTCACGGAATGCTATCATATTCATAAATTCTACCAACATGATTATTTTAGTCAAATTTATAAATTTGACCACATTCGGTCAATTTTATAAATTACACCGATTAGGGTTTGCGTTCACATTTATGAGTAAATGTGACCGATACAAGTCAAAAATGTTAAAAGTGACCGACAATGGTCAATTGATTAAGTCGACTGAATTTTTTTCATTATAATAATCAAGATGCAATGCATTTAATCGAGTGATTTTTTGCATAAATTCGTTGAAACTTATAAGATTTGTAAGATTTAAACAAGGACGAAACCCTGTTTAGAGGTTCGAGTAAAACTACTAGTTGACCGTTAAATTACCAAATCAAATAATTTTTTTATTTTTTGAAAATTTGGCAATAACATTACAAAGGATGGATCTTGACCTCCGTACAGTTGTTTCATCGAGAAATATTTTTTAAAAATCGAATAGTGAGTATGACAATCGTCATACAAATAGTGAGTATGACAACTTGGGTGTGTATGACGTAAAAAAATATTTAATATGTCAATTATAAATATAATGAAATATGACTACTTAGGGAAAGTTGGGTAAAAATCATCACAAAAATAGTGAGTATGACTACTTGGATGTGTATGAATTTTAGTTTAAAATTTGGCATTTTTTCTATTTTTATTTATTTTATTTTACAAACTTGTTAAAATGGGAGAAAATCAGAAAAATAAAAAATTAGGTAAAGTTGGGTAATAATCGTCACACAAATAGTAAGTATGACTACTTGGGTGTGTATGATTTTTTGTTCAAAATTTGGCATTTTTCTATTTTTATTTAATATATTTTAAAAATTAGTTAAAAATTGGAGAAAATCAAAAAAATAGAAAATTAGGGAAAGTTGGGTAACAATCGTTACACAAATAGTAAGTATGACTACTTGGGTATGTATGAATTTTAGTTCAAAATTTGGTATTTTTACTATTTTTATTTAATTTTTTAAATTTGGCATTGTTTAGGGGTTGTAGTCAAACTACTAGTTGACCGTCAAATTTCCAAATTAGATAAATTTTTCTTTTTTGAAATTCTGGCAATAACATTAGAAAGGATGGATCTTGACCTCCGTATCCTTGTTTCGTAGAGAAATATTTTAAAAAAAATCGAAACACGAAACCTAGACAAAACCCTATTTAAGGGTTCGAGTCAAAGTACTAGTTGACCGTCAAATTAACAAGTCAGATAATTTTTTTATTTTTTGAAAATTTGGCAATGACATTGTAAAGGATGGATCTTGACCTCCGTATGGTTGTTTCATCAAGAAATATTTTTTTAAAATTTAAAACACGAAACTCGGACAAAACTCTATTTAGGTGTTCGAGTTAAACTACTAGTTGACCGTCAAATTACCAAATTAGATAATTTTTTTATTTTTTGAAATTTTGGAAATAACATTAAAAAGGATGGATCTTGACCTTCGTATGCTTGTTTAGTCGAGAAATATGTTTTAAAAAATCGAAACACGAAACCCGGACGAAACCCTGTTTAGGGGTTCGAGTCAAACAATTAGTTGACCGTCAAATTACAAAATCAGATAATTTTTTTATTTTTTGAAATTTTGGCAATAATAATAGAAAGAATGGATCTTGACCTCCGTATGGTTGTTTCTTCAAGAAATAGTTTTTAAAAATTCAAAACACGAAACCCGGACGAAACCCTATTTAGGTGTTGGAGTCAAACGACTAGTTGACCGTCAAATTACCAAATCAGATAATTTTTTTATTTTTTGAAATTTTGGCAATAACATTATAAAGGATGGATCTTGACGTCCGTATGCTTGTTTCATCGAGAAATATTTTTTAAAAAATCGAAACACGAAACCCGGACGAAACCTTGTTTAGGGGTTCGAGTCAAACTACTAGTTAATCGTTAAATTACCAAATCAAATAATTTTTTTATTTTTTGAAATTTTGGGAATAACATTAGAAAGGATTGATCTTGACCTCTGTATGTTTGTTAATATTAATACTATCATTCTCCATCTTTCTTTCTAACTTTCCAATTTATATTCCTTAAATCCATTCGTTAAATACTTAAGGCTATCAGTGTCCAGGGAACTCTTGGAGAAAATAAAAGTGCGGTTTTTCAGAATCCGACAGTTTTTACATACAATTTTTTTCCCCTGGATCACTAATACGAACTCGAAAATCCGTTCCGAATACTTCTATATAGTGTCGTCTCATATTATTCTTACTTCCACCAAAACACTATTCATTCTTTATTCTTTACTTATTCTCTTAGGGTTGTACAATTGTTCGTATTCTCTTTCGATCGTTCCTTAACCTTTTTACGGAACCACTGGATTAATCGTTATCGATCTAGATGACATGAGAATATTCTCCTACCTGGAATTGCCATATCTTATTCCCCTAGGAGATAGATTATTCTTACCTATGTTGCCAACCATTAGCATTCTCCAAGACATATAAACAATAAAGTCGAATTCCATTCATTTCTTCAAAATATCAACTATTACATCGTAGCCGTAACCACTATTCATTCTTACATCATTAAATAAATAAAAGTTTTAATTCTACCCAAAATCTTGGTTCTTACAAAAGACGTGATCGCGGAAACTATGATGAGCAGAAAGTAGAGAAACAAGAAAAGATATCTATTGTAGCTCTGCAAGCACAAGAACATAACTAAGAAATGTGCAACATGGAACATGAAAAATCAATGTTACCGCTTGTCCAGACACCTTCTCAATGAATTATATACCTATCATTTCTGACATAGTATGAGATTAACAAAGATGCCTGCCTGGTTAGTAAAATACCTACAATTATAGAATGAACTACAACAAAATGCTCTTGTCTAGCATTCTCTTAACCAACTTGCAATATCTACCCGCTGTCACAATATTCAACAATTAAGTACAGCCAACATACTTACTACAATATAGTGTAAATGTTTTACAGTTGCTATTTATTAAACAAGAACTCAATATAGTTTTAAAAAGATCGCGTTTACTTAAAGATGAGAGATCCGTTTAGCGGCTTCTCCTAAAAACAGAAGGGTGTATTAGAGCTGATCTAACATGGAAGAGTTGGTCATCTAACACATATTGATATATACATATCCATACAATTTTTTCAGAGCAGCGGTACCATCAGCGACATTCTATTCAACATAAAGCTAAAGGTCGTATTGTGCAACATACACCAGCAAAATTCAGTTCAATAGCATATAAATAGAAACACAAGTCTAGGCTCTTACTCTTCAACATTTCAAACTCTTTATTGATACATCACCATCGTGCCGATATAGCAGTTACAGAGGATAACAATTAGTTATTAGTTTCCAAAAACTAATTACTCAGAGAGTTATTTCCGAGCAACATTTATTGAAAATACAAACTTACTACTTTGAAATTCAGCGCAAAATAATTGAAAATACAAACCACAAGACATAAAAACAGTGAGTAATTACGAAATTACTACTTTAAAAGTAGGCTAACATCAACATATAATACTAAAGCACATAAGAGTTTATATTACAACATCTGTACACACATGAGAGTTTATATTACAACACATACAAAACACACAACACATATTAGTGGACCCCCAACTCAAACTCCAAAATACAACATAAAACTATTACCTTCATTTTGAAGCTCCAATTCAAAACCGTAATTACCTGCAAAAGTTTAAAAATCCCTAATTAAAACCTATGAGCACAAAAATGAGAGATAAACAAGAGATAAACTCCTATTTTCTCCGATATTACACGATGTACTCCGATTTTGAGTCGATTTAACCAAATCAACGATGTGTTGTGTTTTGGGGTCGAGGGAGATGAGATTTACTTACGAGGGAGAAGAGATTTCGGGGGAATTGAGATGAGATGAGAAGAGATTTGGGGGGTTGACTGGGTTTGGGTTTGTGGGGAGGGGGGCGGGGGATTGAAATGGGGTAGGCTGTGTTTTAACCTTTTAGGGGGAAATGAAAAGAAGGTCGGGGCTGTGTCTTTTTTTTTCCTCCCTAAGTACCAATCACTTACTTAAACAAAGCTAGGTAAATTTGATTTTTTACTGTTATTTTTCATAATAATTTAAAATTTGATTTTTTATTGTTATTTTTGTTATTAAATTAATATTTTTAAAATTTCAACATTACTAAAATCGTTATATGTTTACGTCCGTAAGTTTTGATCGTAAAACATTTTATTTATAAATTCCACGGAATCCCTAAAATAATTTTATTTATCTCCTTTAAAAGTTAAATATGTTAAGTGCCTGAAATAATTTTTAACATGTAAATTTTGTGGCTGCGGTATTCCACTATTTTCTTCAGAATTTATTAAATTGTTTTAGTATTTATTTTAAATTTTTAAAAATTTTTAACTTAAAGAATATTGACTGCTAACTGTCACATTTATAAATTTCACGGAATGCTATCATATTCATAAATTCTACCAACGTGATTATTTTAGTCAAATTTATAAATCTGACCACAGTCGGTCAATTTTATAAATTACACCGATTAGGGTTTGCGATCACATTTATGAGTAAATATGACCGATACAAGTCAAAAATGTTAAAAGTGACCGACAACGGTCAATTGATGAAGTCGACTGAATTTTTTTCATTATAATAATCAAGATGCAATGCATGTAATCGAGTGATTTTTTGTGTAAATTCGTTGAAACTTATAAGATTTATAAGATTTAAACAGGGACGAAACCATGTTTAGACGTTCGAGTAAAACTACTAGTTGACCGTTAAATTACCAAATCAAATAATTTTTTTATTTTTTGAAAATTTGGCAATAACATTACAAAGGATGGATCTTGACCTCCTTACAGTTTTTTCATCGAGAAATATTTTTTAAAAATCGAATAGTGAGTATGACAATCGTCACACAAATAGTGAGTATGACAACTTGGGTGTGTATGTCAATTATAAATATAATGAAATATGACTACCTGGGGAAAGTTGGGTAAAAATCGTCACAAAAATAGTCAGTATGACTACTTGGATGTGTATGAATTTTAGTTTAAAATTTGGCATTTTTTCTATTTTTATGTAATTTATTTTACAAACTTGTTAAAATGGGAGAAAATCAAAAAAATAAAAAATTAGGTAAAGTTGGGTAATAATCGTCACACAAATAGTAAGTATGACTACTTGGGTATGTATGAATTTTAGTTCAAAATTTGGTATTTTTACTATTTTTATTTAATTTTTTAAATTTGGCATTGTTTAGGGGTTGTAGTCAAACTACTAGTTGACCGTCAAATTACCAAATTAGATAAATTTTTCTTTTTTGAAATTTTGGCAATAACGTTAGAAAGGATGGATCTTGACCTCCCTATCCTTGTTTCGTCGAGAAATATTTTAAAAAAAATCGAAACACGAAACCCGGATAAAACCCTATTTAAGGGTTCGAGTCAAAGTACTAGTTGACCATCAAATTAACAAATCAGATATTTTTTTATTTTTTGAAAATTTGGCAATGACATTATAAAGGATGGATCTTGACCTCCGTATGGTTGTTTCATCAAGAAATATTTTTTTAAAATTTAATACACGAAACTCGGACGAAACCCTATTTAGGTGTTCGAGTTAAACTACTTGTTGACCGTCAAATTACCAAATTAGATAATTTTTTATTTTTTGAAATTTTGGAAATAACATTAAAAAGGATGGATCTTGACCTTCGTATGCTTGTTTCATCGAGAAATATTTTTTAAAAAATCGAAACACGAAACCCGGACGAAACCCTGTTTAGGGGTTCGAGTCAAACAATTAGATGACCGTCAAATTACCAAATCAGATAATTTTTTTATTTTTTGAAATTATGGCAAGAACAATAGAAAGAATGGATCTTGACCTCCGTATGGTTGTTTCTTGAAGAAATAGTTTTTAAAAATTCAAAACATGAAACCCGGACGAAACCCTATTTAGGTGTTCGAGTCAAATGACTAGTTGACCGTCAAATTACCAAATCAGATAATTTTTTTATTTTTTGAAATTTTGGCAATAACATTATAAAGGATGGATCTTGACGTCCGTATGCTTGTTTCGTCGAGAAATATTTTTTAAAAAATCGAAACACGAAACCCGGACGAAACCCTGTTTTGGGGTTCCAGTCAAACTACTAGTTGATCGTCAAATTACCAAATCAAATATTTTTTTTTTTGAAATTTTGGTAGTACCATTAAAAAGGATGGATCTTGACATCCAGATAGATGGATCGTCGATAATAATTTTTTTTTTGATTCAAAATGTCTAACCATAAACTATCCTTAAATCATAAGTAAAAATCCTAACTCAAACTTCGTTCACTAACAATCTTTAGTTTTCTAAAAGATTTTGATTTTTTACAATTTATTTTTCATCCAATTTTTTTTCTATACTTCCTCACACAATAATAAAAATATTTCATAATAAACTTATAATTTATTTATATATCTCGATATTATTATATCTTTTTTTATTTTATTTACTGATCAAAACAAACCAATATTGGTAGGTTTTGATGTGAGCCGGAAATTCAATTTTTTCACGAAATTTTATGTGAAAATCTGCGGGAAATTCAACTTTTTCACGAATTTTTTAGCGAAAATCTGTTGATCAATTCCGACCAATATTGGTAGGAAATGCCCCTGGTAAAATAAAATTAATTTTCTTTTTTTATTAATCTAAAAATAAGATGGAATAGGTTGATGACGTGGAAGGCCAAAATGTGCATGCACTCATTTCCGACCAACATTAGTAGGAAATGCCTCTCACAAAATAAAATTATTTTTCTTTTAAAATATGAGGGATTATGACGTGGAAGGTGGGGTCCTTTCGTCGTCAAAACGCAACCAAAACCGACCAATATTGGTATGTTTTGATTGAGCGGGAAATTCAACTTTTTCACGAATTTTTTGGCGGAAATCTGCTGATCAATTCCGACCAATATTGGTCGGTTTTGATGTGAGTGGGAAATTCAACTTTTTGACCAAATTTTTGGCGGAAATCGATGTGGATTGTGGGACCAATTTGCAGCCAAAATCGACCAAGAGTTGATCAAAACCGACCAACATTGGTAGGTTTTGATTTCCGACCAAGAATTGGTAGGAATTGATGCTTACGTGTACAGATCTTGGGTCCAACACACCATTTCCGACCAAACTCGTGCTTGGTCGGTTTTGCTCACTCATTTCCGACAAAAAATTTTTGGTCAGATTTGCTTGGTCGGTTTTGACCTTTTTTCTTGTAATGAGTTTTTATGAGTTATTTTTGTATGAGCTAATTTTTTAAAATAATATGCAAAATCCAAAAATCAAAAAGGGACGAAGGTAGAAATGTATTTTTCTATTTACTTTTTCTATTTTTTTGGAATAATTAGAACCTTGCAAGTTACAAATGAATATCTGTCAGAATTGAATCCAAAGCTGGGAGGAATTGAGTTATCATGTTTACCTTTATTTTTTGTAATATATTACAAGAATCAATTATATTTATGCAATTAAAAAAAATAACACATATTCTACTAAGAAAATTATTTAACTGGGCTAAGATATCACCATCTCAATTACACAAAAAAATAATTTCTTTATTAATGAAAATTCCAACAAGTTATTTTTTTTTATTAATAATTAAAATAATAAATGCATTTTGCATATAATATTCTTTTCTTAATGAATTACTACAGTATCATTTATATTTATAATCTCATTAAATGAAAGTTTTGCATTATCTCTAATGAAAATTTGAATTCTATGGGGCCAAATTCAATAAAAATATATTATCACCAGCCATTGCTTGTGATCATCAACTTTTGCTACATTTTGCCATAGCAGTATAGCACTACCAAACTCCAAATTGCATGCACTGCAACAAATATAACAGCTGCATATTAAATTACATTCCTTTTTGAATATAATATTAGATTCCTCTCAATTTATTCTACATACGTTTCACATCATCCCACCCCCCACTGAAGCCCTATAAATAGTACTCTAGTCTCCTCTGAGATTTTGCGTCCTGAATCTCCTGTTTCCTCTCTCAAGCCTTACATATTTGCTCTGAGTCTTCATTTTTTCCCTCTAAAGTTTTTATTATAATGGCTTTCAACAATCAAATTCCCAACCAAAGCCAAGCCCCTGCTATCCCCAACCTCTCCACAACTGAGCAGCTCTCTCTCGAGTACTCTCAGTTGTACTCTGACATTGATATTCGAAGGGCGAATTTGCAGCAGTATCTCCAGGCGCAGGTTGAAATTAATTGTCATTGTGCCTTCTGTTTTCTCTTCAACTTTTGCAAAGAAGTAATAAAAACGAATTGGTTTTTGATTATTATTAATTAATTTATTAATATCGAAAAATTGTATTTGCAAGCACAACACCAAGTACATTTTAATATAACCAGATAATGAAAAACTCAAATGAAATTACTGGAATTGTTGAATTGGTGTACCCTGGTTTTCTTCTCATCCTTCAGATACAGCTTTATTTTTTAATGTTTCATCAATCATGATACATATACAAATTATTTATGCAGCACGTCCAGACTCTGAACACAGTCAATACTGAACATGCGTACCAGGAGATGCTTGTCCTGAATTATGCATCGAGACTCGTGGGTGTAATCCACGAGAAAGAGGAGGCGTTGGCCTCTGTACTGCATGCTAATTCAGAGCTCCAGAGGCGGGTGACGGATTCTGAACCTAAAGTGAAAGCACTGCAGGAAAGGTTGGTGGAGAAAGAAGCGACTGTGGCTAACCTCGCCCAACAACTGGAGACGATGAGAAGGATGGCTAATGAACCTGATGCAGGTTCTTCATGTGGTGAGGTTTCTTCCAAACAAGGAGCAGATGGAGAGGAGTAGAGCATGCTCCTAATTTATGTTATTTTGTTAAGTTTTTCTTTATTAATGGTTGTAAAATGATCATACATATGATCATACCTCTTTGTATGAATTTCATTTTCTATTTTCCTTTTGAAAATTTTCCATACGTATGTTGTTTTAATATTATAAGGTAGCACCTCTCAAAACAAAAAATTATTATAAAGAAATAGTAATTTTGCAAATAAACATATGAACTGTAACATCATGTAATTTGGATATATAATATTATTATAATACGAGAAAAATGTTACTACAGTTAACTTTATAAGAATTTCCTAAAGTTAAGCTTTAAAATAATGTGATTGTTAATTACCTTTTATTTATAAGGGCTCTGGTGTCTTTTTATTTGGGAAACTATGTGATGCGTTTCATTTGAGTGGTTAACTTTAGAAAATTCTCCTATAGTTATCATTAAGCCCTTATAATATTACTTTCAAAATCTATAACATTAATCTATCAAGATATTGTAGTGGGTATGGCAAGACAAGCATCACCTCATTTTAGTCCTTTACATTGTGTTTTCAAAATACATTTTAAAAAGAATTATCTTTCTCATAAGAAATTAGTTCTTTTTTAATATTTGTGTTCAAATATTTTTCTTTTTGGAAAGATAGTGGGTGGAAGAAAAAATGAGTTTTGAAATTTTTTTGCTACGTTAATATTACACATGAAATGTAAGTGGTAACATAGAAAATAATTTGTGTTCTTAAAATATAATTTATAATTGAATATTGTTTCGAAATGAAATCAAAGATATTTTAATTTAACTATTTTAACTACAAATTTTTTAAGTACATAACTATAATTATCATAATTATTTTAATTGTTAATTTTTCTCCATCTTCACACTTTAATGCATTCTTAAAAATTATAACAAGATATTATATTTTCTTTCAGAAAATTATAACATTATACTATTTACCATTAGTCTTTATTTATGGTCAAAATATTTGAACTTGTGTAAAATATGATTTCATTTTGTGCTAACTTGTGAATGTATCATTATCAATAGATTATAAAATATGTTTGCATTTAGTACTGACTAAAAGTCATAACCATGACAAGTGTATATATATCAATATCACCCAATACATGCATAATCATAAAATATTAAATAATGAAAATAACCAATAATTTAGATTGGACCACTTGTTAGAAGACCGAAATAAGCATGAAGTAACCACAAATTATATGTCACTTATTATATTTACTTTGAAAATTATGCTATTCATATTTTTTAAATTTGAATACATCATCTACATAGTGGGGGGGTGATATTTGTGAAAAAATCAATTAAAAATAACAAATAAATAAATCTTGCTTACATTTTTTTTATATTCAAAGCTGAATAGTATATTTACAAATACTTTATTTTATTATGAAATGTTAGACTAGCTACTACAAATAATAATAACCAATATATAAATTTTAGGTTAGAGAGCCCATATATATTAGGTCACAAATGCACAAAATAATAGAGTACGGAAGACATCTTAGACTTCCACATTTATTGGTCATAGATTATATACGACCTAATAAATTTAGAAATTATTGATTAATTTTAAAATAATAATTATGAGAACTTCTATCTCAAATTAATGAGTGAAGTGAAACCTTTTTTTCTATATCATTATCGAGATTAAATGTTGTTATTCTTGTATAAAACTCTATTAATATATAAGATTATATAAGTTTACACGTAGAACATACATATATTTACGGTACTCATATAATTGAACAACAAAAGTGTAAATATAATAAAAATGTACATAATTTCACAATTTCACATTATTGAATTTTCTAGCAATCAGAATTTTAAAGGTAAGAATTTCTCATTTTTAGTTAAAATATTAAAAGAAAAGAACTTTTTTTATGTAGATCAACATTTTATCCCAAAATTATATATAATAATTTAGATCTCTACTTCACATGCCACCCCACGGTTAAACCTTCAATAAAATAATATGCTATATAATGATAACATTTATTAGGTAATTTATTTTTCTAGTCTCATTTGAACTAGTAGAACAAAATTATAATTTTGCTAAATGCATGAAAAAAGTTTTTAAAAATTTTAACAGACCAAAAAAAAAATAAGGATGTAATTACTAAATTATATAAAATGATGCTGATTTTTTTTTAAAAAAAAAAGAAATATTCCCACTTTCCACAAAATTCAAACTAATATCATTCTTAATACTTCTTAGCATACACAACTTTTCCATCTTATTATATTAAATAATTATTTGCTGCATTTATTATGGGTTCCTTTTTGTCCTGGTGGTTTTTATTTTTTTTCTTTTATCGTTTTTTGGTACATTGCATGTAGTTCATAAACAGCTTCATCTTTCCGGACGATATTTATAACCAATTTTGATGCTACTTTTCGCATTCTGAAATATATGCCTGTCTTTGATTCATTAAATGACTAGACATATTATCTTATATCCGGATGATAGCATAATATTTGCATAAAATAATGTTACATGTAGTGCATAAACAATTTTATCTTCCTTTGATGATGATAACAATATATAAATATTACTCCCACCGTTGTCCAATTTGAGTCAAATTGATCGATTTTTGACCAAGATTAAAAGCTGTCCTCCTATTTATTTAAAAAATGGAAAAGTACTTATTAAAATAGGTATACTTTACAATGATATAACTTTTTTTATGTTTTTTTAAATATACAATATATGTAAATTTCCGTCAAATATCAATTTGACCATTGAAAAGTCAAACTGTAGGACGGAGGGATTAGGTTAGAGAGCGTATAAATATTAGTCCACGAATGCACAAATACTAGAATAGGGTGCGGAAGACATCTAAGACATCCACATTTAATTGGTCACCATTAGGTTAGATAAGATTGAAATATTGCGGCGTTTAGTCAAACCTAAAATCTATTTTGTAAGTCAGAAATCCTTTATATATATTATATGCCAACAAGGAGTTTCAAGCTATTTAGTAATTTACTAATTTGTCCTTTCATTTAAATTTACTAATTTGTCCTTCCATCATATTAATAATAAAAAAAATGTTTGTGGTGGGAATTGAACTCATGACCTTTATGCAAAGAAAAGATTATTTTCACATCTCCAACCACTACACCAAAGAAGTTTTTAGAACTTTTTAGTAACTCATTAAATACATACTTCAAGAACTCATCTGTTATAATGTTCAATATTTGCCAAATTGTTCATCGGACTAATCGAAACTTTTGCGAGCAAAGTTCAAGTTTTAAATGACTCGATTCTTGAGGTTCGCGAGACTAATCGAACTTTTAATATTTACAATTTATAAATATTATAATAGTAAAAAATGGTAGTCGAGGAGGAAAAATATAAATTGACAAATATGATGTCGTCGAAGTCAGAATTAAGAAAGGTACTGAGTGGCTGAAAATTGGTCAAAAAAAAAAAAGCAAAGTGAGGAGGTAGGTGACGGAAAATAAGTAGACGTCTATGTCAAGTAGGTAAACGGGCGGAAGTGAAAATAAATCTATACAATATTATTATAATATTTCTCTTTTTTAACAATTATATCTATATATTAGTCAAATGGCCAAATAATGTTTATTATTAAATTGTTACATTGATGAATGAAGTGTATAACATATTTTAACTCGGTATCATTATAATACTTTATTTTATGTATGAAAGGTACTGAGGTGGCCGAAAATTGGTAAAAAAAAAAATCGAAGTGAGGAGGTAGGTGACGGAAAATTAGTAGAAGTTATCTCAATTAGGTAAACGGGCGGAAGTGAAAATAGATATATAAAAATTTATTATAATATTTTTCTTTTTCAACAATTATGTCTATATTAGTCGAATGGCCAGAATACAAAACATGATAAATAAGGTGTAAAACATATTTATACTCGATATCAGTATAATATTTTATTTTAAGTATATTTGCACTATATCGGTTAATCCTATTATCATCGGGTAATTTATAGATTGATTAACAAAATAGATTAAAATATTAAAAATAAGAAATAATTTACATAAGGGACTTGGATTTGCTAAAAAATGTCAATATGGTTTTGATATCTATTGTCCCTCGCACTTTATTTTTGCAGCATTTTCGTAATATGCTTATGTTATTAACTTCATACAAAATGAGTTTTGCAACCATATATAAGATAGTAATTTTTACTAATTTTAATAATTTATGCCATTCATATACTCATAAATTTATGCTCACGTTTATTTTTATGATTTATTAGGGATAAAATCATTAAAATATTTTCACATATAATATTAAAAAATGGTAGTCGGGGAGGGAAAATATAAATTGACAAATATGATGTCGTCGAAGTCAGAATTAAGAAAGGTACTGAGTGGCTGAAAATTGGTCAAAAAAAAAAATCAAAGTGAGGAGGTGGGTGACGAAAAATAAGTAGACGTCTATGTCAAGTAGGTAAACGGGCGGAAGTGAAAATAGATCTATAAAATTTTATTATAATATTTCTCTTTTTTAACAATTATATCTAGATATTAGTCAAATGGCCAGATTATGTTTATTATTAAATTGTTACATTGATGAATGAAGTGTATAACATATTTTTACTCGGTATCATTATAATATTTTATTTTATGTATGAAAGATACTGAGGTGGCCGAAAATTGGTAAAAAAAAAAATCAAGTGAGGCGGTAGGTGACGGAAAATTAGTAGAAGTTATCTCAAGTAGGTAAACGGGCGGAAGTAAAAATAGATATATAAAAACTTATTATAATATTTCTCTCTTTTAACAATTATGTCTATATTAGCCGAATGGCCAGAATACAAAAAATGATAAATAAGGTGTAAAACATCTTTATACTCGATATCGGTATAATATTTTATTTTAAGTATATTTGCACTATATCGGTTAATCCTATTATCATCGGGTAATTTATAGATTGATTAACAAAATAGATTAAAATATTAAAAATAAGAAATAATTTACATATGGGATTTGGATTTGGTAAAAAATGTCAATATGGTTTTGATATCTATTGTCCCTCGCACTTTATTTTTGCAGCATTTTCGTAATATGCTAATGTTATTAACTTCATACAAAATGAGTTTTACAACCATATATAAGATAGTAATATACCAATTTCACTTGAATTTTAAACTCCAATGCGAGTTTCAACCCGCTGTGAGACTAATAAACTCGAAAATTGCTGATATATACAATGTCTTATGATTACGGATGTGTTATATGTATTTTTTATGACAAAATGACAGTTTGTAACCCCTATGTATATGGGTTTTGTCAAATTGGTCCAGATTTACATTTTTTAGCACTTTGCAACCCTTATCTTCAAATCTCGCTTCATATTACAACCCCTCCCGTCTAATTGACCTATTTTACAAGCAAAAATTAGTCAAAAACCTCTATACATAAGGGGTACAAACTGTCATTTTTGAAGATAGGGGTTGTAATATGAAGCGAGATTTGAAGATAGGGGTTGCAAAGTGCTAAAAAACGTAAATCTGGACAAATTTGACAAAATCCATATACATAGGGGTTACAAACTGTCATTTTGTCTTTTTTTTTTATTTTTCGGCTATCATTTTGCTGTTACCTCAAATTAAAATGATATTCGGGATGCTTCATTATCGTAGTTATGTCTATCTTATTTTCATAGATTGAATTTTATTGTACATATGAACTTTTACAACATAATTCAGTCGGTGCATACATTAACACATCTCATTTTAAAAATCCGTTATGAGTTATGACACTTTAATTTTAGTTACTCGTGTATTTTGTTGAATTTGTACATGTCTAAATATGGATTGTCTTGAAATTTGAGATATTACCTTGGGATTTTGAAAGTTCACTTCTGAGAACAGATATATAGTACAATGTATTTGAAGAAAAGATTTTTTATGGTCAATTTGCTATTGAAAGGATACATCTGCGATGGTCAAATACCATGATCTTAGAAAAGCACACATCACATATTTATTTTGAACGTGCACAACTATTAGAATAAATTTGTTATTCTCCTTATTCTCCGAAATTGGTCGGAGAAAAGGATCCAAAATTGTAATGTGCGCTGAAATCCAAAATTGGAAATATGCGCTGAGATTTTATTAACAGAACTATATGACTCTATTATTTTTATTTTTTCGTCACATTACATTATTTCTTACAATATTAAATTAGAAATAATATAATATTTAATTCTTCATCCACCCAAAATAAATAAGCCATTTCTCATGTATTTCAATACAACAAGATTATTGTGGTAATACTTGGCATTTAATTAACTCTTACTTATAGCTTTCAGTCGGTCATTTTTCTTACACTAACCAAACATAACTAAAAATGTAACTTTCGCGGTTCAGAATCTAATAATATTTTGAAACTATAACATCTAAAATAGATCGAAATACGTAAAGTAGACTAATACAATAAAATTCTATGAATTATTATATGGCCCGTGCTTTGCACGGGCTATCATGCTAGTTATTAATTAAATCTAAAATATTAATTATGAGGAATTCTATCTCCAACTAATTAATGATCAAATGAAGTGGAACATTTTTTCTATATCATCAAGATTAAATGTAATTCATAAGAATATATAAGGTTACACATACAACATGCATATATTTATTGTACTCATATACTTTAAACAACAAAAGAGTAAATATAATAAAAATGTACAAAAATTTCACAATTTCATATTATTGAGTTTTCTAGCAATCAAATTTTAAAAGTAAAAATATTTGAAATATTGTTATTTTTACTTAAAACATTAAAAGAAAAAAACGTGTTTGTGTAGATTGTCATTTTAATCCCAAATTGTATATAATAATTAGATTAATGCACTACTTTTAAACCTATTGTTGTGGAATAAAAACTAGGTTACGATTTGTAATTAATGCTAGGGTGGTTGAGCTTCGAGCTTTAATGGTTGTTTCCGTGTTACGAGACTGATCGGTCCTCACAGAGTGCCTACGTATCTCATTATTGAGAATCAAGCCAGGACGTAGTTCTAGGTGATGGTGCCCTCGTGGCTATGGCGGTGAGAGCTCACCTAGGACGTAGTGGCTTGTATGTCCTTATTCGAGGATTAAGCCAAAACGTGGTGGGTAACGTAAGGAGCTGTGTCCAAAACGTAAGTGACGTATTGAGCTCTGCCCAAAAACGTGGTGCTGAGATGAGGGGTTAGACCCTTTATATAGGCTGAGAAGCCCTAGAATTATGGTAGGAGTCAGAGACTTGGTAGACAAGTCTTCCTTGAGGAAGGTTTAGATCTATTCCTTATAGGAATCAGTTTCCATGTTGAATTGGATGCCTTGGTGGCTAAGTCTGGTGGAAATAATATCCTTATCCAACTCTTATTGCTGAGCTGTTTATTACCCCCAATATTAATTACGAAATTAATATTATAATTGGGGTTTTGGGCCCATCTGGTGGGCCCCACATTTGGACCATTCTTGGCCTAATTAATGCCATATTGAATGTGTCTTTAGGGCTTATTTTCAGCCCATATCATTTGCCCCCCAACTTCTAGGAAAACTGATCAGGCTTTCCTTGAAGTTTTACTTGTCTAACTCGAGACTCGGGTCAGGGTTTATCTTTGATATCGTTTTGATGTAAAGCGTGGAGAGACCGACGCGTTTACAACGATGTTAGATTATGCCAACAACATCGAACGGTGCTAGACGGCACTAAACGACACTAAATGGTTCTAAACAGCCTTAAACGACGTTTAAACGATGTTTAAACCACGCTAAACGGCGATAAACGGTGCTAAACGGCACTAATACGACACTAAACGGTGCTAAACAGCCTTAAACGACGTTTAAACAATGTTAAACGACGCCAATTGGCGATAAACGGTACTAAACGGTACTAATACGACACTAAACGGTGCTAAACAGCCTTAAACGACGTTTAAACGATGTTAAACGACGCTAAACGGCAATAAACGGTGCTAAACGGCACTAAACGACACTAAACGGTGTTAAACAGCCTTAAACGACGCTTAAACGATGTTAAACGACGCTAAACGGCGATAAACGGTGCTAAACGGCACTAATACGACACTAAACGGTGCTAAACAGCCTTAAACGACGTTTAAACAATGTTAAACGACGCTAATCGGCGATAAACGGTGCTAAACGGCACTAAACGACACTAAACGGTGCTAAACAGCCTTAAACGACGTTTAAACGATGTTAAACGACGCTAAACGGTGATAAACGGTGCTAAACGGCACTAATACGACACTAAACGGTGTTAAACAGCCTTAAACGACGTTTAAACGATGTTAAACGACGCTAAACGGCGATAAACGGTGCTAAACGGCACTAATCGACACTAAACGGTGCTCTGAAAACCATCCGAAAAAATTGAGATTTAGGTCCAGAAACTACTTGAGATTTGCTGAAAAATCAAGATTCAGGACCACGAACTAACCCGCGATCGGCCGGATCGAGGGCTAGCTCGTGGTCGGCTAGCACCTGGTCGGCCGAAGGGCCTTGATCCAAGGTGATCGGCCAGAGGCTGGTCGGCTAGGGATCCAGAAGCTGGATCTCAATCCTAGGGATTCAGAAGCTGGATCTCGATCTCTAATTTAGTATTTTGGTCACCCGTGACTTTCAAGGATCCAGAAGCTGAAAGGGATTCAGAAGCTGGATCTCGATCTCTAATTTAGTATTTTGGTCACCCATGACTTTCAAGGATCCAAAAGTTGAATCTCGATCCTAGGGATTCAGAAGCTGGATCTCGATCTCTAATTTAGTATTTTGGTCACCCGTGACTTTCAAGGATCCAGAAGCTGAATCTCGATCCTTGGGATTTAGAAGCTGAATCTCGATCTCTAATTTAGTATTTTTGGTCACCCGTGACTTTCAAGGATCCAGAAGCTGAATCTCGATCCTAGGGATTCAGAAGCTGGATCTCGATCTCTAATCGAGGGATAGTTCGTGGTCGGCTAGCACCTGGTCGGCCGAGGGGCCTTGATCCAAGGTGATCGGCCAGAGGCTGGTCGGCTAGGGATCCAGAAGCTGGATCTCGATCCTAGGGATTCAGAAGCTGGATCTCAATCTCTAATTTAGTATTTTGGTCACCCGTGACTTTCAAGGATCCAGAAGCTGAATCTCGATCCTAGGGATTCAGAAGCTGGATCTCGATCTCTAATTTAGTATTTTGGTCACCCGTGACTTTCAAGGATCCAGAAGCTGGATCTCGATCCTAGGGATTCGGAAGCTGGATCTCGATCTCTAATTTAGTATTTTGGTCACCCGTGAGTTTCAAGGATCCAGAAGCTGGATCTCGATCCTAGGGATTCAGAAGCTGGATCTCGATCTCTAATTTAGTATTTTGGTCACCCGTGACTTTCAAGGATCCAGAAGCTGGATCTCGATCCTAGGGATCCAGAAGCTCGATTTTGATCTCTAACGGCCTGATTCCTTCGTGGTCGGCCGGGAGGTGGTCGGCCAAACGGCCCGAATCCTTCGTGGTCGGCCGGGAGGTGGTCGGCCAAGGATCAAGAAGCTGGATCTCGATCCTAGGGATCCAGAAGCTCGATCTTGATCTCTAATTTAGTATTTTGGTCACCCGTGACTTTCAAGGATCCAGAAGCTGGATCTCGATCCTAGCATCTTCTTGACTCGATACGGCCCTTCCCAATTAGGGGCTAGCTTTCCCTTCTGACCAATTCCAGAAGCTTCTATCTTCTCTAGAACCAGTTCGCCTTGCCGAAAGAACCTCTCCTTAACCCTTCGGTTGTAGTGGAAGGATGCTCTCTTCTGATGCTCTGCATTCCGGGCATTTGCTTCGTCCCTAACATCATCAATTAGGTCTAGCGCAAGCTTCATGCCTTCTTCATTAGTCTCTTGCTCATACGCCTCAACTCGAGGTGATGCATGCATGATCTCTAGGGGCACAACTGCCTCGGCTCTATAAGCTAACAAAAAATGGGGTCGCTCCAGTTATCACTTTACAAGTGGTTCGATATGCCCAAAGTATAGGCAGTAACTCATCCACCCAAGTGTTTCTTGAGCGTTCGACCCTTTTCTCCAGTCCATCAAGGATTATCCGATTGGCTATCTCTGCCTGTCCATTAGCTTGCAGGTGTGCTACTGAAGTAAAATGAAGATCAATAACATTTTCCTCACAGTACTTCTTGAATTCTTCATTGTTGAATTGCGTCCCATTATCCGTCACAAGGATTCACGGGATTCCATATCTACAGATCACGTTCTCCCAAAAGAACTGGGAAACTTTCTTGGTGGTTATCTTGGCTAGGGGTTTAGCCCCAATTCACCTAGTGAAGTAGTCGATAGCTACTATCAAAAACTTTCTTTGTGCAGATGCTACGGGAAAGGGAACAAGTATATCCATTCCCCACATTGCAAACAGAATAGGGGAGCTGATCGAGGTCAACGTCTCAGGCGGCTGCCTTACAATCAGAGCGTGCTTTTGGCACCTCTCACATCTCTTAACATAATCTTTTGCATCAGCCAACATCTCTGGCTAATAGAATCCTAGACGAGGGATCTTGTGAGCTAGGGCTCTGCCCCCCAAGTGTTGTCCACAGATCCCTCCATGAACTTCTTCCAATGCTTCTTTTGCCTCATGGGGCCTTAAACACTTCAGGTATGGGATGACAAACGATCTCTTGTAGAGAATGCCTTCGATCAGGGCGTATCTCAATGCTCTTACTGACAACTTTCGTGCCCCCAAGGCATCGTCAGGAAGCCATCCAGTTTTAAGGTGAGCTTTGATGGGATCCATCCAACAGCTTCCTAGATTAATTGGTGCTATCAACTTAGAGTTGATGGACGGGGCCTTCAAGACCTGGAAGTAAACACTCCCTGCGTAATTCTCTATTTCAGAGGAAGCAAATTTTGACAAGGCATCAGCCTTAACGTTTTCCTCTCTTGGGATGTGCTCCACATAGCATTCCTCAAATTGGGTTATAACACCCTTCACGATCCTTAGATATTTTGCCATGGTTTCATCCTTGGCCTCAAACTCGCCATTCACTTGTGATACTACAAGCCTTGAGTCTCCCCAGACCTTGAGATTCTTGACCCTCATGATTCTTGCCTAGCCTAAGCCAGCTATCAATGCCTCATGTTCAGCTTCATTGTTGGTAGTAGGAAAGTCCAACTTCAAAGCATATTCGACTGTGAACCCATCGGGGCTTTGCAACACTAAGCCTGCGCCACTAGATTTTGTTTTTGATGCTCCATCAAAATAGAGCACCCAATATTCCTTCTGATCAGGTTCAAGTTCTCCATCTTTATCTTGCTTCTCAGGGGTTGTTATTATCTCCTGCCCTCCGACTTCTTGGTTGCTAATGGTGCATTCAACCACGAAGTCAGCCAATGGCTGTTCAAGGCTTATACGTGATGTCAAATTCTCCAAGTTCGATCGCCCACTTGATTAGCCTTCCACTAGCCTTTGGCTATGCAATATGTTTCTCAACCGTTGGTCCATTAGGACTTCAATCTTATGTGCCTAGAAGTACGGGCGTAACTTCCTCGAGGCTGTTATTAAAGCCAAGGCGAACTTTTCAATGGGAGAGTAATTCAGCTCAGCCCCGTGCAACACCTTGCTCACATAATAGATAGGTTTCTGGACCTTCTTTTCTTCTCGAATAAGAACGGCGCTCTACGCTTGCTCGGATATCGCCAGGTATAGATAAAGGGTCTCCCCGGGACTAGGTTTGGCCAACAATGGGGCTTCAACCATGTACTTCTTCAGTTGTTCAAAGGCCTCTTGGCTCTCAGAGGTCCACTCAAAATTTTTCACCTTCTTCAATGCTTGAAAGAACGGCAAGCATTTGTCACCAGACTTGGAGATGAATCTTCCTAAAGCCGCTACCCGGCCTGTCAACTTCTGTACATCTCTTATAGAGCGTGGTGGCTCCATGTCTAAGATTGCCTTAATCTTGTCAGGGTTGGCCTCTATGCCTCTCTTTGAAACCATCAGACCCAAAAATTTTCCTGATCCAACGCCAAAGGCACACTTGGCTGGATTCAACATCATTTTGTGGTGCCTCAGCACTTCGAATGCCTCTCTGAGGTGCTTAATGTGGTCTGCCTTGAACAGGCTCTTGACTAGCATGTCATCAACATAGACCTCCATGGTTTTTCCAATCAGATGGGCGAATATCTTATTCACCAGTCGTTGGTAAGTAGCTCCTGCATTTTTTAGACCGAAAGCCATAACAAGATAGCAGAAAACACCAAAGTCAGTTATGAAAGATACCTTAGGGACGTCATCCTTATGCATCTTAATCTGATTGTAGCCGCTGAACCCATCCATGAAGCTCAGCATCTCATGTCCAGCTGTGGCATCTATTAACATGTCTATCCTTGGTAAAGGGAAGCAATCCTTAGGGCATGCATCATTCAAGTCGGTGAAGTCTATACACATCCTCCACTTACCGTTGGCTTTCTTGACCATCACAGGGTTAGCCAACCATTCTGGAAACTGAATTTCTTCAATAAACCCAGCTTCTAAGAGCTTTTCCACTTCTTGCTTTATGGCTTCTTGCCTTTCAGGTGCAAAGTTCCTCTTCTTCTGCTGTATTATCTTTCGATTAGGATCAACATTCAATCTGTGAGTTATGAGTTGGGGATCAATCCCCGGCATATCAGCTGCTGTCCAGGCAAACACATCGCTATTTTCTTGCAAGAATGCTATCAATTTGCCCTTTAGGGGTTCCTTCAGAGAGGCTCCTATATAAGTCACCTTCTCAGGGTCGCCTAGCTCCAGAGGAATAGGTATTAAGTCCTCCGCTGGCTTTCCTCTGTGTTCATCATCACCACGGACATCCATGTCTTCGATCGGAAGTACCTGCCCCCCGATTCCATCAGCCCTTAACGCGGATACATAACAACTTCTTGCCATCTTCTGATCACCCTTTTGTTCTCCAACACCATTCCTGGTTGGAAACTTAATCTTCATGTGATATGTGGAGGCCACAGCCTTGAATGCATGAAGTCCAGTTTTAATATCAGTTTTAATATATTGTTACACCATTGATCTTACATTAAATTTTCTCCTACTTCTTGCAGTCAGGAAAGGTGTATCTTCAGAGATGCAATTCTCCAAATACAGCAGCTTCCTCGTGTTATACATCTCCTGTGTATGTTATCTGCTCCTACAAGTTATACATCTCCCGTGTTAACTGATGCCATATCTCCTGCTCTTAATCGGGAAACTGAGGGTTTTGATGCACCGTCCCTTATAGCATCTGCTGCGTCGAGCCAGATTGCTGTTCTTGTTAATACAACATTGCAACAGTTAAGTAATTACATCTCCATTGTAATGAAGAAGCTGTGTTAGATGTTGGAAGTGCAATGTGCTCTCCCGATTTTTCATGTAACTCGGCATATCAGGTGACTTGCATTGTTCGGGGCAGTGGTCGTGCTCAGGTTGTTGGCATAGATGGCAAACGTGTTCTAAAAACAGCTGTCGAGGCTGGTAATCTGTTCATTGTGCCAAGGTTCTTTGTGGTGTCAAAGATTGGTAATCCTGAAGGCCTGGAATGGTTTTCTATCATATCGACACCAAAGTAAGAATTGATTAATTAGTAGCTTACTAGGTTTCTCACACTATTATATTGGCACTCAACTATCAGTCCACGTATTTTACGTCATGTTATTTTAGCAAGATTTAGCTAGTATAAGTTCTAATTTCTTGTGACATTTGCTCTTATTGTAGTCCGGTATTTGCCCATCTAGCTGGAAGCATTGGTGCGTGGAAGGCCTTGTCTCCTCAAGTTCTCCAGGCATCATTCAATGTGGGTTCAGATGTGGAGAAGCAGTTCCGCTCCAAAAGGACCTCAGATGCCATCTTCTTCCCTCCCCCTAAGTGAAGAGCTGCTGCTCTCGTCTTCTTTCAGTCATTTAGAGCTCTATTAGCTAACAATCTTGTTAAATATGCAAGTAGTTTAGGTTTTATTATTTCTAAAATAATGTTTGCCATGGATGTTGGCTGAACGAAGTTTGTTTCCCTGGTTTTTGCATATTATTGTTGAATATATTAGGTTTTTATGTTGGCATACAACATTGCTTAATTTTGAAAACCGATGTTAATACAAAATACAACAACAGGTATAAATAATAAACCGATGTGAAAGGTATCATTCGTAAAAAATTAACTAGTGAAACCGATGTCTTTATAGTATCTTACATCGGATATTCTAATAAATGCGATGTCTAACAGTATCTTTAACATCGGTCCTAAATTTGAACTGATGATAAATTACCTCTTAGACATCGTTACCGTAATAGTTATCGATGTCAATGTCTATTTCTAACTTGTGTGTTACATGTTTAAGTGGCTCTAACCTTGATAATATAACAATATTGAAGTTGCCAATATTACAAAATTTTATAAACTAGTAATAGATTCAGGGCAAAGACATCAGAAATAGACTTAAAAGCGATGTATAAATAAGTATTAGACATCGGTGAAAAACCGATGTCTAATACTCCAGACTTTTAACATCACACGCGAAGACATCGGTTTCTGTACAAAAAAGACATCGGTTTTTAACCGATGTCTATTGACATATTTCCAGTAGTGATGTAGTGCTTAAACGATTTCATCTTTTAATATGAATAAGCAATTCTGATGTTGCTTTAAGTATCAATATGACTTTGATTCATTAAATAACTCAAAATATTATCTTATATCCAGAAGTATGTCTGTTTTTGATTCATTAAATGAGTAGACATATTATCTTATATCCAAATGATATGCATAAGATAATGCTACATAATGTGCTTAAAATGTTTCATCTTTAGATATACATAAGCAATTTTTTGCTGCTTTAAGCATCAATATGATGTTGATTCATTAAATGACTCAAAATATTTGATAAAGTATGGAGAGAAAAGTGAAAAAGTAGAATAATATTATAATCAAACTTGTTTTCAGTTCCAATAAAAGAGGGCTTATATAGCCAATAAATAAACAGTAATAAAGGAAATTATCATATCAAAGGAAACGATTACAATAATGAAACTATCCAATAATAATATTATATATGTTAACATCCCCCTTAACTCACGATGGAAAATTGGGAGTTTGCCAAACAAAAAATGGAGCCACGAATCCAAACGAAATCAAAGTTGCAACTGCAAAACAAAAACATCCAAACGAATCCAAGAAATGGAATCACGAACCCAAACGAGTGCAACGCTTTCAAACGAATCCAAAGCTACGCACAAGCGTAAAACAAGAGAAAAAGTAGTATTCATGTCATCTGTTATTTCCCAGTTATGCACCACGAGATTATAGAAGGGGGGTTGTACACAATCTTGACTAAATTCTTTTGAATTGGTAAGGTCTAAATAGATTGTTATAAGAACACAAAGAAACAAGATAAACAAATTTGAAAATAATTTTCTGCGTAAGAATACACAGTTGCGGGTTACAATGTTTTAGTGTCTACAAGATAACCTGGTGCTATATGCGTTATGCTCGGTGTTTTCTTGTCTTCTAAAACTATGCTGCTCATACAACTTATTTAAAACTATATGAGGACATGTGAAATACGTAAAATGTAGGAGTACATTTTTGGTATCTCTTATCGTACACACAAGCTTGAAGTGATAACCATTTCTGGAAATGTCTTGAAAGTCTTCTCTCCTTGATTTGGACAAACCCAGCATGCTTCAAGTCAGTGTATGTTTCTTTCTTCATACGTTACTAAGTTCTTGAAATGACTTAGCTTCAAGCCCACGTGATGCTTTATGCAAAAGATCTTTTTGCTTTTAAACTTCATCTCTGAAAAATAGCTATAATAAAAAAGATAACCTTTTTGAAAGTAAATAAGCTTTTCTCCTTATGCATTCATCAAGATATCCTTCGAATTCTTCAGTGGTAATGTAATCATGTTGGATGTTGCTTCCACTCTTATTATTGCCCTTGATATCAGATAAATAGTTATTGATTTCACCTATCACTTGGAAGAGTTTGAGCCTTCAAATATTTACAATTTGACTCCCTACTCGTAACATCCTCTGTGTAATTGATTACTGCCTATAAGTCACGGGTTGCAAAATAATTCTGGGTTTTGATCTTCATTCGATATGTTCTAGTAGAGAACTCTGGCTTAAATAAGAATCCAGGTTGAGTTCTCGAACTGATGTGTCTTGAGATCTCGAATGTCGACTTCTCGAATAGTCCCTTTTATTGAGTTCTCGAATGACTTATCGAACAGCCTGTTGTGAAGACTTCTCGATTAGCATATGTTGGAGACTTCTCGAATTAGGAGATAGCCTGACTTCTCGAACTGGGACTTCTCGAATAACCCTGTTTGTTAGAGTTCTCGAATGACTTATCGAACAGCCTGTTGTGAAGACTTCTCGATTAGCATATGTTGGAGACTTCTCGAATTAGGTAATAGCTTGACTTCTCGAACAGGGACTTCTCGAATTAATCTTTTTGTTAAAGTTCTCGAATGACTTCTCGAACTCATCTTTTCTTGACTTCTCGAACTTACTTGCATGGTTATGGTAAACTCTCTTCTGACTACAAATATCTGATTGTAGCATGTTGTGGCTTGTTACAGAAATGGTTCCTAACAGTTTGCAGAGTTCCATTTACAAGATGTAGCTTTAGTTGATCTGCATTTCAGTTAGCTTCCTGATTTATTTGTCAGCTTCGATTCCTTGATTCATTTTCTGCCTTGTGGTATTTGTTATCATCATCTATAGACATATATGACTCAACATCATCCAAGAGTAGACAAACACAAAAACTCCAATCCAATTGTATCCAATCCAAAATCAAAGCGAACAGAAAAAGCCAATAAAACACTACACCATAAGTGGCCTTACACAACACCTAAATAAAGTTGCATAAGGCCTGAAAAGTGTTGCATATGGCCTTACACAACACCAGAGCGGCGTTGCCAATACCAACATTGCGTAAGACCCCTAATGCAATGCTTTTACAAGCTATTGCAACGCTACGAAAGTATTGCATAAGTGGCCTGCAACACCAAAAGCACATAAAGGTAACACCACATGGTGTTGCATAAGATTTCAGGCTCTAGCATGGTTCCACATCAGCAGTGGGGCCCAGCATGGTGCCACGTCAGTAATGGGGCCCAGCATGGTGCCATGTCAATTGTGGGACCCACCACTTTGCCACGTTAGCTGTTGGGCCCACATGATACCACGTCAACCATGCGGCCAACCATGGTGCCACATCAGTAGTGGGTCCCACCATGGTGCCACGTCAGCAGTGAGGCCCACCAGGGTTGCCACATAAGTAGTGGGGCCCACAGGATGCCACGTCAGCAATGGAGCCCACATGGTGCCACATCAGCAGAGGGGACCTGTAAATAATACAACACTAGTTTGGTCTAATGCAACATCATTTTTTTCTGCAACATCGAAAGTATTTTTATCAACACTAAATACACCATACTACAACATCATATATAGTCAAATGCAACACTTTTTTACAAAAAATTTGAAATGGCTGCTTTGTTTATACGTTAATCCTAAAAATAACAAATCAAGCCAACAAGATACTTAATGTCCAAAACCAACAAACCAACCGAGCAATGTAGCCAGCCAAACCAACCACCAAATTCTTACCAGCATATACTAAAATCAAGTAACTCCTACTAATTCTAACTTCCAAACTATGCCAATTCTAACTTTACAATCGTATTGGTATAACCGTATTGGTATATAACACTAATACAATCGGAAAAGGTAATATCTGGAGAAAACTGATTGTTTTCATCACATGTAATGCTTGCCCTATCCTGAATGCAGCTGGACAATCCTGCTAGGATCCACCTGTAGCACCACCAGGTTGAGCTGCCAAAAAAAGTTTCCAAGTAAGCATCACATTTTATTAATTTTCTCAATTAATAACTGTTAGACATGTTTGGAAATTGAGATATGACTATTATTGTATTTGTGTTTGTACAATAAACATGCAGATCATGTTAGCTTATGTAGATGAATACCTACCTTCGGTACCAAAGCTGTGCCAAATCGCGCAGTACGGGTGGGATAGACACAATCATACATGTCAGCACCTAAAGCACTGTAAACCACAATATCCAGTGGATAGCCAACATCCTGCTAAATATGCCGAGCCAATACGTTCATCATAAAGGACTTTTGGAAGGCAAACAAGAAAATTGATAGACATCAAGAAATTTGTATCAAAATCAGAAAGTCATCTGTACCATATCATATCTTGGCTTATCCTTAGGTAGGGAAGCAGTACACTGAGCTACAACTCACCAAAATGAATATGTCTTTACTGCTTGCGAGGCCACCAATAGCGTAACTGTCCCAAAAGTAAAATTTGTTATAACCTAATCTTTAATCATCAAACTATCAAGTAGCTGACATTACCACTGCTGAAAGCATGAAACTTTCTACATTGTCATACTCCCCTTTTATGTTTATTTGAGAGTGAGATCATGCTGCTTTTTTATCTTTTACCATTTCTTCAATGATATGTTCAACAACCCAACATTTAATTTCTTTTCCTACAACATCAACATTATCATTTACCAATACTGACCGTGGAGTCCACTGTAAATCTCGAGCCACCATACCTTCAAGAGAATAATAAGATCTATCTACCACAGGGTAGATATGCGCACACATGATATCCCATACATGACTCAGTAACTCCCTTCCATGTGGAGATCGCGGACCAACTTGTATGCAAAGTTGTATTAATTTCACAATGTAGTATAAACATGTAATAACGAAATTTTTCCCAATTTGTGTAAGAGAGCCTGTCTGATGGTAATCAAAAATAAGTATAAGCGGTGTCAAACCATGGCTAACAAAACCATAACTCATCAGTGACTATATTTTAATATTAAGAAAGCCAACACCTTGAGTAACCTAATGATATAAAGAAGATCTTCATTTCAAAAAAAAATAAAAAACAAAATAAAGACGATGATCAGTTCATCTATGTAATAAAAGAGGACCATATAATCTAAAGTAGTCCTCAAAACATAGTATCTTCTTATAGTTGATCTCAATGTTTCGAATTTATTTATATATGATAACAATTTCTTTCAAAATAAACGGGATGCTTTCAAAATAAGAAAAGCATTGGAGTAGAATAATGTTACTAATCTTATGATTTCTTTCAAGGATCAGTAAGTCAGTAAAAGGAAAGAAATAGTAAATTATCTTCAATACTTACCATTTAGATTAAAGGTGATTTCCCTAAAGGCGAGTGGCATCATATTTTCCTCCAAGGATGTAGATCCAATGGTGTTGGGCTGTAGTACTCTTTTACTGGCCTCCAAGATTTCTCAAAGCCACTGCTGCAAATTGATGCAGGGCTTGGTTGAACCTCGGTGAAGTTCTCCTTCATTTACGAGGGAAATCATCATCAAAATATATTTCATGTTGTAAGGAAAGGACATAAATAAAGCTTAATTGAAACCAAACACAAAACAAAATTTAATTTAATTTTAATACTACCAAAACCAAAACCCTGGAATGAAAGCCCCAAATTAATCACCCGTAAAATCAAATAAAATTGAGTCGAAAGTAGATAATTAAACGCATGAAAATGAGTATTCAATAACCAATCAGATCTTGCAATCCTGTCGAGAGTATTTGGTTCGATGAGGGAGTAGAGAGAGAGAGAGAGCAAAATAGAGGTGAGTAGTGGAAAGGAGGCCAGAGTGTGTTCTTGTTGGAAAATAATTGTGTTTTCACTACACCATGAAAGGCCTATGACCACATCTAGAGCCTATGTTGCCTTTGGATATGTTGCCTTTGTCATGCATGTTAACATTATCATTTTTATGTTGCCTTAGGTAGCAAAAATATGTTGGCATAGACTAAAAGTGTTTGTATGTTCCCGCAGGTCTGAAATTGTGTTGTCGTAATTTTCAATGAACAAAATTTTATATTTTCTACTACAAATAAAAATTTTAACCTTTTTTCACATGAAAATTACTTTTTTTGAATAAAAATAATAAAATTATTTTTATAAAAATCTAGAATATTCCATTAGAGAGTGAATATTTCATTAAACATGTTAAAACATTTTAAGATGTGTAATTTTATTTTTATATTTATTAAATATTATTAAACAAAATTTTTAAAATGAATTTTTTTTCTAAATGTATTTTAGTATATCGCTAAATTTTTTTTTTTTTCGTATATCATTTATAATATTTTCTGACAAGCAAAAGATGAAAATTTGGGTGAAATTATTGAGCGGCAAAAAGCCCGCTCACTGTTTTCACTAGTAAAAAGACAGCTCACTGTTTTCACTAGTAAAAAGACAGCCCGCTCTTCTCCCACTTCACTTTCCATTTTTTTCACACACTCCTCTCTCGGTCTCCCCTCTCTCTCCCTACTAAACTCTCCACTGCTACTTTACGCTCTCCCCTCTCCTCTATTCCCTCTCTCTCACACATTCTCTCTACACTCTCTGTATGCACGTCTCTCACATTCTTGGCTGCTTCAATGGTTCAATTTGGATTTAATCGGTTTAATGTTTGCCTTTATTGTAGTATTTGTTTCCACTAATTTGGGCCTTTTTTCTATATCAGGGTTATTTTCGTATTAGGACTTCAATCAAATCGGATCAATTTGGGGCTTCAATCGTGTAAAGTCAATTTGAAGTTTCAACTGGGTTCAATTTAAGGATTTGTGTTTATTTTCAATTAGATAGAGCTAGAATGGTTTAATTATAACAAGTTTTGAGATATTTGTTTTGTTTGCTTTGATAGGGATATAAGCTAGTCAGGCAGTGCAGGAGTATTGTCAGTATGGAATGGAAGCAAGTCACTTCTGATGTACAAGGATATATGTTACGCACAATGAATATATATGAAGAAAGAATCTGTTGCTAGTATGGACAACAACACTACCACAATATCACAGGAACGACTCTTTTTCGAAAGAGAGATTGTAAGATATTGCTCTTTATTTTGTTGTCAAAATTCTGGCTGCGTCATCTTACCTTAAAGATAACATAAGACATTCCTCGATGCAAGACAGGGGATACATTATATAACCCTAGAACAAAATCACACATTTTGTTAAAATCGTTTATAATGTGGTTGACATCTTGATTCTTTGTTGTGCACAAAATTACTTGAACTAAATTGAGATAAAATTATTCAGGAAGACAATTATGATTAGTGGATGGAAGTTGAGCTTCACTTATGTTCTTAATTTCTGTACGTCATATGTTCTTAATGTTCTTAATGCAACTACTTGGTTAATTAATACCTGTTTATAACTGAGATATGGAATCTTAGGAATGAGATTAGGTAATTTATAACTAAAAAATCAACCTGGAAAAGTTCGAATGGTTTACTTGGTTAATTAATACCTGTTTATAACTGAGATATGGCTTGCTTTCATAGCCACGGGAAGGGAGAGAGCTTGAACGGTTTGTCGCATGAGGAATTATACATTCTTGAGCAGATGATGCAGGAAGCAGTTGATATCACTCGCCAACAGAAGGTTGTCTTATTGTATCATCCTCTTGTATCTTGCTTTCATTTTCTTATACATTCTGTGAAGTAAATTTTCTTAAGTTTCCTTTCTTTTACTTATTTAATTGCCCACACAGGTAATAAAATAGTTGCTGGATCAGAGTTTTTTGCCATATACCAGTTTTATCTTTTAAGGGAATATATATGATTTTAATTGTCTGAGTAAGCAATACCATTGACTATATATACGTTAACGAGTTTTTAGGTCAAAATCAAACTGAAGGGTCATCAGAAACTGATCACAGGTCTTCTGGGTCTGATGCACAGGCAAGTGGTAGAGATTAGAAAGCTGATTTAATCATTTATATCTCAACTTAAATTGCATTAATGTAAGTGCTAATAGTATAATTGTTTGTTTGGACTACAGCTAAGTGTTTGGAACATCGATGGGTGGGAAAAGAGAATTTCTCGGCCGATACAGACACCATCTGGTCACTCAGCTCCCCTGGATGGGGAAACTAGAGTTCAGTTCCATAATGATCAAACTCATCTACTAGTGGTTCATGAAAGCCAAATTGGTATATATGATAGCCAACTTGAATGCTTGCAACTGGTATGTGAACTTACCTTGCAGCTCTTATCTTGCGAGTTGGATTCCGGTCTGTCAATTGTTAGGCTATTAAGATTTCATCTTTAGAAAAATATGAATCTTGTTTTCTGTTTTGTTGTTGATATGGCAGGTCTGTTCTCCTATCAGTATTTTATATTTTTATTTTTTGCTAATCATCTTCTATTTTAATATGTACAAACCAAAAAATGTGCTAATTGTCTGGTGGTTCGCAATTCCTAGCAATATAGGGGTCTGCCAGCATATGTATAAAATTAGAAAGAACTTGATCATGAATTTTTATTTACCATTTAATTTTTTTCCTAACATGGATTTTTACATGCCTAAAACCATAAACTATTGCAGTGGTCTCCCAGAGACACCCTTTCTACTGCCATGCGATGGTCTGCTGATATTTGTTGGATTTTCTGATGGAGCTATTGGAATTTTGATGTGGACGGTTTGAGGCTTCGATGTCGAATAACATCCTCTACCTATATCAGTTCTTTGGTTTCCAGGTATGCACTACTTCGGATTAGAATTTATTTGATTGTCCTTTAGACTTTTAGTATAGATCACATTTTTAAACGATTAATTGGTGTGGTAATGTCAATGCGATTCTTTTAGTCATCTTCTAGACTTTTCAGTTTAAATGTAAATAACTAAGAAAATGTTGAGAGAGATGTAATACTCCATATGATTTCATGTTTATTTTACTCTGTTCACATTTGTACCCATTTTATGCCTTTTGAATGGGTGAATTTACAAATATTCATTTTTGATACGCAATGCCTATCCTGTGGAAAAGGGTGCAGGTTCTTTTCAAAAGCAGTAAGAGGATAAGGGTTCAGCTTCTTTTCAGATACGTGGAAAAGGGTGCGAGTGTGGGGTGTGAGTTCTTCACTTGCGAAAATGGAAAAAGAATGGTAGATCTAAAATGTAAAAGGTAGGTAGACCTCTGGATAAGAAATTTATATATAAGATATGAAGTAAAGACCTCAGTATCTTAAAGCAAGCTTTTTAAAAATGTTACAATATTTTCCTTCATAATAGATGCATATAGCATTTTTGAATACAATTATGAAATTGTTTTGCTGGACCACTCTTCTTTCTTATCAAGTTATCGTCATTGTTCAAAATCTGAAATATACATTTTTCTGGTCTGTTTGTTGAAGGCCTTTTGATGGTGCAATGACTTTTATCTTCTAACTTTCTCTTATAACAATGCTAAATTATGCAGGGTGAAATACACCATGTCTTAAATCCTAATCCCTACAGTGAAGTCTTCGACTCAGATGCTAGTCTTTATGCCCAGGATGTACAAGATTATATTGATCATGGTACTTCTGGTAATGTAGCTGGCTTTATTGCTGAGACCATTCAGGTAATGCAATCAATTTGTTCAGTATCAAGACATACTTTGTCTTTTATTCATAAGAAATTGATAGGACTTGGGATGTTTATCTGATAGCATATCATCATTTTGACAAATTGTAGGGAGTTGGGGCAGCAGTTGAACTGGCTCCAAGATACTTCAAATTGGTTTATGACATTGTTCGGAAGGCTGGTGGTGTCTGCATTGCTGATGAGGTCCAAATTTGATTTGGTTGAACATGTAGTCACTACTGGGGTTTCCAGACCCAGGATGTAATTCCAGATATAGTTATAATGGCGAAGGTATACCTAGTTAACGTTACAAGTTCGTAGATACAGACAAGTATTCTGTAATTTGAACTGTAATCTGAACTCAACAAGGCTCAAAGAGGCACTTGTGGTGTAGACATCTTCTGATGCAGTTGGTCGACTAGATGAAAGAATTATATGTAATTTTATGTAGTGGATGTAATGTTTTATTTGGGGTTAAGGATTATGAACTATTGTATTGATCTGGTTATTTTGGAAATGCATATATTCAAATTGTGTATTTTTGTCTTACATAGAAAAGTGTTGCTATTGATGCTATAAAGTGTTGTTAAAAAGGACAATTAATGTTAAAAAAAGTGCCAAAAAATGTTGCAGTAGATAAAAATTGTGTTGGCATAGCCATAAGTGGGCCCCACCGTGGGCCCCAAAAGTGGACATCATTGGTGGGACCCACTTTTTTGCAAAATTTATAAAACAAGGGCAACATAATATAATGTTGCTAAAAACTGATAATATTGTTGCTATAGCAAGGCTACGCCAACAGAAACACTGATGTTGCCATAGAGAATTAGAATGTTGTCTTTGACCCGAAAGGCAACGACAAAAATAGCAACGCCAGCAAAGTGTTGGATTAGGGGTTTTTTGGACCTATAGCTACATATTTCGGGCCTACAGCAACACTTTTTTGGCGTTGCCGTAGGCCTTTTATGGTGTAGTGTTTGGGGGGAAGTTAAGTCTCAATTTTTTGGTAAAGAGGGAAAATGAGCCGCTCAAAATTTTCAACTGGCGCTATGCTGTTTGCTAAGTTATGTGTTAATGTGATGTTCTTTTCTTTTTAATTGTAATTTTAATTTTTAAATTTTAAATTAAATTTGTAAGAAAAATTGAAAATATATTATGTATTTAAAAAATATTATAAATCGCTTATTAAAAAATAATTGCAATTCATAAAATATTTTATATAAAATTTTATATTCTATACAAAAATATATTAAACTTTAAAGTAAAAAATAGATGAAAATTAAATATCATTGTATTTATTTTGACAATATGTCTAATCTCCAAAATTGTAAAAATTATAATTGGAGAAAATTATTTTGAAAAGTAATTTTAAAAAAAATAGAATCATCATTCGGGACAAGACTAGTTAGAAAGAACGTCTATTTTGACTGATTTGACCATTATAAAATCAAACCAAATAAATTTAGGATTTCTTTAAAAAAAATTACCACATCACTAAAATCGTTAGATCCTAACATCCGTACGTTTTGAATGTCGAAAAAATAATTTAAAAAAATAAAAACATCATTCGGGACAATACTAGTTAAGTGCTGAAATAATTTTTAACATGTAAATTTTGTAGCTGTGGTATTCCACTATTTTCATCAGAATTTATTACATTGTTTTAGTATTTATTTTAAATTTTTGAAAATTTTTAACTTAAAGAATATTGACTTCTAACTGTCACATTTATAAATTTCACGGAATGCGATCATATTCATAAATTCTACCAACATGATTATTTTAGTCAAATTTATAAATTCGACCACAGTCGGTCAATTTTATAAATTACATCGATTAGGGTTTGCGATCACATTTATGAGTAAATGTGACTGATACAAGTCAAAAATGTTAAAAGTGACCGACAACGGTCAATTGATGAAGTCGATTGAATTTTTTTCATTATAATAATAAAGATGCAATGCATATAATCGAGTGATTTTTTGTGTAAATTCGTTTAAACTTATAAGATTTATAAAATTTAAACAGGGACGAAACCGTGTTTAGAGGTTCGAGTCAAACTACTAGTTGACCGTCAAATTACCAAATCAAATAATTTTTTTATTTTTTGAAAATTTGGCAATAACATTAGAAATGATGGATCTTGACCTCTGTATAATTTTTTCGTTGAGAAATATTTTTTAAAAAATTGAATAGTGAGTATGACAATCATCACACAAATAGTGAGTATGACAACTTGGGTGTGTATGACATAAAAAATATTTAATATATCAATTATAAATATAATGAAATATGACTACTTGGGGAAACTTGGGTAATAATCGTCACAAAAATAGTCAGTATGACTACTTGGATGTGTATGAATTTTAGTTTAAAATTTGGCATTTTTTTATTTTTATTTAATTTATTTTACAAACTTGTTAAAATGGGAGAAAATCAAAAAAATAAAAAATTAGGTAAAATTGGGTAACAATCATCACATAAATAGTAAGTATGACTACTTGGGTGGTACGATTTTTTGTTCAAAATTTGGCATTTTTTTATTTTTATTTAATATATTTTACACACTTGTTAAAAATTGGAGAAAATCAAAAAAATAGAAAAATAGGAAAGGTTGGGTACCAATCGTTACACAAATAGTAAGTATGACTACTTAGGTGTGTATGAATTTTACTTCAAAATTTAGCATTTTTTCTATTTTTATTTAATTTTTTAAATTTGGCATTGTTTAGGGGTTGTAGTCAAACTACTAGTTGACCGTCAAATTACTAAATTAGATAAATTTTTCTTTTTTGAAATTTTGGCAATAACATTAGAAAGAATGGATCTTGACCTCCGTATCCTTGTTTCATCGAGAAATATTTTTTAAAAAAGCGAAACACGAAACCCAGACGAAACCCTGTTTAGGGGTTCGAGTCAAACTACTAGTTGACCGTCAAATTAACAAATCAGATAATTTTTTTCTTTTTTCAAATTTTGGCAATGACATTATAAAGGATGGATCTTGACCTCCGTATGGTTGTTTCATCAAGAAATATTTTTTTAAAATTTAAAACATGAAACCCTGTTTAAGTGTTCGAGTCAAACTACTAATTGACGGTCAAATTACCAAATTAGATAATTTTTTTATTTTTTGAAATTTTAGAAATAACATTAAAAAGGATGGACCTTGACCTTCGTATGCTTGTTTCGTCTAGAAATATTTTTTAAAAAATCAAAACACGAAACTCGGACGAAACCCAGTTTAGGGTTTCGAGTCAAATGACTAGTTGACCGTCAAATTACCAAATCAGATAATTTTTTTATTTTTTGAAATTTTGGCAATAACATTAGAAAGAATGGATCTTGACCTCCGTATGGTTGTTTCTTCAAGAAATATTTTTAAAAAAATTGAAACACGAAACCCGGACGAAATCGTGTTTAGGGGTTCCGGTCAAACTACTAGCTGACCGTCAAATTACCAAATCAAATAATTTTTTTTTGAAATTTTAGTAGTAACATTAAAAAGGATGGATCTTGACATCCAGATAGATGGATCGTCGATAATAATTTTTTTTAATTCAAAATGTCTAACCCTAAACTATCCTTAAATCATAAGTAAAAATCCTAACTCAAACTTCGATCACTAACACTCTTTCGTTTTATAAAAGATTTTGATTTTTTACAATTTATTTTTCATCCAATTTTTTTCTATACTTCCTCACACAATAATAAAAATATTTCATAATAAACTTATAATTTATTTATATATCTCGATATTATTATATCTTTTTTTATTTTATTTATTGATCAAAACCTACCAATATTGGTAGGTTTTGATGTGAGCGGGAAATTCAATTTTTCACGAAATTTTTGGCAAAAATCTGCGGGAAATTCAACTTTTTCATGAAATTTTTGGCAAAAATCTGCTGATCAGTTCCTACCAATATTGGTAGGAAATGCCCCTGGCAAAATAAAATTAATTTTCTTTTCTTATTAATCTAAAAATAAGATGGAATAGTTTGATGACGTGGAAGGCCAAAATTTGCATGCACTCATTTCCGACCAATATTAGTAGGAAATGCCTCTCACAAAATAAAATTATTTTTCTTTTATAATATGAGGGATTATGACGTGGAAGGTGGGGTCCTTTCGTCGTCAAAACGCAACCAAAACCGATCAATATTGGTCTGTTTTGATTGAACGGGAAATTCAACTTTTTCACGAATTTTTTGGCGGAAATCAGCTGATCAATTCCGACCAATATTGGTCGGTTTTGATGTGAGCGGGAAATTCAACTTTTTGACCAATTTTTTGGCGGAAATCGATGTGGATTGTGGGACCAATTTACAGTCAAAACCGACCAAGAGTTTATCAAAACCAACCAACATTGGTAGGTTTTGATTTCCGTCCAAGAATTGGTAGGAATTTATGCTTACGTGTACAGATCTTGGGTCCCACACACACCATTTCCGACCAAACTTGTGCTTGGTCGGTTTTGCTCACTCATTTCCGACCAAATTTTTTTGGTCAGATTTGCTTGGTCGGTATTGGCCTTTTTTCTTGTAGTGAATTTTTATGAGTTATTTTTGTATGAGCTAATTTTTTAAAATAATATGCAAAATGCAAAAATCAAAAAGGGACGAAGGTAGAAATGTATTTTTCTATTTACTTTTTTTTTTTTTTTTTTGGAATAATTAGAACCTTGCAAGTTACAAATGAATATCTGTTTGAATTGAATCCAAAGCTGGGAGGAATTGAGTTATCATGTTTACCTTTATTTTTTGTAATATATTACAAGAATCAATTATATTTATGCAATTAATAAAAATAACACATATCCTACTAAAAAAAAATAACACATATCCTACTAAAGAAATTATTTAACTGGGCTAAGATATCACCATCTCAATTACACAAAAAAATACTTTCTTTATTAATGAAAATTCCAACAAGTTATTTTTTTCTGTATTAATAATTAAAATAATAAATGCATTTTGCATATAATATTCTTTTCTTAATGAATTACTACAGTATCATTTATATTTATAATCTCATTAAATCAAAGTTTTGCATTATCTCTAATGAAAATTTGAATTCTTTGGGGCCAAATTCAATAAAAATATATTATCACCAACCATTGCTTGTGATCATCAACTTTTGCTACATTTTGCCATAGCAGTATAGCGCTACCAAACTCCAAATTGCATGCACTGCAACAAATATAACAGCTGCATATTAAATTACATTCTTTTTTGAATATAATATTAGATTCCTCTCAATTTATTCTACATAGGTTTCACATCATCCCACCCCCCACTGAAGCCCTATAAATAGTACTCTAGTCTCCTCTGAGATTTTGCGTCCTGAATCTCCTGTTTCCTCTCTCAAGCCTTACATATTTGCTCTGAGTCTTCATTTCTCCCTCTAAAGTTTTTATTATAATGGCTTTCAACAATCAAATTCCCAACCAAAGCCAAGCCCCTGCTATCCCCAACCTCTCCACAACTGAGCAGCTCTCTCTCGAGTACTCTCAGTTGTACTCTGACATTGATATTTGAAGGGCGAATTTGCAGCAGTATCTCCAGGCGCAGGTTGAAATTAATTGTCATTGTGCCTTCTGTATTCTCTTCAACTTTTGCAAAGAAGTAATAAAAACGAATTGGTTTTTGATTATTATAATTAATTTATTAATATCGAAAAATTGTATTTGCAAGCACAACACCAAGTACATTTTAATATAACCAGATAATGAAAAACTCAAATGAAATTACTGGAATTGTTGAATTGGTGTACCCTGGTTTTCTTCTCATCCTTCAGATACAGCTTTATTTTTTAATGTTTCATCAATCATGATACATATGCAGCACGTCCAGACTGTGAACACAGTCAATACTGAACAAGCGTACCAGGAGATGCTTGTCCTGAATTATGCATCGAGACTCGTGGGTGTAATCCACGAGAAAGAGGAGGCGTTGGCCTCTGTACTGCATGCGAATTCAGAGCTCCAGAGGCGGGTGACGGATTCTGAACCTAAAGTGAATGCACTGCAGGAAAGTTTGGTGGACAAAGAAGCAACTGTGGCTAACCTCGCCCAACAACTGGAGACGATGAGGAAGATGGCTAATGAACCTGATGCAGGTTCTTCGTGTGGTGAGGTTTCTTCCAAACAAGGAGCAGATGGAGAGGAATAGAGCACGCTCCTAATTTATGTTATTTTGATAGATTTTGTACGAATTTCATTTTCTATTTTCCTTTTGAAAATTTTCCATACATATGTTGTTTTAATATTATAAGGTAGCACCTCTCAAAACAAAAAATTATTATAAAGAAATAGTAATTTTGCAAATAAACATATGAACCGTAACATCATGTAATTTGGATATATAATATTATTATAATGTGAGAAAAATGTTCCTACATTTAACTTTAGAAGAATTTACTAAAGTTAACTTTTAAAATAATGTGATTGTTGGCATTAATGATGTGTCTTTTTTATTTGGGAGTTGTTTGATTTGAGTGGTTAACTTTAGGAAATCCTCCTATAATTAACTATAATTAACTATAGGATCATTAAACCCTTATAATATTACTTTCAAAATCTATAACATTAATCTATCAAGATATTATACATTTCTTTCATATTCAAAACTCAGTAGCATATTTACAAATACTTTATTTTATTATGAAATGTTAGACTAGCTACTACAAATAATAATAACCAATATATAAATTTTAGGTTAGAGAGCCCGTATCTATACTATTATATAAAACTAAAAGCCGAAACAGTTTACCCTTACTCAATTACACACATAAATTTCATCCTACTAATCAATTTCCTTTTTGAGGTTAAACATATTTATTTTTCAATAATTAAATAATTTTTTTCATGTAAAATACAATATCTTTTATATTTTATGTAACTAAAATTTCTCTTTTATTAATCAATTTCCTTTTCCAGATTAAACATATTACATTTTCTATTTTTCAATAACTATATAATTTCTTTTTTCAGGTAAAAAACAATATCCTTTACATTTTATCTAACATTTTTATTTTTCAATAATTAAATAATTTTCTTTTTTCATGTAAAATACAATATCTTTTATATTTATCTAACTAAAATTTCTCCTTTATTAATCAATTTCCTTTTTCAGATTAAACATATTACCTTTTCTATTTTTCAATAACTATATAATTTTATTTTTCAGGTAAAAAACAATATCCTTTACATTTTATCTAACTAAAATTTCTCTTTTTTAAAAAAATACTACGAGCAATTTTGTTTAATAATATAACATAATTATATTATAATTACTATTAACTAATCAATTACCCTTTTCAGCCACGTTAACTTTTCTCTTTTCTCAAACTAAAATCTCTTATATCATCTTGGACGGTTACCATTTTCAACCAAAACACGTTACCTTTTTTTTTTCTTACTAAAACCTCTCTTTTTCCAATTATATCACGGACGTTTAAATTTAATAAAAATAAAATAATAATATTATAATACTTATAATTAACCGATTACCTTTTCAGCTAAAACGTATAATCTTCCCTATTTTTTCTAATTAAATTACCTTTTTTCTAGAAATACCACTGGCAACATTAATTTCTTATTTTCTAAAAACACTATGAGCAATTTTATTTAGTAAAATAACATAATTAAATTATAATTACTATAAACTAAACAATTACCTTTTTCACATAAATCGTGTCACTTTTTTAATTTTCACATTACCTTCCTATTTTCTTTAACTAAAATATCTTTTTTTCCAATTATATCACGGTTCTATTTAATACAATAAACTAATAATATTATAATATTAATAATTAACCGATTACCTTTTTCAGCTAAAACATATCATTTTTTCTATATTTTCTAAAAAAAATCTCTTTTTTAATAGAAATATCACGGACAATATTAATTTCTCCTTTTCTTAAAACACTACGAGACTAACATTATAATTATTATAAACTAATCAATTACCTTTTATACCTGTTACCTTTTTAATTTTCTCTAACTAAACCCTCTATTTTTGCAATCATATCACAGGTATTTTATTTATTAAAAAAAATAATTTTATAATTACTAACAATTACCTTTTTCAACTAAAACTTATCATCTTTTCTATATTTTTTTAACTAAAATCTCTCCTTTTCTAGAAATATCAGGATAACATTTATATAATTATTATCAAACCATCTCATATAAAAATTTAAGACTCCAAAATTCATGTTTTAAAAAAAATAATTTTAATTAATAAAAAAAATTCATAAATATTAAAAAAATCTGTGTATCGCAAGGGTTTTAAGCTAGCATACAATAGAGTACGGAAGACATCGAAGACTTCCACATTTCTTGGTCATATATTATATAAGACCTAATAAATTTAGAAATTATTGATTATTTTAAAATAATAATTATGGGAACTTCTATCTCAAATTAATGAGTGAAGTGGAACCTTTTTTTCTATATCATTATCGAGATTAAATGTTGTTATCCTTATATAAAACTCTATTAATTTATAAGAATATATAAGTTTACAGGTAGAACATACATATATTTATGGTACTCATATAATTTAAACAACAAAAGTGTAAATATAATAAAAATGTACATAATTTCACAATTTCACATTATTGAATTTTCTAGCAATAAATTTTAAATGTAAGAATTTCTCATTTTTAGTTAAAATATTAAAAGAAAAGAACTTTTTTATGTAGATCAACATTTTATCCCAAAATTATATATAATAATTTAGATTAATGCTCTACTTCACAATCATTGCACCCCACTGTTAAACCTTCAATAAAATAATATGCTATATAATGATAACATTTATTAGGTAATTTATTTTTCTAATCTCATTTGAACTAATAGAATAAAATTATAATTTTCTAAATGCATGAAAAAAGTTTTTAAAAATTTTAAGAGACCAATCAAAAAATAAGGTTGTAATTATTAAATTATATAAAATGATGCTGTTTTTAAAAAAAAAAAAAAGAAATATTCCCACTTTCCACAAAATTCAAACTAATCTCATTCTTAATACTTCCTAGCATACACAACTTTTCCATCTTATTATATTAAATAATTATTGGCTGCATTTATTATGGGTTCCTTTTGTCCCGGTGGTTTTTAGTTTTTTTCTTTTTATCTTTTATCCTTTTTTGGTACATTGCATGTAGTTCATAAACAGCTTCATCTTTCCAAACGATATTTATAACCAATTTTGATGCTACTTTATATCCAGATGATAGCATAATACTACTTGTAGTGCATAAGATAATGTTACATGTAGTGCATAAACAATTTCATCTTCCTTTGCAGATGATAACAATATATAAATATTAGGTTGGAGAGCATGTAAATATTATGTCACAAATGCAAAAATACTAGAATAGGGTGCGGAATACATCTAAGACATCCACATTTAATTGGTCACCATTAGGTTAGATAAGACTGAATTATTGCGGCGTTTAGCCAAACCTAAAATCTAGTTTGTAAGTCAGAAATTATTAATTAAATCTAAAATATTAATTATGAGGAATTCTATCTCCAACTAATTAATGATCAAATGAAGTGGAACCTTTTTTCTATATCATCAAGATTAAATGTAATACATAAGAATATATAAGTTTACACATACAACATGCAAATATTTACTCTACTCATATACTTTAAACAATAAAAGAGTAAATATAATAAAAATGTACAAAAATTTCACAATTTCATATTACTGAGTTTTCCAGCAATCAAACTTTAAAAGTAAAAATATTTGAAATATTGTTATTTTTAGTTAAAACATTAAAAGAAAAAAACATGTTTGTGTAGATTGTTATTTTAATCCCAAATTGTATATAATAATTAGATTAATGCACTACTTCTAAACCTATGATAAAATAACATGCAATATAGTGATAACATTTATTAGGTAATTTATTTTTTTAATTTCACTTGGACTAGTAGAATAAAATTATAATTTTGGTAAATGCATGAAAAAAGTTTTAAAAAATTTAACAGACCAATCAAAAAATAAGGTAGTAATTATTAAATTATATATGTTGATGTTGATTTTCTTGAAAAAAAGAAATATTCCAACTTTCCACAAAATTCAAAATAATCACATTCTTAATATTTCTTAGCATAAACAATTTTAATTTCTTATTATATTAAATAATTATTTACGTATTTATTGTGGGTTCCTTTTGTCCCGCGGTATTTATTTTTCTCTTCTTATCTTTTGTCAATGACTGTATTTTTGGTATGTTGCATGTAGTGCATTAACAACTTATCTTCCTTTCCACATGATATGTGTATAAGCAATTTTGATGCTGCTTTAATTCATTAAATGACTAGACATATTATCTTATATCGAGATGACATGCATAAGATAATGCTACATGTAGTGCTTAAACGATTTCATCTTTTAATATGCATAAGCAATTCTGATGTTGCTTTAAGCATCAATATGACTTTGATTCATTAAATAACTCAAAATATTATCTTATATCTTGAAGTATGTCTATTTTTGATTCATTAAATGAGTAGACATATTATCTTATATCCAAATTATATGCATAAGATAATGCTACATAATGTGCTTAAAATGTTTCATCTTTAGATATACACTAGGCAATTTATCCTTGCTTCGTTCATAAATTTTCATTTAAAAATGTTGAAAACAAATTAATTGTTTTTTATTACTATTAAAAATTGATTGGTCTCTTTATAATTTTTTTAATATATTGATTCAAAACAATTTAGATGAATTATAATTTTGAAAATACTTTCATTATATATCTAAAATTTTCATAATCTCAAAAATATCATAAACATAAAAAATAACAATTACAATACAAACGTAGTTTTCATGATAAAAAATTATAAATATTATATATAATAACACTTTTTAAAGCCGACACCTCTCTCATAACATACATTTTCAATAGTAGTATAAGAATTAATTTATTTCGACACAATATAATGAGCAACGGGTGTATAAATTTTTTTAATTTTTATCGGTTTAATCTACCGATAAAATTGGGTTTTTTTCAATTTAATCGGTTTGGTCATAACCCATGTGTAATTATTCATGTGTAAAAATAAAAACTATTTATATTATTTTTAGTACAGGTGTTAAGCGAAGATTCATATACTTCTATAATTTATTATGATTTTCATAATCACTAATAATAATAATAAAGATTACTTGGGAAGTTAAGGTCGTCTGTATTACAATTAATTGTCCGAAAAGAAAATGGAATGGTATTCGATAGGGAATAAAAAAGGATGCAATGTAAACAATTTTTAGTTGTCATTTTACCTAAAAATCTTAATTATATATGTAATTAATATCTAATAATGAAATAATAATTATAATGCTCAAATAAAGTTTTATAAATTTTTATATAAATAAAATAAAATAAATTTAATACATATTTATTAGGTACAATTAATGACTAATTAATATGTCATTAAGAACTATTTAATGCAGGAAAATAATTTTAATAAAATTTAAAATAACGAAAATTCAAGAAAAATATCTTAAACGCTTCTGGTAAATTTTCGATCTCCAAGCATTATAATATATATAGATAAGCAATTTTTTTGCTGCTTTAAGCATCAATATGATGTTGATTTATTAAATGACTCAAAATATTTGATAAAGTATGGAGAGAAAAGTGAAAAAGTAGAATAATATTATAATCAAAATTGTTTTCAATTCCAATAAAAGAGGGATTATATAGCCAATAACTAAACAGTAATAAAGGAAATTAAACGATTACAATAATGAAACTATCCAATAATAATATTATATACGTTAACATCCACCTTAACTCACGATGGAAAATTGGGAGTTTACCAAACAAAAAATGGAGCCACGAATCCAAACGAAATCAAAGTTGCAACTGCAAAACAAAAACTTCCAAACGAATCCAAGAAATGGAATCACGAACCCAAACGAGTGCAACGCTTTCAAACGAATCCAAAGCTACGCACAAGCGCAAAACAAGAGAAAAAGTAGTATTCATGTCATCTGTTATTTCCCAGTTATGCACCACGAGATTGTAGAAGGGGGGTTGTACACAATCTTGACTAAATTCTTTCGAATTGGTGAGGTCTAAACAGATTGTTATAAGAACACAAAGAAACAAGATAAACAAATTATTTAACACACTTACAACACACGATATAAAAAATCTCAGGTGGGTTTTCTTGGTCTACAAGATAACCTAATGCTATATGCGTTATGCTCGGTGTTTTCTTGTCTTCTAAAACTATGCTGCTCATACAGCTTATTTAAAAATATATGAAGACATGTGAAATACATAAAATGTAGGAGTACATTTTTGGTATCTCTTATCGCACACACAAGCTTGAAGTGATAGCCATTTCTGGAAATGTCTTGAAAGTCTTCTCTCCTTGATTTGGACAAACCCAGCATTCTTCATGCCAGTGTATGTTTCTTTCTTTATACGTTACTAAGTTCTTGAAATGACTTAGCATCCAAGCCCACGTGATGCTTTATGCAAAAGATCTTTTTGCTTTTAAACTTCATCTCTGAAAAATAGCTTTAATAAAAAAGATAACCTTTTCGAAAGTCAATAAGCTTTTCGGCTTATGGAGCTGTGCTTGAACTTCCCAGATAAAACAGCTGATCCTTATGCATTCATCAAGATATCCTTCGAATTCTTCAGTGGTAATGTAATCATGTTGGAAGTTGCTTCCACTCTTATTATTGCCCTTGATATTAGATAAACAATGACTGATTTCACCTTTCACTTGGAAGAGTTTGAGCCTTCAAATATTTACAATTTGACTCCCTACTCGTAACATCCTCTGTGTAATTGATTACTCCCTATAAGTCACGGGTTGCAAAGTAATTCTGGGTGTTGATCTCCATTCGATATGTTCCAGTATAGAACTCTGGCATAAATAAGAATCCAGGTTGAGTTCTCGAACTGATGTGTCTTGAGATCTCGAATGTCGACTTCTTGAATATTCCCTTTTATTGAGTTCTCGAATGACTTATCGAACAGCCTGTTGTGAAGACTTCTCGATTAGCATATGTTGGAGACTTCTCAAATTAGGAGATAGCCTGACTTCTCGAACTGGGACTTCTCGAATAACCCTTTTTGTTAGAGTTCTCGAATGACTTATCGAACAGCCTATTATGAAGACTTCTCGATTAGCATATGTTGGAGACTTCTCGAATTAGGTAATAGCTTGACTTCTCGAACTGGGACTTCTAAAATTACTTTTTTTGTTAGAGTTCTCGAATGATTTCTCGAACTCATCTTTTCTTGACTTCTCGAACTTACTTGCATGGTTATGGTAAACTCTCTTCTGACTACAAATATCTGATTGTAGCATGTTGTGGCTTGTTACAGGAATGGTTTCTAACTGTTTGCAGAGTTCCATTTACAAGATTTAGCTTTAGTTGATCTGCATTTTAGTTAGCTTCCTGATTTATTTGTCAGCCTCGATTCCTTGATTCATTTTCTACTTTGTGGTATTTGTTATCATCATCTATAGACATATATGACTCAACATCATCCAAGAGTAGACAAACACAAAAACTCAAATCCAATTGTATCCAATCCAAAATCAAAGCGAACAGAAAAAGCCAATCAACACACTACGCCATAAGTGGCCTTACACAACCCCTAAATAAAGTTGCATAAGGCCTGAAAAGCGTTGCCTTTGGCCTTACGCAACACCAGAGAGGCATTGCCAATACCAACATTACGTAAGACCCCTACTGCAATGCTTTTACAAGCTATTGCAACGCTACGAAAGTATTGCATAAGGGGCCTTATGCAACACCAAAAGCACATAAAGGCAACACCACATGGTGTTGCATAAGATTTCAGGCTCCAGCATGGTTTCACGTCAGCAGTGGGGCCCAGCATAGTGCCACGTCTGTAATGGGGCCAAGCATGGTGCCATGTCAGCAGTTGGGCCCACATGATACCACGTAAACCATGCGGCCAACCATGGTGCCACGTCAGCAGTGGGGCCCACCATGGTTCCACATCAGCAGTGAGGCCCATCAGGGGTGCCACATCAGTAGTGGGGCCCACAGGATGCCACGTCAGCAATGGAGCTCACATGGTGCCACATCAGCAGAGGGGACCACTATCTAATACAACACTAGTTTGGTCTAATGGAACATCATTTTTTTTGCAACATCAAAAGTATTTTTAGCAACACTAAATATATCATACTACAACATCATATATAGTTAAATGCAACACTTTTTTACAAAAAATTTGAAATGGCTGCTTTGTTTATACATTAATCCCAAAAATAACAAATCAAGCCAACAAGATACTTAATGTCAAAAACCAAAAAACAGCCGAGCAATGCAGCCAGCCAAACTAACCACCAAATTGTTACCAGCATATACTAAAATGAAGTAACTGCTACTAATTCTAACTTCCAAAGTATGCCAATTCTAACTTTACAATCGTATTGGTATAACCGTATTGGTATATAACACTAATACAATCGGAAAATATAATATCTGAAGAAAACTAATTATTTTCATCACATGTAATGCTTGCCCTGTCCTGAATGCAGCTGGACAATCCTGCTAGGAACCACCTGCAGCACCACCAGGTTGAGCTGCCAAAAAAAGTTTCCAAGTAAGCATCACATTTTATTAATTTTCTCAATTACTAACTGTGTACAATAAAAATGCAGATCATGTTAGCTTATGTAGATGAATACCTACCTCAGGTACCAAAGCTGTGCCAAATCCCGCAGTACGGGTGGGATAGACACAATCATACATGTCAGCACCTAAAGCGATATAAACCACAATATCCAGTGGATAGCCAACAACCTGCTAAATATGCCGAGCCAATACGTTCATCATGAAGGACGTTTGGAAGGAAGACAAGAAAATTGATAGACATCAAGAAATTTGTATCAAAATCAGAAGGTCATCTGTACCATATCATATCTTGGCTTATCCTTAGGTAGGGAAGCAGTACACTGAGCTACAACTCGCTAAAATGAATATGTCTTTACTGCTTGCGAGGCCACCAATAGGGTAACTGTCACAAAAGTAAAATTTGTTATAACCTAATCTTTAATCATCAAACTATCAAGTAGCTGACATTACCACTGCTGAAAGCATGAAACTTTCTACATTGTCATACTCCCATTTTATGTTTATTTGAGAGTGAGATCATGCTGCCTTTATAACTTTTACCATTTCTTCAATGATATCTTCAACAACCCAACATTTAATTTCTTTTCCCACAACATCAACATTATCATTTACCAATACTGACCATGGAGTCCACTGTAAATCTCGAGCCCCCATACCTTCAAGAGAATAATAGGATCTATCTGCCAGAGGGTAGATATGCGCACACATGATATCCCATACATGACTCAGGAACTCCCTTCCATGTGGAGATCGCGGACCAACTTGTATGCACAGTTGTATTAATTTCACAATGTAGTATAAACATGTAATAACGAAATTTTGCCCAATTTGTGTCAAGAGAGCCTGTCTGATGTTAATCAAGAATAAGTATAAGCGGTGTCAAACAATGGCTAACAAAACCATAACTCATCAGTGACTATATTTTAATATTAAGAAAGCCAACACCTTGAGTAACCTAAAGATATAAGGAAGATCTTCATTTAAAAAAAAAACAAAAAACAAAATAAAGACGATGATCAGTTCATCTGTGTAATAAAAGAGGACCATATAATCTAATGTAGTCTTCAAAACATAGTATCTTCTTATAGTTGATCTCAATGTTCCGAATTTATTTATATATGATAACAATTTCTGGAGTGTACAAAAAGGAACAAACGGGATGCTTTTAAAATAAGAAAAGCATAGGAGTAGAATAATGTTACTAATCTTATGATTTCTTTCAAGGATCAGCAAGTCAGTAAAAGGAAAGAAATAGTAAAATATCTTCAATACTTACCATTTAGATTAGAGGTGATTTCCCTAAAGGCGAGTGGCATCATATTTTCCTCTAAATGATGTAGATCCGATGGTGTTGGGCTGTAGACTCTTTTACTGGCCTAAACCAAGCACAAACCAAAATTGAATCTTAATTTTAACACTACCAAAACCAAAACCCTGGAATGAAAGCCCCAAATTAATCACCCGTAAAATCAAATAAAATTGAGTCGAAAGTAGATAATCAAAGGCATGAAAATGAGCGAAAGTAGATAATCAACCGCATGAAAATGAGTATTCAATTACCAATCAGATCTTGCAATCCCGGTCGATAGTATTTGGTTCGATGAGGTAGTAGAGAGAGAGAGAGAGAAAAACAGAGGTGAGTAGTGGAAAGGAGGCCAGAGTGTGTTCTTGTTGGAAAATAATTGTGTTTTCACTACACCATGAAAGGCCTATGACCACAGCCTATGTTGCCTTTGGATATGTTTCCTTTGTCATGCATGCTTTTGGCTAATACAACATTATCATTTTTATGTTGCCTTAGGTAGCAAAAATATGTTGGCATAGACTAAAAGTATTTGTGTGTTTCCGTAGGTCTAAAATTGTGTTGTCGTAATTTTGCAATGAACAAAATTTTATATTTTCTACTACAAATAAAAATTTTAACCTTTTTTCATATGAAAATTACTTTTTTGAATAAAAATAATAAAATTATTTTTATAAAAATCTAGAATATTCCATTAGAGAGTGAATATTTCACTAAACACGTTAAAACATTTTAAGATGTGTAATTTTATTTTTATATTTATTAAATATTATTAAACAAAATTTTTAAAATGATTTTTTTTTCTAAATGTATTTTAGTATATCATTAAAATAAAAAATATTTTCGTATATCATTGAAAATATTGAATATATTAGTTTCACATTATGTAAAAAGAATTAAATAAAAAAATAAAGAAAAGTTAAATTGTTTTTTAAATAAATAAAAGAATGAAAAATTAAATTGTTTTTTCCTTCTAACAGGCATAAGATGAAAATTTGGGTGAAATTATTGAGCGGCAAAAAGCCCGCCCACTGTTTTCACTAGTAAAAAGACAGCCCGCTCTTCTCCCACTTCACTTTCCATTTTTTTCACACTCCTCTCTCGGTCTCCCTACTAAACTCTCCGCTACTACTTTACGCTCTCCCCTCTCCTCTCTTCACTCTCTCTCACACATTCTCTCTACACTCTCTGTATGCACGTCTTTCACATTCTTGGCTGTTTCAATGGTTCAATTTGGATTTAATCGGTTTAATGTTTGTCTTTAGTGTAGTATTTGTTTCCACTAATTTGGGCCTTTTTTCTATCTCAGGGTTATTTTCGTATTAGGACTTCAATCAGATCAGATCAATTTGGGGCTTCAATCGTGTAAAGTCAATTTGAAGTTTCAATTGGGTTCAATTTAAGGATTTGTGTTTATTTTCAATTAGATAGAGCTAGAATGGTTTAATTATAACAAGTTTTGAGATATTTGTTTTGTTTGCTTTGATAGGGATATAAGCTAGTCAGGCAGTGCAGGAGTATTGTCAGTATGGTTGGAAGCAAGTCACTTTTGATGTACAAGGACATGTAACGCACAATGATTATATATGAAGAAAGAATCTGTTGCTAGTATGGACAACAACACTACCACAATATCACAGGAACGACTCTTTTTCGAAAGAGAGATTGTAAGATATTGCTCTTTATTTTGTTGTCAAAATTCTGGCTGCGTCATCTTACCTTAAAGATAACATAAGACATTCTTTGATGCAAGACAGGGGATACATTATATGATAGGCCATAAACAGCCAAGGCCCAACAAGGAGCCCAAAGCAATGAGTAAATCATCTCATGAGAATAAGAGCGGCCCAGCCCAGAGTAGCGGACCCCGGGCCCGGGGCCACTACCACGTGGCGTAGTCTCCACCCCAGACTAGGGGACCCCAGATGGGTGACACTCGACACACGTGGCACCCCACCTCAGCTGACATTCCGACATATGGCGCTGACCAACACTAAAAGACAAGGGAAGGCACGTGCCAAATCATTTCTGCAACAACATGGCCACACTCCAGTCAACGGTCACCCCAGACTGGTCCACGTGTCCTACATCCCGAATATTCAGCGGTTTGTCCCCCAGATCCAACGGTCGGGGGTGAAGGTAAACTACCCCTAAACCCTAGGCCTAGGGCTATAAATACCCCTAGTAAATAGGGTTTAGGGGTTGAACACTATTACACATCCACACACTCTCATTACTTTGTGGTACTCTACTTGATTATTACCTTCCAGAGCCAACTCTTATTCTCACGCCGGAGGCACCTCGGAGCCAAACCCCCCCTCCGGTGTTGTTTTGCAGACACCCCACAGCAGCTACACTACTTCCGAGACAGGAGTTGGCGAGGAAGGACCCGATCAAGATTTGGAGTTATCATTGGCGCTAGAAGGAGGGGTCGAACCTCCGAACCCCAAAACCCCGAACCAACAACCAAACTGAAGCAACCCGAACTACCTAAAACCTCGAACCATGCCCCGAAGAACCACCTCTACCCAGCGCCAAGCACCCAGCGCAACTAGAGACGAACCCTTAATAACTATCCCGGAGCAAGTCCCACCTGTCCAGATCCCAATCCAAGAGAGGCTCGGAATTGGGCCAAACGACGCTCGGGTAACCGTCGAGGTGAACCGGTATAAGTATACAGATGTGCCCCTGGACTCCGCTCAAATGGAAAACCTGACACCCGAGGAGCTAGCCCAGGCAATCCGAAATTATAGGAACCGTCCCCTCCCGGAACCTGAACCTGTGCAAGCGGAAAATTCCGGGGAATCAGCCAACTCCCATCATTCCCGGGCCTCGGTCTTTGACCGCCTTGGAAACCGGGGCAAGGGAAACAGAAAGGACCAGGAGGTTCGGAGTAGGGACAAAAATGATGAAGCCAAGAGACTAGAAACGCTCCGGGAAAGAATAAGGCAGGAGGAACAGGCTAAGTTGGAGCTCAGAATCCAGAAGAGGCTCCAAGAGGAAGAAGAAAGAATGAGGAAATCCAAATCCAAAAGAACCCGGAGGGAGGTAAGCCCGGAGATTATCTCAGATGATGAAGAAAATCCAAACCACCTGGTGCAAATGATCCATGAGCTACAGAGGAAAGTCAATAGTGACTCCGGGTTCGAGATCCAGGACACACTCACCCCTTTCAGCCATTCCCTTGAAGCCATACCCCGGCAAAAGAACCTCAAGCACTACAACTTTGACTCCTTTAATGGGCTAGAGGACCCAGAAGAACACCTCAACTACTTTGAGCAAATAGCCCAGATATACTTCTACAATGACCTAACCAAGTGTAGGTTCTTCGCTTCCACCCTAAAGGGAGCAGCTCAGAGATGGTTCAGCCGGATCCCTTCCCGGAGCATACACAGCTGGAAGGAGTTCCGGGAAGCCTTTCTCCGGAGATTCCGAGCCAACAAACCCCCGGAATATCACATGTGCCACCTTGAAACAATAAGGCAACATGACAACGAGACGCTTGCCGCATTTATGAAACGTTTCCAAGAAGCCATAAACCGAGTCACCAACCTAGACGAAAGAGAAGCCTTGAGCATATTCCGGAAGAACCTAGACCCGGAGCGTAGTGAGCGCTATGTTATTGAATTGGTAAACAAAGAGCCCCAAAGTCTAGCTGCAGCCTACTCTATGGCCGCCAAGTTCATCAAAGAAACTGATGTCCTACAAGCAATGAGAATGACCCGGCAGGGCACCTCCTCGGGAAGAGGTAAAGATGATCGCTCTAGAAATGATCACAGCTCGGATAAGAAGTTTAAGCCCAACAAACAGTACAACTATATCCCGAGTCATCAACTGACGGTCCCGGACAAAGGCCACTCCTCCGGGGCCAAGTCCGAAGCCAGACCCCCGAGACCGGGGAGGGCCGAACCAAGGCCGGAGCCAGAATGGACACCTCTGAACCGGCCACGCGCCAATATATTAAAAGAAGTTCGGAGCAAGCCCTTCTTTTATCCTCCCAAACCCTTGGTTTCGGCCCCAGAGAATAGGCCCCGTGACAAACATTGCGATTACCATGCAACCCATGGCCACGAGACGGAAAGCTGTGTCTCCCTTAAGTTCTTCATCGAAGACCAAGTCAAGAAAGGAAATATGGGCCAATATCTAGCTCGGAGAACCACGGAAAGGGGCGAAGGACCCGGGGCCCAGAAGACCAAGAATGTGGTGCACGTTGTATTGGGAGGATCCAATTCCCCTCCGGGAAGCCCGGACTCCGGAGATGAAGTAATGATGATAAGCTCGGCCCCAGAGCAAGTCATATCTTTCAGTAACGCCGACTTTGAGGGAGTAGATCCTAACCACAATGAAGCCCTAGTCGTAACCCTGGACATCGCCGAAAATGAGGTAAAAAGAATTCTTGTTGACAACGGATCCTCCGTCAACATACTATTCAAACATACCATGGACAGGATGCAACTTGGAAGCATCAGGATGAATGAGTGCCGGGAAGACCCGCTATATGGCTTCGGCCACAACTTGGTTCCGATCCAAGGAACCCTTTACTTGCCCGTCCAATTTGGCACCGCCCCGAAACAGATAGTTCATATGGTCAAATTCTATGTAATCAATAGCCCTTCCTCTTACAATGTAATCCTGGGGCGCCCAGCCCTGACCAAGCTCCGAGCCGTAACCTCAACCCCACATCTCAAGTTTAAGTTTCCCACACCCTCCGGGGTCGGAGAAGTTAGGGGCGACACAGAAACAGCCAGCCGGTGCTATGGCCAAGCCTTAGTCATGGCGGAGGCCGACCCGGAGAACAAGAGGAAAGCTTCCTCTTACCACAAGAATCTAAGCAGAAAGAAGCACAGAGTTTCAACTTACAAGAACCCCGGAAAAGAGGTACAAAACATTGAAGTCTCCGGAGCCATGTCCCAGGGACCAAATATGACTGAGGCCCGGGAATATCAGATCTCCAACTCCCAGGCCCGAGTGCAAAAATCGTCCCTGCTTCAAGACCAAGCTAAGGTGGAACCTGCAGTAGAAACCGAAACAATCGAACTCATACCGGGAAACTCAGAAAGAAAAATTAAGATCGGAGCTGGTCTAGAAACCGCCTTTAGAGAAGAATTAATCCATCTACTCCGGGAATATGCTGATGTTTTTGCTTGGAGCCCATCTGATATGCCCGGGCTCCGGGAGTCCCTCGCCATGCATAGCCTGGATGTTGATCCCCGGAGGAAGCCTGTGAAACAGAAAAGGAGGAACTTCGCCCCGGAGAGGCAGAAAGCCATAGACGAGGAAGTGGACAAACTGCTCAAGGAAGATATCATCTGCGAGGTCAAATACCCGGAGTGGTTAGCCAATGTAGTTCTGGTCAAGAAGCCTAGTGGGAAATGGAGGATGTGTGTTGATTACACGGACCTAAATGAAGCCTGCCCCAAAGATCCATATCCACTGCCAAGTATAGACCAGCTCATCGATGCCACCTCCGGACATGTGATGCTTAGCTTCATGGACGCATTCTCCGGATATAACCAAATCAAGATGAACCCGGCAGACATAGCCAAAACCGCATTTATCACTCACAGAGCTGTCTATGCTTATAAGTTCATGCCCTTTGGACTCCGGAATGCTGGAGCTACATACCAAAGAGCCATGGTGGAGGTCTTCAAGGATCAAATCGGCCGGAATTTGGAATCCTATGTCGATGATATCATTGCCAAGTCTGAAACGGTTAGGGAGCATGTCCCCGACCTGCGGGAATGTTTTGAAAATCTTAGAAAAAATGAGATGAAGTTGAATCCGGAGAAGTGCACCTTTGGGGTAGCAGCAGGAAAGTTCCTAGGCTTCATGATCAGCCAGAGAGGGATTGAGGCTAATCCGGAAAAGATAAAAGCCATCTTGGATATGCAATCACCCCGGACTCAGAAAGACATTCAGAAGTTAGCCGGATCATTGGCAGCCTTAAGAAGATTCATACCCAATTTGGCAGAAAAGTGCTTACCATTCTTCACTTTGCTCAGGGGGGCGAGCAACAAAAAAGAAATTACCTGGAGCCCGGACTGCCAGCAAGCTCTTGAAACCATCAAGCAATACCTCTCATCACAACCGCTTCTAACAAAGCCGGAACCCGGGGAACCCCTACATCTATACCTCTCCGCCGGGCCCCTGACCGTGGCCGCGGCCTTGGTCCGGGAAGTCAAGGGAAACCAGCAGCCGGTGTACTACATCAGCCAGGTTCTAAAAGATGCAGAAACCAGATACCCCAATCTAGAGAAATTTGCCTTCGCCTTAGTCACGGCCTCAAGGAAACTCAGACACTACTTCCAAGGCAGAGAAATCAAAGTGATAACAGACCAGCCGTTAAGGCGAATAATCCACAAGCCAGATGCATCCGGCAGATTAATAAATTGGGCAATTGAGCTAAGCCAATTTCACTTAACGTTCGTGCCCCGGACCGCCATCAAGGCACAGGCTTTGGCAGATTTCATAGTAGAATGCTCCTTCCCGGAACCGAAGCAAGCTACGACAGTAGCTGGACGTTTGGTAAATCAGGACCAAGCCCCGGGGTCATGGACTCTCCATGTGGATGGATCCTCAACAGCCGACAGGTCCGGGGCAGGAATAATCATGAAAAGCCCGGAAGGCTTCCAAATCAAACAAGCCATAACATTCAAATTCCCAGCAACGAACAACCAAGCCGAATATGAAGCTCTTCTAGCCGGGCTAAGGTTAGCACGAACTTTGAGAATCAACAGCCTGAATATCTATAGTGACTCCCAAATCGTGGTGCAGTAAACCAAAGGGGAATACCTAGCTAAGGACCAAAAACTGGCCCAATACCAAGCCCTTGTCAAAAGTTACCTAGCCACCATGCCAGAGTATCAAATCGGCCAAATCAACAGGGAAGAAAACTCCGAAGCTGATGAATTATCCAAGCTGGTTCAGAACTCAGCCGAACTAGACAGTTCGGTCTACTTTGAAGAACTTGAAACCCCGGCCATCGATCAGAAAGAGGTAACGGAGATAGAGGGAACCCCGAACTGGATGACCCCTTTCATCCTCTACTTGGAGAAAGGAGAGTTGCCCGAAGACAAGAATGAAGCCAGAAGATTGAAAAACAAGGCTTCGAAATACTTCATAGAAGAAGACCAACTCTATCGCCGAACCTTCTCATCTCCGACACTGAAGTGTATAGGCCCGGAGGAATCCAATTACTGTTTACAAGAGGTACACGAAGGGATTTGTGGGGATCATATGTCCGCAAAGTCCCTCGCATACAAAATCATAAGGCAAGGTTACTACTGGCCAACAATCCACTCAGATGCAGTAGAATTCGTCAAGAAGTGCAGAAATTGCCAACTGTTCAGCAATGTACCAAGACAAAGCCCGGTGTTACCATCCTCAGTCTTATCCCCTATCCCATTTGCTGTATGGGGCATCGATATAGTAGGGCCTTTCCCCCGGGCCAAGGGTGATCTGAGGTACCTCCTTGTAGCCATTGACTACATGACTAAATGGGCCGAAGCAAAGGCGATGCGAACCATAAACCAGCAAGACTGCATCAAATTCATGGACAACATATTAATGCGGTTTGGCCTGCCCAGGGTCCTGGTTTCGGATAATGGTCCCCAGTTCATCGGCTCAGACTTTGAAAACTATTTGAGGGAAAGGGGAATCAAACACAAGAAATCTTCAGTAGCCTATCCCCAGGGCAACGGGCAAGTTGAAGTGACAAACAGAATTCTGCTAAGGGGAATTGAGAAGAGGCTGAAGGAAAGCAAGAACAAGTGGCCCGAAGAGCTGCCACATGTATTATGGGCATACAGAACTAGTCCACGATCCGGGACAGGGGAAACTCCGTTCAAGCTAGCATACGGAACCGAAGCAATGTTGCCAATCGAAGTGGGTTCTCCTTCCCACAGGGTAATCAACTTTGATGAAATTGCAAATGAAGAAGGGCTACGAGTAAATCTAGAGCTAGTTGATGAGGTCCGGGACAAAGCAGTACAAAGAATGGAGAAGTATAAAGAGAAAACAAGAGAATACTTCGGAAAGAAGTCAAGAGTCAAAAACTTCCAAATCGGGGATCTAGTACTCCGGGATACCGAGGCTTCAGACCCCACTAACACAGGGAAACTTATGCCTAAGTGGGAAGGTCCCTACAGAGTTAAAGAGGTACTCCGCCCCGGAACCTACAAGCTCAGTCACATGGACAACTCCGAAGTCCCCAACACCTGGCATGGCCTCAGACTAAGAAAGTACTACCAGTAAAGGGAAATAGATTCAGCTCATACACGGGCTTTTTCTTTTTTTGGGAATTGTATTCGGAAATCATGTAATCATTCTGTTATCAATGAAAAAGAACTTTATTTCCTACTTGGCGGTTCAATTTTATAATTATCATCCAAATTCCTACTTGGAAAAGTTTTCATCCTTTCCAAGTAGGCCAAAGCCCGGGACCTTAGCAATGCTTCGGCCCGGGAAGCCATAGGCATCCAAATTCCTACTTGGAAAAGTTTTCATCCTTTCCAAGTAGGCCAAAGCCCGGGACCTTAGCAATGCTTCGGCCCGGGAAGCCATAGGCATCCAAATTCCTACTTGGAAAAGTTTTCATCCTTTCCAAGTAGGCCAAAGCCCGGGACCTTAGCAATACTTTGGTCCGGGAAGCCATAGGCATCCAAATTCCTACTTGGAAAAGTTTTCATCCTTTCCAAGTAGGCCAAAGCCCGGGACCTTAGCAATGCTTCGGCCCGGGAAGCCATAGGCATCCAAACTCCTACTTGGAAAAGTTTTCATCCTTTCCAAGTAGGCCAAAGCCCGGGAGAAACAACCACTCCCCAATCCGGAATACCCGAATTAAGGAGTGGGGGGCAATACAAGCTAACAAGAAACCAACAACAAAAGAACAAGGCAAAACTTGCGGAATAAAAGTAGATATAAGAAGAAAAGAGCGGACAGGCCGGGCTGACCGACAGCCCGAAACACCTGACAGTTAAAGTTACACACGGCAGCAGAATTTAAAGTTATAAAACCAAGTTAAGATTACATCAAAATGAAAGAAATTACAAGGGCACAGCCCGGGCACTGGACGCAGCTACATAACGAGGTTAAGCCGGAGGAGGACGGGAGGAGCTGGGAGCAGCGTAAGGAGTCGGTTCCCCTTCACCCCGGGCAAGAGCATCCTCGGCCTCCATGTACTCTTTAATGAAGTTTTCCCAAGTGGCAGACCCAGGATCGCTCTTACACATCTTCTCGGCAACAACCCAGCAGCGGCTGATTTTCCGGGCTGCGACCAAGGAAAGGTCATCGTCGTAAGCATCCGAAGCCCGGAACTCAGCAATGACATCCTCTTCGGACTTCTTGGCTTTCAGTTCATCCCGGAGCTTCTTCACTTCTTCTTTGTAATCCTTGACCTTAGCCCGGTACGCATCCCTCTCATCAGCAACTTGCTTAGCCCCGGCCTTGAGCTTCTCAACCCGGGACTCCATGCGCTCCTCCAGCTCGGTGACTTGCTGCTTCAGGCCAGAAATCTCCTGATCTTTCCCAGATGCCCCAGCCAACGCAGCCTGGCCCTCCTTGATCTCTCGGCATGCAGAAGCCGCAGCCCCGGCCATCCGGACCCCGAGCTGTCAATATAAACGCAATTAGAAGCCTAACAAGAAAAACAAGTGTGGGAAATTCGGGGAGATGCATACCTGACCGTAAACCCCCATCATTTCCTGCAAGAGCGAAGTGGCCGAAGTTTTACCCATATCCTCCCACTCCGTCTTGCTGGGAAGATCAGCCAGGAAACCGATGAAGTTTCTTTCTTCCGGAGACACGGGGGCGGCCTCGTGAGGACGGAAGTTAGCCTTCTTCGGGCTACCACCAGCAGAGCTCTCCTGCACAAGCTCGCAGTCCGAGAGCATGGTCCCAAACTTCTCAGCTTGAACAGAAGAAACCCTGGGCCTCTTCCTCGGAACCAGTCCGGATTCGTCCACCACAGCTTCGGGGATCACTGGCCCCGAACCCCCCGTTCTCCCCTCCTCGGCTTGGGAGTCACCAGCTTCCCCGGGGGCCTTAGTGTTATCACGAACATGCCCAATGCTCTTAAGAGCCGCGGCCAAAGCTCTGTTGGATTTGTTCATCTCAGCAACTTTCTCAAACTCCGGGTTATAACCGGGAAGACCTGGAAATAAAAAACACAACACAACAAAGGAAATTTTTACATTAGCCCGGCGTAAAACCAAAACAACAGATATGAGTACGATGAAAATATAGCCCGGACTTACATCCTATCCGGTAAAGGTAGGCATGACTCATGAGATCCTCCCGAGTCACCAGCCTCCCAAGACCTCGGCAGAAGGCATGTACCCGGTCCAACGCCGCATCCTGGAGATCAAACACCTCGAAGTGCATAGCCAAAGGATTCTCCTTGAAGGTGGGCATGAACCGGATATCAACACCCCGGAGAAAGACGAACTCTCCGTTCCAGCCTTTCAAAGATGGAAGCATAACTAGTGGCTTCGAATCCGAAGAAGGATAGCCACAGGCTTTAGCCCGGAATCTAAACTCAAACAAAGGAACATTGTTGGACCGGACCATCTGGAAAAGATGGTGAAAAAGCTTGAAAGTAGGTAACACTCCGGCGGCCTCACAACACCCCAGAAAATACGAAATCCACTTGACCGCGTTTGGAGTCAATTGGGTAATGGGGATCCCATACTCAAACAGGCACAAGGACTTAACAAACTGATGACACCTGGGCCCATATCCCGACCTTAAGTGCTCCAACCATACCCCGACCCAACCGCCATCGGGCCTGTGGTAAATCTTTTCCCCGGGCTCCGGCCATCTCCACTCCACGTCACCATCTATATGGAAAGTAGCCCGGAATATAGTGTCCCACTCAACCGGAGTCTCCAAATACTCCGCCCTAAAGGGACCAACATCCATTCCGGACCCTGGCTTAGCCCCGAACTTAGAGTCAAGAAAAGCCCTATTGTATCGGGTCATCTCTGCTACATCCGGACTCTCCCCAAACTCCGCACTGAGATCCCTGAAGAAGTAAGCTTGAGGAATCCCCGGGTCCCTCTTCACAAAATAATACTTAGAGTGGCCCCAGCTGCCGTCCGGCTCACTCAGACTGTACCCCGGACCCATGTCCTTGGTCGCAATACTCGTTAATACGGGAAGGCGGCTCTTCTTCTTACCCATTATACCCCAATCTAGGTCTATCAATTCTAGACTACTATCCGGGGAATTAACACTACTTGAAGAAGTACTTGGGTCGGAGAGAGGAATTAAAACTCGTCTAGCAGTTACTTTCCTAACCATACAAAGGGACTACCCCGGGCTACCCAACAAAAAGATAAAGCCTACAATTAGTCTCTACTCAGTCCGGGCCAAGAAAGTAAAATAAAATTGAAGACAAAAAGGAATACAAAGACCGGAGCAAGAAAACTTACAGTGAAGTCCGGAGGTCTGGGTGCGACAATGAACTTGGATCAGATCACGCTTATAGCCCGGAGTGCAGGTCTTCAGAGTAGCAGAATCACAACAGCAAATCAAAAACTCGTAAAAGACAAATGAGGGGAGGGAGCCGCTATTTATAGGCAAGACCAGAATCCAGACCGCCCAAGACACGTGGCGGCCCAAAAAGACCGGCCCACTATCTCCAAAGCCCGGGGATAGTGGATGACAGCTGTTATTTTTCCAAAAAAAAAAAAAAAGAAAAGAAACAAAAACAAAATCCAAAAATGCACTCAAAATATTACCTATATTCCTTAATAGACGTGCATTTTTGTGTACGCGCAAACCCAACGCCCCGGGATGTACACTTCAATCCCGACCCCGGGCCTGGGGGCAACCGAGACCAAAGCCCAACCCACAAAGAAGACGCACTCACAGAACCACAAAACGTCCAGCCCCGAGGACATATGTCTCGCACCCCGGAGTATCCACAAATCCACTCCCCAAGGCAGAAACACCCCTTACTACTCCCCCATCCGGAAAATCCGCATTAGGGAGTGGGGGGCAAATGATAGGCCATAAACAGCCAAGGCCCAACAAGGAGCCCAAAGCAATGAGTAAATCATCTCATGAGAATAAGAGCGGCCCAGCCCAGAGTAGCGGACCCCGGGCCCGGGGCCACTACCACGTGGCGTAGTCTCCACCCCAGACTAGGGGACCCCAGATGGGTGACACTCGACATACGTGGCACCCCACCTCAGCTGACATTCCGACATATGGCGCTGACCAACACTAAAAGACAAGGGAAGGCACGTGCCAAATCATTTCTGCAACAACATGGCCACACTCCAGTCAACGGTCACCCCAGACTGGTCCACGTGTCCTACATCCCGAATATTCAGCGGTTTGTCCCCCAGATCCAACGGTCGGGGGTGAAGGTAACCTACCCCTAAACCCTAGGCCTAGGGCTATAAATACCCCTAGTAAATAGGGTTTAGGGGTTGAACACTATTACACATCCACACACTCTCATTACTTTGTGGTACTCTACTTGATTATTACCTTCCAGAGCCAACTCTTATTCTCACGCCGGAGGCACCTCGGGGCCAAACCCCCCCTCCGGTGTTGTTTTGCAGACACCCCACAGCAGCTACACTACTTCCGAGACAGGAGTTGGCGAGGAAGGACCCGATCAAGATTTGGAGTTATCATTATATAACCCTAGAACAAAATCACACATTTTGTTAAAAACGTTTATAATGTGGTTGACATCTTGATTCTTTGTTGTGCACCAAATTACTTGAACTAAATTGAGATAAAATTATTCAGGAAGACAATTATGATTAGTGGATGGAAGTTGAGCTTCACTTATGTCTTAATTTCTGTATGTCATATGTTCTTAATGCAACTACTTGGTTAATTAATACCTGTTTATAACTGAGATATGGAATCTTAGGAATGAGATTAGGTAATTTATAACTAAAAAATCAACCTGGAAAAGTTCGAATGATTTACTTGGTAAATTAATACCTGTTTATAACTGAGATATGGGCTTGCTTTTATAGCCACAGGAAGGGTGAGAGCTTGAACGGTTTGTCGCATGAGGAATTATACATTCTTGAGCAGAAGATGCAGGAAGCAGTTGATATCACTTGCCAACAGAAGGTTGTCTTATTGTATCATCCTCTTGTATCTTGCTTTCATTTTCTTATACATTCTGTGAAGTAAATTTTCTTAAGTTTCCTTTCTTTTACTCATTTAATTACCCACACAGGTAATAAAATAGTTGCTGCATCAGAGTTTTTTGCCATATACCAGTTTTATCTTTTAAGGGAATATATATGATTTTAATTGTCTGAGTAAGCAATACCATTGACTATATATACTTTAACGGGTTTTTAGGTCAAAATCAAACTGAAGGGTCATCAGAAACTGATCATAGAGCTTGCATTTTCACAGGCACTGAATGTACTGGTATCTTCAGGGTCTGATGCACAGGCAAGTGGTAGAGACTAGAAAGCTGATTTAAGCATTTATATCTCAACTTAAATTGCATTAATGTAAGTGCTAATAGTATAATTGTTTGTTTGGACTACAGCTAAGTGTTTGGAACGTCGATGGGTGGGAAAAGAGAATTTCTGGGCCGATACAGACACCATCTGGTCACTCAGCTCCCCTGGATGGGGAAACTATAGTTCAGTTCCATAATGATCAAACTCATCTACTAGTGGTTCATGAAAGCCAAATTGGTATATATGATAGCCAACTTGAATGCTTGCAACTGGTATGTGAACTTAACTTGCAGCTCTTATCTTGCGAGTTGGATTCCGATCTGTCAATTGTTAGGCTATTAAGATTTCATCTTTAGAAAAATATGAATCTTGTTTTCTGTTTTGTTGTTGATATGGCAGGTCTGTTCTCCTATCAGTATTTTATATTTTTATTTTTTGCTAATCATCTTCTATTTTAATATGTACAAACCAAAAAATGTGCTAATTGTCTAGTAGTTCGCAATTCCTAGCATAATAGGGATCTGCTAGCATATGTATAAAATTAGAAAGAACTTGATCATGAATTTTTATTTACCATTTAATTTTTTTCCTAACATGGATTTTTACGTGCCTAAAACCATAAACTATTGCAGTGGTCTCCTAGAGACACCCTTTCTGCTGCCATGCGATGGTCTGCTGATATTTGTTGGATTTTCTGATGGAGCTACTGGAATTTTGATGTGGACAGTTTGAGGCTTCGATGTCGAATAGCATCCTCTACCTATATAAGTTCTTTGGTTTCCAGGTATGCACTACTTTGGATTAGAATCTTATTTGATTGTCCCTTAGACTTTTAGTATAGATCACATTTTTAAACAATTAATTGGTGTGGTAGTGTCAATCCGATTCTTTTAGTCATCTTCTAGGTTTTTCAGTTTAAATGTAAATAATTAAGAAAATGTTGAGAGAGATGTAATACTCCATATGATTTCATGTTTATTTTACTCTATTCGCATGTGTGCCCGTTTTATGCCTTCTGAATGGGTGAATTTACAAATATTCATTTTTGATACGCGGACCATGTTTTACATAACAGTTTAAAAATGTTTTCTAATTTTGCAGCAATAGCAATGCCTATCCTGTGGAAAAGGGTGCAGGTTCTTTTCAAAAGCAGTAAGAGGATAAGGGTTCAGGTTCTTTTCAGATACGTAAAAAAGGGTGCGAGTGTGGGGTGTGAGTTCTTCACTTGCGAAAATGGAAAAAGAATGGTGGATCTAAAATATAAAAGGTAGGTAGACCTCTGGATAAGAAATTTATATATAAGATATGAAGTAAAGACCTCAGTATCTTAATGCAAGCTTTTTAAAGATGTTACAATATTTTCCTTCATAATTGATGCATACAGCATTTTTGAATAAAATTGTGAAATTGTTTTGCTGGATCACTCTTCTTTCTTATCAAGTTATCGTCATTGTTCAAAATCTGAAATATACAATTTTCTGGTCTGTTTGTTGAAGGCCTTTTGATGGTGCAATGACTTTTATCTTCTAACTTTCTCTTATAACAATGCTAAATTATGCAGGGTGAAATACACCATGTCTTAAATCCTAATCCCTACCGCGAAGTCTTTGACTCAGATGCTAGTCTTTATGCCCAGGATGTACAAGATTATATTGATCATGGTACTTCTGGTAATGTAGCTGGTTTTATTGCTGAGACCATTCAGGTAATGCAATCAATTTGTTCAGTATCAAGACATACTTCGACTTTTATTCATAAGAAATTGATAGGACTTGGTATGTTTATCTGATAGCATATCATCATTTTGACAAATTAAAGGGAGTTGGGGGAGCAGTTGAACTGGCTCCAGGATACTTGAAATTGGTTTATGACATTGTTCGGAAGGCTGGTGGTGTCTGCATTGCTGATGAGGTGCAAATTGGATTTAGTTGAACATGTAGTCACTACTGGGGTTTCCAGACCCAGGATGTAATTCCAGATATAGTTATAATGGTGAAGGTATACCTAGTTAACGTTACAAGTTCGTAGATACAAACAAGTATTCTGTAATTTGAACTGTAATCTGAACTCAACAGGGCCCAAAGAGGCACTTGTGATGTAGACATCTTCTGATGCAGTTGGTCCACTAGATGAAAGAATTATATGTAATTTTATGTAGTGGATGTAATGTTTTATTTGGGGTTAAGGATTATGAACTATTGTTTGTAGTGGATGTAATGCATATATTCAAATTGTGTATTTTTGTCGTACATAGAAAAGTGTTGCCAATGATGCTATAAAGTGTTGCTAAAAAGGACAATTAATGTTAAAAAAAGTGCCAAAAAATGTTGCAATAGATAAAAATTGTGTTGGCATAGCCACAAGTGGGCCCTACCGTTGGCCCCAAAAGTGGACCTCATTGGTGGGGCCCACTTTTTTGCAAAATTTATAAAACAAAGGCAACATAATATAATGTTGCTAAAAATTGATAATATTGTTACTATAGCAAGGCTACGCCAACAGAAACACTGATGTTGCCATAGATAATTAGAATGTTGCCTTTCACCCAAAAGGCAACGGCAAAAATAGCAACGCCAGCAAAGTGTTGGATTAGGGGTTTTTTGGACCTATAGCAACATATTTCCGGCCTATAGCAACACTTTTTTGGCGTTGCCGTAGACCTTTTATGGTGTAGTGTTTGGGGGGAAGTTAAGTGTCAATTTTTTGGTAAAGAGGGAAAATGAGCCGCTGTGTTCTAAGTTCTGTGTTATTGTGATGCTCTTTTCTTTTTAATTGTAATTTTAATTTTTGAATTTTAAATTAAATTTGTAAGAAAAATTGAAAATATATTATGTATTTAAAATATATTATATATCGCTTATTAAAAAAAATTGCAATTCATAATATATTTTATATAAAATTTTGTATTCTATACAAAATATTTTAAACTTTAAAGTAAAAAATAGATGAAAATTAAATATCAATGTTTTTATTTTGACAATATGTCTAATTTCCAAAATTGTAGGAAATACAATTGGAGAAAATTATTTTGAAAAGTAATTTAAAAGAAATAGAATCATCATTCGGGACAAGACTGGTTAGAAAGAATGTCTACTTTGACCGATTTGACCATTATAAAACCAAACTAAATAAATTTAGGATTTCTTTAAAAAAATTACCACATCACTAAAATCGTTAGATCCTAACATCCGTACGTTTGGAACGTCGAAAAAATAATTTAAAAAAATAAAAACATCATTCGGGAAAATACTAGTTAAGTGCCTGAAATAATTTTTAACATGTAAATTTTGTAGCTGTGGTATTTGTAACGCCCCCAAATCCACCCTGACCGGGGACTCGGGTCGTCACATTGTCTCAATACGATAACGCAATAACAATACCAAATTTTATTACAACGGAGCATAAAATGTCCGACTCCGCAGGTCCAAGATCGTCTTCACAACATAGTACAATCCAACTTGATACATCTCGAAATAATATGTTACAAAAGTTCACAACAGTAGAAATATAAAGATTCCATCTGGATCTTCTAATTATTTTCGCCATAGCCTTGCGCTTTCCCCTTGCCTTTATAGCCCTGGCTGGACGTCTCGCCTCTTTCCGTCTTGACAGCTGAACAAAATGTTGTAAAGCAAGAATGAGCAACTATAGTGCTCAGCAAGTTCTCTTCTCGCTCGGTATATAAATATAATAAGGTTTACCGAAATAAATACTCAAAATTTTAATATCGGATATCACAATATGATTTGGCTCAAATTCATCTTGAAAATATCATACTCGAAAGGCTCAAAACTCATCTCAAAACAGAATACTCAAAAGACTCATTACTCATTTCGAAACAGAATACTCGATAACTCATTTGATATAACTCCGATAACTCATGATTTAAGAATGAACTGGTCTTCCACCTCTCCGTATCTCGGTGGGGCGATCAACTAACCAACCAAGAATACCGGCCTCCAATGACACCGCACTTCGCCCGATCACGGCTACAATACGATATCAACAATAATATATATATATATATATATATATATGTATGAATGCTAGCATCATAATGGTTTTCAATTCAACCATGGCAACAAAGTGCCTAATTATTCTCGGGTCCGTAAAACGGTACACGAGTCTCTCTTTCTCTATAATGGGCCTCTTGCCCAAAATTGACCAGTAGAATACAGAATTCCCGAATATTTGGGGTACAGATAACTTGAAATAATTCTCCCAGAAAATATTTACAAATCTGGCGGACTGCCAGTATGACTCGATTTTACCACCAATCCGAACAATGGACTGATGCTCAATAATAATAATTTATTGGTTGACACGAACAAAATGCCAAACCTTGACAATAAAATCAACTATCTCGAATTTATGAGAATAGTCTTAAGATTGAAGTAATTGGGAGTCGTACTGAACAAATAGTACTTCTCAATATTTATAATACTCAACATCGATGAACGTTTAAATAGAATATTTTTCACTTGATCGACGAATAAAAATCTCTAACAATTATAATTTTTAAACTCCTATCGGTTAGTTCAAACGAGGAACTAACTAAAAGATAATCAATAAATAACGATTGAATTTGTACAATAAATTCAATCGAAAAGAATAAATTTAACTATCTCAGACGAATGAGATTAGTTTCACTGAATCAAAATAATAGTCGTCTCGAATTAATGAGATCGACCCGATAGCAACTAAATTATTTCTACGCTTATAGGGATTATAATTCTCAATAAACTAAATTAACAGCATAATAATATTTAACGAGAAATAATGCTCAAAAGAAATTATTTCATCATACGAAGCCACAGATAAATCTCAACATATAATATCTCGAAAATAATTAAGGAATTAAATAATACGAAAAGAAATTCACAGTTTCCAAAAGTTAGGGTAGGAATGAACTTGCCTCGATCTCGAAGTGCAAATGAATGCAGATAAAATTATACTCTACCCGTGAACTTGGCGTCGATCTACGTCTCGAGAATTATTCTCTAAAAAATGGCAACCAGAAATACGTGAGCGATTCTTCAGAATAAAATATTCCCGATCCGATAATATAATTAATAATAATATAATAACTCATAAAAATCTCCGGAATAAATAACGGAAATTAATTCCGGGATAATTAAATATTTCTTCGAACACAGGAATTAAATCTGGAGAATATATCCTATTTTTAATATCTGGAAATCTAAATTCTTACTCAAAATGAAAAATTCAAACATCCATTTTTTATTCAATTTAAATCCAAAATAATTATTCTCATTTTTAAAATAATTCATTAAAGAATTCCACTTTTAATAAACCTCACAAATCCTAATTTATTTAATAAAATATTCATCTCTAAATTAAATCTGACTCGATCCGGTTAATTGAAATAAACCGGAAAATATTAAAAACAGCTTTCCAAAATAAAACATATTTTATTCTATTTATTCACAATTTTCCCTCTTTTTTATCGACAATTAACTAAATCTCAAATTTTCGTCCAAAAATCACAATATGATTATTTTTAACAAACTAATAATTAATCTTTTTATTTCTCACAATTTTAAAATAATAAACAAATTTTATAACTCCTTTTTATTTCTCAAAATATCTCAATTATTTAAACCAAATTTTAAAATATTCAACCTCTTTTTATTTTATTATTATTATTAGTATTATTATTATATATATTATTTATTTATTTATTTATTTTTTCCGTAAAACAGTTTCAGACAGAAAAAAAATAATTTTCTAGGACGGCGCGTGGGGCCCACGCGCCTCACTGCCACCACGCGCCCCCAACTCCCCTGCACTCTCTCTCGTTCCAAATCATCTCTCTCTCCCTCTCTCTTTTCTCTCTCTCTCTCTCTCGACTTCTTTTTTTTTTCTCGTTCCCAATTTCTTCAACTCCGGCCACACATTCACAACATTACAATCTCTCATGCCATCTCTCCTCACCTCCCCGAATCCCTCTCTAACACACGCCACCACCACCATCGTCGGTGGTGGTTACTCCGACTAGTTCTCCGACCAAAATCGATCGATTCCGACAATAACACACCCACAATCGACTTCAACCCACAAATCACAAAAACACAATTACAAAACAATTCGATCCTACCGGCACAAAACGAAAAGAAGCAATTAATCCAAAAATATAAAGTAACTACCTGTGCTATGTATATTACTCGAGTGTTGAAAATAGAACTGTATTGTGTTTTTGAGAGAAAATATGAAAGAGTTTGTTTTTGGTTAGATAAGCTCAGAGTCATCAAATTTATATAACGAAAACACAATGAATAATGCTTATTAAAAATTTAAAATGGACTAAATAATGGAAACAAAATCATTGCAAAAATGTTTAGTGGACAATAAAGCCTAATCATTATTATTTAAGTGGCAATTAATAAATAAAAGAAATAAAAATGGGGGACAAATATAATGTTGAAAATATTAATATAAATATTAAGTAAAAAGATTTTGTTTTTCTCCCGCTGACTAATTAAAACGAGACTCTAAAATTCGGCTCAAAATTAAAATATTATTCGAAAATTCGCGGTTATTACAGTATTCCACTATTTTCTTCAGAATTTATTAAATTGTTTTAATATTTATTTTAAATTTTTGAAATTTTTTAACTTAAAGAATATTGACTGCTAACTGTCACATTTATAAATTTCACGGAATGCGATCATTTCCATAAATTCTACCAACGTGATTATTTTAGTCAAATTTATAAATTCAACCACAGTCGGTCAATTTTATAAATTACACCGATTAGGGTTTGCGATCACATTTATGAGTAAATGTGACTGATACAAGTCAAAAATGTTAAAAGTGACCGACAACGGTCAATTGATGAATCGATTGAATTTTTTCATTATAATAATCAAGATGCAATGCATATAATAGAGTGATTTTTTTGTGTAAATTCGTTGAAACTTATAAGATTTATAAGATTTAAACAGGGACGAAAACCTGTTTAGAGATTCGAGTCAAACTACTAGTTGACCGTTAAATAACCAAATCAAATAATTTTTTTATTTTTTGAAAATTTGGCAATAACATTAGAAAGGATGGATCTTGACCTCCGCACAGTTGTTTCGTCAAGAAATTTTTTTTAAAAAATTGAATAGTGAGTATGACAATCGTCACACACAAATAGTGAGTATGACAACTTGGGCGTGTATGACATAAAAAATATTTAATATGTCAATTATAAATATAATGAAATATGACTACTTGGGGAAACTTGGGTAACAATCGTCACAAAAATAGTGAGTATGACTACTTGGGTGTGTATGAATTTTAGTTTAAAATTTGGCATTTTTTCTATTTTTATTTAATTTATTTTACAAACTTGTTAAAATGGGAGAAAATCAAAAAAATAAAAAATTAGGTAAAGTTGGGTAACAATCGTCATACAAATAGTAAGTATGACTACATTAGAAAGGATGGATCTTGACCTCCGTATACTTGTTTCGTCGAGAAATATTTTTTTAAAAAGCGAAACACGAACCCCGGACGAAACCCTGTTTAGGGGTTCGAGTCAAACTACTAGTTGACCGTCAAATTAATAAATCAGATAATTCTTTTATTTTTTCAAACTTTGGAAATGACATTATAAAGGATGGATCTTGACCTCCGTACGGTTGTTTCGTCAAGAAATAATTTTTTAAAATTTAAAACACGAAACTCGGACGAAACCATGTTTAGGTGTTCGAGTCAAACTACTAGTTGGCCGTCAAATTACCAAATTAGATAATTTTTTTATTTTTTGAAATTTTGGAAATAACATTAAAAAGGATGGATTTTGACCTTCGTATGCTTGTTTCGTCGAGAAATATTTTTTAAAAAATTGAAACACGAAACCCGTACGAAACCCTGTTTAGGGGTTCGAGTCAAATAACTAGTTTACCATCAAATTACCAAATGAGATAATTTTTTTATTTTTTGAAATTTTGGCAATAACATTAGAAGGAATGGATCTTGACCTCCATATGGTTGTTTCTTCAAGAAATATTTTTTAAAAATTCAAAACACGAAACCCGGATGAAACCCTATTTAGGTGTTCGAGTCAAACTACTAGTTGACCGTTAAATTACTAAATCAAATAAATTTTTTATTTTTTGAAATTTTGGAAATAACATTGAAAGGATGGATCTTGACCTCCGTATGCTTGTTTCGTCGAGAAATATTTTTTAAAAAATTGAAACACGAAACCCGGACGAAACCCTGTTTAGGGGTTCGAGTCAAACTACTAGTTAACCGTTAAATTACCAAATCAAATAATTTTTTTATTTTTTGAAATTTTGGCAATAACATTAGAAAGGATGGATCTTGACCTCTGTATGTTTGTTTCATCGAGAAATATTTTTTAAAAAATTGAAACACGAAACCCGGACGAAATTATGAATAGGGGTTCCAGTCAAAATACTAGTTGACCGTCAAATTACCAAATCAAATAATTTTACTTTTGAAATTTTTGAAGTACCATTAAAAAGGATGGATCTTGACATCCAGATAGATGGATCGTCGATAATAATTTTTTTTAATTCAAAATGTCTAACCCTAAACTATCCTTAAATCATAAGTAAAAATCCTAACTCAAACTTCGATCACTAACACTCTTCCGTTTTATAAAAGATTTTGATTTTTTACAATTTATTTTTTATCCACTCTTTTTTCTATACTTCCTCACACAATAATAAAAATATTTCATAATAAACTTATAATTTATTTATATATCTCAGTATTATTATATCTTTTTTTTATTTGTTGATCAAAACCTACCAATATTGGTAGGTTTTGATGTGAGCGGGAAATTCAATTTTTTCACGAAATTTTTGGCGGAAATCTGCGAGAAATTCAACTTTTTCACGAAATTTTTGGCGAAAATCTGCTGATCAATTCCGACCAATATTGGTAGGAAATGCCCCTGGCAAAATAAATTTAATTTTCTTTTTTTATTAATCTAAAAATTAGATGGAATAGTTTGATGACATGGAAGGCCAAAATTTGCATGCACTCATTTCCGACCAATATTAGTAGGAAATGCCTCTGACCCGAAAAAAAATAATAATATAATAATAATAATAATAATAATAATTTTTCTTTTAAAATATGAGGGATTATGACGTGAAAGGTAGGGTCCTTTCGTCGTCAAAAAGCAATATTGGTCTGTTTTGATTGAGCGGGAAATTCAACTATTTCATGAATTTTTTGGCGGAAATCTGCTGATCCATTTCGACCAATATTGGTCGGTTTTGATGTGATCGGGAAATTCAACTTTTTCACCAATTTTTTGGCGAATATCGATATGGATTGTGGGACCAATTTGCAGTCAAAACCGACCAAGAGTTGATCAAAACCGACCAACATTGGTAGGTTTTGATTTCCGACCAAGAATTGGTAGAAATTGATGCTTACGTGTACAGATCTTGGGTCCTACGCACACCATTTCCGACCAAACTCGTGCTTGGTCGATTTTGCTCACTCATTTCCGACCAAATTTTTTTGGTCAGATTTGCTTGGTCGGTTTTGCCCTTTTTTCTTGTAGTGAATTTTTATGAGTTATTTTTGTATGAGCTAATCTTTTAAAATAATATGCAAAATCCAAAAATCAAAAAGGGACTAAGGTAGAAATGTATTTTTCTGTTTACTTTTTCTTTTTCTTTTTTGGAATAACTAGAACCTTGCAAGTTACAAATGAATATCTGTCAGAATTGAATCCAAAGCTGGGAGGAATTGAGTTATCATGTTTACCTTTATTTTTTGTAATTTATTACAAGAATCAATTATATTTATGCAATTAAAAAAAATAACACATATCCTACTAAGGAAATTATTTAACTGGGCTAAGATATCACCATCTCAATTACACAAAAAAAATACTTTCTTTATTAATGAAAATTCCAACAAGTTATTTTTTTCTGTATTAATAATTAAAATAATAAATGCATTTTGTATATAATATTCTTTTCTTAATGAATTACTACAGTATCATTTATATTTATAATCTCATTAAATGAAAGTTTTGCATTATCTCTAATGAAAATTTGAATTCTTTGGGGCCAAATTCAATAAAAATATATTATCACCAGCCATTGCTTGTGATCATCAACTTTTGCAACATTTTGCCATAGCAGTATAGCACTACCAAACTCCAAATTGCATGCACTGCAACAAATATAACACCTGCATATTAAATTACATTCTTTTTTGAATATAATATTAGATTCCTCTCAATTTATTCTACATGCGTTTCACATCATCCCACCCCCCACTGAAGCCCTATAATACTCTAGTCTCCTCTGAGATTTTGCGTCCTGAATCTCCTGTTTCCTCTCTCAAGCCTTACATATTTGCTCTGAGTCTTCATTTCTGCCTCTAAAGTTTTTATTATAATGGCTTTCAACAATCAAATTCCCAACCAAAGCCAAGCCCCTGCTATCCCCAACCTCTCCACAACTGAGCAGCTCTCTCTCGAGTACTCTCAGTTGTACTCTGACATTGATATTCGAAGGGCGAATTTGCAGCAGTATCTCCAGGCGCAGGTTGAAATTAATTGTCATTGTGCCTTCTGTTTTCTCTTCAACTTTTGCAAAGAAGTAATAAAAACGAATTGGTTTTTGATTATTATAATTAATTTATTAATATCGAAAAATTGTATTTGCAAGCATGCACAACACCAAGTACATTTTAATATAACCAGATAATGAAAAACTCAAATGAAATTACTGGAATTGTTGAATTGGTGTACCCTGGTTTTCTTCTCTTCCTTCAGATACAGCTTTATTTTTTAATGTTTCATCAATCATGATACATATACAAATTATTTATGCAGCACGTCCAGACTGTGAACACAGTCAATACTGAACAAGCGTACCAGGAGATGCTTGTCCTGAATTATGCATCGAGACTCGTGGGTGTAATCCACGAGAAAGAGGAGGCGTTGGCCTCTGTACTGCATGCTAATTCAGACCTCCAGAGGCGGGTGACAGATTCTGAACCTAAAGTGAAAGCACTGCAGGAAAGGTTGGTGGAGAAAGAAGCAACTGTGGCTAACCTCGCCCAACAACTAGAGACGATGAGGAGGATGGCTAATGAACCTGATGCAGGTTCTTCATGTGGTGGGGTTTCTTCCAAACAAGGAGCAGATGGAGAGGAGTAGAGCATGCTCCTAATTTATGTTATTTTGTTAAATTTTCTTTATTAATGGTTGTAAAATGATCATACATATGATCATACCTCTTTGTATGAATTTCATTTTCTATTTTCCTTTTGAAAATTTTCTATACATACGTTGTTTTAATATTATAAGGTAGCACCTTTCAAAACAAAAAATTATTATAAAGAAATAGTAATTTTGCAAATAAACATATGAACCGTAACATCATGTAATTTGGATATATAATATTATTATAATATGAGAAAAATGTTCCTACAGTTAACTTTAGAAAAATTTCCTAAAGTTAACCTTTAAAATAATGTGATTGTTACACTACAAGAAAAACGGGCTTTTCCTACCATTTTTTTCCTACCGACGCATTTCCTACCGACCAATTCCTACCGAAGTCAAACGGCTATTTCCTACCGGACCACTAGTCGGTAGGAAATGTGTAGATATTTTCTACCGAAATCGGAACGAAATGAGTCGAACGGAACCCACAACGCCACGTCAATGGCCGGCCACAATGGTACGACGTCGTTTCATCGACACCATTTCCTACCGAATGAACTCGGTAGGAAATGAGACACTTATTTCCTACCGACTACGGTAGGAAAAGAATCTTGTGGGTCCTAAGTGCCATGTGGCAATGTCGCTTTATGCTCCGCATTTTCTACCGCGTTAAGGCGGTAGGAAATGGCTCGCCTTTTCACCAGTAAATGACAGCTTGGCGGCTTCTAATTAGTTGACGTGTCAGGTTGACATTTCCTATCGACAAGCGGTAGGAAATGAGCTGTGTCGAGTTTTTAATTTTATTTGTTAATATTCAATGTTTATATATATATATATATAGGCAAGTGCTCAAATACAAACCACTTTTAAAATACAAACCTACAAACCAACACTAAATTAATTATATTTCATCTATTCTAAGGTTCCCGCCAAGGGTACCTTCACAAAAAATGCTTGAAATAATTGGCTCTATCCAACAAAAAAAATAAAAAAAATAAAAAATAAAAAAAATCTTGCCGTGGAAATGCGAAGCATTTAAGACAGTAAACGGATGAGTTAGGTAGTCATGAGGGCCGAAGGCTCTCGACACAGCCGTCAATCGTCTATTGCCTTTACCATTGATTTTCATTCCTTACAACTTTAGAATGATAAAGGCGCGAAGCGCCGTACAAGAAGGTGCGAAAGACAGTTAACCAGTGAAATCCACTGCCACGTCATCACGTGAAAAGTGATTTTTTTTTTGGTTGTTGGATAGAGCCAAGTATTTTAAACATTTTTTGTATTGGGGTACCCCTAGTTTGGTCATTAGATTAGATTGAAATATTAGATTATGCTTGGTTTGTAGGTTTGTATTTTAAGGAGGTTTGTATTGGAGTGCTCCATACAGAACACTCTTATATAACAAACAACAAAAAACACCTTAGATCTATTAGATCCTTTGGCCCCGCCAGGGGCACCCAATACAAAAAGTTGTTATTTTTTTTACCCTCTATCAAGTCTGCAAAAAAAAATTTGAAAATTACTTTTCATTGATGACGTCACGTCATCAATGAACAGTAAATTTTCAAAAAATTTTGTTTTTTTTTTCTAGTTTGCTAGAGGGTAAAAAAATAACAACTTTTTGTATTAGGTGCTATGACGGAACTCTTAAATTATATTAGATATGAGGTCTTCTTTATTGTTTGTTATATAAGGTGTTTACTATGGAGTGCAACTCTCTCTCTCTCTATATATATATATATATATATATACATATATATTTGAAATGTTGGATAACAGAATTATTATTTATGCTTAAAATGATTATATATGTTATATAATAGATATGTTTATGCCTGGAATGTTTGTGTAGGAAATGAATCGCTAGGTATTATTGCGGTCATATGTTTATTAAATTAATTAAAATGAGAAAAAATAAGATAAAATTCGAATAAAAATTCATAAAAATTCAAATATTAATACTCATTAATTCTGTGATACAGGTTACATTAGGTTCACTAATTCTCTATTTTTGTGATTTTTCACCCTATTTTTAACTAGTTTGTGAATTACATAAAAAAAATAAAAATTAGAATTTCGACGATAGAACCGTACGGGAGTCCAGATCAATCTTTTAAATATTATTCCAAAATTTTAAAAAAAATAATAAATTTATTTGATTCGGTAATTTAATGGTCAACCAGTGCTTTGACTTTTGCCTCTAAACTAATTTTCGTTTCCGATCCTTGATTCGATTATTTTGAATTAGAATTTTGATGATCGAATCATACGGGAGTCAAGATCAATCATTTTAAATGTGATTCCAAAATTTTAAAAATATAATAAATTTATTTGATTAAGTAATTTAACGGTCAACTAGTACTTTGACTTTAACCCCTAAACTAGTTTTTGTTTCCGATTCTTGATTCGATTATTTGGAATTAGAATTTCGAAGATCGAACCGTACGGGAGTCAAGATCAATCTTTGTAAATGTTATTCCAAAATTTTAAAAAAATAATAAATTTATTTGATTAGGTAATTTAACGATCAACTAGTAATTTGACTTTAACCCCTAAACTAGATTTTGTTTTCGATTCTTGATTCGATTATTTTGAATTAGAATTTCGACGATCGAACCATACGAGAGTCAAGATAAATCTTTTTAAATGTTATTCCAAAATTTTTAAAAAATAATAAATTTATTTGATTATGTAATTTAACCGTCAACTAGTACTTTGAATTTAACCCCTAAACTAGTTTTCGTTTCCGATTTTGATTCGATTATTTCGAATTAGAATTTCGATGATCGAACCGTACAGAAGTCAAGATAAATCTTTTCAAATGTTATTGCAAAAGTTTAAAAAGAAAAATAATAAATTCATTTGATTATGTAATTTAACGGTCAACTAGTAATTTGACTTTAACCCCTAAACTAGTTTCTGTTCCCGATTCTTGATTCGATTATTTTGAATTAAAATTTCGATGATCGAACCATACGGGAGTAAAGATCATTATTTTTAAATGTTATTCCAAAATTTTAAAAAAATAATAAATTCATTTGATTAGATAATTTAATGGCCAACTACTAATTTGAGTTTAACCCCTAAACTAGTTTTCGTTCCCGATTCTTGATTCGATTATTTTGAAATAAAATTTCGAAGATTGAACCGTATGGGAGTCAAGATCAATATTTTTAAATGTTATTCCAAAATTTTTAAAAAAGAATAAATTTATTTGATTATCTAATTTAACGGTCAACTAGTAATTTGACTTTAACCCTTAAACTAGTTTTCGCTCCCGATTCTTGATTCGATTATTTTGAAATAAAATTTCAATGATCGAACCGTACGGGAGTCAAGATCAATTTTTCTAAATGTTATTCCAAAAAATTAATAAAATAATAAATTTATTTGATTAGGTAATTTAACGGTCAACTAGTAATTTGGCTTTAACCCCTAAACAAGTTTTCGTTCCCGATTCTTGATTCGATTATTTTGAAATATAATTTCGACGATTGAACTATACGGGAGTCAATATAAATCTTTTTAAATATTATTCCAAAATTTTAAAAAAATAATAAATTTATTTGATTAGGTAATTTAGCGGTCAACTAGTAATTTGACTTTAACCCCTAAACTAGTTTTCGTTCCTTATTCTTGATTCGATTATTATGAAATAGAATTGTGACGATCGAACCGTACGGGAGTCAAGATCAATCTTTTTAAATGTTATTTCAAAATTTTAAAAAACTAATAAATTTATTTGTTTAAGTAATTTAACGATCAACTAGTAATTTGACTTTAACCCTTAAACTAGTTTTCGTTCCCGATTCTTGATTCGATTATTTTGAAATAGAATTTCGACGATCGAACCGTACGGGAGTCAAGATAAATCTTTTTAAATGTTATTCCAAAATTCTAAAAAATAATAAATTTATTTGATTAGGTAATTTAACGGTCAACTAGTAATTTGACTTTAACCCTTAAACTAGTTTTCGTTCCCGATTCTTGATTCAATTATTTTGAAATAGAATTTCGACGATCGAACCGTACGGGAGTCAAGATAAATCTTTTTAAATGTTATTCCAAAATTTTAAAAAAATAATAAATTTATTTGATTATGTAATTTAACCGTCAACTAGTACTTTGAATTTAACCCCTAAACTAATTTTCGTTTCCGATTCTTGATTCGATTATTTCGAATTAGAATTTCGATAATCGAACCGTACAGAAGTCAAGATAAATATTTTTAAATGTTATTGCAAAAGTTTAAAAAAACTAATAAATTTATTTGATTATGTAATTTAACGGTCAACTAGTAATTTGACTTTAACCCCTAAACTAGTTTTTGTTCCCAATTCTTGATTCGATTATTTTGAATTAAAATTTCGATGATCGAACCATACGGGAGTAAAGATCATTATTTTTTAATGTTATTCCAAAATTTTGAAAAATAATAAATTCATCTGATTTGATAATTTAATGGCCAACTACTAATTTGACTTTAACCCCTAAACTAGTTTTCGTTCCAGATTCTTGATTCGATTATTTTGAAATAGAATTTCAAAGATTGAACCGTATGGGAGTCAAGATCAATCATTTTAAATGTTATTAAAAAAATTTTAAAAAAGAATAATTTTATTTGATTAGGTAATTTAACGGTCAACTAGTAATTTTACTTTAAGCCTTAAACTAGTTTTCGTTCCCGATTCTTGATTCGATTATTTTGAAATAAAATTTTGAAAGGCATATGACGTAGCCTATTTGTATTTCGAGGATACAACTCAACTTAAACAAGATTGTAATAGTAAATAGTATATAGACTGTCACAAGGAATCTCAGATTGTATTATCTGTCAGAAGAAAAAGATCAAGGTCAATCTACAGACTTGAAGAATTACTACATTGAAAGAAGTTCAGACATCTGATCAAGCCTCAGCGATGTATTCATTAAAGAAGTGGATTCATTTAAAGTGACAGAGATTTCGACAGTGACAGAGACAGTACAGAGAAATATCAAGAGAGAGAAGAAAAGAAAAGGAACCAAATTTTAAAGTCAATATATGAAGAACAGTCATTGCGGTTAGTCACTCATGAACCAGACAGTACATCGAGTGTCAACATTAAACTGTGGTTGTTCATCATTAACTTCAGTGGTTCAAGCTGTCAAGATTGGTATGTTAAGAGAAGAATTAAACCAAAGCTTAGAGTCAAAAATAAAGAAAAGCCGTTGGAGTTAGTCGCTCATGAACCAGACCGTGCATCGAGCGTCAACAAAAATTCGGTGGTAATTCTTTATTGCTTTCAGTGGTTAAAAAGATTTTTATATTAATTCTTAGTTAATTAATATAATTATGTAATTGGTTTAATTTAATAAATTAATTCATATCGAATTAATTTATTTATTAAATTAATTATCATGTTAATTAATTTTGAATTAATGTATTAATCTGAATTGATTTAATTAATTAATTAATTAATCATTATTTATTTTAATGATTAATTGATTAAGTGTTTAATTAAATTAAATTCGAAAGAAACAAAAAGAAAAAAACAAAAACAAAACAAACAAAATATGTGAAAGAAAAAGTAAAAAAAAGGGAGAAGACAGTTTGTTTTGTTTTAGGGAAAAAGGAAAGGACAGGAGTAGTTGTATTACTTGTAATGTCGACAGGTGCATGCAGGAAAGAAATAAAATAACAAAACATGAGACAACACATGCAAAAGCTGGAGTTCTTGTCGGCAGAAGGAACAACGCGCCATACAGCGCGTGTCATGCACGCGCCCGGAAGAAAACTCAAAAACGCGCGTGGTCTGCACCCTCTTGTCTCTGCAACTGTTCTTTGTCAAGGCCAGCAGTCCAGATATTCTTTTGTTTCAAAAATAAACAAACAGCCGCGAGAGTTTTGTTTGTTAAATTGAGTAAGTTATACCGAGAGTTATATTCAGGGTGATTGTCATATTAGCTCAACTGGTTGTTATACCGATTGTTATATTAGGCCAAAAGAAAAATGGGACAGTCATATTAATTCAAATGATAGTCATACCGACTGTCATATTGAATTAATGGATTGTTATATTAGTACAAATGACAGTCATATTAAGCTGATTGGATAGTCATACCGATAGTTATATCAGTTCAAGTCAGCAAATTGTATAAAACAAGTAGAAGACAGCAGCCAGAAAATAAGACACACGGGACATAACATCAAACAAACTCAGCAGCCTCCATCTTTCTCTCTCAAATATTCCAAGAACACAAGAACTGATTATTTTCTGTAAAATCAAGTTCAACACCTTTGTAATATTTTATCCGGTGGAACTTGATTATTTATTGTTCTTGTACTACTAGCGAATTAAGTTTCCTAGTTCTTATCTTGATTTTTATTAACTAAATTAGAAAAATTCATGTCGAATTTCCTAATTAGTTTTTATCAACTTGATAATTAATCTGTACTGAAATTGTAACACCCATCAAGTTAATATATTGTTATATTCAACTTGAAATTTGTGTTATATTATTCCGCACAAAATATTCGTTTAAGTGAAAATTATTTAACGAATAAATTTTGATAAATTGGTATAGATTGTATTCAACCCCCCCTTCTATAATCTTATCGGACCTAACAATTGGTATCAGAGCCTATTGATTGATACACAAATCAAGATCCTATTTTTATTCAGTCAAAAATCCATTTCGAATTTTTAACTCACTTAAAAATTCATCATGACTTCAAAAATTGGAACTGTTAAGATACCCATATTTGACAAGGAGAATTATGAACTATGGAAAAAGAAAATGATTCTTTTTCTACAAGTGGCCAATCCTAAATATTTAGAAATATTGAAAACCGGGCCAATAGTTCCTATGATTACTGAAGAGGAAATAATCGTGGAAGGAGTTGTTGTAGTTCCTGCAAGGACATATCCAAAGGACATTAGTGTTTATACAAATGATGACAAAGTGGATATTGCCCTTGATCTTAATGTACAATTAATTTTGGTGGAATCCCTAGATGCGATCATGTGCAACCATGTTGTTAACTGTAAAGATGCCAAGCATATCTGGGACACCATTATAACAATAAATGAGGGAACTAAGAAAGTCAGGGAAAATAGATTGGAAGCTAAGATTGTTCAACCTTACAGCTCTGAAGAGGAAGTGATTGTAGCAGAGTATGGGAAGACAGCTACAAGTCAGGGTTGTAGAGAATTCTATTCATCAGAGGAACTGGAGCAGTTGGAGAATCAATCAATGGCACTGGTTGTAAGATAGTTTAATCATTTTAGATTTAGAAGAAATCCTAATTTCAAACTCAGGTCTACTGAGAACAGATTCCAGCAAGGAGGTTCATCCTCAAGTAGCACAAGGGTTGGCTACGAGACTGGAATGGTAGACAGAAGCAAGATCAGGTGCTTCAACTGTAATGAAATGGGACATTTTGCAACTGAGTGTCATCGACCTGAACAAGATGCAAGGAGAGAGTATGCATCTGGTAAGAAGAACACAGACATGGCCTATGTGGTACAAGGCAAAAGCTGGGATGACACAGACAGTGAAGATGAAGAAGTTGGAAACTTTGCACTGGTGGCAAATGCTGAATCATCAACTTATTACACCACACCGGTAATTCTTACTGATGCTGAGTTAATTGATAGTTTACGTAGTTCCTTGAATAAGGCACAAAGAGGGTACGAGAGAATAAGTCTTGTTAACACTAACCTTGAAAATGAAATGTTAGATTTAAAAAAGGTGCAGGTTAATCAAGATAACAATATAGAAGAAATAGCTCGACTTAACTATAGAGAAAAGGGTCTAGGAGAATACATGGTAAAACAAGTTGATAGGATTGCTGAACAAGAAACCAGGATTAGAGAACTTGAAACACAGATTAAAGCTTGTTATAATTCTGTTAAAGTTTCTAAAGAGTTCTTCAATAAACAAGCAGTAGAACAAACTGTAGGAATAGGGTTTGATTACAGTCAAGCTGTTGGTTCTTTGAGTAATCATTCTCCTAATTCTATCTCAGCTAAAGAAAGAGGTATACCACATATTCTCAAGAATGTTGAAAAACCAATGTTTACAAAATCTGATGCTGGACCACCAGATATTCTTTCTATGGTTATACAAGAAGAAATGAGAAATGAGGACAGTGCAAATGGCACAGTCTTTGTTAAGGATAAATGTGTTAAGAATAAATCTGTTAAGAAAGCTAATTCAAAGAATGTTTCATCCAAGAAAGATGTCACAGTCTTTGTTAAGGCTAAATCTGTTGAGGACATTAATCCAGAAAATGTTTCATCCAAGAAAGATGTACTTAAAGTGCCAGTCAAGGTTGTTGAATCAACTAGTTCTTCTAAGACTGGATTAGGTGGTAATAAGTTGAAGCAGAACAGTAACATGCCTATCATTGATTCTAATCATAAAGCATGTGGTGTTGTCAACTGTATGTCTTGTGCTTTTAATATGATGTCTGCTTACTTTAATGGTAATCATGCATGTGCTGATAAGACTACTCCTCGACAACATATGAACAAGAATAATGTTAGATCAAAGACTGCTAGTCCTCCTCATGTTAGGAGAGAGACATTTGTACCAAAGCCTAAACAAAGTTTTACTAAGGCTGTTTACAAAGTCAAATGTCCAGTCAATGATATTGTTACTAAACAAACATGGATACCTAAACTGAAACAAAAGATTGTCAAATCTGTTTATAGGGTAAAATGTTTGCTGACCAATGGTGTTAAGATTAAGAATGTTGTTTTGCCTGACAAAGGCCAATACTTCAAGTATTCCGGACCCAATCAAATTTGGGTCCCAAAAAAGGCTTAACTGTTTTGGTATTGCAGGGTGTGTAACAGGCACATAAAGTTATGTGGATTCTGGACAGTGGATGTTCAAGGCATATGACCGAAGATAGAGCCCTGCTATCAAGAGTGGTGACGGTATCTGGCCAAGTGGTTTATCCCTTGGAGACAATAGCAAGGGTATGACCTAGGGTCAAGGTTATTCAATAGCCAAGGAATGTTGTCAGTAATAAAGCATCTTTTACAAGATGAAGAACCTACTGTTCGAGGATTAAGGAAAGAGAACTTATCTGTAGCTGACTTGGAATCTCAGTCAAAGGTGAAGTCAACAAGGTCAAATCTAAATCTTCATCAGACAAGAGTTCAGCTATGACATAAGGAGCTTTCTCACCTGAATGTCATATCAAGAGACTGCCTCATCTGGAATTAAAGTAAAATGAAATTACGAGGCATGTCATAAAGGGAAGTCAAAACGAATCACACAGAAGTTCTACATCAAAGAAAAATATACTTAACTGGTGATGACTGATGACTTCTCTCCACAAACAAGTTGTTGTTCAAACAATCTGAAGACAAGACACCACTGATGGTTATTGATTATATCTAGAAGTGTGTCAGGAAGCGAAATTGACTATGACAACTTGGAGACCAGATTACAGGACCTATCAATTAGTGTTCTGGATGATTTCTACACCTTCAAGAGTATTAATGCTGAAGCAGTCAATAGTTTGCTACTGACATGATTAAACCCTGATCAGTAAGAAATATAGGAAGACCCCATAAGTATGAAGGAAATTGTTTTGCAAGATTAAATCAAAAGTGAGCATCCTAGCAATCAGCTAATGCTCAAGAGGATAATTTCCTTGGTTACTCAGTGGAGTCAACAGCCTACAGGGTGATTGTTATTAATCAACAGAAGGTGATTGAAAGTCTTAGTGATGTTCAACGACTTCTAGCTCCCAGCTGTCAATGGTAATGATGATTCAGATCCAAGCAATGTCAATATTGAGAATCTTCATATAAACCCAGCAACAGCTTAGGGGGAGCAAAAGAAGGATCATCTGGTCAACTCAACACCACACTGAAAGTCAAAGGACACTATGAGAACATGTCTGCCAAGACAAAGAGTGTTGACTCAATTAACTCTTTGTTCTAGTTCTTAGTGTTTCTAATGGTGGAAGTAAAAGTCTAACAGAGCTTCAAGTACTAATGATTATTTCTTTAGTCTTCTTTTAGAAGAAACTAAGAAAGCTACAAAAGCTCTGAAAGATCCAGGTTGAGTGATTGCAATGCAAGATGATCTCAATCAGTACAAAAGGCAGATTGATGGGAAGCTGGTATCTAGACCAAACAACAAGGCTGTATTTGGTACAAGGATAACCAGAAGTCTACCTGGATTATGTCAAGGCATTGTTATGAGGGACAAAGACAAACTGGATGCTAGGTTACAATTTGATCAAACAATATATTTGATAAGAAGCACCAGTGACAAGACTTGAGGATAACAGGCATCTGCTGCACATTCAAGATTATAATGGACATCTTGACCTACTGAATCTGGATGCTAGAGGAATGTGAACAAGTGCACTCCTGGTTGGTGAGATAATTGAAGATCTCTACAGGTTAGCATAAACTGGTATCATCACTCAAGCAAGCATGGAAGACATGGTATGACACCCTAATTATAATTTAATATTCGGTATCAATCTTTAACAGTTGGTATCTTTTAATAATTAGTGTCATATTCATAGAACTCTTTACATATTTAGGCACAAACATTATTAACATATATGTGCAATGATATCTTGATTATATTATATGTTGGTCTGCTAGCTATAAATTGATATTAAGATATTTGCTATTTTGATGTTGGTAAAGTTGCAGTTCTTTTGATTTACTTCAGTAAGCCAAAAGAATGATGACAATAAAAATAAGTCAAGGATCTTTTGTTTCTATTCAGAAGATTCTAGTCCTGTCAAGACTACATGCCAACACCTCACTATAGCTGGCTTTTGACCTGTTAGTTTGGATCTAACAAGTTGGTTATCAAAAATCTTAAGATGGACCCGGATATGAGGAAATGGTACTCTAGAGATATTTGGCCCAACAAGTTCAGGATCTACTAATTAGGACCTAATTAGGCTATAGAGGAATCATCAGCTCATTATCTTATTCAATTGCTAATAGATTACTTACACACATATTTATTCTCAATTATGCAAATGTGCATGGTCCCAAGTGGATTCTTGAGAATCTATTCTTGTAGTTATTACACATAATTTTCAGATGTCTTAAGTTGGACCCACATCTACGGAGATGGTACCCTAGAGACATCAGTTCTGACATGTTTTGCTATATAGAGACAGATCAAATGAGTTGTACGAAAGCAGGAGAACACAAGGAATCAATTTCATCTCCAACAACTTTGTGAAACACTCAAGGACTAAGCAACTTGCATAAGGTATCAATTCTTTTGAGAGCATGTCTTTAATTAAGAACAACTTGCAGACACGTTTGCTGAATCACTTGATGAAATTAATTTTTCAAGATTGGTTTGTGAACTTGGGATTTTATTAATGCTATATGATTGTAAATCCCATCTGTTAAGTAATTCTTAAGTAAGCTCACAAGTTTTCAATTGTCTGTATTGAAAGGACTTGTGAACTTATTTACATCCAGACCTCAAACTGAAAATTATCTATTGAATGATTGCCATGTGTATAATTGCAATATATTTTAGTGGTGATTATTTAAGGATAATTTAAATACTTAAATGCTAAAATCTAACTCATAGAGATTTAGTATTTAATTATTTATTTTGATTTATATGGGTTACGGACTTGAAGCAATTCAATTTAGTATTTGCTCTGTACCTTATATTTATTAAAATAAATAAACAACATAACTAATTTGGACCTAATCTGTATTGGTCTTCAATTAGTTGTGAGATGTTAATTCTAGTGAATTTTATCAATGCTCCATTTTCAGAAATTCACTATAATTAATATCATGGTTCTAACAATTGGTTGTATTGAAATTTTGACTTATATCAGTTAATGATATTTAGTTAGAATTCTATTTACTAACTAATTGTGAGATATATTGGTATGTGTGAAATTACTTAGAACTCCTCTAAGTAATCATTGTAATATCTTTTACAATTCACTCATATTATTATACATGGTATAAAAATTCTCTAAGTAGAACTATGGATATTGAAATATCTAAAGTTACCATAGTTCAATTACTTTGAATAATTTTTATGCTTATTTGCAAGATTCTAATCACTTTGATATTAAAGGTTTTATACTATGGATCAAGGTGTATTGGACTTAGAATATTATTTCTAAGATTGCAGACAAGACAGTCTTGGTAATCAAGTTTTATTTTTAGAACCAAGATTGTCTACCAACAAACAGTTGTTAGGAGTTAACAATTGTTGTTATCGAGGAGTTGCCTTGAAGTCATAAGATTAAAATGTTAATGATGATAATAATCCTAGTGATAGTGGTGGAAACAATTTTGTTATTGGCAATACCAATGTCACTGGAAATTAATCGTCAAGTCATTCTGGCAACAACTCGAGGGAAGTAAACAAAGGATTCACTAGTCAAACACAACATCACAATGAAGAACAAGGTGATTCATCAAGATCCAACTTTCTCAGACAGTGTGTTTGGAATAGAGCTGATCATTGGTGATCCAGATGTTGTAGTAAGAACTAAAAGGGCTTCTCAGAATCAAGGTATAGAATCTAAGGAATCTGAGAAAGCACTTGCGAATCTGGAACAACAAGAAACGTGGAAGTTGGTGCCAAGGTTTGAGCACTAAGTAACTGGTATGACATTCTTTTCGAATTCTATCTTGTCATCTTTCTATAAGAATTTTCATAATCATTCTAATGCGTTAATCCATGTTTCTTTATTTTAGAATAATAATTTTCTCTAAAAATATTTTTCTCTAATTCTCTAGTTAGAATTTTTGAGGAAGCTATTTTTGTTGAAAATTTTATTATTTTAAAATAGCTGCCATATTTATGATAGTTTACTAAATCATATTTTCTCTCTAAATAATTTTCTAAGTAGAAAGTTGTTTTGTCAGAAAATATATGGATTTGCTAACCTATTATAAATACTCTTGTATATACTTAATGTTTTTGTACATGTATTGTAATTTTTAAATGTTAATCTTATTTAACATGTTTTGTAGTGTTTGTCTTTTTATTTTAGTCTTATGTCTGTTTATAGGTTAAGCTACGAAAATTATTAATTTATGTATATTTTTATTTTATTCGAATTTTTCTTTTCTTTTCAATTTCTAGTTTATATAATTATTATGTATATTATTTCTTATTTTTGTATATTCTGTTTCATGTGTGTATAAATAGTTTGTATAGTTTTTACAGTTTAGTCACTATCACTACTACAAATATAGGCAAAGGAACCACTAATAAGAGACCACCTTATTCAAATAATTGATTACTTAAAAAAAAACCACACTTTTTCAAAAAATGGTCTCTTATAATATAAGTAAAGAGACCATCTTATTTAAATAAGTGGTTCTTTAATAAAAGAAACCATACTTTTTCAAAAAATGGTCTCTTATAATATAAGTAAAGAGACCATCTTATTTAAAAAGTGGTTTCTTATCATTTTTTAATATTATTTATTTCCCATCCGACCTCTGTTCTCTCTTCTTTTATACTAAAAATCCTAATTCTACCTAACCACCACCCCGTACACACCCCCACCCTTTTTTTCCTTCTCTCTCGCCTGCCACATTTTCCCCCTCCCCTGTTCTTCAACCCTCTAAATAACCAAACCCCTAAATCAAGTTGTTATTGGTCACCAAATTAGGAGTTCTAATAGCTGAATCGATCCTCTCTTTGTGCTCTATTCAACCGTACCAACAAGCCTCGATTTTGGGTAATTTGATTTTCGGCTTAAATTCAAATTGAATTTTGGTTGATTATTAATTGTTGTTGATAGTATATATGTTATAGATCGTTTAATTTTGAGGCGATATATGTTAAATTCGTAAATTTTTGAATTGGTTTTGATTTCACCGGAAAGTTTTTTGTTCGCCGGAAATTTTGTTGTAGTTATTGTTTGTAATAGGTGGTTTGTGGGAAAAAAATTCAATTTTTTGATTATATGTGTTATTTTAATGAGTATTGCAAGGTAAGTTTGTGATGGATGGTTGAAATGAATTGATTGGGTTTTGTAGGATTTGAAAGATGGGTTGGAAGTGGTTTCTGGTGCCAGTTGCAGTCTTTCCTCCAAATTCTTTACTAAGAAGGTTAGTATTAAGTCGGTTACTAAGATTGTATAGGTTTAGTACTTAAAGAGTGATATCAGAAAGTTATGCATTTCAGTTGAGTGTCAGCCATTTCAGAAAGTTATGGCAGGGGGATTCACGGTTTCTAATATATTTTGATGCAGTTTTCTGTTTAAATTGTTGTGCTATAGTTCTTCATCATTGCTCCTTGCTATGACATGTATAAAGGAAATCCGTTATTTCTTGGTGGTCTGTACTTTCCCATGACATGTATGACTTTATAAAGCCTGCCTATAACTTTTTGGTGGTCTGTACTTTGCTTACATTATCATGCTTGGGTTTGCTACCTCTTTGATATTCTTCTGATTGGACAGTTTGGTTTTAAATATAAATTATTCCTAAATCGAGATTGTGGTGTTATTCAAGGGCCTGTGACTTTTTTGCGATTACCTCTGATGTCTTGTGTTTCCTAACCAATCAATCTGCCACTTTGAAATTGTTGTTGCCAACTTGCACTTTATATGGTATGTAACTAAATAGAAATCAACTTATTTCAGGGCCTGCTATGGTGTTCTAAGATTCATCATGGAGAGTGGAGCAAAGGGTTGTGAAGTGTGTTTCTGTAATTGCCACGTTCTTGATTCTCCAGTGTAATATATTTTTCTGAATGTGCATTTATCTAATTTCTATTCCTTTTCCTAGGTTATTGTTAGTGGAAAGCTTAGGGCTTAGCGTGCCAAGTCCATGAAGTTTAAGGATGGGTACATGATCTCTTCTGGTCAGCCAGTGAAAGAGTACATCGATTCAGCTGTTAGACACGTACTTTTAAGACAGGTTTGTCTCCTCAAGCTTAATATACTTTTATTTTGCAAAAATCTATTGATGTGGTATACTATCCAGTGTCCAAGTTTGAGAACTTGAAATTTATGATAATTAAATCCCTTTTGGTCATTGCCTATGGTTTTTCATGCAGGGAGTCTTGGGTATTAAGGTGAAGATAATGCTTGCATGGTTCGGTGGGTCACATCAGTTGTTAAAGAAGAATGGACCGGAGAAGTGTTTGATGTGGAGCTAATGAAGTATCCAAACATAGAGGAAGAATTTATGGTTTCGCGAACTGGATTGCCTGCTTTGATTGCTGAAGTGAAAAAGGCTTTGCAGTCAAATTGAAGTTATTTTTCAATGTCCTACCGTGTTCAACGGAATTTTCTTTTAAATTTATATATTTAGATATTATTGCTTGTTATGCTGTATTGATTGTTTGATTGATGTTATAATTTCATAATATTCTGTAAATATTATTTCATAATATTATGTAAATATAAGAATATTATTATAATAATTAATAATAATAATCTCAATGACAATTAATAATATAAAAAAAATTATATATTCAGAGCAAAGAGACCACCTTTTAGAGACAAGTGTTTTTTTAGTGAAATCAAACAGACCACTTATTGGCCTATGTGGTTTCTTTACTAGAACTAGAGAGACCATCTAATCTAAATAAGTGGTTTCTTTTCCTTCTACCTAATGGATCACTTTTCCTAAATAGCTGGTCTCTTATTTCTATTTAATAAACCCCCTCAAAGAAGAGGTCTCTTATCCTAAGAGACCACTGACCTAGAGACCCCCTCTTGAGGTGGTCTCCAAGATGGTTTTTAGGTGGTCTCTTTAGGTTTTTTGTAGTAGTGTATACTTGCAAAACTTACAAATAGGTCACTGTACTTGGTTCTTTTGTTGTTCTTCTTCTTAACACACACAAAATATGCAGTTTAAGTATAAATCTTTGTTTTGTGATTGCTGTTAACAGATCTTCGTGTTAAGGACTTAACAATTGACCAATGTTGGTATCAAATTGTTATGTGTCTATACAATTGGTTAGGAACTAATGTTTGATTTTCAGCTAACAATTGGAAGACAAGACCTATCAAGTGCTAACAATTTCTAATAGTTGGTATCTACCTAAAGCACGATAAAATAGTTTTGTTTGTATTGGTTTAAACATTAACATACATTGATTCGATTAATATTTATTAATTGGATTTTTGCCTATGTTTTTGTTTTGTAAAACCAGCTCAGGATCTTTATCTTCCTAACTCAAAATCTCTTTCTACAGTTGTGATTGCTTATATTGTAAATCTTTTGAAATCACAACTGTATATCATTTCTCTTAAGATAAAATGCAATATTTTCTTAGAAAATTTTTCAATGTTAAAAATGCATTCTATCTATGTTGCTCATATTCTGTGATGCAGGTTCATCTACATGAAATTTTGTATTCTCACATGTTTAGTCATAAGGTTGTAAACCCAACAACTTTTATCCCAGACTACAGTCAAGCTCAAACACATTCTATCTTACACCCTAAATGGAAGTAATCTATCAGACTAGAGGTCACCAGGGAGTAACTGCACTTGATGCAGCAAACAAGGATGTGTGGGATATTCAGTTGGAGAGTCACTACCTCATACACTATCCAAAATATTTCATATGCACAAAGTGAGATTGCACACACCAAAGATGAATTGACGGAAACCTGTAATCCAACCATTTTACGGTTAGGATTATAAGTTAAAGGTTCTTTAATGAATCAAGAGTCTTCACAGACCTCGAGAGAAGGTATTGATCTCAAATGCAAAATTCAACATGATCATTATCTAACTCCCCAGAGGGAACATCTCTGGATCCTGCGGGTAACGGATCCGACATAGGTGCGGATCAGCAACTTGTGAACTATGATTCATATTTTACCTGATGAGTTTAACAAGGTGATGTCTTCACAGACATTAGAAGGGAATCTTGATCTCAATGCTAAATTTATAGATCATTGTTTACCTTCTCATAATTCAAATCTGAAAACCCTAAAAAGGGAAATTAGCAACTTGTAGATTATGACTCAGATTCGTCTGACGAGTCTAACGAGGATTTGGGATTTGCGAACTCCCATTGCACCACCACTGACCTCTCTTGATGGGGCTAGGGTGATTTTTCCTTGCAGGTACACTAAAGGATGTTGGAGCAATGAGTGAAACACTAGTGAGCAATGAGTGAAACACTAGTGAGCAAGAGTGTAAACACAGAGAGAAGTGAGACACTCAACACAAATGAGTGGAGAGAAGAGTGAAACACTTGTGAGGTACACTAAACACTATCACACACTCACAGTGAGGAAGAAAATGAAACTTCCTTTCTAACAAAGCTTTATCAATTGATTTCAATGTACTCTAACGATTGATATAAATTGGTAACAATTTGGTATCAACTACTTTGTCAATTAGTTGAATGGAGGATTCCTCAACTAAGGGGGAGAGATATATTGAAAAAGATATATTCAAGCTTAAAGCTTACCTTAGTAGGATATACTCAACTAAGGGGGAGAAGTATTGGGGTACAAGTAAAAGAAGAGTGAGTTAGAAAGGGGGAGCAGTAAAGACTGTGCTTAGGATGAGAAGCAAGTCTAGTTTCTAAGGGGGAGCCTTAGATGATGAAGCAAAAGAAATTACATCATAATACTATTCTATTAGTCTTTCAATGTACTATGTATAAAGGCTAAGTGGAAGAGTAGTAAATTCACCAGAAGTTATAGAAATGGTATTGATTCACCATTGTCTACATAGTAGGAACAGCTGTTTTTCTTTAGTGAGAAAAGCTGTGTCAGAAATGGGAAGTGATTGTAAATCAAGAACTGCTGATAATCACCAATGTAAGATGTGAAGGATTATCAGGCAGAGATATGAAGAATCAGAAATGAAGATGAGTTATCTATTGAAGATCAGTTCAGTGCTAGAGGAACAATCATCTATCATTTCATCAACTGAAGATTCTGGAATTGTTAAATCTAAACCAGAGAAATTTTTTTTGTATTATTTACTTAGTTCTTAAAAGTTTTATCTTTTTCTTGTTTAAGTGAGTTAGTTGAGTTATCCTCTAGGTATTTGCTTGTTATTGTCTAACAAACAAATAGGGGGAGATTGAAAGGCATATGATGTAGCCTATTTGTATTTCGAGGATACAACTCAACTTAAACAAGATTGTAATAGTAAATAGTATATAGACTGTCACAAGGAATCTTAGATTGTATTATCTGTCAGAAGAAAAAGATCAAGGTCAATCTACAGACTTGAAGAATTACTACATTGAAAGAAGTTCAGACATCTGATCAAGCCTCAGTGATGTATTCATTAAAGAAGTGGATTCATTTAAAGTGACAGAGATTTCGACAGTGACAGAGACAGTACAGAGAAATATCAAGAGAGAGAAGAAAAGAAAAGGAACCAGATTTTAAAGTCAATATATGAAGAACAGTCATTGCGGTTAGTCACTCATGAACCAGACAGTACATCGAGTGTCAACATTAAACAGTGGTTGTTCATCATTAACTTCAGTGGTTCAAGTTGTCAAGATTGGTATGTTAAGAGAAGAATTAAACCACAGCTTAGAGTCAAAAATAAAGAAAAGCCGTTGGAGTTAGTCGCTCATGAACCAGACCGTGCATCGAGCGTCAACAAAAATTCGGTGGTAATTCTTTATTGCTTTCAGTGGTTAAAAAGATTTTTATATTAATTCTTAGTTAATTAATATAATTATGTAATTGGTTTAATTTAATAAATTAATTCATATCGAATTAATTAATTTATTAAATTAATTATCATGTTAATTAATTTTGAATTAATGTATTAATCTGAATTGATTTAATTAATTAATTAATTAATCATTATTTATTTTAATGATTAATTGATTAAGTGTTTAATTAAATTAAATTCGAAAGAAACAAAAAGAAAAAAAAACAAAACAAAACAAACAAAATATGTGAATGAAAAAGTAAAAAAAAGGGAGAAGACAGTTTGTTTTGTTTTAGGGAAAAAGGAAAGGACAGGAGTAGTTGTATTACTTGTAATGTCGACAGGTGCATGCAGGAAAGAAATAAAATAACAAAACATGAGACAACACATGCAAAAGCTGGAGTTCTTGTCGGCAGAAGGAACAACGCGCCATACAGCGCGTGTCATGCACGCGCCCGGAAGAAAACTCAAAAACGCGCGTGGTCTGCACCCTCTTGTCTCTGCAACTGTTCTTTGTCAAGGCCAGCAGTCCAGATATTCTTTTGTTTCAAAAATAAACAAACAGCCGCGAGAGTTTTGTTTGTTAAATTGAGTAAGTTATACCGAGAGTTATATTCAGGGTGATTGTCATATTAGCTCAACTGGTTGTTATACCGATTGTTATATTAGGCCAAAAGAAAAATGGGACAGTCATATTAATTCAAATGATAGTCATACCGACTGTCATATTGAATTAATGGATTGTTATATTAGTACAAATGACAGTCATATTAAGCTGATTGGATAGTCATACCGATAGTTATATCAGTTCAAGTCAGCAAATTGTATAAAACAAGCAGAAGACAGCAGCCAGAAAATAAGACACACGGGACATAACATCAAACAAACTCAGCAGCCTCCATCTTTCTCTCTCCAATATTCCAAGAACACAAGAACTGATTATTTTCTGTAAAATCAAGTTCAACACCTTTGTAATATTTTATCCGGTGGAACTTGATTATTTATTGTTCTTGTACTACTAGCGAATTAAGTTTCCTAGTTCTTATCTTGATTTTTATTAACTAAATTAGAAAAATTCATGTCGAATTTTCTAATTAATTTTTATCAACTTGATAATTAATCTGTACTGAAATTATAACACCCATCAAGTTAATATATTGTTATATTCAACTTGAAATTTGTGTTATATTATTCCGCACAAAATATTCGTTTAAGTGAAAATTATTTAACGAATAAATTTTGATAAATTGGTATAGATTGTATTCAACCCCCCCCTTCTACAATCTTATCGGACCTAACAAATTTCAATTATCGAACCGTACGGGAGTCAAGATCAATCTTTCTAAATGTTATTCCAAAAAATTAATAAAATAATAAAATTATTTGATTAGATAATTTAACGGTCAACTAGTAATTTGACTTTAACCCCTAAACAAGTTTTCGTTCCCGATTCATGATTCGATTATTTGGAAATATAATTTCGACGATTGAACCATACGGGAGTCAATATAAATCTTTTTAAATGTTATTCCAAAATTTTAAAAAAATAATAAATTTATTTGATTAGGTAATTTAGCGGTCAACTAGTAATTTGACTTTAACCCCTAAACTAGTTTTCGTTCCTTATTCTTGATTCGATTATTATGAAATAGAATTGTGACGATCCAACCATACGGGAGTCAAGATCAATCTTTTTAAATGTTATTTCAAAATTTTAAAAAACTAATAAATTTATTTGTTTAAGTAATTTAACGGTCAACTAGTAATTTGACTTTAACCCTTAAACTAGTTTTCGTTCCCGATTCTTGATTCAATTATTTTGAAATAGAATTTCGACGATCGAACCGTACGGGAGTCAAGATAAATCTTTTTAAATGTTATTCCAAAATTCAAAAAAAATAATAAATTTATTTGATTAGGTAATTTAACGGTCAACTAGTAATTTGACTTTAACCCTTAAACTAGTTTTCGTTCCCGATTCTTGATTCAATTATTTTGAAATAGAATTTCGACGATCGAACCGTACGGGAGTCAAGATAAATCTTTTTAAATGTTATTCCAAAATTTTAAAAAAATAATAAATTTATTTGATTATGTAATTTAACCGTCAACTAGTACTTTGAATTTAACCCCTAAACTAGTTTTCGTTTCCGATTCTTGATTCGATTATTTCGAACTAGAATTTCGATGATCGAACCGTACAGAAGTCAAGATAAATCTTTTTAAATGTTATTGCAAAAGTTTAAAAAAAATAATAAATTTATTTGATTATGTAATTTAACGGTCAACTAGTAATTTGACTTTAACCCCTAAACTAGTTTCTGTTCCCGATTCTTGATTCGATTATTTTGAATTAAAATTTAGATGATCGAACCATACGGGAGTAAAGATCATTATTTTTAAATGTTATTCCAAAATTTTAAAAAAATAATAAATTTATTTGATTAGGTAATGTAGCGGTCAACTAGTAATTTGACTTTAACCCCTAAACTAGTTTTCTTTCCTTATTCTTGATTCGATTATTATGAAATAGAATTGTGACGATGGAACCGTACGGGAGTCAAGATCAATCTTTTTAAATGTTATTTCAAAATTTTAAAAAACTAATAAATTTATTTGTTTAAGTAATTTAACGGTCAACTAGTAATTTGACTTTAACCCTTAAACTAGTTTTCGTTCCCGATTCTTGATTCGATTATTTTGAAATAGAATTTCGACGATCGAACCGTACGGGAGTCAAGAAAAATCTTTTTAAATGTTATTCAAAAATTTTAAAAAAATAATAAATTTATTTGATTATGTAATTTAACCGTCAACTAGTACTTTGAATTTAACCCTTAAACTAGTTTTCGTTTCCGAATCATGATTCGATTATTTCGAATTAGAATTTCGATGATCGAACCGTACAAAAGTCAAGATAAATCTTTTTAAATGTTAATGCAAAAATTTAAAAAAAATAATAAATTTATTTGATTATGTAATTTAACGGTCAACTAGTAATTTGACTTTAACCCCTAAACTAGTTTCTGTTCCCGATTCTTGATTCGATTATTTTGAATTAAAATTTCGATGATCGAACCATACGGGAGTAAAGATCATTATTTTTAAATGTTATTCCAAAATTTTTAAAAAAATAATAAATTCATTTGATTAGATAATTTAATGGCCAACTACTAATTTGACTTTAACCCCTAAACTAGTTTTCGTTCCAGATTCTTGATTCGATTATTTTGAAATAGAATTTCGAAGATTGAACCATATGGGAGTCAAGATCAATCATTTTAAATGTTATTCCAAAATTTTTAAAAAGGAATAAATTTATTTGATTAGGTAATTTAACGGTCAACTAGTAATTTGACTTTAACCCTTAAACTAGTTTTCGTTCCCGATTCTTGATTCGATTATTTTGAAATAAAATTTCAATGATCGAACCGTACGGGAGTCAAGATCAATCTTTCTAAATGTTATTCCAAAAAATTAATAAAATAATAAATTTATGTGATTAGGTAATTTAACGGTCAACTAGTAATTTGACTTTAACCCCTAAACAAGTTTTCGTTCTCGAGTCTTGATTCGATTATTTTGAAATATTGTTATTCCCAGATTACACACTTGTATAATTGTAGAAGGTGGGGTTGAATACAATTCTTGATATTTATAAATTTCTGATAAGAACTCCAGAAATCTATACTTAGATAATTGCTTGTAAAAAGATTAATGCACAAACACATAAAAAATCAGGTGGTTAAATGCACCACCTGAAGCTTTTATTCGAAGAAAACTCTGTGATACAAAAGTACACAGCTTCTGTTTTACAACTCTTTGCTTTCTAAGAATATTCAATAGAAACCCTAAGCAAAATGTATCTGTTTTCTTAGTCTACAAAGAGTGGCTACACTTGGTTATAAATCCCAAGTTTTACAAGTACTACTGGAATAAGATAATATTAATCTAATTCTAGTTGACTTGCTACTACACTCCAAATACACATGTAGCCGAAAGGTTGTCCTTGTGTTCAGACATGTCTCCAGAACCTTTCTTGTATTCATAGTGTAAATGGAATGCTTCTTTCTTCTGTGTTTCCAAAGTATGGCTGTCATATTGCTTTTGGTATCTACTATCAACCCATGTGATCTGTCAGTCAAACATGTCCTTATCAACTGCAAATCCCCATCTAATCATACAAGACAGTGTCAATGATTATCCGTTAATATTGTACACTGACATCCGTTGATGATGTATTGAGTTGTATCCGTTGATATTGAGACTTGAGCTGTATCCGTTGATAGAGTGGATTTGAGTTGTATCTGTTGATAGAGTTTTGTCTTCATCTGTTGATACACTTTCACTTAGACAGAATTACATAGCATAGCTTATTTACAATTGGCTACCCTATTCTGCCTATCCGTTGATGGTCAACATGACTGTGGATAAAAACACTATCAACTGATAACACAGAGATACTACACTATGCTACAAAACCTCATCCGTTGATGAGTTACCTGTCAACGGATAGAGTTATAAATCCTCATCCGTTGACAGCTACAAAACCTTATACAATTTGATTGATTGTGAAGTTATCATCAAGTACAACATATTCCTAACAATCTCCCCCAATTTATACTTGATAGCAATAAAGCATAAATTCAGGACCTTGATGATAACAAAACATTCCTAATGATATATATAGAACAATGCAAAAATTGTATTAAGCTACAAAAATAAAAAACTGAAAGTTTGAGAAATTTACAGAGAAGTGCTCCTCTAGACTGAGCAGATTAAGACTGTTTCTTTTCTCTTGTTGGCATCACCCTTGATTTTCCTTCTTTGGCAGAGTTGGACTCAATCTGTATTTGGAGTTGCCTATAGAAGGCATCTTCTTCATCAACCTTTGGATTTAGCTTTTGTTGTAACCACCTCAGGTATTGAGAACTAGCCTTTGGTAGTTGGTCTTCTAACCTGAAGAATCTCATGTTACCATCTTCATCCCTGAACTCCATCATCCAGAAGGGTTGAAGGTGGATTTTCTGTCCATTGTATGGGATCTTCATCTTCCTTGGTAGACTTGATGGTGAGTTCCATTCCCTCCTTATATGTTCTATTCTGTCCAGTATCTCCCCTTTTGCTATCTTGGAGAACCCTGTGTATCTCTTGATTGCAGAGAACACTTTGGTTAAGGTCAGATAATTTTCTCCAAGAACCCTCTGTAGTGGCCATGTCCTTTCCTTTCCTCCCTTGTATACAAAGACCAATCTCTCAGGCAAATGTTTATATTTGTCAATTCCTCTTACTTCTGACAATTCATCCAGATAAAGATTCATGCCAGAGTATTCTTCAATATCTGCCTGATAGATAAAATCATCCTTGTTTTCCAAGATTGGTTGCCTGACAATAGCAGGTACCCTAGCAACTTGAATTGGTTCCTTTGAAGGTTGCTTCCTTGGTATCCTTTTCTTCTGTATAGGCTTCTGTTGAGGCTTCAGCAAGAATGAAGGAACCTCAATGGAGTCAAGATTCATTGGTTCCTCTTTAGGTACTATAGGATCACCATGGAAATTCACAGCTGGGTTGAGTACTTTTACATTAATAGGTTGTGATGAGCCAACTGTCTCCTTGTTTTCAATTTCTGGAGAGACAGGCCTCCTTGCCTTTGATTTCATTCTCTTAGATTTGGATTTGGGGACTGATTTCCCTTTCCTTTTGGATTTGGGGACTTCCTCAGGTTCCCTCATTTCATCCTCTACCTCATCCATTAACTCTTGAGCCAGCCTTGCTTGCTTCTCATTTGAGTTTTCATATTGATTTTCAGTGCTTGGTTGAGATTCTCTTAGCAGCCTTGAAGTCTCTTCTCTCATGGCTTCAACAAATCTAGGATGGCTGTTGGATATGTTTAGAACTTTTCCATTCCTTATGATTACAGCCATCCATTCTCTTACACAACTGTTAGTCTTCTCCTTGAATTCCTTAATTTGCTTACCCATCAGCTTCTCTTCATCATCCTTGGGAAATGGAAAGTCCAGTTGTAACTTGTTCTTCCCATTTGCTTTTGGTGGTGAGTAGGGTCTTGCTTTGATGTAGGGTTCAAATTCTTTAACATGAGAAGGCTCAGCATCATAGAATGTAGGAGCCACAATTGCTGGAGTGAGCACCTTCAGAATTGTGGTAGATATTGTTGGAGCTGAGGTTTGGCTAGAGAACAGATTTGATACAATAGATGCATTGATCAATCTTTCTGTCCTCATTATTCTTTCATTGTTCTCCTCTTTCTTCCTTTGCAGGGCTTCAATCTTGGCTAGCTTTTCCTCTTCTGTCAAGTTTGAGAAATCAAACTCTTTAGATAGAGCTACTTGTACAGGTTTGGATTTGCTGGGGGAAGCTGTGACAATGAAGTCCTGTGGATTGACCACTATGGTAGGCTGCTGCTCCCCCTCACTTGCTGCTTCTCTTCTTTCAGAAATTAAGATTTGACTTGTAGTTGCCACGGCCTCTTCCACTTTCTCCCCCTTTTTGTTAGCATCAAGGGTTTGACTAGAAGCTGGGGCTGCAACTAACTTTTCTAGCAGTTGGGTTTGCAGTTTCTGATGGTGAAGAAATTGCTCCATCTGGGATTCCATCTTTTCCACTCTTGAGTTGAGTAGTTGCACAGACTTAGCCAGGTTGTCTTCTTTGATGAACCTTTGTTGCAACACCCTCTGAGTGGCTGTAGGAGCTAGTTGCTCTAACTTCGAATCCATAGAGATCTTCACATCCTTGATTTCTTGTTTGACCTCCTCTAAGTTGGATCTTTGAATCACCATTTGCATCTTTTGTAACTTAAGGGAGTCAATTGCCTGTTGAAGAACAACCTTTCTATGCGGATCTGCTTCTTGGTGCTCAGCCAGGGCAGATTTATATTGCCTTATGATTTCCACATCAAGTTGATGATAGGTGTAGTTGTGAGCAAATTTCCAATCATGAATACTGCTACCACCTTCATCTTCAGGGCTTTGGCTGTCTTCATCTTCAGAATCTTCAAATTCTTCACTCTCAGCAGTGGTTGGTAGAGCTTCTAAAGATTCCTTAGCTCTAAGTAGAGACTGTGAGGTGTGCACTAGGTGCATTGCCTCCTCTGCTTCCACATTGCCCTGTTGTGCCAGAATTTGATAGGCAGGAACTGGGTGAGTAAAGGTTTCAGCATCCAAAGAAATGGAGTCAATCATGGACTGATATTCTCTTTGAAATTCCATTTCCTTGGCTGCATCCTCAACCTCCATTGACTCACTAGCAATGGCTGCTTCTTCCATCCTTATTTCTCCTGTAGTCCCTTCTCTCCTCTCATCTCTCTTTTCTTGCATCAAGGGCTCCCCTTGGCTCACACCTCTCACACCCTCACCTTCACCTACTAAGGTGGAACTCTCAGTCTCTCCTTTTGCCTGACCGGAAGAAATGGCCAGCCTCTCATTATTTAGCTCTCCTTTTGCCTGCTCACAAGGCAGCCTCTCACTCCCTTCCCTCAATCCTAAAAGTGTTTCAACTCCTGAGAACTCCTCCACACTTGACAAAGGAATGTCAGATATAGCAGTGGTAGAGTAAGTTATCAACGGATAAGGAATATCCGTTGATGGAGTAGTTATAGCTATCAACGGATGGCTAGACAGAGGTGCATCCGTTGATGGAGAAACACTTGTCAACGGATGAAGGATATCCGTTGAGGAAGGAATAATTTTATCCGTTGAAGAGAAAACCAACACTGAATCTGTGGAGATTGATTTTAAGTTCGAGGCCACAGTCTGTGTTGAGAATTCTGGAAGGGAAGATTGATGGTCAAACAAATCATCTAAAAGATGACGACCACCAATTGCAGAGTGGGGCTTCTCCAAGAATCTTAAAGATGGAGAATCAGGAATTGATGTAGATATCATATCCACATCCAGAGATGGAGTTGGTGATGGTGGATTGTAATGTGTATCGATTTGAAGATTAAGATCAAGGGGTTGTGACTCCACATTTATTGAAGCCACATCAAACTGAGTTTGAGATGGTACAGTTTCCTGTACTGTGTGTGCACCCTGTGATTCCCCTGTGGTTTTAGATTTCACTCTTCTTCCATAGGTTTTTGAGAGTGGGCTATTTGTGTCTCTAACCCTCTTGTGCAGTGTTCCTTGTGGGGAACTTGATTCAGTAGTCACACTCTGTTGAGAGAGTGTAACTAGAATTTGGCTTGTAGTTACATTAGCAGTCTTTTGAGAGACTGAAATGGTGGTTGCACTCATCTCTCCTTCCTTATCCTTAGGGCTTCTTTGATGTTCACCCTGTCCCTCACCACTCACTACCACCTTCACACTCCCCTCAAGAGTTTTGGTAGATTTTACAACAGGTGTCTTTTGAGAGACACTTGAGGTTTGCTTACTAGAATGTGATTTTGGAACTCTGGATTTGGTCACTTTGGTAGGAGCCTGTTTGGTCAAAACTACAGACTCCATTGTGACACTAGAAGGCAAAGAAATTTGAGGGTTGGAGATAGGGGTTTCAGAGTTAGAAATAGTTACCTGAACAATTGGTAGATATACCAATTGTACTCCTGCATTGAGGTTCATTCGAATTAGGTCACTTAAGACTCTCTTCTCCTGAACAAAACATTGGAACTTGCTATCCGGGTTAGCAATGGATAGCTCATTCTCAGATACATGCAGTGCTAAGAGCATTAAAAATCTAGCAAAGTAGATATTCTTGCTCCTAGTTTCCTTTTTACCTAACTTTGCAGCTATCTCATACATAACTAATGTGCCAAAATTATAGACTTTATCATTTAAGAGCATACACATCATAGTTAGCATGGACTGGGTAACAACATCAAAATTACTAATTAGCCTGAAAAAGTTTTAATGAAGGAATCACAGAAATAGCTCCATTCTTTAACCATTCCTTTCCTAACAATTTTCCATAAGTTTTCAGTACTAAGGGCATAATTAATAGAATTAAGCATGGCAACAATTTCAGCATCAGTAGGTACTTTCAGACAGTTATTCTCAGGCAATTTTAAACAAGCAGTTATTACATCAGAATTAACTACATAGTTTTTACCCTTTAAAGAAAAAGCAATTGTACCGTCAGTGCCATTGTACTCAGCAGATGTCCACATTTCTTCAATTACCTCGTGGATTAAGGGAGTGGTGGCAGTCATAGCATATGACAGTTTGCATTTCTTCACGAAACTCATCAAAGTGTGGTAAGCTTCTGGAGCATTCACCGTGTCAACAAAGGCCGCGAAATTGTTCTTCTCATAGGTAAACCCAGTGGAGGACATCATCTTAACAATGGGCGCCATTGAAGTGTTTGAACTTTGGTTACAGAGAGTTTTAGAGAAGAAGATGCAGTTAACTTTTGATATGCTTGAAAATGAATAAAAGTGATATGTGAGAGTACAAGTCAGCCTTTTATATTTTTCAAGAGTTAAAAATGAAATAATTAAAAGTAATTACTCCATTGGTCAAAAGTAACTGTCAGATAATAAATGAAAAGAAAATAAGTACAGCCATGATTAGATATACACGGTTACCAACGGCTATATATAAAAAAAAATGTATGTCAACGGATATAGAATGAACGGTTGAGATACAGTTTATCCGTTGATGACGTGGATAGCCTGTTACCCGTTGACATGCGAAAATCTAGTAATGTGTTTATACTATCAACGGATAAAAGGATATCCGTTGATAAGCTAATTTTGCCTTAGACAAAATTTCTGCAGAAAATTTTTCTTAAAGTTTTAACTTTCAAGTAAATCATAACACATTTCTAGATTCAATGCAGTGAAATCAAATATCACTAGGAATTATGACAAGTTGAGCATACCTAGCTCACCTACCAATCTCCTGAATGTGGATTCATCAAGAGGCTTGGTGAAGATATCTGCAAGCTGCATTTCACTTGGCACAAAGTGCATTTCTACTGTACCATTCATCACATGTTCTCTAATGAAGTGGTATTTGATGTCAATGTGCTTGGTTCTCGAATGTTGCACTGGATTCCCTGTGATGGCAATAGCACTTGTGTTGTCACAGAAAATTGGAATCTTCTCAACTTTTAGACCATAGTCAATGAGTTGGTTTCTCATCCATAGAATCTGTGCACAACAGCTTCCAGCAGCAATGTACTCAGCTTCAGCTGTAGAAGTGGAGACTGAGTTTTGTTTCTTACTGAACCATGAAACAAGCCTGTTTCCTAGAAATTGACAGGAACCTGTAGTACTTTTCCTATCAACTCTGCAACCTGCATAATCTGCATGTGAATAGCCAGTTAGATCAAAACCAGATTCTCTTGGGTACCAAATGCCAAGGTTTGTTGTTCCCTTGAGATACCTGAAAATTCTTTTAATAGCTATTAAGTAAGACTCTCTAGGGTCAGCTTGAAATCTAGCACAAAGACAAGTAGAAAACATTATATCAGGTCTACTAGCTGTTAGGTATAGAAGTGAACCTACCATGCCTCTATAGCTTGAGATGTCCACAGACTTTTCCTTAGTATTCAACTCAAGTTTAGTTGCAGTGGTCATAGGTGTTTTAGCAGATGTACAATCCATTAAGTCAAATTTCTTTAAGAGATCATAAATATATTTTGTTTGACTTATGAAAATGCCCTCATTAACTTGCTTTACTTGTAGGCCAAGAAAGTAAGTTAATTCACCCATCATGCTCATTTCATACCTACTTTGCATAAGTTTGGCAAACTTTTTGCAAAGCTTCTCATCTGTAGACCCAAAAATAATATCATCTACATAGATTTGAACAAGTATTGAAGAGCCATTAATATTCCTATAAAATAAGGTTTTATCTACTGTACCTCTAGTGAAGTGGTTCTCCAAAAGAAATTGAGATAAAGTGTCATACCAGGCTCTTGGTGCTTGCTTCAAACCATAAAGTGCTTTCATGAGAAGATATACATATCCTGGAAATTCTGGATCCTCAAAGCCAGGAGGTTGATGGACATAGACCTTTTCTTCCAGTTCCCCATTTAGAAAGGCACTTTTGACATCCATCTAATATAAATATGGGCAAAATTGTCATTTTACAAAGCATATATACGTCGGTTTTAAGTATCAAATACGTCGCCATTTTGGTCTTATACGTCGGCGTTTTCATGACATTATACGTCGGCCTTTATGACATTATACGACGGTTTTTTAATGACATTATAAGACGGCTTTTTTGATCTTATACGTCAGTTTTTTATGACATTATACGATGGCTTTTTTGTCTTATAAGTCGACATTATACGACGGCTTTTTGGTCTTATACGTCGGTTGTTTTATGACATTATACGACGGCTTTTTGGTCTTATACGTCGGTTGTTTTATGACATTATACGACGGCTTTTATAGTCTTATACGTCGGCTTTTTTATGACATTATACGACGGCTTTTTTGGTCTAATACGTCGGTCTTTCCATGATAATATACGTCGGTGTTTATAGCCATATACGTCGGTGTTTTAGCCGACGTATAGAAACTTTATACATCGGTTAAAAGGGTGACGTAAAAGACAGTGACTTTATACGACGCCTCTCTATACGTCGCCAAAAGGCCGACGTAAAAGGCCAAAAAATGTGACGTAAAAGGTCAGTTTTGTACTAGTGAAGAGAATAATAGGATCTATCTGCCAGAGGGTAGATATGCGCACAAATGATGTCCCATACATGACTCAGTAACTCCCTTCCATGTGGAGATCGCGGACCAACTTGTATGCACAGTTGTATTAATTTCATAATGTAGTATAAACATGTAATAACGAAATTTTGCCCAATTTGTGTCAAGAGAGCCAATCTGATGTTAATCAAAAATAAGTATAAGCGGTGTCAAACCATGGCTAACAAAACCATAACTCAGCAGTGACTATATTTTAATCTTAAGAAAGCCAACACCTTGAGTAACCTAATGATATAAAGAAGATCTTCATTTTAAAAAAAACAAAAAACAAAATAAAGACGATGATCAGTTCATCTATGTAATAAAAGAGGACCATATAATCTAATGTAGTCTTCAAAACATAGTATCTTCTTATAGTTGATCTCAATGTTCCGAATTTATTTATATATGATAACAACTTCTGGATTGTACAAAAAGGAACAAACGGGATGCTTTTAAAATAAGAAAAGCATAGGAGTAGAATAATGTTACTAATCTTATGATTTCTTTGAAGGATCAACAAGTCAGTAAAAGGAAAAAATAGTAAATTATCTTCATACTTACCATTTAGATTAGAGGTGATTTCCCTAAAGGCGAGTGGCATCATATTTTCCTCTGAAGGATGTAGATCCGATGGTGTTGGGCTCTAGTACTCTTTTACTGCCTCCAAGATTTCTTAAAGCCACTGCTGCAAATTGATGCAGGGCTTGGTAGAACCTCGGTGAAGTTCTCCTTCATTTACAAGGGAAATCATCATCAAAAACCAACCCTGCATACAGTATACTATATTTCATGTTGTAAAGAAAGGACATAAATAAAGTTAATTGAAACCAAACACAAAACAAAATTGTATCTTAATTTTAATACTACAAAAACCAAAACCCTGGAATGAAAGCCCCAAATTAATCACCAGTAAAATCAAATAAAATTGAGTCGAAAGTAGATAATCAAACGCATGAAAATGAGTATTCAATTACCAATCAGATCTTGCAATCCCGGTCGAGAGTATTTGGTTCGATGAGGGAGTAGAGAGAGAGAGAAAAAAAATAGAGGTGAGTAGTGGAAAGGAGGCCAGAGTGTGTTCTTTTTAGAAAATAATTGTGTTTTCACTACACCATGAAAGGCCTATGACCACCACATCTAGAGCCTATGTTGCCTTTGGATATGTTGCCTTTGTCAAGCATGTTTTTGGCTAATACAACATTATCATTTTTATGTTGCCTTAGGTAGCAAAAATATGTTGGCATAGACTAAAAGTGTTTGTGTGTTGCCGTAGGTCTGAAATTGTGTTGTCGTAATTTTGCAATGAACAAAATTTTATATTTTCTACTACAAATAAAAATTTTAAACTTTTTTCACAGGAAAATTACTTTTTTTGAATAAAAATAATAAAATTATTTTTATAAAAATCTAGAATATTCCATTAGAGAGTGAATATTTCACTAAATATGTTAAAACATTTTAAGATGTGTAATTTTCTTTTTATATTTATTAAATATTATTAAACAAAATTTTTAAAATGAATTTTTTTCTAAATGTATTTTAGTATATCATTAAATAAAAAATATTTTCGTATATCATTGAAAATATTTGAATATATTAGTTTCACATTATGTAAAAAGAATTAAATAAAAAAATAATGAAAAGTTAAATTGTTTTTTAAATAAATAAAAGAATGAAAAATTAAATTGTTTTTCCTTCTAACAGGCAGAAGATGAAAATTTGGGTGAAATTATTGAGCGGCAAAAAGCCCGCCCACTGTTTTCACTAGTAAAAAGATAGCCCGCTCTTCTCCCACTTCACTTTCCATTTTTTTCACACACCTCTCTCGGTCTACCCTCTCTCTCCCTACTAAACTCTCCCCTTCTCCCCTCTCCTCTCTTCCCTCTCTCTCACACATTCTCTCTACACTCTCTGTATGCACGTCTCTCACATTCTTGGCTGTTTCAATGGTTCAATTTGGATTTAATCGGTTTAATGTTTGCCTTTAGTGTAGTATTTGTTTCCACTAATTTGGGCCTTTTTTCTATCTGAGGGTTATTTTCGTATTAGGACTTTAATCAGACAGGATCAATTTGGTGATTCAATCGTGTAAAGTCAATTTGAAGTTTCAATTGGGTTCAATTTAAGGATTTTTGTTTATTTTCAATTAGATAGAGCTAGAATGGTTTAATTATAACAAGTTTTGAGATATTTGTTTTGTTTGCTTTGATAGGGATATAAGCTAGTCAGGCAGTGCAGGAGTATTGTCAGTATGGTTGGAAGCAAGTCACTTTTGATGTACAAGGACATGTTATGCACAATGATTATATATGAAGAAAGAATTTGTTGCTAGTATGGACAACAACACTACCACAATATCACAGGAACGACTCTTTTTCGAAAGAGAGATTGTAAGATATTGCTCTTTATTTTGTTGTCAAAATTCTGGCTGCGTCATCTTACCTTAAAGATAACATTAGACATTCTTTGATGCAAGACAGGGGATACATTATATAACCCTAGAACAAAATCACACATTTTGTTAAAAATGTTTATAATATGGTTGACATCTTGATTCTTTGTTGTGCACAAAATTTCTTGAACTAAATTGAGATAAAATTATTCAGGAAGACAATTATGATTAGTGGATAGAAGTTGAGCTTCACTTATGTTCTTAATTTTTGTATGTCATATGTTCTTAATGTTCTTAATGCAACTACTTGGTTAATTAATACCTGTTTATAACTGAGATATGAAATCTTAGGAATGAGATTAGGTAATTTATAACTAAAAAATCAACCTGGAAAAGTTCGAATGGTTTACTTGGTTAATTAATACCTGTTTATAACTGAGATATGGGCTTGCTTTTATAGCCACAAGAAGGGTGAGAGCTTGAACGGTTTGTCACATGAGGAATTATACATTCTTGAGCAGAAGATGCAGGAAGCAGTTGATATCACTCGCCAACAGAAGGTTGTCTTATTGTATCATACTCTTGTATCTTGCTTTCATTTTCTTATACATTCTGTGAAGTAAATTTTCTTAAGTTTCCTTTCTTTTACTCATTTAATTGCCCACACAGGTAATAAAATAGTTGCTGGATCAGAGTTTTTTGCCAAATACCAGTTTTATCTTTTAAGGGAATATATATGATTTTAATTGTCTGAGTAAGCAATACCATTGACTATATATACTTTAACGAGTTTTTAGGTCAAAATCAAAATAAAGGGTCATCAGAAACTGATCACAGGGCTTGCATTTTCACAGGCACTGAATGTACTGGTATCTTCTGGGTCTGATGCACACGCAAGTGGTAGAGATTATAAAGCTGATTTATGCATTTATATCTCAACTTAAATTGCATTAATGTAAGTGCTAATAGTATAATTGTTTGTTTGGACTACAGCTAAGTGTTTGGAACATCGATGGGTGGGAAAAGAGAATTTCTCGGCCGATACAGACACCATCTGATCACTCAGCTCCCCTGGCTGGGGAAACTAGAGTTCAGTTCCATAATGATCAAACTCATCTACTAGTGGTTCATGAAAGCCAAATTGGTATATACGATAGCCAACTTGAATGCTTGCAACTGGTATGTGAACTTACCTTGCAGCCTAGGAAGCATGAGTGCGGGTGCGGGGGTGCGGGTGCGCGGTGCGGGGATACGGGAGTTCGGCAAATTCAAAAATATGGGGATTCGGGTGCGGGGGGATACGGCAAATATTAAAATATTAAAAATATATATTATATATATTATATCACATATATATAATTCAAGAGTTGCATTTTAATTAAAAAAAGTAGTCAAACACAATCAATTAGCAAATTAATCAATTAGCGAATTGATTATTAGTTTATTACCAAATTAACCACACCACAATCCAATTAATTAATCAAATAATTACTTGTAAACTGACGACCAAGATATAAATCAATTATCAAAGTCAATTACTAGTTTACTACCAAAAAATCATCACGACCAAGATATACCAATATAAACACACAAGTAGAGCAGTACAAAGAGAATTAGAGAAAGTCAAAAGATATACACACGTATATACACACAACACACAACTCATCAATTACAAGTAAGAGAGGGCTTACCTGTTACCAGTGAACGACGACCGGAGGAGATGACCGGAGTAAACAACGACCAGTGTTAATCAAAGAAGTCACTGTCTGGTTGTGCAAAGAAGTCGCCGTCTCTCAATTCGAACTCGTCAGTTGTATAATTATGGTAAGAAAAGGGGATTTCTCTTTATTTTGTGTGACTAAAGTCAGTGCTAATATATTCCAAAAATACCCTCCCCGCACCCCCATCTACGCATCCCCCCGTATCCCTGTCATCGAATTCGTCGACACGCCAGGTGGCGTATCCCGTACGCACTCAGCCGTATCCCCACGCACTACGCACTGCATACGTACGGGATACGCAGTTCTCTAGTAGGGGGAAGTATCCCTGCTTTCTAGCTTGCAGCTCTTATCTTGAGAGTTGGATTCTGGTCTGTCAATTGTTAGGCTATTAAGATTTCCTCTTTAAAAAAATATGAATCTTGTTTTCTATTTTGTTGTTGATATGGCAGGTCTGTTCTCCTATCAGTATTTTATATTTTTATTTTTTGCTAATCATCTTCTATTTTAATATGTACAAACCAAAAAATGTGCTAATTGTCTGGTGGTTCGCAATTCCTAGCATAATAGGGGTCTGCTAGCATATGTATAAAATTAGAAAGAACTTGATCATGAATTTTTATTTACCATTTAATTTTTTTCCTAACATGGATTTTTACGTGCCTAAAACCATAAACTATTGCAGTGGTCTCCCAGAGACACCCTTTCTACTGCCATGCGATGGTCTGCTGATATTTTTCGGATTTTTTGATGGAGCTATTGGAATTTTGATGTGGACGGTTTGAGGCTTCGATGTCGAATAGCATCCTCTACCTATATAAGTTCTTTGGTTTCCAGGTATGCACTACTTCGGATTAGAATCTTATTTAATTGTCCCTTAGACTTTTAGTATAGATCACATTTTTAAATGATTAATTGGTGTGGTAGTGTCAATGCGATTCTTTTAGTCATCTTCTAGACTTTTTAGTTTAAATGTAAATAATTAAGAAAATGTTGAGAGAGATGTAATACTCCATATGATTTCATGTTTATTTTACTCTCTTCGCATGTGTGCCCTTTTATGCCTTCTGAACGGGTGAATTTACAAATATTCATTTTTGATACGCGGATCATGTTTTACATAACAGTTTAAAAATGTTTTCTAATTTTGCAGCAATAGCAATGCCTATCCTGTGGAAAAGGGTGGAGGTTCCTTTCAAAAGCAGTAAGAGGATAAGGGTTCAGGTTCTTTTCAGATACGTGGAAAAGGGTGCGAGTGTGGGGTGTGAGTTCTTCACTTGCGAAAATGGAAAAATAATGGTGGATATAAAATATAAAAGGTAGGTAGACCTCTGGATAGGAAATTTATATATAAGATATGAAGTAAAGACCTCAGTATCTTAAAGCAAGCTTTTTAAAAATGTTACAATATTTTCCTTCACAATCGATACATATAGCATTTCTTAATACAATTGTGAAATTGTTTTGCTGGACCACTCTTCTTTCTTATCAAGTTATCGTCATTGTTCAAAATCTGAAATATACATTTTTCTGGTCTGTTTGTTGAAGGCCTTTTGATGGTGCAATGACTTTTATCTTCTAACTTTCTCTTATGACAATGCTAAATTATGCAGGGTGAAATACACCATATCTTAAATCCTAATCCCTACCGCGAAGTCTTTGTCTCAGATGCTAGTCTTTATGCCCAGGATGTACAAGATTATATTGATCATGGTACTTCTGGTAATGTAGCTGGTTTTATTGTTGAGACCATTCAGGTAATGCAATCAATTTGTTCAGTATCAAGACATACTTTTTATTCATAAGAAATTGATAGGACTTGGATGTTTATCTGATAACATATCATAATTTTGACAAATTGTAGGGAGTTGGGGGAGCAGTTGAACTGGCTCCAAGATACTTGAAATTGGCTTATGACATTGTTCGGAAGGCTGGTGGTGTCTGCATTGCTGATGAGGTGCAAATTGGATTTGGTTGAACATGTATTCACTACTGGGGTTTCCAGACCCAGGATGTAATTCCAGATATAGTTATAATGGCGAAGGTATACCTAGTTAACGTTACAAGTTCGTAGATACAAACAAGTATTCTGTAATTTGAACTGTAATCTGAACTTAATAAGGCTCAAAGAGGCACTTGTGATGTAGACATCTTCTGATGCAGTTGGTCGACTAGATGAAAGAATTATATGTAATTTTATGTAGTGGATGTAATGTTTTATTTGGGGTTAAGGATTATGAACTATTGTATTGATATGGTTATTTTGGAAATGCATATATTCAAATTGTGTATTTTTGTCGTACATAGAAAAGTGTTACCATTGATGCTATAAAGTGTTGCTAAAAAGGACAATTAATGTTAAAAAAAGTGCCAAAAAATGTTGCAGTAGATAAAAATTGTGTCGGCATAGCCACAAGTGGGCCCCACCGTGGTGCCCAAAAGTGGACCTCATTGGTGGGGCCCACTTTTTTGCAAAATTTTTAAAACAAAGGCAACATAATATAATGTTGCTAAAAATTGATAATATTGTTGCTATAGGAAGGCTACGCCAACAGAAACACTAATGTTGCCATAGAGAATTAGAATGTTGCCTTTGATCCCAAAGGCAAAGGCAAAAATAGCAACGCCAGCAAAGTGTTGGATTAGGGGTTTTTTGGACCTATAGAAACATATTTCGGGCCAACAGCAACACTTTTTTGGCGTTGCCGTAGGCCTTTTTATGTAGTGTTTGGGGGGAAGTTAAGTGTCAATTTTTTGGTAAAGAGGGAAAATGAGCTGCTCAAAATTTTCAACTGCCGCTATGTTGTGTGCTAAGTTCTGTGTTAATGTGATGTTCTTTTCTTTTTAATTGTAATTTTTGAATTTTAAATTAAATTTGTAAGAAAAATTGAAAATATATTATGTATTTAAAATATATTATATATCGCTTATTAAAAAAAATAATTGCAATTCATAATATATTTTATATAAAATTTTATATGCCATACAAAAATATTTTAAACTTTAAAGTAAAAAATAGATGAAAATTAAATATCATTGTATTTATTTTGACAATATGTCTAATTTCCAAAATTGTAAAAAATTGAATTAGAAAGAACGTTTACTTTGACCGATTTGACCATTATAAAATCAAACAAAATAAATTTAGGATTTCTTTAAAAAATTACCACATCACTAAAATCGTTAGATCCTAACATCCGTACGTTTAGAACGTCGAAAAAATAATTTAAAAAAAATAAAAACATCATTCGGGACAATACTAGTTAAAAGGAAGGTCTACTTTTACCATTATAAATCAAACCAAATAAATCTAAGATTTTTTTAAAAAATTACCACATAACTAAAATCGTTATAACCTAACATCCATACGTTTGGAACGTCGAAAAAATATTTTAAAAAAATAAAAACATCATTCAGGACAAGACTAGTTAAAAGAAATATCTCCTTTTACCGCTTTGACCATTATAAAATTAAACCAAATAAATCTAGGATTTTTTAAAAATTTACACAACACAAAAATCGTTATATCCTAACATCCGTACGTTTGAAACGTTGAAAAAATAATTTAAAAAAATGAAAACATCATTCGGGATAAGACTAGTTAAAAGGAAGGTCTACTTTGACCGCTATAAAATCAAACCAAATAAATCTAGGATTTTTTAAAAAAATTACCACATCACTAAAATCGTTAGATCCTAACATCCATACGTTTGGAACGTCGAAAAAATAATTTAAAAAATAGAATCATTATTCGGGACAAACCTAGTTAAAAGGAAAGTCTACTTTGACCGCTTTGACCATTATAAAATCAAACCAAATAAATCTAAGATTTTTTAAAAAAATTACCACATCACTAAAATCGTTAGATCTGAACATCCGTACGTTTGGAATGTCGAAAAAATAATTTAAAAAAACAGAATCATCATTCGGGACAATACTAGTTAAAAGGAAAGTCTGTTTTGACCACTTTGACCATTATAAAATCAAACCAAATAAATCGACAATTTTTTTTTATATAATTACCACATCACTAAAATCTTTAGATCCTCACATCCGTATGTTTGGAACATAAAAAAATAATTTAAAAAATAAAAACATCATTCGGGACAAGACTAGTTAAACGGAAGGTCTGCTTTGACCGCTTTGACCATTATAAAATCAAACCAAATAAATCTAGGATTTTTTAAAAAAATTACCACATCACTAAAATCATTATATCCTAACATCCGTATGTTTGGAACGTCGAAAAAATAATTTAAAAAAATAATATCATAATTCAGGACAAGACTAGTTAAAAGGAAGGTCTACTTTAACCGCTTTGACCATTATAAAATCAAACCAAATAAATCTAGGATTTTTAAAAAAAATTACCACATAAGTAAAATCGTTATATCCTAACATCCGTACGTTTGGAACGTCGAAAAAGTAATTTAAAAAAATAAAAACATCGTTCGGGACAAAACTAGTTAAAAGAAAGGTCTACTTTGACCGCTTTGACCATTATAAAATCAAACCAAATAAATTTAGAATTTTTTAAAAAAATTACCACAATACTAAAATCATTAGATCTTAACATCGGTACATTTGCAATGTCGAAAAAATAATTTAAAAAAATAGAATCATCATTTTGGACAAAACCAGTTAAAAGGAAAGTCTACTTTGACCGCTTTGACTATTATAAAATCGAACAAAATAAATCTAGAATTTTTTTTAAAAATTACCACATCACTAAAATCGTTAGATCTTAACATCCGTATGTTTGGAACATCGAGAAAATAATTAAAAAAAATAGAATCATCATTCGGGACAATACTTGTTAATAGGAAAGTCTACTTTGACCGCTTTGACCATTATAAAATCAAACAAAATAAATCTACAATTTTTTTAAATAATTACCACATTACTAAAATTGTTAGATCCTAACATCCATACGTTTGGAACGTCAAAAAAATAATTTAAAAAATAAAAACATCATTCGGGACAACACTTTTTAAAAGGAATTTGCTACGTTTTTGTTAAAATCTCGTAAAACCCGGCCTTTTTATTTTTTGATTATTTTTTCCAAACACTAAAATGAATGTTTATTAACTTTCGTACGGCTTGATCATTGAAGAAATCATTCAAAAAAAAATTATTCAGCGAATCTGGTTCGTGCCTCGTTATAGGAAGCAGCACTTTTGCTACTCTTTTGTTAAACCTCGTACAACCTGACCTTTTTATTTTTTGATTATTTTTTCCCAACACTAAAATGAGTTTTTATTAACTTTCGTACGTTTCGATCATCGAAGAAATCATTCAAAAAAATTATTCAGCGAATCTGGATCGTGCCTCGTTATAGGAAGCAACACTTTTACAACATTTTTTTGTTAAAATCCGACCTTTTTATTTCTTGATTATTTTTACCCCACACTAAAATGAGTGTTTATTAACTTTCGTACGGTTCGATCATCGAAAAATCATTCAAAAAAATTATTCAGCGAATCTGGATCGTGCCTCGATATAGGAAGCAACACTTTTGCTACATTTTTGTTAAAATCTCGTACAACCCGACCTTTTTATTTTTTGATTATTTTTTCCAAACACTAAAATGAGTGTTTATTAACTTTTGTACGGTTCGATCATCGAAGAAATCATTCAAAAAAAATTATTCAGCGAATCTGGATCGTGCCTCGTTAGAGGAAGCATCTCTTTCGCTACGCTTTTGTTAAAATCTCATACAACCCGACCTTTTAATTTTTTGATTATTTTTTCCCAACACTAAAATGAGTGTTTATTAACTTTCGTATGGTTCGATCGTCGAAGAAATCATTCAAAAAAAATTATTTAGCGAATCTTGATCGTGCCTCGTTACAAGAAGTAGCACTTTTGCTACGTTTTTGTTAAAATCTCGTACAAACCGACCTTTTTATTTTTTGATTATTTTTTCCCAACACTAAAATGAGTGTTTATTAAATTTCGTACGGTTCGATCGTCGAAAAAATTATTCAAAAAATTTATTCAGCGAATATGGATCTACTGAGCTGTTTCTGCTGCAATCTAACAAGGATAACCACACGTGCAGGTTCTAAATGGCCTTCTTAGCAGAGAAAACCAGAAGGAAGCAATTTGAATTCCAATTGGAATCATCCCTGCTGGTTCTGATAATTCTTTAGTGTGGACTGTTCTCGGAGTCAGGGATCCAGTTTCTGCTGGAATTGCTATAGTGAAGGTATAAATTTAGTTCAGTGTAACTTTGATTGACCTGTATCATAGGCTGTGGAATCCAGTACATGAATACTCCTAATTTCTATTTCTCTCTTTAAATATAAATATATAGTAGTTTAAAATTAAATTCTACCTGAAAAATAATTTGAAAATATATACTTTTTTTGTAAAAATTTCTTCCTCCATTATCAAGCTTTTCCAAAAAAACAGTTGGATATGAAGTGCAACCTTTGTCCAGTGTCCCTTGGGTATTCCTTAGTAGTGTGTATCTCATGTACAAGCAATTGTTGATGCTGCTCATAGAATCAATCCTGACACTATTGTACTCTGCCACGGAGGTTCGTCTCTAGAACCTTTTTGACAGTGGTAGTCCCACACTACTTCAATGGTTGTGCATTGAAGAAATAAGGTATCACTTTTACAATGTTTTTTTGTTTGACTTATGTAACTTCAGTCACATTTATTTATCAGGGACAAGTAATCGTTGTAATAACCGCGAATTTTCGAATAAATTTTTCCTACTCGATATTTAAATTTTATTGAAGAGCAATACACTAGTATATATTTTAATTAGCACGTTTTTGTAATTTTAATATTTATATATTCATATGGGCGTAAATATTACATTTATTTATATTTACTTGGTATTTATTAAAATTAGGAAATTTAGGAAAAATAGGATTTTTAATTTTGGGTCGTATTTATTTTATGAAACGAAATTAGACTCTCGTTTTAATTAGCCAACGGGGGGGGAGGGACGAGTCCTTTTTACCAAACATTGCACTAACATAAACATGATCATTGTATTCTCCCAGCACTTATTTTTTTGTCTCCCACAATTTATCCCTTTTAAATGTAATAAATGAAAGGCATTACTGGTCTCATCATTAGTAGAAGCAGTGGTGTACATTTATATTGTATAAAACCAAAATCTTGAACCATTTTCTATCATAAACACAAAACCCAGTCTTTTATTGGTATACAAACCGAGCCTATATTTTATATCACAAACACACCCCCTCATTTTTGTTTCCTGCAAGAGATATCATCCTCTATCTCTTTCTATTAAAATTAAACTGGGCCTTATAATTATATACAAAACAGAGTACACAGGTAGTTGTTTTATTTTTTTGATTATTTTCTTTCTTTCCTTTTCGTTTTCTTGTACTGATTGTTTGTTCGAGTTTGTTGTGGTGTTGCCGGAAGTCGGGATAGAGGGGTAGTAGTGTGGTGGGTGTTGGTTTGTTTGTCATCGTGGTTGGTGTCGGGGGTGTTGGTGAGAACGTGAGCCAGGGCGGAGGGAGAGAGGAGTGGTCGGATTAACCACCACCAACGATGGTGGTGGTGGAGTGTATTAGAGAGAGATTCAGGGAGGTGGAGAGAGATGCGGTAGAGAAGAGATAGAGATGGACAGAAGGGTGAGAGAGGTCGAGAGGAGATGGCGGAGAGAAAGGGGGAGGGAGTGAGACGACGGAGGGAGAGATAGAGAGAGAGAGTGTGTGGAGGGAGAGAACAGACGAGAGAGAGAGAGAGAGAGAGAGAGAGAGAGAGAGAGAGAGAGAGAGAGAGATGGGTTGGAAAAGAGAGATATCAGGGCAGGGGGCGGTGGCTGGACGGCGGTGGAGGCGCGTGGGCCCCACTCGCCGTCGTGGAAGAAAATTTTCGGTTTGACTGCTGTTTTCGGGAAATAATTAGAATAATAAAAAAAATATAATATATATATATATATATATATATTTAATAATAATGAGATAATAAAATAAAAGGGTGAATGTTTTAAATTGGTTTTAATAATTGGTTTTTTATTTAAAAATTTTGTAAAATAAAAGAGTTTAACAAAATGGTGTAAATAATTATTAATTAGTTAAAAGGGAATTATTTTGTGATTTTTGGACGAAAATTAGAGATTTAATAATTAGTCGATAAAAAGAGGAATAATTATGAATAAATAGGATTAAAAAGTGGTATTATTTTAGAAGATTTGTAATTAGTGTTTCCGGTTTATTTTAATTAACCGGATCGAGTAAGATTATTTAGAGGCTAAAATCGGAGTAATATTTAATTATTTACGAAATTTAAAAATGGAATATTGTTGTTAATTGCCGTAACCCTATTTTTGTTTTTAGTCGGAGATTTACGGATATTAAAAATAGGATATATTTTCTGGATTTAATTCCTGAGTTCGAAAAAAGATTTATTTATCCGGGAATTATTTTTCGTTAATTATCGTAGAGATTTTTGAGAGATATTTTATTATTATGTTTAGATATTATGTTATCGGTTGAGAAATATTCTATTTTGACGAAGCGCTCACGTATTTCTGGTTGCCATTTTTAGAGAATAATTCTCGAGCCGTAGATCGAAGCAAAGTTCACGGGTAGAGTATAAATTTTATCTGCGTTCATTTGCACCACGAGATCGAGGCAAGTTCTTTCCTACCCTAACTCTTAGAGACTTGTATTTCTGTTCGTATTATTTCATTCGTTAATTATTTTCGAGCTATCAATTATGAGATTTGTATGTTGCTCCTTATGATACAATTATTTCTTTTGAGCATTATCCCTCGTTAAATATTACGATACTATTAATTAAGTTTACTTACGAATTATACTCCCTATAAGCGTAGAAATAAATTCGTTGTTATCGGGTCGATCTCATTAAATCGAGACGACTATTATTTTCATTCAGTGAAACTAATCTCATTTGTTCGAGATAGTTAAATTCATTCTTCTCAGTGGAATTTATTGTACAAATTCAACAATAATTTATTGATTATCTTTTAGTTGGTTCCTCGTTCAAATCAATCGATAAGAGTTATAAAATTATAATTGTTAGAGTTGTTACGTGTTGATCAAGTGAAAAATATTCTACGATTCATCAATTTTGAGTATTATAATCATTCGAGTGGTACTATTTGTTCGGTACGACTCAAAAATATTTCATGTTAAGACTATTCTCATTATTTCGAGACAGTTGCTTTTATTGTCAAGGTTTGGCATTTTATTCGTGTCAACCAATAAAATATCACTATAGAGAGTATCAGTCCATTGTTCGAATTGGTGGTAAAATTGAGTCAGACTGGCAGTCCGCCAGATTATTAAATATTTTCCTGGAATAATTATCTTAAGTTATCTGTTCACCAAATATTCGAGAATTCTGTATTCTACTGGTCAATTTTGGGAAAGAGGCCAATTATAGAGAAAGAGAGACTCGTGTACCGTTATACGAACACGAGAATATTTAGGCACTCTGTTGCCAGGGTTGAATTAATAACCCATTATGATGCTAGTATTCATACATATATATTATATTATTGATATCGTATTGTAGCCATGATCAGGCGAAGTGTGGTGTCATTGGAGGACGGTATTCTCGGTCGGTTAGTTGATCACCCCACCGAGATACCGAGAGGTGGAAGACCAGTTTATTCTTGAATCATGAGTTATCCGAGTTATATCAAATGAGTCTTTCGAGTATTCTGTTTCGAGATGAGTATTGAGTCTTTCGAGTATGCTATTTTCGAGATGGGTTTGAGCCAATTCAGATTGTGATATCCGATATTAAAATTTTGAGTATTTCTTTCGGTAAACCTTATTATATTTATATACCGAGAAAGAAGAGAACTTGCTGAGCACTATAGTTGCTCATTCTTGCTTTACAGCATTTTATTCAGCTGTCAAGATGGAAAGAGGCGAGACGTCCAGCCAGGGATACAGAGGAAAGGGAAAAGCTCAAGGCTATACTGACAAGAACTAGAATATCCAGCTGGAACCTTTATCTCTCTACTTTTGTAAACTTTTGTAAGATATTATCTCGAGATGTAATAAGTTGGATTGTACTATTTTGCGAGACGATCTTGGAACTGCGGAGTGGGACATTTATGCTCCGTTTTAATAAATATTTTGTTTTATTGTTGCGTTATCGTGTGCTGTAGGATATTTATATAATGTGACGAATCGGGTCCCCGGTCAGGGTGGATTTGGGGGCGTTACAGTTTTGGTATCAGAGCCTTAGTTATATTTTAGGAATCGTACGAGCCTTGGATTATAACCCGACGTGAGAATTCAGAGATATAATACGAGCCTAGAACTATAACGCGACGTGAAAATTTAGAGATATAATACGATGTTGAGATTTTGGCACTTAGTGCCTTACACCTTTATCTATATCTATATACGTATCTAATCGATTAGAACCTATTTCTGAGCGAAACTATTTACTTTTGTAGATGTCTTCATCAGGATCTACCGGTTTCTTACCTATGCGAGACAGATCTCCTACACCGTATCCACTAGGACCTCTAGATCCTAGCTCAGGTTCAGACAGTGACCTATCTGAGGAGTATATGCTGATCGTCAGTGACTCGGAGGACTCTTCTATTCGGATTCTTACACCTTCTCCTCCACACGTGATAGACTTGGTAGATTCTCCTGACCAGGTCATTGAGATAGCTGATTCTCCTATGCCAGTGATCGACCTAGAAGCTCCTACTCTTGAGACTACACTTATTTACACTCCTGAGATGTTCAGAGTTGAGACCCCAGTGCCCGAGATTACTGATCCAGTTGATGAGAGCCAGCTTTCACCCGTCCACACTGAGGTGGTGCCTAGCTCAGCTATTCCAGTTTTCAGAGTTGCTACACCTACTAGGGCTACAGTTTTCTCAGATTTTGTTACTGATCCTATCCCGATTTTTACTTCAGCTCCGATAGTCCCTACTATACCTAATTACATGTTCCCAAGTATCGGCGACCCTCCTGCTTGTGATACTGCTCCATCTGCACCCACTATACCTGTTACTGCTTCGACTCAGCCCACTGTGGCTACTATTGCTACTGCTGCTATGCCACATGTTCCTCCTGAGTATGTTGGGGTGGCGGTAGAGATGGTCCCTTGGCACATTCACCATACCCTGTTCCAGCATTACCGATGGTTATGGTCTCGCTATGAGGAGATCTTTGCTACTAGGGATGGTATCCTTAGACTATTGGTTGTTCCCTTTTGCTGTGCACCATGGAAGGAGTCTACTTGTTAGAGACGTCCTGATGGAGATCATGCATCAGATTGCTCTCACTATTTTGACTGGACTACAAACTAACTTTGCTGCCTTGCCATCATCCAGTACCGGGCAAATTGATCGGGACAGAGTTGCCACTATGATTTCAGATATTGTCACAGAGTTCCATAGGAGGGTCGGTGAGATGTTCCCCCGCTGATTACATATATGCATGCTTGAGTATCCCCATCTTTTGGCTTGTATAGCTAGTGGTGACCCACTTTCTGGATGGCATCACGTTAGATTTTCTGTATCAGGGTGCACATATTCTCATGATCTATGTACTTGATGTAGTTGATTTTATGACCAGCATGTAGGGTAGTAATCCTTATTATCCCCCACGATGTATTATATTCAGATTATCGGGTTGTATTATTATGAACGTATTCAGTATTATGACCTGTACTGTACCAGTGTGGTACCTCTTTATTATTACATGTTCTGATCTGTTAGTAGAACTGCTGTCTTACTTTATCTATTAGAAAATTTTGTACTGTAGAGTATCATATGATATTTTTTGCCCATGTTACCCCGATATGGATAACAACTTCTTTTCAGAAACTACGACTTAAAATGAGTTTAACCAAAATTCGAGAACCAAAGATTAATAACTATTGAATCTTAGAACTTATAGGGTTTTCCTGAGAACCGCCATTCAAACTGAGATAGATCTTTACAGGTATCTGAAACCTTTTTATAACTAGGAATAAGAGTAATCGTTTATAAAGAGACCAGTGAAAATCACGATTTTGAGTATGATTTATTTTGAGAAACCAGGAATTTGACCGAGTAATTATTTATGAATGCCTATCATAACTGTGCCAGCAATGGTGTCGTACGACTGCATACCTGAGACATAACATACCCTATTGTTTTCGCTCTTATAGAAAAAGATGCCGCCTAAAAGAGGAAGACCCCCAAAGAATCCCCGTCCTCAAGCTGAAGCGAACCCAGAGAATGAGGTTCCACCTCGGAACCCAGGCCAGAATCCAAACCCGGAACCAGAGGCCGCTCAGAATCCCAACCCGATGAACCTACTTATGAACTTTCTTCTTCAACATGCTCAGAACCCTCAGCCTCAACAGAACCAACATCCAGTAGGAGGAATTCCACCTCTTGCTCAACTGACTCAAACTACAGTGAGTTTCAAATCATTCAAATCTTTGAACCCACCTGAGTTTAAAGGTACCACTAACCCAGTGATGGCTAGAATCTGGTTACGAGAGATAGAAAAGACTTTTGAAATTGTAGGAGTGGAAGAAGACAAAAAGATAGTGTTTGTAGCGTATATGTTAAAAGGTGAGGGTAATTACTGGTGGGAAGCGAAGTGAGCTATGGAAAGTAATGCGATTATACTATGGGTCAGATTTACAACATTGTTCCTAGAGAGGTATTTCCCCAAGTAACTGGAGAACCAGATGGAGATTAAGTTTTTAGAACTCAAGCAAGAGACGATGACTGTTGCAGACTACGAGGCCAAGTTTACAGAACTCTCGAGGTTTGTACCCTATCATGTAGACACTAAGGAGAAGAGAGCAAAGCGTTTCCAACAAGGATTGAAGCCCTGGATACAGAATCGAGTCGCAGTGTTCGAGATCACCAATTATGCAACCTTAGTTCAGAAAGCGGTTATAGTGGAAAGTGGAAGTGAACTGTACCCGAAGGATGGACAGAAGAGGAAGTTTCAGAGCAACGGAAGTAACTTTGTGAGAAGGACTGATAATCGGAGTGACCAGAAACCATTTATGAAGAAGGAGAATAGAAGCACTGATACAAGAAGGTTTGGGAATCATGACACGAGAGGAAGCAACCAGAGGTTCCAACAGCCACAGACAGTTAGTGTGATGCAAGGAAGGCCACCATTAATAAAATGTAAGACATGTGGGAAGAAACACCCTGGAACCTGTCATCAAGCGAGCGTGAATTGTTATAACTGTGGACAAAAGGGTCATTATGCTTCTAGTTGTAAGGATAAATCTGTCACCTGTTTCAACTGTGGAAGGAAAGGTCACGTGTCCCGAGACTGTCGACAGCCTGCGAAAGAAAATCCAGTGCCTCGACTCACAGCACCTCCCAACAATAAGCCGACAGCAAGAACCTTCAACATGACTGTACGAGATGCCATCGATTATAGCGATGTGATAGCAGGTACGCTTTTAGTAAACTCTGAGGATGCGTGTGCTCTAGTTGATTCTGGAGCTACCAAATCTTTTATTTCTGAAAACTTCATGAATAAGTTGAATCTTGAATCTGTGCCCTTAGAGAGAATTCTGAACATAGAAGTAGCTAATCAAGAAGTCATACCAGTAAACCGTTTATGTCCGAATTGTTCTATAGAGATACATGGGCAACGTTTCGACGCAGACCTAATTGCTTTTAAGTTAGGGGAGTTTGACGTAATCCTAGGGATGGATTGGTTATCACGTTATGATGCTCAAATAAATTGTCATCATAAGAGGGCCAGCTTAGGTGAACCTAATGGTATAAGAATTCCGTTTCACGGACGGAAACCGACTAAGGATTTCCTGTCAATAATTCAGGCTAAAAGATTACTTCGGCAAGGATGTCAAGCCTATCTGGCTCATGTTATAGATACCGAAAAGTAGACCCCTGCGATCGAACGGATCCCCGTAGTTAATCAATTTAAAGATGTTTTTCCTGACGAGCTACCTGGAATGTCACCGGATCGAGATATAGAATTCACAATCGACCTAGCACCAGGAACCGCACCAATATCAAAGGTGCCGTACAGAATGGCACCAGTGGAAATGAAGGAGTTGGCAACACAATTGCAAGATTTACTAGAAAAAGATGTAATTAGACCAAGTGTATCCCCTTGGGGAGCTCCAGTATTGTTCGTGAAGAAGAAGGACAGATCTATGCGACTATGTATTGATTACCATGAACTGACCAAGATGACCATCAAGAATAGGTACCCTCTACCTCGAATCGACGATCTGTTTGACCAACTTAAGGGAGCTATACATTTTTCGAAGATTGATTTGAGGTACGACTATCATCAACTAAAGATCAAGCCTGAGGATATTCCTAAGACTGCCTTTAGGACTCGGTACGGCCATTATGAGTTCCTAGTTATGTCTTTTGGATTGACGAATGCGCCAGCTACTTTTATGGACTTGATGAATCGTGTGTTCAAGAGGTACTTTGATAAGTTCATGATTGTATTTATTGATGATATCATGATATACTCGAAGTCTCCTGAGGAACATGCTGAACACCTCCGTTTGGTTCTGGAAACGTTGAGAAAGGAAAAGTTATATGCAAAATTTTTGAAGTGTGAATTCTGGCTGAAAGAAGTTCAATTTTTAGGACACATTGTGAGCAGCGAAGGGATTTCTGTAGACCCCGTAAAGATAGAAGTCGTAGCAGATTGGGAGAGACCCAAGACTCCAACAGAGGTTAGAAGTTTTCTTGGATTGGCTGGATACTATCGTAGATTTGTGAAGGATTTCTTAAAGATAGCTACGCCACTGACTCGACTGACCAGAAAGAGTGAAAAATTTGAGTGGAACCCCAAATGCGAAGACAACTTTCAAGAATTGAAGAAGAGATTGACTACTGCCCCGGTGTTGACCTTACCTGATGAAAAAGGCGATTTCGTGATTTTCAGCGATGCTTCTCACAAAGGTTTAGGATGTGTTCTGATGCAACACGGAAAAGTAATATCTTACGCCTCTCGACAACTGAAGGAATATGAGTCCCGTTACCCTACTCATGATTTGGAACTTGCTGCTTTTATTTTTGCCCTCAAGATTTGGAGACATTATGTTTATGGAGAGAAATGTGAGATTTACACGGATCACAAGAGCTTAAAGTATGTATTCACGCAGAATGAATTAAACATGAGATAGAGAAGATGGTTGGAATTGATCAAAGACTATGATTGCTCGATAAACTACCACCCAGGGAAGGCTAATGTTGTAGCTGATGCTTTAAGTAGAAAGGAAAGACTCAACCTATTGACAACCTCAGAAGAATTGGTCAGAGAATTTGAGAAAATGGAATTAGAGATTAGGGTCCCAGTCCAAAACAATGAAAGAGTTCACAACATTCAGTTTCAACCAGAGTTACTCGAGAAGATTCGCCGTTGTCAGGAGCAAGTAATGGAAGAGAGAAGATCAGAGTTGACCGGAGAGGAATTTCTGAGTTCAAAGGATGATAAGGGAATTAAGCGATTTGCATTGATAATATGGATTCCTAATGTTACAGAGTTGAAGGATGAAATTATGAGCGAAGCGCATAACTCGAGATATTCCATTCACCCAAGGAGCACAAAAATGTATCATGATATCAAGCAAAGCTATTCGTGGCCTAACATGAAGAGGGAGATTACAGAATGGGTAAGCAAGTGTTTGACATGTCATAAAGTGAAGGCAGAACATCAACGACCAAGTGGACTTTTACAACCCTTAGAGATACCCGAGTGGAAATGGGAGCATATTTCCATGGATTTTGTCGTAGGATTGCCCCGAACTAGAGCCAGTCATGATGCAATTTGGGTTGTTATCGACCGACTCACTAAATCTACGCATTTCATACCAATTAGTGATAAGTACTCCGTTGAGAGATTGGTGAACATATACCTAAAGGAAATTGTGGTTCGGCATGGAGTGCCCGTTTCAATTGTATCTGATAGAGATGCCCGTTTTACTTCTCGATTTTGGAAGAGTTTTCAAGAATGTCTTGGCACGAAGTTAAATCTGAGCACTGCATATCATCCACAGACCGACGGATAAAGTGAAAGGACAATTCAAAGAGTTGAAGATATGTTAAGAGCCTGTGCACTCGATTTCAAAGGAAGTTGGGGTGATCATTTGCCCCTTGTTGAGTTTGCGTACAACAATAGTTACCACTCCAGCATAGGTATGGCACCATATGAAGCATTGTACGGATGGAAGTGTAGATCACCTCTATACTGGGATGAAGTAGGAGAAAGGAAAATACTAGGACCATAACTACTACAACAAACTAAGCAAGCGACCGAAGTTATTCGAAAAAGGTTAGTTGCAGCTCAGGATCGACAGAGGAAGTATGCAAATCAAAAGAGAAAAGACAAAGCATTTGAAGTGGGAGATAAAGTGATGCTGAAAGTTTCACCTTGGAAGGGAGTAATGAGATTCGGAACAAAAAGGCAAGCTGAGTCCCAGATATATGGGACCTTTTGAGATTCTCAAAAAGATAGGACCACTAGCTTATCAGTTGGCCCTACCTCCAGATCTTCAACATATGCATGACGTGTTTCATGTTTCTGCGTTAAGAGAATATCATTCTGATTTCAAGCATGTTATAACCTACGAACCAGTGGAAATACGTCCCGATTTGACATACGAAGAAAAGCCAATACAAATCCTAGACTACAAAGTGCATGAGTTAAGAACTAAGAAAGTAAATTTAGTGAAAGTACTTTGGAGAAACCACCAAGTTGAGGAAGCCACGTGGGAATTAGAAAGCGAAACGAGGAATAAATATCCTGAATTGTTTAGTGCGTAATTTTGATTCCGGGGACGGAATCCTATAAGGGGAGAGACTGTAATAACCGCGAATTTTCGAATAAATTTTTCCTACTCGATATTTAAATTTTATTGAAGAGCGATGCCCTAGTATATATTTTAATTAGCGCGTTTTTGTCATTTTAATATTTATATATTCATATGGGCGTAAATATTACATTTATTTATATTTACTTGGTATTTATTAAAATTAGGAAATTTAGGAAAAATAGGATTTTTAATTTTGGGTTGTATTTATTTTATGAAACGAAATTAGAGTCTCGTTTTAATTAGCCAGCGGGGGGGGACGAGTCCTTTTCACCAAACATTGCACTAACATAAACATGATCATTGTATTCTCCCAACACTTATTTTTTGTCTCCCACAATTTATCCCTTTTAAATTTAATAAATGAAAGGCATTACTAGTCTCATCATTAGTAGAAGCAGTGGTGTACATTTATATTGTATAAAAAAAAAATCTTGAACCATTTTCCATCATAAACACAAAACCCTGTCTTTTATTGGTATACAAACCGAGCCTATATTTTATATCACAAACACACCCCCTCATTTTTGTTTCCTGCAAGAGATATCATCCTCTATCTCTTTCTATTAAAATCAAACTCGACCTTATAATTATATACAAAACAGAGTACACAGGTAGTTGTTTTATTTTTCTGATTATTTTCTTTCTTTCCTTTTCGTTTTCTTGTACTGATTGTTTGTTCGAATTTGTTGTGGTGTTGCCGGAAGTCGGGAGAGAGGGGTAGTAGTGTGGTGGGTGTTGGTTTCTCTGTCATCGGGGTTGGTGTCGGGGGTATTGGTGAGAACGTGTGACAGGGCGGAGGGAGAGAGCTGTGGTCGGAGTAACCACCACCGATGATGGTGGTAGTGGCGTGCATTAGAGAGAGATTCAGGGAGGTGAAGAGAGATACGGTGGCGGTGGAGAAGAGATAGAGATGGACGAAAGGGTGAGAGAGGTCGAGAGGAGATGGCGGAGAAAGGGGGAGGGAGTGATACGACGGAGGGAGAGATAAGGCCAAGAGAGAGGGGGAGAGAGGGAGAGAGAGAGAGAGAGAGAAAGAGAGAGTGGGGGGAGAGAACAGACGAGAGAGAGAGAGAGAGAGAGAGAGAGAGAGAGAGAGAGAGAGAGAGGAGAGAGAGAGAGAGAGAGAGAGAGAGAGAGAGAGAGATTGGTTGGAAAAGAGAGATATCAGGGCAGGGGGCGGCGGTTGGATAGGGGTGGTGGCGCGTGGGCCCCACGCGCCGTCGTGGAAGAAAATTTTCATTTTGACTGCTCTTTTTGGGAAATAATTGGAATAATAAATATATATATATATATATATATATATATATATATAATTAGTCGATAAAAAGAGGAATAATTATGAATAAATAGTGTTTCCGGTTTATTTTAATTAACCGGATCGAGTCTGATTATTTAGAGGCTAAAATCGGAGTAATATTTAATTATTTACGAAATTTAAAAATGGAATATTGTCGTTAATTGCCGCAACCGTATTTTTGTTTTAAGTCGGATTTACGGATATTAAAAATAGGATATATTTTCTGGATTTAATTCCTGAGTTCGAAAAGAGATTTATTTATCCGGGAATTATTTTCCGTCAATTATCGTAGAGATTTTCGAGAGATATTTTATTATTATGTTTAGATATTATGTTATCGGTTGAGAAATATTCTATTTTGACGAAGCGCTCACGTATTTCTAGTTGCCATTTTTAGAGAATAATTCTCGAGCCGTAGATCGAAGCCAAGTTCACGGGTAGAGTATAAATTTCATCTGCGTTCATTTGCACCACGAGATCGAGGCAAGTTCCTTCCTACCCTAACTCTTAGAGACTTGTATTTCTGTTCGTATTATTTCATTCGTTAATTATTTTCGAGCTCTCAATTATGAGATTTGTATGTTGCTCCTTATGATACAATTATTTCTTTTGAGCATTATCCCTCATTGAATATTACGATACTATTAATTAAGTTTACTTACGAATTATACTCCCTATAAGCGTAGAAATAAATTCGTTGCTATCGGGTCGATCTCATTAAATCGAGACGACTATTATTTTTATTCAGTGAAACTAATCTCATTTGTTCGAGATAGTTAAATTCATTCTTCTCAGTGGAATTTATTGTACAAATTCAACAATAATTTATTTATTATCTTTTAGTTGGTTCCTCGTTCAAATCAATCGATAAGAGTTATAAAATTATAATTGTTAGAGTTGTTACGTGTTGATCAAGTGAAAAATATTCTACGATTCATCAATTTTGAGTATTATAATCATTCGAGTGGTACTATTTGTTCGGTACGCCTCAAAAATATTTCATGTTAAGACTATTCTCATAGAGAGTATAGATAGTGAAATATTTCACTATAGAGAGTATCAGTCCATTGTTCGGATTGGTGGTAAAATTGAGTCAGACTGGCAGTCCGCCGGATTATTAAATATTTTCCTTGAATAATTACCTTAAGTTATCTGTTCACCAAATATTCGGGAATTCTGTATTCTACTAGTCAATTTTGGGAAAGAGGTCCATTATAGAGAAAGAGAGACTCGTGTACCGTTATACAAACACGAGAATATTTAGGCACTTTATTGCCAGGGTTGAATTAATAAACCATTATGATGCTAGTATTCATACATATATATTATATTGTTGATATCGTATTGTAGCTGTGATCAGGCGAAGTGCGGTGTCATTGGAGGACGGTATTCTCGGTCGGTTAGTTGATCGCCCCACCGAGATACCGAGAGGTGGAAGACCAGTTTATTCTTGAATCATGAGTTATCCGAGTTATATCAAATGAGTCTTTCGAGTATTCTGTTTCGAGATGAGTATTGAGTCTTTCGAGTATGCTATTTTCGAGATGGGTTTGAGCCAATTCAGACTGTGATATCCGATATTAAAATTTTGAGTATTTCTTTTGGTAAACCTTATTATATTTATATACCAAGCAAGAAGAGAACTTGCTGAGCACTATAGTTGCTCATTCTTGATTTACAACATTTTATTCAGCTGTCAAGATGGAAATAGGCGAGACGTCCAGCCAGGGATACAGAGGAAAGGGAAAAGCTCAAGGCTATGCTGACAAGAACTAGAATATCCAACTGGAACCTTTATCTCTCTACTTTTGTGAACTTTTGTAAGATATTATCTCGAGATGTAATAAGTTGGATTGTACTATTTTGTGAGACGATCTTGGAACTGCGGAGTGGGACATTTATGCTCCGTTGTAATAAATATTTTGTTTTATTATTGCGTTATCGTGTGCTGCTGGATATTGAGACAATGTGACGACCCGGGTCCCCGGTCAGGGTGGATTTGGGGGCATTACAATCGTGATTGGTCACATTAACTTCTTAGTAGATAATTTGCAGTTTATCCTGGTTCAAGCCACAACCTTCTTAGCACTAATGAGTAAAGTCTATTTCTTTAGAGTTTAAAGTTTTACAATTGTCAGTTAAAGTTTTACAGTTGTCAGTGTAAAGATTTTGTGTCAGTAGACCTATCAGTCTAATATTCTTCTTTTTTCTTAACAAAAAGATTATTGGATATTAACGAAAAAAGGTAAGTGCATATTTAAAATCATTTTATGCAACTTATTAGAATAAGTACTTATCTCAATTTTTATATGAACTTCCGGTGGCTGACAAACTTTACGTAGCTGCCACTAGTGGTCTTATGACAGCAATATCCTTAAAGGTATAAAAATCTCAAGTATTATTTGATCATGAATTTAGTGTGTGATATTGATTGGCTTGTTTTACAAATTAATTTTTGAAGCAGACCTTCTCTAGGAGACTGGTAAGATGAACAAGACATATTTTCTTTGTACCATTATTATCTTTTGCTATTCAAAGATAGATCATGGAAAGCTTACAAATCTGTGTTATAGAAAATCATGGCAGGTTTTTTATAATATATAGTGTAGGCTGTAGAGCACATGATATAATTCATGTTTTAAATGCAAATCTTGGTCACCGTACTCACCTGCTGTATCAAATACACTTTGATTGGTTACTTTCATAATTTCAAGTATGAACTTCTTTTCATATTTAGACAAATAGAAGAAACCAAGAAATGGCTTTTTAATGTCTTTGGTCTGCTGCCAATTTCCTTGTGTTTTCTTTGCCATTTCTTGCGTTCCTTTTTAATGGCTTTTAATGTACTTTGTCATTTAATGATTTCCGAATGATGTACTAAAATTTGTTGAACAGGACAAACAGTTCAGTAAACTGTGGCTGAAAGACTTAGGAGCACCCATCTTTGGCTCTCTCTTTACTGATTGCGACAGTGGAAATGGTAACAATAGTGACATTCTCATCTAGCGTGTTCATCCGTCACGATTGACAGGGCTGGGGTGTTGCTGTGCTAGTAGGAGTTCCATATAAAGATGTTGTCTTTAAGACTAGCCCCATGATTAATCTTGTATATTTCTGATTAAGAAAATCTGGCAATATCTGTGCCATTTGTTGAGGTACACATTAAGTTTGTTGATTCCTCTTTTATTATAAAAACAAGATATCTATTTACCCTCAACTTAAGTTCATATAAAATTGCATATTCGGTGGCAGATTAGTTAGCATTGAAGAAAATAACAAGTTTCGGAAGCCTGGAAATGAGGCTGGAGGCAACCTACCAAGTGGTCTAAAGAATTTTTTATTGGTAGTAGCTTTATTGTGATTAATGTTGATGGTAGTTTCTGTTTAGATGAATATTGGTTTTGAATATAATGGTTAGTTGCTAGTACTGTATAAACTTTGATTTTTGTTGTAAATAAAAATGTTGTTTCATTTATCATTAGCCAATGTTATCATCTTTGACAAAAACTTGTTAAAAATATCATCAGACAATGGATAAGTTTCAAGAAAGCATTGTACCAAAAAGAGTTGACCACTGTATAAAAAATGTAAAACCATTGTGTGAAAATAACAAATATAAAAACAAAAACTTTTGTATGCTCAGCTATCCAACAGTGGTTATATTTTAAGAAATTGTTGTAAACATAATAAATGAACAATGTTTCATTTTTTAGGAACCATTGTATTCCTCATTTTCTAACAGCGGATTTAAATGATTGTGTTGCTATTTCTGGGTGTGCTACAACGCTTTAAGAAGCATGGTGTGTTGTTGTTACTGATATCAGACTACAGTTTGTGTACCGTTATCTGAGGCGCGTAAGAGATGGCGCCTCAATAGACAACGCGAATCGAGGGTATCAGACAACGGGCAAAAACCGTTGTATGCTTCAGTTTTCCTTGTAGTATACCAGCTAGCCGAAAGTACTACACCAAATATGGCCTATTGCAATGCCAAAAAAGTGTATTATTAGGCCCCAAAAATGTTACAATAGATGTTTACGTAACGCTTTTGCTAAAACTCGGCATTGCATTTGCCGGCGTTGCCTATGCCTTCTATAGCAACACTTTTCTAACTTATTGCAACACTTTATAAAGTATTACAATAAGAGTTTGTTGTAGTTTGTTGTAACACTTTTACATTTTTTAGTAACATTTTTAAGTTGTTACAATAGACTAATGTAACACATTTTTGCAACACTTAAATAGTTAAAATGTTACAAAGTCAATTTATTGCAACATTTTAGTACCTCTTGCAATGTTTTTTGGTTTTTTAGCAACATTTATCTGCAACATTTTTATCTCTATTGTAAAACTTTCAGAATTTATTGGCAACACTTCTTTGTAACACGTTTTATTAGTCCATATTGCAGTGTCCTGTCAGAAATTTTAATATACCATGCACAAAAGCATATCAAACCATAAATGACATTTCAAATTCCCCAAATGAAAAATCAAACAAAATAGATGTCAATACAGGACAAACATAGTACTACTTAGTCTAAAGTCGAAACACATGTCGACTTACACTACAATTCTACACTAAACTTAGTCTTTCTCAAAATACCAACCTACTACTAAAAGTACACACATAGAAAATAGAGTAAAGTGCACTTTGTGTACTTGAACTTTTGCCAAGTCACCACTTGAAATATCATGGTTTCAAATCTGCCACGGGCAGTACTGAACAAACGATTTACTTACACTACGTGTACTACCGTCAATCTATCACTCACTCCGTTATAAAATTAGGGGTAAAATAGTCATTTCCCTATTTATTTCTTCTTCTCTTATCATCATCTTCATCTTCAAATCTAGCTTCACTGGAATCACATATGATAACAACTTACGAGTCATTGCTCTCACCATCTCCAATGTTCCTCTTTTCGGTAGTCTCTCACCCAATATCAGACTCTTCGATAAGCTCCTTAAGGTCATTCTCTTCTCTGATAATCTCACCGGTCCCTTAACCTTGGAAATGTCCAAATTAATCTCCATTGAACACATTAACATCTCCTATAATTATTTACCGGCGAGTTACCTGGTGCAATGCTTGCTAACATGACTCACCTCAAAGCTTTCGATGCTTATAAAAACAACTTCTCTGATAATCTTCCCTTGGAGTTTGTTATTATAATCTGTACCTCAAAGGAATTCCAACAGAGTTGGGATTTTTGTGAGATCTTAGGATTTAGGTGGTTGTAATTTAACAGGCCAAATTCCAGCGAGTTTGGGGAACTTGAAGCTGTTGCATACTCTGTTTCTTCAGTATAATAATCTCATAGGTCATGTTCCGTATGAGCTTTCAGGTTTGATTAGTTTGATGTCGTTGGATTTGTCTATTATTAATAAGCTTATTGGCGAAATTCCAATGACAAAATTCCAATGAGTTTTATTGCTTTAACTAATATAACTCTTATGAAACTGTTTGATAACCATTTTGTTGGACCCATATCGGAGTTTATTGGCGATTATCCTAATTTAGAAGTGTCAGCTAATGGAAGTGGTAATACAAGCTAAAAATAATCATCCCTTTTCTGTATGGAAGTTGACAATATTTTCTCCTGCAACTCCAGTTCCTGCTGCAAATGACTCGAATGGTTTTCCAGTTCTGCTATCACCAAATTTTTATATTGGATTTCAAGCTCTTTCATATCCATGGTTGTCGTGAACGTCTCCTAAACTTCATGGAACAAAGTAGTCTCTGCTTGGAGGTTTAGTAGTGGAGATGAAAACGAGGAAGTTGGATTTTCAAACTCTTGTTCCAGAGAATTTACATGTTTATGGAAATCAATAATCTTTTGAGATTTTTCATCTACAAGAGAATAAAGTGTCTTGTTCTCGTGCTCATATATTTTATGTGCATCAAATTGTTCAAGTATGATTGTTTCAAGTTCTTTACACAACCATTCTTTGTCCCACCATTCTACTTCTCTTTCAGAAATATTGCACTCTCTTTACAGAAAAATTACAAAAGCTTCAGTAATGAACTTATGAAAGCAAAACAAAGGCTTCAGTTGTTGAATTACAAAGGCTAAAAAGTGATTTTGACCCAAAAAATTATTTCTTTGAAATATGAAGATATATATATATATATATATATATATATATATATATATATATATATATATATATATATATATATATATATATATATATATATCAATGGATAGAGCTCGATGAGTAGATAAATTTGATATATAAATATAAATTTTCTAATGAACGGATCGAAAGATATATGATTTTGAAGATCGTTATATATATAAGTTTGTGTGTATCGAGAGCAGGAAAAGTATACTTTGTATTCTGGAAAAGTTGAAACAAGAAAAGGTAAAGAAAAGACTATTTTACCCCTGATTTTGTAACGACGTTAAGCACAAATAGACGGTAGTACACTAACTGTAAGTAAATCGTTTGTTTAGAATTTCCTGTGGTAGATTTGAAACCATGGTATTTCAAGTGGTGTCTTGGCCAAAATTCAGGTACACAAAGTGCACTTTACTCTAGAAAATATAAGTAGTTAAGTACTGATCATCAGTCATCACTTTCGTTGTCCTCGTGATCATTGTCATCCTCGTGATCATCGACCTCCTGATCAATGTCCTTTTGTCACCACTAGCACACAACTCTTCAAATGATTCTCCTTATCATTGAGATTGGATATTCACCAGGAATATGAGAAAGCAGGAATATGAGAAAGTTTTCCGACCAAAAAGTCCTGTAAAAAGGATCACATAGAACCATAACTACTGTTGATGAGTGGATTTCGTAACTACTTTTGAGAGGTTTATGGTGAGTTGTAAAGGCTAACGATCAACTAATCTATGGAGAATGGAGGTTTTTTGTGGTGGTTGAACTGAGCTTGAGAGCGTTTACAAGAATCTCGCGAGTTCCCTTGAGGCTTGTGTCGTGTGTTCTCAATAATCTCGTAGATGTGTTGCGAGGCTTGTAAAACATGTTCCCAAGGTGCTTACATACCCTTGTATATATAGGGATCAAGTTCACGTAGTTCTTTTTAGACTAGAAGTCTGGTTAGGAAGCAATATTCTAGGTTCCTAATTCGTGGGGACCTCCTTTTCTCCAGATTCAGCCACGAATAGGCGACCTAAGTCGAGTAGAACTTAAGTTCTAGCCCGGTTAAGAGTGTCTTTACTAGTTCTAATCGCATTGGAAGTATTCAAGGATCATCTGCGCCCAAGGAATATATTCCAACAAGGAGTTGACTTTCATAACTTGCTCCTAAAGAATAGGAGGCTTAATCATACTATAAATCTGCTGGAATAAATCTGCTCTCGTACATGAAGCTGTCTCCCAAGAACATGTCTGCAGGGACCTGTCTCCCGGGAAGCTGTCTGCAGGAACCTGTCTCTCGAGAACCTGTTTACAGGAACCTGTCTCTCGGGAACCTGAACCTGTCCAGATCCATTTCACATGCTATTTAGCCCCATTTAACTTAAGGGACCTCAATTATAACCCATATTAATCATACGGATTGGATCCTTAAACCCAATGGGCCTAAATCTAGCCCATGGAGATTTTGGGCACAACAACTACCCCCCGGTTCCTCGAGTCATAGGATGCGAGAGGAACCTAAATAGCCTGATATTTTAAGGTCCAATCCCTTCATGCTCCCATGTTTCTTCTGAGTGAACCATGAAGGTTTTTATCTTCTTGCTTAAATCGTGACAAGGGCACAAAGTGAATCCAATTAGGCGCTGAATGTAGCCTTTGAAAATGGCACAAAGCGAATATAATTGGGCACTGAATGAACCTTACAAATGTCAAGGGAACCAAGTGAATCCAAATAAGGGCATCAAGTAAACCTATTTGGGCATTATGTGAACCTATGCTGAGGGCACAAAACGAATCCAATAGGGCACTCGATGAATCTTTGAAATGGTAAAGGTGAATCTTAGTATTATCAAAGGAACCACATAAATCCAAATAAGGGCGTCAAGTGGACCTAGTTGGGCGTTATGTGAACCTATGCTGAGGGCACAAAATGAAACCAATAGAGCACCGGATGAATCCTCAAAAGGGCACGAGGTTAACCTTGAAAATCATAATTTTGATTGCTCGAGAGGCTGTTTCGTCTTCCATGCCCCTTTTTGTTTGACTGTCTAATGTCTATCTATTAGAGGTAATCTAGGATCATCTGCGTCCTAGGAGTACTCTCAAATAATGAGTCTGCTTCTTTCTAGCTGGATTTTAGATCTTTCTGTTGTCTATGCTCAGGAATCTGGTGCTCAGGAACCTACGTCTCGAAACTTATTTCTTAGGAACCTCTATCTTGAACCCTGGTTCTCAAGAACCTCTCTACAGGAAACTGTACCTGCACAAATAACAAATTTTTTAGTCTGGGGAGCCTTTATGTGGTTCCCATGTACTTCTTGTTGTCCTCATTACTGCTGCTAGGCTGACTCAGGCTCTTCTGCGGGGAGGAACCTGGTCCATTCGTAATCTGCTCAACTACTGGTTCATCAAGAACGTCTTGATACTCATAATATATTGACTGTCTTCATATCTAATACTGGATCTGTCTCCTCGCTCATACAATACTTGTTGATTGGAACCTATGACTTAATAGGTCTAAATCTATCCCATGGTATTTTAGGCACAATACTAAGAAAACTAGAAAAAATAGATTAGTAGTACGAGCTGAAGAGCTCACATATAAATGATGCATGTATGCAAGTAGGAATGGTTATCTACATTATATATTTTGCTACCTTCTCAAGTGGAATATCAGTTAACTACTTGATTGATTCAACTAAAAAGTTTGAGATCATAAACTAAGCATATATGTTGTGTAAGCTGTAAACCTATAGGGCATGATAACATCCTAAGTACAAGTTCTCATAAATTTCAATTCTAAAGATCATGAAATATGCGCATTAAAAGCTATATGTAACTAAGCATGACAGAATATAAGCTCTCATTGACAGAAAATGTTCATGATAGTTAAGGATATAAATGCATGAAAGCAGAACTTATCTGTGCTTCGTTGTGCCAGTTTGGATTGAGGTTCCGTTACTGAACCTGGAAGATGGAAGCTCTTCTCTGTGCAAGCTTTCATAGGGAAATTGAGCTACCCCCCGAGCCGTCATGACGCGTGAACCTCCCATAGCTTGTTGAAGCGGTTGATTGAAAACTATTTGTTTCAGCTAAATATCAATGAACTTGGAAGCTGTAGCTATTTCGATCAAATACAAGATTTATGAAAGTATTCATCTATGTATCACAAGGCGAATCCAATTGAGCTCTAGGTGAATCCTAGTAAGGGCACTCAGAGAATTCAATTGGGCGCTAAGTGAATTCTTAGTAGGGCATAAGACGAATCCAGTTGAGCTTTAAGTGAATCCTGAGAAGGGCACTTAAAGAATTCGACTACGCACCAAATGAATCCTTTGGTAGGGTATAAGACGAATCCAGTTGAGCTTTAAGTGAATCCTGAGAGGGGTACTTAAAGAATTCGACTGGGCATCAAATGAATCCTTTTGGCTTTAAGGAGCACGAAATGAATCCATCCGGGCTCAAGGTGAATCATGTCAAGAGCACGAAGAGAATCCGGTTTGGAACTAAGTGAATTCCTTTATGGCATCAAGTGAATCCTTATAGGCTCTAAGTGAATCCTGAAGAGGGCACAAAGAGAATCTATGGGGCACATGATGAATCATTTCAACCTCTAGGGGCACCAAGTGAATCCGTAAGGGCACATGGTGAATCCCTTTGAAGGCTTTTCAAGTACAAGTGAACTCTAAGTTAGGTTACCCATGCTTAGGTTCCCAGAACCTTTAACTAGTTGCCCATATGCTTATCGGACTTTTGAATATGTGCCTACGATTCATAGGGCTTTTCGAAGTGAATCTTTCGTGCTTGCAAGTCTTTTCTGGCTATCGAGTTCCTGCAACTGACAGGGCTTTTCAAGGTGAATCCTTCCGGGCTCTATGTAAATCGTTGTAAGGGCATAAGGGGAATCCACCTAGTCATTATGTGAACCTCTGCTAAAGGCAAAACCAATTGGGCACCAAATGAATCCTTAAAAGGGTACAAAGAGAATCCATCAAGATACCAAACAAATGCGCGTGGATGCATGAAGCACCAAGTGAATCCTTTTGGGCTCTAAGTTAACCTATATGGGCAAATAGAGAATCCATAAGGGCACTCGATGAATACATGGATATGCTTAGGAAGCCTGGTGAGTCCTTCTGGGCTCTAAGTGAATCCTTGAATGGAGCACAAAGAGAATCCAGAAAGGCGCTAGATTAATCCTCTAAAGACATGGAGCTCTTGCTGTAAGTACACTTTCTTCTATTCAGGTATCGGCTGGCTGGGAACATCAAGCAGGAAGCTGCTAATCAAAAACTGTCAACAATTGGCTTCTAACAATTGTCAATGAACCTGGAATCTATTACATACAAGCTTCGGGTATATAACAATGAACCTGCAAGATGTTAGTTACAAGAAAATAACGAGTAATCTACTAGACACATATAAAATACAACTAGACCTGGAAGATGTTATCTATGAGTTTCAGGTGAGTAACGCAAAACCTATTACATGTAGGTAAATATAACTAAACCTGGAAACTGTAGGTAAATATCAAGGAACCTGGGAGGTGCAAGTAAGTAACAAGGAACCTGTAACATCCCCAGATCCGGGGTCAGGGATCTGGTCGTTACCGTCTCAATTCCCATAACATAAATATTAAATTACAACCTTGTGACCCAAAACAATAACATAAAACACACCCGTTACAGTCCCAGAGATGAAATCAGAGTAACTACCAAATTTTATTAAGTACATTATGAGTTCTTACAATCCAAAAAGACTTGTTGATAAGACTCCACAAAGTAGTCGTATCTAGTTGGAAAGGAAAATTCACCAACATTTCCCAAGCTTTTGCTTGTTAATGGATATCAACTTGTTCCAACAATCTTACCCCTCGAATGATGAGAAGGTACACACAGACTTAATGAGTCCATAGCAACCAAGTTGCGAGTGAAAAGGATAAATTATGACCGGGAAGTCAACAAGATAAATAACATTGCTCAAGTAGGTTCCCCTATAATATGGAAGTTTGAGCGAGCATTTAAATCCTTTTAAGATAGATTTAAATGAAAAATAAAGAATTGGGAACCTTTCCTTGATAAAATAGTCGTAAAAAGACTCCGAAATATTTTACATAATATCTGGAGGTGAAAGATAATCTCCGAATAATATAAATTATTTTCAAAAGAATTTAAAAGAATTAAATAAATATATCAAGAATATTTATTTACTCAATAACCATTACGGAATGAATATATGGAATTATTTACTAAATAAATCCCTCCTTAAATGAATATTCGAAATAATATTCATTAAATAATTAAACTCCAATAAATATTTAAAATAATATTCAATAAATAAGTCAAACCTTAAATGAATATTTGAAAATGATATTCATTTAATAAATAATCATCTAAAAGAATATCCAAATAATATTCATTTAGTAATCAAAACTTTAAAGGAATAATCGAAATAATATTCCTTAAGTAAATAGAACTTCCAATGAATATTTAAAATAATATTCATCAAGTACATAAAACCTTAAATGAATATTCGAAAGTAATATTCATTTAATAAATAACATTCTAATGAATATCAAAATAATATTTATTAAATAATCAACACTAAATGAATATTCGAAACTAACATTCATTTAATATCTCTCGACTGAGATAATACTCGAATAACATTCTGTTATTCCCAGATTACACACTTGTATAATTGTAGAAGGGGGGTTGAATACAATTCTTGATATTTATAAATTTCTGATAAGAACTCCAGAAATCTATACTTAGATAATTGCTGTAGAAAGATTAATGCACAAACACATAAAAAAATCAGGTGGTTAAATGCACCACCTGAAGCTTTTATTCGAAGAAAACTCTGTGATACAAAAGTACACAGCTTCTGTTTTTACAACTCTTTGCTTTCTAAGGATATTCAATAAAAACCCTAAGCAAATGTATCGGTTTTCTTAGCCTACAAAGAGTTGCTACACTTGGTTATAAATCCCAAGTTTTACAAGTACTACTGGAATAAGATAATATTAATCTAATTCTAGTTGACTTGCTACTACACTCCAAATACACATGTAGCTGAAAGGTTGTCCTTGTGAACAGACATGTCTCCTGCACCTTTCTTGTATTCATAGTGTAAACGGATTGCTTCTTTCTTCTGTGTTTCCAAAGTATGGCTGCCATACTGCTTTTTGTATCTACTATCAACCCATGTGATCTGTCAGTCAAACCTGTCCTTATCAACTGCTAATCCCCAGCTTAGCATAGAAGACAGTGTCAATGATTATCCGTTGATATTGTACACTGACATCCGTTGATGATGTATTGAGCTATATCCGTTGATATTGAGACTTGAGCTGTATCCGTTGATAGAGTGGATTTGAGTTGTATCCGTTGATAGAGTTTTGTCTTCATCTGTTGATACACTTTCACTTAGACAGAATTACATAGCATAGCTTATTTACAATTGGCTACCCTATTCTGCCTATCCGTTGATGGTCAACATGACTGTGGATAAAAACACTATCAACTGATAACATAGAGATACTGCAGTATGCTACAAAACCTCATCCGTTGATGAGCTACCTGTCAACGGATAGAGTTATAAATCCTCATCCGTTGACAGCTACAAAACCTTATACAATTTGATTGATTGTGAAGTTATCATCAAGTACAACATATTCCTAACAATCTCCCCCAATTTATACTTGATAGCAATAAAGCATAAATTCAGGACCTTGATGATAACAAAACATTCCTAAATATATATATATAGAACAATGCAAAAGTTGTATTAAGCTACAAAAATTAAAAACTGAAAGTTTGAGAAATTTACAGAGAAGTGCTCCTCTAGACTTAGCAGATTAAGATTGTTTCTTTTCTCTTGTTGGCATCACCCTTGATTTTCCTTCTTTGGCAGAGTTGGACTCAATCTGCATTTGGAGTTGCCTATAGAAGGCATCTTCTTCATCAACCTTTGGATTTAGCTTTTGTTGTAACCATCTCAGGTATTGAGAACTAGCCTTTAATAGTTGGTCTTCTAACTTGAAGAATCTCCTGTTAGCATCTTCATCCTTGAACTCCATCATCCAGAAGGTTTGAAGGTGGATTTTCTGTCCATTGTATGGGATCTTCATCTTCCTTGGTAGACTTGATGCTGAGTTCCATTCCCTCCTTATCTGTTCTATTCTGTCCAGTATCTCCCCTTTTGCTATCTTGGAGAACCCTATGTATCTCTTGATTGCAGAGAACACTTTGGTTAAGGTCAGATAATTTTCTCCAAGAACCCTCTATAGTGGCCATGTCCTTTCCTTTCCTCCCTTGAATACAAAGACCAATCTCTCAGGCAAATGTTTATATTTGTCAATTCCTCTAACTTCTGACAATTCATCCAGATACAGATTCATGCCAGAGTATTCTTCAATATCTGCCTGATAGATAAAATCATCCTTGTTTTCCAGGATTGGCTGCTTGACAATAGCAGGTACCCTAGCAACTTGAATTGGTTCCTTTGAAGGTTGCTTCCTTGATATCCTTTTCTTCTGTATAGGCTTCTGTTGAGGCTTCAGCAAGAATGAAGGAACCTCAATGGAGTCAAGATTCATTGGTTCCTTTTTAGGTACTATAGGATCACCATGGAAATTCACAGCTGGGTTGAATACTTTTTCAGAAACAGGTTGTGATGAGCCAACTGTCTCAATTCTTTCAATTTCTGGAGAGACAGGCCTCCTTGCCTTTGATTTCACTCTCTTAGATTTGGATTTGGGGACTGATTTCACTTTCCTTTTGGATTTAGGGACTTCCTCAGGTTCCCTCATTTCATCCTCTACCTCATCCATTAACTCCTGAGCTAGCCTGGCTTGCTTCTCATCTGAGTTTTCATATTGATTTTCTTCACTTGGATGAGCTTCCCTGAGAAGTCTGGAGGTCTCCTCTCTTTTTGCTTCAACAAATCTAGGATGGCTATTGGATATATTTAAGACTTTTCCATTCCTTATTATTACAGCCATCCATTCTCTTACACTCCTATTGGCATTTTCCTTGAACACCTTAATTTGCTTTCCCATTAGCTTCCCTTCATCATCCTTGGGAAATGGAAAGTCCAATTGTAACTTGTTCTTCCCATTTGCCTTTGGTGGAGAGTAGGCTCTGGTTTTTATGTATGGTTCAAATTCTTTGACATAAGATGGTTCAGCATCATAGAATGTAGGAGCTACAATCTCTGGAGTGAGCACCTTCAGAATTGTAGTTGATATTGTTGGAGCTGAGGATTGGGTAGAGAACAGATTTGATACAATTGATTCATTGATCATCCTTTCTGTTCTTATCATTCTTTCATTTGCCTCCTTGTTGATCTTTTCTAAGGCCTCTATTCTGGCTTCCCTTTCACCATCTGAGATTTCTGATAGGTCAGGAATCACAGGCAAAACCTTTTGTTTCCTCACAGGGGAAGCCTCTATAGTAAACTCTTTTGGATTGACCACTATCATTGGCTTTTTCTCCCCCTCAATTTGTGCTATCTTGCTACTGGAAGCTGGAATATGACTAGAAGTAGCTGCAACCTCTTCTACCTTTTTCTCCCCCTTTTTGTTAGCATCAAGGGCTGGAGATGAGGCTGCAAGCAGCCTTTCCAGTAGCTCAGTCTGTTTGGCTTGATTGGAAATGAGTGTCTGCATTTGAGATTCCATACTATCCACTCTGGAGGAGAGATGCTGAACAGATTTGGCCAGGCTATCTTCCTTCAATAATTTGCTAGTCAGCACCTTCTGTGTGGTAGTAGGGGCTAGTGCCTCAATCCTGGCATTTAGTTCCACTTTCATTTCTCTAACTGAAGTTTGGACCTCCTCCTGTTGTGTTCTTTGAATGACCATGTGCATTTTGTGAAGTTTCAGGGAGTCCATTAATTGTTGAAGGACAGCCTTTCTCTGTGGATCTGCATGTTGGTGCTCAGCCCTAGCAGATTGATATTGCTTCACAATCTCCACATTGAAGTCACCAGCCACAGTGGCAGTAGAAAATAGCCAGTCTGGAGTATCTGCCACATTGACTGCTTCATCATTTGCTGTGCTGTCACTGTCATCACTGCCAAACTCTTCACTGTCAACATCTGAAAGCAGAGTTGTCAAAGCTTCCTTTGCTCTTTGTAGAGATTGTAAGGTGTGCACTAGGTGCATTGCCTCCTCTGCTTCCATATTGCCCTGTTGTGCCATGACTTGATAGGCAGAAACAGGGTGAGTAAAGGTTTCAGGATCCAAAGAGATGGAGTCAATAATTGACTGATATTCTTGTCAAAATTCCATCTCTTTAGAAACTTCATTAACCTCCATTAACTCACTTGCAATGGCTGGATCTTCCTGCCATATTTCTCCTGTACTCCCTTCTCTCCTCTCATCTCTCTTTTCTTGCATCAGGGGCTCCCCCTAGCTCACACCTCTCACACCCTCACCTTCACCTACTAAGGTGGAACTCTCTTGCTCTCCTTTTGCCTGACCTGAAGAAATGGTCAGCCTCTCATTATTTGCCTCTCCTTTTGCCTGCTCATAAGGCAGCCTCTCACTCCCTTCCCTCAATCCTAAAAGTGTTTCAACTACTGAGAACTCCTCCATACTTGACACAGGAATGTCAGATATAGCAGTGGTAGAGTGAGTTATCAACGGATAAGGGATATCCGTTGATGGAGTAGTTATAGCTGTCAACGGATGGCTAGAAAGAGGCGCATCCGTTAATGGAGAAACACTTGCCAACGGATGAAGGATATCCGTTGATGAAGGAATGATAATATCCGTTGAAGTGAAAACCAACACTGAATCTGTGGAGATTGATTTTAAAGATGAGGCCACAGATGTTGTTGTGAATTCAGGAATGGAAGGTTGATGGCCCAACAAATCATCAAAAAGATGATGACCACCAATTGCAGAGTGGGGCTTCTCCAAGAATCTTAAAGATGGAGAATCAGGAATTGATGTAGATATCATATCCACATCCAGAGATGGAGTTGGTGATGGTGGATTGTAATGTGTATCGATTTGAAGGTTAAGATCAAGGGGCTGTGACTCCACATTTATTGAAGTCACATCAAACTGAATTTGAGAAGGTACAGTTTGCTATACTGTGTGTGCACCCTGTGCTTCCTCTATGGTTTTAGATTTTACTCTTCTTCCATAAGTTTTTGAGAGAGGGCTAGTGTCCCTTACCCTTTTGTGCAGAGTTGCTGTAGAGCTAGTAGTCACACCCTGTTGAGAGGATGTAACTTGGGCTTGGCTATTTGTTGCACTTTCCTCACCTACCTTATTCTTAGGGCTTGCACCCTATCCCTCACCACTCACTACCTCCTTCACACTCCCCTCAAGAGCTGTGGTAGTTTTTGCAACAGATGCTTTTTGAGAAACACCTGAGGTTTGTCTCTTAGATTTTGGTTTGGAAACTTTTGTTTTAGTCACTTGGGTAGGAGCCTGTTTGGTCACTACTACAGACTCCATTGTGACTGAGGAAGGCAAATAAATTTAGGGGTTAGAAATAGGAGTTCCAAGTTTAGAAAGAGTTACCTGAACAATTGGTAGATATACCAATTGTACTTCTGCATTGGAGTTCATTCGAATTAAATCACTTAAGACTCTCTTCTCCTGAACAAAACATGTGAACTTGCTATCCGGGTTAGCAATGGATAGCTTATTCTCAGATACATGCAGTGTTAAGAGCATCAAAAATCTAGCAAAATAGATATTCTTGCCCCTAGTTTCCTTTTTACCTAATTTTGCTGCTATCTCATACATGATTAGTGTGCCAAAGTTATAGAATTTATCAGTCAGAAGCATACACAACATAACTAGCATGGAATGGGTAACAACATCAAATTTACTAATTTTGCCTGAAAAAGTTTTACTGAAGGCATCACAAAAATAACTCCATTCTTTAACCATCCCTTTCCTAGCAATTTTTCATAAATTATCAGTACTAAGGGCATAATTTATGGAATTAAGCATGGCAACTATTTCAGCATCACTGGGTACTTTCAGACAGTTATTCTCAGGCAATTTTAAACAAGCAGTTATCACATCAGAGTTAACTACATAGTTTTTACCCTTTAGAGAAAAAGAAATTGTACCGTCTGTGCCATTGAACTCAGCGGATGCCCACACCTCTTCGATTACCTCGTGGATTAGAGGAGTGGTGGCAGTCATAGCATACGAAAGTTTACAGTTCTTCACAAAATTCATCATGGTGTGATTAGCTTCTAGGGCATTCACTGTATCGACATAGGCCGCGAAATTGTTCTTCTCATAGGTGAACCCAGTGGAAGACATCATCTTAACAATAGGCGCCATTGCAGAGTTTGAACTTTTGTTGCAGAGAATTTTTGTGAAGAAGATGCAGTTTACTTAAGAGAATCTTGAAAGTCGATAAAAGTGAGATGTGAGAGCACAAGACAGCCTTTTATATTTTTCAAGAATTGAAAATGAAATAATTAAAAGTAATTACCCATTGGTCAAAAGTAACTGTCAAATAATAAAAGAAAATAAATACAAACAGTCCTATATAGATACACGTTTACCAACGGTTATATTTAAAAGAAAGTATGTATATCAACGGATATGAAATGAATGGTTGAGAAACAGTTTATCCGTTGATGACGTGGATAAGTTGTTATACGTTGATATACAAAAATCTAGGAATGTGTTTATGCTATCAACGGGTAAAAGGATATCCGTTGATAAGATAATTTTGCCTTGGAAAAAATTTCTGAAGAAAATTTTTTTCTGAGAGTTTTTAATTCTCAAGTAAATCAAAACACATTCCTAGCTGCAATGCAGTAAAATCAAATATGACTAGGAATTATGACAAGTTAAGCATACCTAGCTCACCTACCAATCTTGTGAATGTGGATTCATCAAGAGGCTTGGTGAAGATATCTGCAAGCTGCATTTCACTTGGCACAAAGTGCATTTCTACTGTACCATTCATCACATGTTCTCTAATGAAGTGGTATTTGATGTCAATGTGCTTGGTTCTCGAATGTTGCACTGGATTCCCTGTGATGGAAATAGCACTTGTGTTGTCATAGAAAATTGGAATCTTCTCAACTTTTAGACCATAGTCAATAAGTTGATTTCTCATCCATAGAATCTGTGCACAACAGCTTCCAGCAGCAATGTACTCAGCTTCAGCTGTAGAAGTGGAGACTGAGTTCTGTTTCTTACTGAACCATGAAACAAGCATGTTTCCTAGAAATTGACAGGAACCTGTAGTACTATTCCTATTAACTCTGCAACCTGCATAATCTGCATCTGAATAGCCAGTTAGATCAAAACCAGATTCTCTTGGGTACCAAATGCCAAGGTTTAGTGTTCCCTTGAGATACCTGAAAATTCTTTCAATAGCTATTAAGTGAGACTCTCTAGGATCAGCTTGAAATCTAGCACAAAGACAAGTAGAAAACATTATATCAGGTCTTCTAGCTGTTAGGTATAGAAGTGAACCTACCATGCCTCTATAGCTTGAGATGTCCACAGACTTTTCCTTAGTATTCAACTCAAGCTTAGTTGTAGTGGCCATAGGTATTTTTGCAGAGGTAGAATCCATTAAGTCAAATTTCTTTAAGAGATCATAAATATATTTTGTTTGACTTATGAAAATGCCCTCATTAACTTGCTTTACTTGTAGGCCAAGAAAGTAAGTTAATTCACCCATCATGCTCATTTCATACCTACTTTGCATAAGTTTGGCAAACCTTTTGCAAAGCTTCTCATCTGTAGACCCAAAAATAATATCATCTACATAGATTTGAACAAGTATTGAAGAGCCATTGATATTCCTATGAAATAAGGTTTTATCTACTGTACCTCTAGTGAAGTGGTTCTCCAAAAGAAATTGAGATAAAGTGTCATACCAGGCTCTTGGTGCTTGCTTCAAACCATAAAGTGCTTTCATGAGAAGATATACATATTCTGGAAATTCTGGATCCTCAAAGCCAGGAGGTTGATGGACATAGACCTCTTCTTCCAGTTCCCCATTTAGAAAGGCACTTTTGACATCCATCTGATAGACTTTGAAATTGGCATGTGCTGCATAGGCTAGAAACATTCTTATTGCCTCAAGTCTTGCCAGTGGAGCAAAAGTTTCATCAAAATCTATTCCTTCTTCTTGAGAGTAGCCTTTTGCCACTAATCTAGCTTTATTCCTCACAATTATGCCATTTTCATCTGTCTTATTCTTGAGAACCCATTAAGTACCTATGACACTTCTATCATCAGGTTTGGGCACAAGTTTCCATACTTTATTTCTTTCAAATTGGTTTAGCTCTTCTTGCATTGCTAAGACCCAATCTGGATCTAGAAGGGCATCTTCCACTCTCTTAGGTTCCTCTTGAGACAGGAAGCTACTGTATAGACATTCTGCTTGAGTGGCCCTTCTAGTTTGGATTCTTGAATTTGATTCACCAATGATTAACTCAAATGGATGATCTCTAGTCCATTTTCTTGCAGGTGGAAGGTTTGATCTTGATGAGGTTGCTTCATTTCCATGAGCATGATCATGTTGATTTAGCATTGAATTTTGACCTTGAGAAACTCCCTCTGAGTTTGTTGTCCTTGCTGAATTATGAAGTTGACTGTCAATGGATGCATCATTTTGCCTGTTGACGGATGCTTGAGAATCTCTGTCAACGGATGCATCTCTAATAATGTCAACGGATGCTCCAGAATGACTGTCAACAGATGCTTCATTTCCATTGTAAGCATCACTTCTAGTTGGTACAACAACTCTTGGTGGATCTCTGTGGTCATGATCTTCATCTTCCTCATCATCATCATAGTACATTCTTCCTTCACCTTCATTCTCAAATTCCAACTTTTCATGGGAGCATTCATCATTTAGGCCTAGAATCTTTTGATCATCAAACACAACATGTACAGATTCCATAACAATGTTGGTTCTTAGATTGTAGACTTTATAGGCTTTCCCTGCTGCATATCCAACGAAAATAGCTTCATCTTCCTTTGCTTCAAATTTGCCCAAGTTATCTCCATGATTCCTTAGCACAAAACACTTACATCCAAAGACATGAAGGAAAGCTAAAGTTGGTTTCTTGTTGGTTAACAACTGATAAGGAGTCATTCTCTAGCTTGATTGACCAAGGAAATATTCTGAGTAAAGCATGCAGTGTTGACAGCTTCAGCCCAGAAATATGTTGGTAACCTTGATTCACTTAACATTGTTCTAGCTGCTTCAATGAGAGTTCTGTTTTTCCTTTCAACAACGCCATTTTGTTGAGGTGTTCTGGCAACAGAAAACTCATGGACAATTCCATTCTCTTCACATAAAATCTTCATTGTGGAATTCTTGAATTCAGTACCATTGTCACTCCTGATTCTTTGTACTCTGTCTTCAGAACCATTGTTTAGTATTCTGAGGTGATTGATGATGATTTCACTTGCACAATCCTTGGAGTGTAGGAAGAAGGTCCATGTGAACTTAGAAAAATCATCTGCAATCACCAGACAATATTTCTTCTTTGAAATAGACATGACATTTACTGGACCAAATAAGTCCATATGCAGCAATTGAAGAGGTTTAACAATGGATGACTCTGTCTTGCTTTTGAAGGATGATTTCTTTTGTTTCCCTAATTGGCAGGCATCACACAGTCCATCTCTGACAAATTCCAATTGAGGGATTCCTCTAGCAAGATCCTTTCTTACCAAATCATTCATAACTTTAAAATTCAAATGTGACAGCTTCTTATGCCATAGCCAACTCTCATCCTTACTTGGTTTGCTGAAGAGACAAGTAATGGATTCTGAGCATGCTGAATTGAAGTCAGCTATGTAAACATTTCCTTTTCTAAAGCCTGTAAATACCACATTGTTGTCTTCCTTGGCAGAAACAACACAGGCTTCTTTTGTGAACTTTACTTCATAGTCTTTGTCACAAATCTGACTGACACTCAGCAAATTGTGCTTCAAACCTTCAACTAAAGCCACTTCTTCAATGATGACATTGTCTTTTGAAATCAGGCCATATCCCTTATTATATCCTTTGCTGTCATCTCCAAAGGTAATTCTAGGTCCAGCTCCTTCCTTGAACTCTGTGAGCAGGGTTGAATCTCCTGTCATGTGCCTAGAGCATCCACTGTCTAGGTACCATAGATTCCTTCTGCTTCCCTGCACACATTTCAAAAACAAATCAAGTTGATTTTTTGGTACCCAAGCTTCCTTGGGTCCTTTCTTGTTAGCCTTTGACTTTGCACTCTTAGCATTCTTCAACTTAGGTGTAGATGCTTGAGTGATGGGGTTTGACAAATGCTCATTTGTATGAATATTTGATGCATGCATTTGTGGAAAATTGGCATACATATTATTCATGCTAGGAATGCTCCATGACATTTGTGGCACATTCACAGATTGAAAATAAGGATTAGATACATATGGCATGTTCACATATGGATTTGAAATACTAGCATTTTAATACAAACCACGCATTGCAGGCATACATGGCATTGTTTGAGGTACATGAACAGGAGCCCTGTTGACAATCTTGCAACTAGAAGATAGGTGATTGACACTATTACAATTACTACAAGTTTTCCTAGGAGCAAACTTGTCAGGAGAATAATTGTTTTTCTTGTTGATGCCTATCTTACCATTTCTGTTCTTTTTCTTTTTACCCTCAATTTCTACCTTTTCATTATCTGATTTACCAACAGCCTTTTTGTTATGTAAATCACCTTCCTTAGCCTTCCCACTAGATTTGGTTTTGCTACATTCACCACTAACAAAGTTCTTGTTGACTGGACAATACTTGATATCCAGTTTCCTGAGTTCCTTCTTACTAACAAACTTTTTGTTAGTCGACGGATACCTCTCATCCGTTGATGGTTCATCTGTCAACGGATGATCACACTATCCGTTGATTCACAAATAGTCTCTAGATCTTCAAGGCCAGGTTCTAGGTCCTTTTTCTTTTGAGTCCAGGTATCCTTCACAAATGATTCTATTCCCTGGACTTCTATTATGTTTTGAGAAATATTCCTACAACTTTGAAACTTAGCAATTATCCCTTGATCTTTTTCAAGCTGGTCTTTTAAAATCAGTTCTCTTTTTAACACAGCTTCAAGTTCACTTTTAGCATTATTGCAATCAACTCTCATTTTCTCAAATTCTAGAAATTGAGCTTTTAGAGCAGTATTTCTATCACTTAAAAACATATTAGACTCTTTAATCCTATTGTTCTCTTTAGTAAGTGATTTAAGAGTAATACTTAAGTGATATAGTTCAGTAGACATTTCATCTATAACACTATTGCATTCCTCTTTGGTGAGCTCAGAGAGATTAGTAGAAAATACCTGATTGCTAGCTGAACTTGCTTCCTGCTGTAAGAACCCAAAATTTCGGTAGAATTAAAACTTTTCCTATTATGATGAAGTGCATCAATGAATAGTGATTTGGTGGATGAATAGTGATTTTGAGGATTTTTCATGCCACCTATGTACGAGACGTAGTGTGGATATTCCGAAGTTATACTAGTAATCTACGGAGTAAATAAGTGTATGTTAATGCGATCGGAATTCAGAAATTCCAAATTCTATTTTCGTGTAATATTTGACCGATCAGTGAATTATATATCAGTAATATCAAGAAATGAGATATTTAATTTGAGGAATTGAGGAGTTAATATTTTGGGATTTTATTATAAGTGATTTGAGAATTTTGAACGAAAACCACTGAGGAAGTGAAACAAACGTTCTAGAAATCGCTGAAACTTTACAATGAGATTAAGCGATTGAGCGAACGAATCATGGATTAAGGATATGGTATATTAAGAGTCCAAGGAAGGATATATTATGAGAGGGAAAAGGGATTGAGAATAAACTCCTAGAATTGAGAAAAGAGAATGCTTGAGAAATCGGGAGAACGTTTTCTGAGATAAAGAGAAATAAACAAGGGATGTTGGAATTAATATTCGTTCGAGGTATTGTGCTATATTAGAGCAATAATATGCAACGTATAAGTTGTAACGTATTTATTTTATTCAAGAAACGACAAGGAAATCAAGGCGGTGGAGAAGAAAACAAAACAAAAGGACTTAAGTGCAAGAAACAATAGACAAGGACTTGGTTGCAATTAGCAAAGGGCTTGGTTGCAATTTAAGTGAATAAGAAATCTAGAGGAGCCAATGAGAGGTTGCCACCTAGCAAGGATGAGATGCATCCAACCAAAAATAGATATATATCAAGTGTATGGCATTATTAGAACATAAAACCAAGAACAAAACCATTCTGCCCAGCAGAACAGCTCTCAGTAAAACGGGCCTAGAGCCTTCATTACTCAATGAAATTTTTTGTTCTTTATATGGTTAGAAAGCTGTTAAGACGCTCTACAACTTTCATTCAGGAGCCTCGACCAGGAAACGAGTGCAAGGGCTTCGTTTTGACTGATCTTTGGGGCGTGTTTTTCCAGTCAGGAAACCCACTTCCATGTTCTTGATTTCTTCGGTGAGATTGAATATGGTGAGCATAGAGTAAGGCTTCCCCAAGGTTAACCAAGCTTTTTTGAGATTGTAAGAACATCAAGAAGGTATAAAAACCCTAACCCCTCTTGGCCATGTAGTATTTGTGATGTTTAATGTTAGATCCATGGTTATTATTGTGAATCTTGGGCATATAAGTTATGGATGATGTAGATCTTGAGTTTAAATGTCGTGGTTGTGATTTTTAAGCTTGTGGTTAGTGTATGTAACTCCATGTATGTTATAAAGTATGATCTTGGTGGATTAGATGATGGTTGTGATGTGTATATAAGATTCTTGGTTGGTTAAGTGGTATAAGCATGCTGAGTATTTTTCCAGGAACTTGTACTGTCTTGTAAGAGGGTTTTGAACCCCCAAACCTTGTCCCCTGAGGTCCTAATATATATTGTTGGAAAGGTATCTGAATGTAGTTTCCATAAATATAAGGTTCATGACTAGGTGATGTATAGATTTTGAGTTATGGCCTGGGAAGTGAAATGTGTTTCTGGATTCCGGGCTGCACTAAATGGTCCTCTTGTGAACCTTGTTTAAACCCCTAAAAATTTATGTAGGATCATGGAAAAATTAGAGAAGCTATAAAATGCAGTGGTGAAGGCTATACAAAAAGAATTGGATAAAAATATGTATTTTTCAATTTTATAAAAATGCTAGAGTAAAATTCGCGCAAGGGAAAAAGTCGTAAGTGGAGTGTAATTTTAGGGGTAATGGATATGATTCGGATATGGTAACCAAATTAAGTCTAATAAGTGACGAGCGTAATCGAGTGATAACATGAACCTATAGTGGGGCTAGAGTGTCATAAGACGAAGTCATTAAGTTAATTTTGTACCCCCTAAAACCCCGCAATTAAAGAGATATTGATTAAGGTACTAACGAACGGTTATTGCTTACGTATAGATCATTCCACTCCGCACGCTCGACCACCCCAACCTCACCAAGGCAAGTTTACTTTTCAAAACTTACATATACAAGGACTTTCACTGTCGTGTTTGTAGTTTTCAATCATATCAAATGTTTATGTTTATCGAAGTATCGTTGAAATTGAGATGTATAAGTACATATATGTTTGCACCCCTTGAACTTAGAATGAAATGTTTTCTTCGGACAACGACTCTAGCAATAGAGGTCGTAGCGGTCCGTATATACTATTGACCGGGGAGCGGTATATTATTATATCGTAATTAAATTGCGAAAACCCGAAGGGTCATTCGGGGAGTGTCATATACTCAAGTAATTATTTTTATATCTTCGTAAATACTCAAAATACCTATCTTGGATTAAAAGCTTATTTAATTAAATAATTATTTTATTAATTATTAATATTAAATCTTAAAATATCATTTATTAATTATTTTTCATTATTTTAAATACAAAGCTAATCCAAGATACCTTTAGCACTTTCAAACTCGAACTCTTTCGAACTCAAAACATTTTCGAAAACCCCCGGTCAGGTTTGTTTCTTGTATGATTTCAAGAACCATCGGTCGACTAATGTCGGACCTCAATTACTCAGTTTTCAATCAAAATCGAGGTTTAAAAGAAAAAGAAAAAGGGACTCTGGCAGGTTTGGGAACCGTTGACGAACGATTCCCGGGATGTGTAAGCGGCCGTGAGCCAGGCGGTCCATCAATTATTATTCCGGCCCAGGTGTTGCCGAAGGATGATTACGGATGTAGTTTTCATCGAGGGTGATTACGGATGTAGTTTTCACCCGGGGATAGTTACGGATGTAGTTTCTATCCTTCTACCGGTAGAGAAGACCCGCGGATTATTGGAATTGGATGTGGCGACTGATCATCGTCAATCCTTGTCAGGTTTTTATGTTTTCTACCAGTCCCATCCTCCACTTTGGAAAAATTCTAAAACACTGCTTCTTGGGCCTAAGTGCCAAGTTGCCGATAGTGTGGCTTTTGATAAGAAAAATATTGACATCGTGCAGTACCTAGAACTGCAAGATTTTCTATAAAGATTGGCATGTGTTAGTGCACTTTTGCAATTATTTTAAAGAATGAAATGGTTTTGAATGAGAAACCTTCTAAGCTAATGGAAGGAAAGAGGTTTGCAATGATGTATTCCCTGTACCGTATGTTCACCGTAGAGTGTTTTGCCGAAAATGATATACTCATATGTATATACTTTAAAACTTGAGATATGTTGAAATGGGAACCTTATAAAGGGTTCATATGTTATTCTTAAAGCTCCTTAGTGAGTATAAATGTTTTATTCAAACTCGGACATATATATTGTCCAATTATGTTTTGAAGTCTGGGATATATGCCCATACAGTTGGGAATGTTTTCAAAATAAACCACATTATTATTTTTCAAAATGGTGAATTTGCTGAGCATTATGTAGCTCATTCTTGCTTTATAAAAACTTTTCAGAAAGAGAAGAATTTGATCGGTTAACTCTGCACCAGCAGAAGAGGAGTAGAAGATTTACCCCTGAGATGATTTAGTTCCTGATAAATACTACAGAGTAAGTCTGATAGGTTTTCAACTGTAATAGTAACACTTGTCTTCAAGTGTAGCTGTATAAATGGAAGTGCGCAAGATTCTAGATTGTACAGATGAATTGTAATATTTAATGTTACTTTTGATTATCGTTTCTGAGGCTCTAACTTGTTTGTGTGTAAGATTGAGGTCTGGATGGATGTATTGTTGAGTTGTAAAGTTAGTACAGGTATGATATGGTTGGATGATGACGTGACGACCTGAATCTCTGACCTCGGATTTGGGGGCATTACACCTGCTCTCCAGAATCAGCCATCAATGCAAGGTTGACAAACTCAACATCATCATCAGAATGATTGTCATCAATAGCCCAGTTATACTCTTGGGTCAAGAATGCCTTTCCTTTCTGCCTGAGAAGATCAAAATATTTCTTCTTGTAGTCAACAGTCTCAGTTGACTTTCCCTTGTTCTCAAATCTAGGTTTTCTGCATTCACTTATCATGTGACCAGCAATTCCACAATTGTAGCATTTAATTTTGGATTTATCCACATTGTTGCTTGTGGAAAAATCCTTGTTAAATGGCTTGGCCACCCCAGAGTTTCTCTTGAATTTCAGCTTAGAGAATCTCCTAGATAGAAAAGCTAAGTGCTCATCTATCTCATCCAATTCATCCTGCTGAAGGACATTCAATTCCTCAGACACCTTTTCCTTGCTCCTGCTTGATTCTGCTCTACCTTTACAAACCTCCCTATTTGGTGTAGAACTAGCAGCTTCTGTCCTTTCCTCCTTTTGCTCCAAGTTGGCAACAAGTGCAACTGACCCACTTTTCTTTTGAGACTTCTCAATCTCTTCATCTTGCTCCATTTCCAGCTCATATGTCTTTAAAGTTCCATAGAGCCTTTCAAGAGTAAATGTCTTGTACTCTTGAGTGTTTCTTAGAGAAACAGCCATTGGCTTCCATTCATTGGGCAGTGATCTCAGAAATTTGAGATTAGAATCTTTAACTTGATAGATTCATCCATACAGTTTCAAACCATTTAGTAGCTTTTGAAATCTACTAAATGTATCATTCAATGTTTCTCCACTCTTAAAGTGGAAATGTTCATACTGTTGGATTAGTAGTTATATCTTGTTTTCCCTCACCTGTTCTGTTCCTTCACAAAGGGTTTGAACAGTGTCCCATACTTCCTTGGAGGTAGTATAGTTAATAACATTGTCAACCATGTCTGTTTCTAGACCATTGAACAGTAATATCTTCAAGACTCCACTCAGAAATAGGTTTGGGAATGAGAGTGTCAAGCACACCTTCAGCCAGGCCAACTCTTGTTGCAATCTTCATTGGAACGTGAGGACCCTTGTCAATGCAATCCACAAAACCCTCATCAATAGACGAGAGATGTAGACGCATTTTTACTTTCCAGTGAAAGTAATTCTCTCTATCAAGAACTGGAATCTTTACTCCATAATCCTTCTTAGACATGTTGGAAGTGTGTTGATCTTTAAACTTCAAATATGTTAGAAGCTTGCTCTGATACCAATTGTTATTCCCAGATTACACACTTGTATAATTGTAGAAGGGGGGGTTGAATACAATTCTTGATATTTATAAATTTCTGATAAGAACTCCAAAAATCTATACTTAGATAATTGCTGTAGAAAGATTAATGCACAAACACATAAAAAATCAGGTGGTTAAATGCACCACCTGAAGCTTTTATTCGAAGAAAACTCTGTGATACAAAAGTACACAGCTTCTGTTTTTACAACTCTTTGCTTTCTAAGGATATTCAATAAAAACCCTAAGCAAATGTATCGGTTTTCTTAGCCTACAAAGAGTTGCTACACTTGGTTATAAATCCCAAGTTTTACAAGTACTACTGGAATAAGATAATATTAATCTAATTCTAGTCGACTTGCTACTACACTCCAAATACACATGTAGCTGAAAGGTTGTCCTTGTGAACAGACATGTCTCCTGCACCTTTCTTGTATTCATAGTGTAAACGGAATGCTTCTTTCTTCTTTGTTTCCAAAGTATGGCTGCCATACTGCTTTTTGTATCTACTATCAACCCATGTGATCTGTCAGTCAAACCTGTCCTTATCAACTGCTAATCCCCAGCTTAGCATAGAAGACAGTGTCAATGATTATCCGTTGATATTGTACACTGACATCCGTTGATGATGTATTGAGTTGTATCCGTTGATATTGAGACTTGAGCTGTATCCGTTGATAGAGTGGATTTGAGTTGTATCCGTTGATAGAGTTTTGTCTTCATCTATTGATACACTTTCACTTAGACAGAATTACATAGCATAGCTTATTAACAATTGGCTACCCTATTCTGCCTATCCGTTGATGGTCAACATGACTGTGGATAAAAACACTATCAACTAATAACATAGAGATACTGCAGTATGCTACAAAACCTCATCCGTTGATGAGCTACCTGTCAACGGATAGAGTTATAAATCCTCATCCGTTGACAGCTACAAAACCTTATACAATTTGATTGATTGTGAAATTATCATCAAGTACAACATATTCCTAAGAATGAATATCATATGCCCTTCGATATGGGTCTTATCCAAACAATCCTGCTTATAACTGATAATTCGCATTTAGTCTATAAACCAATATCAATTCAGGGAACAGGTATCATTATATAATTTGACAATAGGCATGCATGATATGGCATATTTAAAATGGCAATCACATATATATATATATATATTATCACAACAACAGGATCAGAGTTTTGAACACTTGCCTGGTAATCGGGTGTGGGTGGAGATAGCGTGTCCTGGGTCTGCTCGATGATCTATAAACAATCAGAACATTCGAGATTAACCACTTAACACCTTTTAAAAGTCTAAGTGTAACTTCACTTAAATCGAAACACGTTTTCGAATTATCTCGTTACACACCTTTTAGTGTAACTCTTTTTACTACTGATACGATCCGACATTTGTTCTTTATTATGACATGTCATCATACCCACACTCGGTATATACTTAAGTCGTATAAGTTCTAAAGTCGATCGATTACGAACCGAGATTATACCTCGAGTTTTATCGTTCGTTTTCTAAGTGTTTTACCAAAGTTATAAACAAGCGGGTTTTTAGGGGTTCGTTCGCGTTTTACTTCGATTCCAACATATTTATAAAATTGGAAAACGATCCGTTTGATTTGTGGTTTTCTTTCATACCTTCCTTATGACCCCTAGTATTTATTTACCAAGATTCGCCACTGAGTAACATGTTTTACGAGGGTTCAATTGAAGTTACGAACTTTTACTTACGGTTTCGAACCAATTTTAGTAATTTGACCATAACTCCTAAACCGTAAGTCGTAATGTTTCGATTCTTTCGCCAAAACGATCTATGACTCGAGATATACGAGGACATGTCATGTTCATAACCAGTTAAGACAATTAACCCTACTGTGATTCACGAATTCTTTAAGGTTATCGAAAATCGGGCATTACGACGGCTATAACTCGGACGTTCTAAAAATTATAACAACACAACCAAGCCACACCAGGCATATATCATCATAAACAGCAAATATACTCCATTAACAGCCTTAAGTCGTGCATAATCAGTGGGTTCTTCATTTTTATAAAAAATCTATCGATAACTCATACAATCGCTAAACTAAACGCATAAACGACTAACCCATAACCTTAATTACTCATCCATGCTTTCAATTAGAATTTCTAAGAAGTTTCAAAATTAAAAACACTGTAGCACAGCCTATAAATCATGAAAAATGAACAAGCTAAGGTTGGAGGTGAAGAGAGTGGTTACCGTAGATGCGTAGAGCTCGGAAAGGGCTTCGATTGGAGTATTAGAACGCAAGAAACGGACAAGGCTAGCCATGATTTCCTTTGGCAAGCATGACCTTCAGCCATGGAGAGAAAAAGAGGGAGGAAGATGAGAGAAATGAGAGATATTTACTTATGGTATAGTTGTAATAAAGCTAAATTAGTTTCTGTTCCGTGTGCGAGCATATACCGTAACCTACCGTGCGTCTCGTCCTCCTTCCTTCTCTTTCTTTAAAAAAAATCTCAATTTCTATTCCTCAAATAACTTTTCTAATTATGCACTTAGTCACCACTTACCAATATGAAGTTCTCTCTGAAATTTGAGATTTTTCGGATTCCGAGATATTTTCCATCATTCATTTGATCATTTCTACATCGTTAAATCAGTTTTCTCCAATTCGCTCTTTTATGAATTCTGACAAATCCTACTTACGTTTATATATATCCTAGAAATATATCCTAGATTGAGAATATGCCTTTGAAATATTTCTCTGGAATAAATAATTAGTCCATCTCAATTTCTGGTCCAATCTGGTCCGTTTAGGGAAAAATTATTTTTGAATTTCTGCAATCTGACGAGACAATCTTACGTTTATATATTCCATAGATTGTGAATATGTCCTCAAATCTTTTTTTTTTCTTTAAATCTTTTAGTTTCTAGGGAAATCTCGACGAAAATAGAAGTGCTATTTCTCTGAATCTGATATCGTTTACATACACTTATTTCGCCCCTAGATCATTAATACGAACTCAGAAATCCATTCTGAATCTTTCAATATAGTGTCGTCTAATAATATTCCAATCTCCACCAAAAATACTATTCATCACATATTCTCTCTTTATTCCTTATATTTAGAAAAATGTCCTCGTTCTCTTTCGAGCGTTCCTTATCCCTTTTTCGAAACCACTGGACTAATTGTTATCGATCTTGATGACATGAGAATATTCTCCTGCTTGGAATTGTGATATCTTATTCCCCTAGGAGATAGATTATTCTTACCTAAGTTGTCAACCATTAGCATTCTTCATGACATATAAGTATTTGAATCCATATCCATTCCATTCATTCATTAGAGCTGGTGACCTTGTTGTCGGAATCATTGTTCCTCATTTTATCAATACTTAATAAAAAGTTTTAATTCTATCGAAAATTTTGGTTCTTACAGTCTCCCCTCCTTGAAAGGATTCCGTCCCGGAATCAGGTAGGAAACAAAGAGTCATTTATCTCTCGTTCACTTTTTAGCTTCCGGGTCAATTCTTAGTCGTTCTCCTCTTTCTCAGCACATCTACTGGTGCTACAATACGTACTTTATCCTTTTTCCATCAACCTTGCTACTTTTCGTACAACACGTTATCCGGGTTATGCTCTTACCCAGTCTTATCCTTATTGATACCTGCAGTAACATTGGTATCACTATCACACCGCGAATTCGGAGGTAACCTTTCTCGCACTGTGCATTTCCTGATTGCTCTAATCTTTGTAATCTCGATCAATATAGAAAAGTGGAAAGATTTATTGAGAGTTCACTATGATCAATTGAACATTTGTTATATTGCATAGCTAGTACAGAAGGGGGCCAGCCTTTAGTACTTGACAAGCAATTAAACAAGTTATGGTATTCCACTTAAACTTCTATCACATAGACAGATAGTCACGTAGGAGTACCTCCCCTCCTTAAAGGGTTGTTCTTCTCAATCCATAAAAGATGAATAAGAGAGAAGAAAAGAAAAGAGTTCTAAAGGATTATAGAAAGTTTTCATGATTGTAAAGTATCATACTCAGAATTTACCTCTGAACTATAGAGGTTCATCAAATAAGAAAATAATCATGATTATATCCAATACTATTTGATCGCAATCTCATGTGTCAACATATCTTGCTGATTTGTCCACTATACTATGGACCTATACTCTGGTTCAACCTTAGCACACTTACTTTTGGAAAATCTTTGAACCTCTCAGGTTAAATCTTAGTTTCTCACTTGACACCATTGTTACTGACATTCCATGTCACGTTACTAGCTTTTTCATATCTATAATATTAACACTATCAGGTTGTCATCCCGAGAATTCATCAGAAAACCCATTTATTAATCCATTCATAACATTCCTTGTTTCACATTCTATAGTTGCTTTCTCAGTCTTTTCTTTATCAATCACATCCTTCTTATTATCTGATTCTTATTTACTTCTGTATTTACTTCCACCTTCACCTCTTTATTGAGACATTTTTTGGACTTGGCACCTCCTTATTGGTATCCCGTCACATTTACTCTACAATCATCACATTATTACATTTTAAACCCTCCAAAATGAATCTGACCGATCCCTTTTACTTAGATCCAATATAATCTACTTCTGCCAACCTTGTTTCTCATCACTTGTTCTTTTCAACCCGTGGTTTTCCACAGGCTGTCTTTCGTAAGTCAGACCAGGTCGTATATCTACCTCCTCGTACTCTTATCATCTGTTGAGCATCTACATTTTACTGGCATAGCCTTGCCACATGAAAACCCGTTATGACCGTGCTATAAGTTTTGGGGGTAAGGCTGGCTCGCATACCACCTTCCGAACACTTTTAAACTCTCAGGTGGCCCAATAAGTCTCGGGCTCATCTGCCCTTCCCTCCAAGTCTCATTAATTCTTTCCACGGGAATATCTTTAACATCATGAATCATCAACCTCATATTCTCTATCTTGTTTGCGCAGAAGTACACTAACACAAACTTGTTTGTCATTCATCAACATGCCATTTAACTTATCAATACCAGCACTTTCTTTATCTTTACGTTGTCATCTACTTTCTTAGAAGAATCACCATCGCTTGTTGTTTACGTAATGCGTTAATAGCTAACCCTACGGGTTTCAAATCCTTTAGGGAGACAAAGTAATCACTATTCCTTATCCATAAGGAACACTTCCTGAACTTGATGTAGATATTACATGAAGTAGATAAAATTGCAGAAGAGTTTCAAGCATCGCAGCTATATCCGGTTGATAAAAGTATCACTCATACATCTTCCATAAAAGACTGGAAACTTAATGGTTTACTTCATCAATTTTGTATCATGGTCCTGGTTTGCCTCAAAATGGGACCTTCTACGGTGTGTAGTTTGCTTAAGACAATATCGGGAATCGAATCTTTACTTAAACTATTATTACCGTCGATTCTTGCACATTCATCAGAAGGAATGTAAATTCCTCCACTCCGATATGACCTTCAAGGTCCTTCCAAATATCATTCTGTTTCTTCGGTATGAACATTGTAATTATTCTTCTATACTTAGACTGTCGGCCACCTCATTGGCCTTTCCTGATAGTAACAATTTCTTGTAATCCATGTTCTCTGGATACATTCCAACTCAAACTTTTCTACCTCTTTCCCATCACTGTTGGATGAAAGCATTCTCCCTTAACCTCTGATGAAGGAGAAAAATATATCTATCAGTCTTTTTCCATACGTCATTGCTTCCACCTACCCGTGGGAACTTTATCACGTTTATTCCCAATCCTACTTAGGATACTTCTTTTCTTAGTTCTTTCCTTATATTAGGATAATCTCAACCTTTATAGGTTCAATCCATACTTCCTCAGGGTTTCATACATGCCTCATTTGGCATTATTGTTACTATGTCATACATTCCTTACCAAACTTCCATTTTGAAGTTCGGAATATTACCTTTTTCCTTGTAAGGTTTCTTAGGTCATCCTCATCATTCCTCCTGTATTTTCTGGGTACAGGGTATATCAAAATGTCATTGATCAATACTCTAATAATTCTATCTATGTTCTTTCCAGAACTCTTTTTAATAATCCTTACCGGTCATTGTTGCCTTAGCAAGTCCAACTCATATCATCTGAATTCATAATGTTGTTATTATGGTTAATGCCATCCTTTGTGCATTCCCCAGGGTTTGTCTTAATTTATGGATATCCTATCCTTAATTCAATTGCCAAGGAATTCTTGCATCCTATACTTGGCAATCAAATCATGTATCCTTAATAAGGGTCTCTTTTCAATCATTCTCATTTGATAATCGATCGGTGGCTTAATGCTGACCTCTTCTTTCATATAGTTGTCAGCCTATTTGACCTTCCAAAAGACAACGTATGTCTATCTGGTCTCTTACAGAACTTGGTACTGGTAGCAAGGATGTTCTGGAAGATATTGGTCGAGTTCAACGTGAATCTCTTAGTACTTATCGTTCTTCGCAAAGGTACTTGCCTCATACAAAATTTCTACAGCATACTGACCATTTCTATACTCTCTTCATAAACCTTCGTTGTTTAGTATTTATAATACCTTAACATCAAACATCTCAAGTCACTATACTTCTACTTTTACTCGTAATCTTGGACAATCATATATACATGAATCAATTTAGTACGGGTGACCCCATACTAAAAAAAATCTAGCAAATTCCCAATCAAAACATGGGTTGCAAAGGGTTCAGTAGAAGATTCCTACGATCTCATTAATATTTCCGTTATATCAGAAGCCCTTGCAGTCGGTGCTTACTTAGAAGCAACCCTGCTTTGTCCTTTCATTGCTGGTCTAGTCACTTGATAATCCTTTGTGACTTGGCCTCAACTGGCCACACTAAAATAAAAATATATGATTTTAGGGGTTTGGCTAATAGCATTACTTTTCTAGAAATTGCCGGCATAGTGCCTTCTTCTTTGATACCTTTTTACCTTTCCAAAACTTTACTCCATATAAGTCTTAATCGACTACTCGGTACCATCTCCGGTCACCTTTCTTCAACTTTTATCTTTTCAACTATTCTTATCAATCCCGCGTGCCATGCAAGCTTACCATTCCTGGCATAACAGCCTTTTCACTTAAGTCAATCCCGGGGTTTCTCAGTCTGGCTGGTTTCTTACTTACATTTTCTGTTTTCGTCCAATCTCACTTCATCATTGTATTTCTACAATCAATCGCGATAACCGGGGTCTGTCCACCAACCCATATAGCGGTTACTTTACCCAATTCACGGGGTTCGCCCCAGTTTCTACTCTCTTTCATGATGTTCTCTGATAATCAGAAAGACAAGGTTTGCCAAAATTCGTTGAAGTTCTTCCCAGAATTAGGGAAATTTCGGTCAATCTATCCATCTACTGGTAACATTAAGGAGACCTATTTCGAAACCTGAAGAATAGTTCTATGAACCTCCAAGCAGGTAGAATTGTAAGCAGTCATAATTAACAAAATAATCGTCATCAGGTTGGAAGTTTAACCCCTGGAGAGGAACCAATTATATACATCCCTTATAAGGGAATCAACAGTTTTAAACTGAAACTTGTCACAACGTCCTGATATTCAATATTACCAAATGTCAGTCTACTTGACTACTAGTCTCAGAAGGAACATTACCGTCGGAGTTGGTTGTTCCACAAAATTGGCACTACTAAGGGCATCCGATCTGGTGGATCGTGTTGTTCGAATGCATCCGCAAGTACTTTGTCGTGCTGCGCAAGCACACATCATAATCCTTTATGCGAAGCATCGTTGGAAGCACAAAGTCTCCTTTTTCCATTAAGCAATGCCAACTCTTGGTCATTACCAATTTCATCTTTTAGCTCCAGGAAGATTTTCTCACATTTTTCTCTTTAACTGCTGATCGTATTACTTGATCCATTATAACTCCGCGTCGGAGTAAACTTAAGGTTACTACTATAATTCATTCAAAGAAAGAATTTAATATTCCTCTGAATCACATGCATCTAACATTTTTGGTTCGTCATTTAACTGTGTTGAGATAACTCTATACTCAGTCTCTGAGAGTAGTCTCATTACGAGTACATCTTGACTCACTGGTCTTGTCTTCCGGTAGGTTCTGAGATCATTGTCTTGCCTACTACTTTCTTATATAACTTTATCCAATCATGCTATCACTTCCCAACGTCTTTACTTTCTAACTGATTCATTCATAAAATGAACATTTCCTTGAATAAAACCACCTCATTAACCTCAATTTGGTTCCATAAGTTACAACCTATGACATCTGCCTTCTCATGGCGAATTATTACTGACAATATTCATACTAATTCATTTATCAAATGATATGGCACTTACTGCCTCCTTCTCAACTATTCCTAGGGACTCTGCTCCTCGTCCTATATCGATGTCTTTGATAATCATACATCCCTCTAACTCTGTCTTCGTTAATATGAAAGTCTATAAGGATTCTCGTCTATTCCCGTATAAGATCTCAAGTAATTCTTCCAATCCGTCTTACTCGCTGGTACTACATCCAGTAGTCCGACTATGAATCCAACACGAATCTTTAGTTCTCTTACTACTAGCTTAGTTCTTTATGCTCACTTTTCTGAGCACCATATCTTAATCATCACAGTCTCTCTGGCTGCAGCCCTCATTCCTCGAGGGTAAGCTCCTTATCTGCTGGAACCTCTTCCGGGTCTCCAGTAGGGTACTCTACCCACTGATCTTCAGCATATAATAAAGCATCATCGTGCTACTGCTCGTACGCCTCAAGGTCTGTCGCCTTCCTCGTCGATACGATATCGAGCTAAGTTTCTATCATGATACTTAAGAGTTCCCATAAGGGTTTTATATGTCATCACTACATTAAGTAGTCCGACTATGAACTTGGCAAGAGTTATTATTATCTTAGTGAATTTATTATTTTAACGTCGCCTCATCTCTGGGGTTTATAATGTACGCTCTGATACCATTTCTGTAACACCCCCAGATCCGGGGTCAGGGATCTGGTTGTTACCGTCTCAATTCCCATAACATAAATATTAAATTACAACCTTGTGACCCAAAACAATAACATAAAACACACCAGTTATAGTCCCAGAGATGAAATCAGAGTAACTACCAAATTTTATTAAGCACATTATGAGTTCTTACAATCCAAAAAGAATTACAATGTGAATACATACTCTTTTCCATCCATTATCATAAGTCATACCAGCCCATATATTTGGTACTGAAAGAATGAATCTATTCTACCAATAGCTTTCTCTTCGGCTCTGGTAGTTTCATCGTCCCCGCCAGCGTCGAGTGCGCCTTGTGCGAGTCATCTGGTCTAGCTGTTGTAGTGATATAATAATAAAGCAAGGGTGAGCACTAGCCCACCAACAATAATGTTTAACTGAACGATAATAAATAACAGTTCAAAAGTATCTTTCAAACCATATGCCATGCATTTACGGAAATGATGCCAGTATAATATGAACGATGAAGTTACAAGGTAACTTAAAGTATTTATTTTGTGGAAATATCGGCTAAGTCAAAATAAGCAAGATATTATCATTTATCATATAAAGAGGAACTTGCAAGGAAAATATTGCAATTCCAGTTATTAACAGTTTTCGAAGTCCTACAACCTGAAAGAAGTCTCTTCGATACGTGTTGCGGAAGACACCGTCAACCTGAAAGAAGTCTCTTCGATACGTGTTGCAGGGAATTCCCAATTTGGGAGATGAACCAATACTGGAGTTATCACGCGCCAGCTGTCCCACTCCCTGATGATCAGTCGGGGATGGTACAGCCCAATTTAGTTTACTACCGGTAGAAGGAAGAATTGATGGCTCCACTTGTCGATTACCTTTAATAGTAACTCCATGGCCAATGGTTAGGTCTTGTGATGGACCGCGCGACTCGGCCTCTTACACACGACTCCTGGTTCGAATAAATCCACAGCATTGAAACGTAGAGTTTGTCCTCCCTTCCCCAAGTGAAATACTTGTTGATAAGACTCCACAAAGTAGTCGTATCTAGTTGGAAAGGAAAATTCACCAACATTTCCCAAGCTTTTGCTTGTTAATGGATATCAACTTGTTCCAACAATCTTACCCCTCGAATGATGAGAAGGTACACACAGACTTAATGAGTCCATAGCAACCAAGTTGCGAGTGAAAAGGATAAATTATGACCGGGAAGTCAACAAGATAAATAACATTGCTCAAGTAGGTTCCCCTATAATATGGAAGTTTGAGCGAGCATTTAAATCCTTTTAAGATAGATTTAAATGAAAAATAAAGAATTGGGAACCTTTCCTTGATAAAATAGTCGTAAAAAGACTCCGAAATATTTTACATAATATCTGGAGGTGAAAGATAATCTCCGAATAATATAAATTATTTTCAAAAGAATTTAAAAGAATTAAATAAATATATCAAGAATATTTATTTACTCAATAACCATTACGGAATGAATATATGGAATTATTTACTAAATAAATCCCTCCTTAAATGAATATTCGAAATAATATTCATTAAATAATTAAACTCCAATAAATATTTAAAATAATATTCAATAAATAAGTCAAACCTTAAATGAATATTTGAAAATGATATTCATTTAATAAATAATCATCTAAAAGAATATCCAAATAATATTCATTTAGTAATCAAAACTTTAAAGGAATAATCGAAATAATATTCCTTAAGTAAATAGAACTTCCAATGAATATTTAAAATAATATTCATCAAGTACATAAAACCTTAAATGAATATTCGAAAGTAATATTCATTTAATAAATAACATTCTAAAGAATATCAAAATAATATTCATTAAATAATCAACTCTAAATGAATATTCGAAACTAACATTCATTTAATATCTCTCGACTGAGATAATACTCGAATAACATTCCTCGGATAAATAATAATTTGTCGTTGGAATCCCTCCGGGTTTCCACGACTATTTATATCTCAAAATATCGACTCCCGGTCTATATTTAAGAATGAATATCATTTGCCCTTCGCTAAGGGTCTTACCAAAATATTCGACTTATAACTGATAATTCGTATCGTGTCTATAAGCCAATGGCAATTCAGGGAACAAGTATCACAACAACCAGAGTCACAATATAATTGGAAACAGGCATGCATGCGATGGCATATGTAAAACAGAAATCATATACATATATTATCACAACAACAGGTTCAAAGGTTTGAACACTTGCTTGGTAATCGGGTGTGGGCGGAGATAGCATGTCCTGGGTCTGCTCGATGTTCTATAAACAATCAGAACATTAGAGATTAACCACTTAACACGTTTTAAAAGTCTAAGTATAATTTCACTTAAATCAAAACACGTTTTCGAATTATCTCGTTATACACCTTTTAGTGTAACTCTTTTTATCACCGATATGATCCGACATTCGTTCATTATTAAGACATGTCATCATACCCACACTCAGTATATACTTAAGTCGTATAAGTTCTAAAGTCGATCGATTATGAACCGGGATTATACCTCGAGTTTTATCGTTCGTTTTCTAAGTTATAACCAAAGTTATACTTTTAAGGGGTTCGTTCGCGTTTAACCTTGATTCGAACATTTTTATAAAATCGGAAAACGATCCGTTCGACATGTGGTTTTCTTTCTTACCTTCCTTATGACCCCTAGTATTTATCTACCAAGATTTGCCACTGAGTAACATGCTTTACGAGGGTTCAATTGAAGTTACGAACTTCTAATTACGGTTTCAAACCAATTTTAGTAATTTGACCATAACTCCTAAACCGTAAGTCGGAATGTCTCGTTTCTCGCGCCAAAATGATCTATGGCTCGAGATCTACAGGGGTATGTTATACTCTTAACCAGATTCGATAATTAATGCTACTTTGATGCATGGTTTTCAATGGTTAACGAAATTTCGGCATTACGACGGCTATAAATCGAACGTTTCTAAATTCGTAATATCAAGCCCAAGCCACACCGGGCATCCATACATCTTATAAACATGTTATTCATCTCAACAAGTCCAAGAACGTATCACTTTACCAATATGATCATCATATCTCTTAAACTAACTAAATCAACTACATAATCATGCTTACATGCTTAACATAACATCATAATCATATCTAAGCTAAAACCCACCAAGAACATGCTTGAAACTTAAGATTCAACCAAGGCTTTCAAGGGTTATACCATCCTTAGAGAGTGTACTAGCCTTATAAAACCTTGCATAGTCCTTGTATAACCTTAACCAAGCTTAGATCAACCAAACAAATCAAGAGATCAAAGTTAGTTTCTAAAAATCACTATTCACCCTCATCTTCAATGATTTATTTGAAAATGGAAAAGGTGGATATTGAAGCTAATATTTCTAGGAGATAATTTTTATGAAATATAGAACTCACCATAAAAATTTAAAGGTCAAAAAATGGTTGGAAGCTTGATTTTGCTTCTTGAATTAAGCAAAAATTCGTAGTGCCTCTTTCAAGGGGGAAAAACAGGGTGACTTCTCGAATTTGTTTACCCATCCAAACAATCTTCAAAAATTATGAAATTAAATCCAAAACTTCATCTCCATGTGTAGAAGCTCCGTGAATTGTTTCATGATTTTTAGATGAGTAGAACTAGGTGGAAAAAAATCGCCAAGACCCCTGCCCAGGAAAATGCAAACTGCTGGAAATGGGAGAGAAAAGAGAGAAAAGGGTGGTTGGCTTGCTTGGTTCTCTTGTATTATTGATGTTTTAGGATAATATCTAGCATAAAGGCACTTTAATAAAGTGATTTGCTCATCCCTTGCATCACCTTGGACATGTGTTAGTGTTTTGTGGTGTAGATGATGTAATGAAGCTAAGCACTTGATTAGGCTTCTAGTTATCTTAGTTCCTTTGGTAACCAACTTAGTTACTTGCTCTTATCCACTATCACATGCATGTATCTTGGCTCCCTACTTGTTCTTTGTCTGGTTATTGCTCAATTTGATTGATCGTTCGGAGGAATATCTCAAGGATTTCTAGTTAGGGTTTTACCGGAAACCATCTTAATATATATACTACCATTCTCAATCCTCCTTTATAATTCTTGAATTTAAATTCCTTAAATCCTCTTAATAAATCCTTCAGTGTCCAGGGAAATCTCGGAGAAAATAAAAGTGCTATTTTGTCTGAATCCGATGTCGTTTACATACACTTATTTCCCCCCTGGATCATGAATACGAACTCAGAAATCCGTTCTGAATACTTCTATATAGCGTCTTCTAATAATATTCTTATTTCCACCAAAAACACTATTCATTCTTTATTCCATCTTTATTTCTTATATTTATAAAAATGTCCTTGTTCTCTTTCGGGCATTTCTTAACCCTTTTACGGAACCACTGGACTAACAACCGATATTGATTTGGACACAAGAATATCTCCTTCCTCTTTGGAATGCCATATCTTATTTCTTAGGAGATAGATTATTCTAATCCAGGTTGTCAACCCATTGCATTCTTCATGACATATAATCATGGGAATCTATACCCATTCACATTCATTCATTAGAACTGCTAATACCTTGTAGTCAGAATCACGGTTCATTCTTTCATCAATATATATAAAAAGTTTTAATTCTACCGAAAATTCAGGTTCTTACAGTCTCCCCTCCTTAAAAGGATTCCGTCTCGGAATCAGGTAAAAGACAAAGGGGGTACTTGTTGGTTATTTCACTTTTCCAATTTCATAGTCAATCCTTAATCAATCCCAATCCTTTTTCAACACATCTTACTAGTGCTAAAATACATCCTTTATCCTTTTTCATTAATCTTCGTTACTTTTCGTACAACACACTATCCGGGTTATGCTCTTACCCAGTCATATACTATTTTCATTGTTGGTATCGGTAGTGACTTTGGTATCACTATCGCGCTGCGAATTCGGAGATAACCTCACTCGTAATTACGCATTTCCTGATCGCTATATATAGAATTAGAAGAATTTATTGAGAGATCACTATGATCAATGAACATTTGTCCTATTGCATAGTTAGTACAGAAGGTGGCCAACCTTTAGTACTTGACAAGCAATTTAGACAAGCTATGGTATCCCACTTAGACTCCTATCACATAGACAGGTAGTCACGTAGCAGTACCTCGCCTCCTTAAAGGGTTGTTCTTCTCAATTTAGAAGAATATAAATAAGGGAGAAGAAAAGAAAAGAATTTCAAAGAATTATTAAAAAAAATCTTCATGATTGTCAAAAATATCATACTTAGAATTTACCTCTGAACTATAGAGGTTTATTAGAGAAGAAAAATAATTGTATTCGTATCAAATACTACTTTGTCGTAATCTCACGTCTCATATGTCCTTGTTGCTCTGTCCATCATTTTATGGATCTATACTCTTGTTCGATCTTAGCATCACTTACTTTTGGAAAATCCTTCTACCCTTCAGGTTAAATCTTGGATTTCTCGCTTGACATTATTATTACTGACATTCCACGCCACGAAACTGGCTCTTTCATATTCATAATACTAACACTATCAGGTTGTCATTTCAAGAGCTCGTTAGGAAACCCATTCTTAACATTCCTTGTTTTTACATTTCATAATTATCGCCCCAACTTTTCTTTATCAATCACATTCTTCTTATTATCCGATTCTTATTTACTTATGTTGTTTAACTCCACCGTCATCTCTTTGTTGTGACACTCGTCACCTTTATTCAATACGTGTCACATGATTGGGGTCAAACTTTCTATTGTTCAACCGGCTAGATTTTCGCTTTCTCATTCCATGAGTTTCTTTATTACTCAATCAATCTATTCCAAATTTTCTCGACTTCCCCCAACTTGAAGGGGTCAATTTGTATGTCTTGAAGGGGTCGCTTCATTACTGGAGCTTCTCATGAGTTCGCCTATCTGACTCCCTTATTCACTCTCAACTCTATTTCCGTCTTTATCAGTCACTTGTCTTCATTTCTACTATAATCATTCTATGAGCCATCATGGCCTAATCATTTATTTCAAATATCACATTATTCCAAAGTTTAAACCATCCGAGATTAAACCTGGATGATTTCTCTAACTTAAATTCAGTCCCGACACTTCTACATTCGTCATCACCTAATTTTTCAGAAGGATTCCCATCATTTATGGTTTACGCCGTGCTTTAATAGCTAAATATATGGGTTTCATAATTGTCAAATCAAGATCCTCTAGGAAAACAAAAACAAAACCATCACTATTCCTTATCCTCAAGGAACGCTTCCTGAACTTGACGTAGATATTATATGAAGCAGATAAAATTGCAGAAGAGATTCCAGCATTGTAGCTGGAACAGGCTGGTGAGATTATTAATCATATGCCTCCAGTATAAGACTGAAAGCTTAGCAGTTTACTTAATCACTTTCCGGACCTCGTTAATTCTTTTCACAAGGATTCCTTTCAACATTACGAACTTCCAACCTCATATTCTCTATCTTGTTTGCACAGAAATATACCAACATAAACTTGCTTGTCATTCATCATCATGACAATTAGCTTATCAATATCAGCACTAATCTACCTTCTGTATTCAGTCATCCCTTATCACCTAATCTCTCCTCTCTTTTCCTAAAATAAAGGAGAGTCTCTTGGGGAATTTGGTCTTACCTGTCGTAGAGCCTCCTAATGAAGGTAATGTGCTTCAGTCAATATCAGGAATATAATGTTTTCTTAAACTATCCTTATAATTGACAACCCTCAGAGGGAATGTAAAATCCTCCATCACGTTCTGACCATCAAGGTCCTTCTCAATATCACTCTATTCCTTTGGTATGAGCATTTATACTTACTCCCCTATACTTAAAGTGTCGGCCACCTCATTGGCCTTTCCTGAATAATAATTTCTTGAAATCAATGTTTTCTGGATCTATTCCAACTCAGGATGGAAGCATTCTCCCTTAAATTCTGCTAAATGAGAGAAAGCATATATCAGTCGTTTCCAAAAGTCATTGCCTCCACCTTTCTATTTGAACTTTATCACGGTTACTCCCAATTGTACCAATGATATTTCCTTACTTAACTCCCTTCTTGTTTTGGGATAATCTCAACCTTATTGGTTCAATCCATACTTTTTCATGGTTTCACACATGCTTCATCGGGCCTTATTGTCACTATATCATACATTCCTAACCAAACTTCCCTTTTGAAGTTCAGAACATTTCCTCTTCCCTTATAAGGTTTCTTAGGTCATCCTCACCATTCTTCCTATATTCTCTGGGCACAGGATATATCAAAATATCATTAATCAATTATATAACAATTTTGTCTATATACTTTTCAAGGCTCCTTGCAATGAATCCTTAAAGGTTATTGCTACCTTGGTCAATCCAATCTATATCGCCTGATTTCACCATGTCTTTATTAGGGGTGGTGCTATCCTTTGTGCATCCCCCAGTATTCTTCTTAATCTATGGACATTCTATCCTTAATTCTATTTTCAAGGAATACTTACATTATCCTGAAAGTGGCAATCAAATCATGTATCCTTAATAAGGATCTGTTTTCAATTATTCTCATCTTAATAATCTATAGGTAGCTTAATGCTGACCTTTCCTTTCAAACGAATGTCGGTCTACATGACCTTCCAAAAGACAACTTATGTCTATCCGCTCTTTCGCCCAGAACTTGGTAATGGTAGCAAGGATGTTCTGGAAGATATTGGTCGTGTTCAACGTGAATCTCTTAGTACCTATTGCTCCTTTTGAGGACGCTAAGCCTCAGATAACATTTATGCATCATACTGCACCATATTTGACAATCTTCGTAACTCTTCATTGGTCACTATCCTCAATCCTGACACGTCCATGGTATATATAAAATCCATCATCATGTATCTCAATTCATTTTATATCAAAAGTCCTCGCGGTTGGCACTTGGTCAGAAGCACCCCGCTTTGTCCTTACATTGCTGGTTTAGTCAGTTGATAATCCTTAGTGACTTGGCCCTAACTGGCCATGCTAAAATATGTGAGTTTAGGGGTTGGCTAATAGCATTGCTTTTCTAGCAATTTCCGGCATAGTGCCTTCTTCTTTGATACCTTTTGATGTTTTCAAAACTTTACTCCATATTAGTCTCAATAGACTTTTCGGTACCCTCTCCTGTCACCTTTCCTTTACTTTTATCCTTTCGACTACTCTTATCAATTCCACGTGCCATATAATCTTAACACTTCTGGCATAACAACCTTTTTATTTAAGTCAATCCCGGAATTTCTCAGTCCGGCTTGTTTCTTAATTACATTTCCCTTTTTACCATCCAATCTCAACTTCATCATTTTATCTCTAGAATCAATCGTAATAATCGGGGTCTGTCTACAACCTGTATAGCGGCTACCTTACCCAATCCATAAGGTTCACTCCAGTTTCCACTCTCTTCAGTGACGCATTCTGATAATCAGAAAGACAAGGTTTGCCAAAATTCGTCGAATTCCTTCTCAGAATTAGGGAAATTTCAGTCAATCTATCCACCCACTGGTAACACTAAGAAGATCCATTTCGATACCCGAAGAATATTTCTAGGAACATCCAGGCGGGTCGAACCATAAACAGTTATAATAACGGAATGATTGATATAAAGTTGGGAGTTTAACCATTGGAAAGAAATCAAATATATACCTCCCCTAGAAGGGGAATCAAAAGATTCAAACTAAAACATACCACACCTCCCCGATACATATACGTCCTAATAAATTCCAAAATTTTCCTTCCTCCATTAGGTAACGCCAATGCTGGGTCGTCACCAAATTTATCTGTAGCTCCAGGGAGATTTTCCCCCATTTATCTGGTACATTCAAACTTTTAGTCTTACTAATAAGTCGGGTTATGGGACTGCACTCTTTGTAAAGTCCTGAGTAAATCTTTGGTAATACCTCGTGAATCTTATGAAATTTCTCACCCTTGCTGGTGTGGTTAGCCTTTCTCCATTTGAAACTGTCCTTAGCTCGGCAGGGTCAGCCAACGCCAATCACTATTGATCGTATGTCCTAATAACTGGACTTCTTTTGCCAAAACTCATACTTCAAGAACTTGGCATACACTTGTTCCTTTTAGGTTTCATCTATAAAACATTCTCAATTACATCTTAACCACTGATCGTCTTACTTGATCCATTCACGAATCAGTGTCGGAATAACTTAAGGTAACTGCTATAATCCATTCAAGGAAAGTAAAGAATTTAATATTCCTCTGAATCTCTTGCATCTAATGTTTTCGGTTCATCATTCCATTGAGTTAAAATAACCCTATACTTGGCCTCTGACAATAGCCTTGTTAAGGGCTTTATCATTGACTCACTAGTCTTGTCCTCTTGTAGGTTCTGGGATCATTGTCTCGCTTACTACTTCCACATATAACTTTATCCACCCAAGCCATCATTTTCCACTCTCTTTACTTTCTAAGCTGATCCATGCATAAAATGGACATTCTACTGAATAAGACCACCTCATCAATCTCAATTTGGTTTCATAAATTATAACCTATGAAATCTGCCTTCTCATGGCGAATTTATTATTGACAATATTCAAACTCAACCCATTTATCAGATGATATGGCACTTATTGCCTCTATCTCAATTGCTCCTGGAGAATCTACTCCCCGTCCTATATTGATGCCCTTGATAATCATGCATCCTCCTACTCTTTTCTCATTAATCTTAAAGTTCCTAAGGATTCTTATCTAATCCCATACAAAATCTCAAGTAATTCTTCCAATCCGTCTAACTTGCTGGTACTACATCCGACAGTCCAGCTATGAATCCACTATGCATCTTTAGTTACCTTAACAATATCTCAGTTCTCTATGCTCACTCCTTCGAGCACTATAATCTTAGCCCTGATAGTCTCTCTGGCTGCAGTCCACATTTTGTCAAAGGTAAACTTCCCTATCTTTAACAGGATTCTCTTCCTCTGCTGGAACCTCTTCCGGGTCCTCAGTAGTGTACTCTGTCGTCTTACTCGTCGATACGATATCGAGATAAGTTACTATCATGATATTTAAGAGTTCCCATAAGGGTTTTATATGTCAGTACTACATTAAGTAGTCCGACTATGAATTTGGCAAGAGTTCTTATTATCTTAATGAATTTATTGCTTTAACGTCGCATCATCTCTGGGGTTTATAACGTACGCTTTGATACCACTTCTGTAACACCCCCAGATCCGGGGTCAGGGATCTGGTCGTTACGGTCTCAATTTCTGTCCACAATACTTGAACTTCCTTTAACTCAAAATAAATTACATCTTCATGACCCAACACAACAATATAAAACACACCCGTTATAGTCCCAGAGATGAAATCAGAGTAACAATCAAATTTTATTAATCATATTTGGAGTTCTTACAACCCAAAAGAATACAATATAAATACATACTCTTTGCCATCCATTTGCATAAGTCATACTAGACCATATACTTGGTACTAACAGAATGAATCTATCCTACCAGTAACTTTCTCTTCGTCTCTGTAGTTTCATCGTCCTCGCCAGCGTCGAGTGCGCTTTGTACGAATCATCTGGTCTAGCTGTTGTTGTGATATAATAATAAAGCAAGGGTGAGCAATAGCCTACCAACAATAATATTTAACTGAATGATAATATATAACAGTTCAAAAGTATCTTTCAAACCATATGCCATGCATTTACGGAAATGATGCCAGTATAATATGAACGATGAAGTTACAAGGTAACTCAAAAGGAAAATATATGTAGGAATATCTGCTATGTCGAAAATAAGCCAGATATTATCATTTATCATATAAAGAGGAACTTGCAAGGAAAATATTGCAATTCCAGTTATTAACATTTTTCGAAGTCCTACAACCTGAAAGAAGTCTCTTCGATACGTGTTGCGGAAGACACCGTCAACCTGAAAGAAGTCTCTTCGATACGTGTTGTAGGGAACTCCCAATTTGGGAGATGAACCAATACTGGAGTCATCACGCGCCAGCTGTCCCACTCCCTGATGATCAATCGGGGATGGTACAGCCCAATATAGTTTACTACCGTTAGAAGGAAAAACTGACGACTCCACTTGTCGATTGCCTTTAATAGTAACTCCCTGGCCAATGGTTAGGCCTTGTGACGGACCGCACGACCCGGCCTCTTACACACGACTCCTAGTTCGAAAAAATCCACAGCATCGAAACGTAGAGTTTGTCCTCCCTTCCCCAAGTGAAATACTTGTTGATAAGACTCCACAAAGTAGTCGTATCTAGTTGGAAAGGAAAATTCACCAACATTTCCCAAGCTTTCGCTTGTTAATGGATATCCACTTGTTCCAACAATCTTACCCCTCGAATAATGAGAAGGTACACACAGGCTTAATGAGTCCATAGAAACCAAGTTGCGTGTGAAAAGGATAAATTATGAGATTTATGACCGGGAAGTCTACAAGATAAATAGCATTGCTCAAGTAGGTTCCCCTATAACATGGAAGTTTGATCGAGCATTTAAATCTTTTAAGATAGATTTAAATGAAAAATAAAGTGTTGGAAACCTTTCCTTGATAAAATAGTCGTAAAAAGACTCCGAAATATTTTACATAATATTTGGAGGTGAAAGATAATCTCCAAATAATATAAATCATTTTAAAAAGAATTTAAGAGAATTAAATAAATATTCCAAGAATATTTATTAACTCAATAATAATTACGGAATATTATTAAATCATAATATTGCTCGCAAGTAATCCTCGAATGAATATATAGAATTATTTACTAAATAAATCACTCCTTAAATGAATATTCAAAATAATATTCATTAATAATTGAACTCCAATAAATATTTAAAATAATATTCAATAAATAAGTCAAACTTTAAATGAATATTTGAAAATAATATTCATTTAATATTTAATCTTCTAAATGAATATCCAAATAACATTCATTTAATAAATAATCTTCTAAATGAATATCCAAATAATATTCATTTAGTAGTCAAAACTTTAAAGGAATATTCGAAATAATATACCTTAAGTAATTAGAACTTCCAATGAATATTTTGAAATAATAATCATTAAGTATATAAACCTTAAATGAATATTCGAAAGTAATATTCCTTTAATAAATAACATTCTAATGAATATCAAAATAATATTCATTAAATAATCAACTCTAAATGAATATTCGAAACTAACATTCATTTAATATCCCTTGACTGAGATAATACTCGAATAACATTCCTCAGATAAATAATAATCTATCGTTGGAATCCCTCCGGGTTTCCACAACTATTTATATATCAAAATATCGACTCCCGGTCTATATTTAAGAATGAATATCATTTGTCCTTCGCTAAGGGTCTTACCAAAATATCGGACTTATAACTGATAATTCGTATCTAGTCTATAAGCCAATGGCAATTCAGGGAACAAGTATCACAAAAACCAGAGTCACAATATAATTGGAAACAGGCATGCATGCGATGGCATATGTAAAACAGAAATCATATACATATATTATCACAACAGGTTCAAAGGTTTGAACACTTGCCTGGTAATCGGGTGTGGGCGGAGATAGCGTGTCATGGGTCTGCTCGATGATCTATAAACAATCAGAACATTCGAGATTAACCACTTAACACGTTTTAAAAGTCTGAGTAAAACTTCACTTAAATTGAAACACGTTTTCGAATTATCTCGTTATACACCTTTTAGTGTAACTCTTTTTATCACCGATATGATCCAACATTCGTTCATTATTAAGACATGTCACCATACCCACACTCGGTATATACTTAAGTCGTATAAGTTCTAAAGTCGATCGATTATGAACCGAGATTATACCTCGAGTTTTATCGTTCATTTTCTAAGTTATAACCAAAGTTATACTTTTAAGGGGTTCGTTCGCGTTTAACCTTGATTCGAACATTTTTATAAAATCGAAAAACGATCCGTTCGACATGTGGTTTTCTTTCATACCTTCCTTATGACCCCTAGTATTTATCTACCAAGATTCGCCACTGAGTAACATGCTTTACGAGGGTTCAATTGAAGTTACGAACTTTTACTTATGGTTCTGAACCAAAGTTAGTAATTTGACCATAACTCCTAAACCGTAAGTCGGAATGTCTCGTTTCTCGCGCCAAAATGATCTATGGCTCGAGATCTACAAGGGTATGTTATACTCTTAACCAGATTCGATAATTAATGCTACTTTGATGCATGGTTTTCAATGGTTAACGAAATTTCGGCATTACGACGGCTATAAATCGAACGTTTCTAAATTCGTAATATCAAGCCCAAGCCACACCGGGCATCCATACATCTTATAAACATGTTATTCATCTCAACAAGTCCAAGAACGTATCACTTTACCAATATGATCATCATATCTCTTAAACTAACTAAATCAACTACATAATCATGCTTACATGCTTAACATAACATCATAATCATATCTAAGCTAAAACCCACCAAGAACATGCTTGAAACTTAAGATTCAACCAAGGGTTTCAAGGGTTATACCTTCCTTGGAGAGTGTACTAGCCTTATAAAACCTTTCATAGTCCTTGTATAACCTTAACCAAGCTTAGATCATCCAAACAAATCAAGAGATCAAAGTTAGTTTCTACAAATCACTATTAACCCTCATCTTCAATGATTTATTTGAAAATGGAAAAAGTGGATATTGAAGCTAAGATTTCTAGGAGATCATTTTTATGAAATATAGAACTCACCATAAAAATTTGGAGGTCAAACAATGGTTGGAAGCTTGATTTTGCTTCTTGAATTAAGCAAAAATTCGAAGTGCCTCTTTCAAGGGGAAAAACAGGGTGACTTCTCGAATTTATTTACCCATCCAAACAATCTTAAAAAATTATGAAATTAAATCCACAACTTCATCTCCATGTGTAGAAGCTCCGTGAATTTATTCATGATTTTTAGATGAGTGGAACTAGGTGGAAAAAAATCGCCAAGACCCCTGCCCTGGAAAATGCAAACTGCTGGAAATGGGAGAGAAAAGAGAGAAAAGGGTGGTTGGCTTGCTTGGTTCTCTTGCATTATTGATGTTTTAGGATAATATCTAACATAAAGGCACTTTAATAAAGTGATTTTCTCATCCCCTGCATTACCTTGGACATGTGTTAGTGTTTTGTGGTGTAGATGATGTAATGAAGCTAAGCACTTGGTTAGGATTCTAGTTATCTTAGTTCCTTTGGTAACCAACTTAGTTACTTGCTCTTATCCACTATCACATGCATGTATCTTGGCTCCCTACTTGTTCTTTGTCCGGTTATTGCTCAATTTGATTGATCGTTCGGAGGAATATCTCAAGGATTTCTAGTTAGGGTTTTACCGGAAACCATCTTAATATATATACTACCATTCTCAATCCTCCTTTATAATTCTTGAATTTAAATTCATTAAATCCTCTTAATAAATCCTTAAGTCTTTCAGTGTCCAGGAAAATCTCGGAGAAAATAAAAGTGCTATTTTTCTGAATCCGATGTCGTTTACATACACTTATTTCGCCCCTGGATCATGAATACGAACTCAGAAATCCGTTCTGAATACTTCTATATAGCGTCTTCTAATAATATTATTATTTCCACCAAAAACACTATTCATTCTTTATTCCATCTTTATTTCTTATATTTATAAAAATGTCCTTGTTCTCTTTCGGGCATTTCTTAACCCTATTACGGAACCACTGGACTAACAACCGATATTGATTTGGAGGACACAAGAATATCTCCTTCCTCTTTGGAATGCCTTATCTTATTTCTTAGGAGATAGATTATTCTAATCCAGGTTGTCAACCCATTGCATTCTTCATGACATATAATCATGGGAATCTATACCCATTCACATTCATTCATTAGAACTGTTAATACCTTGTAGTCAGAATCACGGTTCATTCTTTCATCAATATGTATAAAAAGTTTTAATTCTACCGAAAATTCAGGTTCTTACAGTCTAGATTATTTTAAACTTGATGCGCTTGATAACTTTTGATGAGGTTGCGGGCCCCTCGTAGTGCCTCACATGATGTAATCCTTGAATTTGGTTTCTATGGCCATCGTGCCTATAACTTTAAATGGTTGTTTTCCTGGGTCATAGTACCCATAACTTTGGTTTCCAATGATAACTATCTATTTTGCTATATCTCTCAGTTTACGTATATAGCTATGCATGCTTAGCTTCTTATTTGCGTCTGAAGCTAATACTGCATATTTTTCTCTAAAACTTCATGGAATACTCTATCACTATACATCTTAAAAATTAATTAGTGTCCATATTTATGCACTCAAGCTTACGTGGGCCAACCCATTGTAAGAAATAGAATACATTCATACTTTCACTTATAATTTTCTCAAGATAAATGTAACTAAATACCGCTTACTTGTAGATTCGGAATCTCTTTGTTTACACTTCGAGACATGTATTCACCACCATAACCAGGTTCCTTACGAATAGCTGATTAATCCTGCAAAACAAAATAAAAAAAAAACATAAAACAGAAACCAGTTAATGTTAATAAAATTACTCTTGTTCAATTCCGGTCAATTCTTGGAAAGGTCACTAGCTTGGTTCCCAATCCTAAATTCTAGGTCTCAACACGCCAGTCAAGGTTCCATGTTGGTTCCTTTTTTGCCTCGAGGCGATTCTAGGAACCTGTGTGCCGTTCTTGGAGTCCACACAGATTCCTCTTCTTCATGTGTCAGGCTAGACATCTTATGAAGGTAAATGCTAAGGAGTTTATCCCTTCTTCCCATGTGCCAAAGGCGGTTCCACATGAGGGAGAGCTTATCAGGCTTCTCTTTAAGGACAAGTGTACCGGTCTAGGCTCCACACAAGTTCCCACTTCCTCTCGTGCCAGTGGCGGCTCCACAGAGGGGTGAAGCATATAGTTTCAGGTTCCTGTATGCCAGTCTCGGCTCTATACAGGTTCCTTTAAGGTGCCTTTTGTTAGGACTTTAGGTTCCTGTCAACAGGGCTTTCAATCATGTGCTCAAGGAATTTGAGGCTTTTCAATCAAATTTGCTCAGGAAACTACCTGAGGCTTCGCTCGTGCTCAGGAAGCTTTTCTCGTGCTCAGGAAGCTACCTGAGGCTTTCCTCGTGCTCAGGAAGCTACCCAAGGCTTAATTTGTATCAATCATTCACAGTCTGCGTATTTTGTCAAATAGTATTCATACTTCGCACATACTGTCAATGCTACAGGAACCTGTTCACCAAGGTAACCTATTTTACAATACAAGCACTAAAACAAGCACTTAAAATTTTCAAACTCTGGCATATGAAATATCAAATCATATCATGCACAATACTGTATAAGTTGGAATACTACCCCTAGTTCTTTTTGGTAAGTATTGTTACGTAAAAGAACTATTAGGAAGCTATAATCATCAATACTGTAATCAAAAGATTCAACGTAGAGCTATCAATGTTCAATACTAAAAACTGTCTTGCAAATGGGGAGGTTCACATCAAGTACCCCCCGAGTACATGCATAATCAAATACTGAAATCAACAATTCTGGTCAGCTATAGCTAATAAGCTGCCTTTATTCTTGGGCTGAAAGAGCCTTACTTTGCCTAAGAAAAACACAATAAAAGAGAGTTACTGATAATACTTCTTGAGATGTTCCGCATTCCAAGCTCTCAGAATGAGATTCCCATCCATATCCATCAAATGGTAGGTTCCTTCCCAAATGGCTGACTTTATCTGGTAAGGTCCTTCCCAATTCGCTCCAAAAGCTCCATGTGCCAGAACTTTGGTGTTTGGCATGACTTTCCTCAAAATCAGGTCTCCAACTTTAAAAGGTCTTGCTCTCACCCTTTTGATGTAGTACCTACAAACTCTCTGTTGATACGTTGCTAACTTCACTTGCGAATCTGTCCTCAACTCTTCGATCATGTCCAAGTAAAGTCTATGATTGACCTCATTGTTCACGGGGTCATAGTGCTTTTTTCTCAAGGAACCTGTTCCAACTTCCACAGGTACCATAGCTTCACAATCAAAAGTGAGAGTAAAAGGAGACTCACCAGTTATAGTTTTAGGAGTGGTATTATATGACCACAAAACTCCAGGAAGCTCCTCTGGCCATCTTCCTTTCTTATCTTCAAGCCTTGTCTTCAAAGTATGCTTAATAATCTTGTTCACAGCTTCAGTCTGTCCATTACTCTGTGGATAATACACTGCTGAAAATGCTTTCTGAATTCCAAACCGCTCACATAATCCTCTAAGCTCTCTTCTATCAAACTGCTTCCCATTGTCAGAAATCAATTTCTGAGGAATACCAAACCTGCAAACAATAACTCGAAAAACAAATTCAGTCAACTTTGATGCTGTAATCTTAGTAAGTGGTTCTGGTTCTGCCCACTTTGTGAAATAATCAACTGCAACCACTGCATATTTCACTCCTCTTTTTCCTTTCAGGAGCTCTCCAATGAGGTCTATCCCCCAAACGGTGAACGGCCAAGGACTGACAATCTGCCTGATTGGTGCTACAGGCCTGCTATCTAAATTTGCAAACTTCTGACAATTGCTGCATGCCTGAACAAACTTGTGAGCATCTGCTTTGAGGGTTGGCCAATGATATCCTTGTCGAAGGACCTTAATGGATAAAGAGCTACCCCCGAGTGATTTCCACATACTCCTTCATGGATCTCTTCAAGGATGTATCTACACTGCTCTCCAGCTACACACTTAAGCAAAGGTTGATTGAATCCTCGTTTGTATAGAACTCCATCATAGATCACATACTTGGCTGCATCATACTTCAGCTTCCTGAATTCATCCTGACTAGGAGGTACCTCTCCCTTAGCCAAGTATCTATAAATCGGAGTTATCCAAGAATCTTCAACTGGAAGTTCGATGTCCATGACCTCCTTTCTGAAGACACTAGGTAGCTCTTGAATCTGAAGTGAAATTACTCCCAACAGTGTTGACTCTCTCTGTGAGCCCAATTTAGCTAATGCATCTGCATTGGTATTCTTTCCTCGTGGTATCTGATCTAGCTTTGCCTCTCTAAACTTTGTGAGCAACTCCTGGGAATACCTCAAATACAAATCTATTCGTGGACCTCTTGCCTGAAAACCACCACAAATCTGCCAAACTACTAACATGGAATCGCTGAACACTCTGATATTTTCAACTTTCATCTCTAAAGCTAACTTGAGACCTGAAATCAACGCCTCGTACTCTGCATCATTGTTAGTCACTCTGAAAGTGAAGTGAATCGAGCTATGAAGTCTATGCCCCTCTGGACTTACTAACTCTATGCCTGCACCCGCTCCATTACTGTTAGCAGCTCCATCCACATACAATGTCCACGAAGGTGCACAATTATCGTCTTCAATCTGCTCTTTCTCTAACTCTCTTGGCACCTCCTGGCCAGTAACCTCCACATGATGTGGAAACTCAATCAAAAAATCTACTAGAGATTAAGCCATAATTGCTGTCTTCGGCTTGTACTCTATATCGAATTGCCCTAACTCCACAGCCCACTTTAACATTCTTCCCGAAGTTTCTGGCCTGTGCATCACTTGCCTAAGTGGATACGATGTTCTCACCTCAATCTTGTGAGCTTGGAAGTAGGGTCGCAGCTTCCTGGAAGCAAGGATCAAAGCATAAACCAGCTTCTCTATTCCTGTATACCTTGTTTCTACATCAAGAAACCTCTTACTGACATAGTAGATTGGGCTTTGCTGTCCATCCTCTTCTCGAACTAAGACTGCACTAATAGAATACTCCGACACAGCTAAGTACAGTATCAATGTTTCTCTGTCTACTGGCTTAGCTAACAAGGGAGGGCTTCCCAAATGCTCCTTTAGCTTTCCAAATGCTATCTCACATTCTTCTGTCCACTCAAACTTACTTCCTTTCTTTATCGCTTTAAAGAACTCTTGGCATTTATCCGCAGACCTCGAGATGAATCTATTCAAAGTCGAAACTCTTCCTGTAAGAGACTGAACCTCCCTCACAGTCCTTGGTGACTTCATATCAATCAATACTTTAATCTTGGCTGGATTTGCTTCTATACCTCTGTGATTCACCATGAACCCTAGAAACTTCCCAACTTCTACCCCAAACACACACTTCTGGGGATTCAACTTCAATCAATATTTTCGTAAGATTCCAAGCATCTCTTCCAAATGCTTCACATGATCAGTAGTTTCCTTGGACTTAACTAGCATATCATGCACATATATCTCCATGGTTTTGCAAATTTGCTCTTTAAACATCATGTTTACTAGCCGTTGATATGTGGCTTCAGCATTAATCAATCCAAATGGCATGCAGACATAATGTTAAATATAATTGATGTGTTTTGATCAGTGTTTAAGTGTTACAGGGAGTTATCAGAGTTTAGCTGGAAGCAGTCAGAGTTTGTGTAAACTCTGACAGTTGGAAGCTCAACAGAGTTTGTTAAACTCTGTTTGAAGGAAGCGCGTCTACTGTTCAACAGTGATTAAAGATTAATTATGGAAGCGATATCTTTGAAGATTGGATAGCTATCAAAGAGATCGAGTTGACATAGGAGACGTGTGACAATCTGTAATTGATATCATTGTATAGCTGATTATTAGGAATATCAATTAGAGATTGTATCGTAGCTGTATGTTATATAAATACAGATAGGTTAACCCTAGAAGGGTATCGATAACGAATTATCATTATTGTAACCTAGCAGCTCTTTGTGATATTTTACATCACGAAGAGGGTTTGAAATACAAGAAGTTTTTTAAGTGCATAAACGCTTTTACTTGTTAATCTCTCATACAAAGTTGATTATTATTTGTGTATTCGGCCTAACAAGTGGTATCAGAGCCAATCTGTTACTTTATTACAGGTTAAGATCCAAACACAACAATAATCATGTCAGAAATTCCTCCACCAACACCTACTGTTTCTGAAAAGGCTCCTACTACTGTGAGTCGTTATGAACCAATCAGGGTTCCTATTCTGAGGCCATTAGAGTATGCTATGTGGAAGGTCAAGATGACTATGTTTCTGGAGGCTACAGATCCAGAATATCTTGACAGGATTTATGAAGGCCCTCACAATCCTACAAAGCTATCTGTTGCAGTTGCTGGTGAAGCAGCAAAAATGGTTCCAAAGGAAAAGAAGGACATGACTCCTGAAGATCTATCATCAATTGCTAAGGATGCAAAAGTTAGGCATTTACTACATAGTGCCTTAGACAATGTCATGTCTAACAAAGTCATTAACTGCACCACTGCAAAAGAGATATGGGATGCACTTGAAGTCAGGTGTCAAGGAACTGCAGCTATTAAGAAGAATAGGAGAAACATACTCACACAAGAGTATGAGCATTTTGAGGCTAAACATGAAGAGACCATGACAGAAACATTTGATAGATTCTGTAAACTAATTAATGATCTGTCATTGGTCAACAAAGAATATGATCTAGAAGACTCGAATCTCAAGTTTCTTCTTTCTCTACCTGAAAAGTGGGATGTGAAAACAACCACTATTAGAGACAACTATGATCTTGCTGAAACAGAGATTGATGAAATTTATGGACTGCTCAAAACTTATGAATTGGAAATGGAGCAGAGAAACAGGAGATCAAGTAGAAAAGGAAAGTCTGTTGCTCTTAATGTTGAAGAGAAGCCTCAGAAGAAAGAGGCAACAAGAAGGAAAATGAAGGGAAAAGCTTTGGTCATACATTCAGAAAGTGATTCACCAAACTCTGATTATGATTCAAATTCTTCTGAATCATCTGACTCTGAGGATGATTAAGAAGAAATGAGAAAAATGGCTGTGCTGATGGTGAAGACTTTCAAGAAAATGGGCTTCAAGAATTTCAAGAAAGGAAAAAGGTTTTCTAGGGATTCAAATGAAGACAGGAAAAGCTACAGGAAGTCTGATAAGAGAGATTCTAAAGGGAAGAAGGATAAGTCTGAAATTCAATGCTACAAGTGTAAGGAGATGGGTCACTATGCTCCTGAGTGCAAGAAGGGTAAAACTGGAAAGGTACTCTACACTAAAGGCAGAGATTGGGCAGATACTTCAGATTCTGATGAAGAAGTGAACTATGCTCTCATGGCTACTACTGAATCAGAATCCTCTGAAAATCAGGTACCTCCAACTACCTATGCTTATAATATTGATGACATTGCTCAATTAAGAATTTTTCTTAAGTCATTGCATATAAGTTATAGGGATCAGACTTTAGAAAATGAGAGGATAAAAGCTGAAAATTCTGAACTTAAAGAGAGAAATAAACTTGTTGAAGAGAAACTTGAAAACATGCAACAAGTTCAGAAAGAGAGAGATGATGATGTTTGCAAAGAACAGATTTTGCTTCAGAAATATAAACAACTAGAATCTGAGTTGGAGGAAGCAAATAAGAAAATTAGGACTTGGACTAATTCTGGAAAGGACACTCAACAGATTTTTCAAACAGACACTGTTGGTCTAGGTTATAATGAGGAAGATGAACTTAGATTTCAAAATCAAGTTAAAGTCAAAACTAAATTTGTTCATGGAACCAGTAAATTTTTGTCTCAGAATGAAGAAGAAGCTGTCAAAAGAAAACCAGTAAAAACTAGTGTTAATCAGGTTAATATTGGTTCAATGACAGATAAACAACTCAAACATAAACTGAAGGAGTTAAAATCTGTTGAGAAAAAGAAAGTGTCAAACAAGAACAGAAATGGAAAAGTAGGCATTACTTCAGGAAATAAACCAATGCTTGCTAGTTATGCTCTAAGAAAGACATGTCATAACTGTGGTAGTACTAAGCATCTTGCAAATTTCTGCAAGAAAAATAAAAATATAAATTCTTTACCTACAAAGTCTGAGGTAAAGAAGGATTTTGCTAGAACTAAGCCACAGACTCTATGCACACACTGTGGAAGCACTTGGCATTCCATCTATACTTGCAGAAAATATCATGCTATCTATCATAATTACTATGAACTGAAACCCAATCTGAAATGGGTTAAAGTTGATACTGCAAGCGTAAACACTGATACTGTTAGCTCAAACTCTGATAATGTTAATTCCGCTGCAAAAGCTAACAAAGTTAAGAATGTCAAAGGATCCAAGCAAGTCTGGATCCTTAAAACTAATCCTCAGTAATTGTTTGTGATTGCAGGGTAACAGGGAGGCAACCCTAGTCGTGGACAGTGGATGTTCAGGACACATGACTGGAAATAAAGCCCTGCTATCAGAATATGAGGAGAAGGCTGGCCCAAAAGTTTCCTATGGTGATGGCAATGTAGGAAGAACATTGGGATATGGCAATATCAATCTTGGAAATGTCATCATCAACAATGTAGCTCATGTCCCAGGACTCAAGCATGACTTGCTATCTGTGAGTCAAATCTGTGACAAGGGATATCATGTAGATTTCCAACCTGAATATTGTGAAGTTATCAGCAAATCTACAGGAAAGGTTGTTCTAGTTGGTCACAGGCAAAACAACATTTATGAAATCAAGCTTTTGATAGACTCTGTTGGAAAAGCTGTTTGCCTGTCTACAAGAATGTCTAGTGAAGAGAGTTGGAAGTGGCACAAGAAACTCTCACATTTGAACTTGAACAACATCAATGAACTGATCAGAAAGGATCTTGTAAGAGGACTCCCAAAGACCCTGTTAAATGTTGATGGCCTATGTGACTCATGTCAGAAAGCTAAACAAAGGAAGTCATCTTTCAAGAGCAAAACAGAATCTTCTATCACTGATCCCCATCATCTTCTGCATGTTGATCTATTTGGTCCAGTAAATGTTATGTCTATTGCAAGGAAGAAATATGCTTTAGTCATTGTTGATGAATACACTAGATTCACTTGGGTGTATTTTCTAGCAAAGAAGGATGAAACTGCATCAACTCTGATGGAGCATGTGAAGCTTCTGGACAAAGGATCAAGCAACAAAGTCAGAATCATCAGAAGTGATAATGGAACTGAGTTCAGAAATGCAACAATGGAAGAATTCTGCAAGGACAATGGAGTGAAACAAGAATTTTCAGCACCTGGTACACCACAACAAAATGGTGTAGTTGAAAGGAAAAATAGAACATTAATTGAAGCTGCCAGAACTATGCTTGATGAAGCAAAATTGCCAACTTATTTCTGGGCAGAAGCTGTTCAAACTGCTTGTTTTACTCAAAATGCAACACTGATCAATAAGCATGGAAAGACACCATATGAGATGGTGAAGAAAAAGAAGCCTAACCTGAAATACTTTCATATTTTCGGGTGCAAATGTTTCGTTTTGAAGACTCATCCAGAACAGTTGACCAAGTTTGAGTTAAAGGCAGATGAAGGAATTTTTGTTGGCTATCCACTGTCAACAAAGGCATTCAGAGTTTACAATCTGAGAACTAAAGTGATCATGGAATCTATACATGTTTCTTTTGATGATAAGAAGATAACTGGACTTGAAGACAAAGACGAATATGATCAACAGAACTTTGAAAATGAAGTTTTAAACTCTGATGAAGGAAACTCTGATGAAACAATTCTGACAGACTCTGTTGAAACAAACTCTGAACCTCTACTGGTAAATTCTGGAGAAACCTCTCAGTCACAACAAAGAGGAGAACCAGTTGAGGGGGAGCATGATCAAGATGAAGACTCAAACACTGATACTGAGTCAACTGAAAAATCTGGATCAAACTCTGATGCTTCAAACTCTGAAAATTCAAATTCTGACTCTGGACAGTCAAGTTCAGGGGGAGTCTCAGAAAACGAAAATAGATCACAACAGAATCAGGAGAGCATGGATCAAGGGGGAGGATCACATGCTGATAGAAGTCATTTGCCTTCTGCTAGGAAATGGACTAAATCACATACACCTGATTTGATAATTGGTGATCCAGATGCAAAAGTAAAGACAAGAAGTGCTACTGCAAGTGAATGTCTATTTCATGCATTCTTGTCTAAAAATGAACCAAAGAAAGTGGAAGAAGCTCTTCAAGATGCAGACTGGATAACAGCAATGCAGGAAGAGTTAAATGAATTTGAAAGAAATGAAGTTTGGACCCTTGTACCAAGGCCAAAGAACAGATCTATTGTTGGTACTAAATGGGTTTTCAGAAACAAGACTGACAGTGAAGGTGTTATCACGAGGAACAAGGCTAGACTGGTAGCAAAAGGTTATTCACAGCAGGAAGGAATAGATTATGATGAAACATTTGCTCCAGTAGCAAGATTGGAGGCAATCAGAATTTTTCTAGCATATGCCTCTCACAAGAAATTCAAAGTGTTCCAGATGGATGTGAAAAGTGCTTTTCTGAATGGAAAGCTTGAAGAAGAAGTGTTTGTTGAACAACCACCAGGATTTGTGGACCCCAAATATCCAGATTATGTCTACAGGCTAGATAAGGCACTATATGGACTTAAGCAGGCACCAAGAGCATGGTATGAGACACTTGCTCAGTTTCTTCTAGAAAGTGGATTCAACAGAGGAACAATTGACAAAACTCTGTTTTATTTCAACCAAGGAAGTGACCTCCTTTTAGTTCAAATTTATGTTGATGACATCATCTTTGGGTCTACTAATGATAAACTCTGTAAGAAGTTTGCCAAGCTCATGCAGTCCAGATATCAAATGAGCATGATGGGAGAGCTTAGTTACTTTCTAGGCCTACAGGTGAAACAAACAGAAGATGGAATTTTCATTAATCAAGAAAAATACACCAGAAATCTTCTCAAGAAATTTGGTATGCTTGACTGTTCATCTGCATCAACTCCCATGGCAACAGCAACTAAACTGGACAAAGACACAGGAGTTTCAGTGGATATGACAAACTTCAGGGGCATGATAGGATCTCTTCTATACTTGACAGCTAGTAGGCCTGACATCATGTATGCAACCTGTCTTTGTGCAAGGTTTCAGGCAGATCCTAGAGAGCCACATCTGACAGCTGTGAAAAGAATCTTCAAGTATCTCAAGGGCACCATATCATTAGGTCTGTGGTACCCCAGAGAATCAGATTTTAAGCTACTTGGATATTCTGATGCAGACTTTGCAGGCTGTAAGGTAGACAGAAAGAGCACTAGTGGAAGTTGTCAATTTCTTGGTGACAGACTTGTTTCCTGGTACAGCAAGAAACAGAAATCAATCTCCACATCTACAGCTGAAGCAGAGTATATTGCAGCTGGTAGCTGTTGTGCACAGATCTTATGGATGAAGAATCAATTGCTGGATTATGGATTGAGGTACAGTAATATACCTATTTACTGTGATAACCAAAGTGCTATTGCTATGACAGGTAATCCAGTACAGCATTCAATGACCAAGCACATCAGCATAAGGTACCACTTCATCAGAGAACATGTGGAAGAAGGAAATATTGAACTACATTTTGTCTCTACAGAACAACAGCTTGCAGATATCTTCACTAAACCATTGAGTGAAGTTACATTTACAAGGCTGGTTAATGAACTAGGAATGATCTCTGGTTCTGACTAGAAATGTTGGTTAGATTCAAACTTTACTTATGTGATGTATTAATCATATTTCCTGATTGGTTAAATACTAAGTGAACTCTGTTGATTAAACTCTGTTATGCATACTCTGTTAAACTCTGTCAGCATGTCTGTATGTCATACACTGTTAGTAAGTTTGATAAACTCTGTGAACTTTGAGTTGATTTTCGTCTGAATGAAAACACCAATGAAGAAATATGTATGAAGCATGATTCTCAGCAATTAATCATGAATCTTTCTGAGTTATTGAGATCTAATCTTAGATTGTGCAGAAAGTTAACACAGCATGATACTGGCTCATATTTATAGCATCTCTTAGTTTATTTTGTCCTAAACTCTGAGTCTATAAATACTGTGTGCATTACCTTTCATGAAGAACTACTGAGTTGATGAACTCTAAACTCTGTTAGTTATACTCTGATAAAATAAAATGTTTACTGCAATACCCCAAAGAAAGTGTATATAGGTTGTTATACTCCTTTGAGATTATGTTGGATACTAGGATGACCCAGGAACCTATTGGTATATAATATGTGCTAAAATTCTCTGATTTTTGGTGACTAGTTAAATACTAGGATGACCTAGGAACTTATCAAAATGATAAGGGCTAAAATTTTTGAATTTTTGGTGACTGGTTCCAACCTCTGATTACTGGAATGAAAAATAAAAAAAAAATAAAAAAAAATGAAAAAATGAAAAAAAATGAAAAAAAAAGGGGAATGAAAAAAAAATGTGTATATAAAGAGGGTATAAAATAAAAATTACTGTATAAAGTTCGATTACTTCAGAGTTTAGCTTTCATCATACAGTCAGTGTTTACTATGACAGTTTGTGCATCCAGTGTTTATTGATTTACTTTATGGATTTTATGAAAAATTAGATGCTCTAAAAATTGACTTAGTAAACTCTGCTTCACACACACAAATATTCACAACTGTGCAATTTATGAAAGGGTTTCGATGATAAAGTTGGAGAATTGACAAACGCTGTTGATTCGTGATTTGTACTCTAAGGTAAATTTTCACTTGGACAATTTGAAAGTCTTGGAGTAAGTAGGGTTTTTGACAACTGTTAATCAGTGGATAGTTGATGAATGTGTTCTTTATATGATTACTTTAATTAGTTTTCATATTCTCTTCTTGATGCATTTTCTTGAAGAACAGTTCATATAACACAAATAACAGTTGCAGAACACAATGAATATGATTAGAAAAACAAAATTTTCATTGATAATAAGAAAGAGATTACAAGCAAATATTACATCTTTTTGTTCTCTCTATCTGCTAATCTATTCAACAGGAAAGTAAAAGGTCCGTCCACACCACTCCATTGTTAAAAAAAAAAAAAAAATCCCAGATCCCATCTTTGCCACTTTATTTGGGTGGAAGTTGAAGGGATAAGGTTATTTTTGCTGACATATTCATTAACAATGGTTGGTGGTGGTGGATGAGGATGCCTTCGAGGAGAGCCATGCCAATGTTGCTTGGAGGGCAGCATCGATGTCGATCACCCTTGCAGGTTTCTCTCTCTCGAGCTCTTCCAGACCAGCATCCATTTGCAGCCACAGCGTCTCAAGCTGCCTTTCCCACTCAAATGCTTCAAACTCTTCACGCGTATAGCTGAAGATGTCTCTATTTTCGACAAGATGAAGGTTTTTCTCTTTGATGGTAAGGTTAGCCATTGTTTTTCAAGAGTATTTGGTTTGAAGGGTTTGTGATTTTACAGGGGAGACTGAAAGGTTAAAGGTTTAATGAAATAATCTGATCAAGTCTCTAGGCCTTAAATAGAGATGGGTAAGAACGAAGTCCTTAATCGCTTCGTATTCTGGTTATTAAAGGCAACAGGTAAACGTTTCAAATTCTGATTTTACTTGGGTCCAGATATTTTTTTTTAAAAGAGTATTATTTGATTTTTGTTAAAATCAAATATTTTAATGTTTTAATTTTAATATACTCTTTTTAAAAATAGGCGCACATGACCCACTCGCCCTTAATGTGTCCCACTTACCTATTATCGTGTCCCACTACACATTAATCAAGGAACTGATTGAGTGTTTGTTACATAAGAGATTGAGTTTTTATTAATTTAATCACTTTTGTGTCCAAACGAGTTTGCTTTATTCTTACTCTCACAGTTTTCTTATTTTTCTCTTGGGCACTCACGCAAACACCTTTTCTACATACATATCTTTTGGAAATTCTTGGAAATTCTTAACTCAATGGCATCTAAAGCATTCACTGCTCTTGGCTTACGGTTTGTTCCCAATAACTATGAAGCTCCACTCTATCATCAACGCGTTCCAGAATCGTTTCATCTCATGCAGGACTTTTTGAGGGATTCAGAGATTGGACAAGCTCTGACTGGACCTGCTACTCTTTCTGCGTCTCAAATTGCTTCATTCTGGCAGAATTCAGTTTATGTGGATGGAGGAGAAAGTGGAACTCCTACCATTATCTTCACTTACGAAGACCAAGATCATGTGATTACTCCACAGACTGTACGAGATACAATGGGGTTTGATACACATACTTCTTATACTCTCGTTAATGAAACTTATCTGAGAGAGATGCTACAAGAGATAGGTTACATGGAATCTCTTGACAAGCTCGGCAGTATAAAAAGGCCAAATCTCAGAAAAGAATGGAATTTCTTCTTTGATTGCATAACGAGGACGTTCCAGAAGAAAGTCACAAACTGGGATGCCATTCCAATAGACAGTCTTCAAATCGGGTATTCTCTGCTCTATGGTTCTAATTTTGATTTTGGTCGACATGTTTTGATGAGCTTAGGTGATAAATTGTCAGAGTCTACCACTGTCTATTATTCTCGTTTCTGTCAAATGTTGTTCAATGCATGTGTACCTGGTCTTGAAATTGATGACACTGATGAAATTGATCCTTTTAGAGTCAATAAGCGCATATTCTCTGATATGACTAACAAGGATGTTGGTAAAGAAAATCTTCCTGAGTTTATCATGCTTCTTGTTCTACGAAATTTTCTAAATCAACCACAAGAACCACAACAAGACCAACAGGAACCACAACACGATGCACCACAACAAGATAAACCTGAACAAGAATCACAACAACCTGAACCACACCCTGAACTTCAACCAGAACCAAACACTGAATCACCTGCAAAGCAACCTTCACCCACTTCAAACACAAACTCTGATTCGTCACAATCTCCACCAGCATCACAGTCTAGAATGCAAAGAGTTAAGAAGGCAGTTACTAAACGACGTGTAAGTCTAAAGCAGGCAAAAGAAACACATTCAAAACTAGTGACTACAAAATTCTCTAAAGCTCAAGACAATATCCTTGCCAGACTGAGTAAAGTTGAAGAGAACCAGTCTGATTTATCTGCTAAAATTGATTCTATTGTTACCTCCCTGGAGTTAATTACTTCCATCCTTATGCCTGATGATGTCAAAAAAGGGGGAGAGAGTTGTCAGAAGGGATAGTGCTGGAGATGGAGGGGCAAGTAACAAAGGAAAGAAAAAGGCTGAGGAGGTTCAAACTCTGAGAACTAGTAAGTCATCCAAATCACAGTCTGTTGGGAGAAATACTGATACTCAAGGAACTTCAAGGACCAAGAGTTTACTGTTATCTTCAAATCCACAAACTGATGAAGAGTTGGCTGCTAAGTTGTTCATTGAAGAGAATGAGGAAGGAGTAACGATTGAGGACATTGAAGCTGAGGAAAAGAGTTTACAAGAAGAACATCTTAAAGCTTTAAAGTCTGATAAGGTACAAAAAGAAAAAGCTCCTAGGCCTGTTCTTAAAGGCATTGTGATCAAGGAAAATGTTGATGCTGATCAAAGATCACATTTATCTAAGAAATCAACGGAAGCTGAAGCTAAACTCAAGCTGAAAGGCATTGCTATGGAAGGAGAAGATTCAAAGAAGAAAGATACAACCTCTGTTTCTACACGAGTTGTACAGAAGAAAGAAAACACAACCTCTGTTGCTACACAAGTTGTGTCTAGACCTCTATCTTCTCAGTTGAAATCAGTTTTTGGTAAAGGAACAAATTCATGATCCAGATGTGTTATCTGGAGTCTCAATGAATATTTCTGATGGAAAAGCTTTATCTGGTAAGATTGGAAATAATAAGGCTGGATTAGGCTCACATAGAGACAGAAGGCAATATACTGGTCCTAGAGATCCTTCTTCACTAGCTGTTCCAGGTCGTGGTGTACCTCAAGAGAGTCTGGATAGACTGGAATCAGTGCAGTTGGTTCATCAGAAGAGTTTAGACAAAGACTTTCTTCTTTACTTCATGGCTGATGGGACAGTATTCAAAGTTGGTGAGGATGATATTGGCTTGAAATATTGGGAAGAACTAGAGTATGTTCTATATCTTCTCAAGGTGAATAGTCGAAGGACTCAATCTGTTGCTAATGTACTAAGACAGAAGATGACTCAGAATCTGGCTATTAGAGGACAGAAATACAACAGCAGATACATTCCTAAGTACAGGGATTACCAAGGCAATCTCATTGAAATGAAGAAAGGTACTGCAAAGTTAAAAACTGATTTGGGAATCACAGTACTTGACTTCAATACTCAGGCAGAAAAAGACAGATTTATCAGACTGGGTAATGAAATGAGAAGGAACAAGATTTATGATCTTAGGGCTGCTATTTACCAAACAGATGAAAGTGATCCTCAACTCAGAGAAATCAAAGAAGCAATGAAGATTGAACTTGAAAATGCAGAAAGAAGATTGCTGATTGATTATCTCAGAACCATGCCAGATCTTGAAATGATTAGAGATTAAAGTTCTGTAAGAATTTTCTTATTCTCTATAGTTTTTAAGCTTAAACTCTGAATCTGTATAAACACTGTATTTATCTATTTGTTTTGACATCATCAATTACTGTCATTAACTTGTACATTTTTGATAATGAACAAGTTGGGGGAGATTGTTAAATATAATTGATGTGTTTTGATCAGTGTTTAAGTGTTACAGGGAGTTATCAGAGTTTAGCTGGAAGCAGTCAGAGTTTGTGTAAACTCTGACAGTTGGAAGCTCAACAGAGTTTGTTAAACTCTGTTTGAAGGAAGCGCGTCTACTGTTCAACAGTGATTAAAGATTAATTATGGAAGCGATATCTTTGAAGATTGGATAGCTATCAAAGAGATCGAGTTGACATAGGAGACGTGTGACAATCTGTAATTGATATCATTGTATAGCTGATTATTAGGAATATCAATTAGAGATTGTATCGTAGCTGTATGTTATATAAATACAGATAGGTTAACCCTAGAAGGGTATCGATAACGAATTATCATTATTGTAACCTAGCAGCTCTTTGTGATATTTTACATCACGAAGAGGGTTTGAAATACAAGAAGTTTTTTAAGTGCATAAACGCTTTTACTTGTTAATCTCTCATACAAAGTTGATTATTATTTGTGTATTCGGCCTAACACATAACAATAGAGACCTCTATCCGTAATAAAATAAGTATGTTCCTGATTAGGCTCATACATAGGGATTTGGTTGTAACCTGAATATGCATCCATGAAGCTGAGTAAAGCATGTCCAGCCGTTGCATCCACTAGTTGGTCGATTCGTGGCAACGGGAAGCTCCTTTGGGCATGCCTTATTGAGGTCTGTGAAGTCCAAACAAGTCCTCCATTTCCCATTGGGATTCTTTACCAAGACAAGATTTGCTAACCATATAGGATAGAAAGATTCCTTGACCAAACCTGCATCCAGCAATCTATCAACTTCTTCTTTCAATGCCTGAGCTCTCTCTCCACTAACTGGTCTTCGTTTCTATCTCACACCTTTCTTCTCTAGATCAACATTCAACTTGTGACACATAACCTTCGGATCTATTCCTTCCATATCTGCATGGCACCAAGCAAAGACATCCAGGTCTTACCCAAGAAAGAAACAAGAGATTCCCTCAAAGTTGGTTCTAGGTGAGCTCCAATCTTCAACACCTTTATACCATCCTTATCATTTATCTTCACATCCAATGTCTCACCAGCTGGTCCAGCTTTGACCACTATTTCTGGCATTCGAGGATCCAAATCTATATCCATCTCCGCAGCCGAATCCTCTTGAGGTTCCTTAACAGTAGATGGTACATGTGCTTCCTGCATGACATTCCTTCCCTTGGTCACTGGCTACCTATCCTCACTACTTCCACTGTGCTTCATTTTTCGACATTTTTCATCATCCAACTCTTCTGCCATACACACATCACCATCTTCGTCCGTAGGGGGTGCACTTTCTAAGAGCAAGTAAGGGGTATCTGGTCCCTAAAAAACTGGAAACTCAGCATGAGGTTCCTCTTCTGTGACCTATTCAATTCTTACTGCTCTGCATGATGCTGACACAAAACCCTCTAATGGCTGACTACGTAGATCGACTGTTATATCATCCGGATTCTTCCCTGGAAAATCATCAGGAACCTCTTCCATTGGTTCAGGCAATTTAGCAGCCTTAGCAGCGTGTTGCAAAGCTTTTGTGTAGCATTCTCTGGACTCATACTAACAAACTCGAACTACACCAATACCACTTGTTATTGGAAACTTCATAGTCAGATGATAAATTGAGGTTACCACCCTCATCTCCTTCAGAATTGGTCTCCAAAGAATAGCATTATAATTCATGTTGTCCTCTATAACAATGAATTCTGCTAACTGTGTAATGCAACATGGTTTATCTCCTAGAGTCACTGGTAGTCGAATCTTACCTTTAATGGGAACATGGTTATTGGTGAAGCCATACAAGGTATCCTTCGTTGGAGTCAAATCCCTATCCAGAAAATGCATCTTCTTGAAAGCTGAGTACGACAGTAGATTCATAGAGCTTCCGTTATCCACTAGCACTCGGTGAACCTCATAAGACCCAATTCCTACTTCAATTACTAAAGCGTCTGTATGGGGATGATGTACCCAAGAAGCATCCTCTTCAGTGAAGGTGATATCCGCATCTTCGCCTTCAAACAACCTGGGAGACCTCTGGGATAGATTGCAAACATTAGTCAAAGGACGTTCTTTAGCTTCACGAGTATAACTTTCCATGGCATTTCTGCTATTTCCTCCAATATGGGGACCTCCAACAATAGTACGTATGCATCCAGCTTTAGGTGGTCCCTCCATTAACACAGGTTCCGGTGCTTTCTGCGTTTTCTCATCTCTATACTTCTTTCCTTCCTGAGCTACCCATTCAGTTAACTGCCCTTGTCTGGTTAGAGTTTCAATTAAATCCATTAGATGACAGCAGTCTGCAGTGTTATGCCCATTGTTATCGTGAAAATCACAATATGGACGTTCGTTCTTATTCCCTGGAGGACCAGTTCTGATAGGCTTCCTAAACCATGAAGACTTCTCATTCACCGCATAAATATGATCAATCGGAGCTACCAAAGGGGTAAAAGTTTCATAGATAGGTCTCTCACGCTTGTTGTTATTGTAGAAAGCTGGTGGTGGAACCTGATTCATAACAACTCTGGTCGGATTCACTGTTTTAGCTTCAGGCTTCACTTGAGACGTACGACTGACCACCTTCTTACTGTCACGATTATTATGACTTCTGGGCCTTGACCTCTTGTTTCCTGACCATCCACGTTGCCTTACAAAATATGGATCCTTCTTCAAATAAGCTAGAGATTCTTCCACGAGACAAAAAGGTTCTACCTGAGCATAAAAGTGTGCCAACGTCTCTGGTTCCTTTTCTTGCAGTGCTTTCCAGAAATCTGAACCTCCTTTGACTCCAGCAATCAAGAAATTCTTTATAGTTTCCTCAGATGCTTTCCTAACCTTCGGAAGCTCTACATTAAACCTCTTGAAATATTCTGTCAATGTCTCGTTGGGTCTCTGCTTGATGTTGGCTAGGGTGTTGGTAGGTAGTGCAAATGCGATAGATGCCCTGAACTGGATAACAAAGAGCTTTCCCATACTTTCCCAGGAACCAATTGAATCAGTAGGTAACCTCTTGAATCATTGATGAGCACCACCTTACAGGGTTGCAGCCAGTAACCTACACCTAGTAGCTTCCTTCACTTGATAGACATCCATCTCTATGTCGAAACGACTTAGGTATTCAATTGGATCAGTGGTTCCATCGAACTTCAACTCATTCGAAGGCCTGTAAGATTTAGGTAAAGCTGACTTTCGAACCTTCTTAGTAAATGGAGAAGCAGTTATGGGGTTAGCAGCAAGATTCTTTTCATCCCTGAGTTGAGCTAATATTTTCTTGACATCTTCAGCAATTACTTCTCCAACTGCTTCTGCCTTCGTCTTTTTACTCATTCCCTCATCCTCTTGTGACTTTGTAGTACTAGATTCTTCACTGGTTAGAAGAAACTGTCTCATCGTCCTCGATTATCTCCACAGATGGCTCCTTGCTCTTCTTTTTTTTTCTGCGAGGAACCTCCTATTTTATTCTTTTTCTTTCCCTTGGACTCAGTACGAACCTGGGACTGCACCTTCTTGGTAGGAGTTTTATTCTTCTCAGGATTCTCTAGCTCCTCATCATCATCATCCTGCTTTGGTTCTTCCTCTTCCTCCAGAATTTCCTCCTCTTCTTCAGGTTCTTTTTCCTCAAAATTCAACTGCTTTGGAGTAACCTTCGATTTCTTCCCCTTCTTAGCCTTCTTTTTCTTCTTGCTTGAGGCTTGGTCCAAGGTTGACAATCGTTCTCCAAAAGTCTTCAAAACCTCCAGCACATCTGCTGAGGTAACCTTCTTTCCCTGATGAGTACGTTCATTGCCATCATAAGTTTTCTCCACAGAACGGGTTGCTTCGCTATCTGAATCGTCTTCCATCTTTCCACTCTTAAGATGTTAACACCCCTCCTTCTAGCGCCAATGTTGATGAGTGGATTTCGTAACAACTTTTGAGAGGTTTTCGGTGCGTTGTAAGGCTGACGATCAACTGTTCAATGGAAGATTTTGGTTGTGTTTGTGGGAGTGAGCTGAGCTTAAGGGTGTCTCCAACAATCTCAAGTGCCTTTAGAGAAAATTAGATAGCTGAATTCGTCTTACCCTCAAGGTGCGTACGTATCCTTTATATAGGAATCAAGCTCACGTAGTTCTAATGTGACTCTGACTCTGCTGGAATAGCTGTATTCGATTGCTTAGTTTGTGTAGGACTCAAGTTCCTTTAGAGCCTTTCACGAACTAGTTGGTGACATAGAGTAGAACTCGAGTTCCTCCCCTATTATGATTCTCTCGTAGATCAGAGGTATTCTAGGATCTACTACGCCCTAGAATTATACTCCAACCATAATTCGATATCTGTTCCAGATGGCTTCTAGAACTTTCTGTCAGTTACTCGTAAGAACCTGGTGCTCAGGAACCTATATCTTAGGAACCTGTTTCTCAGGAACCTCTTTATTTCGGGACATGCTGCTCAGGAACCTCTTTCTAGGTACTTGTACCTGCACAAATAACAAAACATGTTAGGCTGGATAACTCATCTAATGTCTTGGCATGCTCTTACCTCTTTTCGTGGCAGTAGCTATACTAATTCGAACTCTTCTGCTAGGAGGAACCTGGCCTTTCATTGATCTACTCAGCTTTCAGACCTTCGGGGACCTCTTAATATCCCTAGTTTCTTAGTCATTTCTCTGTCTGATCTTCATGACTTGTACTAAATATATTCTCTTACTTGTTTGGATTGGACCCTACAGCCTAATGGGCCTAAATTCAGCCCATGGTGATTTTGGGCACAACACTTGTTTTACAAGATAAATATAGGCTCATGTATGACGTAATACAAGGAAAAGAACTTACTCATAATTTCATTGAAAACTACACGAAAGAAATAAGTTTTCTTGCTATGGAGGTATACATGCACTACCCCCCAGTTCTAAGAAAGAAATACATATATAAATAAAGGTCTCTCAACTCTACTTTAAGGAAGCTCTCAAACTTTCAACTACTGGTCACCTCGAGCTATCCATTCTACGAGCTTCCCAGCTTTAATCAAATCCTCAATTTGGTCTTTTAATGCTCTACAATCGGAAGTATCACGGCAATTATCCTCATGGAAGTCACAATATCTCTTCAGATCTTTCCTTGCTCCTATAGGTAAAGGTGCGGGCTTTGAAAATATTCCTTCTTTCCCATAAACCGTGAAGATGTGGTCCACTAGAGCGACCAAAGAGGTATAATTGTCGTGCTTTGTCTTCAAATTTGCTTTACTTCCTTTGGAGGAAGCACAATCCCCAATAACATATGCTTGCGGGCTTGGAGACCTCTCTCGCTTGCTTCCTTTGTGACCAGCTTCATCTCCAAGACCTTCTACTTCTCTCAAGTTTAACAAGGATTCTTCCACACACTTATATAGTTCAGCTTGCTTGTAGAAATCAACTAGTGTACCAGGTTCACGTACTTGTAACTGTTGGGACAATCAGATCTTGGCACTGCGAATTTTGATACACTAAATTAACGAGTAGGAATAGAAAAATCACCTTGTTAACGGTTGATTCCACGCTCTTCTATTGTATTCCCAAATTCCCTTGAGCGAAGTGTGGCCTTCGTCTTCTCAAGTTATCCTCTCTTCTTGCTCCTGGGTGGCTACCAAATTTTTTCGACCAGCCCCCAGCAAGAAGAGAATAGGAATATATATAGGCTACAATAGGGATCATGGATAATTAGGTTGGGCCTTCTAATTACATCTTGAGCCTAGCCCAATGTAATTAAATATTAATTCAATCCACTAAAGAATTAATATTTGCACTACCTTTCCTAATACCGTAATTTAATTAATTAATTCGGTTCCAATATTATTTGCTTATTAAATTCCCCATGTTTAAAATATCGCATGTCCATTAATTAAATAAATTACTGATAATTCATTTAATTAATATCTTTTATCCTTGATTATCCACTCAACCTTTATTTTATTATGCCGGAATAAATCCACCTGCAGGGTTTCACATAATTAAATCTTTTTGAGCTTTCAAGGGGACATCATTAACCCGAATATTATCAGGACATGGATTCCTTCAATAAATAATATCCCACCATATATATTATTCCATCACCCAAAATATAATGAAATAAATCAAAAGAATTATTTCATATATAAATCAAAGCATGTAAATAATATATACGTGTCAATTATTATTTCCGGATTAAGAACCTAAGCATTAATAATAACATAGAATCTTAGTTCACCTTCTTAATCAGTATTAGGGAACAATTCTAAATTTGATCCTGTTCAATATACACAAAGTATACTAGTATTATTTATTAGTCAATATAAACTAATCTAAATAATACTACAGCCATTCCAGTGGATTGTCTAACTCCACCTGTGCTGTGAACCTTATTATATTATATAAACCGTATTTAATAATCTAATATTCTGTATCCCATTCGATACTAGATTATTCACAATATATAATATTTAGACAACATGTAAACATTTAAATGATTCTCAATTAAACCGGCCAGAAATAAATGTAAATACTTCAAATAAATATTTTCAGTATACACCAACAATCTCCCACTTATACTCAAAATATTCTATGAGTATATCAGTGTTTATTTAATCCACTATTACACAGAAAACTATGTGTCCATCCATCTGACTCCTATCGCTTCCACATGCCTGTCAAAAACCTTGGCTGGCAAACTCTTTGTGAAAGGATCTGCCCGGTTGTCTTCTGATGATATGTGAGCCACAACTATATCTCCTCGCTTTACGATTCCTCGTATGAGATGATACTTACGTTCAATATGTTTAGCTGCCTTGTGATCTCGCGGTTCCTTCGAATTTGCCACAGCACCAGTGTTATCACAATACACTGTGAAGCTCCTAGGCAAATTAGGTACCACATCCAAGTCCAAAAGGAAGTTCCTGAACCATACAGCCTCCTTTGCAGCCTCAGAGGCCGCCACGTACTCGGCTTCCATGGTAGAGTCTGCAATGCATTTCTGCTTTACACTCCTCCATATAACAGCTCCACCTCCCAAAGTAAAAACATATCCCGAGGTCGATTTCCTCTTATCCCTATCTGATTGGAAATCTGAATCAGTATATCCCAAAGGAAATAGATCTGAGGCCTTGTAAATTAACATATACTCCTTAGTCCTTCTCAGGTACTTGAGTATAGTTTTTACTGCACTCCAATGTTCCTGACCTGGGTTCGACTGATATCTACTAACCATGCCTACAGCAAAGCAGATGTCAGGCCTCGTACATAACATAGCATACATTAAGCTTCCACATGCCGAAGCATAAGGAACTGCTTTCATGCTCTCTATATCCTTAGGTGTCGAAGGACACTGCTCCTTGGATAGAGCCACTCCATGTTTAAAAGGTAGAAAACCTTTCTTAGAGTTCTGCATGTTAAAACGAGCCAATACCTCTTCAATGTAGGGCTCTTGAGATAAAGCCAACATCTTTTTCTTGCGATCCCTTATTACTTTGATCCCAAGGATGAATGCCGCTTCACCTAAGTCCTTCATTTCAAATTGTTTGAACAACCATGCCTTTACTGATGACAACATCTTAACATTGTTTCCAATGAGTAAAATGTCATCCACATACAGTACTAGAAAAACCACTGCATTACCCTCACTTCTCTTATACACACATGATTCGCTTGGACTTTGATCAAATCCATATGACTGGACTGCCTGATCAAAATGAATATTCCAGTCTCTAGAAGCTTGTTTTAGTCCATAAATAGACCTCTTAAGCTTACAAACAAGATGCTCTTGGCCTTCCTTAATGAATCCTTTTGGTTGTTGCATATAGATGGTTTCCTCAAGACTTCCATATAAGGAAAGCTGTCTTGACATCCATTTGCCAAATCTCATAATCGAGATGAGCTGCTATAGATAAAAGAATCCGGATCGACTTAAGCATAACAACCGGCGAAAAGGTTTCCTCATAATCGATCCCTTCTTTCTGAGTATACCCTTTCGCAACAAGTCGTGCTTTCCAGGCTTTCACCTTTTTGTCAGATCCTCTTTTCTTCTTGTAGATCCACATACATCTAATGGGTTTTACACCTTTGGGTGTTCCACGAGCTCCCAAACTTGATTAGAATACATTGATTCCATCTCAGATTCCATTGTCTTTTGCCAAAGATCTACATCTTTATCTAGAATTGCTTCTTCGTATGTCCTGGGATCCTCATCATGTTCACCAGAGACCAAGTCTGAGGACTCTCCCAAAAACATGAATCTATTAGGTTGTTGAACAACCCTCCCACTACGATGAACCACCGGTGTGGTATTAGTGACAGGTTGTGCATTTTCTTGTGGTTGATCTACTTGTACTATTGGCAATTGGGGATTATCTGTCCCTCCCACTAGTTCCTCTAAAACGATACTACTCATGGGTTTGTGTTTCATTATATAGTCTTCTTCTAAGAATCTAGCATTGGTGCTAACAATGATATCCCGATCCCTAGGACTATAAAATGAATAACCTTTCGTTCCCATGGGATAGCCTACAAACAGCCTTACTTCTGTACGAGATTCTAACTTGGTCGCGTTCTTGTTCAGCACATGTGCTGGACAACCCCAAATCCGAATATGTCGTAGACTTGGTTTGCTACCAGTCCACAATTCTATTTAGGTTCTTGGGAACCGACTTAGAAGGTACCAAGTTTAGAAGGTAAGCCGCTGTTTCTATAGCATATCCCCAGAACGATTTGGGTAAATCTGAATAACTCATCATCGATCTAACACTCTCTAAAAGAGTCCAATTCCTTCTCTCTGCTACACCATTCTGCTGAGGTGTGCCAGGTGCAGACAACTGGGATGCAATCCCATTTTCTGATAAATATTCCCTAAATTCTCCAAGCAAGTATTCGCCACCACGATCTGATCGTAGTGACTTGATACATTTTCCAAGATGTCGCTTCTCCGCACTTTCTTTGTACTCTTTGAATTTTTCAAAGCACTCAGACTTACGGCGCAACAAATAAATGTACCCATATCTAGAATAATCGTCAATGAAAGTGACAAAATACTCATAACCTCCTCTTGCTTGGATACTCATAGGTCCACATAAATCAATATGAACCAATTCTAACACTTCTTTAGCTCTATTCCCCTTTCCTTTAAAAGGCCTATTAGTCATCTTACCTTCCAAGCAGGATTCGTAAACTGGAAATGGCTCCACTGCCAACGAGCCTAATGGCCCATCTACTACCAGTCTTTGAATCCTCCTCAAGTTAATATGACCTAATCTTAAGTGCTAAAGATATGTTTGGTTCAATTCAGAAGGTTTCTTTCTTTTATTTGAGCTAGAAAGAATGTTATTAGTTTCCTTATGTTGCAGCATTGGTTGGATAGGATTAATAATATATAAATTGTCTTGCAATGTACCAGAACATATAACTCGTTTATTCATCATAATAGAAACATTACGATCCAAACAAACATTATAACCATCCATGGCAAGTTTAGAAACCGAAATTAAATTCCTTCTAAACGAAGGTACATAAAGACAATTGTTTAAAACCAAAATCCTATCATCGCCAAAAGACAATGTAATTATTCCAACTGCAACTACTGCTACTTTCGTAGCATCTCCCATGAACACATATATCTCGCCATCTCTAAGCATTCTGGATTGCTGGAACCCCTGCATAGAGTTACAAACATGGTCAGTGGCTCCTGTATCTACACACCAAGTGCTCGTAGATATAGCCGCTATATATGTTTCTGTAACTAGAGAAAGAGACATACCAGTATTGTTTGTCTTCTTAGGAAGAGGACAATCCTGTTTCCAGTGACCTGACTGCTTGCACCTGAAGCACTTGCCCTTAGGCTTTTTCACACCACCTTGAACTCCCACTGCATTAGCAATCTTTCCAGCTTTCTGTGTCTGAGTCTTTTTCTTCTTCTTACCTTTCGGTTTAGATGAAGAAGCTTTCTCGGCCACATTCACTTGAACATTCTGCTTAAAGAGTCCTTCAGCTGCTTGAAGTTCTGTCAGAAGTTCCGCGACACTATACATCCTTTTGTTCATGGTGTAATTCAAGCGGAACTGCTCAAAACTTTTGGGCAAGCTCATAAGGATGATATCGATCTGGGTTTCCCCATCAATATCAGCACCAAGGATCTCCATCTCATTCAGATGAGACATCATTCTGAGAACATGATCCCTTACAGGTGTTCCCTCAACCATCTGAGTGTTCATTAAAGCCTTCATTGCTACTTGCCTAGCAGCCCTATTCTGTTCTCCAAAAAGTTCCTTGAGATTAAAGAGCATATCTGAAGCAGTGGGCATAGCCTGATGCTGATGCTGCAAAACACCCGACATTGCTGCCAGAATGTAACATCGCGACATCTCATCAGCCTTAATCCACCGCTTATAATACTCCTTCTCACTTTCAGGAGCATCTTCAGCAGGCTGGTCTGGCTTGGGTTCATAAGTACAAAATTTGTACTCCTCAGCAGTCAACACTATGTCCAAATTACGTTTCCATTCAATATAGTTCGGTCCAGTAAGTTTGTTATCCTTAAGTATGGTGAATAGTGGATTAAAGCCCATAGTGATCTAATCCTGATAATCATACATGTAACACAAAATCAGATAGTTGCATAAATCTTAAATCCTATTGGTTTCCTCTAACAATTAATTAAAATTAATGCACTAATATTTAAACACCATAAGTATCTGGTACGCCACGATGGATGACATATATACCACTTAAATTCGTTTAAATATTACTTCGGTCCTATTACTAAATAATACGCCACGTTAGGGTGGACTATATATTATTTTTCATAGCTAAGTGTATACCATTATTAAATCTTAAATTAATAAAAAGACTGGATACCACCATTAAATATTTCAAACCAATAATCGATAATAGGATAATTCCCAGATCGGGGGGAGCATTGTCAAGAGGCATCACTTAAGACCCCTTTCTAGACAGAATCATCCTTTCTCTCTATATTGAAATCTATATTCAATCAGTGGTACCATTCTAATTAATTGAATTCTATGAAACTTGGTACGCCACGATGGGTGGCATGTATACCTTTCAATATTCGTAATTAATTTAGGAAGTTTGTTCTAGTAATATCCATAACACTATCTGACACCAAAAATCATATGCCACGTTAGGGTGGACTATATACAATTTATATTCGTCTTAGTGTTAAATTACATACAAACAATAATGGAGACCGTGGGATTTAATTCCTAATTAATTCCCTCACCCACTTAGAATTTTTATTTAAAATTGAGGAATTTTATCTAGCATGCATCGCCTTATGTTATTTAATCGCAGTCCACATGTATCAAAATACACAAAACACATAACATAACAGCATGCTATTCAAGATTAAAGCATAATAAATAAATACTATGTCCATGTCGTCCTAATTATGTTAAACATGCAATTAAAAAAATAATTACACACATAATTAACAACACACATAACATAATTAATTAAATCAATAATCAAAAATCAGTGGAAAAAATTAAAATAAAATTTTCCACTATTATGGCCCCTTGAAAAAAATTTCCAGCGCTTTATTCTGCTGAAAAAAAAAAATTTCTGCCAAAAAAATGCTGTTGCGCAGTTCGTTCCTGCGTTACAGCCCTGGAACCGCTGTCACGCATGTGCGTCATGCGTTACAGCCTGTTACAGACCTGTCACGCATGTGCGTCATGCGTTACAGGCTGTTACAGGCCTGTAACGCAGCCTGCACATGCGTTACAGGCTTCAGACCAGGAATTCTGCCGCGCGCCGCCTCTCCTCTGTTGCCTGTTCTGAATCTCAATTCTTCAAACTTGATCGAAAAACTTGTAAAACCAGCAGCCAAAATCAACTACGCAGCGGACAATTTTGTTTCTCCGATTTGATTTCCGATCGCACGTAATTGTTACAAAATACCCGGATCTTAATAAAATCCAACAAACAATTACAAAAAAGTAGATCTAATACAAAACTAATTTTGAAAAATCTATTCTAACACGATCAACCCTCGTGTTTTACAACCACGATAAACCACGTGGAAACCAAACAAAATAACCACGATTAAACCACGTGGGATCCAAACACATAATTAAAATTACCTGGCCATAATAGTGGATACTAAACAACCTGCAAAAGATTATTATCCAAGCACACCACTATACACATGCATATATAATTACGACATGGACATCGTATCAAAATTCGCAGAACCAATGAACCAGGCTCTTGATACCAATTGTTGGGACAATCAGATCTTGGCACTGCGAATTTTGATACACTAAATTAACGAGTAGGAATAGAAAAATCACCTTGTTAACGGTTGATTCCACGCTCTTCTATTGTATTCCCAAATTCCCTTGAGCGAAGTGTGGCCTTCGTCTTCTCAAGTTATCCTCTCTTCTTGCTCCTGGGTGGCTACCAAATTTTTTCGACCAGCCCCCAGCAAGAAGAGAATAGGAATATATATAGGCTACAATAGGGATCATGGATAATTAGGTTGGGCCTTCTAATTACATCTTGAGCCTAGCCCAATGTAATTAAATATTAATTCAATCCACTAAAGAATTAATATTTGCACTACCTTTCCTAATACCGTAATTTAATTAATTAATTCGGTTCCAATATTATTTGCTTATTAAATTCCCCATGTTTAAAATATCGCATGTCCATTAATTAAATAAATTACTGATAATTCATTTAATTAATATCTTTTATCCTTGATTATCCACTCAACCTTTATTTAATTATGCCGGAATAAATCCACCTGCAGGGTTTCACATAATTAAATCTTTTTGAGCTTTCAAGGGGACATCATTAACCCGAATATTATCAAGACATGGATTCCTTCAATAAATAATATCCCACCATATATATTATTCCATCACCCAAAATATAATGAAATAAATCAAAAGAATTATTTCATATATAAATCAAAGCATGTAAATAATATATACGTGTCTATTATTATTTCCGGATTAAGAACCTAAGCATTAATAATAACATAGAATCTTAGTTCACCTTCTTAATCAGTATTAGGGAACAATTCTAAATTTGATCCTGTTCAATATACACAAAGTATACTAGTATTATTTATTAGTCAATATAAACTAATCTAAATAATACTACAGCAATTCCAGTGGATTGTCTAACTCCACCTGTGCTGTGAACCTTATTATATTATATAAACCGTATTTAATAATCTAATATTCTGTATCCCATTCGATACTAGATTATTCACAATATATAATATTTAGACAACATGTAAACATTTAAATGATTCTCAATTAAACCGGCCAGAAATAAATGTAAATACTTCAAATAAATATTTTCAGTATACACCAACAGTAACTCCTTCCAGAAGTCTGAACCAGCTCTAACTCCAGCAATCAGGAAGCTCATAATGACCTCGTCAAGAGCTTTCTTAACTCTGGGAACCTCTGCATTAAAGCATTTGAGGTACTCTATCAAGGTGTCATCTGCTCTCTGCTTGATGTTGGCCAAGGTATTGGTTGGGGGTGCAAAAGCGACGGAAGCTCTAAATTGAGTAACGAAGAGCTTCCCCATATTCTCCCAAGAATCTATAGAATCTGATGGTAACCTCTTGAACCATTGATGGGCTCCACCATGAAGGGTTGCAGCCAGTAATCTACACCGTGTTGGCTCCTTAACTTGATAAACTTCCATCTCGGTATTGAAGCGACCCAGATACTCCACAGGATCCGTAGTGCCATCAAATTTAAACTCGTTTGACATACGATAGGATTTAGGTAAATGGGATTTTCTGACCTTCTTGGTGAACGGAGATAAGGTTATTGCACCTGTTGTTGACTGCTTTTCTTCGTTGAGTTTCACTAAAATCTTCTTGAGGTCTTCAGCATTCAAATCATCAGCTCTACCATCCTTTGCTTCCTTATCTGTATCATCGACTTCCTGTGAATCTGCTATGCTTGAATTGTTCACGGTCTCGTCTGACCTAGAATCATCTTTATTATCTCGATGGAAGGTTCCTTGACTTTCTTCTTATTCTTAAGCCCTTCCAAGATCTGTGATTGAGTCTTCTTAACAAGAGGTTACTTATCTTGTGGTTCACCATCTTCTTCACCTTCAGCATCTTTCTTTGGGTCTTCGATCTTTTCCTTAGCCTTTTCTTCATGTTCTTCTTCATCAACGTCCAACTGCCTGGGATTAATCTTAACTTTTTTACCCTTCTTCATTGATGTCAACCTCGACTTTTTCTTCTTCTTTTGTGTTGTCTGTTCAAGGGTTGCGAGTCTCTCTTCAATCGACTTTAGATGCTCTAGGACGTCAGCAGGAGTAATCTTCTTTGATTTCAGGGTTTGATCTTCTCCTTGGGATTCATTCTCTACAGATTGTGTTGCTTCACTATTAGAACTGCCTGCCATCTTTCCACTCTAAAGATGATAACTCCCTCTTCTTCTAGCGCCAATGTTGATGAGTGGATTTCGTAACAACTTTTGAGAGGTTTATGGTGAGTTGTAAAAGCTAACGATCAACTAATCTATGGAGAATGGAGGCTTTTTGTGGTGGTTGAACTCAGCTCGAGAGCATTTACAAGAATCTCGGGAGTTCCCTTGAGGCTTGTGTCGTGTGTTCTCAAGAATCTCGTAGGTTTGTTGCGAGGCTTGTAAATCATGTTCTCAAGGTGCTTACGTACCCTTGTATATATAGGGATCAAGTTCACGTAGTTCTTTTTAGACTAGAAGTCTGGTTAGGCAGCAATATTCTAGGTTCCTAATTCGTGGGGACCTCCTTTTCTCCAGATTCAGCCACGAATAGGCGACCTAAGTCGAGTAGAACTTAAGTTCTAGCCCGGCTAGGAGTGTCTTTACTAGTTTGAATCTCATTGGAAGTATTCAAGGATCATCTGCGCCCAAGGAATACATTCCAACAAGGAGTTGACTTTCATAACTTGCTCCTAAAGAATAGGAGGCTTAATTATACTATAAATCTGCTGGAATAAATCTGTTCTCGTGCAGGAAGCTGTCTCTTAGGAACCTGTCTGCAGGAACCTATCTCCCGGGAAGCTGTCTGCAGGAACCTGTCTCTCGGGAAGCTGTTTACAGGAACCTGTCTCTCGGGAACCTGAATCTGTCCAGATCCATTTCACATGCTATTTTGCCCCATTTAACTTAAGGGACCTCAATCATAACCCATATTAATCATACGGATTGGATCCTTAAGCCCAATGGGCCTAAATCTAACCCATGGAGATTTTGGGCACAACAACTATCTTGTATGAAGATAACACCAGAAAAAAGTTACAAATTAATGTAACACCATCAGAAGCATCTATATAAATACAAATTAATCAGCACCACTTCTATGCAGTGCATTTCCCAAAACTTTTAATTTAAAGATAGCACGATTGACAAACAAAATAGAAAAATGCACATTCTTTAGCTGCATAAGTTTATCCTCGTAAAACTTGGCCAAAAGCCTGCTGGTGACAAGGAGGTATATTGCCAGGTCAAAGATTGAAGTACTTGAAACCCCTAAACTAGTTCTTTGTCTTTACAAAATTATAGAAGATACATAAATATAATGAAGCATACAAAATTGAATTTCACCTGTCATAGACACTCAAAAAAGCTCCACATATGTCGCAGACACGCAACTTCTGGTCCGTCTAGAAGAAGAAAATGGTCAGAATTGATGTGAATATTAATCAGCAGTAAAATCTTCTCTGTTGTCCTCATCCATTTGTACATTGGCAGTTGTATTGGTAGCTTCTTCTGCAGTATTTGTCTCAACAGTAGGTAGTTCCTTGGAAATCACCTTTGGAGCTTCAATGTTGATTTCTTTTAGCCTGAGGCACTTTAACTGTCTCTTCTTCAGTAGAATCATCTAAGACAGAAGGTGATGGATGTCTGTTTGCCCTTTCCTTTCTAGCCCTTTTAGGTCTAGCAGACTCCTTTTGAACTTTAGCAGAATCTCTTTTTGCTTTAGCCAATCGATGCTGTGTATTTGCTGCTGTGTGTTTTCTTTTACCTCCATGTTTTGGTTTGGGTTGGGTAATAGATGGTTGTTGTTCAGGTTGAGGTGAAAATTGAGGTTGGGTTTGTGTTTCAGAGTTTAGTGTTGGAGGTTCAGTGGTTTGAGTTTGAGGTTCAATGTTTGAAGTTGGTTGTATAGATTCAGTGTTTACAATTTGGTGAGGTTCGGAGTTTGTAGGTTCAGGGTTAGGCTGTAGAGGTTCTTGAGGTTGTAGAGACTGTGGAGGTTCTTGAGGTTGGTGTAGAAAGTTTTGAATTGCAAGTGGCAACACCAAATCAGGTAATTGCTCCTTGTTAGCATCTTTATTGGTTAGATCAGAGAATATCCTCTTATTAACCTTAAAGGCTAATATGGTGTCATTCTCAGCAATCTCAACACTAGAAACACAGGCAGTGAATAATAATTGAAAAAATCTAGCAAAATAGACAGTACTAGACTCTGACAACCTATCACCTAAATTCATTAGGACAAGTCTACCAAAATCGAAATTACTTCCATAGAGAAGAGAATACCAGATTTGAAGACTGTCAGTAGGAATGGCATCCCAGTTGGTGACTTTCTTGCCAAAGGCTCTTGTGATGAAATCAAAGAAGAAACTCCATTCCTTCTTGAGCCCTGGCCTTTTTACATTACCAAGCTTGTCTAAAGAACCAGAAAATCTCAGCTACTGCAACATCTCCTTCAATTGATTCCCACCAGCAACAGTGTATGAAGTGTGAGTGTCGAAACCCATAGTGTGACGCCCCGGAAACCCGGTGCCACTAAAATAATAAAATACTAAACAAAGACTAACATGACCCCACAAGGTAGGACCTTCAACAGTTCATGGCATCAAAACAATAATACTAAACAAAAGTTATTACAATATCTTATGCTATCAGTACATCATTGAGAAGAAGATTCTTGATAACCAAATGTCTAGATGATATTACAACGTGAATTCGGATTTAAATTCTTCAACTAGTTATTACATAACTTAACAACCAAAAGTACGGCACACCTGGATGGGAAACACGGGGTATCTATACCATCCTGAAGTCTGCTTACGGGTGGTTTGGTAAGTACGAGCCATCTGAAAAGTAAAGTAGTTTTGCAAGAGTGAGCGAAGACGCTCAGCAAGTATATGAAAATATTTAACACTATAAATACACCAATTCCTGTAAAAGAAATGATATATCCATAGCAACAGAGTTAAATTTTTGTAACAGTATCTTTTATTAAAGCAACAATATTTCCTGCCAAAACTTAAATTTTTCCCTTAAGTAATATGTGGAATATCAACAGTTGCAAGAGTTAAGCTGATGATCAGTCCTGCTTAACCCAAAAACCATGCACACATGATGTACAGGCTATAAAAATATGGATCCTGATGGCACTTATTGCTATTGGCCTTAAGATGACACTGATTGGCATTGGTACATCTCAAATAAAAGCTGGACCTGCAACCGGCCTCTTACGCTAAACATATTCACATATTAAAACGAAACATTTTGTCTAGAGATCAAGGGATAAGCATCTCTATAATTTTATTCCTAACATATATCGTAGGAACAACATTTCAAAATAATTGGGTAGTAATACCACCAAATCAAAATAATCTTTTAAACAGGTTATACATATGCTCAATAATAAATTTCACATGCTTTAACAGAAATTGGAAGTAGTAAAATCGATTGAATTACTTAACAAGTTTTTGTAAAATTACGAGTTTTTAAATAAAACATTCTGCTTAAAATTTAAAGTAAAGACATATTCTGAATAAAGGAGTAAGGATAGGGAAACTTGCCTTAAGAGTAGAATCTAGACGTGTAACTCAGGGAGATCCAAAGCTAGCTACCCTTCGCGTCTAGTAGATCCTATCAGTAAAGAATATAACGTTTAGGTCACTAAAGTTGACATATTAAAAAAATTAAATTATCCTAACCCATAGCATATAATGTTATACAAATTTAATTGACTCGATTTAATCATAATAACACATAGCAGGTATCAGTTAAAATAATTTAACTCAACTATAAACAGTTATTTAACTCGAAAAACAATAATTGGTTCGACATTTATAAATGTCTTTAATAAAAAAATAATTAACAAATATTATCAACGTACTATAATACGTGTCTAATTGGTAGAATAACTTGTAGAAATTTTTTTTTTTTAAAATTTTATTGGGGTTGTAAATAAATTTTTATCCCACTCTAAATGAAAATTTTGATTTTTAGGATTAATATCCTAATTTAAAATAATATAAATAATAATTCATAAATTTATTTAAAGTAAAATATTTACTTTAAATAAATAAATAAATAAAAATAATTTTTGAAATTAAATTTAAATAAATTATTATTTAAATAAATTTTTTTTTTCGATTTAAATAATAAATAATAAATAAATAATAAAATAAATTTTCGAATAACTAAATAATAATATCAATTATTTAAATAATTAAATAATTCGAATTATAATTAAATAATTAAATAAAACTATTTTTCTGATTTTTTTGAAAATAAATTAAAAAAAAAATATTAAAAAAAAAATTCTAAAAACACTATTCATCTTCTTCCCCACCTGGGGAAGAAGATCAAACCGCACACTGTTCATCGTCTTCCTCTGAAGAACACGAAGAAGGCTTCTCGCCGGCAATGGCGGGTTCCGGCGCCGGCCGCCGTCCGCCGCCGCCGGCCAGTTTTCCGGCAACACTTACGTAGCCCAGAAAAATCTCAGAAAATCTATTTCGACTCTAATTCACGATTTAAACACAATGGCGAGCTCAGTTTCTGTCAAAAACGCTCCGAACAAGTTTTCCGGCGAAAACAAATTTTACGACGAAAATTAAAACTCCACAGAAAAATCTGGAAAAATTATATAACAAACTACAACTCACAATCAACCTAACCAGCAATTCAGAATCGTAAAATACCCAAGAACTCGCCGGAAATAAAATTTACAAAATCCGACAGAAATTTTCCGATGACCCATTTTGCGATTGTTTCTAACATTTAAATACACATATCGACTCTAAATTAACTCCTGAGCATGAATCTAACATTCAAATCCATCAAAAACCTCTAAATCGAAAAACCGATCAAATTGTCAAAAATGGGTTTTTGGGGAAAACTGCGATTCGACCTCTGATTTTGCTGTTTAATAGCTTAAAACGATTACACAATCATAACAAACATAATCCTATCATTGCATGCAAGTTTGGTTGAGGATTGAGAATTCAAATTTCAAAAAAAATTGACAGTGTGTGTATGTGTGTGTGTGTGCGTGTGTTAGTGTGTGTGTGTTAAGAAAATTAAAGAAATAAAATGCTAAAACGTACCTTGGTTACTAATTAACGAATCAATCTTAGCTATTTATACTTTTTAAAATTAATACCCGTAATTTATATATTTGTTTCGTAAAATTTATTTATACGATAGAAAAATATATCCATAACGTAACTTTCGTGTCGTTTAAAAGAATTTCAAAATACGATACTTTTTAACTCAAAAATTTAAGAAATGAATAAAACATACTAGCACGTAACATTCGTTTATTTTAAAAAATAATAATCTTGTATTAAAATAGTAATCGAATCATATATATATATATACATTTTTTTTTAAGAAATCATATCTACAATAATTTTAATAATACGTACAATTAAACAATTAACACATAACGATTTATATTACACATAATTTCTAATTAACGATGGAAATGCATCAAACTGGAATATATTATTACTATAACTTCTTATATTACCTATATATCTGTATCTAAATATTACAAATGTTACATCCTCCCCCCCTTAAAAGAATTCTGTCCTCAGAATTTACCTTAAGAAAATAACTGAGGATACTTTTCCAGCATTTCGCTTTCAAGCTCCCAGGTTGACTCTTCGACCTTAGGATTCCTCCACAAAATCCTTACTAACGCCACTGTCTTATTTCTTAGAATCTTCTCTCGGCGATCTAATATACGCACTGGCATCTCGACATAGGATAAATCTTGCTGAATCTCTACGGGCTCGTGCTCTATAACATGCCTAGAATCAGGTGTATATCTCTTAAGCAAAGATACATGGAAAATGTTGTGGATATGGCGCATGGATGGGGGTAATCCCAACTCATAAGCAACTCTTCCCACGCGTCCTAAAATCTCAAATGGTCCAACAAATCTGGGGCTAAGTTTTCCCTTTTTCCCGAATCTGGTTAAACCTTTCCAAGGTGATACTTTCAACAGTACTGGCTCTCCTATCTGAAATTCCATATCCTTCCTTTTTAAATCTGCATATTTTCTTTGTCTGTTCTGAGCAGCTTGGATCCTTCTTCGAATAAGCTCTATTGATTCTTTAATTTGCTGAATTATCTCCGGACCCTAAAAATTTTCGTTCGCCAACTTCATCCCAATATACTGGAGATCGACAACGTCTTCCATACAAAGCTTCATAAGGAGGCATGCCAATACTTGCGTGATAACTATTATTGTACGAGAATTCTACCAAAGGTAAATGGTCATCCCAATTTCCTTCAAAATCCACTGCACACACCAGAAGCATATCTTCAATTGTTTGAATGGTTCTTTCGCTCTGTCCATCTGTCTGAGGATGATATGCAGTGCTCATGTTTAACTTGGTTCCTAAATTTCTTGAAATTTTCTCCAAAATCTTGAGTTAAACCTTTGGTCTCAATCTGACACGATTGATACTGGAACTCCATGACGCATTACAATTTCTTTGAGATAAAGTTTGACCAATTTATCCATTGAAAACCTTTCATTGATTGGAAGAAAATGCGCTGATTTCGTTAATCGATCTATGACAACCCAAATTGCATCGTGGTTCGCTCTTGTCTTTGGTAGACCTACTACAAAATCCATGGCAATTTGTTCCCATTTCCATTCGGGAATTTCCAATGGTTGTAATGTAAGAACCCCAAATTTTGGATATAATTAAAACTTTTTATTAAGTAATGATAAAATGAGGAACAATGATTCCGACAACAAGGTCACCAGCTCTAATGAATGGTGGTTTCAAAGAGCAATGGTTGTAATGAATGGATATTGCTCTGGACAATGATCCTGATGCATTGGTATATTGTCAGAATAGAGTAATTCGATGGTTGAGGACCTAGATAAGAATAATCTACCATCCAGGAAGGAGCTAATGGATCCTTGAAGGGAAATGAGTACGTGCATAGTGTTTCCCATACGTGCATAGTATTTCCCGTACGTGCATAGTGTTTCCCGTACGTGCATAGTGTTTCCTGTACGTGCATAGTAATTTGGTGGATGAATAGTGATTTTGTAAGTTGGAAAACTTTTCACTCCACCCTATGTACGGGACGTGATATGGATGTTTCGAAGTCATATTAGTAATACGCGGAGTAAATAAGTGAATGCAGAGACGATCGGAATTCAGAAATTCCAAATTCTTTTTGGTATAATATTTGACCGGACAGTGGATTAAATATTATTATAATCCAAGAATTGAGATATTAACTTTGAGGATTTGATATTTTGGGATGTTATTATATTTGATTTAAGAATGAAGGTAGGAAACCACTGAGGAGTGGTTATGGCTACAATGTAATAATTGATATTTGGAAAGAATGAATGGAATTCGACTTTATTATTTCTATGTCTTGAAGAATGCTAAAGGGTGACAACATAGGTAAGAATAATCTATCTTCTAAGGGAATAAGATATGGCAAATTCAAGCAAGAGAATACTCTCATGTCATCCAGATCGATAGCGATTAATCCAGTAGTTCCGTAAAAAGGTTAAGGAACAATCGAAAGAGAATACGGACAATTATACAACCCTAAGAGAACAAGTAAAGAATACAGAATGAATAGTGTTTTGGTGGGAGTATATAATAATATGAGACGACACTATATAGAAGTATTCGGAACGGATTTCCGAGTTCATATTAGTGATCCAGGGGGAAAATAAGTGTATGTAAAAGCTGTCGGATTCTGAAAAACTGCACTTTTATTTTCTCCGAGAGTTCCCTGGACACTGATAGCCTTAAGTATTTAACGAATGGATTTAAGGAATATAAATTGGAAAGTTAGAATGAAAGATGGAGAATGAAAGTATTAATATTAAAGAGGATTCCCGGTAAACCCTAATTAGAAATCCGTGAAATATTCCCACGAACGATCAATCGAAACGGGTAATAACCGGACACAGAAACAAGCAGAGGAAGCAAGAGTCTTGTGCAAGCTACTAGATAAATATCTAGCAACCAAGTGGGCTAAGTAACTAGACAATTAGAGATTGAACAAGTACTTAGCAAGTAACTACCTAGTTAAGCTCTAACCACCATAAAACCAACACATGTCTTGCCATTTCATCATCCAACACCTCACCACTTTGATAAAGTGACTTTTTCAAGATATTATGTTGCTAGTGGATGAGAGTGGATGAGATTAAAACACCAAAAAGCAAGCCAACCAAGCAAAACTCTCCTCCCCCCTTGCAAAGCTCCATTCGACCTTAACCATAATTCAAGAATCAAAGTCCAAGCTCCCACCATTGTTTGATCTCCAAAAATTTATCATAGATCCTATATTTCATAGAAATGATACCCTAAAAATCTTAGCCTCAAACACCACCTTTTCCATTTTCAAAAAAATCAAGAAAGTGGAGGATGAATAGTAACCTCAAGAACAAAATTCTTGAATCTTGATTTTGGTTGATGATCCAAGCTTCATGGAGGCTATACAAGGACTATACAAGGCTTAATAAGTGCATACATACCTCAAGGAAGGTATAAACTTCAAGAACCCTAGTCTTTGATTTGAGTTTTAATGGAGTTTTGGATAAATTTTGGTGATAATGTTGTTATAAGCATGTTTACATGATTATGTAGTTAGTTTGTTTGATTTAAGAGATGTGATGAATATGATGATATAATATGATGTTCCTGGACTTATGAGATTAGTATTATGAATGTAAGATGATTGGTATGCCCGGTGTGGCTTGGGTTGTTGATTACGATTTATGGAACGTTCGATTTACAGCCGTTATAATGCCCGATTTTGCATTACCATGTTTTGTATACCATTTTCCATGTTGAACCCCTACTGTCCAGAGACCTTAACTGCCATGATAGGATAGGTAATGTTCTAAGCTTCGTTTTGATATAAAGATCACGTGAAACGGACTTACGGTTTAGGATTTATGACCAAATTACTAAAAGTAGTTCGAATCCGTAAACGAAAGTTCGTAACTGTAATTGAACCCTCGTAAACTATGTAACGTCATGGCGAATCTTGGTAAATAAATACTAGAGGTAAAAAGGAAGGTGTGAAAGAAAACCGTATGTCAAAAGGATCGTTTTTCGATTTATTAAAAATGTTCGAGTCGAGGTTAAACGCGAACGAACCCCTAAAAGACGACTCTTTTATAACTTCGGTAAAACACTTAGAAAACGGGCGATAAAACTCAGAGTATAGTATTGGTTCGTAACGATCGACTTTAGAACTCATATGACTTAAGTATGTCCTAAGTATAAGTACAATGACATGTCGTATTAACGAACGAATGTCGGGTCGGATCAGTGATAAAAGTAATCCACAAAAAGGGGTATAACGAGATAACTCGAGAACGTGTTTCGAATTAAGTATAACTTAACTTTTAAGATGTTAAGTGATTAATCCCGAATGTCTTGGCTATTTATAGATCACCAAGCTGACCCGGGACCCGCTACCACTACCCCTTACCGTACTCGACTACCAGGCAAGTTTCAATTCCCTTCTTTTAGGCTGTTGTTGTGATTGAATAAATATACATATATGATTGCTGATATACATATGCCATTGCATGCATGCCTACTTTCAAGTTGAATTGATATACTTGTTCCCTGAATGTTATTGTTGGCTTACAAGCTAGATAGTTATATATCAGTTATAAGCCGGTTATTGTAAGACCCTCATAGAAGGGCGTATACATCTTATTAATCAAATATAGACCGGGAGTCAATATTCCTTGATATATCGAGATTACCTCGGAGGAAAATATTTAAGTAAATATTTTCTATTATTCAGGCGACGAATATTATTTGAATATTCGTTCGAGATTATTTATTTTAATGATCCTTACTTCAAATAATTATTTGAACGTAATCATTCGACGAATAATATTCGTCAATATTCATTCGGAGTCGAATTGATTATCGATTATTATTTCGAATACTCTTCTAAAGATGAGACTACTAAATGAATATTATGTGGACATTCATTTAGAATATTATTTTATTAAATAAATATTACTTTTGAAAATTCATTTAAGGTATTAAGTACTTGATGAATATTATCTTCAATATTCATCTGAAGCTTGATTTACTTATCGAATATTATATCGAATATTCCTTTAAAGCTTGGATTACTAAATGAATATTACTTGATATTCATTTAGGATATTATTTATTAAATGAATATTACTTTATTGATATTCATTTAAATTCCTAATTAATTATGAATATTATTTTGAATATTCATCCAGGGTTCTATTTAATCATCGAATATTATTTTAAATATTTTAAATATTCCTTTCAGGTCTTATTGATTAATGAATATTATTTGGAATATTCATTTGAATATTTAATTATGCAATAAATATTCTCTCGATATTTCTTCAAGAATTATTTGAAAAATACTCTGATTAAAGATATTCTTTCATATTCCTGAATATTCTTTAAATATTTTTAATTCAATAAATATTCTCTGAATATTTATTCCATACTTAGAATAACCTCAATAAGGTTTATCTTCTTCGATTATTACGAAAAATATTTCGGAGTCATATTATTATTAATCCTATATCAAGGAAGGTTCTCAGACATCATTCTTCTTTGAGTCTACCTCCTTAATAATAAGGGAACCTTACTTGGAAAATGTTATTTATCTTGTCGACTTCCCGGTCATAAAGTATTCCCTTCACTCGCAACTCGGGTGCTGTTGACGTATTAAGTCGTTGCTTACCTTCTCATCTTTCGAGGGGTAAGATTACTGGAACAAGTTGATATCCGTTACCAAGTAATAGCTTGGGAGTTGTTGGTAAATTTTCCTTTCCAACTAGATACGACTACTTTGTGGAGTCTTATCAACAAGTATTATACTTGGGGAAAGGGGGACGAACGTTACATTCAGAATCATGAATTCTATTTGAACTAGGAGTCGTGTAAGAGGCCGAGTAGCGCCGGTCCATCCCCTTTGGCCCAACCGTTGGCCGGGGAGAGCTAGCAAGGCGGTATACAAGTAAAGCCGTCAGTTCTTCCTTCTACCGGTAGTAAATCTAAATTGAGCTGTACGATCTCGACTGATCATCAAGATTGGAACAGCGGGCGCGGTGAATACTCCATCATTGGTTCATCATCCAAATTTATTTATTTCCTGCAACATGATTACTGTTGGCAGAGTTGGAAAGGGGTCATAACTGGAATTGCAACCTTTTCTTGCAAACTCCTCTTCTTAATAACAATAAAAATATCTCGCTTACTTTGATGTAGCAGATATTTCTACAAACAAATACTTTAAGTTACCTTGTAACTTCATCGTTCATATTATACTGGCATCATTTCCGTAAATGCATGGCATATGGTTTGAAAGATACTTTTGAACTGTTATACATTATCGTTCAGTTATATATTATTGTTGGTGGGCTATTGCTCACCCTTTCTTTATTATTATATCACAACAACAGCTAGATCAGATGACTCGCACAAGGCGCACTCGACGCGGGCGAGGACGATGAGACTACCAGAGCTGAAGAAGAAGCTATTGGTAGGATATATTTATTCTTTCAGTACCAAGAATATAGTCTAGTATGACTTATGTAAATGGATGGCAAAGAGTATGTAATTATATTGAAATTCTTTTGGATTGTAAGAACTCATAATGTGATTAATAAAAATTTGATTGTGACTCTGATTTCATCTCTGGGACTATAACGGGTGTGTTTTATATTGTTGTGTTGGGTCATAGAGACGTAATTTATTTTATGTTAAGGAAAGTTCAATTGTTGTGGACAGAATTGGAAACCGTAACCACCGGATCCCGGACCCCGGATCTGGGGGTGTTACAGAAGTGGTATCAGAGCGTACGTTATAAACCCCAGAGATGTGGTGACGTTAAAACAATAAATTCAATAAGATAATAAGAACTCTTGCCAAGTTCATAGTCAGACTACTTAATGTAGTGATGACATATAAAACCCTTATGGGAACTCGTAAGTATAATGATAGTAACTTAGCTCGATATCGTATCGACGAGTAAGGCGACTGACCTTGAGGCATACGAGCGACAACGCGATGATGCTTTATATGCTGAAGATCAGTGGGTAATTCGATGGAGTACCCTACTGGAGACCCGGAAGAGGCTCCAGCAGATAAGGAAAATCCTGTTAGGATAAGGAGCTTACCCATGGGTAATGAGGGTCGCAGCCAGAATGACTGTGATGATTAAGATATGGTGCTCAGAAAAGTGAGTATAAAGAACCGAGATATTATTAAGAGATCTGAAGATGCATGTTGAATTCATAGCCGGACTACCAGATGTAGTACCAGCAAGAAAGAAGGATTGGAAGAATTACTTGAGATCTTATACGGAAGTAGATGAGAATCCTTAGAGATTTTCATCTTAACAAAGAAAGAGCTAGAGGGATGTATGATTATCAAAGACATCGATTTAGGGCGAGGAGCAGAGTCCCTAGGAATAGTTGAGAAGGAGGCAGTAAGTGTCATATCATTTGATAAATGAATTAGTATGAATATGGTCAGTAATAATTCGCCATGAGAAGGCAGGTGTCGTAGGTTGTAAATTATGGAACCAAATTGAGGTTAATAAGGTGGTTTTATTAAGGAAAATGTTCATTTTATGAATGAATCATTTAGAAAGTAAAGACATTGGGAAGTGATAGAATGATTGGGTAAAGTTATATAAGGAAGTAGTAAGCAAGACAATGATCTCGGAACCTACCGGAAGATAAGACCAGTGAGTCAAGATGAACTCGTAATGAGACTACTGCCAGAGACTGAGTATAGAGTTAATTCAACTCAGCTAAATGATGAACCAGAAACGTTAGATGCATGTGATTCAGAGGAATATTGAATTCCTTCTTCTCTTTGAATGGATTATAGTAGTACCTTAAGTTTATTCCGATGCGGAATTATAATAGATCAAGTAATACGATCAGTAGTTAAAGAGAAAAATGTGAGAAAATCTTCCTGGAGCTAAAAGGTGAAATTGGTAATGACCAAGAGCTGGCATTGCTTAATGGAAAAAAAAAGGAGACTTTGCGCTTCCAACGACGCTTCGCATAAAGGGTTAGGTAGACCGACATTTGGTAGTATTGAATATCAGGACGTATAGGTATCAGGACGTTGTGACGGGTTTCAGTTTGAAACTGTTGATTCCCTTCTAAGGGATGGATATAATTGATTCCTTTCCAGTGGGTAAACTTCCAATCTAATGATGATTATTTCGTTAACTATGACTGCTTATGATTCCACCTGCTTGGAGGTTCAAAGAACTATTCTTCAGGTTTCGAAACTGGTCTCCTTAATGTTACCAGTAGGTGGGTAGATTGATCAAAATTTCCCTGAGTCTGGAAAGGAATTCGGTGAATTTTGGCAAACCTTGTCTTTCTGATTATCAGAGAATGTCATGGAAGAGAGTAAAAATTGGAGCAAACCCTGTGATTTGGGTAAGGATGCTGTAAAATGGGTTAGTAAACGGACCCTGAGCACTACAATCGACGGTAGTGATAAAATGATGAAGTGAGATTGGACGAAAATAGAAAATGTAAGTAAGAAACTAGCCGGACTGAGAAATTCCAGGATTGACTTAAATGAAAAGGCTGTTGTGCCAGGAATGGTAAGCTTGTGTGGCACGCAGGATTGATAAGAATAGCTGAAAAGATAAAAGTGGAGGAAAGGTGACCGGAGACGGTGCCGAGTAGTCGATTAAGACTTATATGGAGTAAAGTTTTGGAAAGGTAGAAAGGTATCAAAGAAGAAGGCACTATGCCGGCAATTGCTAGAAAAGTAATGCTATTAGCCAACCCCTAAAATCATATATTTTTATTTTAGTGTGGCCAGTTGAGGCCAAGTCACAACGGACTATAAAGTGACTAGACCAGCAATGAAAAGACAAAGCAGGGTTGCTTCTAAGTAAGCACCGACTGCAAGGGCTTCTGATATAAAGGAAATATTAATGAGATTGTAGGAGTCTTCTACTAAACCCTTTGCAACCCATGTTTTGATGGGGAATTTACTAGACCTTTTTGGGATGGGGTAACCCGTACTAAAGTGACTCATGTGTATATGGTTGTCCAAGATTACGAGTAAAATGGAAGTATAGTGACTTGAGATGTATGATGTTAGGGTATCATGAATACCCTGAACATATTACGACTAAGGGAAGTAAACAACGAAGGTTTATGAAGAGAGTATAGAAATGGTCAGAGATGGATCAGTATGCTGTAGAAATTTTGTCTAAGGCAAGTACATTTGAGAAGAACGATAAGTACTAAGAGATTCAGGTTGAACTCGACCAATATCTTCCAAAACATCCTTGCTGCCATTACCAAGTTCTGTAAGAGAGGAGATAGGCATACGTTGCCTTTTTGGAAGGCCAAATAGGCTGACAACTATCTGAAAGAAGAGGATGGCATTAAGCCACCGATCGATTATCAAATGAGAATGATTGAAAAGAGACCTTTATTAAGGATACATGATCTGATTGCAAATTATAAGATGCAAGAATTCTTTGGCAGTTGAATTAAGGATAGGATATCCATAAATTAAGACAAACCCTAGGGAATGCACAAGGGGTGGCATTAACCCTAATAACGACATTATGACTTCAGAGGATATGAGTTGGACTTGCTAAGGCAACAATGACCGGTAAGGAAAAAAAAAAAAAAAAAAGAGTTCTGGAAAGAACATAGATAGAATTATTAGAGTATTGATCAATGACATTTTGATATACCCTGTACCCAGAAAATACAGGAGGAAGGATGAGGATGACCTATGAAACCTTACAAGGAAAAAGGTAATATTCCGAACTTCAAAATGGAAGTTTGGTAAGGAATGTATGACATAGTAACAGTAATGCCAGATGAGGCATGTATGAGACCATGAGGAAGTATGGATTGAACCTATAAAGTTTGAGATTATCCTAAGATAAGGAAAGAACTAAGAAAAGAAGTATCCTAAGTAGGAGTGGGAATAAACGTGATAAAGTTCCCATGGGTAGGTGAAAGCAATGACTTATGGAGAAAGACTGATAAATATATTTTTCTCCATCAGCAGAGCTTAAGGGAGAATGCTTTCACCCAACAATGATGGGAATGAGGTAGAAATGTTTGAATTGGAATATATCCAGAGAACAAGGATTACCAGAAATTATTATTAGCAGGAAAGGCCAATGAGGTGGCCGACAGTATAAGTATAAAGGAATAATTACAAATGTTCATACCGAAGAAACAAAATAATATTTGGAAAGACCTTGAAGGTCATATTGGAGTGGAGGAAGTTACATTCCTTTTGATGATTGTGCAAGAATCGAAGGTAATAATAGTTTAAGTAAGGATTCGATTCCTGATGAGGTCTTAAGCATATTACATACCTTAGAAGGTCCCGTTTTGAGGCAAACCAGGACCATGATACAAAAATTGACGAAGTAAACCATTAAGTTTCCAGTCTTTTATGGAAGATGCATGAGTGATAGTGTCATCAACCGGACCTAGCTGCGATGCTTGAAACTCTTCTGCAATTCTATCTACTTCATGTTATATCTACATCAAGTTCAGGAAGTGTTCCTTATGGATAAGGAATAGTGATTACTTTGTCTCCCTAAGGGATTGAAACCCGTAGGGTTAGCTATTAATGCATTATGTAAACAACAAGCGATGGTGATTCTTCTAAGAAAATAGATGACAATGTAAAGATAAAGAAAGTGCTGCCATTGATTAACTAAATGGCACGTTGATGAATGACAAACAAGTTATGTTAGTGTACTTCTGCGCAAACAAGATAGAGAATATGAGGTTGATGATTCATGATGTTAAAGATATTCCCATGGAAAGAATTAATGAGATTTAGAGAGAAGGGCAGTTGAGCCCGAGACTTATTAGGCCACCTGAGAGTTTAAAAGTGTTCGGAAGGTGGCATTCGAGCCAGTTTTACCCCCAAAGCTTATAGCATGGTAGTAACGTGTTTCATGTGGCAAAGCTACACCAGTAAAATGCAGATGCTCAACAGATGATAAGAGTGCGAGCAGGTAGGTGTACGACCTGATCTGACTTACGAAAGACAACCTGTGAAAACCGCGGGTAGAAAAGAACAAGTGATGAGAAACAGGTTGGCAGAAGTAGATTATATGAATCTAAGTTAAAGGAATCGGCCAGATTCATTTCGGAAGTTTTAAATTTGAAATAATGTGATGATTATAGAGTAAATGTGACAGGATACCAATAAGGAGGTGCCAAGTGCAAAAGATGTCTCAATAAAGAGATGAAGGTGGAAGTAAATAACAGAAGTAAATAAGAATCAGATAATAAGAAGGATGTGATTGATAAAGAAAAGACGGGGAAAGCAACTACGAAATATGAGGCAAGGAATGTTAGGAATGGATTAATGATTGGGTTTTCTAATGAATTCTCAGGATGACAACCTGATAGTGTCAATATTATAATTATGATTAATTTCTTCCTTAATGAACCTCTATAGTTCAGAGGTAAATTCTGAGTATGATATTTTACAATCATGAAAACTTTCTATAATCCTTTAGAATTCTTTTCTTTTCTTCTCTCTTATTCATCTTCTTTATGAATTGAGAAGAACAACCCTTTAAGGAGGGGAGGTACTGCTACGTGACTATCTGTCTATGTGATAGAAGTCTAAGTGGAATACCATAACTTGTTTAATTGCTTGTCAAGTACTAAAGGCTGGCCCCCTTCTGTACTAACTATGCAATATAACAAATGTTCAATTGATCATAGTGATCTCTCAATCAATCTTTCCACTTCTCTATATTGATCGAGATTGCGAAGATTAAAGCAATCAGGAAATGCACAGTACGAGCGAGGTTACCTCCGAATTCGTAGGGTGATAGTGATACCAATGTTACTGCAGGTATCAATAAGGATAAGACTGAGTAAGAGTATAACCCGGATAGTGAGTTGTACGAAAAGTAGCAACGTTGATGGAAAAAGGATACAGTATGAATTGTAGCACTACAAGATGTGCTGAGGAAGGGTAGAACGACTAAGAATTGACCGGGAAGCTAAAGAGTGAACGACAGGCAAACGACTCTTTGCTTCCTACCTGATTCCGGGACGGAATCCTTTTAAGGAGGGGAGACTGTAAGAACCCCAAATTTTGGATATAATTAAAACTTTTTATTAAGTAATGATAAAATGAGGAACAATGATTCCGACAACAAGGTCACCAGCTCTAATGAATGGTGGTTTCAAAGAGCAATGGTTGTAATGAATGGATATTGCTCTGGACAATGATCCTGATGCATTGGTATATTGTCAGAATAGAGTAATTCGATGGTTGAGGACCTAGATAAGAATAATCTACCATCCAGGAAGGAGCTAATGGATCCTTGAAGGGAAATGAGTACGTGCATAGTGTTTCCCATACGTGCATAGTATTTCCCGTACGTGCATAGTGTTTCCCGTACGTGCATAGTGTTTCCTGTACGTGCATAGTAATTTGGTGGATGAATAGTGATTTTGTAAGTTAGAAAACTTTTCACTCCACCCTATGTACGGGACGTGATATGGATGTTTCGAAGTCATATTAGTAATACGCGGAGTAAATAAGTGAATGCAGAGACGATCGGAATTCAGAAATTCCAAATTCTTTTTGGTATAATATTTGACCGGACAGTGGATTAAATATTATTATAATCCAAGAATTGAGATATTAACTTTGAGGATTTGATATTTTGGGATGTTATTATATTTGATTTAAGAATGAAGGTAGGAAACCACTGAGGAGTGGTTATGGCTACAATGTAATAATTGATATTTGGAAAGAATGAATGGAATTCGACTTTATTATTTCTATGTCTTGAAGAATGCTAAAGGGTGACAACATAGGTAAGAATAATCTATCTTCTAAGGGAATAAGATATGGCAAATTCAAGCAAGAGAATACTCTCATGTCATCCAGATCGATAGCGATTAATCCAGTAGTTCCGTAAAAAGGTTAAGGAACAATCGAAAGAGAATACGGACAATTATACAACCCTAAGAGAACAAGTAAAGAATACAGAATGAATAGTGTTTTGGTGGGAGTATATAATAATATGAGACGACACTATATAGAAGTATTCGGAACGGATTTCCGAGTTCATATTAGTGATCCAGGGGGAAAATAAGTGTATGTAAAAGCTGTCGGATTCTGAAAAACTGCACTTTTATTTTCTCCGAGAGTTCCCTGGACACTGATAGCCTTAAGTATTTAACGAATGGATTTAAGGAATATAAATTGGAAAGTTAGAATGAAAGATGGAGAATGAAAGTATTAATATTAAAGAGGATTCCCGGTAAACCCTAATTAGAAATCCGTGAAATATTCCCACGAACGATCAATCGAAACGGGTAATAACCGGACACAGAAACAAGCAGAGGAAGCAAGAGTCTTGTGCAAGCTACTAGATAAATATCTAGCAACCAAGTGGGCTAAGTAACTAGACAATTAGAGATTGAACAAGTACTTAGCAAGTAACTACCTAGTTAAGCTCTAACCACCATAAAACCAACACATGTCTTGCCATTTCATCATCCAACACCTCACCACTTTGATAAAGTGACTTTTTCAAGATATTATGTTGCTAGTGGATGAGAGTGGATGAGATTAAAACACCAAAAAGCAAGCCAACCAAGCAAAACTCTCCTCCCCCCTTGCAAAGCTCCATTCGACCTTAACCATAATTCAAGAATCAAAGTCCAAGCTCCCACCATTGTTTGATCTCCAAAAATTTATCATAGATCCTATATTTCATAGAAATGATACCCTAAAAATCTTAGCTCAAACACCACCTTTTCCATTTTCAAAAAAATCAAGAAAGTGGAGGATGAATAGTAACCTCAAGAACAAAATTCTTGAATCTTGATTTTGGTTGATGATCCAAGCTTCATGGAGGCTATACAAGGACTATACAAGGCTTAATAAGTGCATACATACCTCAAGGAAGGTATAAACTTCAAGAACCCTAGTCTTTGATTTGAGTTTTAATGGAGTTTTGGATAAATTTTGGTGATAATGTTGTTATAAGCATGTTTACATGATTATGTAGTTAGTTTGTTTGATTTAAGAGATGTGATGAATATGATGATATAATATGATGTTCCTGGACTTATGAGATTAGTATTATGAATGTAAGATGATTGGTATGCCCGGTGTGGCTTGGGTTGTTGATTACGATTTATGGAACGTTCGATTTACAGCCGTTATAATGCCCGATTTTGCATTACCATGTTTTGTATACCATTTTCCATGTTGAACCCCTACTGTCCAGAGACCTTAACTGCCATGATAGGATAGGTAATGTTCTAAGCTTCGTTTTGATATAAAGATCACGTGAAACGGACTTACGGTTTAGGATTTATGACCAAATTACTAAAAGTAGTTCGAATCCGTAAACGAAAGTTCGTAACTGTAATTGAACCCTCGTAAACTATGTAACGTCATGGCGAATCTTGGTAAATAAATACTAGAGGTAAAAAGGAAGGTGTGAAAGAAAACCGTATGTCAAAAGGATCGTTTTTCGATTTATTAAAAATGTTCGAGTCGAGGTTAAACGCGAACGAACCCCTAAAAGACGACTCTTTTATAACTTCGGTAAAACACTTAGAAAACGGGCGATAAAACTCAGAGTATAGTATTGGTTCGTAACGATCGACTTTAGAACTCATATGACTTAAGTATGTCCTAAGTATAAGTACAATGACATGTCGTATTAACGAACGAATGTCGGGTCGGATCAGTGATAAAAGTAATCCACAAAAAGGGGTATAACGAGATAACTCGAGAACGTGTTTCGAATTAAGTATAACTTAACTTTTAAGATGTTAAGTGATTAATCCCGAATGTCTTGGCTATTTATAGATCACCAAGCTGACCCGGGACCCGCTACCACTACCCCTTACCGTACTCGACTACCAGGCAAGTTTCAATTCCCTTCTTTTAGGCTGTTGTTGTGATTGAATAAATATACATATATGATTGCTGATATACATATGCCATTGCATGCATGCCTACTTTCAAGTTGAATTGATATACTTGTTCCCTGAATGTTATTGTTGGCTTACAAGCTAGATAGTTATATATCAGTTATAAGCCGGTTATTGTAAGACCCTCATAGAAGGGCGTATACATCTTATTAATCAAATATAGACCGGGAGTCAATATTCCTTGATATATCGAGATTACCTCGGAGGAAAATATTTAAGTAAATATTTTCTATTATTCAGGCGACGAATATTATTTGAATATTCGTTCGAGATTATTTATTTTAATGATCCTTACTTCAAATAATTATTTGAACGTAATCATTCGACGAATAATATTCGTCAATATTCATTCGGAGTCGAATTGATTATCGATTATTATTTCGAATACTCTTCTAAAGATGAGACTACTAAATGAATATTATGTGGACATTCATTTAGAATATTATTTTATTAAATAAATATTACTTTTGAAAATTCATTTAAGGTATTAAGTACTTGATGAATATTATCTTCAATATTCATCTGAAGCTTGATTTACTTATCGAATATTATATCGAATATTCCTTTAAAGCTTGGATTACTAAATGAATATTACTTGATATTCATTTAGGATATTATTTATTAAATGAATATTACTTTATTGATATTCATTTAAATTCCTAATTAATTATGAATATTATTTTGAATATTCATCCAGGGTTCTATTTAATCATCGAATATTATTTTAAATATTTTAAATATTCCTTTCAGGTCTTATTGATTAATGAATATTATTTGGAATATTCATTTGAATATTTAATTATGCAATAAATATTCTCTCGATATTTCTTCAAGAATTATTTGAAAAATACTCTGATTAAAGATATTCTTTCATATTCCTGAATATTCTTTAAATATTTTTAATTCAATAAATATTCTCTGAATATTTATTCCATACTTAGAATAACCTCAATAAGGTTTATCTTCTTCGATTATTACGAAAAATATTTCGGAGTCATATTATTATTAATCCTATATCAAGGAAGGTTCTCAGACATCATTCTTCTTTGAGTCTACCTCCTTAATAATAAGGGAACCTTACTTGGAAAATGTTATTTATCTTGTCGACTTCCCGGTCATAAAGTATTCCCTTCACTCGCAACTCGGGTGCTGTTGACGTATTAAGTCGTTGCTTACCTTCTCATCTTTCGAGGGGTAAGATTACTGGAACAAGTTGATATCCGTTACCAAGTAATAGCTTGGGAGTTGTTGGTAAATTTTCCTTTCCAACTAGATACGACTACTTTGTGGAGTCTTATCAACAAGTATTATACTTGGGGAAAGGGGGACGAACGTTACATTCAGAATCATGAATTCTATTTGAACTAGGAGTCGTGTAAGAGGCCGAGTAGCGCCGGTCCATCCCCTTTGGCCCAACCGTTGGCCGGGGAGAGCTAGCAAGGCGGTATACAAGTAAAGCCGTCAGTTCTTCCTTCTACCGGTAGTAAATCTAAATTGAGCTGTACGATCTCGACTGATCATCAAGATTGGAACAGCGGGCGCGGTGAATACTCCATCATTGGTTCATCATCCAAATTTATTTATTTCCTGCAACATGATTACTGTTGGCAGAGTTGGAAAGGGGTCATAACTGGAATTGCAACCTTTTCTTGCAAACTCCTCTTCTTAATAACAATAAAAATATCTCGCTTACTTTGATGTAGCAGATATTTCTACAAACAAATACTTTAAGTTACCTTGTAACTTCATCGTTCATATTATACTGGCATCATTTCCGTAAATGCATGGCATATGGTTTGAAAGATACTTTTGAACTGTTATACATTATCGTTCAGTTATATATTATTGTTGGTGGGCTATTGCTCACCCTTGCTTTATTATTATATCACAACAACAGCTAGATCAGATGACTCGCACAAGGCGCACTCGACGCGGGCGAGGACGATGAGACTACCAGAGCTGAAGAAGAAGCTATTGGTAGGATATATTTATTCTTTCAGTACCAAGAATATAGTCTAGTATGACTTATGTAAATGGATGGCAAAGAGTATGTAATTATATTGAAATTCTTTTGGATTGTAAGAACTCATAATGTGATTAATAAAAATTTGATTGTGACTCTGATTTCATCTCTGGGACTATAACGGGTGTGTTTTATATTGTTGTGTTGGGTCATAGAGACGTAATTTATTTTATGTTAAGGAAAGTTCAATTGTTGTGGACAGAATTGGAAACCGTAACCACCGGATCCCGGACCCCGGATCTGGGGGTGTTACATGTAACAAACCACTGGGTCTCTGATGTTCTGCTTTTACTCTTTGACATGTATAACACTTACTGACCCATTCTGCTACTTCCCTTTTCATATCCGGCCACCAATAATTTTCTTTTAAATCTCGATACATCTTCGTACTTCCGGGGTGAATTGAAAACTTTGAATTATGTGCTTCATGTAAAATCTCATCTTTCAATTCCTGTACGTTCGGCACCCAAATTCTCGAGGAAAAACGTAAGATTCCTCTATCATCCTTTTGGCTACTCAATTCCTCGCCTGTTAGACTTTCAGTATTCTGGTTCATCACTTCTTCTTGACATTTCCTAATCTTTTCCAACAACTCTGGCTGAAACGTCATCGTATATAACATCTCATTGGCTGAATCAGGCATTCGTATATCAATTTCCATTTTCTCAAATTCCACTTGTGACTTTTCTTGTATCGTTAGCAAATTCAGTCTTTCTTTCCGGCTCAATGCATCCGCTACAACATTAGCCTTCCCTGGATGATAGTTGATACTGCAATCGTAATCTTTGATCAATTCTATCCATCTTCGTTGTCTCATGTTTAACTCTTTCTGAGTGAATATATATTTTAAGCTCTTATGGTCTGTGAAAATCTCGCATTTTTCTCCATACAAATAATGTCTCCAAAGCATGAGTGCGAACACTATCGCCGCTAACTCCAAATCATGTGTTGGGTATTTTTGCTCATGTTCTTTCAATTGCCTTGAAGCATACGCGATCACCTTCCCAAGTTGCATTAATACACACCCCAATCCTCGTTGAGATGCGTCACTGTAGATCATAAAATTTCCTTGTTCATCTGGTAATGCTAAAACTGGAGCAGTTACCAATCTCTTTTTCAGTTCCTGAAAACTTTCTTCACATTTCTCATTCCATTCAAACTTCTGATTCTTCCGGGTAAGTTTAGTCAAAGGAGTAGCTATCTTAGTAAAATCTTTCACAAATCTTCTATAATAACCTACCAATCCCATGAAACTTCTTACCTCAGTTGGTGTCCTTGGTCTCTTCCAATTCATTACTGCTTCAATCTTAGTTGGATCTACTTTAATTCCCTCTTTACCAACTACATGTCCAAGAAATTGTACTTCTCTTAACCAAAATTCGCATTTCGAAAACTTTGCATATAATCTTTCTTTCCTTAGAATCTCTAGTGCAATCCTTAAATGTTGTGCGTGATCTTCTGCTGTCCGTGAATAGATCAAGATGTCATCAATAAATACTATCACGCATTTGTCCAAATACTTCTTGAACACTCTATTCATCAAATCCATAAAAGCTGCGGGCGCATTTGTTAATCCAAAAGCCATTACTAGAAACTCATAATGCCAATATCTGGTTCTAAATGCCGTCTTAGGAATATCTTCCATCTTCACTTTTAATTGGTGGTAGCCTGAACGTAAATCAACCTTTGAAAAGTACTCGGCACCCTTCAATTGATCAAACAAATCATCAATCCTCGGTAAAGGATATCTATTCTTGATAGTTAACTTGTTCAATTCCCTATAATCAATGCATAGCCTCATGCTACCATCCTTCTTCTTTACGAACAACACTGGTGCACCCCACGGGGATGTACTGGGTCTGATTACTCCTTTTTCCAACAGATCTGACAATTGTATGGCCAACTCTTTAAGTTCTACTGGTGCCATCTGATACGGAGCTTTCGAAACTGGTTCTGTGCCAGGAGCTAAATCAATGTTGAACTCTATTTCTCTGTCTGGAGGCAATCCTGGAAGTTCATCTGAAAACACATCTTGGAATTCGTTCACCACTTGAATTTCTTCTATCTTAGGAGCTTCCTTCTCCAAGTCTCTTATGTGAGCCAAATAAGCCTCACATCCTTTACGCATCAGTTTCTTAGCTTGCATTATAGTTAAAAATTCCTTGTGTTGCAATTGTCCTTGGAAAATAACTTCTACGCCTTCTGGGGTTTGCAATGTTACTCTCCTCTTCTTACAATCTATCTGAGCGTTATAAGATGCTAGCCAATCCATTCCTAGGATTACGTCAAATTCTCCTAACTCAAACGGTATTAAATCGGCAGAAAATAAATGTCCTAGTATATCTATGACACACCGGGGACAAACTTGATTTACTAACACTTTATGTTGATCAGCTGTTTCTATCGTTAAAATCTCATCCAAAAATTCAACTTTCCACTTCGTTTTAAACAAAAATTCCTTAGACACAATAGATTTACTTGCACCAGAATCAAATAAGACTTTAGAATCCACTGTATTGACAGGAAATGTACCTGTGACTACATCCTTGCTTTTACCGGCATCTTTCCTTGACATGTTGTATGTCCTTGCAGTCGGCTGTTGGTTTGCTTTCATCATATTGTTTGCTACCACAGGAACCTTGCAATCCTTTGTAATATGTCCAGTCTTTCCACACTTAAAGCACTTATTTCCCACCTTCTGACCACTGCACTCATTTGCAAAATGTCCCTTATCTCCACACTTATAACAAGTAATGTTGACCTTGCACTTTCCTGGAGCATGATTCTGATTACAATCCCTGCATCTTGATAATGGTGGTCTCTGCTGATTATTATTCTGGAAGAGACTTCCTTGAGTATTCTGGGGAACATTCCTTGTTTCTGGCTTCTTATAATTCATATTCCTTCCTTGCTGAAATCCTGGTTTCCTATTAGGAGCTGTCTGATGATTTCTTGCATAATGACTTGTAGTCTCAGTAACCTCAAACTTCCTCTTAAGCCCATCCTTCTCTCTATGTTGTGCATTACTTTCTCCTTCGGCGATCATGGCCTTCTGTACTACTCCTGCATAAGTAGTCAGTTCCAATATTGCCAATTTTCCTCTTATCCAAGCCTTCAATCCTTGCTGGAATCTCATTGCCCTCTTTTCATCCGTATTCACATACTCTGGCACAAATCTGGATAATTCTGTGAATCTGGTCTCATACTCTACTACACTCTTATCACCTTGCTTCAATTCTAAGAACTCCAACTCCATCCTACTTTTCATATAACGGGGATAGTATTTCTCCAAAAACAACTCTGTAAATCTTTCCCACGTAATATTCTCCTCTTCTTCCAAAGCTTTAACTGAATCCTACCAATAATTTGCTTCATTCTTCAGAAAGTAACTGGCGAAAACCGTTTTCTGATTTTCCCCTACCTTTACTAGCTCAAACGCTTTCTCTATCTCTTTCAGCCAAGTCATAGCCTCAATCGGATCATCTGAACCCTTGAACTCAGGCGGCTTAACAGATTGAAATGATTTGAAGGTAACAGCGGGATTTACATGATGTTGTTGCTGAAGTTGTAATTGCATTTGCTGCTGCTGCTGAGCAATTGTATCGTTCTGCTGCTGCATCATATCCATCATCCGAGCTAAAACTGGATCCATCTGATTATTTCTATTTCCAGCAGTAGTAGTATTTTTCTTTGGAGGCATTGTTCTGATAATAAACAAACAATTTCTTTTTAGAAGAACACCTTTAATAACAGATTCTTTATAAAAGCTTATTACAAGGTAGATCTTCATCTGTCATTAAATTTTGTAAATTTGTTTGTTATTATAAGATTTTACAAACAAGGAAATCTAGATACTGAAACTAGAAATAAAACTAATCCATAACTGAGAAAGTATATCCACTAAACCAAAAGCTTATATAACATAAGAACATTCTCGGTAATCCATGGTTTCCACAAAACAACATCTAAGTCAAACAAGATGGCCCAACCAACAGCAGATACAAACATCTGATATACAATCCAAAATACTGACCCGTAAGGTCTAACTACATAACCTGGCATCAACTACATCAAAATACAACATACTGCCTATGCATAAACTAGAGAAACATCTAAGTCCAAAAGATCAGGATCTAAGTAATCACTCCTGGGGAGCACGGGAACTGGCCTCAGCAGGGTCCAACATCTGCATTAACTCTCTATTCTGACCAAGCTGGAAATCTCTTTCCTTAGCCATGTCAGCAAAAACATGATATGGAACAGGAGCGGGTCCTCTCATCTCAGGAGGTGACACAAAACAAGCAGAGGGGGCTGAAGCAACTGGGGATACAAAAGATGCGGGAATCGCCCTCAAGGGTACTGGCATAGGAACAGGAGCTGGTATGATAGCTAAAGGTCCATAAGCGGTATCTATCTCAGGAGAAACTGGAACTGGGTACTCTGGCTCAACTGGAGCTGACACTGGGTGCTCAGACTCATCACTAATCTCCATGGAATGATCATCCTCCTCTCCAGGGGTCTCCATCTCGGACTCAGTATCACTCTCAACATCAATGATCTCAATCTCTCCATCAGAGTCACTCGATATCTCAATAATCTCAACACTAGATAGAGACTCTGTCGATCCACCAGAACTCGAACTGCCACTAGGTGTCTCAGGAAACTGCAATTACATAATATCCATAAGTTCTAATTAGTAGCTTGTGATAATAATATTAATTAGTTAAGATTGACTCCAGCGATCTCAACTCAAACCCGTTGTGAGTTTGATTAATCGTGACTACACTATCTATATCTGTCTATCCTTATCTTATATTCAATTTTCCTATTATTGTTTTTATTTTCCGAAACTGTTGCTCTGATACCAACTTGTGACGCCCCGGAAACCCGTTGCAACTAAAATAATAAAATACTAAACAAAGACTAACATGACCCCACAAGGTAGGACCTTCAACAGTTCATGGCATCAAAACAATAATACTAAACAAAAGTTATTACAATATCTTATGCTATCAGTACATCTTCGAGAAGAAGATTCTTGATAACCAAATGTCCAGATGATATTACAACGTGAATTCGGATTTAAATTCTTCAACTAGTTATTACATAACTTAACAACTAAAAGTACGGCACACCTGGATGGGAAATACAGGGTATCTATACCGTCCTGAAGTCTGCTTACGGGTGGTTTGGTAAGTACGAGCCATCTGAAAAGTAAAGTAGTTTTGCAAGAGTGAGCGAAGACGCTCAGCAAGTATATGAAAATATTTAACACTATAAATACACCAATTCCTGTAAAAGAAATGATATATCCATAGCAATAGAGTTAAATTTTTGTAACAGTATCTTTTATTAAAGCAACAATATTTCCTGCCAAAACTTAAATTTTTCCCTTAAGTAATATGTGGAATATCAACAGTTGCAAGAGTTAAGCTGATGATCAGTCCTGCTTAACCCAAAAACCATGCACACATGATGTACAGGCTACAAAAATATGGATCCTGATGGCACTTATTGCTATTGGCCTTAAGATGACACTGATTGGCATTGGTACATCTCAAATAAAAGCTGGACCTGCAACCGGCCTGTTACGCTAAACATATTCACATATTAAAACAAAACATTTTGTCTAGAGATCAAGGGATAAGCATCTCTATAATTTCATTCCTAACATATATCGTAGGAACAACATTTCAAAATAATTGGGTAGTAATACCACCAAATCAAAATAATCTTTTAAACAGGTTATACATATGCTCAATAATAAATTTCACATGCTTTAACAGAAATTGGAAGTAGTAAAATCGATTGAATTACTTAACAAGTTTTTGTAAAATTACGAGTTTTTAAATAAAACATTCTGCTTAAAATTTAAAGTAAAGACATATTCTGAATAAAGGAGTATGGATAGGGAAACTTGCCTTAAGAGTAGAATCTAGACGTGTAACTCAGGGAGATCCAAAGCTAGCTACCCTTCGCGTCTACTAGATCCTATCAGTAAAGAATATAATGTTTAGGTCACTAAAGTTGACATATTAAAAAAATTAAATTATCCTAACCCATAGCATATAAAGTTATACAAATTTAATTGACTCGATTTAATCATAATAATACATGGCAGGTATCAGTTAAAATAATTTAGCTCAACTATAAACAGTTATTTGACTCGAAAAACAATAATTGGTTCAACATTTATAAATGTCTTTAATAAAAAAAATAATTAACAAATATTATCAACGTACTATAATACGTGTCGAATTGGTAGAATAACTTGTAGGAATTTTTTTTTTTAAAATTTTATTAGGGTTGTAAATAAATTTTTATCCCACTCTAAATGAAAATTTTGATTTTTAGGATTAATATCCTAATTTAAAATAATATAAATAATTATTCATAAATTTATTTAAAGTAAAATATTTACTTTAAATAAATAAATAAATTAAATTAAATTTTGAAATTAAATTTAAATAAATTATTATTTAAATAAATTTTTTTTTTCGATTTAAATAATAAATAAATAAATAATAAAATAAATTTTCGAATAACTAAATAATAATATCAATTATTTAAATAATTAAATAATTCGAATTATAATTAAATAATTAAATAAAACTATTTTTCTGATTTTAAGAATTAAATAATTAAATAGTATCTCTAATAGTTGCAGGACTAATCACGTATCTATACAGTTTAAGATCCACACACACAGCTATAATCAATGGCAGAGATACCTCCTCCAACAGGTTCAAGTTCTGAGAAGGCTCAACCTACTACTGTGAGTCGTTATGAGACAATCAGGGTTCCTATTCTCAGGCCAGCAGAGTATTCAATCTGGAAGGTGAAGATGATCATGTTTCTGGAGGCTACAGATCCAGAATATCTTGACATAATTTATGAAGGTCCTCATAAACCTACAAAGCTATCTGTTGCTACTGCTGGTCAAGAAGCTAAAACAGTTCCAAAGGAAAAGAAAGATTTGACTACTGAAGATCTTTCATCTATTGCTAAGGATGCAAAAGTTAGGCATCTACTTCATAGTGCTTTAGACAATGTTATGTCTTATAAAGTGATTAACTACACTACTGCCAAAGAAATTTGGGATGCTCTTGAGGTTAGATGTCAAGGAACTACTGCTATCAAGAAGAATAGAAGGAACATACTCACATAGGAGTATGAGTACTTTGAGGCTAAATCTGAAGAAACCATGACAGAAACATTTGACAGATTCTGTAAACTGCTCAATGATTTGTCATTGGTTAATAAAAAGTATGATCTGGAAGACTCAAATCTCAAATTTCTTCTTGCTTTACCTGAAAAGTGGGATGTGAAGACAACCACCATAAGAAATAACTATGATCTTGCTGATACTGAGATTGATGAAATCTATGGGCTGCTCAAAACTCATGAATTGGAATTGGAGCAGAGAAACAGGAGATCAGGCAAGAAGACAAAGTTTGTTGCTCTTAAGGTTGAAGAAAAACCTTTGAAAAAGAAAGCATCAAGGAAGAAAGCTAAGGGAAAGGCTTTAGTCATACATTCTGAAAGTGAGTCATCAAACTCTGATGTTGATTCAAATACTGATGAATCATCTGACTCTGAGGATGATGAAGAAGAAATGTTGCAAATGGCTGCTTTGATGGTGAAGACGTTCAAGAAGATGGGTTTCAAGAACTTCAAGAAGGGCAAAAGGTTTTCTAAGAAAGATTCAAATTCTGACAGAAAAAGGTTCAGAAAGTCTGAGAGAAAGGATACCAAGTCTGGGAAGAAGGACAAGTCTGAGATTCAATGCTACAAGTGTAAGGAGATGGGTCACTATGCTCCTGAGTGCAAAAAGGGTAAAAATGAAAAAGCACTCTTCAAAAAAGGCAGAGACTGGGCAGACACTTCAGACTCAGATGAGGATGTTAACTATGCTCTCATGGCTTCTATTGAGAATGAATCTGAAGATTCTGAAAACAACGTACCTCTAACTACCTATGCTTATAATACTGATGATATAACTGAATTAAGAATTTATCTTAAGGCTTTCCATATCAGTTATAGGGATCAGACTTTAGAGAATGAAAGAATCAAATCTGAAAATTCTGAACTTAAAGTGAGAAATAAAATTGTTGAAGAAAAACTTGAAAACATGCAACAAGTTCAGAAAGAAAGAGATGATGCTGTTTATCTAGAACAGGATTTGCTAGGAAAATATAAGCAACTTGAATCTGAACTTGAGAAGGCAAATCACATAATTAAAACTTGGACTCATTCTGGAAAAGATATTCAATAGGTTTTTCAGTCAGACACAGTTGGTTTAGGTTACTGTGAGGGAGATTAACTTAGGTTTCAAAACAAAGTCAAAATTAGAACACATCTTCCATCTACAAAATTTGTTCATTGAATAAATGAACCTAAGTCTGAAGCTGAAAAAGAAGCTATTAAGAAAGAATCAGTAAAAACTCGTGTTAAACAGGTTAATATTGGTTCAATGACAGATAAACAACTCAAGCATAAGCTTAAGGAGTTAAAATCTGTCAAGAAACAGAAAGTATCTAGGAAGAATAGAAATGGTAAAGTAGGCATTACTCAAGGTAATTATCCAATGCTTGCTACTTTTGCTCCAAGAAAGACATGTCATAACTGTGGTAGCACTAACCATCTTGCTAGTTTCTGCAGGAAGAACAAAAACATTAATTCTTTACCTTCCAAGTCTGAAGTAAAGAAAGATAATGTTAGAACTAGACCACAGACTTTATGTAAACATTGTGGAAGTAATTGGCATTCTATTTATACTTGCAGGGATTATCATGCTACTTATCATAACTACTATGAACTTAAGCCCAATTTGAAATGGGTTAAGGTTAATTCTGCAAGTGTAAACTCTGATAAAGTTATCTTAAACTCTGATAATGTAAATTCCGCTGCTAGAGCTAACAAAATTAAGAAAACCAAAGGATCCAAGCAAGTCTGGATCCTTAAATCTAATCTTCAGTAATTGTTTGTGATTGTAGGGCGTCAGGGAGAGTATCCTAGTCGTGGACAGTGGATGTTCAGGACATATATTTACAATTAAGCATGAAATCCCTGTTTTCCCCCAAACTTAGACTTAATTGCTCCTAAGCCATCAAGGGAATAACGAAAATTCTAAATATAATCAGGTAATTAAATCTCAAAACATCCAAACAAGCATGACCTCAACCTAGCCCAAAAGTAAACGATGAGACTGTGTAATTAGTTTTGTTTCTGAAACACATAAGTCAATTTCATGGAAATTATAAGTCAACCCTCTATTCATCATTACCACACTCAATTAGACACCTACCTACCAATCAGAATTAGCTCGTTCTAAGGGATCATGAAATATGCATGCCATGAAATGCAACTAATATGAACTCACATGGTATACGAAACAAAAAAAAACCAAATGTCCTATATGAAACAAACATAATTAATACGAACATACATGCATGAATTACTACTAATAATATACAAAGCATGATATCCTACATGAACACATAATACAACAACAACTACTAATCCCTCATACCACCCCCAAACTTAAAATATTCAATGTCCGCATTGAATAGAAGTAAATACGAGGGATAGCAGAAAACATACCTACAAAGCGCTTCACATATCCTTCCCCATCGCAACTCAACATACATGTTTGGCAAAAAACCCCTTTCTGTAGCAATACCCAACTCACAAGAAGCTCCACTAATAATCTCCAAGCAAGATCACACCAAAAATAGCCCAAATTCCCAATACGAATCGAAGAGGTGAACTTGCAATTAATTCCTCTTTAGAATTTTTTTTAGAGATTTAAAGAATTAGAAAAAGAATTGGATTTGTATGTATAGGTGGGTATATATAATGGAATGATAGGATGAATAAAAATTTAAGTGTGTAGGAGAGATTTGGAGAGGTTAGGATTTGATGTAGGATAGAAAAAGGATTTAATAATTTAGAGAAAAAGAATTAGAATAGATATAGGATTAGAGATTTGAATAGAAGATGGGGGATTGTTATGAAATTAGGAATAGGTTAGGGATGAAAGAATAGGAGTAGAAAAGAATTGGGGTTGAAAGAAATTTTTTTTTATTTTTTTATATAAACAGCTGAAAAAAATCTGCACTAACCAGCTGTCACGCAGGCGCAACCTGCGTCACGCAGGCGCAGCCTGCGCAACAGCCAGTAACGCAAGCGCAGCCTGCGCGATATACAGACACGCAGGTGCAGCCTGCGCGATACAGGCGCAGCCTGCGTGAGAAACACTGTTCATTTTTTTTTTTTGAACTACAACACTGAATTTTTTTTTTTTTACACTAATGCGTGGGTTGCCTCCCACGAAGCGCTCCTTTAACATCAATAGCTTGACGTTACTTCCTCAACTAGTGGCTGTTTCAAAAGAATAACTGAACCGTCCTCAACAGATAGACCATTTATACGAACGTTGACCTCTTGTTTGCTTGCTTTCCACAAATCTCTCCCGTCAGACTTCAACCTAATTTTACCACCCAACGGCCTAATCTTCTTCTTTTTCTTCTTCACACCTCTAAGGTGCTTCTCCAACTCGAACGGCTGAACAAAACTTTCTTCTTCCTTATCATCGGCTTTCCACCTTCGCAACACGTTATCATGCCCCTCTTCAAAAATCACTAACTCATTATTCAAAAGGACATACCTCAAATGTGGTGGAAGTTTCCTAAGCTTAACATTCGAAAGATCTCGAATTGAAGAACTGTCAATGGAATCACTGATGTGATGCTTTAGCACGTGTGTGTCCGACTTTTCGCTCAACAACTGATCAAAGTTCTTTCTCTGACCCGTATCAACTATTTCCACAATGCAACACTCTTCATCCTCTGTCGGAAATTTCATGGCTTTGAAAACATTAAAGGTGACATTCTGATCTTGCACCCTTATTGGAAGCTCTCCTTTTTGCACATCAATAAAAGTATGGCCTGTAGCTAGAAAAGGCCTTCCCAAGATTATGGGAATCTTTTCGTCTTCTTCAAAATCCAAGATAACAAAATCAGCTAGGAAGATAAGTTTATCAACTTTCACCAAAACGTCCTCCATTATGCCCCTAGGATATTTGATTGATCGATCAGCCAACTGCAAAGAGATATTGGTTGGCTTTGGCTCCGGCAGACCAAGTTGCTTGAACACAGATAAAGGCATGAGATTGATGCTAGCTCCCAAGTCACACAAGGACTTGCTAAAAGAAAGATTGCCAATAGTGCAAGGGATGGTGAAACTTCCCGGATCCTTAAGTTTGGGCGGCAACTTCTGCTGCAGAACTGCACTACACTCCTCCGTTAATGCCACTATTTCAAATTCTTCCAACCTTCTCTTTCGTGACAAAATATCCTTCATGAAATTTGCATAACTCGGCATCTGCTCCAATGCTTCAACAAAAGGAATGTTAATGGACAATTTCTTGAAGACATCCATAAACTTCTGAAACTGTTTCTCTTGACTTTTCTGCAAGCGTCCAGGATATGGAGGAGAAGGATAGATCTGATTATTCTTCGAAGATTGCTCCGGAGTAAACTTTTCAACAGGTTTCTTGCTCTTCTCACCATCAAACTGATCAACCACTAAATCAGATTTCTCAATTTCTGGCCCTGCAGATTTTTCAACCTGCTGATTCTGAACATATTCATCTTCCTTAGCTGCTGATTTAGGATCCCTCGTGACTTTTCCAGATCTCAAAGAAACTGCATTGACCTGTTCTTTGCTTTCCCTTCTGCCTAGATTAACCTCCGTATCACTAGGAAGAGTTCCTTGTTGCCTACTAAGTAAAGCACTAACAATCTGTCCTATCTGGTTTTCCAAGACCTTTTGAGAAGCTTGCAGGTTCTTCACCATCATCCTCAAATCATCCATTTCTGAGTTTTCATTAGATGATTGCCCCGCATGAGCCTGGGGCTGTTGCTGCTGAAATCCAGGAGGTTGATATGGTGCCCTTGGAGCATAAGGCTGTTGATAGCCTTGATTGAATGGCTTCGCTTGCTGTCCTTGAAACTACTGCTGATAAGATTGCTGAACACCTTGATCATTGCTCCAGCTGAAATTGGGATGATTCCTGTTGCTTGGATGATAAGTGGCTGAAACTGGTGCAGTAGGTCTCTGAAAATTACTCACGAACTGTGCTGATTTAGAAGAGATAGCACACTGATTCGTCTCATGTGCGCCCGCACATAGCTCACAAATACTAGCAACCTGCTGAATCCCATGATTTGCTAAAGAATCTATCTTCCTATTCATTGCCTCTAGCTGAGACTGCATTAACATCAAGAACACCTGCTACCTTGCCTTGAGAAAGCCTCTGGGTTGGATTTTGATATTCATTAGCAGCCATCGTCTCAATAAGATCATAAGCCTCCTCATAGCTCTTAGCCCACAGAGCTCCACCTGATGCTGCATCTAGCAAAGGTCTAGACTGTGCTCCCAACCCATCGTAGAAACCATTAATGACCATCCAATCAGGCATGCCATGATGTGGACACCTACGAAGCATCTCCTTGTAACGTTCCCAAGCCTCACACAAAGACTCTCCAGATTGCTGCTGAAACTGAGTTAGCTAGTTCCTTATTCCTGCAGTTTTCGCCATAGGGAAGAATTTAGTAAGAAACTTCTGAGCAAGGTCCTCCCATGTAGTAATGGAACAGCTGGTAGAGAGTGTAACCAACCCTTAGCCTTATCCCTTAAAGAGAATGGGAAAAGCCTCAACTTGATAGCATCCTCCGACACACCATTAAATTTGAAAGTGTCGCAGATCTCGATAAAGTCCCGGATGTGCATGTGAGGATCCTCTGTCGAAGCACACCCAAACTGAACCGAATTCTGTACCATCTGAATTGTGCTCGACTTGATCTCAAAGTTGTTCGCTGCAATAGCTGGCCTGACAATACTAGATTGTATATCATTGATCTTTGGCTGCGAATAGTCCTTCAAAGCCTTGACTGCTGCTGGTAAGTCTGCCATCTCTTTTACTGCTGCAAGTTCTTCTTCTGCCAGTTTACGAGTTTGCAAACGTGTTCGCATACACGTTCAAGTACCTGAAAACACCACGAAACAAACAAACTAAATAAGAAATCCGAGTCAGTGAACGCTAACGACCACTGATGACAAGCACATAAACTAAATTAAACACCGATGATCCCCGGCAGTGGCACCAAAAACTTGTTAACAATATCACGCAAGCGTACGTGGTCACAAGTAATATATAAGGTTAAGTCCAAAGTCGTTCCCACAGGGATCAGGTTATGGTTCTTTTCAGCTAATGTGCCTTTTCAACAATGTATGATCTTAATTCACTGCCAAGACAATTAATAAATTGAGGTTTTAATTAACTAAATTAAGCTAAAATGCAAAGTAAGAACTAATTAACTAATGAGAATTAAATCTGAATTACTTATAAGAATAAAAACATGGAATCCTAACTTCATTATCTACTTCATTTAGAGTAGCAGCCTTTAATCAATACATGTGATGGTTTTGATATCTGATCGGATAACACGAAACAATTAAAAGCTACCTCTCGGTATACTAATACCAAACTACGCATGCATCCACAAAAGAGATAGAAGATGGGTAGACACCAAATATGTTTAGACCCTATATCTCTATAGAAAACATAAAGGTTTAAGCACAAGTTATCCACATAGATCACATATGGCAGCATAATATCTCTATTTACGCCATAAATCATGATGTTAAAACATTAACCTATCCTACGCTAGCATGGCAAGTTCTAAATCTCAAGATTCACTCTCGTTTCGCAAGAGATTAACAAATTAGATGTTCGCGACGCATCTAAATACATGAAACACAACCATACGAGGATATCAAGAATTCACCACACATAAATCTTTAAAGCATACAAACTACTAAGCTACATAGATAAATCCGTTAGAATCACATGACAACGATTAGCTCATAATTGAACCGTTCATCGTCATGGGATTTGATGAAAACATGATATAAAACAAGATATGAATAAAAGAAGTAATTATATTAATAAACAAAGATTTAAGAAAACAAATCTAGAATCCAGAATAACACAAAAGATGAAGTAGATCTAGATTCGTTGCTTGTCACGAGCGTTGAATCCTTCTCTCCTTTTCTCCCTTGCAGATCTAAGCTATGTTACAAATAATAATCCCCTAATTACAATGCTAAGATGTGTTTAAATAGGCTCTAGATTTCTTGCCCAGCAGGAAATTACCTTCTATTACAATTAGAATTCGATTAAGGTACTAAAACCTGCCCAAAATATAATTAGAATTAGAAAAAGGGCAAAACAGTAATCTTCAGCCTTGCTCCACAAAGAACACGTGCGCGATTTTATTCAGCACGTCCCCTGTACCTGCTATCTCTCCCAGGTTGTAGAAAATCTCTCAAGCTTCGCGTGAGTTGTAAGATCGCTGAAAACGGACTTCTAGAACTCCAGATATGGCCAAAACAGTGTAGACTGCGCAACCTTCCCGGAAAATCCGAATTTTAATCAATTAATCCTCCAAACACGATAGAAGCATCCACCATAATCGACATTCTTACAACTCTACACAACTAAGCAAAACACATCAAAACTACAACAAACTTGAGACCAATACAATCAATTTAAGCCGATATGGAACGCTCCAAGTGGATATAAAATCCACTTATCAACACATGACTGGAAATAAAGCCCTGCTATCAGAATATGTGGAGAAGGCTGGCCCAAAAGTTTTCTATGGAGATGGCAACATAGGACGTACTCTGAGATATGGCAATATCAATCTTGGAAGTGTCATCATCACAAATGTAGCTCTGGTTCCAGGACTCAAGCATGATCTGCTATCTGTGAGTCAAATCTGTGACAGAGGATTTCATGTAGATTTTCAGCCTAAATACTGTGAAATCATCAGTAAATCTACAGGGAAAGTTGTTCTAGTTGGACACAGGCACAATAATATCTATGAAGCAAAGTTATTGGCAAACTCTGATGGAAAAGCTGTGTGCCTGTCCACAAGAATGTCTAGTGAAGAGAGTTGGAAGTGGCATAAGAAACTCTCTCATCTTAATCTGAACAACATTAATGAGTTGATAAGAAAGGATCTTGTAAGAGGACTTCCAAAGTCCTTATTAAATGTTGATGGCCTGTGTGATTCCTGTCAAAAGGCCAAACAAAGGAAGTCATCTTTCAAGAGCAAGTCTGAATCTTCAATTGTTGATCCTTATCATCTTCTACATGTTGATCTCTTTGGACCAGTGAATGTCTTGTCAATTGGAAGAAAGAAATATGCTCTAGTCATTGTTGATGAACACACCAGATACACATGGGTGTATTTTCTAGCAAAGAAGGATGAAACTGTATTAACTCTGATGGAGCATGTAAAGCTACTGGACAAAGGATCAAAACACAAAATCAAAATAATCAGGAGTGATAATGGAACTGAATTCAGGAATGCAACAATGGAAGAATTCTGCAAGAACAGAGGCTTGAAGCAAGAGTTTTCTGCACCTGGTACACCACAGCAAAATGGTGTAGTTGAGAGGAAGAATAGAACCTTGATAGAAGCTGCCAGAACTATGCTTGATGAAGCAAAATTGCCAACCTATTTCTGGGCAGAAGCAGTTCAAACAGCCTATTTTACTCAAAATGCCACACTGATCAACAAGCATGGAAAAACACCATATGAGATGGTAAGGGAAAAGAATCCAAACCTGAAGTATTTTCATATTTTTGGGTGCAAATGCTTTGTGTTGAAAACTCACCCTGAACAGTTGACTAAATTTGAGTTAAAAGTTGATGAAGGAATTTTTGTTGGCTATCCACTGTCAACTAAGGTATTCAGAGTTTATAATCTGAGAACTAAGGTGATCATGGAGTCAATTCATGTGTCATTTGATGACAAGAAAATAACTAGACTTGAAGATGTAGATGAACATGATCAACTGCACTTTGAAAATGAAGACTTAATCTCTGATGAAGTAAACTCTGATGAAACTGATCTGACAAAATCTGTTGAAGCATACTCTGAACCTCTACTGGTAAACACTGAAGAAACTTCTCAGCCAGAACAAAGGGGAGAACCAGTTGAGGGGGAGCATGATCAAAATGATGACTCAAATTCTGATAGTGAGTCAACTGAAAAATCTGGATCAAACTCTGATGACTCAAACTCTGAAAGTGCAAAATCTGACGTACAGTTCAAACTTTGAGCAGTCAAATTTAGGGGGAGCCTCAGAAAATGAAGAAAAACAACAAGAAAATCAGGAGAACATGGATCAAGGGGGAGGATCAAATACTGATAGAAGCAATTTACCTTCTGCTAGGAAATGGACAAAATCTCATACACCTGATTTAATTATTGGAGATCCCGATGCAACATTAAGGACAAGGAGTGCTACAACAAATGAATGTCTGTTTCATGCATCCTTGTCTAAGAATGAACCAAAGAAGGTAGAAGAAGCTCTTCAAGATGCTGATTGGATAACAGCAATGCAGGAGGAGTTAATTGAATTTTAGAGGAATGAAGTATGGACCCTTGTACCTAGACCAAAGAATAGATCTGTTGTTGGTACTAGATGGGTTTTCATAAACAAAACTGATAGTGAGGGAGTTGTTACAGGGAACAAGGCAAGACTTGTGGCAAAAGGCTATTCACAGCATGAAGGAATAGATTATGATGAAACTTTTGCTCCAGTTGCAAGATTGGAGGCAATAAGAATTTTTCTAGCTTATGCCTCTCACAAGAAATTCAAGGTATTTCAGATGGATGTGAAAAGTGCTTTTCTGAGTGGGAAGCTTGAAGAAGAAGTGTTTGTTGAACAACCACCAGGTTTTGTGGACCCAAAATATCCAGACTATGTCTACAGGATGGATAAGGCACTCTATGGACTTAAGCAGGCACCAAGAGCATGGTATGAAACTCTGGCTCAATTTCTTTTAGAAAGTGGGTTCAACAGAGGTACAATTGATGAAACACTGTTCTATTTTAACTATGGTGATGACTTGCTTTTAGTTCAGATATATGTTGATGACATAATTTTTGGGTCTACTAATGATAAACTCTGTAAAAAGTTTGCCAAGCTCATGCAGTCAAGGTATCAAATGAGCATGATGGGAGAGCTTAGTTATTTTCTAGGCCTACAGGTGAAGCAAACAGATGATGGAATTTTCATAAATCAAGCAAAATATACCAGAAATCTTCTCAAGAAATTTGGTATGCTTGACTGCTCATCTGCATCAACTCCCATGGCAACAGCAACAAAGTTGGACAAAGACACAGGAGCTTCAGTTGATATGACAAACTACAGAGGCATGATAGGGTCTCTTCTTTATCTAACAGCTAGCAGGCCTGATATCATCTATGCAACTTGTCTCTGTGCAAGGTTTCAGGCAGACCCCAGAGAACCACATCTAACAGCTATGAAGAGGATTTTTAAGTATCTCAAGGGGACCATAACCTTAGGTCTGTGGTATCCAAGAGAATCAGATTTCAAGCTACTTGGTTACTCTGATGCAGATTTTGCAGGCTGCAAGATAGACAGAAAAAGCACCAGTGGAAGTTTTCAATTTCTGGGTGATAGACTAGTTTCTTGGTACAGCAAGAAACAGAAATCAATTTCTACATCTACAGCTGAAGCAGAGTATATTGCTGCTGGTAGCTGTTGTGCACAGATTCTTTGGATGAAGAATCAATTCCTGGATTATGGATTGAGGTACAGTAAAATACCTATTTACTGTGATAATCAAAGTGCTATTGCTATGGTTATAACCATCCAAAGCAGACAATATCATACTATTGTGGAGTTGAGGACCTTCATAAATTCTGTCAAGATATTCTGGATCTGTAGCCTCCAGAAACATGATCATCTTCACCTTCCAGATTGAATACTCTACTGGCCTGAGAATAGGAACCCTGATTGTCTCATAACGACTCACAGTAGTAGGTTGAGCCTTCTCAGAACTTGAACCTGTTGGAGGAGGTATCTCTGCCATTGATTATAGCTGTGTGTGTGGATCTTAAACTATATAGAGTAACAAATTGGCTCTGATACCAATTGTTAGGCCGAATACACAATTATAATCAATATCGTATGAGAGATTAACAATTAAAATACGCGTTTAAACAATAAAAAACTGTTTGGAATTAATAACTCCTCTCTCAGTGATGTAAAATATCATAGAGAGATGCTTAGGTTACAATGAATAATGTCTCACAATAATCGATACCCTTCTAGGGTTAACCTAACTGTATTTATAAGATATACAGCTGCTATAAAATCGTAAATTGATACTCCTATAAATTAGCTATACAATTGATATCAATCACGATTGCTACTCGTCTCCTTAGTCAACTCAATCTCTTTGACAGCTATCCAATCTTTAAAGATATTGCTTCCTTAAATAATCTTCAATCACTGTTGACCAGTAGACGCTGCCTCCAGACAGAGTTTAACAAACTCTGTCGAGCTTCCAATTGACAAGACATTCACTGGTCCAAAGAGATCAACATGTAGAAGATGATAAGGATCAACAATTGAAGATTCAGACTTGCTCTTGAAAGATGACTTCCTTTGTTTGGCCTTTTGACAGGAATCACATAGGCCATCAACATTTAATAAGGACTTTGGAAGTCCTCTTACAAGATCCTTTCTTATCAACTCATTAATGTTGTTCAGATTAAGATGAGAGAGTTTCTTATGCCACTTCCAACTCTCTTCACTAGACATTCTTGTGGACAGGCACACAGCTTTTCCATCAGAGTTTTCCAATAACTTTGCTTCATAGATATTATTGTGCCTGTGTCCAACTAGAACAACTTTCCCTGTAGATTTACTGATGATTTCAGAGTATTCAGGCTGAAAATCTACTTGAAATCCTCTGTCACAGATTTGACTCAAAGATAGCATATCATGCTTGAGTCTTGGAACCAGAGCTACATTTGTGATGATGACACTTCCAAGATTGATATTGCCATATCCCAGAGTACGTCCTATGTTGCCATCTCCATAGGAAACTTTTGGGCCAGCCTTCTCCACATACTCTGATAGCAGGGCTTTATTTCCAGTCATGTGTCCTAAACATCCACTGTCCACGACTATGATACTCTCCCTGACGCCCTGTAATCACAAACAATTACTGAAGATTAGATTTAAGGATCCAGACTTGCTTGGATCCTTTGGCATTCTTAATTTTGTTAGCTCTAGCAGCGGAATTTACATTATCAGAGTTTAAGCTAACTTTATCAGAGTTTACACTTGCAGAATTAACCTTAACCTATTTCAAATTGGGCTTAAGTTCATAGTAGTTATGATAAGTAGCATGATAATCCCTGCAAGTATAAATAGAATGCCAAGTACTTCCACAATGTTTACATAAAGTCTGTGGTCTAGTTCGAACATTATCTTTCTTTACTTCAGACTTGGAAGGTAAAGAATTAATGTTTTTGTTCTTCCTGCAGAAACTAACAAGATGGTTAGTGCTACTACAGTTATGACATGTCTTTCTTGGAGCAAAAGTAGCAACCATTGGATAATTACCTTGAGTAATGCCTACTTTACCATTTCTATTATTCCTAGATACTTTCTGTTTCTTGACAGATTTTAACTCCTTAAGCTTATGCTTGAGTTGTTTATCTGTCATTGAACCAATATTAACCTATTTAACACTAGTTTTTACTGATTCTTTCATAACAGCTTCTTTTTCAGCTTCAGACTTAGGTTCATTTATTCCATGAACAAATTTTGTAGATGGAAGATGTGTTCTATTTTTGACTTTGTTTTGAAACCTAAGTTCATCTCCCTCACAGTAACCTAAACCAACTGTGTCTGACTGAAAAACCTCTTGAGTATCTTTTCCAGAATGAGTCCAAGTTTTAATTATGTGATTTGCCTTCTCTAGTTCAGATTCAAGTTGCTTATATTTTCCTAGCAAATCTTGTTCTAGATAAACAGCATCATCTCTTCCTTTCTGAACTTGTTGCATGTTTTCAAGTTTTTCTTCAACAATTTTATTTTTCACTTTAAGTTCAGAATTTTCAGATTTGATTCTTTCATTCTCTAAAGTCTGATCCCTATAACTGATATGCAAAGCCTTAAGATAAATTCTTAATTCAGTTATATCATCAGTATTATAAGCATAGGTTATTAGAGGTACCTTGTTTTCAGAATCTTCAGATTCATTCTCAATAGAAGCCATGAGAGCATAGTTAACATCCTCATCTGAGTCTGAAGTGTCTGCCCAGTCTTTGCCTTTTATGAAGAGTGCTTTTTCGGTTTTACCCTTTTTGCACTCAGGAGCATAGTGACCCATCTCCGTACACTTGTAGCATTGAATCTTGGACTTGTCCTTCTTCCCAGACTTGGTATCCTTTCTCTCAGACTTTCTAAACCTTTTTCTGTCAGAATTTGAATCTTTCTTAGAAAACCTTTTGCCCTTCTTGAAGTTCTTGAAACCCATCTTCTTGAAGGTCTTCACCATCAAAGCAGCCATTTGCAACATTTCTTCTTCATCATCCTCAGAGTCAGATGATTCATCAGTCTTTGAATCAACATCAGAGTTTGATGACTCACTTTCAGAATGTATGACTAAAGCGTTTCCCTTAGCTTTCTTCCTTGATGCTTTCTTCTTCAAGGGTTTTTCTTCAACCTTAAGAGCAACAGACTTTGTCTTCTTGCCTGATCTCCTGTTTCTCTGCTCCAATTCCAATTCATGAGTTTTGAGCAGCCCATAGATTTCATCAATCTCAGTATCAGCAAGATCAGAGTTATCTCTTATGGTGGTTGTCTTCACATCCCACTTTTCAGGTAAAGCAAGAAGAAATTTGAGATTTGAGTCTTCCAGATCATACTCTTTATTAACCAATGACAAATCATTGAGCAGTTTACAGAATCTGTCAAATGTTTCTGTCATGGTTTCTTCAGATTTAGCCTCAAAGTGCTCATACTCCTGTGTGAGTATGTTCCTTCTATTCTTCTTGATAGCAACAGTTCCTTGACATCTAACCTCAAGAGCATCTCAAATTTCTTTGGCGGTAGTGCAGTTAATCACTTTATTAGACATAACATTGTCTAAAGCACTATGAAGTAGATGCCTAACTTTTGCATCCTTAGCAAAAGATGAAAGATCTTCAAGAGTCAAATCTTTCTTTTCCTTTGGAACTGTTTTAGCTTCTTGACCAGCAGTAGCAACAGATAGCTTTGTAGGTTTATGAGGACCTTCATAAATTCTGTCAAGATATTCTGAATCTGTAGCCTCCAGAAACATGATCATCTTCACCTTCCAGATTGAATACTCTACTAGCCTGAGAATAGGAACCCTGATTGTCTCATAACGACTCACAGTAGTAGGTTGAGCCTTCTCAGAACTTGAACTTGTTGGAGGAGGTATCTCTGCCATTGATTATAGCTGTGTGTGTGGATCTTAAACTGTATAGATATGTTATTACTCCTGCAACTGTTAGAGATACTATAGGTTTCGACACTCACACTTCATACACTGTTGCTGGTGAGAATCAATTGAAGGAGATGTTGCTGCAGCTGAGATTTTCTGGTTCATTAGACAAGATTGGTAATGTAAAAAGGCCAGGGCTCAGGAAAGAATGGAGTTTCTTCTTTGATTGCATCACAAGAGCCTTTGGCAAGAAAGTCACCAACTGGGATGCCATTCCTACTGACAGTCTTCAAATTGGGTATTCTCTTCTCTATGGAAGTAATTTCGATTTTGGTAGACTTGTCCTAATGAATTTAGGTGATAGGCTGTCAGAGTCTAGTACTGTCTATTTTGCTAGATTTTGTCAATTATTATTCACTGCCTGTGTTTCTAGTGTTGAGATTGCTGAGAATGACACCATATTAGCCTTTAAGGTTAATAAAAGGATATTCTCTGATCTAACCAACAAAGATGCTAACAAGGAGCAATTACCTGATTTGGTGTTGCCACTTGCAATTCAAAACTTTCTACACCAACCTCAAGAAACTCCACAGTCTCCACAACCTCAAGAACCTCTACAGCCTAACCTTGAACCTACAAACTCTGAACCTCACCCAACTCTAAACACTGAATCTATACAACCAACTTCAAACATTGAACCTCAAACTCAAACCACTGAACCTCCAACACTAAACTCTGAAACACATACCCAACCTCAATCTTCACCTCAACCTGAACAACAACCATATATTACCCAACCCAAACCAAAATATGGAGGTAAAAGAAAACACACAACAGCAAATACATAGCATCGATTGGCTAAAGCAAAAAGAGATTCTGCTAAAGTTCAAAAGGAGTCTGCTAGACCTAAAAGGGCTAGAAAGGAAAGGGCAAACAGACCTCCATCACCTTCTGTCTTAGCTGATTCTACTGAAGAAGAGACAGTTAAAGTGCCTCAAGCTAAAAGAAGAAGATTAATTCTTGATGATTCTGATGAAGAAATCAACATTGAAGCTCCAGAGGTGATTTCCAAGGAACTACCTAATGTTGAGATAAATACTGCAGAAGAAGCTGCCAATACAACTGACAATGTACAAATGGATGAGGACAACAGAGAAGATTTTACTGCTATGGATGATTTTGATGAAACTTTCATACCATTCTCTGATCACATTAATGTTCCTCTCTCACCTGTTATTGCAAACTCTGAAGAAACTGGCGCAGCTGATCAGCCAACTGTAGTACTCGATGAAACAGTGGCATCACACACTGAGCTATTCTCTGATGCTCACCAGGTTCCTGAACAAGGTGAAGAGGTTGAACAAGTTCAAGTTCCACAGTCTGTTGATGCTAGAGACACAACTGCAGAGATTGTTGCTGAAATAGCAGTGAATGTTACTGAAACTGAAGAGCTTGTTGCAGAGAATGTTAAAGTGCATACTAATCAAGTTGAAGATGCAGGTGTTGATGTTGAAGATGAAGGCAGTGCAGAATCAAACTCTTCTCAGAGTATACCAGTTCAAACTGATGCTAAGCACACACCTTTTTCTAAACCTTCAGAATAACATGATATTGAAGCTGAGCACTTTGCCAAGAATTCAAGGGATTGGTATAAGTCAGACTGTATTTTTCCTGTTGAAAGAGCAGTTAAATCTGTTCATCAATCTGCTACCAAGATCTCAAATCCTGATATTATCTCAAGTCTGCAAGCAACCATTGTTCAAGTCAAGACTCTGAATGAAAGATTTGATGAGTCTCAAAAATCAATTAATGAACTAAGAGCTGATGTTGTTGCTAGAGATATGACTATGCAGAGGGATAATCAAATAAAGTTCAAGACCCTAAAACTCAAGAAACTCTATTTTAGAGACTGGGTCAAGTTGAACAGAATCAGACTATCTTGTCTGGAAAGATTGACTCTATTGCTAACTCCTTGGAACTGATTACTTCTATTTTGATTCCTGATGATGTCAAAAAGGGGGAGAGAGTTGCTAAGTCTAAGTGCAGGCAATCTCAAACTCTGACTAAAGAGGATGAAGATACTGAAGATGGAGGAGCAGGAGCAAAGGACAAAGGGAAGAAAATACTAAGAGCTGATCAAAGTCTGAAACTTAGCAAGTCTTCCAAGTCAAAGTCTGTTAGAATATACACTAATACTCAGGGTACTTCAAACACCAAGAGGTTATTATTCACTGAAAATCCACTAACTGATGAGGAATTGGCTACTAAGTTATTTCTTGAAGAAAATGAAGAGGGAGTTACTATTGAAGATATTAAAGCTGAAGAAAAGAACTTACAAGAACAACATCAGAAAGCTTTAAAGTCTGGAAAGTTTAAAAAGAAAGAAAAAGCTCCTAGGCCTGTTCTTGAAGGCATTGTGATTAAAGAAAATGTTGGTGCTGATCAAAGATCATAATTATCTAAGAAACCAACAGAAGTTGAAGCTAGACTCAAGTTAAAAGGCATTGCTATAGAAGGAGAAGACTCAAAGAAGAAGAATACAACCTCTGTTTTACACAAGTTGTACAGAGACCTTTATCTACTCAGATGCAAATGGTTTTTGGGAAACCAACTCTTCATGATCCATTTCTGATGACTGGAGGTACTACTACTGATTTTCTGCATGGTAGAGCTTTAACAGGAAAACAAGTTCGAGATAAATCTAGATTGGGTTCACATAAAGAAGTTAGAATGAAAACTGGTCCTAGAGATCCTTCATCACTGGCTGTTCCAGGTCTTGGTGTTACTCAGGAGAGTTTAGACAGACTGGAGTCAGTACAGTTGATTCATCAAAGAAGCTTGGATAAAGACTTTCTACTGTATTTCATGGAAGATGGTACTGTATATAAAATTGGTGAGTATGATCTTGATTTGAAGCTATGGGAGGAATTAGAATATGTTCTATATCTTTTCAAGGTGAAAAATCGAAGGACTCAACAAGCTGCAAATGTGCTAAGAAATAAAATGCTACATAATTTGGCAGTCAGAGGGATGAAATACAAAAGTCAATATGTCCCAAAATACAGAGATTATCATGGGAATATTGTTGAGATGAAGAAGGGTAGTGCTAAATTGAAGACAGACCTGGGTATAACAGTTCTTGATTTTAACTCAGAGTCAACTAAAGCACAGTTCATTAGACTGGGGAATGAGATGAGGAGAAACAAAATCTATGATCTAAGGTCTGCTATTTATCAAACTGGTGAAGATGATCCTAAGCTAAAGGAGATCAAGGAGGTTATGCAGACAGAGCTTAAGAATGCTGAAAGAAGATTACTTATTGACTACCTTAGAACAACACCAGATGTTGAGGAGATTAAGGATTAAAACTCTGTAAGAATTTTCTTGTTTTCTATAGATTTTGTTAAGTAGAAGTTAAAACTCTGTTTGTATATTCAACACTGTATTTATTTATTTGTTTTGACATCATCAATTATTGTTAAACTTGTGCATTTTTGCTAATGAACAAGTTGGGGGAGATTGCAAGAAATAATTGATGTGAATATTAATCATTGTTTAAGTGTTACAGTGATAAATCAGAGTTTAGGTGGAAGCAGTCAGAGTTTAGTTAAACGCTGATAGATGGAAGCTCGAAAGAGTTTGTTAAACTCTATCTGGAGGCAGCGTCTACTGGTCAACAATGATTGAAGATTATTTAAGGAAGCAATATCTTTGAAGATTGGATAGTTGTCAAAGAGATTGAGTTGACTAAGGAGACGAGTAGCAATCGTAATTGATATCAATTGTATAGCTAATTTATAGGAGTATTAATTATCTATTGTATAGCAGTTGTATATCTTATAAATACAGTTAGGTTAACCCTAGAAGGGTATCGATTATTGTGAGACATTATTCATTGTAACCTAAGCAGCTCTCTGTGATATTTTACATCACTAAGAGAGGAGTTATTAATTCCAAACAGTTTTTGATTGTTTGAACGCGTATTTTAATTGTTAATCTCTCATACGATATTGATTATAATTGTGTATTCGGCCTAACATGATGTATCAAAATTCAAAATCACATAATTTTTACATGCAACATTCTTAGATGCTAACTTCATACTTTAGAAGCAATACCTGTGACAAGATAAAAGCATCAGAGCAATTAACAATCTCATCCCAAAATCATGGAGGAAATGAAGGTGCCACAAATGACATAACTCTCTGCAACACATCAAAGTACGCAACACTTGCATACATACAGGCACAACTATATTTACATTTTAATGCTGTATGGGTGAAAATGTTGTACACAAGTAAACAATAGTCTGTTTATGTCCGAGTAAGATATAATCCTTATCAGGAGAAATCACGAGTCATAAAGTTTCCACATCTATACATAGAGGCACCTGCACGGCTACAACAGTAAGAGTAACAGAGCATTACTCTGGGTATCTTCCTATATGGAATTGATTTAGACTCGCCGTTATATATTCTGTGCAGAAGAGGAGTAAAGATCTCCCAGGCCACCTGATGTATTATAAAAAGAAAATTAATTATAATATCTGAGTGCACCAGATGTTTCGTATGCAGATCAAAAGATTCAGTTGCATGTGTACCTTCAGTTCATCTCTGCGAACAAAATGCTGTTGATCACCCCTAATCCTACAGGAAGCATATAAATATATCTTTAACTTGGCACACTTAAATAGATTCGGTGATTTCATTTTGCCGTAATTCTGCTTTTTCTGAAGGGTTACTGATATTGGTGAGTATGCAAATATCAATTTGCAGAATTGTTATGGTAGTCCAACTTTTGTATTGATTAAGAATATATGCGTTAGTCACATGATCATACTTGGCGTGGCTTGTATTGCTGAATCTTAGTTAATAAGAGATAAACAAAGCATGTTGCAGAAAAGAAGAACAGAATGTAGTGTTACTGTTTAATAAAAAGATGGAAACATACGTATCAAGAATCAGACGTTCATAAGCCTCTGGAATGGTGATGTTCTGATAATGTTGCGCGTATGACAAGTCCATCTCACTCTAAATAGTTGACATCTTAAGTCCGGGCTACTTTACCTACAGTAAGAAAAAACCAACTTTAGAAACTAGCACATGGTCGGATTGTTTGGCTTATATATCTATCCCAATACTGTAAATCACAAATGAAAACTCTGCGGTAAAAAGTAAGTAACATAGTAATATAATTGTCAAGCAATTTTAGGCAGCTTAAAGCTAACAACTTTAAAATGTTTAACACTAATTCAAACTCCATGATAATACTTAGCTAATAAAATAAATAAGCTCAGAAACTAGATTCTCTAACATTCTTAAAACGTGTAAACAAAGGGCAGTCACATTCTGTGAGCTTCATGTACATGGCCTCTGAAGGTTGTAGGCGTATAACAAATTCATTCCTTCCTTGCTTATGACCTGCATAGTAGGGTAGTTGACTTTAGATTCCAGAAATTTCTTTTTGAAACAAATAACTCATCAGACAGAACTAGAGATATTATGACGGATGCACTCGTGCACCTAGCTCTAGTAAATGTTCGAGCTATTTTCGCAGTTGCTCTGTTATAGAGTTGAAACACTGAAGAACCTGTCTACAAGTAAGACTAACCTTTGATTTTTCTTTGTTTAACATTTAATTTGAAATTACAAGAAATTCTAATTGAGATGCAATGGTGTTAAAGGTTATCTTATAGCAAGTACATGAGCATGAGGTCAAACTAATTCTTTTTCTCTAACAGAAATATGTAATTCTAACTGGGGTGGTGAAAATTGTAGTTTATCCAACATAACATGTACTATCAATAATTCTAGATTCTCGGGATTCATGGTATGTTTGTAATAGTTCTGTCCATCTGCCTATTTTGTCATTAACAAAATAGTATTCAAAAGAAAAGATACGCTCAAAAGTGTTAGCTGTTGCTCTTAAGGAAAAGTAACATATCTCATTTGCACATAATACAGGAAGATAAACTTACTACAATTAACATCAACCTTTCCTCCAACATACTACAGGAAGATAATACAAAGCTGCAAATACAACGAGCATGTGACTTTGCATAGTAACACCCAAATTATTACTCCATGTCATTTAATTAACATAATCAAGTGTATTCGATATATTTATCATAAATGTCCTTGTTATATGCATAGATAAGGCACTGAAAATTTCCCCAAAAAATAAACATTAAATTCTACTTATTTAATCGAAAATCGTACATGTATAATCGAAAATTTCAACAAGCATACATACATATATCTTAAATCATACATATACATACATACGTATGTAATAATCGAACATAATTGAAAGTTACCTCTCATCGAAACTCAAATTGAAACCCTAATTAAATAAAAGTTCCAATCAATTTTGGGGTTTTGGGATCTGACTGTCTTATAATCGAAGCTTTGCCTGTGAGAGGAGTGAGAGAAAGGTGAGAGAGAGAGTGAGAGAGAGAGAGAGAGAGAGAGACGAGATGAGAGAGGGGTGAGGTAGAGAGTGGTGAGGTGGAGAGAGAGGATCGGTAGAGAGGGTGGTGAGGTCGAGAGAGAGAGTGTGGTCGAGAGAGATAAGATGTGTTTTTGGGGATTGTATTTTTGTTTTAATTTTATGTAAGAAATATTTTGGTACGCGGCTTTTATCCCGCCCAGCAAAAAAATAAAGTTCCCGCCTACAATTTTAGACAAGTTGTGTATCATCTATTGTAACGTTTTGGACAAAGTATTGCAGTTGTTCTAAAATTTCAAAATGATCCTTTTGCTTGCAACACTTTTCGTATGTTTTGCCACATTTTTAAAAATGTTGCAATAGACTACCAAGTTTTGTGTCTATTGTAACACTTTGTGTAACACAAATACATATTGGTGTTGCAATAGGCCATATTTGGTGTAGTTAAATAAAAAATGAAATAAAAACTAATCCTGCAAAACAATGTTAGTCCGGTGTATATATGCAGCTTTCTCAATATGTATGATCATCAAAATTATGAGAGTTTCAGTTTTGAATATCAAAATACCCTTCTTATTATTTGAAGATAGTTCTACTAACAACCAAATATATTTTTAATAATAAGTGTAAGAGGGGTTTTGTTGAAAACTTTGGTAATCGATCCTCAATACGATAAAATAAACAAGAACCACTAGACCTTAAAATAATAGATGAAAACCGTTGGATCTAGCGCATAAAAAATCTTTTATATTTTTATAAGGAAACTAAAACTTTTAATTATATAGAAATACAAAAAAGTGTATGTCAATGATTTAAATCATATATAATTAGGTTTTCTACATTAAATAGGAATATCGTATTCTATAAAGAATACGTAATTATCTTTTCTCTTGTGATCTGCGTATTTTTATTTGGATAATAATTATTTAATCATCACCAAATTAAAGATAATTTTATGAGTTTCGCGTAGTAAAATAATCCAAATCTTGATTTCTAGATCTAGATCTCAAGATAGGGTCCAAATAGTAAATACGATTTTTTTTAATATTAGTGAAAAATAAATACAATTCTAATATAATCATTTTTTATTATATACTGTTTAGACTATAATTTTATTTTTAAAATTCAATTCTAACAAAAACTTCTTTTCATTATATCCTTTTAAGATTATAATATTATTTTTAACATGATATGATCTTGATCGTTTGTTTTAAAAAATTAGATTCGACAGTTGACATTGTTTTGGCTGTACCAAAATTAAGGAACCAAAATAATAGACCAGATACCTCTTACGCTTATTATACATAAGGATATAATTAGGTTTTCTACATTGAATAAAATTATCAAGTCTTCTACATTGACTAGAATTAATGTAAAAATTCGTAATTATATTTTATCTTGAGAATCTGAGTGTTTCCATTTGGATAACAATTGTTAAATCATCACTAAATTAAAGATAATTTTATGAGCTTTGCGTGGGCTGGAAAATCACCCAAATCTGATTTCTAGATTTCGACATAGAACCCAAATAGGATAGTGTCCCACTCTTGCTTGGCAGTGGTGCAGCTGATAACATCATCAAACATATCTTGTCGATACCATTGAACAGGATGTTCATGGTCTTCTTATCTTTGTGCATTTCTTCCAAGTCTTCATCTGTGAACTCAGCCTGAGTTTTTGGAACTGGCCTTCTAGCAGCTGCAATACTAGCAGCTTCACCAACTCCAGAGTTAGCCTTCATTGGAGTATGAGGACCTTTCTCTATGCAATCTACATAACCTTCGTCGATAACTGAGAGATGAAGATGCATCTTTACTTTCCAGTGAGTAGTTGTCTTTGTCAAGCATCGGAATCTTTACCCCGGTGTCCTTTTTCCCATGGTGTTTGATCTTTAAACTTCTTGTTTGTTAGAAGCTTTCTTTGATACCAATTGTTATTTCCCAGTTGAACACCAAGATTGTAGAAGGGGGGTTGAATACAATCTTGACTGAAAATTCTTTCGAATTAACGAGGCTCCAGATGGATTTAAGATGAACAGATAAAGCACAAAACAGAAATAAAAACATACAACACAATCTTATAAATTTTAGTTGGATTTTTGAGTCCACCTGACGGTTGTATTAAAGAAAATAATCTGTGTAAAAGATTACACAACTGTGAGTACAAAACTAAGTGTGTACAAGAAAACCTAATGCTCTATGCGTTTATGCTCAGTGTTTTCTTCTTACTTAGTCTTGCTACACTTGAAGATATAAATACTCCAAGTTTACAAATCGTACAAATAATGCGAAAATTACAAAGTCAAAGTATTTTCAGGTTTGCTGCCACTCCTCGTCTCCATGTGATACAATTTTGTCTGGATTGTCTTAGACAGATCTTCACAAGATTTACCAGCTAAATTGTTTGTGAGAATAAGGAATGTTTCTTTTTCTTCTTCGTTTGCAATACTGGATTTCATACTCTTTTTAAGTCTATCAACACATGTGACTGTCAGGAATGTCAAATCGCTATCAACCATAAATATCAAGACATTATTGGTTGCAGATTTTTATCCGTTGAAGCTGACATCGATCGATAAGTTGAATGTTGTTTGCTGGAGTGTCATATCCGTTGACGTAGAATCTTTATCGATTGAAACATCACTTCACTTATACAGAATTACATAGCACAACTTATATACACACTACACCAAATATGGGCTATTGCAACGCCAAAAAAGTGTCATATTAAACCCCAAATGTGTTACAATAGAAGTTTTTGCAACGTTTTTGCGAAAATTCAGCGTTGCATCTGCTGCCGTTGCAATAGACCCCTATAGCAATGTTTTACCTACGTATTGCAACATTTTTAAAGTATTACAATATCCCCTATAGTGCAACACTTTTGTAACGTTTAGTGACACTTTTATGATGTTGCAATAGACTATTGCAACACTATTTTGTAACATATTTTAGTTAAAAATGTTGCAAAGTCAATTTATTGCAACATTTTTATGTAACATTTTCTCCTCTATTGTAATGCTTTTGGTTTTTTTAGTAACATTTATATGCAACACTTTTGTTCCTATTATAATACATTTAAATTTTTTTTAGCAACATTTATGTGCAACACTTTGTAATATTAGTCCAATTTGCAATATCCTGTTTGAAATGTCAATAAACCAACACAAAAGCATATCAAACCAGAAATCACATTTCCAATTTTCCAGATAGCAAATCCAACATAATATGTCAATAAAGCCCAAACAAAGTCGGCTTATACCATTAGATCGTCTTACATCTAGTACATAAATCCAAAGTCCAAACACATAGTCGACTTACACACCAATATCTAAAATAAAACATAGTATTTCCTATTCTTGTCATAATGCCTATAATAACCAACCTCCCAGTTAACAATCTCCATTTCGTCCTTTTTTGCATCAAGTGACAGCTTTTGGTTTCATCAATTTCGTGAACTGCAGGCCAAATCATGATATTGGAAAGTAGCTTTTAGATCTTCAGTTCCAGTTCTTCCCACTCTTGAGATGAGTTAGTTCCTTCAACAATCCCAGTCCCAGCATAAAATATTGCACCATGTCCCTATAATATCCACATTGTTTCAGTAACAAGATTGTTGAGAAAGTGTACTTGGTGAAATCATAAAACACTATGAACAAAACATCTTATACCAAGGCTGACCTTATACCGACTGCAAACTCGGTCTCTCCTCCTCCAAACCAACCAACAGGACCGGCATACATTCCTCGGTCAAACATTTCTGTACAACATTGTGTCTGATTAGAAGAACATAGTACTAGGTATCTTCTCTACTTCAGATATGTTTCATTATGCATTTAAGAGATATAGTATGTTTTCTTAAGTGAACTGGAATAAATTTAGCCTAAAATGATTGAAAATTAGAAAGACTACAAGCTGATAAAAAAAACATACACACCAGTTTCTGTTATTAAGAGTCTGGACTTTTCTGTCGGAATCCACAAACTGCAGGAGTGGATGAAGAGAGGACAGAATATAGAACTGAAAAAAAAAACAATTCAAAAAAATGTCACACAAGTAAATTGCTAAAGTTTGTAACATCAAATAGCCTATCCAGTAACAATATAAGCAAGAAAGAGTACGGTGTATATTATTAACAGAAAATAAGTTTATTAGGTTGATAATTAATATCACAAGTAAATTTTTTTGAACCAGAATGAGTTTTCATGTAGTGGACCTAATTTTTGTTGTATTTTTAAAATGTATCAGTTTATGGTGATTACATGAACAAAAGTTCTACTTTAGATCGCAATCAACCACAGTCCACAGAACTACTGTGAAGACAAATTCAATGTCAAACATATGGATATTAAATCAAGTTCTTTTTTAGCACCATGTCACTTTTAGAGCCAAAATATAAGCAATGTCTATAGCCATATTAGCACTGGACTTGCTTTAAGTGTTGGGACAATCAGATCTTGGCACTGCGATTTTTGATACAATAAATTAACGAGTACGAATAGAAAAATCACCTTGTTAACGGTTGATTCCACGCTCTTCTATTGTATTCCCAAATTCCCTTGAGCGAAGTGTGGCCTTCGTCTTCTCAAGTTAACCTCTCTTCTTGCTCCTGGGTGGCTACAAAATTTTTTCGACCAGCCCCCAGCAAGAAGAGAATAAGAATATATATAGGCTACAATAGGGATCATGGACAATTAGGTTGGGCCTTATAATTACATCTTGAGCCTAGCCCAATGTAATTAAATATTAATTCAATCCACTAAAGAATTAATATTTGCACTACCTTTCCTAATACCGTAATTTAATTAATTAATTCGGTTCCAATATTATTTGCTTATTAAATTCCCCATGTTTAAAATATCGCATGTCCATTAATTAAATAAATTACTGATAATTCATTTAATTAATATCTTTTATCCTTGATCATCCACTCAACCTTTATTTAATTATGCCGGAATAAATCCACCTGCAGGGTTTCACATAATTAAATCTTTTTTGAGCTTTCAAGGGGACATCATTAACCCGAATATTATCAGGACATGGATTCCTTCAATAAATAATATCCACCATATATATTATTCCATCACCCAAAATATAATGAAATAAATCAAAAGAATTATTTCATATATAAATCAAAGCATGTAAATAATATACACGTGTCAATTACTATATCTGGATTAAGAACCTAAGCATTAATAATAACATAGAATCTTAGTTCACCTTCTTAATCAGTATAAGGGAACAATTCTAAATTTGATCCTGTTCAATATACACAAAGTATACTAGTATTATTTATTAGTCAATATAAACTAATCTAAATAATACTACAGCCATTCCAGTGGATTGTCTAACTCCACCTGTGCTGTGAACCTTATTATATTATATAAACCGTATTTAATGATCTAATATTCTGTATCCCATTTGATACTAGATTATTCACAATATATAATATTAAGACAACATGTAAACATTTAAATGATTCTCAATTAAAACTGGCCAGAAATAAATGTATATACTTCAAATAAATATTTTCAGTATACACCAACAATCTCCCACTTATACTCAAAATATTCTATGAGTATATCAGTGTTTATTTAATCCACTATTACACAGAAAACTATGTGTCCATCCATCTGACTCCTATCGCTTCCACATGCCTGTCAAAAACCTTGGCTGGCAAACTCTTTGTGAAAGGATCTGCCCGGTTGTCTTCTGATGATATGTGAGCCACAACTATATCTCCTCGCTTTACGATTCCTCGTATGAGATGATACTTACGTTCAATATGTTTAGCTGCTTTGTGATCTCGCGGTTCCTTCGAATTTTCCACAACACCAGTGTTATCACAATACACTGTCAAGCTCCTAGGCAAATTAGGTACCACATCCAAGTCCAAAAGGAAGTTCCTGAACCATACAGCCTCCTTTGCAGCCTCAGAGGCCGCCACGTACTCGGCTTCCATGGTAGAGTCTGCAATGCATTTCTGCTTTACACTCCTTCATATAACAGCTCCACCTCCTAAAGTAAAAACATATCCCGAGGTCGATTTCCTCTTATCCCTATCTGATTGGAAATCTGAATCAGTATATCCCAAAGGAAATAGATCTGAGGCCTTGTAAATTAACATATACTCCTTAGTCCTTCTCAGGTACTTGAGTATAGTTTTTACTGCACTCCAATGTTCCTGACCTGGGTTCGACTGATATCTACTAACCATGCCTACAGCAAAGCAGATGTCAGGCCTCGTACATAACATAGCATACATTAGGCTTCCACATGCCGAAGCATAAGGAACTGCTTTCATGCTCTCTATAACCTTAGGTGTCGAAGGACACTGCTCCTTGGATAGAGCCACTCCATGCTTAAAAGGTAGAAAACCTTTCTTAGAGTTCTGCATGTTAAAACGAGCTAATACTTCATCAATGTAGGGCTCTTGAGATAAAGCCAACATCCTTTTCTTGCGATCCCTAATTACTTTGATCCCAAGGATGTATGCCGCTTCACCTAAGTCCTTCATTTCAAATTGTTTGAACAACCATGCCTTTACTGATGACAACATCTTAACATTGTTTCCAATGATTAAAATGTCATCTACATACAGTACTAGAAAACCACTGCATTACCCTCACTTCTCTTATACACACATGATTCGCTTGGACTTTGATCAAATCCATATGACTGGACTGCCTGATCAAAACGAATATTCCAGTCCCTAGAAGCTTGTTTTAGTCCATAAATAGACCTCTTAAGCTTACAAACAAGATGCTCTTGGCCTTCCTTAATGAATCCTTTTGGTTGTTGCATATAGATGGTTTCCTCAAGACTTCCATTAAGGAAAGCTGTCTTGACATCCATTTGCCAAATCTCATAATCGAGATGAGCTGCTATAGATAAAAGAATCCGGATCGACTTAAGCATAACAACCGGCGAAAAGGTTTCCTCATAATCGATCCCTTCTTTCTGAGTATACCCTTTCGCAACAAGTCGTGCTTTCCAGGCTTTCACCTTTTTGTCAGATCCTCTTTTCTTCTTGTAGATCCACATACATCCAATGGGTTTTACACCTTTGGGTGGTTCCACGAGCTCCCAAACTTGATTAGAATACATAGATTCCATCTCAGATTCCATTGCCTTTTGCCAAAGATCTGCATCTTTATCTAGAATTGCTTCTTCGTATGTCCTGGGATCCTCGGATCCTCATCATGTTCACCAGAGACCAAGTCTGAGGACTCTCCCAAAAACATGAATCGATCAGGTTGTTGAACAACCCTCCCACTACGACGAAGCACCGGTGTGGTATTAGTGACAGGTTGTGCATTTTCTTGTGGTTGATCTACTTGTACTATTGGCACTTGGGGATTATCTGTTCCTCCCACTAGTTCCTCTAAAACGATACTACTCATGGGTTTGTGTTTCATTATATAGTCTTCTTCTAAGAATCTAGCATTGGTGCTAACAATGATATCTCGATCCCTAGGACTATAAAATGAATAACCTTTCGTTCCCATGGGATAGCCTACAAACAGCCTTACTTCTGTACGAGATTCTAACTTAGTCGCGTTCTTGTTCAGCACATGTGCTGGACAACCCCAAATCCGAATATGTCTTAGACTTGGTTTGCTACCAGTCCACAATTCTATTGGAGTCTTGGGAACCGACTTAGAAGGTACCAAGTTTACAAGGTAAGCCGCTGTTTCTATAGCATATCCCCAGAACGACTTGGGTAAATCTGAATAACTCATCATCGATCTAACACTCTCTAAAAGAGTCCGATTCCTTCTCTCTGCTACACCATTCTGTTGAGGTGTGCCAGGTGCAGACAACTGGGATGCAATCCCATTTTCTGATAAATATTCCCTAAATTCTCCAAGCAAGTATTCGCCACCACGATCTGATCGTAGTGACTTGATACATTTTCCAAGATGTCGCTTCTCCGCACTTGCTTTGTACTCTTTGAATTTTTCAAAGCACTAAGACTTACGGCGCAACAAATAAATGTACCCATATCTAGAATAATCATCAATGAAAGTGACAAAATACTCATAACCTCCTCTTGCTTGGGTACTCATAGGTCCACATAAATCAGTATGAACCAATTCTAACACTTCTTTAGCTCTATTCCCCTTTGCTTTAAAAGGTCTATTAGTCATCTTACCTTCCAAGCAGGATTCGCAAACTGGAAATGGCTCCACTGCCAAAGAGCCTAATGGCCCATCTACTACCAGTCTTTGAATCCTCCTCAAGTTAATATGACCTAATCTTAAGTGCCAAAGATATGTTTGGTTCAATTCAGAAGGTTTCTTTCTTTTATTTGAGCTAGAAAGAATGTTATTAGTTTCCTTATGTTGCAGCATTGGTTGGATAGGATTAACAATATATAAATTGTCTTGCAATGTACCAGAACATATAACTCGTTTATTCATCATAATAGAAACATTACGATCCAAACAAACATTATAACCATCCATGGCAAGTTTAGAAACCGAAATTAAATTCCTTCTAAACGAAGGTACATAAAGACAATTGTTCAAAACCAAAATCCTATCATCGCCAAAAGATAATGTAATTATTCCAACTGCAACTACTACTACTTTTGTAGCATCTCCCATGAACACATATATCTCGCCATCTCTAAGCATTCTGGATTGCTGGAACCCCTGCATAGAGTTACAAACATGGTCAGTGGCTCCTGTATCTACACACCAAGTGCTCGTAGATATAGCCGCTATATATGTTTCTGTAACTAGAGAAAGAGACATACCAGTATTGTTTGTCTTCTTAGGAAGAGGACAATCCTGTTTCTAGTGACCTGACTGCTTGCACCTGAAGCACTTGCCCTTAGGTTTTTTCACACCACCTTGAACTCCCACTGCATTAGCAATCTTTCCAGCTTTCTGTGTCTGAGTCTTTTTCTTCTTCTTACCTTTCGACTTAGATGAAGAAGCTTTCTCGGCCACATTCACTTGAACATTCTGCTTAAAGAGTCCTTCAGCTGCCTGAAGTTCTGTCAGAAGTTCCGCGAGACTATACATCCTTTTGTTCATGGTGTAATTCAAGCGGAACTGCTCAAAACTTTTGGGCAAGCTCATAAGGATGATATCGATCTGGGTTTCCCCATCAATATCAGCACCAAGGATCTCCATCTCATTCAGATGAGACATCATTCTGAGAACATGATCCCTTACAGGTGTTCCTTCAACCATCTGAGTGTTCATTAAAGCCTTCATTGCTACTTGCCTAGCAGCCCTATTCTGTTCTCCAAAAAGTTCCTTGAGATTAAAGAGCATATCTGAAGTAGTGGGCATAACCTGATGCTGATGCTGCAAAACACCCGACATTGCTGCCAGAATGTAACATCGGGACATCTCATCAGCCTTAATCCACCGCTTATAATACTCCTTCTCACTTTCAGGAGCATCTTCAGCAGGCTGGTCTGGCTTGGGTTCATAAGTACAAAATTTGTACTCCTCAGCAGTCAACACTATGTCCAAATTACGTTTCCATTCAATATAGTTCGGTCCAGTAAGTTTGTTATCCTTAAGTATGGTGAATAGTGGATTAAAGCCCATAGTGATCTAATCCTGAGAATCATACATGTAACACATAATCAGATAGTTGCATAAATCTTAAATCCTATTGGTTTCCTCTAACAATTAATTAAAATTAATGCACTAATATTTAAACACCATAAGTATCTGGTACGCCACGATGGATGACATATATACCACTTAAATTCGTTTAAATATTACTTCGGTCCTATTACTAAATAATACGCCACGTTAGGGTGGACTATATATTATTTTTCATAGCTAAGTGTATACCATTATTAAATCTTAAATTAATAAAAAGACTGGATACCACCATTAAATATTTCAAATCAATAATCGATAATAGGATAATTCCCAGATCGGGGGGAGCATTGTCAAGAGGCATCACTTAAGACCCCTTTCTAGACAGAATCATCCTTTCTCTCAATATCAAAATCTATATTCAATCAGTGGTACCCTTCTAATTAATTGAATTCTATGAAACTTGGTACGCCACGATGGGTGGCATGTATACCTTTCAATATTCGTAATTAATTTAGGAAGTTTGTTCTAGTAATATCCATAACACTACCTGACACCATAAATCATACGCCACGATGGGTGGCATGTATATAATTTATATTCGTCTCGGTGTTAAATTACATACAAACAATAATGGAGACCATGGGATTTAATTCCTAATTAATTCCCTCACCCACTTAGAATTTTTTATTTAAAATTGAGGAATTTTATCTAGATGCATCGCCCTATGTTATTATTTCGAGGTCTACATGTTATAAAAATAACAATACAAAAAACACATTACATAGCAGCATGCATCATAAAATTAAAGCAATAAATAAAATTAATGTCCATGTCGTCCTAATTATGTTAAACATGCAATTAAAATTACACACATAATTTACAACACACATAATAATTATTTAAAGCAATAATTAAAAAAATTAAATAGCGGAATTAAAATTAAAAAACATAATTTAAATCCACTATTATGGCCCCTTGAAAAAAAATATTTCCAGCCCTTTATTTTGCTGAAAAAACATTTTTCTGCCAAAACAAACAGCTGTTGCGCAGCTTGTAGACGCGTTACAGCACTGGAAGCTCTGTCGCGCATGACGCACATGCGTGACACACCATAACACCCCTGTTGCGCATGTGCGTCCTGCGTTACACCCCTGTTAGCTGTTGTAACGCAGGACCTACCTGCGTTATAGCCTTCTGACCAGAAATTTTTTTTTTTTCGAGCGCCTGCTACCTTGCTTCTTGTTCTGTTCGTGCACAGACTTCTTCAGACTTGATCGAAAAACAAACAAAACCAGCAGCCACAATCAACTACGCAGCGGACAATTTTGTTTCTCCGATTTGATTTCCGATCGCACATAATTGTTACAAATTACCCGGATCTTAATAAAATCCAACAAACAGTTACAAAAAAATAGATCTAATACAAAACTAATTTTGTAAATCTATTCTAACACGATCAACTCTCGTGTTTTACAACCACGATAAACCACGTGGAAACCAAACAAAATAACCACGATGAAACCACGTAGGATCCAAACACATAATTAAAATTACATGGCCATAATAGTGGATACTAAACAACCTGCAAAAGATTATTATCCAAGCACACCACTATACACATGCATATATAATTACGACATGGACATCGTATCAAAATTCGCAGAACCAATGAACCAGGCTCTTGATACCAATTTTTGGGACAATCAGATCTTGGCACTGCGATTTTTGATACAATAAATTAACGAGTACGAATAGAAAAATCACCTTGTTAACGGTTGATTCCACGCTCTTCTATTGTATTCCCAAATTCCCTTGAGCGAAGTGTGGCCTTCGTCTTCTCAAGTTAACCTCTCTTCTTGCTCCTGGGTGGCTACAAAATTTTTTCGACCAGCCCCCATCAAGAAGAGAATAAGAATATATATAGGCTACAATAGGGATCATGGACAATTAGGTTGGGCCTTATAATTACATCTTGAGCCTAGCCCCATGTAATTAAATATTAATTCAATCCACTAAAGAATTAATATTTGCACTACCTTTCCTAATACCGTAATTTAATTAATTAATTCGATTCCAATATTATTTGCTTATTAAATTCCCCATGTTTAAAATATCGCATGTCCATTAATTAAATAAATTACTGATAATTCATTTAATTAATATCTTTTATCCTTGATCATCCACTCAACCCTTATTTAATTATGCCGGAATAAATCCACCTGCAGGGTTTCACATAATTAAATCTTTTTTGAGCTTTCAAGGGGACATCATTAACCCGAATATTATCAGGACATGGATTCCTTCAATAAATAATATCCACCATATATATTATTCCATCACCCAAAATATAATGAAATAAATCAAAAGAATTATTTCATATATAAATCAAAGCATGTAAATAATATACACGTGTCAATTACTATATCTGGATTAATAACCTAAGCATTAATAATAACATAGAATCTTAGTTCACCTTCTTAATCAGTATAAGGGAACAATTCTAAATTTGATCCTGTTCAATATACACAAAGTATACTAGTATTATTTATTAGTCAATATAAACTAATCTAAATAATACTACAGCCATTCCAATGGATTGTCTAACTCCACCTGTGCTGTGAACCTTATTATATTATATAAACCGTATTTAATAATCTAATATTCTGTATCCCATTTGATACTAGATTATTCACAATATATAATATTAAGACAACATGTAAACATTTAAATGATTCTCAATTAAAACTGGCCAGAAATAAATGTATATACTTCAAATAAATATTTTCAGTATACACCAACATTAAGTACATGCACTACAGAACATGTGTTATGTTACCTCCTGGATAGATGAATTAGGAATACGATAATGTTCAACCACAATCCAAAATGCTGAAGGAAAATATGTAATAGACAACATGCAGAAGGTAAATAGAACTTGAAAGGGTAAGTAATCAATGACCATATGGGAGGGAAGAAGAGATGAAAATAAATATATACACATGAAATTAATGTACCAAGTAACAGTAATTGTATTACAAGAAAGATATTTCTCATAGAATTTTATTTACGAGAGGATAAATATACCAATTGTTATTTCAATTCCACAATGCAATGCAGTCCACATATAATTCATCACCTTCTACAGAGATATTAACACACACACTAAAACTTTGTCAGACATCCAGACATCAATTGATACACAAGTTACACTACTTGGTTACCTTGTGGCAGCACTCAAGAGCAGCTCTCATGACAGAGACGATACCAATACACACGAAACTGTAATCAACTCCTGGCAGAGAGGTTGTTCCGTTGTTCGGTATTAAGCATAATAGAGTACGTTTATCAGCATACCATCAGATACTGCAATGAAATGAAATTTTAGCTAACCATTATACCTTATGTCGTTGGAGATGCTCTTAGTGGATGTATATAGTGCTTCTGCCATTTTAATCTTTGGTTGTTGTTCCTGGTACAGAATACAAAGCTTCTGTTACATCTGTTTTTGAGTTTTCTTTATTGTGAGATTGCAACTCCTTAAATAACTACTAGCCCATATTTCAAAATACAAAACAGCAAACAAATTTTCAGCATTGACACTCTGGCCCAGTCTTAAAAAATTAAAACCTGTGTTAAATATAATTGATGTATTTTAATCAGTGTTTAAGTGTTATAGGGAGTTATCAGAGTTTAGCTGGAAGCAGTCAGAGTTTGAGTAAACTCTGACAGGTGGAAGCTCGACAGAGTTTGTCAAACTCTATCTGGAGGAAGCGCGTCTATTGTTCAACAGTGATTGAAGATTAATTATGGAAGCGATATCTTTGAATATTGGATAGCTATCAAAGAGATCGAGTTGACATAGGAGACGTGTGACAATCTGTAATTGATATCATTGTATAGCTGATTATTAGGAATATCAATTAGAGATTGTATCGTAGCTGTATGGTATATAAATACAGATAGGTTAACCCTAGAAGGGAATCGATAACAATTATCTTTATTGTAACCTAGCAGCTCTTTGTGATATTTTACATCACGAAGAGGGTTCGAAATACAAGAAGTTTTTTTTAAGTGCATAAACGCTTTTACTTGTTAATCTCTCATACAAAATTGATTATTAATTGTGTATTCGGCCTAACAAGTGGTATCAGAGCCAATCTGTTACTTTATTACAGGTTAAGATCCAAACACAACAATAATCATGTCATCAATTCCTCCACCAACACCTACTGTTTCTGAAAAGGCTCCTACTACTGTGAGTCGTTATGAACCAATCAGGGTTCCTATTCTGAGGCCATTAGAGTATGCTATGTGGAAGGTCAAGATGACTATGTTTCTGGAGGCTACAGATCCAGAATATCTTGACAGGATTTATGAAGGCCCTCACAATCCTACAAAGCTATCTGTTGCAGTTGCTGGTGAAGCAGCAAAAATGGTTCCAAAGGAAAAGAAGGACATGACTCCTGAAGATCTATCATCAATTGCTAAGGATGCAAAAGTTAGGCATTTACTGCATAGTGCTTTAGACAATGTTATGTCTAACAAAGTCATTAACTGCACCACTGCAAAAGAGATATGGGATGCTCTTGAAGTCAGGTGTCAAGGAACTGCAGCTATTAAGAAGAATAGGAGAAACATACTCACACAAGAGTATGAGCATTTTGAGGCTAAACCTGAAGAGACCATGACAGAAACATTTGATAGATTCTGTAAACTGATTAATGATCTGTCATTGGTCAACAAAGAGTATGATCTAGAAGACTCGAATCTCAAGTTTCTTCTTTCTCTACCTGAAAAGTGGGATGTGAAAACAACCACTATTAGAGACAACTATGATCTTGCTGAAACAGAGATTGATGAAATCTATGGACTGCTCAAAACTCATGAATTGGAAATGGAGCAGAGAAACAGGAGATCAAGCAGGAAAGGAAAGTCTGTTGCTCTTAATGTTGAAGAGAAGCCTCAGAAGAAATAGGCAACAAGAAGGAAAATGAAGGGAAAGGCTTTGGTCATACACTCAGAAAGTGAATCACCAAACTCTGATTATGATTCAAACTCTTCTGAATCATCTGACTCTGAGGATGATGAAGAAGAAATGAGGAAAATGGCTGTGTTGATGGTGAAGACTTTCAAGAAAATGGGCTTCAAGAATTTCAAGAAAGGAAAAAGGTTTTTTAGGGATTCAAATGAAGACAGGAAAAGCTACAGGAAGTCTGATAAGAGAGATTCTAAAGGGAAGAAGGATAAGTCTGAAATTCAATGCTACAAGTGTAAGGAGATGGGTCACTATGCTCCTGAGTGCAAGAAGGGTAAAACTGGAAAGGTACTCTACATTAAAGGTAGAGATTGGGCAGATACTTCAGATTCTGATGAAGAAGTGAACTATGCTCTCATGGCTACTACTGAATCAGAATCCTCTGAAAATCAGGTACCTCTAACTACCTATGCTTATAATATTGATGACATTGCTCAATTAAGAATTTATCTTAAGTCATTGCATATAAGTTATAGGGATCAGACTTTAGAAAATGAGAGGATAAAAGCTGAAAATTCTGAACTTAAAGAAAGAAATAAACTTGTTGAAGAGAAACTTGAAAACATGCAACAAGTTCAGAAAGAGAGAGATGATGCTGTTTGCAAAGGACAGAATTTGCTTCAGAAGTATAAACAACTAGAGTCAGAGTTGGAGGAAGCAAATAATAAAATTAGGACTTGGACTAATTCTGGAAAGGACACTCAACAGATTTTTCAAACAGACACTGTTGGTCTAGGTTATAATGAGGGAGATGAACTTAGATTTCAAAATCAAGTTAAAGTCAGAACTAAATTTGTTCATGGAACCAGTAAATTTTTGTCTGAAAATGAAAAGGAAGCTGTCAAAAGAAAACCAGTAAAAACTAGTGTTAAACAGGTTAATATTGGTTCAATGACAGGTAAACAACTCAAACATAAACTGAAGGAGTTAAAATCTGTTGAGAAAAAGAAAGTGTCAAACAAGAACAGAAATGGAAAAGTAGGCATCACTTCAGGAAATAAAACAATGCTTGCTAGTTATGCTCCAAGAAAGACATGTCATAACTGTGGTAGTACTAAGCATCTTGCAAATTTTTGCAAGAAAAATAAAAATAAAAATTCTTTACCTACAAAGTCTGAGGTAAAGAAGGATTTTGCTAGAACTAAGCCACAAACTCTATGCACACACTGTGGAAGCACTTGGCATTCCATCTATACTTGCAGAGAATATCATGCTATCTATCATAATTACTATAAACTGAAACCCAATCTGAAATGGGTTAAAGTTGATACTGCAAGTGTAAACACTGATACTGTTAGCTCAAACTCTGATAATGTTAATTCCGCTGCAAAAGCTAACAAAGTTAAGAATGCCAAAGGATCCAAGCAAGTCTGGATCCTTAAAACTAATCCTCAGTAATTGTTTGTGATTGCAGGGTAACAGGGAGGCAACCCTAGTCGTGGACAGTGGATGTTCAGGACACATGACTGGAAATAAAGCCCTGCTATCAGAATATGAGGAGAAGGCTGGCCCAAAAGTTTCCTATGGTGATGGCAATGTAGGAAGAACATTGGGATATGGCAATATTAATCTTGGAAATGTCATCATCAACAATGTAGCTCATGTCCCAGGACTCAAGCATGACTTGCTATCTGTGAGTCAAATCTGTGACAAGGGATATCATGTAGATTTTCAACCTGAATATTGTGAAGTTATCAGCAAATCTACAAGAAAGGTTGTTCTAGTTGGTCACAGGCAAAACAACATTTATGAAATCAAGCTTTTGATAGACTCGGTTGGAAAAGCTATTTTCCTGTCTACAAGAATGTCTAGTGAAGAGAGTTGGAAGTGGCATAAGAAACTCTCACATTTGAACTTGAACAACATCAATGAATTGATCAGAAAGGATCTTGTAAGAGGACTCCCAAAGACCCTGTTAAATGTTGATGGCCTATGTGACTCATGTCAGAAGGCTAAACAAAGGAAGTCATCTTTCAAGAGCAAGACAGAATTTTCTATCACTGATCCCTATCATCTTCTGCATGTTGATCTCTTTGGTCCAGTAAATGTTATGTCTATTGCAAGGAAGAAATATGCTTTAGTCATTGTTGATGAATACACTAGATTTACTTGGGTGTATTTTCTAGCAAAGAAGGATGAAACTACATCGACTCTGATGGAGCATGTGAAGCTTCTGGACAAAGGATCAAGCAACAAAGTCAGAATCATCAGAAGTGATAATGGAACTGAGTTCAGAAATGCAACAATGGAAGAATTCTGTAAGGACAATGGAGTGAAACAAGAATTTTCAGCACCTGGTACACCACAACAAAATGGTGTAGTTGAAAGGAAAAATAGAACCTTAATTGATGCTGCCAGAACTATGCTTGATGAAGCAAAATTGCCAACTTATTTCTGGGCAGAAGTTGTTCAAACTGCTTGTTTTACTCAAAATGCAACACTGATCAATAAGCATGGAAAGACACCATATGAGATGGTGAAGAAAAAGAAGCCTAACCTGAAATACTTTCATATTTTCGGGTGCAAATGTTTTGTTTTGAAGACTCATCCAGAACAGTTGACCAAGTTTGAGCTAAAGGCAGATGAAGGAATTTTTGTTGGCTATCCACTGTCAACAAAGGCATTCAGAGTTTACAATCTGAGAACTAAAGTGATCATGGAATCTATACATGTTTCTTTTGATGATAAGAAGATAATTAGACTTGAAGACAAAGATGAATATGATCAACTGAACTTTGAAAATGAAGTTTTAAACTCTGATGAAGGAAACTCTGATGAAACAATTCTGACAGACTCTGTTGAAACAAACTCTGAACCTCTACTGGTAAATTCTGGAGAAACTTCTCAGTCACAACAAAGGGGAGAACCAGTTGAGGGGGAGCATGATCAAGATGAAGACTCAAACACTGATACTGAGTCAACTGAAAAATCTGGATCAAACTCTGATGCTTCAAACTCTGAAAATTCAAATTCTGACTCTGGGCAGTCAAGTTCAGGGGGAGTCTCAGAAAACGAAGATAGATCACAACAAAATCAGGAGAGCATGGATCAAGGGGGAGGATCACATGCTGATAGAATTCATTTGCCTTCTGCTAGGAAATGGACTAAATCACATACACCTGATTTGATAATTGGTGATCCAGATGCAAAAGTAAAGACAAGAAGTGCTACTGCAAGTGAATGTCTGTTTCATGCATTCTTGTCTAAAAATGAACCAAAGAAAGTGGAAGAAGCTCTTCAAGATGCAGACTGGATAACAGCAATGCAGGAAGAGTTAAATGAATTTGAAAGGAATGAAGTTTGGACACTTGTACCAAGGCCAAAGAACAGATCTATTGTTGGTACAAAATGGGTTTTCAGAAACAAGACTGACAGTGAAGGTGTTATCACAAGGAACAAGGCTAGACTGGTAGCAAAAGGCTATTCACAGCAGGAAGGAATAGACTATGATGAAACATTTGCTCCAGTAGCAAGATTGGAGGCAATCAGAATTTTTCTAGCATATGCCTCTCACAAGAAATTCAAAGTGTTCCAGATGGATGTGAAAAGTGCTTTTCTGAATGGAAAGCTTGAAGAAGAAGTGTTTGTTGAACAACCACCAGGATTTGTGGACCCCAAATATCCAGATTATGTCTACAGGCTAGATAAGGCACTATATGGACTTAAGCAGGCACCAAGAGCATGGTATGAGACACTTGCTCAGTTTCTTCTAGAAAGTGGATTCAACAGAGGAACAATTGACAAAACTCTGCTTTATTTCAATCAAGGAAGTGACCTCCTTTTAGTTCAAATTTATGTTGATGACATCATCTTTGGGTCTACTAATGATAAACTCTGTAAGAAGTTTGCCAAGCTCATGCAGTCCAGATATCAAATGAGCATGATGGGAGAGCTTAGTTACTTTCTAGGCCTACAGGTGAAACAAACAGAAGATGGAATTTTCATTAATCAAGAAAAATACACCAGAAATCTTCTCAAGAAATTTGGTATGCTTGACTGTTCATCTGCATCAACTCCCATGGCAACAGCAACTAAATTGGACAAAGACACAGGAGTTTCAGTGGATATGACAAACTACAGGGGCATGATAGGATCTCTTTTATACTTGACAGCTAGTAGGCCTGACATCATGTATGCAACCTGTCTTTGTGCAAGGTTTCAGGCAGATCCTAGAGAGCCACATCTGACAGCTGTGAAAAGAATCTTCAAGTATCTCAAGGGCACCATATCATTAGGTCTGTGGTGCCCCAGAGAATCAGATTTCAAGCTACTTGGGTATTCTGATGCAGACTTTGCAGGCTGCAAGGTAGACAGAAAGAGCACTAGTGGAAGTTGTCAATTTCTTGGTGACAGACTTGTTTCATGGTACAGCAAGAAACAGAAATCAATCTCCACATCTACAGCTGAAGCAGAGTATATTGCAGCTGGTAGCTGTTGTGCACAGATCTTATGGATGAAGAATCAATTGCTGGATTATGGATTGAGGTATAGTAATATCCCTATTTACTGTGATAATCAAAGTGCTATTGCTATGACAGGTAATCCAGTACAGCATTCAATGACCAAGCACATCAGCATAAGGTACCACTTCATCAGAGAACACGTGGAAGAAGGAAATATTGAACTACATTTTGTATCTACAGAACAACAGCTTGCAGATATCTTCACTAAACCATTGAGTGAAGCTACATTTACAAGACTGGTCAATGAACTAGGAATGGTCTCTGGTTCTGACTAGAAATGTTGGTTAGATTCAAACTTTACTTATGTGATGTATTAATCATATTTCCTGATGGGTTAAATGCTAAGTGAACTCTGTTGATTAAACTCTGTTATGCATACTCTGTTAAACTCTGTCAGCATGTCTGTATGTCATACACTGTTAATAAGTTTGATAAACTCTGTGAACTTTGAATTGATTTTTGTCTGAGTGAAAAACATCAATGAAGAAATATGTATGAAGCATGATTCTCAGCAATTAATCATGAATCTTTCTGAGTTATTGTGATCTAATCTTAGATTGTGCAGAAAGTTAACACAGCATGATACTGGCTCATATTTATAGCATCTCTTAGTTTATTTTGTCCTAAACTCTGAGTCTATAAATACTGTGTGCATTACCTTTCATGAAAAACTACTGATGTTGATGAACTCTAAACTCTGTTAGTTATACTCTGATAGAATAAAATGTTTACTGCAATACCCCAAAGAAAATGTATATAGGTTGTTATACTCCTTTGAGATTATGTTGGATACTAGGATGACCCAGGAACCTATTGGTATATAATATGTGCTAAAATTCTCTGATTTTTGGTGACTAGTTAAATACTAGGATGACCCAGGAACTTATCAAAATGATAAGGGCTAAAATTTTTGAATTTTTGGTGACTGGTTCCAACCTCTGATTACTAGAATAAAAAATAAAAATAAAAATAAAAATAAAAATAAAATGATAAAAAAAATGATAAAAAAAAAACAAAAACAAAAATGTATATAAAGGGGGTATAAAATAAAAATTACTGTATAAAGTTCGATTACTTCAGAGTTTAGCTTTCATCATACAGTCAGTGTTTACTATGACAGGTTGTGCATCCAGTGTTTATTGATTTACTTTATGGATTTTATGAAAAATTAGATGCTCTAAAAATTGACTTAGTAAACTCTGCTTCACACACACAAATATTCACAACTGTGCAATTTATGAAAGGGTTTCGGTGATAAAGTTGGAGAATTGACAAACGCTGTTGATTCGTGATTTGTACTCTAAGGTAAATTTTCACTTGGACAATTTGAAAGTCTTGGAGTAAGTAGGGTTTTTGACAACTGTTAATCAGTGGATAGTTGATGAATGTGTTCTTTATATGATTACTTTAATTAGTTTTCATATTCTCTTCTTGATTTATTTTCTTGAAGAACAGTTCATAAAACATAAATAACAGTTGCAGAACACAATGAATATGATTAGAGAAACAAAATTTTCATTGATAATACGAAAGAGATTACAAGCAAATATTACATCTTTTTGTTCTCTCTATCTGCTAATCTATTCAACAGGAAAGTAAAAGGTCCGTCCACACCACTCCATTGTTAGCAAAAATTCCCAGATCCCATCTTTGCCACTTTATTTGGGTGGAAGTTGAAGGGATAAGGTTATTTTTGCTGACATATTCATTAACAATGGTTGGAGGTGTTGGATGAGGATGCCTTCGAGGAGAGCCATGCCAATGTTGCTTGGAGGGCAGCATCGATGTCGATCACCCTTGCAGGTTTCTCTCTCTCGAGCTCTTCCAGACCAGCATCCATTTGCAGCCACAGCGTCTCAAGCTGCCTTTCCCACTCAAACGCTTCAAATTCTTCACGCATATAGCTGAAGATGTCCCTATTCTCGACAAGATGAAGGTTCTTTTCTTTGATGGTAAGGTTGGCCATTTTTTTTTTCAAGAGTATTTGGTTTGAAGGGTTTGTGATTTTACAGGGGAGACTGAAAGGTTAAAGATTTAATGAAAATAATCTGAGCAAGTCTCTAGGTCTTAAATAGAGATGGGTAAGAACGAAGTTCTTAATTGCTTCGTATTCTGGTTATTAAAGGCAACAGGTAAACGCTTCAACTTCTGGTTTTACTTGGGTCCAGATATTTTTAAAAGAGTATTATTTGATTTTTGTTTAAATCAAATATTTTAATGTTTTAATTTTTAATATACTCTTCTTAAAAATAATCGCACGTGACCCACTCGCCCTTTAATGTGTCCCACTTACCTATTATCGTGTCCCACTACACATTAATCAAGGAACTGATTGAGTGTTTGTTACATAAGAGATTGAGTTTTTCATTACTTTAATCACTTTTGTGTCCAAACGATTTTGCTTTATTCTTACATCTCACAGTTTTCTTATTTTTTTTCTCTTGGGCACTCACGCAAACACCTTTTCTACATACATTACTCTTGGAAATTTTTGCAAATTTCTTAACTCAATGGCATCTAAAGCATTCACTGCTCTTGGTTTACGGTTTGTTCCTAACAACTATGAAGCTCCACTCTATCATCAACGCGTTCCAGAATCGTTTCATCTCATGCAGAACTTCTTGAGGGATTCAGAGATTGGACAGGCTCTGATTGGACCTGCTACTCTTTCTGCGTCTCAAATTGCTACATTCTGGCAGAATTCAGTTTATGAGGATGGAGGAGAGAGTGGAACTCCTACCATTATCTTCACTTACGAAGACCAAGATTATGTGATTACTCCACAGACTATACGAGATACAATGGGGTTTGACACACATACTTCTTATACTCTGGTTAATGAAACTTATCTGAGAGAGATGCTACAAGAGATAGGTTACATGGAATCTCTTGACAAGCTTGGCGATATAAAGAGACCAAATCTCAGAAAGGAATGGAACTTCTTCTTTGATTGCATAACAAGGACGTTCCAGAAGAAAGTCACCAACTGGGATGCCATTCCAATAGACAGTCTCCAAATCGGGTATTCTCTGCTCTATGGTACTAATTTTGATTTTGGTCGACATGTTCTGATGAGCTTAGGTGATAAACTGTCAGAATCTACTACTGTTTATTATGCTCGTTTTTGTCAAATGCTGTTCAATGCATGTGTACCTGGTCTTGAAATTGATGATACTGATGAAATTGATCCTTTTAGAGTCAATAAGCGAATATTCTCTGATATGACTAACAAGGATGTTGGTAAAGCAAATCTCCCTGCTTTTGTCATGCCTCTTGCTCTACGAAATTTTCTTAATCAACCACAAGAACCAAAACAACCTGAACCACAACAAGATCAACAAGAACCACAACAACATGAACCTGAACAACAACAACAACACCCTGAACCACATCCTGAACCTCAACCAGAACCAAACACTGAATCACCTGCTCAGTCAGCACCTACAAAACAACCTTCACCCACTTCACACACAAACTCTGATTCGTCACAATCTCCACCAGAATCACAGTCTAGAATACAAAGAGTTAAGAAGGCACTTACTGAACGACATGCAAGTCTAAAGCAGGCGGAAGAGACACAAAGAAAATCAAAACGGAAATCTACTGAAGCTGTTTACACTAGAAGGGTGAAAAGAATGAAAGCTCGGGCAAAAATGCCTAAGTCACCATCTAGTGAAGAGGATTCAGATAATGTACCTCTAGCAAGACGAAGAAAACTGATATTCTCTGATTCTGTGGATGAAGATATTGAAGCTCCAGAGGTCGTTTCACAGCAAACACCTCCTGTTGAGGTTGAGAAAGATGCAATACCTGCAGAGGCTGAAATACCTGCAGAGGATGAAGTGCCTGCAGAGGACAAAATTCCTGCAGAAGAGGATGCAAGAGATGGTGTTTCTCCGATAAATGATATTTCTGATTCATTTATGCCATTCTCTGTTCCTATCTCTGATATTGGTATAGCTGCTCAACCTACGGCTGTTCTCTCTGAAGCTGTGGCATCTCATACTGAGTTAATATCTGATGCTCACCAAACTATTGAAGAAGGTGAAGAAATTGATCAGGCAACCAAAGTCACTTCTCAGTCAATGCCTGTTGCTGAGCCTGAGCAACATGGAGACAATCTTGACAAGCCTACAGAAGAAATTGCTAAACCTATGGCTGAAGATGAACCAGTTAAAGCTACAAGTGTTGAAGATGAAGGTGACAGTAGTGCAAACTCTGATGCTGCACCAGTACAAACAGATAATAAACATACACCTTTCACTCAACCTTGTACTTCTTATGAAGTTGAGAGAGCACAATTTGCAAAGAATACTGCTGAATGGTACAAAGAAGATTGTATTTTTCCACGAGGAAGAGCAGCTGATTTTGTTAAGAAAAATGCTGATACTATCTCCAATCCAGAGATTCTTTCTTGCTTGAAAGCAACTGTAGTTCAAGTAAAAACTCTGGATAGAAGATTTGATTATGCTACATTGGCAATCACTGCTTTGCGAAATGAGGTTGTAGCCAGAGAAATGAAAATGGAAAGAGAATCAAAACTTGTGACTACGAAATTCTCTAAAGCTCAAGACAATATCTTTGCCAGGCTGAGTAAAGTTGAAGAGAATCAGTCCGACTTATCTGCTAAAATTGATTCTATTGCTACTTCCCTGGAGTTAATTACATATATTCTTATGCCTGATGATGTCAAAAAGGGGGAGAGAGTTGTCAGAAGGGATAGTGCTGGAGATGGAAGTAGTAAAGGAAAGAACAAGGCTGAAGAGGTTCAAACTCTGAGAACTAGCAAGTCATCAAAATCACAGTCTGTTGGGAGAAATACTGATACTCAAGGTACTTCAAGGACCAAGAGTTTGTTGTTATCTTCTAATCCACAAACTGATGAAGAATTGGCTGCTAAGCTGTTCATTGAAGAGAATGAGGAAGGAGTTACGATTGAGGACATTGAAGCTGAGGAAAAGAGTTTACAAGAAGAACATCTTAAAGCTTTAAAGTCTGATAAGGTACAAAGAGGAAAAGTTCCTAGACCTGTTGTTAATGATGGTTTCGATCGCATACACGCAGCGAAAACAGTAAATAAAAATCGAAACCAAGCCCCGGATCCATGTATAATATATCGATAATATGGTAGATAGAACGATTACCTTAACGAAGCTTTACGTACAAAGAACGATGGAGATGCAAGCCTCCCACGATTACTGAGTGCTCCTCTTCGAAGCCTCCTCTACGGTTTCCACACAAACACTCCAAGAACGATTCTTGTTCGGAAGGGAGGTACTAGCCTCCAATGAAATTATAAGATCTAGTTTTTAGGGTTTTGGTTTTTGGGATGCGGCTCAACTGATTTTTCACGTACAAAATCCTTTACCCCATATCTTTATATATAGGATAGTGTAAAGCCCAAAAACCCTTGCCAAAAACCTAGCCCAAATATGATTTAATTAAATAATAAAATCTAATTCTATTATTCAAATAAATAATTAAGTCAAACTTAATTATTAAAATCATATCTCATATATCTTTGTTTTTTATTATAACTTAATTAAGTCACACTTAATTAATAAAATACAACTTATCATTAATTAATTTAAATTCATAATTTAAATTAATTCTTCCTATAAAATGTTCTATGTGTGTGACCCTGTAGGTTATTATTTATTTTGGCAATAATTTTATTCTCCAATAAAATTATAAACAATGAGCAGTATCTAGTAATACATCATTGCTACCCAATTAAATAATAATTAAATCGTGATTCGATAAACCTTTTGTGATTAATGTTCCCGTGTAATATAATCCCTTTAACCAAATATTATAGATTAAACTTGAGGCATGTTTATTGTCATCCTCTTCATAATTTAATCCGGGTTTACTTGATCCATGAGTAGACTATTAATAACAAATCATTATTTGAGCACGGCCATGCATTTTATAGTCTCACTCAATCAAGAGGCCAATAATATCTCTCCTAATAATAGGAGGGTTAAATCCTTTATCTATCATTCATATTTCTCATACGATTCACAATATACCCGATGTCCACTTTTATCATCACCCGGTCAAAGGTAACTTTTAAAGTAGTCAAAGTATATTAATCCTCGTATAGAAATATAATGATCTCAAGTCAAAGGACCATTACACCATTATCACTGTGAGTCTTTCTTATGACTTAATTAACATGAAGAATCTCACGGTGGGTCTGTCCAGTACCATGTACCCTACATGTACCTATGTATTGACTTTAGTATCTCCATACTTATAACCAATGAGATGTGGTTATCAGTCAAAAACATACTAGTCTATTTATGTATTATTATTGTCCTGTATAATAATACTCGACTAGGGATCTTTAAGAATATGACATTATATAATCTCAAATTCAAGTTGTAAACTTAAACTATATAATGTGTATCATTATTCTAAGGACATTTATTATGCTAACAAATATCGCAGTAATTCGAGTCATAATAAATACATTTATTTAATAATCAAATGACATAAGGTTTATTTAAAAGAACCAATGTATTGCCTCTAGGGCACCTACACTAACAGTTAAAGGTGTTGTGATCAGAGAAAGGACTAATGTTAGTCAAAGTTCTCGGTTCTCAAAGGAAGCAATTGCAGCAGAGGCTAAACTCAAGCTAAAAGGCATTGAAGGTGAAAGTTCACAGAAGAAAGTTACAACTTCTGTTGCATCACAAGCAATGATTACACCCTTACACTCTTCACAGTTGAAATCTGTTTTTGGAAAAGGAACAATTCATGATCCAAATGTGTTATCTAGAGTCTCAATGAATGTTTCTGATGGAAAAGCTTTATCTGGCAAGGTTGGTAATAATAAGGGTGGACTAGGTTCACATAGAGACAAAAGGCAATATACTGGTCCTAGAGATCCTTCTTCACTGGCTGTTCCAGGTCGTGGTGTTCCTCAAGAGAGTTTGGACAGACTGGAATCAGTGCATTTAGTTCATCAGAAGAGTTTAGACAAGGATTTTCTTTTATACTTCATGGCTGATGGGACAGTATTTAAAGTTGGTGAGGATGATATTGGCTTGAAATGTTGGGAAGAACTAGAGTATGTCCTATATCTTCTCAAGGTGAATAGTCGAAGGACTCAGTCAGTTGCTAATGTGCTCAGACAGAAAATGACTCAGAATCTGGCAATCAGAGGACAGAAATATAATAGCAGATATATTCCTAAGTACAGGGATTACAAAGGCAATCTCATTGAAATGAAGAAAGGTACTGCAAAGTTAAAAACTGATTTGGGAATCACAGTACTTGATTTCAATACACAGGCAGAAAAAGTCAGATTTATCAGACTGGGTAATGAAATGAGAAGGAACAAGATTTATGATCTTAGGGCTGCTATCTACCAAACAGATGAAAGTGATTCTCAGCTCAGAGAAATCAAAGAAGCAATGAAGATTGAGCTTGAAAATGCAGAAAGAAGATTGCTGATTGATTATCTCAGAACCATGCCAGATCTTGAAATGATAAGAGATTAAGTTCTGTAAGAATTTTCTTATTCTCTGTAGTTTTTAAGTAGAAGCTTAAACTCTAAATTTGTATAAACACTGTATTTGTCTATTTGTTTTGACATCATCAATTATTGTCATTAACTTGTGCATTTTTGCTAATGAACAAGTTGGGGGAGATTGTTAAATATAATTGATGTGTTTTAATCAGTGTTTAAGTGTTACAGGGAGTTATCAGAGTTTAGCTGGAAGCAGTCAGAGTTTGAGTAAACTCTGACAGGTGGAAGCTCGACAGAGTTTGTCAAACTCTGTCTGGAGGAAGCGCGTCTATTGTTCAACAGTGATTGAAGATTAATTATGGAAGCGATATCTTTGAAGATTGGATAGCTATCAAAGAGATCGAGTTGACATAGGAGACGTGTGACAATCTGTAATTGATATCATTGTATAGCTGATTATTAGGAATATCAATTAGAGATTGTATCGTAGCTGTATGGTATATAAATACAGATAGGTTAACCCTAGAAGGGAATCGATAACGAATTATCTTTATTGTAACCTAGCAGCTCTTTGTGATATTTTACATCACGAAGAGGGTTCGAAACACAAGAAGTTTTTTTTAAGTGCATAAACGCTTTTACTTGTTAATCTCTCATACAAAATTGATTATTAATTATGTATTCGGCCTAACAACCTGTTTATGGAAACATTTGATAAGAAACTTTGGTTCCAAAATACAACTGAAGGAAAGTCGGTCAATTTCTTTATATCAATCTACTCCACCGAAAGGACGCAACGGAGGCAATCCCCTTCGTGTAACAGATCAAAAGCTTTGTTGATCTCTGGCAGAGTCAGTTCATGAGTAATGTACTCATCAAACTTGATTCCCTGTAGGTCAGGATGATAAATAAGAGGTTCAGTGATTACACAAAGTCACTAACTGGTAAAGGAACAAGGACGTAGGGATGCTTATCGAGTCCTATTACCTTCTTCATATACTTCTCCACAAGCCAGGGCACTTGTGATCGGCTTTTGAACCCACCAAAAGCTGTTCCTTTCCACACACGACCTGTTACCAGCTGGAAGGGACGAGTGGATATCTCTTGACCAGATGCAGCGACACCCACAATAACTGATGTACCCCATCCCTGCAAGTTTTTAACGTAAATCACATGTGACATGCCTATTTACATTTGGGTACACAACTGATACACACGAGTTACACTACTTGTTTACCTTGTGGCAACACTCCAAAGCAGCTCTCATGACAGAGACGTTACTAATGCACTCAAAACTATAATCAACTCCACCATCAGTAAGATCAACAAGAACCTGCTGAATTGGTTTCTCATGTTCATTTGGATTCACAAACTCAGTGATGCCAAATTTCTTTGCTGTGGATTTTTATATGAATTGCGAAAAATATATGTTAACATTTTACAAGAAACTGTCTTTTCGTGCGAAGCAGTTTATCAAAAACTATCAACAAAAAAAAAACACGACGTTAAGCATGCAACAGATTATTTTTTAACAAGGCAAGGATATGACTCTGTCAGTTACTACCGTTTCTGTTGCTTGTACTTAGACTTTATCACAAGAACTACAAAAAGAAGTAGCATATACGAGACCTTCTACAGCCTATAGACATTCATAGTTCATTTTTTTAACGGAAAAAAAACACTACTTGATAGAATTCATCGTCATACATCTAAATAAAATAATACTGAAGGCTGCAACTCCACATCATGCATACTAGATCACTATTATTAGCATACCATCAGATACTGCGATGAAATGAAATATTAAAGCTAACCTCGCTCAAACTTTCTGTTGTCAATGTCAACACCAATAATTCGTGAAGCACCAGCTGCTTTGGCACCCTCAGCCACCTGTTACGTGATACTTGGATGATTAGAAAAGTTAAAATGAAAAGAAAAAACACAAAACATGATACATAGTTTTGACATATACTTATTGCAAGACCAACAGTCCCAAGTCCAAAAACAGCAACAATAGAACCTGGTTCTACTTTGGTTGTATTCCCAACTGCTCCAAGACCTGAAGTAATAACATAATTAATAAAGTGCAGACATATGTCAAATTTTAGATAGGCACTATATTACATAAAAATTTCAGAAGGAATCATCAAAAAAAGAAGCTGTACCAGTTGGAACACCACAACCAAGAAGGAAAACTTTATCCAGAGGAGCTTTTGGATCAATTTTGGCAACACGGACATCATGGAGTACAGTGTACTGACTAAACGTTGATGTTCCCATGATATGGTAGAGAGGCTTCCCACTGATTGAGAAATGACTTTTGCGATCATTCATCATGACTCCCACTGTAGTAGCTCCCCTAACTTTTCCACAGAGGTTTGTCTTCCCTGACTTGCAAAACTTGCACTCCCTACATTCTGCTTGATAACAAAGTATAACATGATCTCCAACCTGAACTTCACTCACTCTTTCACCAACACTTTCAACAATTCTGCACAGAACTTCCATTTGTAACTTAATTTATCAATGAAATCATACAAACTTGGAGTAAATTATTAATTACTCGGATGCCTCATGACCAAGAATACACGGAAATATACCTGCAGGATCCTACAAGAAAATAAGTATAAGCTTGGTTAGAACACAAAAAAAAAACTAAAACAAAGAAAGACTATTTAGCAAATTACCAAAACAGCACAGGTGATCAAGAATGCAAAATACCTCTGGAAGCATGCTTATGATACTAATAAGAAAAATAAAATTAGAAAATACTATAGAACAGAGAATGCAACATTTTTTAAGGACCCTTAATGAGTAACTACAGCCCACGAAAAAAACACCCGTGGAAGATTACAAATTTCTTTCTTCCACTTAGCATATGCGAAACATAACCACATATTTTACCACCCAAAATTCCACTTCACATACCAAAATGACAAAAAAGACAAACATAATACAAAATTAACATATATATAAGTATGAGAATTAACACTTTAGCACAAAAAAATTATTTTGTGGGCAATTAACACCAACTAAAGTTAAGTAAACAAAAGTATTACAAATTTAGCTCAAAATTCCCACTAATTAACACAAAACCTACTAATTACTAACACCAAGTTACCAATAATTTAGCACAAAATTAATAATTAATAACGCAAAATAGCAAAAAAAAACCTTGAAATCTTCAAATACAAGCTTTATCTACACAAAATTAATAAGAGAAAATTAAGAGCACAAGATATCATAGAACAAGTATAATCGAAATACATAGATAAATACATATACATATATAATCGAACATAATTGAAAAAAGTGGGATACTTTACCTCTAACTGAATCTTTGCTCTAATCAGTTTTGGGGGTTTTGCTCCAATCAATTTTAGGGATTTAAGAGAGGTGTGAGAGATAAGTGATAGAAATTTATGGATTTAAGAGAGGTGTGAGAGATGAGTGAGAGAGGGGTGAATTATAGATATGAGCGAGAGAGATGAGTGACAGAGGGGGAATGAGAGAGATGTGCGAGAGATATGTGTGGGAGAGAGATGTGCGAGAGATATCTGCGGGAGAGAGAGTATTCTGAGGGAGAGAATTAGTTTTTTTCTAATAAGATTTTATTTTGTGTAATAAAAGTTTTGGTACCAAATGTTTTGGTTCCAATTACTAGAGCCCGCCCAGTGAAAAATTAAAATCCCGCCCAAATATTTCAGTCAAGTTGATCAAAAGTGTTAATACTATTGTAACGTTTTTGTAAAAGTATTGCAATTGATCAAATGTGTTAAAATGTTTACTTCGTTTGTAACACTTTTTTATTTTTTGTAACACTTTTCAAGTTAAAGAATCATACTATTACAAGGGATTGCTCCTCTAGACTGAGCAAGTCATTTCTTTTTTCCCTTGCACTCCTCATACCATGGGCTTTCTTTTTGTTCACCTCAAGCTGCTCCTCGAGAGATTTGTAGATGATCTTTTCTTCTTTGTGACTTGGATCTAGCATAGACATCAAGTGTTGCAAGTACTTATTGCTAGCCTTTTCCAACTAATCTTGTACAATTGTGTTTATCTCTAAATTCCATTATCTAGAATGGATAAAGATGAACCTTTTGACCAGGAACATATGGAATGTTTAGCTTCTTAGGCAAACCCTCCTTTGAAGTCCATCTATTTCTCAATTCATTGATCTTGTTGAAGATTATGGTCTTTGCCTCTGGGGTGAATCCACCAGTTCTTTTCATTAAAGACAATATCTTACACAATTTGCTGTAGCTTTCATCCAGCACTTGATGTAGGGGCTAGGTTATGCTGCTCCCTCCTTTATAGGTGAAAATCAATCTTTCTGGTAACGTGACTGTCCTATATGCAGCACTCACATCACTCACTTCATCCAAGAAAAGATTGATACTTGAATATTCTTCAATGTCAGCAATTTAGAGCTCGGTTTCTTTCTTGGCAGTCTCCTTTTCAACTTGTGGAACCTCAGCAATTTGAATTGGTCTAGCTAGAGGTCATTTCTTGGTTCTTGTACTCCTCCTTTTAGGTGAGAGTCTGACCTTCGGAACTACCAAGCTATTGAGATCAAAGTCAAATTCCATTGGTTCTGGCTTTATGTCTTCAAGAGTGAAAGCAATGGAGCTGGAAGTTTGAGTGGGTTGATGTGTGGCTTGGGTTGGTGGTATGGTAGGTTGAGGTTGTGCTGATTCAACTTGTTCTTCTGGTTCTGGGCTCAAAGTCCTTTTACCATAAGTCTTGACTCTGCTTTTCCTTTTCTTGCACGCAAACTTTGTGTTCGTTTTCTTTTTCTTAAATTTGGTCTCTTCTTCTTCAGCCTCTTGCTCCATCTCTTCTTCCAATTCTCTTACAAGCTCCTCAGCCAGTCTAGATTCTTTCTCAGTGTCTTCAGCAGGTGGTCTAACCATTTGACTAGCTTGAAGTAACCTTGCAGTTTCTTCAGCCTTGGCAACAACAAAATCTGGATGACATGCAGGAACACATATTTCCACTCCATCTCTGTAGATAAATGCTAAGTTTTCTTTGAGTCCCACATCAATTGTAGCCTTCTGTTTTAATTTTGCAAGTTGCTCGCTCATTAGTTTGAATTCATCTGGTTTTGGCATTGGGAATTCAGCTCTCATGGTATTTTTACCATTCTTCTTTATAGGTTACTTCTTTCTTTTGAGCATAGGCTTAAATTCAGACATATATGATGGCTCCCCTCTGGCTTGAGACTTAGGAAGTACAAAATATGGAATTATTACTTGTCTGATTGAGGTGCTTATGAAGGGAATTGTTACTTGAGAAATATGAGGATTGATAGCCAGCCTTTTGGCAATGGAATCTTCAGGTTGAAGAGCTTATTCCTCCTCACTAGATGGTATTACTGGAACTGTTGGAATTGAAGTAGAGTGAAGTTGCTCCCCCTCACTAGTTGAATCCCTTACACTAATCTTCTCCCCCTTTTGTTAGCATCAAGGGTTTGAGTGGTAGGCAGATTCAACAGTCTCTAAAGGAGGGCAATTTTTTGATTGTGAGCCTCAAGGATGAGTTTTTGATCTGCAATTACAGTACTTATTTGAGACTCCAATTTGTCAACTTTTGCAGACAGAGCATCAATCTTCTTGTCTGTATTAAGCATCTTTCTTCAGCTTGGATCTAAGCTACTGCATGGTAAGGGGAGGAAGAATGAGTTCCAAGTTTTTTTATTGAGTTTCTAGTGCATCTTTGATTGAAGCCTTGAATTCATCCTTGTCCTCAACCCTTTGATTAAGAAGACATTTGTGCAATTTGAGAGTAGCCAGAAAATTCTCGTGCACATGCTTCAGAGCTGGTTCTGCATGCTGTAAAGTAGATACTGTCTTCTCATACTGTATTACTAGATCTTTGTGAGCATCCTTAGAGATGGATGCATTCGACATCAACCATTCTGGTAAATCTCCAGGTTGCTGAGAAGGTCCTTCATCTTCGAATTCAGAAACATACTAAATTCATTAGCAGCATTTAGAGGCAGCTTGGTAATGAAAATACACCTAGAGGGGGGGTGAATAGGTGTTATGACTAACAATGACCAAATAAAATATTCTGCCTAAGAAAATATATACTGGCAGTTAGCTGGGTACGATAGGCAGCTAACTGGGTTCACCAAAAGAGACAGATTAATGAATAGGCAGCTAGCTGTGATATGCAATGCAGAAGGACAAAATTGCAGTAAGTAAAGAACACCAAGACTTTTAGCTAGGTTCGACCCCTAATCGTCTATGGTCTACGTCCTAGTCCCTTACCAACTTGGTAAGAGAATATATTATTGATCACACGAAAAACCAATTACAAGACTCAATAATATATCTCCCTTGTCACCCAGTTACTAACTGCAGCTAGCTGGAACCTCTTGTTTCCTGAACACAGCTCTCTAAGTTCTATACTTAAACCAAGTATAAACTTCTCTAGCCTAATGCTCCTTGAATCCTGGTTCCACCAGCTCAACAATTCAGCAACTACTTATCTTTACAAGATGAACAATACAATGGATAAAAATAATTACAACTCAAGGATTCGAACTCTATAAAGACTCGATGTATATATTATAGTACAGGAGCTCTTTTGAAATGAGGTGCAGAGTTGTTTCTTGTATTCTTGAATATAGCTTGAAGGTTCTTATTCTCTGGTGTTTTCCTTTCAATGAAGAACCACGCAGCCCTTTATAGTGAAGTGTAGGAGATGAAATCTTGAACAATTTTGCAACGGTCTTGAAGAAATCTTCTCACGTGTGGCTTTGTTCAAATTAAATGCCCTACAAACGTTCACCTGCAGGTTTGATATATATAAAACTGAAGATACAAAATATATTCAGTGGAGAGAGATGAGAACAAAGCCTTTTGTTCTTGAATAAATCCGTTAGTGACAAATAAAGAAAACAATAGATAGATAATGAATGCATGTGTTTTCTTTGAAGACTTTTCTGTAAGACAACTGGTGGTGGAGATGTTGTAGCATGAATTATTTGACTTTAAGAGAGCATGCTTGAAAAGTAAGCACATGGGTTGTCTTGGTGGAACATTAAAGAAATAAAAAGATTCCTTTAATGAGAGAAAGTTGTCTAGCATGATACTTCTAGTTGAGTAGTGCTCTAATATATATAATATCATGTTTAAATTTATTAGACAAATCTTACAACTGATTTCCACAATATTTCCTATAAAAAACGTACTCCCCTTTATATTCTGGACAGACTGCCAGCTTGCTGTGTTGTACTGTCAGCTAGCTGTGTTATCTGTCAGCTTGCTGTGTTATAAGAACTCTTGTACTGTCAGCTAGCTGAGATACCCTGTTTTGCTAAGAAATAATATAAGTAATAATCCTGCAAAACAATATTAGTCCAGTACATATATCCAGCATGTTAACATCTTTGTATATAGCATAACTTATATGTCCTGCAAAATAGAATTAGAAATATACACAAGAAGCTTGCTACAATATACCATTACAAGCGTAGCAGCTTGCTAACTATGTTATCATCAAAACTAAGATTTTGAGATTGAGCTAAAAACTCCCCCTCAATCAAAGCATCCTGCAAAATAAAGTTTGATAGCAGGCTAATATATTAAGTAACAAGCAATCAGCTTGTTGTATTGTGTCATCATCAAAACCAAGCAGTCAGCTTGCTGCATTGTGTCATCATCAAAACCAAACAGTCAGCTTGCTGCATTGTGTCATCATCAAAACCAATAGGGTTTCAATCTCCCCCTTTTTGATGATTACACACCAATATTCAGGAGTTAAATACTCCCCCTGAATTTATGCTTCCCCTGCAAAAAGATTAGCAATCTATACAAGCAGTTAAGCATAAGAAGTATAGTCGCATGGCATCACATAAACATTTAGCATTAAACCATATGATCCCAGCAAAGTACGTGAAGTAAAGAGTTACAAGAATAAATAAATATCAACTCTCAACTCCCCCTAAATCACACATACTTTTAATCCTGAATTTTCTCCCCCTTATTCATCAAAAAGGATATCCACATGCAATCATTTAATATACAAATTAACCACTTAAAAAAATAAAACAACATTTAGCAAATAAAACAAGTAAGTGGATTAGATTTTACACAATAATCAAAATATATATGAGAAATAATAGCACAAGAGAGTGTACCAAACTTCCATAGAAGCTAGCTGGTTAGACATGAAAGCTTTCCAAACTTCCATAGCAGCTAGCTGGCTAGACATTACACATGCCTAATTTGCGACGCAGCACTGTAAAACGCTCCTCGGCTAGTGGCTTTGTGAAGATGTCAGCTAGCTGGTACTCTGTACTTACAAAGATCAGCTCAACTTTTCCCTTTGCAACATTGTCTCTCAAGAAATGATGTCGAACGTCGATATGCTTTTTCTTGAGTGATTCACTGGATTCTTTGATATGTTGATAGTGCTTGTATTGTCACAATAAATGGGGACTTTGCCACATTTAATTCCAAAATCTAGAAGTGTTTGTCTCATCCATAGCATTTGAGAGCAACAACTTCCAGCTGCTAAATACTCCCCTTCAGCTGTGGATAATGCAACAGAAGTTTGCTTCTTGCTTTGCCAAGATACTAAACTCTGTCCTAAAAATGCACAAACACCACTTGTACTCTTTCGATCAGTTTGACAACCTGCATAATCTGCATCACTATACCCAACAAGATCAAATGCATTTGTGATTGGATAAAATAAACCAAGAGTAGTAGTTCCACTTAAATATTTAAAAATTCTTTTAATAGCATTCAAGTGAGATTCTTTTGGTTGAGCTTGAAACCTAGCACAAACACATACACTATACATAATATCAGGTCTAGAGGCTGTAAGATATAATAAACTACCAATCATACCTCTATACTTTCGAACATCTACATCTTTACCTCTTTCATCTGCAGCCAGCTTGCTGGCAGAACCCATAGGTGTAGATTTTGCCTTGATATTCTCATATCCAAACTTCTTTAGCAAGTTCTTGATGTATTTGGACTGATGTACATATATTCCATCTTGAGTTTGCTTGATTTGGAGCCCCAAAAAGTAGTTGAGCTCACCCATCATACTCATGTCAAACTCACTATGCATGCACTTAGAAAACCACTTGCACATCTTATCATTAGTTGATCCAAATATAATATCATCTACATATATTTGCACAACTAGAATATCATTACCAGTAAGTTTAGTAAACAATGTAGGATCGATTTTACCTCGAATGAACCCATTCTTTATCAAAAACTTACTTAGCCTTTCATACCAAGATCTAGGAGCTTGTCGTAATCCATATAATGCCTTCTTCAATTTGTAAACATAATTAGGAAATTTGTCACTCTCAAATCCAGGAGGTTGCTTGACAAATACTTCTTCTTTCAAGTATCCATTAAGAAATGCACTTTTCACGTCCATTTGATATAGCTTGAACTTCTTGAAGCATGCAAATGAGAGTAGCATTCTTATTGACTCTAGCCTTGCAACCGGGGCATAAGTTTCATCATAATCGATTCCCTCTTGTTGATTATATCCTTGAGCAACAAGCCTTGCTTTATTTCTAATAACCGTTCCTTCTTCATCAACTTTATTCTTGAACACCCATTTAGTTCCAATGATTGAAGCATCTTTAGGTGGCTCTACAAGTTCCCAAACATCACATCTTTCAAATTGATTAAGTTCTTCTTGCATTGCCATGATCCAATTTTCATCTTTCAGTGCTTCATTGACATTCTTTGGTTCCTCTTGAGCTAGGAAGGCAGAAAATGCACAAAAGTTAGCTTGGCTTCTCCTTGTCTTGATGCCTTCTGATTTATCACCAATAATCAACTCTGGAGGATGATTCTTTACTGTCCTTGTTGACTTTGGAAAATGATGATGAGCCATAACTTCTTCATTGGCTCTAATTCTCTTGGATGGAGGAGGGGATTCATCCCCATTATAAATTGGCATCTTTTCTTGTGATCTCTGGCTTCTAGAATCTTCCAAGGTGAGTTTTGAAACCTTATCACAAGTTTCATCTACTGGAGGAGAGATTTCAGCTTGATTATCATTTGCTGAACTTGATTCAGTTTCTACTGCAGCTCGCTGGGTTGCTGCATTTCCTGAGTCTGCTTCATTGGCAGCTCGCTGAGTTGCTGTATTTTTGGAATCTGCTTCTTTGTCAGCTAGCTGAGTTGCTGTATCTGACCTTGGCAGCTCGCTGGCATCATTTGAACCTGCAATATCTTCCTCATCTCTTGACAGATCAACATTAGATTCTTGAAATGAGACATCAATTGACTCTTCAACAGTACGTTTAGATATATTATAAACTCTATATGCACGACTTGTTGTAGAATAACCCAAAAATATAGCTTCATATGATTTGGCATCAAATTTACCATCTCTATCAATGGATTTGAGTACAAAGCACCTGGATCCAAAGACCTTGAAGTAGCCTATGTTTGGCTTCTTGTTCTTTAGCAATTCATAAGGAGTCTTGTTGAGAATAGGTCTGATTAGTACTCTGTTAAGAACATAGCTAGCTGTGTTCACTGCTTCTGCCCAGAAACTCCTTGGCAGCTTGCTTTCTTGCAGCAATGTTCTAGCTGTTTCTTGCAATGACCTGTTCTTTCTCTCCACAACTCCATTTTGTTGTGGGGTTCTTGGAGCAGAGAATTCATGTGAAATGCCTCTATCTTCACAATATGAGATAAAGTCCTTTTGGAATTCACCACCTCGATCACTCCTTATTCTCACAAGTCTTAACTTAAACTTGTTCTCAAGTAACTTAATTAGCTTTTCAAATTCACTGAAAGCACAATCTTTAGTACGAAGAAACAATACCCAAGTATATCTAGAATAATCATCTACTATAACAAATGCATATTGTTTACCTCCAATGCTTTTATATGCTTCCGGACCAAATAAATCTAAATGAAGTAGTTCTAAAGGTTTAGAAGTTGATACCATCTTATTTGATTTATGTGGAGTCCTGATTTGTTTGCCTAATTGGCAAGCCGAACAAGTTTCCATTTTGACATACTTCAATTTTGGCAATCCTCTAACTAGCTTCTTCGAAGACAGCTTGCTGAGTAAGTCCATATGAGCATGTCCAAGCCTTCTATGCCAAATTTCTGGATTTGAATCAACAGCAGCTAGACAACAAGATGAATCCTGCATTTCAAAGTCCAAAATATATATATTTCCTTCCCTTCTAGCAACTAGGGGGACTTGGTTAGTGCCAACAATAATAGTACACTTTTCTTTATCAAAAAGAACAGAATGTCCATCATCATATAACTGACTTACACTAAGCAAATTATATTTAAGACCTTGAACATATTGTACTTTATCAATAGAAATGACACTATTACCAATCTTCCCTTTCCCAAGAATCTGGAGTGTTTTGCTATCACCAATGGTGACATTTCCACCCTTTTTCTTACTGAGAGACAGGAATTGTGATTTATCACCACTCATATGTCTTGTGCATCCACTATCCAAAATCCATTGATTTGATCTCACTTTGACAACAAGACATACCTACAAAACAAATAAAGAGCCAACTCAACGTTTTGGTACCCATATTTGCTTGGGTCCAGAATGGTTAGTTGATAGAACATATAAAACATTTAAATCAGATTTCTTGATCCACATTTGGATCACTTTAGAAGCTGTATTTCTTGTTCCATCTGTTCTGTCAGCTAGCTGCCTGTGACCTGTCTGTCTGTTCCAGCTAGCTGGGTTGGCATTCTGAATTTTGCAATGATTTGCCAAATGGCCTTTATTTCCACATTTATGGCAAATTCTCCATGGCATGGCATAGTCATAGGGGATTCCATGTTTGCCATCATACTTTAGAGGTGTTTTGGAAGCCGATCCAACTCCTTCTCTTTCGATTGGAACTTTTGCATATCTCATCATTGTTTTGAGAGTATCTTCTCCTTGAATGAATTTTCCCATTCCTTTCTGGAGGTCCTTGATTTCCGTTTCCAATTCTTTGATTCTTTCAGCTTGTTGAGATATTTCCTTTGAGCATGATTCCCTTGGACTAAATGCCTCTAAACATGCATCTTGAGCTTCTATTTCTGTTCTCAGCTCGCTGAGTTCCTTCATAAGTGTATCATTTCTCTTGATAAGCACTTTGTTTACACCTTCAAGCTGGGATATCTCATCCTTAAGATCAGTAGGCTTTTGAGTATGATTTGTAGCAGGTGTCTTCTCATCCATTAACTCAGATATGATCTTCTTAAGTTGAGTATTTTTCTTCTTGAGTTTATCATTCTCATATCTTAATTCTTCAACCACTTCATTTGATAGATTACTATGATCCTGCATGGTTAATTCATCTAACTTTGAGGAATGAGAATACATATCAGAAAAATAATTTACCTCACTATTGTTGTCATCCGAATCCGAGACATCACTATCTACAAGGCCATCTTGAAAAATTCCTTGAGCATTATTCTCATCATCAAGACCAACAAGAGCTAGGTTCACCATCTCATCACTTGACTCATTATCAGAATCCGAATTTTCATCATCACTCCATGTCAAAAATGCCTTAGCTTTCCTTTTGTCTTTAGAGGCAGCTAGCTGCTTCTGCTTATTTTTCAGCTTATAGCAATCTCTTTTGTAGTGTCCTTTCTTGCCACATTCAAAACATGCTTCATCTTTGACATCTTTCTTTGTTCCAGAAGCTCTACCTTTCTCCTTCTTTAGCTTGTTCCTTAAGTCAAGCATCTTCTTGATTTTTCTGTATAGAAGTGCTAGTTCTTCATCAGAATCTGATTCTGATTCTGAATCCAGCTTGCTGCTACTGGAGTGCAAAGCTAAATTCTTCATCTTTTCAACTGGAGCCTTGACTGATTCCATCTTGCTACTGTTGATTTTGCTTTCAAATTGTTCCAATTCTGCAAATACGGCCAAATGATCCATAGAATCAATGAAGGGACTTGATTCCAATGCAGTGACTTTAGCTTCGAATATAAATGGGACTGCACTTAGAATTTTCATGTTTATTTCATCTTGAGGAATGGTTTTTCCAAGTCTCTTCAGAGTGTTGATAGTGATTTGAAACCTTGCTTGGCTCTCTTTGATAGTTTCACCATTCTTGAGCTTGAAATTTCCGAAGTCATTCATCAATTTGCTAAGTTTAACTTTTCTCAAAGTTTTCGAACCTTCGTGATAGGATTCCAAAGCATCCCACATTTCTTTTGCTGTTTTTAGAGAGGATACCTTGTCATATTCAGATTGATCAAGTGCATTCATTATGGAGTTTCTTGCTTCTCCATTATAGCCACACTTGATAATCTCATCGAGAGTGAGATCATCAACATCTTTTGGTTCGTTTTTGTCATTGAGAAATTCATAGTTCCCTTTCTGCACAACTCTTAGAACCAGAGGTTTCTTGGACAAATAAGTCTCCATTCTGCATTTCCACCAACTATAGTTTTCTGATCCAGTGAGAAGTGGAGCCTTATAATCCGACCTGCCTTCTAGGTAATTGTCAGCCATTTGATCGATACTTTTCCTGTTACAGAAATATTAGTATACCAAAGCTCTGATAACAAATGAAAATACACCTAGAGGGGGGGGTGAATAGGTGTTATGACTAACAATGACCAAATAAAATATTCTGCCTAAGAAAATATATACTGGCAGTTAGCTGGGTACGATAGGAAGCTAACTGGGTTCACCAAAAGAGACAGATTAATGAATAGGCAGCTAGCTGTGATATGCAATGCAGAAGGACAAAATTGCAGTAAGTAAAGAACACCAAGACTTTTAGCTAGGTTCGACCCCTAATCGTCTATGGTCTACGTCCTAGTCCCTTACCAACTTGGTAAGAGAATATATTATTGATCACACGAAAAACCAATTACAAGACTCAATAATATATCTCCCTTGTCACCCAGTTACTAACTGCAGCTAGCTGGAACCTCTTGTTTCCTGAACACAGCTCTCTAAGTTCTATACTTAAACCAAGTATAAACTTCTCTAGCCTAATGCTCCTTGAATCCTGGTTCCACCAGCTCAACAATTCAGCAACTACTTATCTTTACAAGATGAACAATACAATGGATAAAAATAATTACAACTCAAGGATTCGAACTCTATAAAGACTCGATGTATATATTATAGTACAGGAGCTCTTTTGAAATGAGGTGCAGAGTTGTTTCTTGTATTCTTGAATATAGCTTGAAGGTTCTTATTCTCTGGTGTTTTCCTTTCAATGAAGAACCACGCAGCCCTTTATAGTGAAGTGTAGGAGATGAAATCTTGAACAATTTTGCAACGGTCTTGAAGAAATCTTCTCACGTGTGGCTTTGTTCAAATTAAATGCCCTACAAACGTTCACCTGCAGGTTTGATATATATAAAACTGAAGATACAAAATATATTCAGTGGAGAGAGATGAGAACAAAGCCTTTTGTTCTTGAATAAATCCGTTAGTGACAAATAAAGAAAACAATAGATAGATAATGAATGCATGTGTTTTCTTTGAAGACTTTTCTGTAAGACAACTGGTGGTGGAGATGTTGTAGCATGAATTATTTGACTTTAAGAGAGCATGCTTGAAAAGTAAGCACATGGGTTGTCTTGGTGGAACATTAAAGAAATAAAAATATTCCTTTAATGAGAGAAAGTTGTCTAGCATGATACTTCTAGTTGAGTAGTGCTCTAATATATATAATACCATGTTTAAATTTATTAGACAAATCTTACAACTGATTTCCACAATATTTCCTATAAAAAACGTACTCCCCTTTATATTCTGGACAGACTGCCAGCTTGCTGTGTTGTACTGTCAGCTAGCTGTGTTATCTGTCAGCTTGATGTGTTATAAGAACTCTTGTACTGTCAGCTAGCTGAGATACCCTGTTTTGCTAAGAAATAATATAAGTAATCATCCTGCAAAACAATATTAGTCCAGTACATATATCCAGCATGTTAACATCTTTGTATATAGCATAACTTATATGTCCTGCAAAATAGAATTAGAAATATACACAAGAAGCTTGCTACAATATACCATTACAAGCGTAGCAGCTTGCTAACTATGTTATCATCAAAACTAAGATTTTGAGATTGAGCTAAAAACTCCCCCTCAATCAAAGCATCCTGCAAAATAAAGTTTGATAGCAGGCTAATATATTAAGTAACAAGCAATCAGCTTGTTGTATTGTGTCATCATCAAAACCAAGCAGTCAGCTTGCTGCATTGTGTCATCATCAAAACCAAACAGTCAGCTTGCTGCATTGTGTCATCATCAAAACCAATAGGGTTTCAGGTAAGAGCATCCATAGCTCTCTGCATAGATTCAATTATGTGTACCAAGTTCAGCTGCTGCTCAGCCTCCACATTGCCCTGTTTAGCCCAAGAGTCAAGGTCTGGATCAGGGTGAGTAAAGGTTTCAGCTCCATGAACAGTTGTATCAATGGCTTTTTAAGATGCCTATTGATAGTGACTTTCCCTGGGGGCATCATCAACCTCCATTGACTCACTTGCAATGGCTTCATCCACCCTTATGTCTCGTGTACCTGCTTTTCTCTCATTTTCTCTCTCTTTTTGCATCAAGGCCTCCCCCTGGCTCACACCCTCACCGTCACCTACTAAGGTGGTACTCTCATGCTCTCCTTTTGCCTGGCAGGAAGAAATTTCCAGTCCCTCACTCACATTCTCTCCTTTTGCCTGCTCACAAGGCAGCCTCTCACTCTTAGTAATGACACTCCCTTCCCTCATTCCTAGAAGTGTTTGAACTACTAATGTTACTTCCGCTGTAGTTGCAGTAGACTCAGATGAAGGAGTAAACTGTCTTAGATTAGATACAATAGCGGGAAGAACATTGATCAAGGAATGCAAGATATCCATTGATGCAGTAGTTGATGCTACCAATGAATGACTGTTGTTAGGCATATCTGTAACAACCCTAATATTTGTACTTGAGAATATTTTTATTTTTATGATTGAATAGTACTTTGCAAGGATGAATAGTGAAATTTCATGGATGAATAGTGATTTTGGGAATTTAGAAATTTTTCACGTTACCATATGTACGGGACAGGAAATGGATACTGTAAAGTTATACGAGAAATCTACGAAGCGAATAAGTGTATGTAAACGTGATCGGAATTTAGAAAATCCGAACTTTATTTTTATGGAAAATTTGACCAAGCAGTGAAGAGCATATCAATGCGATCAATACAAGTGAATTATTATATCAAGGAGTCAAGTATTATATTTCTATTAAATATGATTTGAGGATTTAGAACGAAAACCTTCGAGTTAGAATAACGAGCATTCTAGAAATCGATATAACTTTACAACGAGATTAAGCGATAAAGCGAACGCGAGACAAATTATGGATTAAATACGTAACGAGATGAGAAACCATGCATTATTCATCTAGGGTTATTATCAAGTGAATTTGAGTGGAAAAGAAAACAAGAAATGAAAAAAAAAAAATAGATTGATGAGGTGTATGATTTAGAGCTTGCCAACAAGGCTATATGTCACCAAAATTCCAAACCACCACAAGACCTTGACAAGTGTTTTGAGGGGGTTAAGGGATGATTATACCTCCCAAATATCTCACATAATTCATTTAACAACTAGTCAACAAAAGAAAAAGGAGAGAAAAGCAAGAGAAAAAGAGAGGAAACAAAAGAAACCACTACCATTTCTCTCCAAGAAAACCTACGGCCATACCCTCAAAAGGAGGACTTCCAACCACTCAAATTTCATGTTATATAGCTTAAAACAAAGCTTGTGAAGATCCCAAGGTGTCGTAAAAATTTGAGAACCAAATTCGTATTTTTCGATTTTATATGAATTTTACAAAGTGATGATGAATAGTGGTGAATAGTGACTAACTATCTTTCTTGTTTTCTATCTTTCTATTATGGCTTCCTAAGGATCCTTTGAGAAAGGTTTAAGAGTTGTGAGACTTTAGTAGCATCTCTAAGCTTCATATCAAGGTAAAACCCTAACCCACCCCTTGAGATCATATGAGTTTATGATGTAGTTTTGATGTTATAAAAAAATGAGATCATGATTAAGTGATTTAGTGGTTGTTTGGATTTATATAATGTGTAAAATGTTGGGTGCTGGATTTGAGCCTTTCCACTGACCTTAGAGGTATACAAGGGGTGTTTGTTGATTTTAAGGATGGATGTTATGCCTTGGTGATTGGTTTGGAGTGATTGTAAAATGGAAACTATCGATTTATAGCCGTCATAATGTCGAATTTTTGTTAGCCCGAGACTATAAAATCATTTTTTTAAAGCACCACTGCCTATGGTTATGTAGGTATGGATGTCTAGTTTATTTTGCCACAAGAATCGAGTTAAAAGAGTTTACGGTTTAAGAGTTATGCTAGTTTTAATTAAAGTGGTTCAATGGATTTCATCACAGAAATGTAACCACTTTGATTATAAGTTCGAGACCCTTAAGAGTCCTTCTAAAATGTAAAATTTGGTGATAAAAGGTTAAGGACAGTTAGCAAAGTATGCGTAAGCCGAGGTTGCGCAAGTGAAAACCCCTAAGAATGTGACTTTGAAACCAACTTTATAAGCGGTTAAGTATAACTTGAATTCGAGGATCGGTTTCGAACCAAACTTATGAATTAAGTATTTGACGAGTTACATGGACTTAGTACTAGTCTAGATTAAGCCATTAAGTGCTTTGATTGTGATTTGCTTAAGTACACGAGCATTTGATTATAAATGGATCGTCTAGGGGATTAATCGTATGTTGTTGACTTTGTTTAGATTATCAGACATCGTCGCAGACCCCTACTACGACCAGTGTACAAGGCAAGTTTTCTAAACCTATACTTTTGAATTATTGTTGTATAATACTGCTTTTTCCATATATAGTATTATACCATTTTGCGATAATTATTCTATCGTGTTAAATTGAGTTTTGATTTTTGGGTTATATACTAGCTTCGAGATAAATAGTTATAAACCGGTTTACCTTGTAGCTCTAGAGATAAGAGCATACCTGTTGTTTCGACTCTAAACCGGGAGTCAGTATTTTGAGATTGTCAGGGAAATCCAAGGGATTCTAGGGACAAGATTATTATTCATTCTAAATAATGTTTTCCTTTCATAAACATTATTCGTATATTCATAAAGTATATTTTCTTGGAAACGATTCGAGAAATATTATTCGAATATTTCTTTTATTTTCAAAGGATTATTTTTGATTCATTATTTTATTTTTTAAGATTTATTTAATAAATATTATTTGAATATTTATTAAATCTTCTTAAATGATTTGGAATTCATATTATTGATTTAAAAATCGTTTGAGGTCTTTAAAAATTATTTTAAATATTTTCTGACCTTCAAAAATATTTTCAAAAATTGTGAGGATTCCCAAATATTTATTCATGCTTATTATCAACTCACTTGAGCCATCTAAACGTTTTCAATTCCATTGAGACTGGAAATCCAGAGCTCGAGAGTCATGGTTGATACCTTTCATTGAGATCTTCAAGTGTATCCTGAGTATGTAACCCTACTATTAAGGGTTTCCAATTTTGTCAAAAGAGTATAAGATTCAGTCTAGATTTCGTACGAACCATTCGTTGTTCAAATTGAGATTCCGGCCGAAGGCTAGCCAGAAATTTTGGTTAGCTTCCATTTGATTCCGAAAGTAACCAAAAGATACGAGTAAGATCTGCAAACGGGTAGAACCCCGAGGAACTTGAATTGATTTCAGTTCCAAGGCCAGTAGATATTCATTCAAAGACAAGAACTGGTAAACGGAGTTAGAGACGGAGGTAGCGCGTCGTCCATTCACGACCTTGATGAGGTCGGGGCAGACTTGGAAACCGGGATTGTCCCTTACATGTAGAAATTTTGGTCACGAGAGCCCCATGCATATCGACTGATCATCGAGCATGGGTGTGCCTGAGAAATTCCCGCCACAAGTTCAAGTCAATTCTCTTTCCTACAGAGCATTATTCATTTTATCCGGCAGTATCCAAAGCTGCTGATTTGGTATCCCCCCGAGGGGAGTCTTTGCATCCAGCTTCTATCCTATCCCGTTATGGGGGAATATTCAATTTTTCAATAAAGGATGCATGTTTTATAAATTGCTTCGGTAGATGTGAGTTTCATATATTTTTGATAAAAGATAGTATTTGATAGTTGAAGTACTGAGTCAGTACTATTTTTTTCGAATATCTTTCCAGTAAGAGAGAAAATTCCTTTTGTTGAGTTATTGAGATAATAACGAGTCTATTTAGTTTCTGGTAAAGGAAATGATTTCACTATTGAGATATTTTGACAATTCTTGTCTTATACCAGCTTATACTGGACTTTCATTCAAAGGCAGATTATGCCGTACTTTATTATCTTGCTGAGCTTTCGCTCATTCTTGCTATTGTTTTATATATTATATAGCAGCTAAGTGAGATGCCAAGGATCAGGCACACAGCCCGCAAGCGAGTGGGAAACGCAAGGCATTTTCATGAGCAGTTAATGGCAGCAATCCCAGAGGTAGTAAGGACCAGTTGCATCAGTCTGCAGCTTTTCTTAGTCCGCCTTATCTATTATGACTTGTCTAAAAAGGATAATGAGAACCAGACAGTTAAGCCGCTGATGTACCTTCACTTAGAGGTTATATCAGTAGCAGGATTCAGTAAATATTTGGGTATTGTAATAACTATATTCTATTCCGCAATTATTGTAAGTTTATCATTTTTTACACTCTAACCTGTGTGAGTGTGTTTATATTGTGGGGTCATGAGCAGGTGAATGGTGAATATTGTGAGTAATACAGGTACAGCGAGGAATAAATGGATCGTGGCTATCCTAGATCCTTGACCACGGGTCTGGGGGTGTCACAATATCCATCGGTGAACAAACACTTGGCAACGGATGAGAGATATTCGTTGATGGAGTAGAATAAATAGCAGTTGATAGAGAGACTATGGTTGAATCTGTGCAAATTGATTTTAAAGTAGGAGGCACACTACACAATCCAAATTCACCATGGAACTAAATCATCTAGAAGATGATGACCAGCAGGTTCTGAGTGGGGCTTCTACTTTAGAACTAAAGAGGGAGAATTTTCTTGTGATGTGGAAGTCATATCCACATCCAGAAATAGAGATGGTGAATTTGTATTCTAGTTTGGACTCTTTCATTTGAATCACCAATAATGAGTTCAAATGGGTGATCTTTAGTCCATCTCCTTTGTGGTGGCAGGTTCATTCTCGATGATGTAGCTTCATTCTCCCTATGTTGATTATTCTGGTTAGTTGTTGAGTGACAACTCTGAGATACTCCCCCTAAGTGTGTGGCTCTTGAGGTTGGAGTTCTAACAGAGTGATAGATTGATAATCCCCTTTGGCTCTCAACGGGTACCTCAAAGTGATTTCCAACATATGGAGTTTCCTCAACATCAACAAATGATGTGCCATGCTCTTCACCTGGTGGATCACCTAAAGCATGCTGCCTTCTCACACCAGATACTACTTCTTCATCATCTTCACTGCCTTCACCACTTATCTCATTTTCAAATGAGAGTTCTTCATGGAAACCTTCATCTACCAACCCTTGGATTTTCTTATCATCAAAGACAACATGTACAGATTCCATAACAATGTTAAGTCTTAGGTTGTAGACTCTATAGGATTTCCCAGCTGAATACCCAACAAAAATAGATTCATCTGCCTTTATGTCAAATTTTCCTATGTTCTCACCTTGATTTCTCAAGACAAAACATTTGCATCCAAAGACATGTAAGAAGTTAATTGTTGGCTTCTTTCCCTTGAACAGTTGGTAAGGAGTCATGCCACTTGCTTGATTGATCAAAGAAATATTCTAGGTATAGCAAGCAATATTAACAGCTTCAGTCCAGAAGTTTGTTGGCAACTTTGATTCTTTAAGCATGGTCCTTGCAGCTTCAATGAGAGTTCTGTTTTTCCTTTCTACTACACCATTTTATTGAGGAGTCCTAGGTGCAGAGAATTCTTGAATGATTCCTTGTTCTTCACAAAACTCCCTCAACACAGCATTCTTGAACTTCTCATCCTCCTCACTTTGAATGAAGGATTGTTGTTGACTGCCCTGATGTAATTGATAATGATTTCCCCTTCCTCATCCTTGGAGTGCAGAAAGAATGTCCAAGTGTAATCAACAATCACTAGGCAGTATTTCTTCTTAGAGATTGACAATACATTGATTGGTCCAAAGAGATCCATGTGCAGTAGCTGTAAGGGATGATCAATAGATGACATAGACTTGGATTTGAAAGAGGCCTTCTTTTGCGTCCCTTTTTGGCATGCATCACATAATCCATCCTTGGAAAAATCCAACTTTGGAATACCTCTAACCAAATCCTTCTTCACCAACTCATTCATTGCTTTAAAATTCAAGTGAAACAGTCTCTTGTGCCATAGCCATCCTTCATCTACACTTGCCTTGCTGAGAAGACATGTAGCAGTAATTGCGCTTGTTGAATTGAAGTCGGTTGTGTACACATTCCCTTTTCTGTTACCTATCATCACTACCTTGTTGTCATTTTTCTTGAAAACAACATAAGCTTCAGAAGTGAACCACACATTTTGACCTTTATCACACAGTTGGCTGATACTAAGAAAGTTGTGCTTAAGACCATCAACTAGTGCTACATCCTCAATGACAACATTTTCTTTTGAAATAAAGCCATATCCTCTATTTTATCCTTTGTTGTTGTCTTCAAAGGTAAGGCTTGGGCCAGCTTTCTCCTCGAACTTAGTTAACAGGGTAGAATCTCCAGTCATGTGCCTAGAACAGCCACGATCCAGATACCAAAGACTCTTTCTGTGTCCATGCACACATCAAAACCAAATAAAGTTGATACTGGTACCCCAAGTTTCCTTGGGTCCTGCCTTGTTAGCCTTTTTCTTGCCATTCAAATCCTTTATACCCAAGGATTTAAATTGAGTTAAATCAATCTTAACTCTATGTGTAGGCCTTTGAAAACCAAGATTTGATATTTGCTCATATGCATTGTAAATAGCAGAATTAGGTATAGTTTGTGCAAACATGTTATTCACCATCCATGGCATCTGAGGCATATTAAAAGAATGATAGTATGGTTTATGCCTGAATGACATGTTAGCATATTGACTAGATGCATGAGCAGGTTGGACATACATGTTAGGCATAACATTCATAGTAGGCATAGGCATAGGCATATTGGGCACAGAAGCATTTTTCAACTTTTTACAGCTAGCAGATAGATGATTAACACTACCACAGTTCACACATTCTTTCCTAGGAGCATACCTATCAGGTGTATAATTGTTGTATTTATTAATTCCTACCTTGCCATTTCTGTTCTTTCTCATACTCTTAGCCTTTGACTACTTTCTCTAAATTATCTTTCAATTGCTTGTTGGACAAGTGACCTATGTTCACTTTATCAATTGATTTTGTTTTGCTACATTCACCTGTTACAAAGTTTTTGCTGATGGGATCGTATTTATTGTTCAGTTTAACTAAGGTTGCTTTGCTGATAGCTTTGGCTTTTGATGGATAATTTTTATCAGTATCCATCGATCGCTCATTGTTCAATGGATAATTCTCCTCATTATCCGTTGATACACTGTCTGAAGCAATCTCACCATCAATTCCTAACTTTGCTTTTTCTAATTTTCTAAAAGAATCAATTCCCTGGACACTATAGATCTCTCCAATAGTAATCCTTGATCCTTTCCACTTAGCAATTAGATCATGTTCTTTCTTTAACTGTTCTTTTAAAGAATCTTCTCTTTTAAGAGCCTCTATTAATCCATTTTTAGCCTCCTGACAATCTCTTCTCAAAGTCTCAAATTCAATCAACTGAGTTTCTATTAAAGCATTCCTATCATCAACTTTTCATTGAGATCTTTATTCCGTCTGTTTTCTTTGTTAAGCGATTTCAAGGTGACATGCATATTGTACTTCAACAGACATTTCATCAATTGTACTTGCATATTCAACTTTAGAAAGATCAGTTAAGTTTGTAGAGAATACCTGGTTGCTTGCTGAACTAGCTTCTTCATCATTTTCATTGGTCATGAGGGCAAGGTTAACAAACTCTTCTTCTGCATCAGAATCTCCTCCAGCAGCCCAATCATTGTCTCTTGACACAAATGCTTTCTCCTTTTTCTTGAGAAGATCTAAGTATTTTCTCTTGTAGTCAACAGCTCCAAACTGTTTCTTTTCATTCTCAGCCTTAGGCTTTCTGCATTCATTGGCAAAATGGCCAGCAATTCCACAGTTAAAGCATTTAAACTTTGACCTTTCAACCATGTCTTTGGATGGTTGATTACTTTTTCTGAATTGCTTGCCTCCTGCTGGATTCTTCTTGAATCTTAGCTTCGAGAATCTTTTTGACAAGAATGCTAGATAGTCATCCAAATCATCAGATTCATCTCCACTAGATGCATCAAGTTCTTCAATCAACTTGCTTTTCCCTCTGCTAGTTTCAGCTCCACCTTCACAAGTCTTTGGACTTGGTGTGGCTTTTATGCTCTCCATCTTCTCATCATCCCGGCTTGCTGGAAAATTGGCCACCAAGGCATCAACTCCACCTTTCTTCTGATTCTTCTCCACTTCCTAATCTTGCTGCATTTCAAGCTCATAAGTCTTAAAGATGCCATACAGTCTCTCAAGTGTAAAATCCTTGTAATCTTAAGAGTTCCTCAGCGAGACTGTTACTAGCTTCCATTCCTTAGGAAGAGATCTCAGAAACTTTAAGTTGGAGTCCTTGGTTTCATACTTTCTCCCATATATCTTTAAACCATTCAGAAGCTTCTGAAATCTACTGAATATGTTTGTTAAGTTTTCACAAGAGACATAGTGAAAATGTTTATATTGTTGTATGAGGAGCTGCTTCTTGTTTTCTCTGACCTGCTCAGTTTCTTCATAGATTGTTTAGATAGTGTCCCACACTTGCTTGGCAATGGTGCAGTTAATAACATTATCAAACATATCTTGTCGATACCATTGAACAGGATGTTCATGGTCTTCTTATCTTTGTGTATTTCTTTCAAGTCTTTATCTGTGAACTCAGCCTGAGTTTTTGGAACTGGCCTTCCAGCAACTGCAGTACCAGCAGCTTCACCAACTCCAGAGTTAGCCTTCATTAGAGTGTGAGGACCTTTCTCTATGCAATCTATATAACCTTCGTCGATAGTTGAGAGATGAAGATGCATCTTTACTTTCCAGTGAAAGTAGTTGTCTTTGTCAAGCATCGGAATCTTTACCCCATTGTCCTTCTTTCCCATGGTGTTTGATCTTTAAACTTCTTGTTTGTTAGAAGCTTTCTTTGATAACAATTGTTATTTCCCAGTTGAACACCAAGATTGTAGAAGGGGGGTTGAATACAATCTTGAATGAAAATTCTTTCGAATTAACGAGGCTCTAGATGGATTTAAGATGAATTGTTAAAGCACAAAATAGAAATAAAAACATACAACACAATTTTAAAAATTTTAGGTGGATTTGTCGAGTCTACCTGAGGGTTTTATTGAAGAAAATAATCTATGTAAAAGATTACACAGCTGCAAGTACAAAAATAAGTGTGTACAAGAAAACCTAATGCTCTATGCGTTTATGCTCAGTGTTTTCTTCTTACTTAGTCTTGCTACACTTGAAGATATATATACTCCAAGTTTACAAACCCTACAAATAATGCGAATATTAAAAATTCAAAGTATTTGCAGGTTTGATGCCACTCCTCGTCTCCATGTGATACAATTCTGTCTGGATTGTCTTGGACAGATCTTCACTAGATTTACCAGCTAAATTGTTTGTGAGAATAAGGAATGTTTCTTTTTCTTCTTCGTTCTCAATACTGGCTTCCATACTCTTTTTAAGTCTATCAACCAATGTGACTGTCAGGCATGTCAAGTCGCCGTCAACCAAAAATATCAAGACAATATTGGTTGTAGAGTTTTATCCGTTAAAGCTGACATCGATCGATTGGTTTTAATGCTGTTTGCTGGAGTGTCATATCCGTTGACGTAGAATCTTTATCGGTTGAAACATCACTTCACTTATACAGAATTAAATAGCACAGTGATGTGCTAAAAATAGAGATTTAAATTGTAAGTGCACAATTTCATCATTTTAATACTTGAGATATCGATCCACAGAGACTAAAAATTTTCGCGGTTCTCAATTTCTAACTTAGCCGGATTAGAACGATTGTTTTGAAAATTTGGATTTTACTAATTAATTCCTAAAAGAAAATTTAAAATATTTTTAAAAGAAAATTTAATTTACTCTAATTTTAAACTAACTAATTAAAAATGACAAAAACTGAATTTTTCAAAGATTCTAAATTCGAATTAAAACTATTTTTTTGCTTTTTAAATATTTAAATTTTTTTTTAGAAAATTTGACATGGAGTGTTCATAAGACTAACTAGCCCAAAATAATTCGAAACTCAGAATACAATCCAAAATCAATAAACTCCACTACACCAAATATGGCCTGTTGCAACACCAAAGTACATTTTTGTTGCATAAAATGTTGCTATAGATAAGCTTGGTACTATTCTATTGCAATATTTTTGGAAAGTGTTGTATAAAATAAAAAAGTGTTACAAGCAAAGTAAAAATTTGTAACACATTTGAGCAATTATAATACACTAGCATAATAACCCGTGCGAGGCACGGGTCATCCTCTAGCAATTGCTATAAATTCTGTATAATTTTACGATTGAAGGATATTTTTGAATATAATTGCATCTTTTATGTTCATACATATTATAATATCAATATTTTAATTTATGTATTATTTTATTTATGTATAGATCAAATGAGCATAAAAAATGATGTTTTATAGCATATAAATATATTGTATAGGTTATAACACAATTTCTGTTAGAACAATGATAAAAAGACATATCATCAATGTGAATAATACTCATCATACAATACTTTCCAGATAAAATTAGTACGCTCCTTAATATTTATTTCTTTAAATATCTCATCAAGATATATAAGTCGCATAGAATTATAATCCGAAATTACGAGAGGGCTGATTCCCAATACCAACATAATTTCATATATTGTTTGCATAAATATTAAAGGGATGGTGCTTTTGTAATTTTTAAACATATAGAAATATTATCGTAAGTTCACAACCATTAAAATGACACTTTTTGCACTTGTGTTGTGGTTTAATTTATGTAATATATAGATTGTGTACCATATTGTGAAACCTAAAATATAATATTTTTAAAATAATATGAGTCACCATTATTTTTACTAAAAAATTGAAATAATAGTAAAAATAAGATAATGGAGAGGTCGGGTTTGTGTAAAAGGTTTATTAATTCAAAATAATAAAGTCCTTGCAGCACAAAGGTTAGTAGGATAAATTGTGTAGAGGAGGTTCTAGGTACGATTCACCATAAAAATAAAATTTACTAATTTTTTCCATTTAAATAAGAGAGTAAAATTTCATGTAATTTTATAACTTGTAAGGGTATAATCGTAATTTCATAGAGAATTTATTGGCTCAAAAAACCCCTAAAAATCCCCTTGTTCTCTTATTATATGTAGAAAGAATGGATGGATATTTTTAAAATAATAGTAAAAATAAGATAATGGCGAGTTCGGGTTTATGTAAAAGATTTTTTAACTCAAAACAAAAAAGTTCATGTAGCACAGTGGTTGGTAGGATAACTTGTGTAGAGGAGGTTCTAGGTTCGATTCACCACGAAAACCCATTTTTTCCCATTTAAATAAAAGAGTGGCATTTCATGTAATTTTATAAATTATAAGGGCATAACTATATTTTCACAGGGGGTTTAAGAGTGGCATTTCATGTAATTTTATAAATTATAAGGGCATAACTGAATTTTTATAGGGGATTTATTGGCTCATTTTACCCATGTGTTGTTCTATTATATATAGAAAGTGATTTACCAAAACGTTACAATAGCTTTAACACTTTTGGTTAATTTGACCGAAAATTTTGAGCGGGCTTTCAATTTTTTTTGCTGGCGGGCTTCCAAAATTTGGCACCAGCAATTTTGCTACCAAAAATGTTATTACACAAAAACACACTTCTATTTCACAAAAACATAATCCCAAAATTGCTCTCTCTCCTCGTACTCTCTCCCTCTCTCTCCTGCTCACCTCTCGCAACTCACCTCTCTCCGGCTCCACTCACCTTAAAATCAATTAAAGCAAAATCCTAAAGCTAAATTAGAGCTTCAATCAAATTAGGGTTTTGATTTGAAAGATTACAAAACTAAATTAGACCTTCTTCAACTGAATTAGGGCTTCGATTTGAGGTAACTTTCAATTATGTTCGATTTATATATACACGTATATGTATCTGTATGATTTGAGGCATATATATATAAGCATGTTGAAACTTTTGATTATCAATGTATGCTTTTTGATTAAATTAGTAGAAATTTAGTGTTAGATTTGTGGGTTTTTTTTGTTGAATTAGTAGGAATTTACTGTTAAATTTATAGGAATTTTGTGAGAGTTGGAATTTTGTGGGAGTTGTGTGTTAATTAGTAGGAATTTTGTGCTAATTTCGTCCTGCTTTTGGGTTAATTAGTTGTCTAATTATAAGTTATGTATGAATGAATATTATCATTCATTTAAGTTTTCTTTGATCAATACTCTTAAAAGAATCTAACAGATTCTGTGTTTACTATTTTTTCAGTCCTGCCATGAACCTTCTCATCCTCTGTATTCTTTGCGAGCGGGCTATGTAAGTGCATTTCGTGTAGAATACCTTTGGTTGAGACAGATATATCATGTAGGGTGTTTTGAAATATTTAGTATCTTGACTGCATTATTTTCCGCTGTTTCCCTACACAGGTTAGAGACCCGTATAAGGTTGGAAACTTATACTATCCTGAGCATTTGTTTTGGGAGAAAAAAGAGAGTTTTGATTCCATTTCATATTGTTTAAGAGCTGTGTCCATTCATAACTTCAGGGGATAAGTTCTCGAAATGGAATTTGTAAGGTATGTCATTACAAGAGCTCAAAGGATGCATCGAGTTACTGTAAGATGTGCCGATGATTGCACTGCAGAAGAGGTAATTACTACAAGGAACTTGTCGTTTCCCAAATGCTCTATGGATGTTTCAATAGTCATTGAGCCCCCTTCTCCCACAGCAGGTTGGTTCCCTACCTTTCTACAAGTTTTGATATTATCATGGGAGGACTATATCATACAAGTTTGAAGTTAAGTCAAATCATACTACAAGTTTATTTGGTTAAGAAGGATGATGATTAATTCCCCCCTGAGTTGTGTGCAATTTATTCGTGGGCTTGTTCCTTGTATGCTAAATGTATAGTGAATTTCACTAGAATTTTATTGTGAATGTTATAACCGGTTCTGATTTATCAATTTTGTATGACATGAGTACCTTATATGTTATACAGTTATCTATTGTTATTAATTTGTACTAGTCAACCTGCTTTTAGATTGTTGAGTTCATTGTTGTGCTACTGAAAATTTGCAATGAAGTTGCAGAGAAGGATTTAGTCAGCTCAGGAACTATTCATAGAGTCCTTGATCTATTTTTCGAGTAAGTTTTTCATCTATGAAATATCATACACTAATCTCCTATCATAATCTTTTTAATTTTGATGTCTACTGTTAATCTCAGTATCTATATGTCATAATTTATTCAGGTATCCATACAACAATGCCTTGCATCATCATGTCGAAAGTATTATATTTTCATGCTTAGAAAGCAAGAATATTACAATCGTCGACCATGTTTTTCAAGAATGTGGTTTGGTTCCTAGGATTCTGCAGACCAATAGAAGTCCTACTGTTTTTGGTGAACTCAATCAGGTAGGTGTATGTATAGTTTAACTAATAATAGGGCCTGGATGAACATACATATATATGGCATGGATGTAAAATGTTTATTAGCACTGGGAATTTCGTTGGCTTGTCACTATTTGATGATGCACGGTTTTTTTTGCGATAAACCATTTTCAGTTCATCTATTAAATCTGAGAGGAGTTTTTTCGTTGCAATTCTTAAAATTTAAGTGTATAATATTTTACACCCATATAGCCAACCATTGCTGCTGCTGGAAAATGTGGACCCCGGTTAGGTAACCTTGGGCACATTACACGTATATCAAACAAACTTGTTCAGTTGGGGAAACCTGATAGTCGCATTAAGGTGCATTTGCAGGTATGTGATATGGTACTTTGATTTGTTTTTAGTTAATCAGGAGTTCAAATCGAATTTTGTACGAAATATGCTCTTTCACATGTATTTACATTTTGTTGTTCCATATCTCCATGAAGAAAAAAAAAACTAACATGCCTTCATAATCTAAGCTATGCCTGGAGTGAATTTCCTCGACATAGAATTGTAGAATACAATAAATATAAATACACTGTGTTATGTGAATTCGAGCACGACTATGAACTAACCTCCCTTGACGCGATCACGAAAAGAAGAAAATGTAAGAAATATGATAAACTACTGTGCATGCCCGAACTAACCCCTGTGTTACTGACTTATTTTAGAAGACGTGCCAAGGGAAATATAGTCTTATTAAATGAAACAGGGTAATATGGTAATTGGAGAAGAAAAGGCTTATTAGTAGAGAGAAAGGATTCTGTGAGTAGTTAATTGTTAGTTGGTTACGCTATCACTGCTAGGCATCTTTATAATTGTGTCTAAACACTGGAGTCAGTATGTTTCTTTTCTCCTTCTGTTTTTCCCTGAGCTCTAGCCTTATAATCCATATATTGTGTGTTGGTTGGTGTTTATAAAAATTAATATGCACCATATTCTTTTGTCGAGTGTCACGAGATTAATTTTCTGCAATCAAGATAGGTGTTGTCTACTAAACATGGATACTTTGTTATTTAGTGTTAGCTAAGAAAACTGTCAAAAGAACTCAGGACTTACACAAATTTAGCAAGATGTTTCTGACATTATCTTTTTATATTTCCTTATCTTAAACATGATGATGTCTTCCTGTTCATGATGAGGAGGTAATATTAACTATTAAGTGCTATAACCTACATGTACTCTGCTCCTTCAACAAAAAGCTGGTGAATAGACAATTTAGCACTTGTCAGTGGATTAATATGTGGAAGCGAAATGGTGAACCTATGCGCGCACACAAACACTCACACACATAAAGAGACACCCGAACTTTTACACTAAAACTCACATCTCCTTTTCCCCCTTTTTTTAATTTCCATTTTTCTCAAGGATTACGCATAACTATCTGTAATGCCAAAAATAATGGTGCAAAACAAGGCAACTGCTTAAACAGTGAAATATCTTGGCTGCTTCTGCTGTTGCCATTCTAATTTTGACTAACGAGATATTATGTGGTGTTGTTCCCTCTGTTAACAGACAGGAAAGCTCACTTTACAAAGTGACATCTACGCATTTGGAGTTGTTTTGCTAGAGCTTCTGACTGGACGGAGAGCCGTGGACCTGAGCCAAGGATCCAGCGAGCAAAATATTGTACTACAGGTAGAGTCAGCCTATGAAATTGGCTTTAGATTAAGAGCGGCTTTGTATTTAGCTCAAGCTTTAGAATGTTGCAGCAGTAACGAGCGAGCTCTATACCATGATTTAAACACTTACAGAGTATTGTTTGATCTGTGTGATCAGGTGGTGGTTTTACTTTTGTTCATATTGTTCCTCCAATTTGGTGGTGGCACGATGCTAACCTGCATTTCAATTTGCTGAATTTGCAAGTTTAGCATTCTTGATGTTTCGAAGGGAAGACAAATGTATGGATAATCTGTTAGGAAAATAGTTATAAGTTGTTGTTTTGACATGAAAGACTAAGTTTAATGTAGAATTGTGGTGCAAGTCGATATGTTTTTCGACTTTAGATTAAGTACTGGATGTAAGATGATATTGTGATAAAAGCTTATTGTGTTTAGGCTTTATTGACATATGTTTTCTGGTTTGGTATATGCTTTTGTGCATGGTATATTAAATTTTCTGATATGTCATTGCAATTTGGAAGAATAAAAAGTGTTGCAAATAAGTGTTGCCAATAAAATCTAAAAAACCAAAAAGTATAGCAAAAGGTACCAAAATGTTGCAGATAATTGTTGCAAAAAAAATCAAAAGTATTGCAAAATGCATCAAAATGTTGCATAAAAATGTTGCAATAAACTAACTTTGTAACATTTTAAGTCAATTAATGTTGCTTGTTGCATTAGTCTGTTGTAACACATTAAAAATGTTGCTAAAATATGTAAAAGTGTTACAACAAACTCTTACTGTAATACTTTTTAAAGTGTTGCAATAAGTTCGAAAAGTGTTGCTATAGAAGGCATAGGCAACGCCGGCAAATGCAACGCCGAGTTTTAGCAAAAGCGTTACATAAACATCTATTGTAACATTTTTGGGGCCTAATAATACACTTTTTTGGTGTTGCAATAGGCCATATTTGGTGAAGTTTCATAACAGCAACCACAAAACAAACCAACACAACACAATACATAAACAATTAGAGAAATTTGAGTACAAAAATAGAAAAACAAACCACCAAACTCGACTCAGTTATTTGACTCAGTAAGACTTGTTAACAAAAACACAATTTACAGAACTCAACTTAAACACAGCAGGATAAACTCAGCAAATTAACTCATGAGTCAACTCATTAATACAACCTCGGTGAATTTTATATACCCAGCGAAAAATCACTCAAACTCGCAGCAACTCAGCTAATTAACACAAACTCAGAAAAACTCGTAGACTACGGAACAAACAGCCATTAACCATAACTTGAATCATAGAGACGAATTGGACTAAAGAACGCAGAACCAAGTAAACAAAACTCAGCAAAAGTAACTCGCAAATGGAACTCAGAACTAAGTAATACATTAATAGAACTCGCAAAAATAGCACAGAACTCGGCTTCACAGCAACAAGAAGTCTAAACATTTCGAGCAACAAGAACTCGATGACTTAGAACATAAGACTCGAAAAGCACGGACTCAAAACGCATACACACAAAGCAGTAATTCAAAACAAGAAAAAGGGGTATGGGTTTTGTTGTTTCGAAATAAAAAAAATTAAGAGAAGAATGGGTTGTGTTTGTGCTTGTAGAGAATGAAAAGAAAGAGCTGGTTTTAAAGTTTGTGATTCGACTCAAAGTAGTAGAGAAACGAAACTAGAGGAGATGGTTTGAACGATAGTACTAGAAAAAAGAAACAAAAACAGGGGAAGGAGATCTTGCTGCTGGGTTTTGTTTCAGAGGAATAAAACGAGAAGAAACAAATTTTAAACAGAGAAAATAAAACAAAACAAGGGTTTGCTTCGAATTAAAAATGAAAAACAAATAAAAAAACGTACTGAAAATTTTTACACTAATATTTTTGTTGTTTTTTTTATTACACTAACACATAAAACACAGTTTCAAAAAAAAAACAAGTAAAACATAAAAATTAAATCTACAATTATAAAACCCACAATAAAATGGAAATTTAAAGGGGCACAACTAATATTAAAAAGAAATTATAACTAAGAACAAGAAATTAAAATCGTTACTTTCAACCCCAAGTGATTAGCATTTCGCTACTTTGTCCACTAATCGGATTTACAAAAATAACGAAAGCAAAGCAACGTAAACGAAAGAGCAAGATAAGAAAATAAAGGAAACTTGAAATTGCATTAAACTTAAAAGGAGTGTTTACAAAATTTAGAACTACAAAACAGAAAGAGAAATGAAAATTATGCTACCCTAAAACTACACTAAAATCTAAAATCTAGGTTGTTAAATACAAGGGGGGGGGGTAAGGGGGTATTTATAGGATAAGAATTAGGGTTTAAGGGTGTGTTGGGTGAATCTCCACCATACACATGTGGAGTGTGGTGGAGTAATCCTAGCCATCCAAATGATTCCTTCTTCATTAAGCTTTGTTGAGTTGATCTTGGCCATACACTTATTTAGTGTGTTGAGATGATATCCACCTTCCATGTGTCTTGAAAGATTCCTTTTCCTCCAAGCTCCTAATTCTTTTTCCTTTTTTCATGTAAGTCATTTTCCTTCCTCTTTTTCCCTTCCTTGCTGTTTATTTCTTAATTTTGCCATTTCTTTATTTTTTTTTACGAATTTCCTCAAATGCAACAAAATAAATTATTAAAATACGAGTTCAAGCAAAAAATAGGTAATAAAAAAATGCAAAAATATGCACTTATCAAATGAGGGTTTTTAGTGTAAATACATAAAATTGAAAAAACAAAAAAAAAATAAAAATTCCAAAAATAGAGGGATTTATTTTAGCTAAGTTGTCCTTCCCAATCTTTAAATTTTAGAACTAGTTGGTGCGACAAATTTTCAAAAATTATATGTATAATGCCTTTAGATGATTTGAACGTAGTCAAGTATGGTCTTACTCATGAAACTTGTGTCGAACAAATTTTTGCTTAAAAGTCCATGACGACACATTTGCACAAGACCTTTGATGGAAAGATTGTATATGGATGTTATTTAATACCTGAGAGAGAACCCACATGTTAAAACAATGTCGAATCAAACCTTTGCGAATAAATTGTTCATATAGTGTCTTAAAAAAAAAAGAGGGAAAAAAAGAGTCAATAAATGTTTGTAGTTGTAGAGTGCTAATGGAAGGAATAGCTAGATTGGGCTCATTAGTACCCGAGCAATTAAGTCTGATGGGACTTTATGCCTAGTAACCTAAAGCCCTTTGTGGTTTGGGATTGTTGACCCAACGCTCGCTACATGGGTATTAGTGCACAAGTCTTTTGGGACCTCAATCATTGCACGGTCATTTCAACCATTAGTGTTAATAAATTCTTAAGTTCTATTAAATTCTTAGTAGGAAAATCGGCTAGGTTGGGCTCATTGATAACCCGATTAAGTAAGTCCGAGGGGACTTTGTGCCTAGCAACCTAAGGTCCTTTGTGGTCTGGGATTGTTGACCTAAAGCTCGCTAATTTACATCTCAAACTTCACCAACATCCACTCCTATGCCCCTTCCATTTTCGGCAACCTTAGATACCATGACTTGCTTTACACCGACTGGTATTTTAATCTTTTTATTAGTCAATCTATAAATTACCCGATGCTAATAGGATTAACTGATATAATGTAAAAATAATTAAGATAAAATCGAATATTATACTGATATCGAGTAAAAATATGTTATACACTTTATTTATCATTTGTTGTATTAATTTAGTAATCAACATATTACAGCCATTCGACTAAAATCTATACTATTATATAAAATCCGAAACATTAAAAGTTTGGTTGGTCGGTCGGTCGGTACGGTACCTGTTGATTTTACTTATTTACCCTTACTCAATTACAAAAAAATCCATCCCACTAACTAATATTTTTCAAATTTGCGATGGAGTTCGTTATTTCCTCTTGTCAGTGTGTTTTACCTTTCACGTGCAACAGTTTTCTAAGATTCAATTGTTAATAATCGTTCTAAATTCAAATTATTAGCACACTCTAAATTTTGAGGATCATATTTATAGTGATGCTTGTTAAATGTGAGAAGGATAACTGACAAAATTGGTATACAAGAAGAGTTAATCGTTAGTTATCAAGTATTACCACGATAATAGTGTCCTTTAGTTAGTTTTTCAGTAAAATCCTAAAAAAATTACCACGATAGTAGTTCTTTTAACTACTTTCAATCTTAGCCACAACATTTTTTGAATATCTATTTTCTCTTCTACTCATATGTCTACCTCATATCTACTCCAATTTATTATTGATCATGTGCACTCTCACTTCGGCCTTTTTTCAATCACTATCCAGCCACCTCATTATACCTCTAAGATCCGCTATTTCCTCTAACGACATCATATATGCACATTTATCTTGCCCCGCCACCTCTCTTTCGTCTTTAACAACCTTAAGTTTGTTCGTCTTTTCTCTCTCCAATCATTTCCCATTCATCTTTGACAACGTCCCATCGACCTGCGTTTCCATGTTTATATAAAATTACTATTGTTGTCTTTACGAGCTGAATATGTGTTATTATAATAAATAGTTAATTGTCATATCTCTCACACATTAAACATGTATACGTTTTTTGAATGTTATTTTGTTAACATTATTTTTTTGAATTTCAATTAAACTCTTTTAATATTTGTCAACAAATTGGATTAACATTTTAATGTACCCAATTTAGTTGTATTATCATTTTTTTTAAGTTGATAAAAAAATTGATGTACCTATTTTTTTGCTGGTATTTAGTTGAGTGTATTTCATATCTAGATGTCCAAATTCAACAATAAACGAATTCATGTTGTATGTATACTTGGGGATGTGCATCAGGTCGGTCAATTCAGGACCGGGTAGTGTTATACACTACGCCATAGATGGCCTGCAGCAACGTTTTTTTTTGGTGTTGCAATGAAAAACGTTATAGTAGCTCTAAACTTGATGGCCTGCAGCAACGTTTGTTTTTTGTGTTGCTGTATACAAAACATGGTGTTGCCGTAGCTATAAGAAACGTAGCAAGTTGCAATGCTTGTGAAGTGTTGCCGTTAATATGATTTAAACACAATCTTTTTAACAAAAATTGAAATAAATAATTATTGTGAATTAAAATTAATTAATTTAAAAAACAAATAATTTAAATTTTCAAAGTTTGTTATTAGACTCAATATTAGAATTTTTAAAAAATATAACATTTTTATAATTTGAAAATAGACCAAATCATTAAAAAAAACGTAACAAATTAAATTTTTTTTTGAAAAAAAAAATAATTTTCCAAAAAATGAATAAATGAGAACTAATGTTAAGTTTGATATAAAAAATTTGTATGAATTATTGAACTAAAATATAACATTTTTATAAATAAAAATAACATATATTCTTCTTATAAATTTAATTAAATTGAAGAAAATTTCAAATAAAAAATTAATAAAACAGAAAAATAAAATAATTGTATGCATAGTGGGCTGGGTTTGCTTTTGGCGTGGGCTGGGTTTTGGCACTGTCCGAATTTTGGAGCGCGGCAATTTTGCCGCTTGTAATTTTAGCTAAGTCAACACACTCACTAATTAGTAAAAAAAGAAACACACTCACTCACTCTAACATGAAGAAAACACACTCACTCACTCCTAACCCTATCCGCCGCTCACTCTCTACCACCGGTCACTGCTCACCCTCATTCACTGGAAATTATGGTTTCGATTTGGGGTTTCTTCAAGCTTGGAGGCTGATTCAGTTAGGGTTTGAATTGGGGATCGAATTGAATTAGGGCTTTTAACATCATCAGGTATTATTCTTAATTTGAGCTCGCTTTTGAAGTTCTAGCTGTTAATTTGTTTTGCATGCATCAAATATTATTCGAATTTGTTATTTTTAGCTGTTAATTCGAATTGATTTAGGGCTTTTGAAATGTTATTCTCTGCTTGAATACAAATTGAATTGGGGATTTTCTCTGATTTGATTTAGGTTTCGATTTGTTTGTTGTATTAAAGTATGTATGTTGTATATATGATCTGATTTCATGCTTTTCCCTCTCTCCCCCCGCGCTCTCTCTCTCTCTCTCTCTCTCTCTCTCTCTCTCTCTCTCTCTCTCTCTCTCTCTCTCTCTCTCTCTCTCTCTCTCTCTCTCTCCCTCTCTCTCTCTCCCTCCCCCCTCCCCCCCCTCTCTCCCTCCCCCCTCTCTCTGTCTCTCACTCTCTGTCTCTATCTCTCTCTCTCTCTGTAGGTATTGATTTGTTGTTTTCGGTTTTACAGTACTGAAAATTGTTTATGGATTGGGTTGTAATTTCTGATAAAATGTTTATTGATTTTGTTTTACTTGTATTAGCTTATTGATTTTGTTTATGTACGTGTTAGCATTGGACTAGTGATTGATGTTGGAAATGCAAGTTGATCCCTTTCGTCAGTTTTTGGTTCTTGCTTTCCAAATACAATATCTGGTATTTGGCAAGTAGGAATTGTTTGGAAATGGTCATTTTATGTGCTTATTTTATACTTATATCGATATTTTGGGTCCACTTGTGTTATCTTTCTCTCTTTTATATATGGCTCCTACACTCTTAGTCTGGTTATGTAACACTAAAGAGTGGACATGTCATTCTAGTTGGAATTGCAAATTACTCTTTCTTTCCGTTTTCAAATTTCAAATAAAATATATGCCCACAGACTTACGATTATCGTTCACAATCCGATATGGACTGTGTTAGTGACGTTTAGGGAAAAGGACAGCTAAGATGTGGAACCTAAACTCTGTTATCCACATATGAGCCAGATGAATCCACATAGATATTTCTACGTGATACTAGGAAAAGAACCATTGTATGTTTTTCCTGATACTAGGTTAGGTCCCGGCACTAGGCTTCCAAATAGTATAATTCTTTGTATGTGATAATTGTAGTGATACTAGATACTAGACTTTTTGTCGGCACTCACTCTTATTTTCAAATAGTATAATTCCTGTCGTCATAATTGTAGTGATGGATGGCTGGATTGAACTTTCGAAATTCAGTGAAGGATATATTAGTGGGATAAGATCTTTTTTACGGAATGCATTTTCTAGATTCGCTGTTGGTGATGAAATTACGTGCCCCTGCAAAAATTTTAAAAATCACAAGTGGCTTTGTGAGGATGTGATTTATGATCACCTCATCTACGCGGGTCCGTGTCCCATGTATGCGAACTGGATTTGTGAGGTTTCGCGCCCACAATCCAAAGCAAGTAATGAAAATATGGAGTGCGACGATGGTGGTCTCGATTTCGGAGATAATCTCGCTGAGATGTTGCAACGTATACAGAACTGTAGGAAACCTGGTAAACCAAATGAGGAAGCTACAAAATTTTACCGCCTTGTTGAAGAGGGAAAGCAGCCGTTATATCAAGGCTGTACAAATTTCTCACGATTAAGTTTCATCATTAGGTTTTATTCCTTGAAATGCATACACGGAATGACCGAGTCTGCATTTAGTGATTTGTAACAGTTGATGAAAGAGGCTTTCCCACAGGCCCACATCCCTCTATCTTTTAATGCTGCGAAAAATGTCATTAGAGAATTAGGTCTAGAATACCAAAAAATACATGCATGTCCAAACAATTGTATGCTGTATTGGGCAGAAAATGAAAAGGAAGATGTCTGCAAAACTTGTGAAGCTTCGAGGTGGGTCGTAGTGGAAAAGAAAGACACTTCTGATGGTGTTCCGGAGAAGAAGATGCAGAAGTACCGGCAAAAGTGATGCGGTATTTTCCACTAAAACCGAGGCTGCAAAGGCTGTTTATGTCCAAGGATTATGCTGAACTTATGACTTGGCATTCATTGCGACGGAAAAATGATGGGAAACTTAGGCATCCGGCTGATGCCGAGGCCTGGAAAACAATGGATGCCAAATTTCCTAATTTTTCATCAGAACATAGAAATGTCAGATTAGGTCTAGCATCTGATGGGTTCTGTCCATATCGTACAATGAGTACTGCGTATAGTACTTGGCCGATAGTGTTAGTAAACTACAATCTCCCACCTTGGTTATTCATGAAGCAGGAAAATTTAATACTCTCAACACTAATCTCAGGTCCAGAATCTCCGAACAACAATATTGATGTATTTATGCAGCCTCTTATCGCCGAGTTGAAAGAGTTGTGGGACGTAGGCATCGAAACCTACGATGCTTTCGCTGATGAAAATTTTGTTTTACGTGCAAGTGTTTTGTGCACCATTAGCGATTTCCCGAGATATGCCATGTTATCCGATTGGAGTACAAAGGGTAAATTAGCTTGTCCCGTATGCCATTATGAGACTTCTTCAATGTACTTGAAACATAGCAGAAAAATGTGCTACATGAACCATAGGAAATTTTTAGAGCCGAACCACAAGTGGAGGTTTGATAAAGAAAGGTTCAATGGTGAAATTGAAATTGAATTGCCTCCGCCTATTTTATCGGGGGAAGATGTTGAAGAATTATTGATTGGTTTTGAGAATCACTTTGGGGGTGATAAGACCAAGAAGAATCGCCAGAAAAATAAAGGTAAAAAAAAATTCCCCTTTAAAAAAAAAGTCAATTTTATTTGATTTACCGTATTGGAGTCAGAACTTATGTCGACATAACCTTGATGTTATGCACATAGAAAAAAACCTTTGTGATAACATACTTGGTACTTTACTGAATATGAGTGGGTCGAAAGACCATTTAAATGCTAGGTTTGATCTTCAAGAAATGGGCATCAGGAAGGATCTACATCCAATTTTATCAAGTGATGGGGAACATTATGAGGTAAGGGCTGCCATATTTGAAATGACGAATAAGGAAAAAGAAATTTTCTGCACAGTATTGGAGAATGTTAAATCAGCATACGGTTGTGCATCCAGCATTAGGCGGTATGTGCACACGAAGGAGAGGAAAATCACAGGGTATAAGAGCCACGACGCACATTTCATTCTCCACTACTTGTTGCAGTTTGCAGTGAAGAGAACACTAAAACCTGAGGTTGCGTTGCCTATGATAAGATTAGGTGCATTCTTGAGAGGACTTTGGGCCAAGGTTATCGATTTGGCCGACATCAAGAGGCTGCAACAGGAAATCATAGAAATTCTCTGTAGTTTTGAGACGATATTTATACAAGCTTTCTTCGACATAATGGAACATTTGCCAGTTCATTTATGCAAGGAAGTTGAGTATGGTGGACCAGCACATCTCCGGTGCATGTTTCCAATCGAGCGTTACCTTGGTAAGTTGAAATCGTATGTTCGGAACAGGAGTAAATCAGAGGCTTCCATCGCTGAAGGTTATCTTGCCGAAGAATGCTTGACATTCTGTTCGAGATTCTTAAATAATGACGAAGCAGGAAAAAATAGCAAGTTTTCTGGTAAATCTAGAATCTGTCCACAAAATATGAAATATCCAATTGGTACAAGAAGAAATAAAGAAGGAAAAGCCATTCACTTAAACGATTCTCAATGGATGGAATGTCATCGCTACGTTCTTTACAACTGTGGTAACAAGGAAATAGAGAGTTTAATTGAGTAAGTAGTTAAGTTCTAATATATTTTAGTCATTATTGAATAATTAGGATCTATCTGTTTTGATTGTATTAACTAGGTCATTATTGTAGGGAACATCGAGCTTTAGTTGAAGGTCATGCTATACCAAAAAGATATAAAAGAGAGAGAGTGCATTCTGATGAATTTTGGAAGTGGCTGAAGGAAGTAATTGCAAAAAAGGTAGTCGTTTCGCAAGAATTACAAGTTCTTGCAATGGGCCCTAATCGAGCAGCTAAAAAGTTCAGTGGATATGTCATTAATGGATACAGATTCCATACTAAATTTAGAGATGCGAAGTGTACTACACAAAACAGTGGCGTATTTCTAACTGCCTTGACAACTAGCTTTGCAAGTTCGAAGGATCAAAATCCAAGGGTTGTCGAAGTCAATTACTATGGAGCAATTGAAGAAATACTAGAGCTTGATTATTGGGGAGAATTCACTGTGGTTTTACTTAAGTGTTGCTGGTACCAAGAGGAGAAAGATTTATATGGGCTAACTCGGGTTAATTTTAATCGATTGTGCCAAAAATCGGATCCATATGTATTGGCGTCACAAGTACAACAAATCTTTTATATAGAAGATCCCGTTGATAAGACATGTCATAATGTTATCAAGAAATTGCCAAGGGACTGGTGTGAGGTTGAAAGTGCAGATGCAAATGAAGACAGTCTAAATGATCCGGTTTTAAATGATACTTACTGTGGTGATGGGGCAAATGAAGTTAGTGATGACATATGGTGTAGAGATGATGTCCCAATAACACAGATTCCTGTTCCTCCTGCCGAAGAGGAAGAAAATGCTTCTTAGTTTTTTTGCATAATATTTAATTAAGTGACTACTATTTATTGTATTTCATACGTTGTAACTCACTGCTTCTTAAGTGACTTTTGAGACTTCTTTTTTTAATATATTGCTTCTTAGTTAAGTGCTTGTTTTTTAATTGCATGTCAATTTACTTAAGTGGTTGCTTCGTAGTCAATATAAACTTAATTGATAATCATGGTGATTTTAGTTTATTGCTTAATTTGTTCTGGTTTACGTTGTCTGCACTTGCATATAATTATGTAATCACTTAGTTTCAGTTGCCGTGTTTATTTTTGAAATTTCATATCTTGATTTTAATGTAAGTTTCTCCTTTTTTGTGCAGGATGGAAGATAACTTTGTGCATCTCAGGTTTTACCATAAGGGGAAATTTCAAAATAGTAGATATGTTGGAGGAGAAGAGACTGCGGTCATGTTTGTTGATCTTGATAGGTTTTCTTACACAGTACTGATGGAGAATATCAAGGATGACCTCAAATACACTGAAATCAGAGGAATATATATGAGCAAAGGTGATATGGAAGGGTGGAAATTATGTGCAGATGATGCTGACTTGAATGAGCTGGTTAAAGCAGCAAAAGCCGCAAAAGTTGGAGAGTACTTGGATTTTTATATCGACAACGTGGTCGATTATAAAATCAAGCCTTTGAAACAGATGCAGCCTCATGTGGTCATGCGACCAAGGCAGAATTTAATTGCAGGTGTTGTTTCTTTTCTAATAATTACAAGTTTTAGCTTTCGTGTGATATCATCATATATAATTCCAAAGCTTTGCCCTGCTTCAGATCAAATTCTGTTATTAATTTGATTCTTTGAATTTAAAGTGAAATCAATTAGCAAAAAAAAAGTGAAATCGGTTGATGGACAGAGTTATAGTTATTTCCGATATATATTAACAATTAGATGTCTTAGCATTTTGACCTGACTTAAAATTGATCATATTGTACTTTAAAATTTTAGATGGAAAGTATTTGATTATACTTTTGTAAGTATCTCATTTTTATGATTTATGTTTTGGTGCAGCTAAAAACCAAGGGAAACGGACATTCGTGACCACTCACCAACTCCAGCAACAGAAAAACAAGAAGTCAACTTAATTAGTGAACAGTCCTCGGAGGTCATCACGGCTGAATGAGCTACAAGTTAACAGTCCTCGGAGGTTATCACGGTTGAATAATCAAGAGGTCAACAGTCATCGGAGGTCAGCATGTGGGGATGCTACAGAAAAAGTGGAGGATACAACTGTGAATCTGAATGTTGCACGTGTTAAGAGGAAATTGGAGTTAATCAATCCACCAGCTGCAAGTGAAGAAATGGGATCGAATGAAAATATGGGGGATATGGCAGAGGATGACGATACAGGAAATTCTGAAAATGAAGTAAGAATGCATTTTGATGTAATTTTTTTGTCCATAAATAGGATATTTATGCAGAAGTTTTTAATTATTGCATTATGTTTTACTTGCAGGTGCTACCTCCCCCACCTCCCCTTACAGATTATGAAAAAAAACGATTTGTTAATGTGACTTTGAACGATGTAGTGTACGAGATGCTAGGTTTGCCTGCACTAGCAACTTTTCTAAAGGCCGAGATGAAAAAAATGCAAAGGACGCAAAGAAAGTAAAAAGATTCAGGAGGAAGGCTCAGAATATAATCCTGGTGCAGAGGAACATACTGGAGATGGTGGTGGAGAAAAACCAAGGAAGGTGTGTCATCTCTGTCTTTAATTTTTATTTAAAATCATTGCATAATTGCAAAATTTAATCATAATTGTATATGTTTGTCTTTTCTGGTTAAAATAATCATGATTGCAAAATTTAATTCAACTGTACATTGTAGAGAACTAAAAAAGCACTAAAAACGAAGCTTCTAAGTGGACCAACAACTCATTCACGGTCCAATATCGTAACTGCCCCTCAGAAGGATGCAACAGATAAGGAAGCAGCAACAGATAAGGAAGATGCAGCAGCAGATAAGGAAGCAAGGAAGTCAATTCTTATACAGCCCGCTGCACAAATCCAGCTGCCGCAGAATGAAGAACCAGGGTCAATGACTGCTTATTTAGCTATGAGGGAGCGTCAAAAGAATGAAGTTGGTAAGAAAAATGCTGTGATTGCTAGTGGAAGTGGAACTGCAAATCAGCCGGTTGATGGAGAAAATGTCTTGCCTGATATTGGAGATGAAGTCGAAGAAGGTTAGCAGCTAATATTTAGTTTTTAATTTATCAATAAATATTATTTATTGATAAGTCAATAGATTATATTATTAGAAACAGAAAATTAAGAAAAATTTGGAAAATTTGAAAATAGAAAACTGCGAAATTTTTCTGCAAGTAAACAACCCCTTAATTTCTCAAGTATCATTCTTTATAGTTTGAATTTTACTTATTTATGAAATAAATTGATGCTAGTTTTTTAACCTTTTGAACACATATTCTTGGTACTTTAAGTTGTAGTTCGTAAAAGAACCCGAGGAAAAACAAACATGGATAAAGTTCACACAAGGCCCTTTGAGAAAAGAATCGTCGTGAACATGAATAAGAAAGGCCAACCTATTTCCGATGATGACAACGTTGTGACTGAACTTGGTTACTTTCTGGGGACATTGAAGAAGTGTGTGCCCCTTACTTATAAATCCTGGAGAGATGTTCCTGAAAATTTGTAGAACACTCTATTGAATTATGTTAAGGTAACTTGTAAACTAAAATTTAGCTCAATTTTCTCTGCTTATATAAATATATTGGTCACACAGTAGACACTCTTTATTTATTTATTTTATGTTTGATTTGTATGTAAGCAACGGTATATTTTCACGGAGGAAATGGGAAAGTGGGTGCTGAAGTCAATTAATGCAGACTGGAGGGGGTACAAGAGTCGTCTCAAAGCGGCACATTATACCCCTTATACCACTGACGAGGAGAGGCTCGAGAACAGGCCTGATGAGATTCCACTTGAGGATTTTAAACTGGTCTTGAAGTATTGGGGAGATGAAGATGTTCAGGTAAACAAGTAGTGGGGAGTTATTTATTATGCATTCAATTCCATAAAAATAAACCAGTGCTTTTTATCATATTTCCTAATAGGCCAAGGCCAAGAAAAATGATGAAATTAGGCAAAAGTATGTGGAGACACACACTGCTGGTCCAAAGTTATTTTCCCAAATTCGACACAAATTGGTATATTTCTGGACTCTTTTATTGATTCGTGTAAGAACAATTTGTGCGACTCCTATTAGGACACAACATCGTTTAACTCATTTTTGCTTTATTTTGTGCACTGAACTTGTATTCCATTTCGTATTAAATTTGGAATAGAGTCAGCACTTTCAATTTTGTATTAAATTTGGAATAGAGTCAGCAATTTAAATTTTTGTATTCCATTTGTGCACTGACTTTAAATTTGGAATAAATGTGTTAGAACAATAGATATTTAGTCGGTCAAGGCTTGGGGCTAACCAGTGATTGATGGCAGTGTAGCACTTTTCCCTCGGACATTTAGATGTCTTCTTGACTTGAGCTCTCCACCATCAACAACTTCGCAATTAACTGAGTCTTGATTCGATATGAGCATATCAGTTAATTCATACGTCATGTTTGTACTTTCTTAATTCGATATGAGCATATCAGTTAATGTCACCATATTTGTTTCTGATTTTCTGATCTGAATTTTGCGTCCAGGTCAAGGAATCGGATGGTGCAGTTTTTGTGAAGACTCGTAAGCGAAAAGACGATCGTGAGTACAAGACAGATGGGAAAGTAACTAAGTTCTTAGTTGTAAGTATTCTGTCATTTAGTTGATCACATGCTAGGCATTTTCTTCCATTTAATTCTACTTTATTTGAAATATGGTCATGGCTTTATTTTGTAGGACAAAATTGAAGAGGTTCTGGGTACTGATTTAACAGGACCAACTGATGGTGTCGATGAACTTCTATTGCAAGGAAAATCGCATGGTCCTTCTTGGCTTATTGGCAGATGTGTCAATTCTGACAAACATTCCACTTCTTCTACCCCGGCTGACTCACAAATCAGTGACTTGACAACAAAAATCAGGCAAGAAGTTGTTGCCGAACTGGAAGAAAAGATGAATAAAAAGGTCGAAGAGGAAGTCAATGCAAAGGTGAATCTGGTGCTCAGTAAATTGGGCCAAGCAAAATCCAGTGACAACGACAACGGCACCCCTGTTACTGTTGCCACATATTAGTTAACTGTTTTTCATCGCTTTTGGTCATATTTAAGGCGTTTAACTATTTTTAATCGTATTTAAGGTGTTTTAACTGTTTTTGGATGTATTTTCGATGGTGTGGAACTTTATCTATTTTGGATGTATTTTGGATAGATGGTGTGGAACTTTATCTATTTTGGATGTATTATGGATTATGGGGAATTAATAGAAACAAATATTTCCTGTCAGATTTTACTGTAAAAGTGTTGTCGTAGGTATCTTTAGCGTTGCAAGAAATTAATACAAATATGTTGCAAAAACATGAAAAGCGTTGTAACAGGCAGTCCCAAATAGCGTGGGTCCCACAGGAGGGCCCCACAGGTGGGTCCCACATGTGGGTCATACAGGTGGGCCCCACATGTGGGTCCCACAATTTACCAAATTTTAATATCTACTGCAACACTAGTTTAGTGTTGCTGTACATTACGTTTAGCGTTGCCATAGATGTTTCTGGTAACAAAAGTAGTAGCGTTGCCGTAGTGAACAAAAGCGTTGCCGTAGACCCCTACGGCAGCTGTGCCAAATGCAACGCTGAAAAAGCGTTGCCGTTTCGTTTTTTTGCTCTACAGCAACGTTTTTTTGGCTTGCTGCAACATTTTGAAAACGTTGCTGCAGCCCATCTATGGCGTAGTGTATACCCGTCACACTCCCCGAATTCGAACATAATCATTGAACCCATCCCGGTTTCCGAACGAGGATCATTATGTTCTTAGATTTCTGCCCCGAAACGGAAATAGGGATTCCAGCGAAAAATCGTGGATTTTAATTTTTTTAATTAAATTTTTGAATATAATCGTTGAACCCGTATCGATCCCCGAATGAGGATTATTTTGCTTCATGATTCTTACCATGAACGGGGTACGAGGATCCCCACAAAAAATGGGAGATACTTAATTTTTTTTATTTAAAATGTATAAATTCTCGAATATATCGGATAATAAAATTAATTTGATAAATCATGATAAAATTATTATTATATTATAAATAGCGATTTGAATAAATTTTTTTAATAAAAAAAGATGAAATGTAGTATTAAAATTAAATTTTATTTTGTTAAATTTTATATCAGAAATTCTAAGTTTATAAAAAATTTGAATTATATTATTTTTAATAATCTAGTAAACATATATTTCAAAAAATTATTTTTCATAAATATGATAATCATTTAGGGACTGAAAACAGGGATCGGACTGGGTTACCTTCCCTAAGGCCGTTCCCTTCCTCCGATTTTTTTTATATAATATTTTATGGTGTCCCGAAAAATTTATCGAAAACCTAAGAAAAACGGGAAAGGGACCAGATCGAGATCACATGATGAAATGCTCATCCATACGTGTCTCACGTGAATTAGTTTCATTTGTTATGAGAATAACAAACATAGACAACTAATATAATTTATAATTTTACAAATAAAATTAATATACACGTACCATAAATCAAAATTTGAATTTATCTTATTTCGTGTATCATGTGAATTAGAGGCCTATATATTTAAAATTTTATATTAAATACACATGCTTTCAGGCTCTTTAATAATCTGGTAAATATCTGTTTTAAAAAATATTTTTTTTCTAAATATGATAATCAGTCGAGGAACTGAAACGGGGATCGTGCTGGGATACCTTAATCCCCGAGCCCATTTCCTTCGCACAAATTTTTATTCTATAATATTTTATGTTGACCCGAAAAATTTCCCTAATCCACAATCCAAACGGGAAGGGAACCAGTTCTGGTAGATATGGTGAAATGCTCATTCATATGTTTACTACGTAACAAACATAAATAAATATTATAATTGATGTTTTCATAAAAATATTAATATACATGTATCAGAAATTAAAATTAAAATTTATGTTATTTCGTGTACCATGTGAATTATATATTTAAAATTTTATATTAAATACACGTACATTCAATCAGTTATTCATTCAATTAAAAATAGTTTACATGTTCTTATCATTTTAATTAATTTTATTATGAATAAATTTGAAAATAAATATTAAAAAAAAATTAGCAAGTGAATTGTCTACGTATGCAATTATATTGATTATAAGAAATGTATCATTAAATGTTCTAGTGTAGTACTAGTACATGTGAACATAAAATTTTGGTACATGGAGGTCATATTAAAAAAAAAAAATAATTAGCAAATGAATTGTCTATGTATGCAATCATTGATTTGAAAAGATGTGTCATCAAATGTTCTAGTGTAGTGGGAATACATTCAAACATAAAACTTTAGTACATGAAGGCCATGGGTTCGAATCCTTGGAAGTCATTATTTTTTAACATTATAAGTATTTTAGGGATATTTTAGTAAATTACTAAATAGGTGGAAAAGCCTTGTTAACATATAATAGATATAATGGATATAATGGATAGGATAATGATAAGGTGCAAGAAATGTAAACAGTGATTTATAAAGCAGTTTATGTGATATGATAACGGAATCATAATGAAAGGGTGTAAGTTACTTTAAAAATAATTTGAAAGAAACATTTTATAAACAACAGAAGCAGATACACATCACTTAAACGATAAGTAAGGGATAGTATCACTTACCTCAGTATACGAAATTTCTGATTCATTTCGTCAATTCATCATTCAGCTTTATAACGTCAATCTCTATACCAATACGCTCGTTCAACTCTGGTAAATATCTCACTTCTCATAATTCCATCTTCACATGTACTGGCCTTTTACTGGGCCTTCTTACTCGGTCCTAGACTTAGTACCTCAGCTTGTTTACGTTAACCCAATAAGTAGTATTATTACCCCAACGATATACTTAAGTAGGCACACACACACACACACACAAATATATATATATATATATATATATATATATATATATATATATATATATATATATATATATATATATACCATTACTCCATGAAGAACAACCTTATATAAAGATCAATAAAAACACCATCAAATCTTATATAAAATTGCATTTAGATTCTAATTTTCACACCAATAATGGTTTTTTATGAATAAAAATAAACTCTAACAAAAAAGTAAGATCAAATATAACATGATTACACATAATTTATTGTTACAAATATATATATATATATATATATTATTTCAAAAAAAAAAAAAATATATATATATAATTCTATAGTGGATTCTATGTAACATTTGATTTTTAAATTTAGATGAGATTCTATGTTAGATTCGATATGTTAAGATTAATTGTTGTTAAACTTTGTGATTCTTATCATTACAAATCAATTTACATGAAAAATAAAGTATTATGATGGTGTTCTTTATTGTTTTTTATATAAGGTGTTCTTTCTAGATTGTAACTCATATATGTCATTGCTCCATGAAGAACAACCAAATACATATATATATATATATATATATATATATATAGGCCTTTGCTCCATACAGAACACTCTTATATAACAAACAACAAAGAACACCTTAGATCTATTAGATCCTTTGGCCCCGTCAGGGGCGCCCAATACAAAAAGTTGTTATTTTCTTACCCTCTATCAAGTCTGCAAAAAAAAAATGAAAATTACTGTTCACTGATGACGTCGCTGATGACGTCATCAATGAAGAGTAAATTTTCAAATTTTTTTTTTCCTGGTTTGCTAGAGGGTAAAAAAAATAACAGCTTTTTGTATTTGGTGCTATGACAGAACTCTTAAGTTATATTAGATATGAGGTGTTCTTTATTGTTTGTTATATAAGGTGTTTGCTATGGAAGGCAACTCTCTCTCTCTATATATATATATATATATATATATATATATATATATAACCAAATTATCATATTGGCATACCATTTATGACTCGACTTTATACCCATAACCATATAAACATGATCATAAGTAATTAACTAGACTTTAATATAGTCTATGCATCTAACCATTTAACATGTATCACCTGACAATATAAATCTTATCATTACAATGCACGTATTAAGACTCGATACAATTTCCTTTAATCTGTACCTTTCTCTAAAATAGGGCATCCTCTTCCGAATCTCCAAATACAATTCATCTAAATAGATAGTACATCTCAATACAATCGCATCCATATATTATACACAAATTTCCGAGTTCGGGAAGTATTTTAATTAATTAAAATACCTTTTAATCAATAAAATGATCATTTAACAACCTTTTTAATCTAGTAAATTCCATAACTCCATTATTTTTCATTGTAAATTCAAATAAAAATCACCATAAAACTTCTAATACTATCCCAAGATTAAATAAAATTACTCTCCCCGAAAAGCACTCTTTACCTAATTTATAAAAATCCTCAAAATCTCTATTTAAGTCCTTTTTTCTGAATTTCATAACTATTTAATCTCCTATCCTCTACCATTTTCGTTTTCTTACAAAATTACAAAAAATTTCCACGAATTTATTCAACCCATTCTCTCAATTTTTCAACATACCAATTTGCTAACTAAAAACAATCAAATCTACTTCTTTTTCTTCTCTTATTCTTTTATTTCTTTCCCTCCCTCTCTCTGTCTTTGCTCAACATCACAACACACATACTCTCGGTCATATACACATACACTACCCGTGCTTTTCTTCTTGTTCAACATTCAAACACACACACATAAAGCACACAAAACACACACCAACACACTTGCTTTAATTTTCTTCTTGTTCAACACTCAAACACACACACATAAAGCACACAAAACACACACCAACACACTTGCATTGCTTCTTGTTCAACACTCAAACACACACACACACACACACACACACACACACACACACACACACATAACGCACACAAAACACACACCAACACAATAGCACACACCAGACGCACACACCGCCTACACACACCTTAGCCCGCAAACATGCACTCATCACCACCTCTCTCGGTCTCTCCTTGCTTTACACTCACCAATACTCACATGCAACCCTTAAACGCTCTTCTAGCCATTCCCATCTGCCACCCCTGCCTCCTCTTCAACACAACGGCCTCAAAACACACACACACACGCTGGTGAACTCATACACACGCGCACAACACCATTAACAACCTCATAACCCAAACCCTCATCTCTCTACCTTTACCTCTCACTCACCACAGCCTCTCCAGTCCCTCATACTTACTCTAATCTCCTTCCAAATGACAACATCACAGTCATCAACATATAACAATCACTACAAGAATCTCGGCTAAAATCGACTGCCAGCTTGCAGTCGAATTTAGCTAATTTCGACTGGCTACGGTCGAAATTAGCTAAAATCGACTGCAAGCTGACAGTCGAATCTAGCTTAGTGGAATTTAGTAAAAACCAGTCGAAATTAATAAATTCGACTGCATAAATTCCACTGCTCAAATTCGACTGCATAAATTCGACTGCTGTAAATTCGACTGCATAAATTCGACTGCTACAAATTCGACTGCTACAAATTCGACTGCATAAATTCGACTGGAAACAGTGGCATTTGTCCCCAGAAATTTTTTTGAATTTTTTGGCGATAATTTGAATTTCCCGCCTTGCGACCTTACTTTTGACTATTTCCGGTGGAATTTATAAAATCGACCGGCCGACTTTATGCCGTCGAATTTATAAATTCGACTGGGTTGTCAGTCTAATTTATAAATTCGACTACTTTTTCCAGTCAAATTTATTTATCACCAAGATTTCTTGGTTTGTTAAATTCGACCGCAAGGAGTCGAATTAACATGCCATAAACAGTCCATTTGCATACTGTATTTTTTGCAGCCTGTAATGTAAACTGTTAGGCCGAATACACAATTAATAATCAAATTCTTATGAGAGTTTAACAAGTAAGATGATTATGCACTTTAAAACTTCTGGTATTAAGAACCCTCTTCGTGATGTAAACTATCACAAAGAGCTGCTAGGTTACAATAAAGATAGTTCGATGCACGATACCCTTCTAGGGTTAACCTAACTGTATTTATAAAATATACAGCTTCGATACAATCTATAATTGATATTCCTAATAATCAGCTATACAATGATATCAATTACAGATTGTCACACGTCTCCTAAGTCAACTCGATCTCTTTGATAGCTATCCAATCTCCAAAGATCTCGCTTCCATATCAATCTTCAATTGATCTCTAATATCTTCTGTTGACTCTGTACGCGCTGCTTCCAGACAGACTTTACTAAACTCTGTCCAGCTTCCATCAGTCAGACTTTACTAAACTCTGACTTCCTTCCAGTTAAACTTTGATATTTCACTGTTACACTTAAACACTGATTAAAACACATCAATTATATTTAACAATCTCCCCCAACTTGTTCATTAGCAAAAATGCACAAGTTAATAACAGTAATTGATGATGTCAAAACAAATAGACAAATACAGTGTTTATACAAATTCAGAGTTTAAGCTTCTACTTAACAAAATCTACAGAAAATAAGAAAATCCTTACAGACTTTAATCTCTAATCTCTTCAAGATCTGGTGTAGCTCTGAGATAATCTATGAGTAATCTTCTTTCTGCATTCTTAAGCTCAATCTCCATAGCTTCTTTAATCTCTTTTAGCTGAGGATCACTGTCATCTGTCTGATAGATAGCAGATCTAAGATCATAGATTTTGTTTCTTCTCATCTCATTTCCCAGTCTGATAAATTTCACTTCTTCTGACTGTGAATTGAAGTCAAGTACTGTGATTCCCAAATCAGTCTTTAATTTCACAGTACCCTTCTTCATTTCAAAAAGATTTCCATTCCAATCCATGTACTTAGGAACATATCTGCTATTATAATTCATTCCTCTGATTGCCAAATTCTGGAGCATTTTCTTTCTAACCATATTTGCAACTGATTGAGTCCTTTGACTATTCACCTTGAAAAGATATAGAACATATTCTAATTCTTCCCAATATTTCAAGCCAATATCATTCTCACCAATTCTAAATACTGTCCCATCAGCCATGAAGTACAAGAGAAAGTCCTTCTTTAAACTCTTCTGATAAACTAACTGTACTGATTCCAGTCTGTCCAAACTTTCTTGAGTGACACCACGACCTGGAACAGACAGTGAAAAAGGATCTCTAGGACCAGTATATTGCCTTTTGTCCTTGTGTGAACCCAGACCACCCTTATTGTTTCCAACCTTACCAGACAAGGCTCTTCCATCAGAGAAATCCATAGAAACTCCAGATAATAGATTTGGATCATGAAGTGTTCCTTTCCCAAAAACTGATTTCAACTGAGAAGATAAAGGTCTAGATACAACTTGTGTAGCAACAGAGGTTGTGTTTTCTTTCTTCTGTACAACTTGTGTAGAAACAGAGGTTGTAACTTTCTTCTGTGAACTATCTCCTTCAATGCCTTTCAGCTTGAGTTTAGCTTCTGCTGCCATTGTTTCCTTTGATAACTGAGATTTTTGACTAACATCAGCACTTTCCTTGATCACAATGCCTTTAAGAACAGGCCTAGGAGCTTTTCCTTTCTTTAACTTACCAGACTCTAAAGCCTTGAGATGTTCTTCTTGTAAACTCTTTTCTTCAGCTTTAATGTCCTCAATTGTAACTCCTTCCTCATTCTCTTCAATAAACAACTTACCAGCCAATTCTTCATCAGTCTGTGGATTAGAAGATAATAGCAAACTCTTGGTCTTTGAAGTACCTTGAGTATCAGTGTTTATCCCAACAAACTGTGATTTAGAGGACTTGCTAGTTTTCAGAGTTTGAAATTCTTCAGTTTTGCCCTTTCCTTTACTACTTGCTCCTCCATCTCCAGCATTATCCTTTCTAATCAGAGTTTGAGATTGCTTGCATTTGTCTTTAGCAACTCTCTCCCCCTTTTTGACATCATCAGGCATAAGAATAGATGTGATTAACTCCAAGGAGGTAGCAATAGAATCAATCTTTAAGGACATATCATTCTAATTTTGTTCAACTTTGCTCAGCCTGTGAGACAAAGTTTCTTGATTCTGAGTAAGATAGTGAAATTTATTCTTGCTATCAAGTTTAATCATATCAGCTCCTCTAACAACATCACCTCGAACATCAGAGATTTCCTTTTGACATAGATCAAACCTAGAGTTGAGAGTCTTCACTTGTACAACTGTAGCCTTGAGACAAGATAGAATCTCTGGATTTGTAATTGTTCTGGAGGTTCTCTTGACAAATTCAGCTGCTCTTGCAGCAGGAAAGATACAAGTGTCCTTGTACCAGTCATTTGAAAATTGTTCAAGGTGTTCTTCTTCAGCATCTGCTTGATTTGAAGGACCAGCAAAATCCTTAACCTTAGCATTAGTCTGGACTGGTAAACTTTGAGAAGAGCTTGACTCAGTATTCCCTTCAGTTTCATCGCCAACCTCAGCTTCAACATGATGAGTGGATGGAGGAATTGGAATAGATGCATCAATAGTGTCAACAACATCCTCTGCAACAGGTTCAGTAGTAGAGTCAACAATAGGCTGTACAACATCCTCTACAGATTGTACAATAGTCTCAGAGTTTATCTCCTTAGGTTGTTGATCAATTTCCTCACCATGTTCAACAGATTGATGAGCATCAGAGATTAACTCAGTGTGGGAAGCCACTGTTTCTTCATGTACCAAGGTGGTTTGATTGACTGCATCATTGGCCTCAGAGAATACAGCAGATGAAGAGATTGGAATTTCCATGTTCTCAGAGAATGGGAACAATGGTTCAAGAATTTCATCCATTTGAGCATCAGCATTTCCATCTCTTTCTACCTCAACAGCAGGTATTTCCTTAGAAATATCCTCTGGAGCTTCAACATGTTCATCATCAGAATCAGAGATTACTAATTTTCTTCTCTTAGCTAGAGGCACTTCATCTGAATCCTCTTTACTAGATTCTGCTACCACAGAGGGTGACTTAGGTCTTTTTGCTCTTTTTATCATTCTTCTAGTATAAACAGCTCCAGGAGATGTCTGTTTTGCTTTGATGTTTGTCTCTATTGTCTTCTTAACTCTTGCATGTCTTTCCGTGGTTGCTGCTGATTGCTTTACTCTGCCTCTTTTTGCTTTAGGCTGTGGTTGTGGTTGAGATTTTGATGGTTCAGAGTTTATTTGTGGAGTGTGTGAAGATTGTTTTGTGATTGGAGATTGAGGATTTTGGGTTGGAGCAGTGTTTGTGATTGGTGATGAAGGTTGTTGAGTAGGTACAGTGTGGGTAGGTGATGTAGGTGGTTCAGTGTTTAAGGTTTGAGTATGATCAGTGTTTAGTGGTTCAGGTTGTGGTTCTGGTTGTGGTTCTGGTTGTGGTTGATCTTGAGGTTGGTTGAGAAAGTTCTGCAAAGCAAGTGGCAGAACAAAGGCAGGTAGGTTCTCTTTACCAGCATCCTTATTGGTCATATCAGAGAATATTCTCTTGTTGACTCTAAAAGGCTGAATTTCATCAGTTTCAGCAATCTCTAAACCAGATACACAAGCAGTAAATAGCATTTGACAAAATCGAGCAAAATAAACTGTAGTAGACTCTGACAGTTTATCACCTAGATTCATCAGAACATATCTACCAAAATCAAAATTACTGCCATAAAGTAGAGAATACCCGATTTGTAGACTGTCTATTGGAATAACATCCCAATTAGTGACCTTCTTCTGGAATGTCCTTGTAATGAAATCGAAGAAAAAATTCCATTCCTTCATGAGATTAGGCCTCTTTACACTGCCAAGCTTGTCAAGAGAATCCATGTAGCCAATCTCCTCAAGCATCTGTCTCAATTGAGGTTCAGCAACGTAAGTATAAGAGGTGTGTGTATCAAACCCCATCGTGTCTCTGACAGTTTGTGGAGTAATCACAAACTCTTGTTCTTCATGAGTGAAGATGATGTTTGGAGTCCCATTCGCTCCTCCATCCACATAGACCGAGTTTTGCCAAAAAGTGGCAATTTGAGATGCAGAGAGAGTACCAGGTTCAACCAGAGCTTGTCCAATCTCTGAGTCTCTCAAGAAATTCTGCATAAGATGAAACGCTTCTGGAACACGTTCATGATGGAGTGGAGCTGCATAATTGTTAGGGAAAAAACGTAGACCAAGAACAGTTAATGGTTTAGAAGCCATTGAATCAAGAGAAAAGTGTATGTAGGAAAGGTGTTTGTGAAAATGCCCAAGTGAAAAGTGAGAGAACTGTGAGATGTAAAAAGTAAAACACAATCGTTTGTACACAAAAGTAATTAGAGTTGTAATTAAAAATTAAAACTCAATCTTTTATGTATTCAAACACTCAACAGTTCCTAGATTAATGTGTGAGTGGGACACAATAATGGGTGAGTGGGACACAATAATGGGTGAGTGGGATACACGCGCTCGTAATTTTAAGAAGTGTATTTGTGAATATAACAATAAAATATTTGATTAAAAAAAAATCAAATAACAATCTCTTAAAATACCTGGAGCCATTAAAAACCAGAATACGAAGCGTTTACCTGGAACCATTAAAAACCAGAATACGAAGCATTTACCTGGAACCATTAAAAACCAGAATACGAAGCGTTTTAGTACTTCGTTACTTACCCATCTCTATTTAACGCCTAGAGACTTGTTCACTATCCCTTTAACCTTTCATTCTCTCCTGAAAATCAAAAACCCTTCACACAACACACCGTTAAACAATGTCAAAACTTACCATCAAGGAAAAGAATCTCCATCTCGTAGAGAACAGAGATGTCTTCAGTTATACTCGTGAAGAGTTTGATGCCTTTGACTGGGAAAGGCATCTTGAAACTCTCTGGCTGCAGATGGATGCCAGTCTTCAAGAAATCGAGAGAGAAAAGCCTGCAAGAGTGATCGACATCGATGCTGCTCTTCAAGCAACATTAACATGGCTTTCCTCTAAGGCATCCTCATCCAACACCACCAACCATTGTTAATGAATATGTCAGCAAAAATAACCTTATCCCTTCAACTTCCACCCAAACAAAGTGGCAAAGATGGGATCTGGGATGGCTGCTAACAATGGAGTGGTTTGGACTTCACTTTTTATTTTCCTGCTGAATAGATTATTAGATAGAGAGAACAAAAAGATGTAATATTTTCATGTAATCTCTTTCTTATTATCAATGAAGGATCCCGTTTCTCTAATATTATTCAATGTGTTCTGCAATTTTTTTATGTTTATGAACTGTTCTTCAAAGAATTAAATCAAAGAAGTGAATATGAAAACTAATTAAAGTAATCATGTAAGTAACAAATTCATCAACAATAACCACAATTAAATCAGGAACAGAACAATTAGGGATTACTTGTATCACCGCTGTATTTTCTTTCCTATTTCCAAGACACTTTAACACAATACACTTATTAACAGTTGTCAAAAGCCCTATTTACTCCAAAATTTTCAAATTGTCCAAATGAAAATTTACCTCAGAGTACGAACCACAAATTAACAGCGTTTGTCAATTCTCCAACTTTATCACCGAAACCCTTTCATAAATTGCACAGTTGTGAAAATATGTGTGTGTGTAGCAGAGTTTACCAAATCAATTTTTAGAGCATCTAATTTTTCATAAAATCCATAAAGTAAATCAATAAACACTGGATGCACAAACTCTCATAGTAAACACTGACTGTATGATGAAAGCTAAACTCTGTAGTAGTCAATCTATATACAGTTTAATTTATTTTATACCCCCTCTATTGCTAATTTTTTTTATTCTATTCATTCCAGTAATTAGAGGTTGGAGCCAGTCACCAAAAATTCAAAAATTTTAGCCCTTATCATTTTGATAAGTTCCTGGGTCATCCTAGTATTTGACTAGTCACCAAAAATCAGAGAATTTTAGCACATATTATATATCAATAGGTTCCTGGGTCATCCTAGTCTCCAACATAATCTCAAAGGAGTATAGCAACCTATATACATTTTCTTTGGGGTATTGCAGTAATCATTTTAATCTACCAGAGTATAACTAACAGATTTTAGAGTTCATCAACATCAGTAGTTATTCATGAAAGGCAATGCACACAGTATTTATAGACTCAGAGTTTAGGACAAAATAAACTAAGAGATGCTATAAATATGAACCAGTATCATGCTGTGTTAACTTTCTGTACAATCTAAGATTAGATCACAATAACTCAGAAAGATTCATGATTAATTGCTGAGAATCATGCTTCATACATATTTCTTCATTGGTGTTTTCATTCAGACAAAAATCAACTCAGAGTTCACAGAGTTTATCAAACTTATTAACAGTGTATGACATACAGGAATGCTGACAGAGTTTAACAGAGTTTGACAGAAAAACATGTTAACAGAGTATGCATAACAGAGTTTAATCAACAGAGTTCACTTAGCACTTAACAAATCAAGGAAATATGAGTAATACATTACATATGTAAAATTTGAATCTAACCAACATTCCTAGTCAGAACCAGAGACCATTCCTAGTTCATTGACCAGTCTTGTAAATGTAGCTTCACTCAATGGTTTAGTGAAGATATCTGTAAGCTGTTGTTCTGTAGACACAAAATGTAGTTCAATATTCTCTTCTTCCACATGTTCTCTGATGAAATGGTACCTTATGCTGATGTGCTTGGTCATTGAATGTTGTACTGGATTACCTGTCATAGCAATAGCACTTTGATTATCACAGTAAATAGGAATCTTACTGTACCTCAATCCATAATCCAGTAATTTATTCTTCATCCACAAGATCTGTGCACAACAGCTACCAGCTGCAATATACTCTGCTTCAGCTGTAGATGTAGAAATTGATTTCTGTTTCTTGCTGTACCAAGAGACAAGTCTGTCACCAAGAAATTGACAACTTCCACTAGTGCTCTTTCTGTCTATCTTGCAGCCTGCAAAGTCTGCATCAGAATACCCAAGTAGCTTGAAATCTGATTCTCTGGGGTACCACAAACCTAATGATATGGTGCCCTTGAGATACTTGAAGATTCTTTTCACAGCTGTCAGATGTGGCTCTCTAGGATCTGCCTGAAACCTTGCACAAAGACAGGTTGCATACATGATGTCAGGCCTACTAGCTGTCAAGTAAAGAAGAGATCCTATCATGCCCCTGTAGTTTGTCATATCCACTGAAACTCCTGTGTCTTTGTCCAATTTAGTTGCTGTTGCCATGGGAGTTGATGCAGATGAACAGTCAAGCATACCAAATTTCTTGAGAAGATTTCTGGTATATTTTTCTTGATTAATGAAGATACCATCATCTGTTTGTCTCACCTGTAGGCCTAGAAAGTAACTAAGCTCTCCCATCATGCTCATTTGATACCTGGACTGCATGAGTGTAACACCCCCAGATCCGGGGTCAGGGATCTGGTGGTTACGGTCTTACATCCATTAATAATACTTGACTTGAGTCCACAATAAATAAATCACATGCTGTGACCCCACAATAATATCCACTCACACGCACAACAGTTATAGTCCCAGAGATGAAATTGAAATAAGTCTTACATTAAAGGGTTACGAATAAACATTATTACAATCCCAAAAGGATAACATCATAAGTTTAACAGTTTTGCCGTTGATTACATTAATTATACATATAGTTAAACAGGAAACAAAAGCTGTCTAACTATGCTACCTCAGCAATGGCGGCTAGCATCTCAGCGGGGAGTCCGGTGGGTCGGGTAACCCGCTTGCGCCGAGTGCGCCTGATGCGAGCCATCTGTCCTAGCTGTTGTTGTGACATAATATGAACAAAGCAAGGGTGAGAGAAAGCCCACCAACAATAATATAACTGAACAGTGATACATATATACAGCAGTTCAAAATATCCTTTGAAACCATATGCCATGCATTAATGAGGTTATTGCCAGTATAATATAAAGGATGAAGTTACCAGGTAACTCAGAGTATTTGTTTGAAGAAATATCTGCTACATCAAAAGTAAGCGAGATATTCTCATTGTCATTAAAAAGAGGAACTTGCATGAAAAGATTGCAATTCCAGTTATGAACACTTTTCCAGCTCTGCCAACAATAATCATGTTGCAGGAAATAAATAAGTTTGGATGATGAACCAATGATGGAGTATTCACCGCGCCCGCTGTTCCAATCTTGATGATCAGTCGAGATCGTACAGCTCAAATTAGATTTACTACCGGTAGAAGGAAGAACTGACGGCTTTACTTGTCTACCGCCTTACTAGCTCTCCCCGGCCAACGGTTGGGCCAAAGGGGATGGACCGGCGCTACTCGGCCTCTTACACGACTCCTAGTTCAAATAGAATTCATGATTCTGAATGTAACGTTCGTCCCCCTTTCCCCAAGTATAATACTTGTTGATAAGACTCTACAAAGTAGTCGTATGTAGTTGGAAAGGAAAATTCACCAATAACTTCCAAGCTATTGCTTGGTAACGAATATCAACTTGTTCCAACAATCTTACCCCTCGAAAGATGAGAAGGTACACAACGACTTAATAAGTCAATAGCACCCGCATTGCGAGTGAAGAGAATATTTTATGACCGGGAAGTCGACAAGATGAATATCATTTTCCAAGTAAGGTTCCCTTATTATTAGGGAGATAGACGCAAAGAAGAATGATGTCTGAGAACCTTTCTTGATATAAGATTAATAATAATATGACTCCGAAATATTTTCCGTAATAATCGAAGAAGATAAACCTTATTGAGGTTATTCTAAGTATGAAATAAATATTCAGAGAATATTTATTGAATTAAAAATATTTAAAGAATATTTAAGAACATTAAAGGATATCTTTAATCAGGGTATTTTCCAAAATAATCCCTAAAGAAATATCAGGAGAATATTTATTGAATAAATAACTATTTAAATGAATATTCAAAATAATATTCATTAATTAATAGGACCTGAAAGGAATATTTAAGACAATATTCATAATTAATTAGGAATTTAAATGAATATTCAAAAAGTAATATTCATTTAATGAATAATATTCTAAATGAATATCAAGTAATATTCATTTAGTAATCCAAGCTTTAAAGGAATATTCGAGATAATATTCGATAAATAAATCAAGCTTCAGATGAATATTAAAATAATATTCATCAAGTAATTAATATCCTAAATGAATATTCAAAAGTAATATTTATTTAATAAAATAATATTCTAAATGAATATCCAAATAATATTCATTTAGTAGTCTCATCTTTAGAAGAATATTCGAAATAATAATCGATAAATAATTCGACTCTGAATGAATATTAAAATAAATATTATTCGTCGAATAGTTACGTTCAAATAATTATTTGAAGTAAGGATCGTTAAATAGATAATCTCGAACGAATATTCAAATAATATTCGTCGCCCGAATAATGGAAAATATTTAATTAAATATTTTCCTCCGAGGTAATCTCGATATATCAAGAAATATTGACTCCCGGTCTATATTTGATGAATAAGATGTATACGCCCTTCTATGAGGGTCTTACAATAACCGGCTTATAGTTGATACGATAGCTATCTAATTTATAAGCCAATAACAATCAGGGAACAAGCATAATGATATAACTTGAAAGTAGGCATGCATGCTATGGCATATGTATAACAGAAAACATATTTATATATTTATTCAATCACAACAACAGCCTAAAAGAAGGGAATTGAAACTTGCCTGGTAGTCGAGTACGGTAAGGGGTAGTGGTAGCGGGTCCCGGGTCAGCTTGGTGATCTATAAATAGCCAAGGCATTCGGGATTAATCACTTAACATCTTAAAAGTTAAGTTATACTTAAATCGAAACACGTTCTCGAGTTATCTCGTTATACCCCTTTTAGTGGATTCCTTTTATCATCGATCCGACCCGACATTCGTTCGTTAATACGACATGTCATTGTACTTACACTTGGGACATACTTAAGTCATACAAGTTCTAAAGTCGATCGTTACAAATCAATATTATGCTCCGAGTTTTATCGCCCGTTTTCTAAGTGTTTTACCGAAGTTATAATCAAGCGGGTTTTTAGGGGTTCGTTTGCGATTAACTTTGATTCGAACATTTTTATAAAATCGGAAAACGATCCGTTTCACATGAGGTTTTCTCTCACACCTTCCTTTTTACCTCTAGTATTTAATTACCAAGATTCGCCACTGACTTACGTATTTTACGAGGGCTCAATTTTAATAACGAACTCGTACTTACGGTTTCGAACGTCTTTTAGTGAATCAGCCATAATTCCTAAACCGTAAGTCCGTTTCACATGATCTTTATATCAAAACGAAGCTTATAACATGATCTATCTTGCCATGGCAGAACATGATACTGGACAGTGACTTATGGCTACTGTCAAACACGATTTCTTAAGGTTAACAAAAATCGGGCATTACGACGGCTATAAATCGGACGTTCCATAAATCGTAATCAACAACCCAAGCCACACCGGGCATCTAAACAACTTATACACATAATAAGCATCTCAACAAGTCCAGAAGCTACTGATATTAGCATCAAAATCATCATGTTAATCAAATCACTAAATCACTAACTAAGCATGCTTATAACATGAACATAATCATAACTAAGCTAGATCCATCAAGAACATGCTTAAAACTCAAAGTAGATCTAGGGTTTTCAATTCTTATACCTTCCTTGGAGTATGTACTAGCCTCACAAATCTTGGTATGGTCCTTGGATAGCCTTAAGTTAGCTAGGATCAACCATGAAAACAAGAAAAACAAAGATTAGTTCTTGAAAACACTATTCATCATCATCTTTGATGATTTATTTGAAAATGGAAAAAGATGAATTTGATGCTGAAATTTATAGGGGATCTAAGCTATGATATGAAGTACTTACCATAAATATTTCAAGATCAAATGATGGTTGGAAGCCTTACTTCTAGCACCTTGGCAGAATTTTTCAAGGAAGAAAGGAAAATGGAGAGTTCTTTGTGTTTGCTTGGTTGTTTTGATAATAATTCATAAAGTGATGAGCCTTGGATGATATCTCATTTCTTTTTACTTTATTAAAGTGCTTTTGGAATGAATGGTGAGATTTGAAAGCATGTGTAGCACTTGGATTGATTTATGGCTAACTAGAGTTTGATTTAGCTAACTACTAGTTCAATCCTTAACATGCTAGTTACTTAGCCCACTTGGTTGCTAGATATTTATCTAGTAGCTTATGCATGACTCTTGCTTCCACTGCTTGTTTCTTTTGTCCGGTTATTGCTCGTTTCGATTGATCGTTCGGGCGAATAACTAAGTAGTTTCACCTCTAGGGTTTACCGGGAAATTTCTCGATATTCATAATACCTTCCCCAATCCTTAATATAATCCTCGTGATGACCATGTAGGATATTTAATCTCGATACGAACTTAATCCGTAATCTAGGATTCGTTCGCTTTATTGATTAATCACGTTATAACGTTTTAGCGGTTTCTAGAACGCTTGTTTCACTGCCTCAGTTGTTTCCTACCTTCATTCTTAAATCAAATATAATAACATCCCAAAATATCAAATCCTCAAAGTTAATATCTCAATTCTTGGATTATAATAATATTTAATCCACTGTCCGGTCAAATATTATACCGAAAAAGAATTTGGAATTTCTGAATTTCGATCGTCTCTGCATTCACTTATTTCCTCCGCGTATTACTAATATGACTTCGAAACATCCATATCACGTCCCGTACATAGGGTGGCGTGAAAAGTTTTCCAACTTACAAAATCACTATTCATCCACCAAATTACTATGCACGTACAGGAAACACTATGCACGTACGGGAAACACTATGCACGTACGGGAAACACTATGCACGTACTCATTTCCCTTCAAGGATCCATTAGATCCTTCCTGGATGGTAGATTATTCTTATCTAGGTCCTCAACCATCGAATTACTCTATTCTGACAATATACCAATGCATCAGGATCATTGTCCAAAGCAATATCCATTCATTACAATCATTGTTCTTTGAAACCACCATTCATTAGAGCTGGTGACCTTGTTGTCGGAATCATTGTTCCTCATTTTATCATTACTTAATAAAAAGTTTTAATTATATCCAAAATTTGGGGTTCTTACAATGAGCTTGGCAAACTTCTTACAGAGTTTATCATTAGTAGACCCAAAGATAATGTCATCAACATATATCTGAACTAAAAGGAGGTCACTTCCTTGATTGAAATAAAACAGAGTTTTGTCAATTGTACCTCTGTTGAATCCACTTTCTAGAAGAAATTGAGCAAGTGTCTCATACCATGCTCTTGGTGCCTGCTTAAGTCCATACAGTGCCTTATCTAGCCTGTAGACATAATCTGGATATTTGGGGTCCACAAATCCTGGTGGTTGTTCAACAAACACTTCTTCTTCAAGCTTCCCATTCAGAAAAGCACTTTTCACATCCATCTGGAACACTTTGAATTTCTTGTGAGAGGCATATGCTAGAAAAATTCTGATTGCCTCCAATCTTGCAACTGGAGCAAATGTTTCATCATAGTCTATTCCTTCCTGCTGTGAATAGCCTTTTGCTACCAGTCTAGCCTTGTTCCTTGTGATAACACCTTCACTATCAGTCTTGTTTCTGAAAACCCATTTAGTACCAACAATAGATCTGTTCTTTGGCCTTGGTATAAGGGTCCAAACTTCATTTCTTTCAAATTCATTCAACTCTTCCTGCATTGTTGTTATCCAATCAGCATCTTGAAGAGCTTCTTCCACTTTCTTTGGTTCATTTTTAGACAAGAATGCATGAAACAGACATTCACTTGCAGTGACACTTCTTGTTTTCACTTTTGCATCTGGATCACCAATTATCAAATCAGGTGTATGTGATTTGGTCCATTTCCTTGCAGAAGGCAAATGACTTCTGTCAGCATGTGATCCTCCCCTTGATCCATGCTCTCCTGATTTTGTTATGTGCTTTCTTCATTTTCTGAGACTCCCCCTGAACTTGACTACCTAGAGTCAGAATTTGAATTTTCAGAGTTTGAATCATCAGAGTTTGATCCAGATTTTTCAGTTGACTCAGTATCAGTGTTTGAGTCTTCATCTTGATCATGCTCCCCCTCAACTGGTTCTTCCCTTTGTTGTGGCTGAGAAGTTTCTCCAGTGTTTACCAGTAGAGGTTCAGAGTTTGTTTCAACAGAGTCTGTCAGAATTGTTTGATCAGAGTTTACTTCAACAGAGTTTAAATCTTCATTTTCAAAGTTCACTTGATCATATTCATCTTTGTCTTCAAGTCCAGTTATCTTCTTGTCATCAAAAGACACATGTATAGATTCCATGATCACTTTAGTTCTCATATTGTAAACTCTGAATGCCTTTGCTTCCTCCAATTCAGATTCTAGTTGTTTATATTTCTGAAGCAAATCCTGTTCTATAGAAACAGCATCATCTCTCTCTTTCTGAACTTGTTGCATGTTTTCAAGTTTTTCTTCAACAAGTTTATTTCTAACCTTAAGTTCAGAATTTTCAGATTTTATCCTCTCATTCTCTAAAGTCTGATCCCTATAACTTATATGCAATGACTTAATATAAATTCTTAATTGAGAAATGTCATCAATATTATAAGCATAGGTAGTTAGAGGTACCTGATTTTCAGAAGTTTCTGATTCAGTAGTAGCCATGAGAGCATAGTTCACTTCTTCATCAGAATCTGAAGTGTCTGCCCAATCTCTGCCTTTAGTGTAGAGTACCTTTCCAGTTTTACCCTTCTTGCACTCAGGAGCATAGTGACCCATCTCCTTACACTTGTAGCATTGAATTTCAGACTTATCCTTCTTCCCCCTTGAATCTCTCTTATCAGACTTCGTGAAGCTTTTTCTGTCTTCATTTGAATCTCTAGAAAACCTTTTCCCTTTCTTGAAATTCTTGAAACCTATTTTCTTGAAGGTCTTCACCATCAACACAGCCATTTTCCTCATTTCTTCTTCATCATCCTCAGAGTCAGATGATTCAGAAGAGTTTGAATCACAATCAGAGTTTGATGATTCACTTTTGAGTGTATGACTAAAGCTTTTCCCTTCATTTTCCTTCTTGATGCCTCTTTCTTCTGAGGCTTCTCTTCAACCTTAAGAGCAACAGACTTTGCCTTCCTGCTTGATCTCCTGTTTCTCTGCTCCATTTCCAATTCATGATTTTTGAGCAGCCCATAGATTTCATCAATCTCTGTTTCAGCAAGATCATAGTTGTCTCTAATAGTGGTTGTTTTCACATCCCACTTTTCAGGTAGAGAAAGAAGAAACTTGAGATTTGAGTCTTCTAGATCATACTCTTTGTTGACCAATGACAGATCATTAAGCAATTTACAGAATCTATCAAATGTTTCTGTCATGGTCTCTTCAGGTTTAGCCTCAAAATGCTCATACTCTTGTGTGAGTATGTTTCTCCTATTCTTCTTAATAGCAGCAGTTCCTTGACACCTGACTTCAAGAGCATCCCATATCTCTTTTGCAGTGGTGCAGTTAATCACTTTGTTAGACATAACATTGTCTAAAGCACTATGCAGTAAATGCCTAACCTTTTCATCTTTAGCAATTGATGATAGATCTTCAGGAGTCATGTCCTTCTTTTCCTTTGGAACTATTTTAGCTTCTTCACCAGCAGTTGCAACAGATAGCTTTGTAGGATTGTGAGGGCCTTCATAAATCCTGTCAAGATATTCTGGATCTGTAGCCTCCAGAAACATAGTCATCTTGACCTTCCACATGCCATACTCTGATGGCCTGAGAATAGGAACCCTGATTGGTTCATAACAACTCACAGTAGTAGGAGCCTTTTCAGAACTAGTAGTTGTTGGTGGAGGAATTGCTGACATGATTATTGTTGTGTTTGGATCTTAACCTGTAATAAAGTAACAGATTGGCTCTGATACCACTTGTTAGGCCGAATACACAATTAATAATCAAATTCATATGAGAGTTTAACAAGTAAGATGATTATGCACTTTAAAACTTCTGGTATTAAGAACCCTCTTCGTGATGTAAACTATCACAAAGAGCTGCTAGGTTACAATAAAGATAGTTCGATGCACGATACCCTTCTAGGGTTAACCTAACTGTATTTATAAAATATATAGCTTCGATACAATCTCTAATTGATATTCCTAATAATCAGCTATACAATGATATCAATTACAGATTGTCACACGTCTCCTAAGTCAACTCGATCTCTTTGATAGCTATCCAATCTCCAAAGATCTCGCTTCCATATCAATCTTCAATTGATCTCTAATATCTTCTGTTGACTCTGTACGCGCTGCTTCCGGACAGACTTTACTAAACTCTGTCCAGCTTCCGTCAGTCAGACTTTACTAAACTCTGACTTCCTTCCAGTTAAACTCTGATATTTCACTATTACACTTAAACACTGATTAAAACACATCAATTATATTTAACATAAACTAATAACAACCTGATTTGCTAAGCAATTAGGGGAGGGGGCAGAATACCAAAAAAATCTAAACAATTAAAATATATAAACATCAACCTTCCATAAGTTTAACATAAAAGTTACATTATCTTGTACATTAAAAATTGGTCCCAAAAGCTTAGCATAATAATTCTAATGTAGCTAACAAAATGAGCAATGCTCTACAAAGCCCAGTCACAAAACAGCTAATCATACATTGGATAATTCCTCGCATCTTGATCTTCATCATCGTCTCCATCTCCATTTCCTCCGTTTCCTGAGTTAGTGGGATCGATCGGTGCCTTTTCGATACTTGTACCCTGCAATTGAATCTATTAGTACAGTGATGAAATTTATATTACCCTGCAATCGTTTTAAGCATCGAACAACTACCAAATAGTGGCTCAGCAGTATAAGCAAACCTAATCAGTTTGTGATAAACATTGAATAAATAGAAAGAAGATGGCATCCATCAGTAGTTATACAGACAACAATGCTAGCACTCAGGAACAAATAATTAATTCAGTATCGATTGCAGATAAGACGTTAACCAGAAAGGTTTAATACAATATGTTGAAATTAGGTCCTCTTTTAGCAATATTGTATTTTCCAACACAGTATTGCGCGCTAAAAGTTGGCCGGTGAGCTTCCTAAATCACAGGTCCACTTTTGAACTATTTAGGTCCTCTGCTACTTTACCAGGAAGCCTTTTCTTAGTTCTTACTATCTTACAACTTCATTAGTAACTTTAATACCATACAAAATTTCACGTCTCGACTTCCAATTTTGCAAAAAGCAAGTCCCTTTTCTTTGCAAATTTATCAACCTCAGCTAGGTAGAGACCTAATTAACTATGTGAATATATATAGTCAAGTCTTGCAACTGGAAATTGAAGTATAAATTTCTCAACTCTAGTCATGCTAGCTTAAAACGATTGCAAACCGTTAAGTTACGAGTTCTCCTAAAATCGCATGAAAGACTTAAAACGATCATAGTATTATAGAGGGCATCAACAGTTACCTCAAGGATGACCTTTTTGTACAGCACCATGGCTTCAGCAACAAAGGACGATGCTAGCCGCATATACTCAAACCACGAATCTTGCTCATTGCGGTCATAATCTCTGTTTGGAAAGGCTTCATTTGCTAATATATGCATGCGTTCATTCAACAAGGAACGTGGCACCTCCTGCATTTCCAAGGAATGGACCAACCTATTCATATCACCTGAAACCCTTAACACAAACTGCAATGAATCATCAGATAAATGGCGAGGAGGGGCATGCGAGTTTTGTGTGGACTGAGATTCCGTCCACTGTGATGCCTCGTACGATCCAAGAACCTCTGGCACTGTATGTCGAGGAAACAGAAAGGTCTTCCCCTTCTTTGGGGGTCTCACCTGCAGTGCCAGAGTAAAATTCTTCTTCAATTCCAACTTCTTTTGGCTACGTGGTGATAGAGGTGGATCAGTAGTTGACAAGTTCTCCGGTGTGGATTGTGTAGCCATCGCTCTTTCCATATCTTCCTGCGCTTTTTCCATAGCTTCCTGCAATATGCAACATATAAGCAAAAATACATGTTAATGATAACCAGATTTATTAATGACCAGTAGTTGAAAAAATGTAGAACAATAAATTTAACATGTTATAGGCAAATATTAAACTGCCAAACAACATGTTAATGATAACCAGATTCAAACTCAAGTCACATATACGAAGTCATGGTAACTAAATAAAGATAGAGAATCAACTACAAGCCCCATAGAATAGTTATGGTCTTCTCAACAGTTGACAAAAATCATTATCTTCAGGCTCTTCTCGAAGATTTTCGAAATCTTCATCCTGAGTATCCTGGAACCGTTCTTGTCCCATTGTCTGCCTTGTATTGTTTGTGTGTAGGTATATATCTGTTTTGTATGTTTGTATTTTATCATTCGTGTGATGTGTAACTGCTGGTTGACTTAGGTTTTAGAGTTTTTTTATGACCAGTTCCTTCAAAACAGACCTGGTCAAAACATACCCCAGTTCTGATTCAGTTCAATATCTTATAGAAAAACTGAGTGTGTGGATATCACTTCTGATTCATCCAAAAAAAGTGGATACCTCAGAGCCAGGATTTGAACTTGAAAGTGAAAGCGACTTCGGCCCTCCTACGCAGAACGTGTATGTTATATAGGTAGGCTAGCTATATATTAGTATGGTTGCTATCAAAGTAAAAGCAAATGAAATTGGAATAGATTATTGTCAAAGCACACATACTAATACATTTACTTTTAACAATGATCGATTTCAATTTCATTTGCTTTTACTTTGATAGCAACCATACTAATACATTTTCTTTTAACACTAATTAATCTAATTACTTGTTTGGGTATCCCAAATGGAACACTAATGACATGTAAACAGATAAAAATAGAATATTTTTACAAAAAAAATAGATAAATCAGGGATAAGACAAACCTTAAGTTTCAGATCTTCTGGTTTGTCAAAGTGATAGACAGTATTCATAAACTCAAGATTGGAGACAGGTGCTTGCTTCTCAATCTCCATATCCTGTTTATTAGAAAAAACTAATATGAATTTCCTAAGTTATACAAATATGCATACATGTTTTTAGAAGGTGTTTATTAGGATTTCTTCTTTATCAGTACATATGTACAATAATAAGATTCATCAAGATCTAGGTTACATTTTATATAATGCATCAGAAAGGAAAACAAAATATGTGTCAAGCTATGTGTCAAGCTATGTGTCAAGTTCAATTTTAAGGTAGTTTATAAAATTATTTTGAAATTGTAAAAGAAGTAAAATACCTCTCGTCTCTGGCTGAATGGTATGGCACCGCTGTGGTGGGCATGTTGTTGATGACTACGGGCATTCTTGCCAATTTTTGATTTATGCTTAAACACATCTCCTTCCCAGTAGGTGTTGAGGCTATCCCAGGTCCGCTGGTTGAAGTAGGGAGGCTTGCACGAATGTCGAGTAGCTTGAATTCCAGACTTCCTCAGTTCACTTGCCTCTAATTCTGCTCGACGCTTCTCCAAATAAGGAAGATTTGACCAATTCACCTTCATATGTTCTTTCACAGCTCTATCCCCTTCTGCTTCATCCATTCCTTTTGGATAATCGTAGTATTCCTAGAAAACAGGATCACATAGACATATCAGATACAATTAAATCGTAGTATTACCAATAACTAATTAAATTTGCAACCGAATCTGAAGAAAACATATCAGATACAATTACAATTACTTAAATAACTCATAAGTGTGTGGCAATGTTATCGATAATAATATTATGACATGACAGTTTCTCTTGTTAGACCGAAAGAATTAACAAAATATAATGTACTCATACCTTAAACTTCTCAAGACAGTTGTCATAAAATTTTTCACGCTCCGATCCCTTCGACTGATGTGTATTTTCATTCCAAAGCACTTTAATAATGTACCCGAGAGTCTTCTTTTTCCTAGCTTCCCTTATACTACAACAAGTAACATACAATTAGTAAATAATTAACATATATAAGCCTCATATATAAGGCCTCTATGGCATTTCAATGCAAGCCACATATCCCACTGCTTAAACAATCTGTACTTATATAAATCAGTAATATATATATATGAATTGATACTGTAATCGCAACTCGATCATGCTTGTTTGTAACAACTTAAGAACTTGTACAATGTAAAAATCCTGTTACCGGTACTTGTTTGCTTTTTCAGTGCTTTTCTATTACTTTTAGCGAAATTTCAGTATATATCGTTCTTGTACGTAGTAAGAAGTTTATCAACATCCTCGCCATTCTTCCTAGATTATAATACTATTTAATCTCCTGTATCTCAAATTATACAGTACATGTTCTTATACGATTGTTCTGGCTTTTTCTGGAAAAGCAGGACTTTTTTGGGCAAACTTTAAGAACTCTACATTACTAAGCTATCAGTTCATCGGCCATGGCCAACTACAGACCCAAGGCAACTCGTATTCTGCAACCAAGGACCAAGGTGGCAACACGTATCAGTTCATATTAACACTGGGATATGCTCTACAACTGTTGTCCCCGACTCTCATAACACTTGAGTCTTCTCTTATGGCCGAGTAATATAGTTAAATAAAACTTTAAATGAAACAACAGGAATAAGAAAAGTACATATAACATCACAACATGCCAAAATGCAACTCTAAATCCACACCATTAAAATGAAACTTCAGTTTTGGAACCTTAATCTCAGATATATCATTAGTTGGCAAATCAAAACACAGATCAAGCCTACCAGAATCCGATTGTGTAATCCTAAGCTTCATTTGTGAACTAAACTCTTTTTTAAGCATCTGAAATGCAGTTTCTTGAATATATCTTATAGTTGTACCGATTATCATTTCACCACTACTGTCTTTTCTTAGTTTAAACATAGAATTTGATATATGTAACAGTGTTTAAACATATAATTTGATATAGGTAACAGGGTTTCACCAACTAAAGACCCCAAAAGAAGACTACTTGTTTCATTATCACCAATCGAAGTCAAAACAATGTGAAATTTTTTGAACCCTAATTAGCATATTTAAGCATTATATTGAAATTACATGAAATAGACAAGTAATACCATTTTCCATCAACGAAATGAACAATAGCTTTCGGCTCCCCAGGAGCTGGTGGTTTTGTGTATTCACCAGTCGAGCAACTGCGCCTTGCCCTTTCATATGTGATTGTTGGCATGTTTTGACTTTCCCCGTGTCCTTCCAGATCATTCTCCGCCTCCTCATCACCATTCTCATCATCACCCTCGTCGTAATTGCCCCGAGAATTACCGCTGCCCCCTCCACTACCACTCCCCCCTCTATTACCCTGGCCCCTACCTCCACTACCATTTCCCCCTTTGCCTCTTCCCCTGCCCCCTTTACTATTGCCCCGACCCCCTCGACTGCCCTGTCCCCTCCCACCACTTGTACTTTCCCCGATCGCCATAAGAACAAAAAACACAATGAGCCAAAACCTAGACAAACCAACCTGCAAGCAACAAGTGTTGATCATACAACATTTACATTTACATACTATAAATGACAAGTGTTGTGCGTTAATTATGTAAATCATATCAGATTTTCATACAACCACTATACTAAATTACTAAAACTGATTCATACATAAAATGTAATGACAACTGTTCTGCATTGATTGTGCATAGTGTATCAAATGTTTATAAAATTGTATGACAAAAAATTGCAAATACGCGTACTCAGATCACCTCCTCTATTCCAGTTCATATCTAATTTATTATAAACTACACATAGACACACAAAGAGATGATATATGACAAGTGTTCTGCATTCAACATATTAAAGTTTCATATGAAATTAAAACTGAAATTAAGAGAAATACGGAACCGAATTAACTTCATTACAAATTAAAATATAACTGGTTGTAAGCATTTGTAATCTACATTCATCTATTCCATCAATACAAAATTTGAACTAAAATGTTAGGTCATTCAAAACAGAAGATAGTCATATAATACGAGGGAGGGAGAGAGAGAGATCTGTAAAAACTACCTTCCGAGCATTCACATCTCGTGCCTCCGCGGAACTGAAGAAGCTTGCTAGCAAAAGGGCTAACAAAAACTGAAAAAACAAAGAACAAACTCAGATTAAAACCCTAACTAAAACCTCATACTCTAATTAAAAAACCCAAATTAAAAACCTCATACTCTCATTAAACAAACCCAAATTAAAAACTCATACTCTAATTAGCAAACCCAAATTAATATTGAGATTAAAAACCAAAATTAATACCTGTTGAAAGCTACGTTTTCCAGATTTGAGCGCGATTTTATGAAGCTGCGTTTTCATTTTACAGACTTTCGCGTGAATCTGTGTATTTGCGTATAGGCGGTAAGTAAAATCCCTAAGCGAGAGAGAAGAGAGTGAAGAGTGAGTGAAAAAAAGATTTTATATAAATAACAAATTCGACCAATTTCGATGGAATTTACAAATTCGACCGATTTTGGTGGATTTTACCTGTGCCCCATACTTCCACTGGTTCCAGTTGAATATAAGAGGCCAAAATATTTTTAGTCAGTAGCTAACAGACTTAACCTCCCTGTATATATCAAAACACAACTCCTCAAATACATGCATTTCATTCTGAATTCCAAATTTATAGTAATTTAAAACAATACAAATATTTATCATCATACTTCAAATTAATACAAATTTAACTAGGAAATAAATTAACTAAGTCAAATCTTCATTATCACTTTCTTCATCAATGTTCACGGCTTCAATTTGATTTTCATTATTGCTCTCATTTCGTTCTTCTTCGTGATAGGCCATGGAACGATCATTTTCAAACATTGTGAAGTCAATTAAAAAATTTGCGGGATCACGAACATTCACTCTTTCAACATGTGATGATGAAGCATTTGACACTTCATTTTGAAAAGCATCATCGTTAGATCTAACCTTCTCTTTAGATGTCACACTTTCATTGACTTGTCGATTCTTTGTTGTTAGGACCGTGTACCATGATGACTTTGGATTTGTAATATTTGGTGCATAATACACTTGATGAGCTTGGCTAGACAATACAAACACATCTTCCGCATTTAGTGTTGATTTGACATCCACCGTAGTTATTCGATTTCTATCAACTTTGACATGTTTTGTGTGATCAAACCAATGACATTTGAAGACAACAACTTGTTGACCATTGTGATAGTAGAGATTTAGAACTTCTTGCAATCGTCCGTAATTGTTTCCAAAACTTTCTTTGTATGAAGTTCCTACAATTTAAAATGTGTTAGATATAAATATGAATGATGGAGAATAATTGCAACTAAGATTTTGCGCATCTACAAAGATTTTGCAACTAAGATTTTGCGCATCTACAAATTTTCTTACCAATGACAACAATGCCGGAATTTGATGAAGTGAGCTCATTAGGATTTGCACAACTAAATTTATAACCATTGCACTTGCACATTTTGTAAGTTTCAACTTTAAACAAAGGACCTTTTATCAAGTCCATGAATTTCTTCTTGAGCTATTCATCATCTTGAACCTACAAAATTATAACAAAAAATACATTATTCCATAAACATAATTATGTACGTGTGTGTGTATTTAATTGCATACCCTTTTTTCAAACCAATTTGGGAATTGCTCTTTTTGAAGTTCTTCCCTTTGAGCATCATTGTAGTTCGGATGATATGTTTGCACCAACTTTTGGAATCCACTACACATTAAAATAAATTCATAAGATGAATGTTAAAGTTGCATAATGTGTGTGTGAATATGGTATAAAAATATTCTCACCGTAGGTATTTTCCGACCTCCGGCGAATTTATTAGAACATAATATCTTATGAGTTTATGTTCTTCATCACTCAAAATTCTATCCTTGCCTCGTAGACCAAGTGATGTCGGATACGTGTAAACTTCAAGTAAATTAGAATCATTTGACCTCCGAGGTGCCTCATTTCGACGTAACCGATTATGCGCTGTTGGGACTTTGGACTCGAAATACAACGAACAAAAATGTACACATTCCTCTTCAATGTATCGCTCTGCAATTGAACCTCCACTCGAGCTTTGTTTTTAACTTTCAGTTTCAAGTTGTGCAAGTATCTTTCAATGAAATACATCCATCGAAAATTAGCTGGGCCACCCAACTTACATTCAGTAGCTAAGTGCAGTGGTAAATGCTCCATCGGATCGAACCAACCTGGAATGTAAGTGATTTCAAGCTTGGACATTATTATCACTATATCCTTCTCCATTTTTTCTAAGTCTGTGTATCTCAAATTCGATGAGCATAAATCTTGAAAGAAGTTTGACAACTCAATAATAACATCAGCTACGTGCTTTGGTAGTAAGTCACGGCAAACAATGGGCAACAACTTTTGCATGAAAATATGACAGTCATGAGATTTCATACCATGAATAGAATTTTTATCACGATTCACACACCTGGATATATTTGATACATACCCATCCGGAAGTTCAAGTTGTTTAATCCAATTAAACAATTTATGAAGTTGTTCCCTTGAAAGCACATATGGTGTACTTGGCATTGTGCCATCATCTTGAATCCACAATTCACGGTGTATAAGCATTTCTTTACAATCCTCTCTTGCCTTCTTGGTATCTTTAGACTTGTTCTTGTCACCAATCATTGTGTTGAATATGTTATCAAAGACATTCTTTTCGGTATGCATGACATCAATGTTGTGACGAAGGTCGAGTGTATCCCAGTACGGGAGCTCGAAAAATGGACAAAGGTGGGTCCAATTATGTGTCACACCATAGTCTCTTGGTTTTCTCCAAGTTGTCTTCCCTGGAAGGGGGAACTGTATCTCCTCACATAAGGTCCTTGCCATCACACCTGAATGTCGAGTTGTGACTGATCGTGTCTCGGTTCTTCCAAACTTTGTACTTCTTCTCAGTGGATCATATGGTTCTAAGAAATAGCGAGCAGTTCCATACCAACTAGGTTTACATAGATCTTTTGTTGGATCATTTGGCCCAGGAATAAGAAGCGGCATAAACATGTAAGGAGCCTTCGTGCACATAGATGGAGGAAGGTTGTAAACTACAACCACCACAGGCCAAACAGTATATTCCCTAGAATGTGAATCATGAAAAGGGTCAAATCCATCACTAGAGAGCCCAAGCCTAACATTCCGAATTTCTTTCGAAAAGTTTGGAAACCTACGATCAAATCGTTTCCACTCGTCTCCATCCGCTGGGTGAGATATTTGACCCTATCGTGGTGCCACCTCATACATTCTGCGGTCTTCTCATTCATAAATAAACGCTGCAACCTTACGGTAAGATTAAAGTAGCGCAAGATCTTTCGCGGGATCTTCATTTTTTTTGGATCTTTTTGCTCCTTGTATCGGCTTGTATTGCATGTATCACAGTGAGTTTTGTTGCTATTTTCCTTGTAAAACAACATGTAATCATTCTCGCAAGCATCAATTTTTTCGTATCCCATATTCAATCCTCTAATCATCTTTCGCACATCGTAATAATTCTTAGGCAAGCTGTGATTAGCAGGTAGTACTAATCCAATGAGGTGAATCAAATCATCAAAGCCATTGTTACTACAATTATGTCTGTGCTTCCAATGTAGTAGCTTGTTTACAAATGATAATGTGGTAAAATCCTTATTGCTGGGATAAATTGGTTCCGAAGCTTTTTCCACCATATTGTAAAAATCTTTTGCTTTTGGATTCGGTTCTTCTTCAAAATTCTCAAAATGTTTATTTGCATCCACTAAATCTCTTAGCATATCACAAGCATCATACATATCAACATCAATATTACCGGAACTCGTTCCGGTTTCAAATCGAGGCACATCCTTCTCCCCATGCAAATCCCATTTGGTATACCAATGCATAATACCATGTAGATACAAATGAATTCTCACATCACTAATGGGTGAATTTTGACATGGACATCTTATGAGTCCTTTATCTTCCTCTTCACGATGATTAATAGCAAATTCAAGAAAACTATTCACCCCATTTTTGTACTCCTCCGTTAAGTAATTTGATTCATCATAACGATTATGACCAACCCAACTACGATCGGATGTCATCTACAAAGTTCATATACATTGGTATAAGTAGTGTGCAACTTTAATTGGGAAAAAAAACAAGTTATTACTAATTTACTACTTTAATTACACAAATATTAACATTTACATTAACATATATTATGAGAAAAAAACATCAATATTACAAGGATTAGTGATACTTACTTGATGATTAAGATGAACTCTTCAAGGAAACAAAATTGATGTGGGAGAGAAAGGAAAGTGAAGTTAGAAAGGGGAAAGTGAGCAAAGAGGCAGAAGACGTTCTGCAAAAACAGATATGACAAGGGTAAAATTGACCGAACCCAGTCGAATTTATAAATTCCACTGGGACCAGTCGAATTTATAAATTCGACTGGTCCCAGTGGAATTTATAAATTCGCCGGGTTACAGTGGAATTTATAAATTCGACTGGATTTGGTCGCGTTCATAAATTCGACGAACTAGGTTTTGACCTCGAATTTACCATTCAAAGTTGACAGTTTCCAGTCGAATTTATAAATTCGACTGCAGTTAGTCGAAAAAAAAGTCAACAGATTTTTTTGACCATTATAATATTTAATATGTGCCATTTTTTATTCATTTTTTTGTACAAACTTTTAAAATATAATAATCTTAACATCCGTACGGTTGGATCGTTCAAATTTTAATTTTAAAATATCTAAATTGCTAACCCTTGACATGAAATGAGTAACCCCTAAACATATACATTAAACCCAACATTTCAATCATTCAATAAAAAATTGTCGTATTGTTAAAGGTTTTTTTGTAAGACACACTATTATGGTCTCACGTCGTTTTTAGTGAATACAATATGTTATCAAAACGTACCATAAAAAAAATCACATTTTTTTAAAATTTGTAAGCATTTATTAAAAATTTCCAAACTTCTTAACAAATATAGAATCAACACTTTACTTACATTCGATAATTCAAAAATTGGCGTAAGTGGGTAAACAAAATTTTCACTTGTAGTTCATGTTATGAGTATATTGTGGTAATTTTTTTATAATTTAAGGATTAATTTTGTATTTTGTAAAAAATTTTAAAAATGAATTTTCCTTCTAATAATGACTGATAGCAGTCGAATTTATAAATTTGACTGACTGAAATTCGACCGCCTCCATAAAATCGACTGCATTAAATTCGACCGCCTCCATAAATTCGACTGCCATTAAATTCGACTTCTTTCGGTCGAATTTAAGTTTGACCATTAATTAATCGGGATTGACCCTAAATTCGACTGGCTAAATTCGACCGTTTTTTAAAATCGACTGCTTAAATTCGACCGCATTAATTTCGACCGCTTCCAGTCGAATGTAAATTTAACCAATAATTAATTGTCATTGACCCTAAATTCGACTGGCTAAATTCGACCGTTCCTTTAAAATCGACCGCTTAAATTCGACCGGAATTAAATTCGATCGTTGACAGTCGAATTTAGGTTTGACCAATAATAAATTGGGATTGACGATAAATTCGACCGTTTCCGGTGGAATTTAATGCCGATCGAATTTAAGCAGTCGATTTTACCCGTATTTTCTTGTAGTGAATCCAAGAATCACCGAAAACAAGCAAGAACCAACTTTTCCAAACTTATAATACAAAAACCTACCAAAACCAACATGCAATCATTATAGACCATTTATAGACTCGAATTACACACTTATAGACCTTGCATGTAAGCCTTTACATCAAAACTCATACCTTAAAAAAATCCCCAAATCAAAAATTCAATAAAATGTTATTTACAACTTATAGCTTTGGAAAGAATCAATTATATGTTAGTTTTAATCAAGAAACTTGCTAAGAAAATCATTTAAGAGCATGAATTGATAAGAAGAAGATGGAGAGAGATCTAGAGAGCTTACAGAGAGGGGGGTCTCGGCTGAAACAGAGGTGGGGGCCTGGGGGGTGTGGTTTTGGGTTTGGGGAAATAGAATAGATATTTAGGATTTTCGATAATTAATTATGAAAGTACTAAAACGTCCCCATTCTAAAATTGTAGAAATAAATTGGTTGTCCATGATAGTAATTTCCTAATCATTTAAAATGTTTTTTAGAAAGAAATTAAACATTTATTTAAAATTGAAATGCATTTATTTAAAAATAAATTTCCATTATTATTGAAAATAATGCATAAATGCCCCAAATATTTTAAAAAAACAATTTAAAATAGATCTTCCACAGATATAATTTTTATAAATATTTCTATGCAAATAATATTTTTATAAAATATTTATAAAGAATTTTAAGACATAAAAATCTAATTTACAAAAAGCATATCTTTAAATAAATGCATAATGCCACATATTTCCACTAAAATATTAATAAATATAAAAACACTTATTTTATCAACTATTCACACATTTACGATTTTCTAAATAATTAAATTAGCACAAAAAAATTTAATCACATAATTCACATATTTAATATTATACACACTTAACTAATAAAAATCCTCAAATATATATATTCACATATTTAACAATTAAACACACATTGATTAATAAACTCCAAAAATATATATTTCACAAAAAAATTTACAAGTAGAATTTCAAATGGTTATATCTTTATCCAAACAATAAGCAAATCAGCGTTTTCAACTTTTGTAAAGTGGACAGGTTGACATTATGGATAGAACATAAGGTTTTTGGAAAACGTTTTTAAGTAATATTTTAAAGTGAATATAATAAAATATTATAATACATGTTTGATAGTATTTTAAATGATAATGTTTTAATTAAAAATATGTTATTGACCCGAATTGAATCTTAAACTATATATTTAATAAAGAGACAGGGATTCAAACCTTGAAACTATTGGAGTATTTTAAATATTAAAAAAAAAGATTTTATTCTAGTATTAGATTAAACAGTTCTCATTTATCTTAACAATTATTATTTAGTGTACCAAATTTAGTGTAAATTTCAGCTTCCTTTCCAGATGATATGCATAAGCAATTTTGATGCTGCTTTAAGCATCAATATGTCTTTCATTCATTAAATGACTCAAAATATTATCTTATACCCGATACTCAAGGCTGCAAGATATTAGTGAGTATGAAGAGTGGAGTGGTGAACCTGCAAAAGCATCAGACTTGCAGTCGCAAATTCGTCGAGTATTCACATCTTGAGTCGACAATGCAATAAACATTAATATCATCTTATCTGCAAGGTTTCTCAATTATTGGTTGAAACAAAAAAAAATTACGATTTTATCTAATCGATCTAGAAAAATCCTGCATACAATTTAGTAGAGATTTTAAGAATGATTTTGCTGAGATTTTAAGAAGTGTAATTCGGGCACTCATGGTCGCAAATCCTTGCTAATTTTTCTTATTCCCTGAGAAGTGTGTGCTCTGGTTTTTTACCGCCTCATGCTTCTTCAATATCAGCAATTTTACCCATGAACTCTTCTACATTACGTGGAGTGCTCTGTATCCAGAGTTAAAAATCAAACTACAAAAAACAGGCTTTGATGGCCTCATGCCCTCATCACTGTATTGTATCAAGCCTTATGTTACTCACTTATTCAGATGGAAGAGTGGAGCCTTGAGAAGCACTGTCGAGAGGAAGATCCTTGGCCCCTCTTCATTCTATACAGGGTTCCAAATCTTTCTTCAACATAAGTGACAACGAGAAAGGCCGAGATGGAAGATGTTGCTATTAAAGGATTACCAGTACTAGAAGACAGCAGCACATGTAGCACATGATTTTCCTGTCTGTAGAGTTGTAGTAAGTAGTGCGATCTGTAGAGTTGTAGTAAGTAGTGCGATCTGTTAACATGTATTTGTGATCTGTTACGCACATGTAGCATGTCTACAAGCATGCTATATATATGTGCTCAATGTCATGCTTTGCAACTCAAGTTTCCAATACTCAAAAACCATCTTCCAACATTAGTCTATCTGTTCCTTTATGGTATCAGAGCTCTAATTCTCTAACGAGCATCGATCCTACATTTTTCTTTTAATAACCCATCAACATGTCTAATAGAAACACATCTGATGCATCCAACACTGTCCTGTCCAACCCGAATTCACCTCAAATCCCATTCAACTCAAGCTATCAACAACTAATTCAATTCAACCCAGCTTCTCAATTACCACTCAAGTTAATTGGCAGTCATAATTTTGCAACCTGGAAGGCACAGGTATCCACTCTGATGCACGGTCATGATCTATATTCTTTCCTAGACGGCTCACGTCCTGCACCTGCTGCAACTATTCAGCAAAATAACAAAGAAGAGGCAAATCCAGAGTACCATTTTTGGTTTCGACAAGATCAGTTGATTCAGAATGCACTTATGGCGTCTGTTGATGCTTCAATTGCTTCTCAAGTTGCTAGTGCTCCAACATCAAAAACGGCATGGGATTCTCTTCATACATCATTTGCCAATAAGTCCCACACACGCATTTTCAGCCTCCGTGACATGCTTGGAAAGGTCTCTAAAGATACAAAAACCATCGCTGAATATCTTCGTGAAATCAAGTCACTTTCAGATGAACTTGCAACAGCTGGGGCTCCTATTTCTAATGAAGAATTAATTGTCAAAATATTAAGTGGCCTTGGCACTGAATATCGAGAAATCTCTGCAGCAATACGAGCCCGTGACTCTCCTATTATGTACGAGGAACTATTTGATAAACTTATTGATCATGAATTATTTCTCAAACATGAAGATCTCAAGAAAGGAAGTACCAACTCCATCACAGCACCCACAGCCCAGTGCACAAATCCACCTCATTATCAGCTATCCAATGACAGAAGACGACCTCCTTCTAACCAATGGCGTCCACCTTCTAACCAATGGCGTCCACGACAACAGTATCCACGACCTCCACAACATTTTACAGGTCATTATCAACCTCAGTGGCTATCTTCAGTTGGACCACATACGCAGCCACAACCACGTCTGCAATGTCAACTTTGTGCAAAATATGGACACTCTGCACGAGTATGCCGATCTCAACCACACAATCATATGGAAGCCAAAGCAAACTTTGCAGCTACCTCGATTTCTTTTAACAACCCATGGATATTGGACACAGGCGCTTCTCATCACATAACTGCTGACTCACGAAATATCCACCAACCACAGGACTACAATGGTCCAGAAGAAATCACAATGGGTAACGGTAACTGTATTCCCATTACTAAAATTGGTTCTTCAATTTTACATGCTTCTAATTCAAATTTTAATCTCTGCAATACATTATGTGCTCCAGCAATTAAACGTAATTTAATTTCTGTCTCAAAATTTTGCAAAGATAATCTCACCTCAATTGAGTTTTTTCCTGATAAATTTCTTGTGAAGGATCTGAGTACGGGAACTCCGCTAGCGCGCGGCCTGAATAAAGAAGACTTGTACGAGTGGCCAAACCAATCATCTCATTCTCCTTCTTGTCATTCAAGTACTGTTATTTCCAAAACCCAGTGGCATCAACGACTGGGTCATCCCAATTCTCGTGTTTTGCATTTTATGTTAAAACAATTCAGTTTACCTTATAGTCAAACTGATTCATCAGACATTTGTAATTCATGCTTATGCAATAAAAGTCATCGGTTATCTTTTTCCACCTCTAATTTTACCAGTCAAAAACCATTGCAAACTATTTTCAGTGATCTTTGGGGTCCATCTCCAGTTTTATCTCTTGATAAAAAGCTTTACTATGTAATCTTTGTTGACCACTATACTAAATATATTCGGCTTTACACTCTAAAGAATAAAAATGAGGTCACATCCCTTTTTCAAAAATTTCACCCATTAGTTGAAAAATATTTCAATCACAAAATTTTAACATTCTACTCTGATGGAGGTGGAGAGTTTGTAGGTATGAAACCTTATCTTCATTCACAAGGTATTGAACATAAAATTTCACCCCCATACACACCACAACACGTTGGCTTAGCCGAACGGCGTCATCGTCATATTATTGAAACTGCAAAAACCTTGTTACATCAAGCATCCTTACCCCAACAACTTTGGAGCTTTGCTTGTCAACATGCAGTTTATTTAATAAATAGACTTCCAACTGCTGTACTCCAAAACAAAACCCCATATCAGTTGCTTTTTGGAGATCTTCCAAATTATGAATCTTTAAAAATGTTTGGTTGTCTATGCTATCCCTGGCTCAGGCCCTACACTACACACAAATTAGATCCTCGTTCACGCCCTTGTGTTTACATTGGTTTTTCTACGACTCATCATAGCCACCTTTGTTTTGATCCTACATCATCTAAAATTTTCATCTCTTGTGATGTTATATTTCATGAGAAACATTTTCCATTCATGAATATATTTTCACACGTGAAATTGAAATCTACTAATTTCACTTGGTATGATGTATCAATGGATGTTCAAAAACCTGATTCAGAGATGCAGTTAACTTCTTCCCCTCCAACGCATGAACTCCCGTCGCCAATTTTTGTTCCACCTCCTAGTTCTATTTTGCCACTCGACAATCTCAACAATTCAGGGGGCACTCCACCTCAGGTACTTCACAACATACCTCTACTACATCAAAAGAGCAGCCTTTACCCACCACTTCTCAAGCCAAATCTATTCTCTATTATGAACGACGACGTCACCCACAAACCATTCCAACCCCTATCACTGAAAACCCATCCCCACCAATCAACCATTCATCTGATTCTTCCCCTGTACAACCAGAAAATCCTACTCAGAACATACCCTCTCATCAGCCAATTACGAGAGCCCAAAATAACATTCACAAGCCCAAAAGAATCTTTGACTACATGGCCCATACATCACCTTCATTCATTCCATCCACTTTCAATCAGGCACAAAAATCTCCTCAATTGAGGGAAGCCATGAAAATTGAATATGAAGCATTGTTGAAAAACCATACTTGGGATTTAGTTCCGTATGATCCCACGAAAAATATTGTTGATAATAAGTGGATTTTCAGAATTAAACGAAAGTCAGACGGTACTATTGAACGATATAAAGCTCGGCTTGTCGCCAAGGGCTTTACACAACGTGCAGGTATTGACTATCAATCCACCTTTAGTCCAGTTGTTAAGCCTACAACCGTTCGTCTTGTATTGTGTATTGCAGTTCAACAAAAGTGGCCACTCTACCAACTTGATGTGAATAACGCTTTCCTCCAAGGAAGGTTAGAAGAAGAAGTTTATATGCGCCAACCAAGAGGTTTTGAACATCCTGATATGCCAACTCATGTTTGTCGATTGCGAAAATCCATTTATGGATTAAGACAGGCCTCGAGCACCTGGTACAATGAGCTTCACAACTTTCTCCTCTCATATGGCTTTCATATATCACAATCAGACACCTCTCTCTTTATTTTCAATCAGTTTGGCACTATCATATATTTTTTGGTGTACGTGGATGACATAATTGTTACAGGAAACAATTTAAATTCTGTGAAGCAAGTTTTAACGGCCTTGGCTACTCGCTTTTCAATCAAAGATCCAGGTTTTCTCCAATATTTTTTAGGTGTTGAAGTTATACATTGCCAAGATGGATTAATTCTCTCGCAGTCAAAGTACATTTAAACGACACCAAAATGAATGAAAGCAAAGGCATGTCAACACATATGAGTAATTCTTTATCTCTTACGCTCCACGATGATGCTCCTGCAACTGATCCTAAGGTATATCGCCAAGTGATTGGAAAATTACAGTACCTCTCTATCACTAGGCCTGACATCAATTTTGCAGTGAATAAACTATCTCAATTCATGCACGCTCCATCTATTACTTATTGGCAAGCCGTGAAAAGACTTTTGAGATATTTAAAACATACACAATCATATGGTCTCAAAATTCTACGCAATGGTTCACCTTTTTTAAGCATCTATAGTGATGTTGATTGGGCAGGGGATCATGATGATCGAACATCAACTTCAGGCTACATTTTATATCTTGGTAATAATCCTGTAAGTTGGTCCTCTCGTAAACAAAAAACTGTAGCTCGCTCCTCAACAGAGGCTGAATATCGCGCAGTTGCTGCTGCTGTTGCAGAATCCAATTGGGTGGTCAATCTTCTCCGTGAGCTCAAATTTCCTCTTCAAGACAAGCCGACAGTTTATTGTGATAATGTAGGCGCAACATACTTATGTCATAACCCTGTTTTTCACAGCCGGATGAAGCACATTGCTGTTGATTTTCATTTCGTTCGTGATCAAGTGCAGAAGAAAGAACTTTCTGTTACCCATGTCCACAGTGCTGATCAACTAGCTGATACTTTGACGAAGCCTCTTCCTAAATCTGTCTTTCAAAATCATCTATCCAAGTTAGGTCTTGTGGATACAAGTCCAAACTTGAGGGGGCATATTAAAGGATTACTAGTACTAGAAGACAGCAGCACATGTAGCACATGATTTTCCTGTCTGTAGAGTTGTAGTAAGTAGTGTGATCTGTAGAGTTGTAGTAAGTAGTGCGATCTGTTAACATGTATTTGTGATCTGTTACGCACATGTAGCATGTCTACAAGCATGCTATATATATGTGCTCAATGTCATGCTTTGCAACTCAAGTTTCCAATACTGAAAAACCATCTTCCAACATTAGTCTACTGTTCCTTTAGCTGCACGGAAATGAATACTGTGTTGCTGCACGGATATGAATACTGTGTTATCTCATATCAGAGATAAGAACTTTTCTTCCACTATAACAGGCAATTGTTTGATGTTTCTTTAACATATGTGTTACTGACAGATTGATTAATTGGTTAATTGGATAAATTGGGCTTGTGACTTTGCCATTGTTGACTCAATATTGTATATGTAATATCTTATCTAGCATACTAGCACGTAGTTTCCCATAGCAACAAATTTAGCAGCAGCACAAAATTTATAACCAAAAAAAATGCCATGCCAGAATCAGTTTCGCAGACGAAATTGATATGATATAGAATTTACACCTCTATTCTTGTTTTAAGAATTTGAGGGCATTCCTTTCCAAATTCTGTAGGTTCTACCTTTGGTCTGTCTAAATCTGTGTGCGTAGGTGTGTTTGCGGGCTTGAAAAGTCTTGTTTGATATGGTTTAAAATAAAAATGCAGGATCAGCAATATTAATATTTTTTTTGTGCCAGCCAGAATCTATAAGGTGCTTTTCTGGGACTGGAATCCTAATAATTGCAACCCGTGCATGTTGACAGTCAAAATGCAAATGCTGTGCCTGTGAGTTTTGATCCTGTTTAATGTTCAGAGTATTTTAAATAACTTTTTAATTGCAAAGAGACACTTGCAAATGGTTGTGGCTGTGAAGACTTCTTTCCTAAAAATGTTGCCAAGGGAGTTGTTTGCTAATTTTCAATTGTTTGGGGACTGTTTTGTATACTCGCCCAATAATGAGTATTCGCAGCAGTTGCCAACTTTTTTCAGCAGTTTCTGGGCACTCATTGATTTCTTTGTTTTAGTCCTGCTTTTGTCTTGGATAGTGCTAGCGATCCAGTGGAAAACCAATAGGTTTTTAGTAAAGTTGCAAAACAGTGTTTGCAACATAAATCATTTATAGAATAGGAATGTGAGATGTATCTCAAGTAAATTACAACATAAATCATTTAGAGGATAGGGACCTGAGATGTATCTCATGTATATTACCTGAGATATATGAGATTTATGCCAACAACATGTTGGTGCAGTGGTTGAGCCATTGGCCTCCTTTGAAGGAGGTCAGGGGTTCGACTCCTGCGTGTGCGTGAGTTTCTTAGTTTGTATTAGGTTTCCTTTCTGTATTTGTATTTCTGTATTTGTAATGGCCGGGGGTCCTTCGGAAACAGCCTCCCTATTGTATAGGGGCATGGTCTGCGTACAGCTACCCTCCTCAGACACCACTTTGAGTGGTATTATAACTGAGTAAGCTAAGGTTTTTTTTTTTATATATGAGATTTATATGTAAAAATAAGATGGGCAATTTTGTAAAATCAAACATTTTTAATTAGCCCTGCAGGCCCATTCATATTTAGAATATATTTTGTACATATCTTAGGAAAAATTTCCTGAGATCAATCTCAGAATCCTTTTTCTCAATCATTTATGGATTGCCCATAAACAAAGAAATTTTGGTTGGTATTGAATCATTAAATATGAGTTTGGGTTGGTTCATGACCCAAGATCATATAAAAATCCATATAAAATTTAATATAGTTTTGAATTTGGTCGGGTTCATAATAGTTTTGTGTCATAATATGGGTGAATCATTTTTGTGCATGGAAAAATGATATTAAAAAAAGAGTAAATTGCATTTTGCATCCCTTATCTTTGGGTGTTTTTTCAATTTGGTCTTACTTTATGAACCCTGGCACTTTGCATTCCATATTTCGTGTTTCGCATTAACTTTGCACATTTTCCGTTAACAAATTTTAACACCGTTAAGTTAGATTTTTTTTTAAAAATTTGACAGGGGCATTTTCGGTATATAAAAAATTATTTTTCAGAAAAAATGAAAAATATTCAGAAAAATATATTTCAAAAATAAAAAACATTTCAAAAAAAATGAAAACAATATTTCAGAAAAAAATCAGAAAATAATATTTTAATTTTTAAAACACAAAATGCCAAAAAAAATATTTCAAAAATGTTCAAAAAAATGAAAAAAAATCATTTTCAACTTTTTTTTAATTAAAAAAATCACTTTTAAAAAAATACATTCATTTTTTAAAAAAATTATAATCTTTGAAAATTAAATATATTTTTTGAAAACAGGAAAAAAGATTAAAAAATAACAATTAAAATTTTCTGAATTTTTTTAATTTTTTCTGAAAAATATTTTTCTAAATACCGAAAATGCCCCTGTCAATTTTTTTTTTTTAAAAAAATCAAACTTAACGGTGTTAAAATTTGTTAACGGAAAAAGTGCAAAGTGAATGCGAAACATGGAATATGGGATGCAAAGTTTCAGGGTTCATAAAGTAAGACCAAATCGAAAAACATCCAAAGATAAGGGGTGCAAAATGTAATTTACTCTTAAAAAAACTAATAAGTTATTTCAATACCCACAGTTAACCTTAGTCAGACACTGATGATAGAAAGCTGGGCAATGTAATGATCCTCAAGGTTTTACTTGATAATTGACAATTTACTAAAATATATTAAGAGCTACTTGTAGACAATCAGACCTGTAGTACAGAAAGAAAGGCCTAGCTATTTGTAAGACCATCCTACAGAAGAATACACAGCATAACATGCAATTCTACACTGTCATAAATAGCTCAAAGAAGACAGAGATTAACATTTTATGTCAAACAATACTAATGAAGACATTCCCAAGTATTAGAAAACCAAATATCCAAATTGAAAACATAACTGAATATCTGGAAACAGTAAAGCACTTCGAAAGTGTTCAACCAACTCATACACTACACAAAAAGTTTGAAAACACACAAAGAGATATCAGAGAAATCTTCTTGCCTCCCTCTCAGACTCTAGCAAGGTAAGGATATCGGGCCGTCGCTAACCAACCCCTTGACACAAAACAACGGCATGCTTAATCTGAGTTTCCATCCTGCACACAAAACATAGAAACACCGTATGAATAAGTATCAGTATAGATGTCAACATAACAACACTACAATAATCTTCTTCAAGAATCCCCACGCCTTTAATTTTAAAGCAAAAGAGTACAACACAAAAAGGACTCAAAAGGCCAAAGGGAAGGGGAAGGGTAATGATTTCATTCTCTAGTACTGGCAGCTTCAGTCACTTGAAAGTTTCCACTAAATACTATAAAAAGTTTTCCCTTAACTCCCTAGCCACAACTAAATCCTCTCTTACAGTTATTAACCCAAGTAAGAAGACAAATCTTTTTAGAATCATAATTCAGAAATCCTCCACCCAATTGTATATAGCTTTCTTGTACACTGTTCATATCTTTATAACAATGTGCATCCAAGTTCACAGTGAGGAGGTAAAGGGCAAGTTATTAATATTTTAAGAAGAAGAATCAGAACTTGTTTGTTAAACAGCAAGGCAGTGAGGAGATAAAACGCAAGGTAGATTATTATTAGCTGAACTATGGTTACCCAGTACAAGTCTTGGCATGTTAACTATTTTTTAATGCCACCAGTAAAGCAAAAATACCGGATGGCATGGAAACAGTCATTCACCTCAGGGAGTCGTGAGTGCATGCCATATAGTTACTGGAATGTCTCGTCGGAAGAGAACAAAATCCTTAAAACTACATGAGGTTTACCTAGTGATATACCACACAATTAACAATTTTCCATTTCTACAAAAGACACTATTACATAAAAAGGACAATCTACAGGGAGCACACACATAAACAACATATGTAATAACCTGTCAAATTCGTTAATCTATATCCTTCAGGTGAGCCACTGTGATCCTTATGCTCTTACTATTAAAAGTCTAAAATTAGCAGACTATGGGGGGTTTTTGGAAGTTAGAGGTTTGGGGTAGATTAGAGGTTTGACCAAATGAAACCTCTAATGTGAGAGTTTGGTTGTTAGAGGTTTGGGATCAAAAAGCTAATTTTGAAAAAAGCTCATTTTAGGAGCTTTTTCAATTAGAGGTTTGCTATGTGTCACAAAAAGTTACTCAAAAAGCTATTTACCAAACACTTTTATTCAAAACAGCTAATTTAAATCCGCTAGTCAAAACAGCTAATTCAATCCGCTAGTCAAAACAGCTAATTAAATCCGCTACAGCTAACCGCTATCAGCTAATTGCCAAACAGGGCCTATATGTTTAATATCATTAAAAGTATTACATATCACCATCTTCTGGAATCTATCTATCTTAAATCTAGACTAAAAAACCATCTTAAATCTTCCATATGCAGGTTGCCATCTACTGGACCTAGCGTAAAAACTATTTAACACCAGCCCCTTAAGTTTTGCAGAATAACATTGACCTTACAACATCCTAAAGGAGGCTCATACTTCGATATAACACAAGTGTATGTACTCTTCTCGTACCTACACATGTGTAATTGAGTTTGTGATGTACTATACCTACTAAACTGCATCAAACTAATTTGTGTAGATATATGAAAGTGAGGTTCAAATGGAGAACAATGTGAATGTTGCCATATTCAAGAACAAAATGTACGCAATTAGCAGGGTCACATGTACGGCAAAAAACAGTTCTAATCACAAAAACATCCCTTCCATTAACAGAGCACAACATTAAGAAACTTACTTTTAACAACAAATTCATCTAATAAAGGGTAGTGATGGAGAAAATTTAGAAACTCAATACATAAATAGCATCATTCATCTAAAGTAATAAAAACTGATTTAACAAACTTGGAAACTCAATTCATAGATAGCATCATAATCCAAGGTTCTCCTTTCAAATACTACATTAAATAACCTACTTTTTCCCCCCTTTCTGATAATGTAATATAATTACTTACCACTTTAATCCAGTTTTTCAAACCCTTCAGGTGACACAAGACTCTCGTTGTACTTGATCACCGACATTATATCTCGAGGGCGAGGTGGAAGAGGAAGCTGTTTAGTCTTTTTCTTTCTGTTGTCATAAAAATAATATCTGCCATCATTTATGCATTGTGCAACAAACTGTCCAGCACCCAAATAAAGAGTCATCCTACTTATCCAACAATCAGGCTCAAGTCTGAACTTTTTAACCCAGTCTACATTGCCACAAACATCATCCAATGTCCATAGACAAAACTCTAAATCATCAAGAACAGATGCCAAGATCAAAGCAACAGAACCATCAAAATCCAACACATTTGACACTACCATATGGTTCACATAACTGGGAAATGGATATTCCCCAAACACCTCATTATGCGAATCGAAAGACAAAAGCGTATTTATACCTCCCAAATACAATACCCCGGTTCTAGTATGAATAAATTTTGAATCTTGGAAAGGCCAGAAATTTTGTACTGATTTGGGAACCTGGATCTCTTTCCAAGAATTAGTGTTTGTCGAATACAGCTGCGCTTCTGATACAGAAGCACCGACCAAAATCCGAAGAAGCTTGTAATCACTGGAAATAGAATCGAACCAAAACCCTAGATTAGTTTGGTAAAATTCTTGAATATTAGGGGTAGGAACTTTCTTAAACCGCTTGGTCAAAGGGTTCCATAGACACATAACATCGCCACCTCTGTTGGAAAGACAAACAAGACCATTACAACAAAGAACGAAATGGTTCATTTCAGAAAATTGTGGTGGCCTGTGGAGCGTAACAGAGACATCACAAGTATCGACGTAGAAGGCATTATCAAATTTACCTATCCTGCCTGTCTCGTCGACCTGAACTGTAGCATATCTCAGTACATAGGGTTCTTTTTTATAAGAATTAGCAAGGTGATTTTCTATGAATTTGGGGTTTGAGATCATGGACCGCCATGATTTGCAAACCGATCTGAATCGGAGAAGTGATAAGACCGGTAGCCATGAAAGTATCTGGAAGATAAGTTCTTCGGGGAAATAAGAACCGGACCTCTTTTTTGCCATTTCAATTGGCCGATTTTAGGAAAAATGCTAGGGTTATGTTCTGTACACTTTATTGCTTCAAATAGTTTCCTGAATATAACCCTTAATTTATTGAATTTTTTTAATGAATAATTACTTCAATTCTATTAAATAGAAGAGAAATATACAATGTTGGGAGTTGTCCCACATCGTTTGTGTGAGGGGCAGATTGCTAGTTAATAAACAGCCAATTAACTCCTTTTGTATGAGGCCTTTGGGATGTGACCAAAAACAAATCCCTGCGGGCTCGGCCCAAAGCGGACAATATCATACTAATGTGGAGTTAAGGCCTGCTTAGCAAGCCCAAAAAGTGGTATAACGTATAAGAGCTATGGTTGTAACGATCCATAACAATCTCAATGGGCTTCCAGATGGATCTAGGAAGAGGCAGATGGGATTAAGGGGGAGAAAAATGGGCCTTCCAGTATGGGCCAGTATGGGCCTAAGGGGAGTCAGATAACCACGAGCTTCCAGTATGGGTCGAGGGGGAGCTCGATCACACAAGGAGGAAGATTCGACAGGTATCGGGCCCGATGTGTGAAGGGGGAGATTATTAAGAGTTGTCCCACATCGTTTATGGGAGGCGCAGATTGCTAGTTAATAAACAGCCAGTTAATTCCATTCGTATGAGGCCTTTTGCGATGTGCCCAAAAACAAATCCGTGCGGGCTCGGCCCAAAGGGGACAATATCATACTAATGTGGAGTTAAGTCCTGCTTAGCAAGTCCACCATACAATAAAACCATTTCTTTTTTACATAGTAAAATTTGAAATTTTTGTAGTTAAAAGATTTTAACAGCTATTTTTCAGTGAGGGCGATAACATACAAGAAAAGGAAGGAAAAACAAAAATGACGGAAATCAGTCATTCTCAAAAAATGATTTCAAAAGAAATAAATTTCACGATGCATCAAGAAAATTTTAGATTGAGGGAAAAAAAACTTTTACCTTTTCGACTTGATATATAGACATTAGCAACATCTAAGGAACAAACCATCCATTGTAAGGATATACATATACTACACTCTAAAAGTTCAAACACACAAAGCATACTTACAGGTAAATGTCAAGAGACATTAGGATACCTCTGATATATGTGCCTTGTTGGTCAAGTCATGAACACAATTCGATACATTACTGCCTTGTTGTAGGTTCACCCCACATGATCCTGCAAAAGATTACAAAGGCGTCACTCAACAAACTTGATAACGTTCATGCGACTAGACCACCAACTTAAGGAAAGTGCAAAATAAGTTCTTTGGAATTTATGACCACTATATTTGGTAAAATTGAATCGAACACCACCTGATGGCTGATGTCCTTTCATTTACATTATCAAAAGTTGAAACAGAAAAAAATCATAATGTACTTTGTACTGGTACGATGCTAGGACATTTCCAAATACTAGCATCAACAAGTCTCAGCAAAGCAATCACTGTATTGAAATAATGTATTGAATAACTATTAGTGTACCGAGATGAAAATACTAGCAAAATCTGGGACATTTAAAATGACTGAACATAATAATATAAATACAAGGGGAAAAAGGTTAATACATTCCCTTTCTTATCATGTAAAATTAATTGGTTAAGCATGATTATGATTACACCAACCTCAGCTACATTCTGCAATGATTAATGATATCATAGTGGATTCAGATAAAAGAGATGCAATATGTCAGTACATTTCAAATCCCAAAGTTTCAGATAAAATGCTCTGAATTTAAAAGGCATGCATATTCGAAAGGATACTTTATTTTGTTAAGTAACCAGTCGCTCTAAAACCTTAAGGTTTCAGAAGAAGACCCCAACACCAACAAGATCTTATGCTACAACAAATATTATTTAACACTCCCCTCACTTGTACGATACATTTCGTTACGATTGACTAGACGACAACATAACCAGTACCAATACATATACCAATATCAACAACAAATATTTAAATTAAATAAATGGGGGTGGATGGACTCGAGACCCAACCTAAACCAAGCTCAAATACCATGTTAAGTAACCAGTCAGAAGAAGGCCCAACATGATCTTATGCTACAACAAATATTATTCAACAAAAAGGTATGCATATTCGGAAGGATAATTTATCTTCAACACTTTTAAAAGTAGCCAAGGATAATTACAATCTTATATAGAAGATATAAGTAAGAGAAATTTCTTTGAAATAGTAGCAACTTAAAACCAGTAATGATTACGCAAAACACCACCAACATATTATTCATACATATATCAAATTATTTATACGTCAACCAAACACATTCTCCCCTTCTTTCTTTAGTGATATAAAAAATCATATGCCAATGATCTAAGAAAAAAATGCAGGATAAATTGGATACTTCATTTTTGGGATGTTTACAAGATACACAGCAATGCAGCAGCAGTCTGAGGTGAGTTTTTTAAATCATATGGAATCGGATTTGCACATGAATGGAAAAATGATTTCAAGGGCAGCCAGGAAAGTATTCCAGTGACATTCTTAACCTGAAATCCATGAGTTATTGAGAAGTTTCTAAAACAGTTCATACAATATAAATAGCTCACTATTTTAGGAGTCAAGATTATGCAATATGAACAGAAGAGCTGTAATAGAATTTATAGGCGTGTAATTGAATATGACATAAATACTCTAATATAAAAATAGATAAAGGCTAATTGTCTATTAGATAAGAATACGTCATATTTCAATTATCGAAAAAAAATATATTCTGATAGTATTATGACAACACCAAGGCACCAGATTGGTCCCTACTTTATGTAAGGTTTATGAGGTACTGCTTCAAATCTATTGACCGGTGGTCAGTAGAGAGCCAGCAAAATTGTTGAGGGGGAGCCACTTTGCAGTTCTGAATTTTGGAACTGTTGAGAGAGCCAAATTGCACTTGTAATTTTTAGAAGCTGAATTAGACTTATCAGGCGACAATAAAAACTATTTCCCATGACTCGCATCATAGCGATTCTTCATCTTTTCTCTTGGCAGGGTAATAGGTGGTCTGACACATCAGTGAGAAATGTGTGTGAGAGACAACTAGAAAACATACTATATGCCTCCAACCCCGAGTAGGCAAGGAAACTTGTTGAACATGGTTCATTCGATGTTCATATAATTGATTATCTTTTTAAGTTTTTATCAATGCATAACAGGATACATAGATATCTATTTATTAACATAATTCTGATTATGATCTTTAATTTGGAATTTTCATTGTGAAATATGAACTTTCAGGAACTGTAATATTTGAATGCACCCAAGACATATCTTGTTTTAACAAAACCTAGACCGGTCCTTTGATCAGGTGTTAATCAAAATGTTGTAAACATGAAACAACAGACAAGCAAACAAAACAACATGGAGTAAATGGCACCTTTAAACTCTTCAAGTCCATCAGCAACTGTGTTACCAGCAGGATGCTTCTAAATAAACGTGCAAGGTACAACTTACGTGCAAGGTACAACTTTGAGATTTCAGAGCTCTTATAGATAAAAATCAGCAAGAACACGGAATCTTATCAAACCTGCCAAAAAATTAGTGGGTGAAATTGAAATAAACTATCATCACAACAAAATTATGTGCATGTAAGAACAAAAACTCTGTGCATAAATAATAGTAACAGAGAAAAGGAAAAGAGACCAGGAAAGATAGTCCAGAGAAGCTGCCTGTCAAATCTGTGAAGAAATATTTGGAATCCTCTGTAACCATCAGTATCTCTCTAAACTCATTGTGCAGCTAAAACTACATCAATGAAAAAGCAAACAAAGAAAAAGAGCTTATTAGTTCAGATTACATTAACTGTTTCAGAATTTCGAAAAATGAAACACACTCACGAAAATCTTCGAACAATTTAAAGGATTACATCTCACATAATTACTTATCCACGTTTGCAAACTTTCAATATTACTTGATACCAAATTCTAAAACAATTTGGGAGAATTTATAAGTAACAAACAGTTATTAAAAAAGTCATCGTCGATCCACTAACAAAGCACGATCATTAATAAATTTTAGGCAAGAATTACGTCCAACATTAGGATACAGATTTACCATATTTAGAAACTTATAACATGACTAGCACTAGTTGTTCTTACTATATTCAAACTATGCATTAAACAACATAGTGTATCTTTTATCAGACTACAGTTACTTACCACTTTATTCGTTTAAATCCTTGGAGTGAAACAAGGCATTCGATGTACTTGACAGCCGAAGTAACTTTCTGCAAGGAGGTAGAAGCGAATACTTCTAAGTCTCTTTTTTTGAACAGTCATAAAAGATACTGCCAACATCATAATTTTATGCAACAACCAGTCCAACACCTAGATAAAGAAATACCCTATCTACAGACTACAGTCAAATCAACCTCAAGATTAAAATTTTTAGTCTAGGCCAAATTGCCACAAACATCATCCAACTTCGATAGACCACGACATGATTCAGCAATCAACATCGGTCGGATTCCAAAAACATAGCAATAGAGCCTTCGAAATCCAACACATTAGGCTTAATTTTAAGCTGCACAGAGTTGGATACCTCATCATGCAAATCAGACAACAGTAACTCATTATAATCATACAAATATAATAACCCACTTAACATAATTCAAATTCTGAGAATTAACTCCTTACAGAATTACCATTTTCAGAACTAACCCTACTCCTTCCCCCTCTAGTAGTGAATAATTACAATCCTAAGAATCTTGTAGTTATTCGAAACAGAATCAAAACCAAACCTCATAGACATGAGCATCATCATTAGCAAGAAAATCAAGAACAAATGATAGAAACCATACCCTTAAAATTGGTGGCAGATTGAACCTGATGTATTCTTCAAAAGAAACTTATTCAACATATTTCCTCATGTTTTATAGTGATCACTATAGTGAAGGGTTGGTTCTTGAGATGGGTATGGGTGAATTAGTTAGTTTGATATGATGTAGCGCCACTGGTCTTAAATGGTCAAGTGATTTTACATGCACCAATGAAAGTATAGTGAAGATTGTTTCTTTAGATACTCATATAATTACAATCAACAACCAGAGTATTTGATGTTCTGTTCTTAACCGGTTAACCCCTGCTCCTATCTATCACAATTTCAAAGTAAATGGTCCCAAATATAAATTCAAAAATTTGGTCCCAAATATCACCTCAAGACACAGTTATGTTTATCGTTTTCATTTTTTTTTTTTTTTTTTGAAAATGCTACATCGTGTAGCGTTTTATTTTTATTTTTTTTAAAAATGTTAAAGCGTTTCATGTTTTGGGGGTTTTTTGTTTTTTTTTGTTTTTTTGGTAAACACCAGTTAATTTAGCGTTGGAGGGGAAGAACGCTATTTGATGTGGTGTGTTGGGGGAACGCCACACTATGTGGCGTTTTGGGATGTTTTTTTATATATAAATATATGTATTTGCAAATAATATTGAACAATGTATTCGTATACGGTTTATTCGTCGTTCAGAATATTTCTAAACCCAAAATGGAACTGTTGAACCCCAAAAATTAACCGTTGAAATCTCGAGGGAATACAGATAAAATTTAAAAAATTTAATTAAAAAATTAAATCCGGCGGCTTGATCAGGATAAATTAGGGTTTAAGGTCTAGGGCTTAGGGCCTAAACCCTTAGTTCGTATATGGTTTATTCGTCGTTCCGAATATTTCTAAATCCAAAATGGAATTGTTGAACCCCAAAGGTTAACTGTTGAAACCCCGAGGGAATATAGATAAAATATAAAAATTTTAATTAAAAAATTGAATCCGGCGGCCTGATTTTTAAACGCTAACGCGTTAAAAAACAGGATAAGTTAGGGTTTAGGCTCTAGCGTTTAGGGTTGAAACAACCCTAAATCCTAAACCCTAAATTCGTATACGGTTTATTCGTCGTTCCGAATATTTCTAAAACCCAAAATGGAAACGTTGAACCCTAAAAGTTAATTATTTAACCCCTGAAAGAAAAAAAAACTAAAAAAAAATCCCAAAACGCTCCATAGTGTGGCGTTCCCTCCCCTCCCCTCCCCTCCCCTCCCCTCCTCCACACAGAAAACGCTAGACGCGTTAACGTCTTTTCAAAAAAAAACAAAAAATAACAGAAAACGCTAGACGCGTTAGCATCTTTTCAAAAAAAAACAAAAAATAACGCTACACGATGTAGCATTTTGCTGTGATATACGGGGCCAACTTTTCCATTTGTGATATTTGGGGCCATTTGCTTTCAAATTGTGATATTGGGGGCCTTTATTCTTAACCCCTAGGAAGCAAGCATCAGTATTTTTTAGGAAGAAAATCAATTTTAATTTTTTTTAATAAAATTCATTAGAATAATATTATTAGATATACGTATTTTAGGTTTAAAACGAAAATATTAAAAAAAATTCCCATATAATTATTGAACCAAGTAACCAACTCATTTCATACAAAAATACACTTGAGTTTACTTTACAAATTAGATATAATCAATTTTTGTATAAAATTTAGAACAAAAAAATTGGAGTTCTCAAAATTTTTCTTTGCAAAAATTATCAAGTATTTATTTGTTAATTTATTTTTAGAGAATTTACAAAAAATGCTAGGTTTAAAGTTTCTCTTTGCAAAAATAGCATCTCCTTTAATTCTTTGCATATTTACTATCTTATACTTTCTTAATTGCAAAAATACTATCTATTGTATTCAGTTGCATATGTTGTTGCATATGCAACTTTTTTTACTCTTTTTTCTTTAAAGGTGCGGTGATTTTGGTGGATTTGGGTTGCAAGGCCCTGCCAGGGGCCATATTCAACTGAATGCAACTGAATGCAACCACATGCAACTTTTTTTATTTTAAGGTGGGGTGATTTTGGTGGATTTGGGTTGCAAGGCCCCGCCAGGGGCCATATTCAACTCAATGCAACTGAAAAACGAAAGTTGCATTCAGTTGCATGTGGTTGGATTCAGTTGCATAAAAAAGTTCCATTTTTCAGTTGTCATTTTCGACCTCTTTTTTGCAATCTATATATATATATATTTCAAAAAAGAGGTCGAAAATGACAAATGAAAAATGGAACTTGCAATCAGAAATTCAGTTGTATGTGGTTGCATTCAGTTGCATTAGAAAGTTCCATTTTTCAATTGTCATTCTCAACCTTGTTTTTGAAATCTATATATATATATATAGATATATATATATATATTTCAAAAAAGAGGTCGAAAATGACAACTGAAAAATGGAACTTGCAATCAGAAATTCCGTTGCATATGCAACCACATGCAACTAACCTTTTATGCATTTGAAATTTGAATTTTCATATGCGGCTGCGCCGCCCTTATATACAACTCGAAGTGGGGTCAAAAAAAAAAAGAAAATTCCACTTTCGTTTTTCAGTTGCATATGAGGTTGCATTCAGTTACATGTGGTTGCATTCAGTTGCATAAGAAAATTCCATTTTTCAGTTATCATTTTCGACCTCTTTTTTGAAACTGAAAACTGGAAGTTGAAATTTTCGTTTTTCAGTTACATGTTGTTGCATTTAGTTGAATATGGCCCCTGGCGGGGCCTTGCAATCCAAATCCACCAAAATCACCCACCTTTAAAATAATAATAATAATAAAAAAAAGTAAAAAAAGTTGCATATGCAACCACATATGCAACGGAATACAAAAGATAGTATTTTTGTAAATAAGAAAGTATTTTTGCAAGTAAGATAGTATTTTTGCAAATAGCTATTCTTAACAAAAGTAAATGTGCAAAAATTTACTTTTATCAATTTATTTTTCAAAAAAGCTCTTATTTTTATTAATATATATTGATTTTGTCACCATAGATAAAATGAACCATATCACTAATATAAATGTCAATGAGAATAATTTTAGAATTTATTTTGGGATACCTAATATTGCTCCAATTAAAATGTTGTTTGAATTAATAAAAATAATACTGTGTATAAAATAATTATCATTATTACTATACTATAGCATAAAAAATTGATTTTTGCTACTAAAATAAAAGTTGAACTTTAATACTAGTTTCATAACTAGTTTGAGATTTACTCTTTTAATTTTTATCAATATATTTTTGTTATTTTGTGATATCTATACTATCTATACTATATTATAATAACCGAAATAGGGTACAATTTGTAGTTTGGTAAACCCCTATTTTTGATTATCCCGCATTTTTGGTTATCCTCCATTCACAACCGTTAGATCTTCAACTCAAATAGATCATGACCGTTATATACAACAATACTAAAACTTATTATATACAGAGGTCTAAGGTTCGATTCCCGGCTCCCGCCAACAACATATTAATTTATCTTTAATACTAAAAATTATTATATACAAAGATGTAAGGTTCGAATTATTCCAATAACATATTAAAATTAATATTTATAATCATGACTGTTAGATAAAACAATGCTAAAAGTTGTTATATACAGATGTCTAAGGTTCGATTACCGCCAACAACATATTAATTTATATTTAATATTAAAAATTGTTATATACAAATATGTAAGATTCGAATTCTTCCAATAAATATTAAAATTAATTTTTATAATGTTACATTACACTATAAACAAATTATAAAAAATTAAAAATAAGTCGTGTTTTGCACGGGCTATAAGTTAATGCTAATAATTATTTAATTTTTTGCATGATGTGTCAATGATGATGGGATCCATCCTTGGTCAAATATAAAGTAATCAAGGAGACATATTTGCGATATAAAATATCTTTGGAGTTGAGTTTTCTTGTTAAATTATCATTCTAATCAATAAAGATGGCTGTCAACAAAGAGGGCTGTCAACAAAGATGAGTGCAACAAATTCAACAATGGTGGGTGCAACAAATTCAACAATGGTGGCTAGTCAATTGTAGGCTAGTAAAATGATGTAAGCCATGATGTAACTAGAGCTATATAGAGCCTATAAATAAGTCTATGAAGTTGTAGTATGAAGTTAAGAGTTAAGGATGAAATAAGATTCATTCTTCCACTAATTCAAGTGAGATTCATTCTTTCACTAATTTCAAGTTGGTATCAAAGCCTCTGATCTTTGAGGCTTTCTTCCACATGTTTATCTCTATTTTCTGCAAAATTTTCCGGCAAGTTACTATTTCGGCAAGTTACTATTCCGGCGATTGTTGAAGACGATGAACAATTGCAAATGTTAAAGACGATGAACAGTTGTAAATAGTAATTTTACTATTTCAGCGAGGTACTATTCAAAAAAAAATCAGGGAAGAATGATGTTTCTACTTCGTACTATCTTGGCGCCGGAGATTATCCCGAAAACCTGATTACGTGGTGATTATTTGTGATTTGGTGATTATCCTTGTGGTGATTATCATGCTTCAGAAAAACTATTACCATTCAATACAATAAAATGTCTGACAAAGAAAGTGAAGCAACTGGTGAGAAATCCAGCGAAACAGGAATGGGATCTGTCCCCATATATGTGCAATCTGAAAGTGCATTCAATGCAGGAATGATTCTTACAGACTCAAACTATGATGTATGGTCTCAGATTATGGAGATGCATATCACCGAAAGAGAGAAGTTATCATATATCAATGGAAAGAAAGAACCACCAAAGAAAGAAGATGGTGGTTACGACAAATGGCAATCTGAGAATCAAAAGGTGAAAAGATGGCTTCTAATGTCAATGTCTCCGGACATAATGAAACGCTATCTACGTTTACCTACTGCTCGCAAAGTTTGGAGTACCCTGGAAAAAGCTTTTTCGGATGACAAGGATGAATTGCAAGTTTTCACATTGAATCGACAAGCCTTCGCTGCAAAGCAAAATGGAAGACCGCTATCCGTATACTATGGAGAGGTCACAGAAATTTCCAAGAACTTGATCATCGTGATAAAACAAAGATGAAGGATCCTGATGATGTCCTCGAATATAAGAAGTCTGTTGATCGATTACGTGTACACATCTTTCTTGCCGGATTGGATGAAGATCTTCGACAAGCTTTGGCAGTATGAGTTAAAAAAAGGAAAATAAGGGAAACAAACATCTGGTTATGGCATCGTTGGTTCGGGCATATATCTTTTGGGTATCTAAAAAAATTATTTCCTAGTTTATTTCAACAAATTGATGTCTCTTTTTTTTCAATGTGATATTTGTGAACTTGCAAAGAGTCATCGCACTTCTTTCCCTTTACAATTAAATAGAAGTCGCATTCCTTTTATGATTTATTCACTCTGATGTTTGGGGACCCTCTAAAGTTAATACTTTAGGTGGATCAAGATGGTTTGTAACTTTTATCGATGATTGTAATGGGTATGTATGATGAAATCTAAAGGCGAGGTAAACTCATTATTTCAGAAGTTTCATAAATTTGTTCAAATTCAGTACAAACAAATATTCAAATCCTTCGCAGTGATAATGGCGGAGAATATCTAAGTACTGATTTTCAAAAATATTTGGAAGATCAAGGAATGATTCATCACACTACTTGTCCTAACACACCCCAACAAAACGGGGTAGCCGAACGAAAAAATTGCTACCTTCTTGAGGTTGTTCGAGCTTTCTTAATTAGTGCTCACCTTCCCTTTTCTTATTGGGGGGAAGCCCTAGCATCTGCAGCATATCTGATCAACCGAGTTCCTTCAAGTACCCTTGATTTCAAAACTCCATTCCAGACTCTTACTGAGATTGATGTTGCTCCATCAGATTCAAATTTAACCCCGCGTATATTTGGATGTGTAGTATTTGTTCATCTTCATAAACACCAACGTACGAAATTAACACCTCGAGCTTTGCGGTGTATTTTTGTCGGGTATGCTACTCATCAGAAAGGCTACAGGTGCTATCATCCTCCAACTCATCGAGTATTTGTCACAATGGATGTTGTTTTCCATGAAAATATTATGTACTTCTCTGAGACTGAATTTCAGGGGGAGTATAAGAGAGGAATTCAAACTCTCATTTATATTGAAGACGACAATCACAATGTAATTATTTTGGATGAAATTTGTGATAACACACAAACTGATCAAAATCAGGAAACATATGAAAGTGATCAAAGTAGTGGTATACCTCCTTTAGTTGAGGGCCGTAGTAATGATGCATCTCCAGATCGATCAAATTCTGATAATATAGCTTCAACCTCGGACGATATACCACAACAATCTCTTTCTGAGGATGTTCCTGAGATACAAAGAAGGCAACTGCCCCCACGTCACAACAGAGGTATCCCTAAGTTCACGTATGAACCTGAAATATCTTGCAAAGTCAAATATCCAATGAGCCACTATGTTTCCAACCATCGCTTATCAGAATCAAATGTGTCTTTCATGAATAAATTAATTGCTCTATCTATTCCTAAAAGTGTGCAGGAAGCCACTCTTGATCCCAGATGGAAAGAAGCCATGAACGAGGAGATGAAATCTCTGCAGAAAAATAAAACATGAGAACTTGTCGAGCTTCCACCTGGAAAGAAAACAGTTGGTTGTCGATGGGTTTACACAATTAAATACAAAGTTGATGGTACAATCGAGCGATGTAAAGCGAGAGTGGTGGCAAAGGGGTACATCCAGACCTATGGAATCAATTACACCGAGACTTTTGCCCCCGTGGCGAAAATTAACACAATACGAGTTCTATTGTCTCTTGCTACAAATATGGATTGGCCAATACAACAATTTGACGTAAAAAATGCCTTTTACATGGTGAATTGCAAGAAAAAGTTTACAAGGACCTGCCACCAGGATGCATGGTTCCAGAAAAGTATAGACACATGGTGTGCAGGTTGAAGAAATCTATATATGGGTTAAAACAATCTCCAAAAGTTTGGTTTTGACGATTTACAAGGGTAATGAAAGCCTTTGGATATCAACAAAGTAATTCTGATCATAATTTGTTCATAAAGAAAAAACAGGGAAAGGTCACAGCACTTATCATTTATGTTGACGACATGATAGTCACAGGAGATGATCCAGAAGAAAGAAAAGCTTTACAAGAACATTTAACCAAAGATTTTGAGATGAAAGATCTTGGTAGTTTAAAATACTTCCTTGGGATAGAAGGCGTTAAAAGACGTTAAAAGGTTTATTAGGGATCTCCCCGAAGGGGATTTCTTTGGTACTTCGTATCAGAGGTACAAAAGAGAACTAGGCGGGTTATAGATAATATTCTAGCCTGAAGTCTAGTCTCTAGAGGGCCAAAGGCCTTTGAAAGAAGGAGAAATCCTGCTTGCTATCAACCTAGCAAAAAAAAACTATATATCAAAAAGGACCAAGTTTCAGTTGACAATGGTAGATATCAAAGACTTGTTGGCAGATTAATGTACTTGTCCCATACAAGACCAGACCTTGCATATGCATTAAGCGCTATCAGTCAATTTATGCATAACCCTGGAGAACAAAACACGAATGCAGTTATGCGCATTTTGAGATACATGAATCAGCTCCAGGTAAAGGAATTTGATTTTCTAGAAATAAAAGGGAGCGGACCATAGATATATATATATATATATATATATATATATATATATATATATATATATATATATATATACTGATGCAGATTGGGTAGGAGACAAGACAGATAGAAGGTCCTCTTCTGGATATTTTACATTTGTAGATGGCAATTTAGTCATATGGAGGAGCAGAAAATAACATGTTGTTTCTCGATCAAGTGGAGAATCTGAACTCAGGGGGTTGGCTCTGGGAACATGTGAAGGTTTATGGCTGAAGTTCATATTACAAGATTTGGGATATGCACCAAAGAAACCAATTCAGTTGTATTGTGATAATAAGTCTGCTCGTGACATGGTTTACAATCCTGTTAACCATGATCAGACTAAACATGTTGAGGTGGATAGATTCTTCATCAAAGAAAAAATAGAAGACAATACTTTAGAACTTCCAGAAATAAGATCAGAAGATCAATTGGCGGACATCCTCACCAAAGCTGTATCAACCCGAGTGTTCTCAAATTTTTTGGACAAGTTGTGCTTATATGACATCTATGCACCAACTTGAGAGGGGGTGTTAAATTATCATTCTAATCAACAAAGATGGCTGTCAACAAAGATGGGTGCAACAAATTCAACAATGGTGGATGCAACAAATTCAACAATGGTGGCTAGTCAATTGTAGGCTAGTAAAATGATGTAAGCCATGATTTATCTAGAGCCATATAGAGCCTATAAATAAGTCTGTGAAGTTGTAGTATGAAGTTAAGAGTTAAGGATGAAATAAGATTCATTCTTCCACTAATTCAAGTGAGATTCATTCTTTCACTAATTTCAAGTTTTCTTACATTTGGTGTTTTGATAATTTGGATACGTACTAGCAATCTAGCATTGTTATTTGAAATGAGTTTGGATCATTCCTACATGTTTGAAAATTGCAGGTGAATTCCTACCAAGGGAATTGCTGAAGGTGTAGTATGAAGTGCGAAGCCATATCATGGACAAAAACGGAACTAGGAAAAATTTTTGGAGGGACGAAATCAAAGAAAAAATTTTGAAGACGAAAATTCACAAGACATTCTAGATTTTCGGGTACAAGACTACGAATTTATATGTATAAAACTCAAAAATATATGAGAATTACGAATGTTTTTTGGGGACCATCAAGATTTATAGGTTTATGGGGGGGCCAAATAAACTTTACAATCAATTTTAGTGCCTAAAATTGAAGCAACTTAAGGGAGGTTTTGGGGGACCTATGGCCACCCCATGCCCCCCTAAATCCGTCCCTCATTATGGGTACAATATTTGAATTTTAAAAAATGCATCTTTGATATGAATGCAAAGCAGTTGGTGAATGCTTGTACTGGGAAATGAGTAATATCATATTTTGATACAATTGCTTCGGATTGTACGTTGAGTTAATAAAATACTTTGATGATGTGCTAATAATTTATATTAATGTGTGCTAGTAGTTTATATTTACCGGTCTGCGAATAGTGTGGCTCACTTGTTTGTTAGTAAAGGGAGTTCGTTCTACGTCAGGAGTAACGGAGTCGAATGCCACTGTTCCGGACTTTATTCATCATAATATTATGAATGCTCTTTACTTCAAAAAAAACCGAGTACAGGACTTGCTCTTAGTTGTGTTACAAAAAAATTATATTTTGCCAGGTAGTGATTAGTACCACAGTTTAATAGGAGCACCATTTAACTATACACATGGAACCACTGTACTTGAATCAGTTGATCTTTTTCTAGCAAGAGAGAAGAGGGTGTTGTATCCTCCAAGGTACGATTTTAGCTACGCATTTGTTTTCTTCTGGTGTCTATATTTGTAAGTAAATGATATGTATGTATAACTTTCCTCGATGTTTAACAAATGCAAAAACACGCAAATGAAGGGTTCAAATTAGCCAGGTTCAAAAAAGAAAGCCTGGCGCTGCGAGCCGAGGCCTGTTTTTTCTAAAGACGCCCTCTCTCCACCACAAGATTTGAAGACAGTGATAATGAGGACGCAGATTATGGAAAAATCTGAGAGTTCTGATATTTCTCTTTCTATTTCTGAGAGTGAGATTCAAACGGAGAACAATAAGGATGTTGCTTTTACAAAAATAACTAATGCGACCATTAATAAGTTATCATAATGTGCATTGCACGGGTGCTATCTAGTTTCATTAACAAAACACAATCATTCATAAACTCAAATCAACAGATTCATTCATCTAATGTAGAGGACACTGATTCGGCAAACTTAGAAACTCAATCCATATAGATAGCTGCTATCATCAAATGTAAAGGATACTGATTCAGCAAACTAAGAAACTCAACACATAGATGGCATCAAAACATAAGGTTCTTCCTTAATATATTGTGTCAAACAACATTACATTTCACACCCTTTGTTGATATCATAATAGTATGGCTTACCACTTTTTAATCCAGTCGTTCAAAGCCTTCAAGTGAAACAAGACTCTCAGTCAACTTATAAACTCTCGCACCATCTCGGTAAAGAGGTGGAATATGGAACTTTGTACTCTTTTCCTTTTTGTAGTCATAGAAACAATGTCCACTAAAACCATATCGTGAAACAAACTGTCCACCACCCAAATAGAGATGTATCCAACGTATCCCATTAACAGCCTCGAAATTGAACTTTTTTTCCCAAGAAACCTTGCCACAAATATCATCCAAAGTCCATAAACTAAGAATTGATACATCATCACAGACTGCAGATTCAATGAGCATAGCAGCAGAACCATTAAAATCCAGCACACATGACATTCTTTTATGTTGCATAGGGTCGGGAAACGGATATACTCCAAACACCTCATTATGCGAATCAAAAGTCAGAAGCTCTTTACCATTTACGAAATACAATACCCCAGCTTTAGTACCAACACATTTTAAATATCCCCAACCCCAAGGCAGAACTTTTCCTACTGTTTTTGGAAGCTGGATTTCTTTCCAGGAATTACTGTTTGTTGAATACAGCTCTGCTTCTATTACAGAAGTAACATCTGATAGCACAATCCTGAGAATCTTGTAATCTTTCGATATACAATCGAAACAAAACCCGAGATCAAGTGCACAAAGTGCCTGAATCTTAGGAGGGACAGTAAGTTTTTAAATCCCTTGGTCAGCGGGTTCCAAAGATAAATAACATCACCAGTGCGTCTACGTGAAAAACAAACAAGACCATTACAAGAACCAAGAAAATGCCTGACACCAGAAAATTGCAGTGGCAGGGGGATCGTAAAGGAGACATCACGAGTATCAACGTAGAAGGTGTTATTAAGGTGACCTCTCCTGCAAACAAATCTCAGTACATGGGCCTCTTTTTTATGAGAATTGGCGAGGTGATTTTCTATAAATTTGGGGTTTAATATCATGGACCGCCATGATTTGCAAACTGATTGGAATCTGAGAAGTGATACCACTGGAAGCCATGTAAGTACCTGGAAGATAAGTTCTTCAGGGAAATAAAAATCAGACCTCTTTTTGGCCATTTCAATTGTAGAGTAGGGACAAGGGTTATGTCCTAAATATAACAACTAGGATATATTCAATATGAAGGGTGTATTCATTCTGGATTTTAATAAATTAATAATAATTCACGGATTTTATAAGATTGTTAATGATTTTAATGAATTACTAATAATTCATGGATTTGAAGAAGTTGATGTCAAATCTTGCAAAATCAGACTGATTTATAAAGAGTTTTTGTGAAATCCTTTAAAATCTCAAGGACTTTAACAAGATTTCAAAAGATATAACCATGAAAATCCACTATTTTATTATATCGAATAAAATCCACATATTTTTGAATACCTTGAGATTTTAATGAATTTTTAAAAATCTAAATTGAATACACCAAGATTTTAATAGACTTTTTAAAATCCAAATTGAATACACCCATAGTGAATTTTTAAAAATCTCAATTGAATACACTCGAATTTTAATGAACTTTTAATAATCCAAATTGAATACACCAGGATTTTTAGAATCCAAAAAAATCCTTTAAAATCCATAATAAATACACCCCGAATTTTTGATTTTAATGGATCCATAAAAGTCTACAAATGAAACCTCTGTGGTTGTTAGTTAGTTGGGGATTGTGACTACTGACTTGTATAATTAATATTTCATACATTACTCTTATTTTTTACAATTTTTTTTATTGATCGGTACGTATTTTAAAATATATATAAGAATATTTATCAAATATGTCTCAAATTAAGAGTGCTTTTATGTTTATATCCCATTTTATTTATAATTTATAAATATGTCCTATGATTAAGATCCAACTCACATATAACTCATATACATATAATTATATATATATATATATATATATATAGTTGCACTCAGTGGCGGACCCAGGATTTTGATCTAGTGGGGGCTGACTTATACAGTGGGGGAAAAAGTCCCACTGGGAAAATTTTTTTGGGATAAAAGTCAAACATAAAAGTCAACATCATCAAAATTATTTTCATACAACATAAAAAATAGTCTGATTAAAACACTTCAACATGATAAAAGTGGAAGTTGGTTGCCTTTTCAACATTTCTTCTTGATCTTCCTTGAATCATATAAAAGTCATTCATATATGGCACTACAATATTACGTTTAACACAAAATTGAACAACTTCACCCAATAATGTTTCCCATCCTTCTTCTCTCATTTGTTGAAGCAACATTTTAGTTAATCTCACCAAATTCATTGTATTCCTTGACGTAGTAGATATCTAATACAATCAATCGATGCTTTCAATCTAACACGATAATCTACTCTCATTTTATCAGAATTAGTAGACAAACAAACTTCAATGTGTTGACGATGATGCATCAAATCCTCACAAGCACGCATACAGTTATTATGATTACTATCATGTTCTCCAATATGTATATCAAATCTATGTTTTTTCTTCCAATTTCTAAACCCCTCCCCACTATGTATAAAAAAAATTTATACAAATTGGGTGAAGAACACCTTATATAAAGAACAATAAAGAACACCTCATATTTAATTCAATATAAGAGTTCCGTCATGACACCCAATACAAAAAGTTCTTATTTTTTTATCTTCTATCCATTTAGAAAGAAAAAAAATTAATTTTTTTTTGGAAAAATCACTGTTCATGATGACATCAGCAGTGACGTCATCATGAATAGTGATTTTTTTCAAAATTGTTTTGCTAGATGGATAGAAGATAAAAAAATAAGAACTTTTTGTATTGGATGCCCCTGGCGGGGCCAATGGATCTATTGGAATAATTGATTTTATAGTGTTCTTTATTGTTTGTTATATAAGAGTGTTCTGTATGGAGCAAAGGCCTATATATGAGTAGGGATCTAGAGAGAACCCCTTTAAAAGGAAAACTTAGAAAACTAAATTAAAATATAGCACATATGGTATGCAAACTGATCGTTGGGAGATGGAGAAAAATGTGGTGGAATTAGATTTTAAAAAAATATCACCGATTGACGGGAAAAATCAAATTAAAAACGGAGGGGATTAGGTGGGATTGTGTGTGTGAGGGTGTATTTGATTAGTGTGTGGGTGCCCCTGGCGGGGCCATTGATTATAATACATCCAACGGTTAGGATTAGTACCTTAGTTTTCTTCAAAAAATGAGTTCTCTTTTGAGCCACACCCTATATTATATATATATATATATATATATATATATATATATATATATATATATATATATATATATATATATATATATTTATACTAATTAAGATTATAATGCCCCCTCTCCCACCCACTTCCTATCCTCCTGGCCCCGCAGGTGCATAACCATTCACCGGAAACACCCACCGACGCACCGATCCACCCACCGGAACCACCTCATCCACCGACGTCGCCACCACCACCACCTCCCCCTTCAGGTCTGACCCCGCAGGGGCACCCTTCTTCTCCGACCTAGTTCCTTTGCTCCGGCGATCTCCTCCAATCGGGACGCTCCGACCTAATCATCGGCCTACTAACCTTGGGAATATCGCTTCTAAATCCATAAAAATTCATTGTTTGTCCGGGTTTTACCGGAAACTTTCTTAGTATTTTTACTAACATCTTTAATCCTCCTTTATAATCCTTGAATTTAAATTTCTCAATATTTTTATTAAATCCTTAAGTCCTTCAGTATCTAAGGAAATCTCAGAGAAAATAAAAGTGTTAATTTCTGAATCTGATATCCTTTACATACACTCATTTTGTTCACTGATCATCAATACGAACTCAGAAATACCTTCTGAATACTTCTCTGTAGTGTCATCTAATAATATTCCAAATTCCATCGAAACACTATTTCCTCAAGATATAAACCCTTTAATATTTCCATACTCCTTAATATCACATTCCATATAGTCTCAATTGAAATCGAAAATCCTTAAAATTCACACTCAGGAATTTCTGAAATCCGTCATCGTTTCGAGTCACTTATTTTCATAGTACATCACTAATATGGTTTCCGATTATTCATTTTCTGTATCAATTATAGGGTACCTACATACCATTTCCCTAAATCCTCAAAATTTATTATTCATTTGATCACTGTAGCATTGCTAAAGTTAGGGTTATTACATGTCCTAAAGCCCCAAATACCTATTTTTGGAGAAATGCTGACGAGAATACCTGTATGCGAGAGGTGGTGTCCTAAATGCCCAGCAAATGTGCAAGTGAAATATGTGTATGCTTTGTATGCATGCTGAAGAGGCGTGGTTTGTCAAATTTACTAATTACTATTTATTTGTTCTATACAATATACAGTTTGTCAAATTTACTTAATATTTATTTATTTTATACAATATACGTATTGTAGTAATGCGTGTTTATACTTAGGATATGCAAGTAGCACATGCATATACATTTTATATTCCAGAGAACGCATGTGACAGCTGCGTATAGATTGTACAGTTGAGAAGTTCATCTATTTGTTACACATTCTACAATTTTCAAAACGTGCACATATAATTTTATTTATAAAAAAGAAAAATTAAGTATATGCACGACATTCTTGAAATGTGCTGCCACGTAACGTGTTGTAATGCTATTTAAGTGAATGTACATGAATAAAAAAACAAAAAAGAGTAAATGTATATGGTGGCCCTGCACATGCTTCTAAATAACTTACAATCAAAAGCATATAATTATGCTTGTGAAAACAAATTCAAATATGTATACGCATGTGGACCATGCGTTGATTGTGGATATAAAGGGCATCTCTTACCGCCGATAGGTACTTTGGGTATTGTATTTTCATTTTTCGGGTAATTTGGTCATTATTTCAAAAAATTAACACTCAACATAATTCAGATTAGTTAATAAATATAAATCAAAAGTAAAAGATAATAAAAGCCAATAATTTTCAGCTTAAACTAAATAAAATAATAAAATTAAAGTAATAACTAACTTTAATTAAATAAATAATAAATATGAGCCTATATAACTTACACTCAACAATATTCCTAAAACAACAAAGTATTATTACATAATTTAATAAAAAACAAAACTTAGCTAATACATTTGTAAAATATAAAATTACCAATATTATTACATATTAAATATTAATAACATAACTGAAAAATTAAGTCTAAAACTAAATTAGGGAATGACAAGCCATCAAAATGGCACATATAATTACCTCTTAAAGATAATTCTGCACGAATTCTAACATATCGCATATTCTTGATGAAATTAACAGAATTTCCCACAAATTCTTCAAAATTTGTTGGATAGATTTAAAATACATTGAAAATCTATCAAAATCCACTATTTTATAAAATACAAAAAAAAAATCATGAACTTTTGAATATAATCAGATTTTAATGTACTTTTAAAATTCCAAATTGAATACTATCAAATTTTAAAATATTTTTAATGGACTTTTCAAAATCTAAAATGATTACACCCCGATTTTAAAAGAATTTTTGAAATCTATATTAAATACCACCAGATTTAAAGACTTTTTAAAATACAAATTGAATACATGGGGATTTTAAGAATCCAAAAAAATCCTTTAAAATATGGATTGAATATACCCCTAATTTATTTGAGAATGTATTTCAAATGTGATTTTTAATTTTTTTTTGGAATTTAAAAATTCAGGAGTATTTAATTTGTGTTTTACAAAATTTATTAGTATTTTGTGGTATTCAATTTTGATTTTAAAATATAATTTATAATCTGGTGAAATCCAGCTTTGGATTTTAAATAATTTAGTTGCTTATGATGGTATTTAGAAATTCATAGACTTTCTTAGGAATTAATAAGAATGGTGAATTTTAACGGAGTTGGAGTTAATGTTTTTTACACATTTCGAAATGTAAAATCAAAAACTAGAAAAAAGCTTTTAAAATTCAATGATTATTATTAATTCGTTGAAATATCTTAAAATTTGAAATGAATTCTTTAGCAAATTTTTAATGTGGAAGATTGTGAACTAATTCTTCAAATTCCTTTGTCAAACTTTACACCTAAAGACTCATTAATTGTTTTGGTGGCCAGCAAAATATGGGACATTCAGTAAAATCTGGCTACTGGTTTGGGAAGGTTGGGGTGTTTACAGCAATAGAGTGCTGAGAATAATGAGGTGTGAAGGCTGGTTTGGGGTATTGGGGGTCTGCCGAAATGAAGTCATTTCATCTGGAAAGCATGCAGGAGAGGAAGTATGCATATGGCCATTAAAAGAGGAGTTGTTTAGGCGGCACATTGCTCTTGTAGTCTCGAGATTGAGGTTCTGTTTGAAATTGCTGTTAAAAATTGATGTACTGTGAAAAAAAGTGTGGGTGTAAAAATTGTTGTCAGAACAACAATCAGAAGAGTGTTTTGGTAATATTTTTGAAATGTGTGCGTTTTGATGTAAAATATAAAAATTTGGTGAGGTTTGATGCTGAACAAGCAGCTGCTTCCCGCAAAAGTTGAACAAGTATAAACAAGGTGAATACGAGTGAGATGAGGTGTATTATGCAAGGGCGTGGGCATCATGGTTTTGCAGGAATAAGCTTATATGTGAACAAGTATCAGTGAACAAAATTGTTACGGTAAAGGGCATCATACAACTGGCACAAGACTATCAAAAATATGCAACTAATGTATTTTCGGTGAAGCCTGTTTCTAGTGTTATCAGCTAACAGATGCTCAGCACTACCTACATGGATGGTTAAGATTAATGTAGATGCTAACGTACCGGCAAATGCATATATCGGTCTGTGGTGGTAATTCGAGATGGAGGCAAACTTTTGGTTGCTGCAGTAAGAAAGATGGAGGTGAACTGGGATGTTGAAATGGCGTAGGCTGCTGCATTTCGATTTGGCCTTGAAATTGCTAAAATGTTGGGGTTCTTGAAAGATTTGAATAGAAAGTGATGCTTTGAAGTTAGTTAAGATAGTAAGAGATAATGCAGTGGGCTACACTCCTCTGTACCTGATCCATGAAGACATTGCTCAGCAAGCAGGAGAGTTTAATGCTTATAATATTTCTCATGTAAAAAGAGTAGGTAATTATGTAGCTCACCTACTCGCAAGATGGGACCCAAAAGGTAGTAAGGAGCTCGTATGTATGAATTCTTTCCCTCAATGCATCATAGCTTCGGCCGATCTTGATTTGCAGCTCTTATCTTTGCCCTCAAAATCAAAGTGTAACCTTAATTTTTTTTTTTAAAAGCTATTGTTCATTGAGGACGATTGCTTACAAAAAACGGAACTTATAACCTCAAAAAAAAAAAAACATTGAATGAATTATATAATTGATGTATTTTAAGCTAATTACAATCGAAATATTTCAATTCATTTTAAGCTGACAAAAATTATTGGAAGATGGTATAAGAATGTACAATATAATTAGTGATGGTGGTGCACTGTGGTCTTATCTTGTTGCAATTGCAAGCTGTACAGAAATCCAGATATCTGTATAGATGCACACAAAACCACTGTACTTGAATCGAATCGGTTACCTAGTGTTACTAAGGAGAAGGGTTTGATATCTCCAAAGGAGATTTTAGGCTTGGATGACAAATAAAAACGAAAACGAAGAGTTACACTCGATCGACAAGACAGATTAGCTAGGTTGAAGAAAGAAGGCCTGGGACAAGGATTAAAGACGGTGAAAATTAGCACCCTAATAGTTGGGGAAAATCTGAGAGTTGCAACGATCAGTTGAACAGAAATTCAAATATCTACACACAGAATAATTGACCTTTCGTTACTAAAAGTTATTGATATTTCTGGGAGTGAGGTTCAAACGGAGAACAATAAGGAAGTTGCTTTCAAATTATAATAAAAATGCCGCTATTAACACTTAACGTAGTATTAGCAAAAATCCATTAACATTAGTATCCTCAAAATCATCATTCCATTAAGAGAGCACAAACATTAATAAACTAAGTAATAAACTTTAAGCAACAAATTCATCTAATGTATAGGATACTGATTTAGCAAACTTAGAAACTCAATACATAGATAGTATCATTCATCTAATGTAATCTATACTGATTTAGCAACTTACAAATTCAGAACATAGGTTTCTTCTTTCATAGATTGCATCAAATGAACTACCATTTGTCCCTTCCACTTTAATCAAGTTGTTCAAACCCTTCAAGTGACACAAAACTGTCGTTGTATTTGACAACTGACACAAGATCTTGAAGACGAGGTGAAAGAGGAATCTCTGTAGTCTTTTTCTGTTTGTAGTCATAAAAAACATATCTAGCGCCATTATTATATTGTGCAACATACTGTCCAGCACCCAAATGTAGATATATCCAGCTTATCCCATGAACAAACTCAAGATTGAACTTTTTGACCCAAGACACCTCGCCACAAATATCATCCAAAGTCCATAGACTAAGAACTGATCCATCACAGACTGATTCAAAGATCATAGCAACAGAACCATTAAAATCCAACACATCTGACCTCCTTTTATGGTACACAGACTCGGGAAACTGATATACTCCAAACACCTCTTTATGTGAATCAAATGACAGAAGCGCTTTAACATTTTCAAAATACAAAAGCCCAGTTTTAGAATCAACACATTTTGAATACGGCCAAGGCAGAAATTTTTTTACCGTTTTAGGAACCTTGATTCTTTTCCAAGAATTAGAATTTGTGGAATACAGCTCCGCTTTTAGTGCAAAGGTAAGATAACCATCATAAGAAACATCTGATTGCACAATCCTAAGAAGCTTGAGTCATTGAAAATAGAATCGAAACAAAAACCTAGATCAAGTCGAAAAGATGCGTCAATCTTAGGGGTAGGAAGTTTCTTAAACCCCTTGGTCATTGGGTTCCATAGATAAATAGTATTACCACATCTATTGGAAAGGCAAACAAGACCATTACAAGAACGAACAAAATGCTTCATACCAGAAAATCGTGGTGGCAGGTGCAACGGAACGGAGATACCACGAGTATCAACGTAGAAGTCATTATTAAAGTCACCTATCCAGCTTGCCTCGTTGACCGGAAATCTAGGAATCCTCAGCACACAGGCTTCTCTTTTATGAGAAATGGCGAAGTGCTTTTCTATCAATTCGGGGTCTGATATCATGGATCTCCATGATTTGCAAACCAATCTGAATCGGAGAAGTGATATGACCGGCAGCCATAAAAGTATTTGGAAGATAAGTTCTTCAGGGAAATAAAAACCAGACCTCTTTTTCGCCATTTCAATTGGTCGATTACGGAAGAATGCTGCGGTTAGGTTCTGTACTCTTCACTGCTTCAAAAAAATTCCCAAATATGACCCTTAATTTATTTACAATTTTTCCCAGAAAGATACTCAAAATTTATTATTAAAATAAATGAGGAAGATCTAATTATACCATTTCTTTTTCTTTTTTTTCATAGTAAAACTTGTAAATTTCGGTAATAAATTGTTTTAACAGCTATTATTCAGTGAGCCCGATGGCATACAAAAAAGGAAGAAAAAACAAAGAGACGGAAATCAATCACTACTACCAATATAATTTTCCAACAAAAATCAATTCTAGATGCAAGTAATAAAAAAATAGATTACAACTTTTACCCCTTCAACAAAATATATATAGCCATTAGCAATATCGAAGGAACAAATCCATACATTGTAAGGAAATCTCATATGTTTAAACACACAAACCATACTTACAGGTAAATGTCAAGAGACATTAGGATATCTGCACAAAAACACAAATGTCATTGCTGGTCAGGGCATGAACAACCTTGCCACATTTATGCCTTGCTGTTGCTCCCCCCTACATGCTCCTGCAAAAGATTAGAAGACTATCGGGAGACATTAGGATATTCCCCTGATATACGCACACAAAAAAAAAAACATAACTGGACCAGGTGGTCAAGTGATGAACACGTTATACACATTTCTGCCCTATTGTTGGTTCACCCTAGTCCCTACATGATCCTGCAAAGGATAAGAAGACCATTGTCAGTCAAAAAACTTTATCATGTTGATGCAACTAGAACACCAACTGGAGCAGAGTGCCAAAAATGTTCTTAAAAATTGCCTACTATATTTGGTACCTTATGTCCATTCATTACATTAAAAAAAGTTGAAAAAGAAAAAATTTACATATTTACTTTGTAATGATACGAGGCTAGAACATTCCAAATACTGGCATCAACTTGTCTTAGCAAAGGAATCACTGGACTAAAATAATGTATCTATAATTGTACCAAGAAATCAAGGTGAGAAAAGATTTTAAATTACTTTTTTTATCATGTGAAACTAGATGCTCAAATCATAATTACGATCATGCCAACCTTAGTTACATTCTGCTATTGTTAATGGTACCATAGTAGATTCAGATAAACAAAAGCAGAATCCCAATACATCCAATACATTTCAAATCCTAAAGTTTCTGATGAACTGCCCTAAATATACAAGACATGCAGATTCGACTGGATACTTTATCTTGAACATATTTTATAGTCCAGGAAGTTATACACAATAAAGAAACAATGTTAAGCTGTTAATATATGGTTTTCTATTAACATCTTTTGCATTACACTGCTTTTTATTTGGGAAACAGAATCACTTGTGGTGATCGCCGAAAGGGTTTAACACAACACCGAACTAGTTCCTAAAAGCTCTATAACTAATTGACTCAAGATTATGGATTGTGAATTATCCAAGATGACACAAAGATTTTTAGGACATTCATAATTATATAGAAGATAAAAGTAAAAGCAATTTTTTTCGAAATAATAGTAGCAGCTTAAAACCAGTAAAAATGATAGCACAAAACAGATCAACCAAACACACTATTCGTATGAATATCGTATGAATATACTAGAACCTGTGTGAAGTGTTTATTTATCTTGCCAGCAACACAGCAGCAGTCCACGGTAAGTATTGTAAAAGATAAGGAACTGGATTTTGCAAGTAAATTTGGAGAAATCAGAAATGATTTTAAGGGGAACCGTAAATTAATTTCAATTACATTCATGACCTGATATTTAAGAGTTGTCGAGAAATCACTCTAATGTTGTGTTTGGTTGGGTAGAATGGAATGGAATGAACGAAATTAAACGAAAGAATGGATGTTGGATAAAATATTTGGAAACAAATAAGGGAGTGCGAATTTGCTATGATAATAATTGTAGAAGAAATAAGTATGTTGGAGTATTGTAATAAGAGGCTAGACGTATCAACAAGAAATGTGTGTGCAAGACACCTAGGGAACATATTATATGCTTAACCCCGAGTACGCAAGGCAACTTGTAGAACACAGTTCACTGTGATGTTCGTATTATATATAATCTATTAAAATTGTGCATTATTCTGATTATGCTCATTAATTTGGAGTTTGCTTCGTGAAATATGAACTGGCAGGAATTGCAAAATATGAATGCACCCAGAACATTTTGTTCCCACAAAACCCAAACTTGCCCTTTGATCAAGGTTCACTAATTAACATATTACAAATATGAAATAATTTACATCGATTAAATATTACCATTAAACTCTTCGAGTCCAACAGCTACTGGTTCACCTACGGGATTCTACTTTTACACTTTCCTAGTAAATATACAGGTCCTTCAGCGGAAATCCAAACAGTTGTTGCACTTCAGCAATTAAATATCATACTATAGTAAATGTCATACAATTCTATAAACCCGGGTATATTTTTTAGTTTGATATTCATCTTAGATTGATGGTTTCTGCACCAATACTGCCTCGATTCTATCATATTTTTCGATTTGAAGTGTCTGCTTAAATCTGATTTATCAATTAGTACACTCATCAAACATGTCAAATACAACTTCGCATGCTTTTAAGTGAACGTACAACTTTGAGTTTGCAGCGATTCTATAGTTAGAAACCAGCAAGAACACAAAATCATATCAACCAAGCCAAATATCTTTAGTGGGTGAAATTGAAACAAATTATCATCACAATATAAATATGTACATGCACAAAAGATGTGTGTAAACACTAGTAACAGAAAAAAAGGGAAAGAGACCAGAAGAAAGAGTCCACAAACTCATTGTCCAGCTGAAACTGTATCAATGAGAAAGCAAAATAAAGGAGAAGAGCTGACACCATGCAGGAGTAGCTATAAACTATGAACAACGAACATTATTCATAAAATCATCCATCCATTAACAAAGCATGATCATTAATAAATTAAAGGCATGAAATGCGTTTGATGTAAGGATACAAACTTAATAAATTTAGAAACTTATAACATTGATAGCATTATAACATTTGTTTTTCTGTTTGATATATGCATTAAACAACAATGTGCTTCATTGAGACTTCAGTTACTCACCAGTTCAATCGTTTAAACCCTAGTGAATCAAGGCTCTCAGCATCAGGAGGTAAAAGATAAATCTTTCTGGTCTCTTTCTTCCTACAGTAATTAAAGAAAGGGCCAATGTCATAATTTTCTACAACAAACTGTCAAACACTTAGATTTATCATCTAATATAGATATATAAATAAAGACACCTAACTATATCAAATCAGACACAAGATTGAATTTTTTAGTCCAAGTCAACTTGCCGCAAACATTTTCCTATTTATATAGACTAAGAGCTGATTCATCACAGAAGCATTTTATGCTGCACAGAGTTTGGATATGGATATAGTCCAATCACCTCAGCATGCAAGTCGAACAACAGTAGCTCATCATAACCATACAAAGAAGACGATAAAGATTCTTCACTTTGATTAATCAGAAAACCAATATTTACAAGAATGTATTTTCTAGAAGCTTACAAAATATAACAACCCAATTTAACAAAAAAACAATTTCGAATAACGCCAGTCCAAAAACTTTATACATTTTTAAGAACCCAAATCTCTTTTGAAGAATTAGCATTTGCAGAAAACAAGATAACCTAACAAGGAATCATTGAATACTATAGTATATAGCACACTCCAAAGAATCTTGTAGTCATTTGAAATAGAATCAAAATCAAACTCCACATAAAGTCGCTCGAGATTAATTTTCCTTTAGCATTGAACCTAATGTATTCTTCACAAGTAACGTTGTAGACAAAGTCCTCATCTTTCATACTGCTCATTATAATTTATGTATTGAAAGCCACAATTGCATCCAGATCTGAATTGGAGAAGTGTGATATTACATGCAGCAGTGAAGTTTTGTCAAACATTATTTCTTCAGGTAGGTATTCAAATTTTTCCAGGTAGCCCATTATTTTTGGGGAAACAATAAATATTTAGAATATATTCTTGATTATTTTATGAGAATATTTTTTTGATTTTTTTTTATGTAGATAAATATCTTGAATAAATAAAATTTTGATTTTTTTTTTGGGGTTGAAATAATAGGATAGATTGGACTCCTAAATTTTGTAATTTTTATCACCTTCCAATAATAATTTTGACAAAAAAAATATTACATTCCAATCGTAATTCAGACAAAACCAGGGGACCTTGGTCCCTATATTCTGTAATGTTTATAAGGTACTGCTTGAAATTTATTGACTAGTGATCAATGAGAGCCAGCAAAATTGCCGTGGGGAGCCAAAATGCACATATAATTTTTAAGAACCAAATTATTCTTATGACTTATGATGGGACAATAGATGTTATATCCGATAACTTGTATCCTACTGATTATTAGTTTTTTGACTTTTTCTTCATACAATATAAGAGGCTAGAAGCATCAATAAGATATGTGTGTGTGACAACTAGGAAACTTCTTATATGCTTAACCCCAAGTAAGCAAGACGATTTGTTGAACACAATTTATTCTGATATTTATATAATTATTCTCTTCTGATATTTAAAATTAAGGTGACCAGATATATGAACATCAAATTTATTGACATATCTGATTTTACTCTTTATTTTGGAGTTTGCAGAGTGAACTACGAACTACAGGAATTGTAAAAGTGAATGCACCCATTACATAACTAACATATCATAAATCCAGGCTGGCCCTTTGATCAAGTTTCTGTAACTAACCTATCAGAAACATGAAACAAAACAACATATTTTAAGCAAGTAGCAGCATTAAACTCCTTAAGTCCAACAGCTACTTGTTTTACGGACAGGACACCAATTTTACACTTTTCTAGTAAACATGCAGGTCCTTCATGAGAATTCCAAATAGTTGTTGCCCTTCAGAAATTGAATTCTAGTATTGTAAATGTCATACAATTCTTTGAAACCGGGTAGTTAATTTCAGACTCATATCAGGTATTGGCGATTTCTGCACAAGACACAGTTTTAAGTGCCTACTCATATAATGTATCAGTGATTTCAGACTCAGTTTTAAGTGTCTACTTAAAAATGATTTGTCAATCAGTAAATTAATCAAGCATGTTAAATAAATTTCACATGCTTACAACTAAAAGTCTGCAGAGCTTTAATAGCTAAAAACCAGAAAGAACACATAATCAATCATATCAACCCAACCAAATTGTATAAACGAACATACAATAAAATAATGTATATGTAAGAACACAAAAGGTGTGTTTGTGAAAGAGAAAGAGACCAGGGGAGGTAGTCCAGAGAAGCTGCCAGTCGAATCTGTGAAGAACTGTTTGTAATCCTCTGCAACCATCACTATCTCTATAAACTGGTAGTGCACCTGAAATTACATCAATTAGAAAGTAAAATCAAAGGCAATAGATAACAATTTTATAAATAAGTAGCTTTTTTTGAATTTGTGTACCAAAGCTAGTAGTAAAGGATTTCAGCTTAGTAGCTAACTAGAAAAGACATTCATAAAAAACTTCGAACAAATTAGCTTTACCACAAGGATTTTGTTTGCATAACCATGGACCAGTTAGTTGATCTCAAAACTTCATGAAGAGTATGCACAGATTTGTGGTGGCAACCATTATTTTTAAATTAGCTTTCAGTTACCCCTAAAAATTAATATCAAAACAAAAAAAATATTCTACTTCTTGTAACAAATCTAAATATTCTCACAAAAATGCAGTCACCAAAACATCTCGCATCTAAATCCACGTATACAAATTTTCGATAATACTCAATACCAGAATTTACAACAATGCACTGAACTAAAAACAAGAAACACTATTCACAAAACCATGTATCCATTAACAATGCACAATCATTAATACATTTCGACAAAAAAAAAAACGTGCAAAGTAACTATGCAAGAATACAAGTGTAGGAAATATAGAAACTTATAACATGGATAGCACTAGAATATTTGTTTTTTCATTTGAAGTATGAATTAAACAGCATAGTTTTTCTTGAGTCTGTGTATTTGAAAACTGACTTTAAAGAGGAATCTTCTTTGTCTCTTTCTTTATTTTTACATTCGTAAAAGATAGTATATTGATAATAAAATCAGCCCCGAGATTGAATTTTACTGAGGGTAATTGGAATTTAACAGACCATGTATGAGGATAATTGGTGCGTTTTGGGGAATTAGCTCAGGGTTAGAGTGAGCTAGGGTAATTGATACAACTTTCTTTCCAAATTGTTTGTTCTGTTTAATAAATTTATAATAAGATAAATTGCTAATAAAAATCAAAATTAAAACTAATAAAAACTAATCTCAGTATCTCACGATAAAAAATATATTAGGCAATAAATACCAAACTACATAAGTAAACCCATAATTATTTGTGAGTTTTGGGCCTCAAGTTGACAAAGACCACAAACACCAATCAGTCTCAGACCCCTGAAAAATACAGAAGAATTTAGACAAGTCAAATACAAGAAATGATCAATGGTTACCAAAGTTGTATCACTTGCTACTGAAGAATTTGTGCAGGCTTGGAATCTTCATGAAAATCTAGAGGAATTTCGTTAAACACTGGAATCAATAGATATTCTCTTGTATTCCTAACATGCCTGCTGTCCAGGACTGGTTCAACAAACTTCGATTTGTCGCTAATGTTGCAGATATTTTTATGGATGAACGGAGTATGAAGTTACTAGAAGAAAAGTGGGGAATCGCCATAAGGTACTGGAAGATTTCATTCCTTCCAAAAACCACATATTGGCCCTGTTTGCCATTTTTTAATTGTAACTTTTAAATTACTTATTCCTCCGAATTTTTTTTCATATTTACATACTTTTCTTTAGAAAAAAAATGTGTAGGGGGAGTTTAACATTCATTATCTTGCAAAAATAAGTTACTTATTTCAAAAAAAAAGTACATATTTACGTACTTTTTTTCAGAGTAAGTAACTTATTTATGATAAATAAGATTTACCAAACGGGACCTTATATCGTTTAAAAGTGACCCGTTGGATCAAGTATATTAATTTTTCCTTCAACAACATATTTAAATGGGCTCAAAATATCGGACTTAGGCCGGTAGAACATTTAAGTTCTATTGCACAACGTAGAAACATCCACAATACCCTGCCTTTTGAAGAGGAGTCACTAATAGTTCGAAGAGACAAAGATTTGTCAAAGGTGTGCGAAATTCATCAAGAAGATTTACGAGTCATTGGTGTAATAGGTATGGGAGGTCAGGGCAAGACAACTCTTGCTCATATGGTTTACAACAATGAAATTGTAACCAGTATTTTCAAAAAGACGATGTGGGTTACTGTGTAAGAAAATTTTGATTATTTAGGGATTTTAAATCAAATGGTAGTATCACTCAGTTCAAAGCCTTCCATGTTGGAAACTCAGTTCAGACCAAGCATTTTCCGAATTCCAAAGTTCTACACTTGTAACAATGAGATTAGGTCCCTCCTCAGAGGTATTAGATAAATTTCCATGGCCATTCTGTTATTTCCTTTCCTAACCTAACCGAGCTAAAACTGTGTGGGTGGGAAAAGAGAAAATCAATACTGCCTACAAGGAAAATCAATGGTCTTCTTCCCTCCACCTTCCCTGCCTTGACACAACTAATAATATAACGTTTCAAAGGACTTGAAGATCTCCTGGATTCAATAGCCAAACTACTTTTTCCCAAGATGTTAAGTATTCATCGTTGTGATAAATTGAGGAGTTTGCCCTCGTTCGAAGAATCGCATAGCCTTCAACTGCAGATACTTAACTGTCCAATTCTAAAAGAACGATGCAGGAAGGGGAGCAGGCCAGAGTGATTCAAGATTCAACATATTCCAGATATAAGATGGTAAACTATACAAATACCGTATGGGAAGATTGAGGTACAAGATGTCCGAACTAGGACCAAAGACAGAGACTGAAAGATAGGCTTCAATAAAGAAGCAGCGGAAAGGGAAGCTACCTAAAGCAGGCAAGAAAAAAGTTCCTTGATTGGTGGAAAATGAGCTGATTTTCTATGTGTTTCAAAACTACATTTTGAGTTCTCTGCCTCCACCATTTTGATGTATGGTATTTCGAGCAAAAGGAGGTTAGATGGGGCACAATCAACATTCTACTAACCTCATTTACACTTGTAAAAGTTTCAGGGCACTGCTTGCTGAAATCTGCAGGTTCTACTGCTGGTCTGTGAGTGTGGGTGTGTTTGCTGGCATGAAAAGCCATTTTTAATGTCGTTTTAAATGGGAATGCAGGACTTGGAATAAATTATCATTTTAAATGGATTGCAACCCATGCATTTGGTCAGGTGTTTATCATGTTGACGGTCAAGTACAAACGCTGTGACTATTTCACCATCTTCGGGATATCATCTATCTTAAATCTAGACTACACAACCATCTTAAATTTTCTATATGCAGGTTGCCATCTACTGGAAAAAGCAAGAAAAAACTATTTAACACCAGCCACGTCAGTTTTGAAGAAGAACACTTAACCTCACAACATCCTAAAGGAGGTTCAATACTTCAAGATACACGAGTGTCTATACTCTTCTCGGACATACACATGTATAAATGAGTTTGTGATGTACTATACCTACTAACCTGAATCAAACTGGTACGCGTAGATATATAAAAGACGCTTGGCTTCATGGAATTTGATGGAAGAACAATCTAAGGAAACACTAAAATGATTTGTTGTACTGAAACAATTTATATACATAGTCTAATTATCAAATGCATAAGGGGTTATCCTTAAAACAACAATCAAGCAGCAAACACAAACCACGGAAAGAAAAAGAAGAAGAACAAACACATGAAAAATAGGTTATATACCATTTTAAAAAAAGGCGAGCCACATTGCACTTTTAATATTTAGAACCGATACCAAATTAGGAACAATATTATTATTTTTCTATTTATAAGCTAATAAGAGGCTAGAAGCATCAATAAGAAAAATGTGTCCGCCAGGCATTTCTTACATAAAATATACCGCTGAATAAAAAAATAAAGAGAAGACTTTAAGAAGTAATTATCTATTACAGATAAAAATACATTATATTACTTGGCCAAAAAAAACATCATATTAGAAATTATCCTGAGTAAATATCCTATTCCAATAGTATTTCTGACAAAACCATGGGACCTTGATTCCTATATTCTGTAATGCTTATGAGGTTCCTCTTGAAATTTATTGACTGGTGGTCAATAAGACTATAAGAGCAAGCCCAATGCTAATGCTAAAATAGATGGAGCTATTACTATAATCTGAAATCAAAAAGTGATTTTTGATGTTAAAATAGAACTTTTAGCCCAATGTATGGTTTTAAAATAGCATCAACTACACCTAAATTTAGCTATATTCCAACCATCTAAACTTTAAATTCAAAATAATATTTGTCATCTTTACTTTAATTATTCATTTCTCTCCATCTTACCACTTGCATGCCTACGTAACAATTATAGCTACATCTATACTCGGTTTTACATTTAGAGCCAATTATAGCATTTTTCTATTTTAGAACCAAATTTAGCATTGCATTGGAAGGGTGTGTTTTAAAATTGAAGCTATAATATTATAGAAATAGTACCTCTTTTAGCATTGCATTGGACTTGCTCTAAGAGCCAGCAAAATTGATGAGGGGAGCAAAGTTGCAAAACAAATCAAACTAATGAATTGTGAGGAGACAACAGATGTTACAGATTATTAATTATGTCTTGAAACGGTAATATGAGGCTAGAAGCATCAATAAAAAAACTTGTGCGCGAGATAAATAGGGAACATATTATATAGGAGTTTGCATAGTGAACTATGAACTGTCAGGACTCAGGAACTGTAAAAAGTGAATGCACCCAGAACATAGTTTGTTTCAAAAAAAAAAACCCAGGCTGGCCCTTTGATCAAGTTTCTTTGACTAACATATTAGAATTAGAAACACTATACTCCTCGAGTCCAACAGCTACTATTTTACCGACAGAATGCCACTTTTACGTTTTCCTAGCAAACATGCAGGTTCTCCACGAGAATTCCAAACTATTGTTGCCCTTTGGAAATCGAGCATTCTACTATAGTAAATGTCATACAATTCTTTGAACCCGGGTAGTTGCTAATTTCATAATCATTATCAGGTATTATTGAATTTTGCACAAGACTCAGTTTTAAGTGTTTACTCATATTAGGTATCGGTGGTTTCAGCAGTGTTAAGTGTGCTTTTAAACTCATTTATCAATGAGTAAGAGCATCTCCAACCACAAGAAATCCTTAGCTAAAATTAGATAAAAGATACCATAAATAAGAATTATAGAGATTATCTAAAAAAAACTTGAACTCCAATGGGTCAAAGCTGTTAGCTATAATTTTAGATAATTTCTACAGGTTGGCTATATTTGTCGAACCTCTATATAGCTGTAAGAAATCTGTAAGAAGATTCCACATCATTCATTACCATATTGAAGTGATATATTCTATTTATAACAACCTAAATTATTAATAACATACTATTTTTAAAATATAGCCAACCAATATAGCTAATACCATTGAAGTAAAATGTCTTACAGATTCAATAAATTTTACATAATGTCCTACAGGTCCAATTTAGCCAACCAATTTTAGCTATTCCCGTTGGAGATGCTCTAAATACATCAAACATGTTAAATTCAATTTCACATGCTCAAAATGAACATACCACTTATAGCTAAAACCAGGAGCAAATAATCATACCAACCCAGCCAAAAAAAATTTAGTCCAGAGAAGCTGCCGGCCGAATCCGCGAAAAATTTTTGGTACCTCTGTGACAAAATAGATTTTATCGTTTGGTTCGACAATTTTGGTATCAGGCAACAAAACCCATACCTGCAGGTGGGTACGAAGGACTAAGGAGCGGTACCTAAATTTTACTTTTTCATTTTTTTTATAAAATTAATTACAAATTCAATAGAAAGAATGACCAAAATACACTACTTTTGTAGTCCAACTGCCCAAAATACCGTTTGGCGCTGACATCCGCCCTTTTTGACCACGAAGTACGCATGCTGGGCATGCGTGGCCTTGGATACGCATCTTGGACATGCGTATCTTGGGTCACGCATCTCCCAGATGCGTGATTATGTCATATGACGTCATTATTTGCAAATCAGTTCCGGCGTCAAAACGGAGCTCCAAATTGCCTCTTCCATCGTCTCCTTCGTTCATCACACTCAGGCAACCTCCACTCCTCCCGAGGGTAACAAAACGAAGCCCAGACCTTGCTCTTCCTTTTCCCCCGTTCGTTTGTTGAGTTTTGGCCTCGCAGGGGCAAGTACAGACCACGGGAAAACTAGATCGGGAAAAAGAGTTGGTTTTGGGACTTTCAAATCCGGTGAAACAAACACAAATTAATTGGTACAGGCATGTAGAGGGTGGGAAGACGATTGTTTTGGTATGTAGAACGTGAGTGCTCATTCTCTGTAAAGAGTAAACGAATTGATTGAAATTTTGGTCGAAAAACTTCACCGACGGTGAATGGAAGAAGATGAACAGTGACTTGACATACGCATGTTGAACATGCGTATCTTGAAACACGCATTTCCAACATGCGTATGTCAAAGTCACTGTTCACAGACTCACATCTCTGATTTACACACTCCATGCATTATACATATGCGTGGTTACCCTCCACGCATTTTCAAAATGCGTATGGCCTGTACGCATGTGTGTGATGCGCGGTCCGTGGGTAAAAAGGGCGGACAGTTCCACTGGTGGGTATTTTGGGCAGGAGAAATTAAATGGTGGGTATTTTGATTTTTCACCCAACTCAATATACATATTCTAAATATGATGTTATTTTATTTTAAATTAATTAATCTTAGTTTTATTTAATATTAGTTAGATTTTTTCTAAAAAAAAAATTTTACTAGTCAAATTATATTTTATCAACTACATATTTTTTAAATTAAATTTTTTTTTGTAAATTGTATAATAACTTAATTTCAATTTATAAGCATACTTATACATAATATATTAACAAAAATGATTTATTAATTATATTTAAATCAAAATGACATCTATATATATCTATACTATTATATAAAAGCCGAAACATTAAAAGTTTGGTTAGTTGGTCGGTCGGTCGGTCGGTACGATACCTATTGATTTTACTTATTTAACTTTACTCAATTACACATAAAATCCATCCTACTAACTAATTAATTTCCTTTTTTCAGGTTAAACGTATTATCTTTTATATTTTTCAATAACTAAATAATTTCCTTTTTCAGGTAAAATACAATATCTTTATATTGTGTCTAACTAAAATTTCTACTTTATTAATCAATTTCCTTTTCCAGGTTAAACATATTACCTTTTATATTTTTCAATAACTAAATAATTTCCTTTTTTAGGTAAAATACAATATCTTTTACATTTTATCAAACTAAAATTTCTCATTTTTTAAAAAGACTACAAGCAATTTTGTTTAATCAAATAACATAATTATATGATAAATATTACTAACTAATCAATTACCTTTTTCAGCCAAAACACGTTAACTTTTCTCTTTTTTCTAACTAAAATCTCTCTTTTTCCAATCATAACATGGACGGTTACCTTTTTCAACCAAAACACGTTACCTTTTTTTCTTTTCTTTTACTAAAACCTATCTTTTTCCAATTATATCACGGGCATTTCTATTTAATAAAAATAAAATAATTATATTATAAAATTAATAATTAACTGATTACCATTTCAGCTAAGACGTATCATCTTTTCTATTTTTTCTAACTAAATTTCCTTTTTTTCTAGAAATATCACTAGCAACATTAATTTCTCATTTTTTAAAAACTATGGGCAATTTTATTTAGTAAAATAACATAATTAATTTATAATTACTATCATTTATTATAATACTTGAGTATACCACAGTATGCAATTAACCAATCAGAAAAGAGGAATTATTTTAGGACCAATCAGAGGTCATCCCTAAATTTTAGACCAGTTATATTATATTAAAAGTTTTCCTTATTTACCATTCCCATCATATTATACTAACCATAGTTAGTTAACAATTCTAATTTAAATATAGTAGTTACTTGATTTAACATATCCATATAGGTAATTAATTCATCAATAAGGTCATACAACATCTAAAAAAATAATTGAGATTGAATATACACATATTAAAATAAATCATATCAAGGTTTCTTTCATTCAAACTACGATCATTGATCAGATCTTAAATTGTTGTACACTCATTGCTTATATACTAAAATATATAACCTTTTTGGCAAGATAATCCAACAATTTATTGTAATCATGAGGAACATATATCTGATTTGTCAGAACGTATTCGAACAACCAACCATAACTGCGATTCTATACTATCCAAATCATAGAACCAATATAATAAAATCCTGTAGGTCTAAGATCTTGGATGCGAGAATTAAAGAACCTACTCTCACAAAGAGAAAGAACATAACCCAATATGGGTAGATAAAATTCACTAATGGGTTACTAGACTCTCAATAAAAAGATATATTTATTGAAAAACAACATAAAATCAAGGAAAAGAAACTGGAGTTATCATTCACAAGAGAAAGTACAACATCCAATATATCAGTAGATAAAACCCGGCAACGGGGTATTAGATTATACTGGATGAGTTAATAGGTCGATACATATAAAATTATATATTATTTCTAATAAAAAGTGCCCTTTTAATTTTGTATTCTTGAATAAAATTAATAGTATTTAATTCTCATATCCTAATCTAAGAACAGAGTACATATCAAATTTGCTTAGTTGGTTGATAATATTTTTTATTCAATATCAACAAAACTTTAAATATAGGTAAAAAAAAATTAATAACTTGGTAGATAGAATCTAAACAAGCATAGATATGTTTTAACAATAAACAAAATTTAAAAAAAGGAGGGCTTCATTTTATGTACACTACTCTTAGTTTTGTTTTGTAGCATCTCAATGTTGTTTTCAGTTAGTAACATACATAAACGATTTGGGTAGAAAGTAACATTATATATGATTGTCATATTTTTTCTTTTCGCAAATTATTTTGTGTTCGAATTTTGGGAACACAAAAAATTTTCATGTCATTTTTATACAAGACCCCAAAGATACAAGTCATAAATTAATGTATACAACACAAACGATTTGTCAGTTTTATACGTAAGGCTTTATCTAACTTGTATATTCATTGTTAAAGAAAAATGAAATTCATATTTTTTAACCAGATAATTAAATTACAAGGACACATATAAAATAATGTGAGTTTTGTAAAATCCAAATCCATATCCAAATATTTTCGGGTTTTAAAAATAAATTCAAATCCAAATTTAAAACTCAATAGCCAAAACCAAATCCGTCAGGTTTCGAATTAGATTGGATTTTTTCGGGTATCCAAAATTAGTAATAATGTAGTAGAATTTAAAAAATTGCTACATGCTAACCATACTTATTATATTTATAAAATACTTAAAAATTAAAATGATAAAATTAGGTAAGTAGTTAAATGTAACATATTGTACGAATTGAATTGACGTACTAAGTAAAATTTAAAAAATATGTTAAAAAAATAATTTTTCGTATAAAACACAAATGAAAACTTTATGTAAATTAAAAAAAAATCTTATATATTTCAATAAAACTTGAGATTGGGAAATATAAGTTCTAATAATTAAATTAGTATTGACTATTTCTATTGAAGTATTTGAATAATAATAAATAAATTATATGTCTTATATATAAAATATTACGTATAATAATTTCAAATATCGGTTAGAATTTCGGATAAATAAAATATTATTTATGTATCGGGTTTCGAATTTTTGATCAGATATCGGTTCGGTACAATTGAAATCTAAATCGAAACTATTTCGGGTTTAAAATTTAAATAATCCAAAAATTTGGGCTTGGTATATCCAAAATTTTGGGTTTTAGATTGGGCATCAGATCAAATTAATTTGTCATCCGTATTTTTGGGTAAAAGAAAACCAATATTTAATATACCATTTTCTGACAGAAAAAATTAAAAAATTTAACATACATACTCCCAAAATGAATATGCAAAATTTAAGTTGTCATTAAAAACAAGCACAGTACCATCACCATAAATTCTAACAATCACATTACTCTAAGAACGAGATATATTAGATATGTTTGGTTGATTGATTATGTTTATTTTTATATAGTAAATCAATTCATTAATAAGAGAATATAAAATGATATTGAATAAACACATAGGAAACTAGATTAGATGAAAGTTTTGTTCATCACATCTACATTCATTTAATGGATCTTGCACGATAGATATCCTTTCTCATATCATTGAAACATGCAACCTTTTTTTAGAGACAATCTAATGATTTATAACGGTCATGAGGAATTAGTGTTTAGGAATTTTTAATATGTACACGAAAAATTGATCGCTACCCATACAATTGTTTTGAATGAATTAATATAATAAAAATTATAGAAACCTATAGTACTGCACATTTAAATCTATACTATTATATAAAAGGCGAAACATTAAAAGTTTGGTTGGTTGGTTGGTTGGTCGGTCGGTCGGTACGGTACCTCTGATTTTACTTATTTACCCTTACTCAGATAAAATCCATCCTAATAACTAATCAATTTCCTTTTTCAGGTTAAACATATTATCTTTTCTTATTTTTGAATAACTAAATAATTTCCTTTTCAGTTAAATACAATACCTTTTATGTTTTATCTAACTAAAATTTCTCCATTATTAATCAATTTCCTTTTTCAGGTTAAACATATTACCTTTTCTATTTTTCAATAACCTGAAAATACAATATCTTTTACATTTTATTTAACTAAAATTTCTCCTTTTTTAAAAACACTACAAACAATTTTGTTTAATAAAAATAACATAATTACATTATGAATAATATTAACTAATCAATTACCTTTTTCAGCGAAAACACGTTACCTTTTCTCTTTTCTCTTTTCTCTAACTAAAATCTCTCTTTTTCCAATTATATAATGGGCGGTTACCTTTTTCAACCAAAAAAACGTTACCTTTTTTCTTTTCTTTTAATAAAACCTCTCTTTTTCCAATTATATCACGGAAATTTTGTTTAATAAGATAACATAATTACATTATGATTAGTATTAACTAATCAATTACCTTTTTCAGCCAAAACACGTTATCTTTTCTCTTTTCTCTAACTAAAATCTCTCTTTTTCCAATTAAATCATGGACATTTACCTTTTTTAGCCAAAACACGTTACATTTAAAATATTATAAAATTTATTATTTTGTAAAGTATGTTACATGCTATTTTGTTGAAAATCTTCAAAATCATGTATGTTTTGCAAATATAACGTGATTTGTAGAACAATTCGTTTTACAATATGTTGTTAGCAAAACATGCATAATTTTCAAGATTTCAGTGAAATAATGCTATACATAGAACACGTTTTTTTAAAATAACTAATTTTACAATGTTTTACCCACAAAACGTATATGATCTCCAATAAAACAGCGATGTCCATAGAATATATCTCAAGGACGATATTTCTATTTTATCTTATCTTTATATAATAAGTTTATAATATTATATTTTCATGAATAAAATATTTTATAATTTGATTATGTTTCATAAAATTTGGATAAATATCTTTATGATAATAATAACATGATTATTGTTAGTCGGTATATATTAATTTACATTTCAATGAAGTTAAATGAATTTAATCAATTTGAACAACTGAACATGATATAAACAATCATTTTTGCATTATTTTTCATGTACAACATAGGCGTACGTAAACTCATGTGATTTTAACATCATCAAAATATATTTGTAAAAAATACGTCATGCATGTAAGAATATGAGAGTCGAGTCATTTACAAAATCTCACAATTTTACGTGTATATATATATATATATATATATATATATATATATATATATATATATATATATATATATAGGCAAGTGCTCAAATGAGACCCTCTCTTATAATGAGAACTGAGACTTAATGGCAGCCACATAAATTTCATATGTATATTAAATCCCAGCCACATAATTATAGATCTAAATTATTCCCTGCCTCCTGCCTCTCTCTCCTCCTCCATTTCTATCTTTCCCTTTCCTTCACCCCCAACAATCAAACTTCATTTCCCTCCACGGTGCTGCCATGTCATTTTCGGTAAATAAATTAACATTGCCACCTACCACCGTTGGTATCCCCCGATCTATCATCGCTAATCTACCACCATTGCTCGGTCGTCGTTACTCACATGGCTACTCTCCGGTGGTTGCTAAACACTCCGGTGGTTGATAAACACGAATGTTTTTAATCAATTTAGTGGGGAAAACAAACATATCAGGTAGATTTGCTTTAGATTTAAAATTTTCAAATCTGATTTCTTTCATCTAGATCTGATTTCTCTTATCGAGTGGTGGTTATGGTGCTTGTGACGTCTGTAATGGGCGATAAATGATGTATGGTGGAGATGGTGGTGGTAGGTATGGTGAAGGCATCGCTTTACGTGATTTGTTTAAAAGAATTTGGTGATTTGTATCGAAATTTGGTGATTTGGGTTGAAATTTTAGTAATTTGGACAGAATTTAGGTGATTCTATATGTTATGATAATGGTAGCAATCTAATGGTGATTTTTGTAGGTGGCAGATTGGTGATAAGGATGGTTTAGTGACAGTGATTGTGATGGTAGTGAGTTTAGGATGGTGGCGTGATTTGTGACGGTGATATTGGTTTTGGTGAGGCAGAGAGGATGGTGTTATTTGGTGATTTATATAAGAATTTTTGGTGATTTGTATTGAATTTTTTGGTGATTTGCTTTGAATTTACGTTCAGATTTTTGATGATTTGAATTCTTTGGTAATTTATGTTTAAAAGTTTGGTGTTGTGCTTTTAAATTGTTAGTGATTTGAGTTGAAATTCGGTAATTTGTTTTGAAATTCGGTAAATTGTGGTTGATATTGGTGACTTTTCTAGAATATATTGTAGTGAATTATTCGATAATTTTTTGGTCATACCGGATGTTTTGGAAGTTAGGATGTAGCAGTGGTTGATCTAGTGATCGTGTTTGTTTTGACTGAAATATCTTTCTTTCGATTTTAAAAAAGAAAAGCTGGTTGTTCAACAGGGCGCGTGTTTGGTTTATTCGGCCTAGTTTGTGGCCCAATGTGGAGGTCTCATTATAAGAGGGGTCTCATTTGAGTAACCCCTATATATATATATATGTACATATTTATACATTTTTAAATCCAATTGTCAATTTTTAGACTAATATTTCCTACACAATATCTAAGTTTCTATTTTAAAAATTAGGTTCAACTTTAGACTTTATCTAAAAAATTTAATCGTATAATTACACGATATTAATAACTTGTTCGCCTATGCAAAATCATATTTTGATTCATCTTACATTGATCTATGTATTTGTTATAACTCAATAATTATACATTTTTTGAAAGCCTAAATTTTTAAAAAACTCATATTTTACTCAAAGTCAATTATATATTTAAATTGCTTAAAGTCTAAATAATATTTCTCATAAAGTCAATTATATTTAGATACGGATTCTAGCAAAATTGATATAAAATCTCGTATATTCTTGGTGATTTAAATGGAGCTTTCCATAAATACTTTCAGCTTCTCATGGATTTTAGCTAGGTTTCAAAAGATATAAAATACACTATGAGATCCATTAAAATTCACCTTTTATTATTAAATATAAAAACTCATAGGTTTTTGATTACCCTCAAATTTTAGTGTATTTTTTAAATTCCAAATTGAATAACATCATATTTCAGCGAATATTTTAAATGAAAATGAATACCACCAGGTTTGAAAAGACTTTTGAAATCCATATTGAATATCACCCGATTTTAAAAAACTTTTTAAAATCCAAACTAAATATAGCAGAATTTTAAGAATCCAAAAAATCATTTAAAATTCAAATTATATACACCCCTCTTAATATTTTATGTAGAATCTTTGCATAATTGATAAAGTTCATGTAGGTTCGTATTGAGCATAAATTCAATAAATTCAATATAATCTCTTGGATTTTGGTGAGATTTTAAATAATTTAAATATATTATGAAATCCTATAAAATTCATAAATTTTTGAATATCATCATATCTTTATGAATTGTTTATAATTCATATTGAATACATCTAAATTCTAAAAGTTGTTTTTAAATTTAGATTAAATATTCTTAAATTTTTTATAATCTATATTGAATATCATCAGATTTTAAAATATTCTTTCAATTTTTGTTGAATACGTGAAGGTTTTAATGAATATTTTGAAATTCAAATGGAATACTCCCATACTTCTGAATTCAAAAAAAAAAATATATAAAATCTAAATTAAATATACCCTTTTTAATCGGGACATTAAGATTTCAAAAACTTTTTAGATTTAAAAAACTTATTAGATTTTTTATTGAGTATCTTAGATTATTTCAATTTCAAATTAAACTAGTTGATAAAGCCGCGCTTCGCGGCGGCATTACAATTTTTATTTTTAAAAAAATTCAATACATTTACGTTATATTATAATATTAATATTAAATTTTAATAATTAAATAATCTTCTCTAATGAACCAATTTCTTGTTAAATACAATTCTGTCGATTGAGCCGTTCTCTCGTTAAAACCGAAATCCAAACTTTTTAACATATATTATAAAGACTTATATAATATTTTTTTATCCATAAAATCGAACCGTAAAAATAAAAAAAATTATGACTACAGTATCAAATTCTAATAGCTAATACAATCTTTTCTAGCGAGCTTCCCGTTAAATACGTTTCGAGCCGCTCTTATTTGAAACCGAAATTCTAACTTCACTATATAAAGAGAGTAAATTCCAATTTTTATATTCTTTAAACTTTCTAATATTTATAGAGTTTTAAAAGATGAAAATACATCTTATATTTTCTGTATATTATAGATAAACTTGTATAAAAAAGTTAAAATAAAGGATTTTTAGGAAAAAAGATGTATAGTTTTAAAAAAATCGTATATAACGTCTCCACCGTCCTCGTATTCTACTTCCAATAAAACATTTTATTTTATGTATTATATATTTAAACACTTTTTATACGGTCTCATTTAATGAACCGCTTTCTTGTTAAACACGGTTATTATATTGATCCGCTCTCTCGTTAAGACCAAAAACCTAACTTTTACATATATTACTTGTATGATAATGTTTATCCATAAAAATCAAATCATAAAAATAAAATAAAATTTATAACATCAATATGGTATTTTAATAGCTAGTACAATCTTTTATAGTGAGCCGTCTTCCCGTTAAACATGTTTCGAGCCGCTCTCGTTTGGGATCGAAATTCCAACTTCATTACATATTATTGATGATACTTATCTTACACAACAATTTTTTTCCTTAAAATCAAAACTAAAAAATAGAGTGAATTCTAATTTATACTTTCTCTAGACTTTCTAAAATTTTTGGAGTTTTAGAAAATGAAAACACATCTTATTTTCTCTTTATATTATAGATACTCCTATATTTATTTAGGATTCTTGCATGAGATTGTTCTTTTATTATGTTAACACATCAATTCTTTTCTTTTTAAATACGGTGAATTATGTTAACACATCAATTCTTTTTTTTTTTTTTAAATACGGTGACTTTTTTTATGACAATAGTATTGGATTTATGAATAAATTTTCCTAATATAAGTATAATTAACTTATATAAAAAAATATATAATTTAAGAAGATCGTACTTTCTATAAAATATTTAATTATATTTCTGCTATATATATTCAAACACCTATTCTACTTCTAGTAGAACGTTTATTTATATATTTTTTCGATTAATTCGAACTCTTATTCTTTATAAATTCGAACTCCTATTCTACTTCCAATAGAACTTTTAATCGTATGCCTTATAAATACTTATTATACTTATAATAGAACTTCTAATCATATGTCTTCCCTATAAATTCGAACTCTTCTCCTTTATAAATTCGAACACCTATTCTACTTCTAATATGTTAATTGATATTTTTGTATTTATTAGTGTTTAAAATTCTAAAATTCTAGAAAATTAGAAAAATAGATTGAGACGATCTTAGAGCGCCACCTAAACTCCCGATATCCTCCTTTATATATATATATATATATATATATATATATATATATATATATATATATATATATATATATATATATATATATTGATATTGATATTGATGATGATTCGAACACCTATTCTACATCTAATATGTTAATTGATATTTTTGTATTTATTAGTGTTTAAAATTCTAAAATTCTAGAAAATTAGTAAAATAGATTGAGACGATCTTAGAGCGCCACCTAAACTCCCGCTATCCTCCTTTATATATATATATTGATGATTTTTAATTATATGTTTCCTCCATATATTCAAACACCCATTCTACTTCCAATAAAACTTATAATTATATGTTTTTTCTATAAATTCGAACTCTTATTCTTTATAAATTTGAACTCCGATTCTATTTTCAATAGAACTTTTAATCACATGCCTTATAAATACATATTCTACTTCTAATAGAACTTCTAATTATATGTCTTCCCTATAAATTTAAATTCTTCTTTTCTATTCAAACACCTATTTTACTTCTAATAGATTAAAAAAAATTATATTTATTAGTGTTTATTCGAACTCCTATTCTACTTCTAATAGAACTTTTAATCATATGCCATATAATTAAATACATATTCTACTTCCAATAGATTTTTTTATTTTATGTCTTCCCTATTAATTCGAACTCTTCTCATCTATAAATTCGAACACCTATTCTACTTCACCTATTGTACTTCTAATATGTTAAAAGATATTTTTATATTTATTAGTGTTTAAAATCGAAAAATTCTAAAAATTAAAAAAAATAGATTGAGACGATCTTAGAGCGCCACCTAAACGCCCGCGTATCCTCCTTTATTTATATATATTGATATGCCTACCTCGTTCAAGTAGTAATAAAAATCTGTACCGCGGTACATATAAATTCACAGAATCTGAATTTGAATAAGAATAAGAATATTACATTCCATGTATGTGTATATATAAATTTAACATTACAGTTCTATGTTCATACACCTCGATTCTTATCTTTAGTGTTCATCTCCATCTCCATTGTGACGATGACTACTCGCACTAATGCTGATGCATCTCCCAACAAAAGGAAAACAAAAACTTCTGTTAAATCTGTTGAAAGTGACGTTTGTGCAATTTGCTTGGATGTTTTTGGTGTTAAAGAAAAAAATAGTTCATTGCGGTCACCTGTTTCATGAATGTAAAGTAAAGAAAATCACATCTTAAATATATCATTATAATTTGAGATCGAGAAATAGAAGTTTTAATTAATAAATTAGTATTGATTATTTCTAATGAAATATTTGAATAAAAATAAATAAATTATATGTCTTACATCTAAAATATTACACAAAATAATTTCAAATTATAACCATAAACTCTAATAATCATATCTTACTCAAAGAATTATATATATTCGATTTGTTTGGTTAATTGATAATATTTATTTTTCTATAGTAAATCTTCACTAAGAAAATAACATAAAATTTGTAAAAATGATAACTATATTTTTTTTAATCCAAAATTAGTAATAATATAGCCAAAATTAAAATAATTGCTACACGCAAACAATATTAATTTTATTTATACAATATTTAAAAATTAAAATGATTAAATTAAGTAGTCAAATATAATATATTATACGATTTAACATACTAAGTAAAATTTAATATATGTTAAAAAAAAATTTATACAACATAAATGAAAAATCTATGTAAAGTAAAGAAAATCACATATAAATATATCAATATAATTTGAGATAGATAAATAGAAGTTTTAATTACTAAATTAGTATAGATTATTTCTAATGAAATATTTGAATAAAAATAAATAAATTATATGTCTTACATATAAAATATTACATAAAATAATTTCAAATTATAACCATAAACTCTAACAATCATATCTTACTCAAAGAATGAGATATATTGGATTTGTTTGGTAAATTGATTATGTTTATGTTTATATAATAAATCACTTTACTAATAAAAGAACATAAAATTTGTAAAAATGATATTGAACAAACACATAGAAACTAGATTAGATGAAAGTTTTTCTTTATATTAATTACGTTCGTTATATTGTAAAAATGATTTTGCACAGTAGTGATCCTTTCTCATATCGCTGAGAGACAATCTAATAATTTATAACGGTCGTTAGAAATAAGTGTTTATGAATTTTTAAATATATTCGAAAAATTGATCAAGACCCATGCAAATATTTTGAATGTATTAATATATTAAAAAATTATAGAAACCCATTGTACTGCACATTTAATTATACCAAATTTTTCAAAGAACAAAACTTAAAAAATGGGTAAAAAACTTATGAACTTGGTTGAAAGATTCTCAAAAATGAGATAAATCAAATGAAAAATAAAATTAAGAAAAATTAATAAAGAGGGGCTTAGAATGTTTGAGCGGGAATGTAATGATAATTGTTTGATAATATTGATATTAATGCAATTGGTATAAATTGAAGATTATTTTATACTTAAATTTCAATGAAATTAAACTTTTTTCTAAATTATGATTAAAATAATATGTTTATATTAACTAATTAATTAATGTAGCACGGTAGAACGCTAGTAAATTTAACATTACAGTTCTATGTTCATACACCTCGATTCTTATCTTTAGTGTTCATCTCCATCTCCATTGTGACGATGACTACTCGCACTAATGCTGATGCATCTCCCAACAGAAGGAAAACAAAAACTTCTGTTAAATCTACTGAAAGTGACGTTTGTGCAATTTGCTTGGATGTTTTTGGTGTTAAAGAAAAAAATAGTTCATTCAAGTGCGGTCACCTGTTTCATGACAATTGCATCAGCAAATGGTCCCAGAATACATGTCCTTTGTGTCGCTGCCAACTTTATGAGATTGCGGATGGTATGAATGCTAAACGAACAAGAACGAGGTCGTTGGCATCGATTTACGAATAGGAATAGTTTATTTTGGAGTAACTGTGTTTGTTGAATTTTTTTCCTTATTTAAGAAAAAAATAATGTTCGAGATTGTTATAATGAGAAACTTTTCCTTGCTAAGTTTTGTGATTGTTTATCTTTCTCCTTAACCAGAATCATTATTAAGAAGGTTGTTCAGCTAAAACTAATAATTGTCATGTAGTGTCATTGTGTCAAAGTACTGAAACATTTGTCCATATGTTAGGACATTCCGGTCTTTCATGATTAGTTTGATATGTTTAGGACTTGGTGATTGGTCCAGGTGTAGTGGTGTGTGCTACATGAGAGGCTCATGTAACCTCTTCTGCAAGATTAATATTTATAATTTCTGAATCTCAATTTCTTGGTCCTTCAATTCTTTCTTCATCAACTCTATGCATTTCAGTTTTGTATCAAAAACTAACAGATATGTAGATTCCTGATAGGTAGCTTTTCTACTTTTTTCTACTGTTACTGATACTAGCAGTAAAAATATTTTCATTGGCCTTGAGCATTAGAACACATGCTGTGCATTGTATCTTCTCAACTGATTATAAAGTTCACAATCTTTTTCCATCTCATACTCTTGAAACGATAGAAAGATGATAAAGTCACATACATGTATCTATATATTTTTAAGATTTAAAAACAAAAACTTTACAAATCCTAATCCTCGTAAAGAAAATACTGATACTGAAGCTCATAATGGTATATGATCTGCAGTGTTTGTTTATCAGTAATGGAAGATAGGCCACCAGATGGGGTTCCAAAAGCTGCAGAAGCCTGCATTATCCTATCGTCAAATCATCTCCTATTTCACTGAAGACCTTCTGCACTTTCATCAGCATATCTGCAAATGACATAACAAACACCACTTAATTAATCAGAATTTCAAACAGGAAAAAAACACAATAGTCTTCTGCTGGCACTGACTATGAGCAAAGTAATTCTAACTCAACAAAAACACATCACCTTTTTTTTTTTACGTTCACATCATTTTGCTCTTACATTTGATACATCTTAATGCAGTGAATATAACTTAAAAATACCAATTTTTTCTTCTTCTAAAAGCTAATGTAAAATATGTGGCATCATGCTAAGTAATAACCTTCCAATTCAATTAAATCAGGACAAGGACAATATAATGATGCAGACATACCTTGAAAGGAGGAGTCCCCCAAATACCTCTGCCCAAGAGCAAGATATAAAAACAAATCAATCAGCAAGTATTCACTTGATAATGGGCAAAAATTTGGATGTAGCCAATGAAACATAATCAGTATATACTGATATTAAGTTGCAGGATAAAAAATTTACCGCAATTTGATCTTTCAGATCTGCATCCTCTATGACAGGCGGTTGTGCACTCGCACTAGCAGCTACATATACACAAGGTAATGGATCAGTGTACAGAACCAGTGCAAGCTACATTACTATAATAGTGATGTAGACATGGGTAGCAGTCTACCTTGTTGGACAGCAGGGCTACAGTTCATCAGCAATGATGTGAAACTAGGAGGAAAATTGGGATGAGTAGCCCCAACAGGATTATAATATATGGGTTCTAGTGGGTTTGAGCTCTGGAGAGCTTCATGATTTAAAATTGGTGAAATTCGATGGGACTGAGTACTAGCAGAAGGTACACGCTCCAATCCTTGGTAGGTCTGCACAGGTCAAAGGTATAGATTACTTGGTCTACATCACACTCGATAGCTAGTGTATGAATAACATGTATGCACGAAGCAACATAAGAAACTTCTCTCACCGATATGGAGATTTACTTGAAATTACGCACTCTGATGGAGGTGATCGAGCAGACCCAAAGTTACTGGAGGGCTCTCCAGCATCACTTGAATCGTCAAAGATCTCCTGATAGACGAACATAACATGTTTATATTGAAAGAAAATGAAATGACAAGCAAGTACACGGATATAACATTCAACTTGATATAGGACGGACATATCTACACATGGCACAGCTAACAAAATCAATAGATATACCTTTAATTAGCTTATAAACCGTTCTGTTTCATAAACCGACGAAAAGCGAAGAGCAAATTTCTGGATCTGCAAACAAGTAAAATAAGAAAAAGCAATCACATATTTTAGCAGGATTGTAAATACAATATGCATTGACGATAGGACATCAACTTCCGGCACAATCATTTACAGTGGTGTTGCTAAAACTAGGAATAAAGTATGTGGTACTCAAAGACAGATCTATCTATAGAGTATACACACAAATAAAAATCCTGGAGGTAAAACAAACTACAAATTAAACATAATCTTCAATGCAGTATATTTTATGTGTGGAAAATCTCTTTCTAGAAAAAGTAATAAACTTAAATTGAAAAAAACATACAGCAGGGGAAGAAGAGAGAGAGATATCTAGTTTCGTCTTCAAAGGTAACCTTATATAATATATATTAAAAGATAAAAACAATACTAGGTCAGTCATAATATTGAGCAGCTTGCCTGGCCTGCAGAGTCTTTGTAACTAAAGAATACAACTCTGCTTCCCCTGGCAGGGTAACCAGATAAACACGACACCTGAGGCCACGTAAAATGCAGCTTTGAGATGTAGTGCTCCTCCTGCAAGATATTAATGACATGCAATAAGAAAAAGCAAGAGTGATTCCAGCTGCAAATAGGAAGAGCACACAAAAAGAGCTTCAAAACATCTCGCACAATTTCAATACCCAGTCAGTAAGTATCATATATCCACTCACCAAAAGCACAACATTTCATAATTGGTGGTTCTTGTAAGCAAAGTGAAACAAAACAGTAAAAATAGCTGAAAGGTAAACAGATTAGATATTTGAGAAACAACACACAAGCGTGATGCCAGTAAATACTTCATACATCAAATTATTTTCCACTATTTCTTGATCAGTTTTAAGAAGATTAGTTTCTCTAGCAGGAACACGTGTTTGAACAAAGGACTGTTAATGCAAAAACAGTCATAACATATATCTGAGTTTTACATATGACAAGTTGACTCAAGAAATGAGCTGAAACGGGAAGGGTAAATAAGAAGGAAGATACAAATAAGGAAAACCTTATTTATCTTTCACTAATAAATTGGATGCAAGTCATATCACTCATCATTTCACAGTAAGATAAACTTCAAGTATATTCATATACGAAGCGAGCCTACTGTGGTGGCATAAACTTAGTGCTCATCTATTACTGATTTACTTTAAAAACATTACTGACTATTTGAATTAAGATCAAAATTAAGCACAGAGATCTCAGTTATTGTCAGGTTCACCCAAATCACAATCAACCTTAGCCTGAATATGTAATCAAGAAAAAAAATGAGAAAAATAAAGAAAATTAGATACAGTAGTTCGGCAGAGATTATAGTTCAGAGAAGAAACAAGGGAAAAAGAGAACAAAAACAAGAGAAAAACGAATCACATAGTTATAGAAACTGTGGTTTAGAGCATGAAGAAGAAAAAACCCTGTATCAAGAGCTCAAACTCGTACACAAAAATATTATTATGGAATTCTAATTTTTAACATGACAGTAACTGATACATAATGCTATAGAGAAATAAAAAACTTATTAGAATGTAACCGAGCTTAGCCTAAGCACAGTTTTTAACACCAGATCCTAAGTGAGAAAGTCTATAGAAGGGCAAAGCATGTAGTTAAGCAAAAACAATGATACAGAACAACTTGAATTTTATGGAACTCTAACATTCTAGCATATCAGTAATTCTATGATGGATACGTAAAATAGAGAAATCAAAAACTTGCTAGTCATAATCACACTTGGTGTCAACACAGTTATCAACATTGATCATATAGATAAGCACTTGACAAGGAATAAACTCCGAGATGACTGAAATTGTAAACAGTTATTGATATATACTAATAAGACAGTGCAGAGAAAACAAAACTTACTAGAACTTGTTTAAATAATCAATCTCAGTATTAACACATTGTTTAAAAGGCAATCACTAAAAACGAGAAACAAAAGAGAAATTCGATCACATAGTTAGGCAAATTATTGTTCATAGCACAAACAAGTAAGAAACTCGTTTACCTGAACCAAATCTAATACAGAGTAAATCAAATTTCACGAAACACTAACACAACAGTAATTGACACATAATACAAGAGAAATAAAAAAACTTACTCCTACTAGACATAATCGAGCTTAGTGTTAAGACAGTAATCAACACACGATCACAGAAAAACGAGAAAAATATAGGAAAAAAATACGTAATTAGAAACTTATAAATAATGAGAAAAACAAAACTAGATAACATAAACGGAAACTAAAAATAGATTAATCGAATTTCACGAAACACTAACATAACAGTAATTGATACTATTAGAACAGAAATCAAATACTTGATCGACTTTATCGAGCTTAGCCTTTACACCGTAATCAACAAACTACACAAAAAAATATCGAAAAACAAATCTCCGTAACGTACACTAAAACAGAGGAAACCGAATTTCAAGAAACCCTAGCATAACAACATTCCATTAAAATAAAAAAATGTGTGTGGAGAGAAATGAGAAATTTACGAGAACTTTGCGACCGAGAGAGATGAGGAGAACGAAGCTACGACGATCGAAGGAAGCAGCGAAAACACGAAGCGAGACGAGAATATCGGAAGAAGAGGAGATCCAGGTGGCACGAGAGGATTTAAGAGGAGTGAGAGAGGGATGAGTTGATGAATTTGAAGGAGGAATGTGAGGATTGAAGAAGCGAGAGTATTCTACTTCGTATTGATCTCTTATGGTGTTTAAGCTGGTTTTGGTTTTGTTTATTATTGCTAGCTCATTTGATGTTGAACAGTTTCCCGCCATTCTGTGTTTTGGTTTGATTTTGGGGGTTGGGGAGGAAAGTAAACTGTGGGTGGTGTTTAAAATGAATGGGAATGGATCGGATCGGGCCCAGAAGCCCGGTTGGGCTCACGGCATTTCTTTGAAATTTGAACTGATTTGTTTGTATTTATTCAATAATAATAATAATAATAATAATAATAATAGTAATAATAATATTTCTGACTGTACTATGTATTACAAACTATTATAACTATATAAAACGTAATAAGAAGGTAATCATTTTTTCTTTTTCTTTTTATGAAGAATAAGCTGTCTCTTTTTTTATTTTCTTTTAAAATTTTGTTTTTTTTCTAAAAGAAGTACTTGTTTTTAGTTAAATTCCTATACTGGTACAAACAAATACTTATAGACTATTGTTGACGGAGAAATTTGGTAACAACAAAGTTTGAGGTCTATCGCCGGAATCAAGATCTACGACGGTGATTCTTCGCTGGATAAGTCGCCAGAGTGTGGTGGCTGTGATGAATTGGGGGCTGAGATTGAGAGGGTTCTTGGTGGTGGCTCGTAGCTCTTCGCTTCCATCCCCCTCAATTTGCCTACGTACCTCTATATTTATAGAGGATCAAGCCACGTAGTTCTTGGAGAGCAAGAAACCCAATTGGGCTTGGATTGTCGGTCAAGCTTCCGGAATGTTCTACTATGAGGCCTAACCGCAAAGGCCCAAGGCTCACCCAAGATCTCAAGACTTCACGGATAAGGAAACTTCCCCCGTCGAAGACTAGTCCTTTCCGCTACCAGCTATTTCTTGATTTCAAGGACGCAGGTATAGCCATGGTTTACCCCAAATGCAGAACGCATCTTGTCCCCCAAATGAGAAGCATCCACCAGATAGCAGGACAAGTGATCCAGAGCTTTTGGGTGCAAAGTGCAGGATTACTCCGAAGTTCCCCAATGAGAGTGCGTCCATTGAATACAGGAACAGAGCTCCCAAAGCATACACCAGAAAGTCCCCATCTTTCCACCTTAGGGCGCGCACTTAGTGTTTAAGAAGGGTCCTTATATCCAGGCATACCCCTGGAGGCCTTCTGCGACGGACATCCCCCTCCTGAGATACGATAGGAGGGAATTCTTCAACAACTCTTTGAAAACCAGCTTTAGTAGAAATCTTCAACATAATTTTATCACTAAGGGCACGCCCTCCTTGTAGGGAAGGAGGGGGCGCGGCCTAATTTCTTGTAAAACTAACAAAAATCCTTTTTGACTGCTTTTATGTCTCTCAGGACGCACCCTCCACGTACGGGAGGTGAGGGTGCATCCTCCTTCTGCAAATCTTTATCAAAACCCTAATTTATCTTGAAAAACCCCAAATTGAATCCGTATCTGACCCGAATCCGTATCTGACCTGAATCCATTTTAGAATACCCGAACCGAATTTTGGGCATAACAAGGTATATCTTGCCTCTCAAGCATATCTCTCCAAAGCATTGTTGCTATCACCCCCAAGTGATGTCCTCCAAAGATAGTGTGTATACTTCCTTCCTCGACAAATTTCTTCTCCTCAATTTTATCCTCATCACGGAGGGCGCGCCCTCCGTTCTTCTTCTGAGGATTCTCCTTATGCTTCTTGACTTCTCTGACAATCCAATCGGTCAAGTATCCTTCCTTGATCAGATCTTCAATTTCATCCTTCAGCTGACCACATTCATGAGTATTTTGACTTGTCGACTTATAGTACTCACAGTGCTTCTTCTTATCCTTGTTTTTCCAGGCAGACAAAGGAGCCGGCTTCTTAAAATGCCCTTTATTCTTGTTCACCTCAAAGATGTGTTCAATCGAAGCCGCCAGGAGTGTAATTATTTGTCCTTTGATCATAAGAACACGTTATCCGGAGGTCCCCATTTTCTTCCAACACCAGTTGCATTCACTTTGTTAGCGCCGGTTCCGGTACGATATACAGGACTTGTAGATCCATCCTTTTTCTCATGAATCTTCCCCTTGGCGTTTCCCTGAATTTCTGTCTTCCGATTGTCTACCATGGATTGCTCCACTACCTTAAAGATTCAACCTGAAAAAACATCAACCAACGTAGTTGGATCACTTCCTTGAATAGGCTTCCAGAAATCCGTCCCTACTTGTAATCCAACTACTAAGAAACTCTTAAGTGTCTCATCGGTTGCTCCTCTAACCAAAGTGGATTCTGTATTGAATCTTTTGAAGTAAGATTGAAGACTTTCTTCTTCTTTCTGCTTGATGTTTGCCAGAGTTGTAACGGGAGGATCATACTTCACTGCTGCTTGGAACTTTGTTAAGAACAAAGTCCTCATCGTCTCCCAATAGGTAATCATTCCAGATCCAAGCTTTTTGAAATCATTGCTAAGCACTCTCCCTGAAAGTTGTTTCCAGCAGACGACATCTGTCCAAGTAAGTTACTTGGTAAGCATCCATCTCAATGTCAAAACATCCCAAGAATTCCACAAGATCAATTAAGAAAGCCTTAAAACTCCAATTTCCGACAGTGCTCAAGGCCTTGAGATTCAGAGTAAAGGCCTTGAGTTTCGCTACTATTCATGTAAAGGCCTTAAGAGTTTCAATGTAAAGGCCTTGAGTTTGCCTCTGTTCAGCTAAAGGCCTTGAGTTGTTGAGTAAAGGCCTTGACTTCTTCACTGAAAATTATTGAACATCTTCTTGTCTCTAACCAAAATATTCCTTTTTTGTTGCATCTCTTCCAACGATCATTCCTATCGTCTAATTCTTGAATATATTTAGCATGTATCAGCCTTATATCCAGTAGGGAGTTGTGCTTCTCTAACTTCCTCCGAAAATAGAGAAGGAGTTTGTGCTGTAGCAGATATCCTTCCTCCATCCAAGTGAGAAAGAGGCCTCTTCAAGTTATCGACATTAAAAATCCCCACACCTGGAATATTTTAAACATTCGGTGGCACAGTTGTTTGAGTACCCCCTAAGGGTAGAGGTTGAGCTGTCGTCTAAGCATTTCCTCGAACTCCGTTGTGAAGTTGTGTGAGAATTACCTCTTGAGTCTGAGTTTGTTCCTTTTGACCTTGAGCTTGTGGATTTCCTTCAATTTGTGGATTCCCCTGAGGTCGTGGATTCCCTTAAGGTCATGGATTCTCCTGAGAACCACCTTGATGCTTTCCTTTAGAGGGAGGGTGTGCCCTCGACCTCACTTTACTATAAGTACTTGAAGGAATTTGAGTGATACGAGGAGATCTATCTCATGAGGGCGCTCCCTCTTTGTTCTGAAGTCGCCTCTCTCCTTGATACTTCTCCATCCTCCAATCTCCATGGTCTCGACTACTTCTTCTTCCAGCATCACCTTGAGGAGGGGCTTGTTAATATCCAAGGGGCCTCGACCTGTGATCAGGGGGCGCGCGCTGTGGATCATCACTCTAAGGAAGGGATCACTCATGTCCAAGGGGCCTCGACCTGATGATTAGGGGGCGCGTGCTATGGATCACGGAGCCTTAATTCTAAGTATTTTTATTTCTTCTAATGCTCTAGGAGTACCATCCTTAGATCGTCGTCACTAAGCGTTCCTTCAAGCTTGCAAAGTCTTTCTTCTCCTTAGCAAGCCTCTCTTCATCATGTTGAGTCTCACTGGGGGCGCGCTCTGAGCGATGTGGGTGAGGGGGTGCCCTTTCCTGAACAGCTGGCATTGTACGATCACAATTATCTTCACTTGGATGTTCCACAACAAGAAAAACATTTATCAACGACCGTATATGGTCGCTAATGGCCATAAGCAACCGACTCCGGTCGCTGATAGCGGTCGCATAAGAACTGGTCGCTAAAAGGTCCTTCTGCGACCACTTTCGGTGACCGGATTTTAGAGACCGTTATCAGCGACCGGAGTCGGTAGCTACTACACAGCGACCCCTATCAGCGACCGATGCGGTAGCTAATAATTAGCGATAACTATCAGCGACCGAACGCGGTCGCTACAACTTTATGGGTCTGTTTTAGCTTCAACTGACGCATAAAGTATTATTTTATTCGTCTGTTTATCGGCTACTGCATTCGGTCGCTAATAGCGGTCGCTGATATTAAATTATTTTTTAAAAAAACAGCAGTTTCTGCTGCTGCACAGTCCATGAAGAACACCACCAGAAAATTTCCAGATTCCGGTCGGAATCCAAAATTTTGTGAATCCAAAAAACAATAGAAAATTCCGAAAAAAATATATACACTCCACAACATATCGAACCATGTATAAACCAAACCAAAATTTCGAACAAATATATTAAGGGACGATTCCGGCAAACAGTAGTTATTTGGAACAAAATAAATTTTTACAATAAAAAAAAATTTAATACATAAGCATCTACAACCTAAGATCTATAAATTGGCTAAAACAAAATTTTGAAATACATATTAAACTCAGATTCCGGTCACCTCAAGAAATATCCGGCGAACAAAAACATTCTCAGAAAAATTTGAAAATAATCTACATGCAGTAACGGAAGCCGACTTTTAACCTCGTGTGCTCGGGATCACCAAAATCAACCTCTAAATCAAGAACCAAATTAAAATAAAAAAACAGGCCAAAAAAAATTAGTCCGAAACTTGAAGATATATATATCACTGGAAAGCTCTTGATTTGTAGAACACATACATATAAAAATCACTGATTTTCGAAAAGTAGATTGAGAGATGTGATTATTTGAAGATTAAATGTATGTATATGTGTGTGTATAGTGAGCTGAGAGAGAGAGAGAGAGAGAGAGAGAGAGAGAGAATTCTGGGGGGAGGGGAGCTGTTGATAGATTAAGTAAAAAGGTTAGATAAAATAATGGGGTGGGTAGGTTAGTGTGTGTTTTTTGACTTTTAGTGTATTGTTTTTTTTTATGTTGTTAATTGTGGACCGTTGGATGTTGCTTCTTTAATTTTAATCAAAAGCTATAAATTGCTAAGAGTTGGCAATCCTTGTGCTAAGTTTTCAACCAATAGCATCTTGCCACATGTCATTAATATATTGTTTTTTTTCATTTCACGAATAAAAAAGAAACAACTTAATATATTAAATAAATACCAATAAAATCGAAAATGCTCCAAAAATTATGAAATTTTGTCCAACACCTTGAAAAATATTAAGAAAAAAATTCCCTCAAAATATGGTCAAATTTCGTTGAAGTTTGGTCAATCGTTTGATTTTTCAACTTACGAGCTATTCGGCTCTAAATTTGACTCCGGAAAAAGTATATTAAAAAATTACGAAAATTTAATAATGCCTAGAAAATATAAATTAAATAACCAATTCCAAGTTTCATGTTTTTCTAGCATAGGGAAGTATTTATTTGAAATTGTCGAAGTTAAATAAGGATAAATGTCCAAATAAATACGATACACCTTAGATCAAAACCATACGGATGTCCCAGATTATTGTTTCTATTTTTTAAAAAATATTTATCGACGATCCAACCGTACGGATGTCAATATATATCTAAAATAATGATATTCCCAAATCCTTAAAAAATAAAAAATTAATTTGGTTGGAGATCTTAGTAGAACACTACTATATTGTCTAGAACTCGTAACTATTGCTTTGTCCCAGATTATTGTTTCTATTTTTTAAAAAACATTTATCGACGATCCAACTGTATGGATGTCAATATATATCTAAAATAATGATATTCCCAAATTTTCAAAAAATAAAAAATTAATTTGGTTGGAGATCTTAGTAGAACACTACTATATTGTCTAGAACTCGTAACTAGTGTTTTGTCCCATATTATTGTTTTTATTTTTTAAAAAACATTAATCGACGATCCAACCGTACGGATGTTAAAATATATCTAATTAAATGACATTCCAAAATTTTCAAAAAATAAAAAATTAATTTGATTGGATATCTTACTAGAACACAACTATATTGTTTAGAACTCGTAACTAGTGCTTTATCCTAGATTATTGTTTCTATTTTTTAAAAAAACATTTATCGATGATCCAACCGTACAGATGTCAATATATATCTAAAATAATGATATTCCCAAATTTTCAAAAAATAAAAAATTAATTTGGTTGGAGATCTTAGTAGATCACTATTATCTTGACTAGTACTCGTAACTAGTGCTTCGTTCCGGATTATTGTTTCTATTTTTTTAAAAATATTTATCGACGATCCAACCGTACGGATGTCAAGATATATCTAATTAAATAATATTCCCTAATTTCCAAAAAAAAAAATTAGTTTGAAATTTTTTTAATTTGGGCGGTCGCTGATAATAGTCTTCGGTCGCAGATAATAGTGGTCGCTGCTAATTGCAGTCGCTGATAAATGTATTAGCGACGGAACTCGCGGGCTCTGATAAATTTTGTCGCTGAAGAATAAACCGCCAATTTTTCATTCCTAAATTTTGGGCGGGATTTATAATTGCGACCGATTAGCGACTACCTGCGGTCGCTGTTGTATATTAGCGACGGGATTTTTGTCGATCGCTAATAGCGGTCGCTGATACCTGTATTGGCGACGGAATAATGCGGTCGCTGGTCTTCGGTCGCAGATAATAGTGGTCGCTAATTATAGTGGTCGCTACTAATTGCGATCGCTGATAAATGTATTAGCGACGGAACTCGCGGTCACTGATAAATTTGGTCGCTGAAAAATGAACCGCCAATTTTTCTTTCCTAATTTAGGCGGGATTTATAATTGCGACCGATTAGCGACCACCTGCGGTCGCTATAGTATACTAGCGACGGGATTTTTTGTCGGTCGCTAATACCGGTCGCGGATACCTGTATTGGCGACGGAATAATGCGGTCGCTGATAAATTTAGTCGCTGATAGGCCTTTTTCTTGTAGTGGTATCAAGCAACCAAAAAACACTATTTGTATGACGCATAATCATCTAGTAATCGTTTATAGACCACAAATGAATATCCACTCACTCTCAAAAATTGGGTGTGTTAAGGATTTGAGACACCATGACTAGACTATATGGCTTTTATAATAAATAAAAATATGGATCCCCACTTTTTCGTGTATAAACTCGGCAGCTAAGGTCTTTCCCAACTAAGGTGAGGGTAATATTCTCTTAGTGATAGATATAAATATGATCATTAAATTTTAAAAATCTTAGAATATTTAGTAAAAAAAGAGCGAAAGTATATGGTGTCACATAAATTTGTGTAGTATCTTGAATTAATCCTTTACTTGTTATATTGTCCATTACGCTGAAATAAGAGTTTGTCTGATAAGCTTCATCGCGCAAATGGAGGCGTATCCAAACTTGTGATATTGCGGGTGAGTACAAATCATCTTGTCATCTTTATGTTGCTCCTAAATGTCCTTATTTGATTGATATATCTACCTCTACCTTTACACCCTACTCCAACAGTAGATGTCACTCTATCCTCTAGAATTGCCTTTCTTCTAGTGAGGTTATGAAAAGAACAAATGACTACTTACAAAAGATTTTAAGCTAAAATTCATGTATAGACTGCCATTCTCTTCTTCTCATTCATTGTTCTTTATGATTTATTCTAGTAAAAGATATTTTATTTGGATTGATAGAGCTTCTTTACATTAGCTATGTTTAAGTCAAGTTATTATTTTTTAAGATACCTACAAAATTATGTTCAAGGATAAGCACACCTTTTATTAAAGTAAATTAAAAAAAAAACTGCACTTAGGTGAACAATTGTGAGGTCTAGATTAGAACATCCAACATCTTCAAATAAATAAATTTGAATTCTATGATTTATATTTATTCTAATCAACACTGTATGTTCAAATACTCTAAGTGTGGTTTATTTTAATTTATTTTAATAAAAAAAGTGCATATCCCTGAAAATATCTTTGTAGGTACCTTAAAAAATAATACCTTGACCTAAACATAGCCAATCTAAATAAATTCTTTCTAACTAAATAAAAAATCTTCAGTGAGAATAAATTATAAAGAACAATGAGGCAGAACAAAAGAGAATGATAATCTACACATGATAATCAATAAGTGGGCAATGATCCGGTTATATCCGCTTTAGAGTTGGAATGATACTGGAAAATGGTAACAAAAATAATAATAATAAAAACAGATTCAAAACGTAGAATTGTATCCTTACAAAACTTTTCTTGAATCATAGAGAAACTTATATATTGGGAAAGCATCCAATGCCTTGATGTTGTTTATCAAGATTAAGGTATAAGAATTTAAATTTCTTTGCTTCTGCATCTCCAAGTTAAAGTATTTGCGTTTTTGTGCATAAACAATGGTTAAATTTAACACATGAGAACTTGTATGACAATTATCATGTTTATATGTTGTTGGTAACTGTCAACATAGAAAACTAGGTCAATCCACATGTTTATATGTATGTTTGTGTATATGCATGTATTTGTCAACATAGAATTTCATGGTGACATTTGTTTGATTTTGTTTTTGTACATAGAATTTCATGGTGACATTTGTTTGATTTTGTTTTTTTGTTCTCAGAACACATACAATAAAAACCCATTTAGAAATGGAGGAAGTAGGTCAAGAGGTATTTCATATCAGGATTAAGAACGTAAGAGAATATTCTACCATTGTTATGTAATTTCGTTTTTTTTTGTTGGTGAAAGTTACCAAATATTTTATAGTAGAAAAGAGATACAAGGACTATATATTGAAATAAATTCTAAATTACATTTGTTTATGTTTAAATGTTAGTTGAGACCGAATACATATGAAACATGTACCATGTTTTTTTATCACTAAGAATTGTAGGAATAAAAGTGTATAATAAAATGTTGGAGTTGTTCTCAATAATCCACACAACTTTATTTCTCACACCTAAAGAGATATAAAAACTCACACTTATTTCACTCCAATGATTTGATAATTGTTTGAATAATTACAAAGCTTGGAAGATTATCCTATTTATAGGACTATATGGAACCTCCTAGAACACATCTAGTACATGCACTTCATTTAATATGTAACTCCTTAAGTACATGAACCATCTAGAAATGCTACAGGTCTTGAACTCAAAAGTCTATTCCAAGTATATTCATGAACATTCTAGATAATAATAATAATAATAATAATAATAATAATAATAATAATAATAATAATAATAATAATAATAATAATAATAATAATAATAATAATAATAATAATAATAATAAACCAAAGTTTAGATTATAATATTTTAACATCCCCCCTTAAGCTAAACTTTGCACATGCCAAGTTTCTTCTTCAACTTCTTGAAAATGTCGGGCCTCAAAGGTTTCGTAAAAATATCACCAATTTGGTCTTGTGTCTTACAATGTTCGACCACGACTTCTCCTTTCTTCACCAAGCCTCGAATAAAATGATATTTGATTCTAATATGCTTGCTCTTCCCATGAAATACTGGATTTTCCGTGAGTGCTATATCGGATTTGTTATCACAATATATAATTGGACTTTCTTTTGTGGCATGATTGAGGTCCTCTAACACCCATGTGATCCATAAAGCTTGGCAACTAGCTAATGATAGAGAAATATATTCCGCCTCCGCCGTTGATAGAGCCACAACTTGTTGTTTCTTTGACATCCATGTGATGGTACTAGAGCCAACGAAGAAAACATTTCCCGAAGTGCTTTTACTATCATAAATACTTCCGGCCCAATCACTATCGCAATATCCAAGTACCTTGGTATCATTTCCCTTTTGATAATAAATTCCATCTCCAAGTGTTCCACGAACATACCTCAAGATTCTTTTTCCGGCCTCCCAATGTGTCTTCTTTGGTTGCTCCATGAATCTACTAATCAAACTAACACCATATGTTATATCTGGTCGAGTGGCTGTCAAGTACATCAAACTTCCAACAAGACTTCTATATAATATGGGATCAACAAGCTTAGAATCATCATCCATGCTCGATTTCAAGCCAACTTCAACGGGGGTACTACTTGGTTTCGCATCTTCCATTATAAACTTTTTCATCAAATCTCTTGCATACTTTTCTTGAGAGATAAAGCTTCCATTCTCATCTTGCTTTACCTCAATACCAAGAAAGTAGTGAAGTAATCCCAAATCGGTCATCTCAAATTCTTGCTTCATATTATTCTTGAATTCTTCAATATATCATTATTATTTCCTGTAAAAATCAAATCATCCACATACAAGCCAATGATGAGAATTTTACCGTTTTCCTCCTTGATGTAAAGTGTATGCTCAAATGGACACCTCTTGAATGCAATCTTCACAAAATAATCATCTATGCGACTATACCATGCACGAGGGGCTTGTTTTAGGCCATATAAAGCCTTCTTCAATCGATAGACTTTATTTTCTTCACTCTTCTTCACATAGCCCGGTGGTTGATCAATATACACCTCTTCTTGTAATTCTCCATTTAGAAAAGCGGATTTGACGTCCATTTGGTGAACTTTCCACTTATTTTGAGCGGCCAAAGAAAGTATCATACGGATGGTTTCAAGGCGTGCCACGGGAGCAAATACTTCTTTATAATCAACTCCATATTTTTGCTTGTAGCCTTTTACAACCAATCGCGCCTTGTACTTTTCAACTTCACCTTGTGCATTCAACTTTGTCTTGTAAACCCACTTGACTCCAATGGGCTTCTTTTCCTTAGGAGCTACGACTAACTCCCATGTTTGATTTCTTTCAATTGCTTCAATTTCCTGATCCATAGCTTGCCTCCATTTATTTTCTTTAGCGGCATCTTCAAAAGCAACTGGATCCGCATTTGCATATAAGGCAAAATCAACAAATTCATCTTCTAAAATTCTTCTTGTTGCTCCATAAAGATCCGCCATTGATCTTGTCTTTGTAGGTGGTGATTCGGAACTTGAAGGTGATGATGAGCTTGGAGGAGAATGGGATGGTGGAGTAGGTGGAGTGGAGCTTTCTTCTTCAATTGGATCAAATGCATCATTATCAAGAAAGATACTTGAACTTTCTTTCTCATTCTTCCATTCCCATGAAGCCTCCTCATTGAAAATTACATCACGACTAATTATGACCTTCTTTGTAATGGGATTGTATAATTTGTATGCTTTGGAAGCTTCACTATAACCGACAAAGATGCATTTTTCGGATTTATCATCAAGTTTGCCTCTCTTTTCATCAGGCACATGAGAATAACAAATGCTTCCAAAAATTCTAAAGTGAGAGACACATGGATTCTTATGACTCCAAGCTTCTTGTGGAGTCTTCCCTTGTACACTTTTAGTAGGTGCACGATTGAGAACATAGCATGCACATGCCACCGCTTCGGCCCAAAACATCTTAGGCAATCTTTTTGTTTTCAACATACTTCGAACAAGCTCCATGATTATTCGGTTCTTCCTCTCGGCCACCCCATTTTGTTGAGGGGTTGAGCGAACCGTTAGTTGATGATGAATGCCATGCTTCTTCAAAAAACTTCCAAATTCTTGGGACATATATTCACCACCACGATCGGATCGTAATATCTTTAAAGAATGACCACTTTCTTTCTCCACATATGCTATAAAATCTTTAAATTTTTCAAATACTTGAGATTTTTCTTTGAGAAAATAAATCCACATCTTGCGACTATAATCATCAATAAAAGTGAGGAAATAGCGACTACCTCCAATAGAATTTGTGCGCATAGGTCCACACAAATCCGAATGTACCAATTCCAATGGTTTTTAGCTCGCCATGCCTTCTCTTTTGGAAATGGATCTCGATGATGCTTACCAAAAATACAATCTTCACATATTTGATCTTGCCTTTGAATATTTGGAATGCCTCGCACCATATGGCCTTTACAAATCTTTGATAGAGTGCTAAAACTCAAGTGATTATATCGAAGATGCCAAAGCCAAGACTTGTCATTCAAAATATTAGCAAAACATGGAAGAGACCCACTTTGAATTTTCAATGGAAACATTTTAGTTGATGTCATCTTGACTCTTGCAACAAGAACACCATTTTTATCTTTGATCACACAAAAATCATCTTTAAAATTCACATGATGTCCCTTTCTTGTAAGTTGCCCAACACTTAAAAGATTATGTTTAATATCGGGTACATAATAGACATTAGAGATATAGTTTGTACCTTTCTTTGTTCGGATTGGAATATCCCCACAACCTTTGACAATGAGCCTTTTGTTATCACCCGTCTTGACTTCTCGTTGGACACTTTCATCAAAATTCACAAAGCAATTTTTATTTCCGGTCATGTGGTTACTACAACCACTATCGATATACCAAACATCTTCAAGAGATTCTTCTTGAACATTACTAACAAGAAGCATACTTTCATCTTTCTCCTCAACATTCTCATGTAGAAAATTTGATTCATCTTTTTCATCATTAATCCTTTTGTAACAATCTTTTTTCATATGCCCATTTTTATGACAATAATGGCATTGAAAATTAAAATAATTACCTCTTCCTCTTCCATTGTAACCTCCACGAGCTCTTCCTCTTCCTCTTTGATATGAGCTTGAATTTTCACTTGGCACCTTTCCTCTTCCTTGTCCTCGACCACGAAATGATCCTCTTCCACCTCTTCCTCTAAAACAACCACGATTAGTTTCTTGAACTTGAAAAGCTTGCTCCGAAGGAGAGTCAAATTGTTTGATGCGTAGCTCGTGAGATTGTAGTGAGCCCAACAATTCTTCAAGAGAGAAAGTATTCAAATCTTTTGATTCTTCAATCACAACAACGTGCTCAAATTTTCGAGTCATGCTACGAAGAATTTTTTCCAAGGCTCTTTTATCCGAAATTTCTTCTCCATTGACACGTAGTTGATTAACAATCGAAATTGTTCGATTATAATATTCCTCCACCATTTCACTTTCCTTCATTTTTAATGAATCAAATTCACCTATTAGGGCTTGAAGCCTCACCATTTTCACTTTTTCTTCACCTTTGTATGCCTTGTTGAGGATGTCCCATGCCTCCTTTGATGTTGACGCCATTGAAATCCTCTCAAAAATTATTTCATCCACCACTTGATAAATAAAGTAGAGAGCCTTCCTGTCTTTCTTTCGATTCTCCTTCAAAGTATTTAATTGTTGTGTTGAGAGATTTGTTTGATTCTCCGGTTCTTCATATCCATTCTCCATAATATCCCAAAGATCTTTAGAGCCATATAACACCTTCATTTGGATGCTCCATTGGTTGTAATTCTTTCCCGTCAAACGAGGAAGTTGAGGTTGCAACATGTTGTTGGAAGCCATCTCTTAACCTTGCTCTTGATACCACTTTGTAGGAATAAAAGTGTATAATAAAATGTTGGAGATTAAAGAGAAGAAACTTGTTCTCAATAATCCACACAACTTTCTTTCTCAAACCTAAAGAGATATAAAAACTCACACTTATTTAACTCAAATGATTTGATAATTGTTTGAATAATTACAAAGCATGGAAGATTGTCCTATTTATAGGACTATATGGAACCTCCTAGAACACATCTAGTACATGCACTTCATTTAATATGTAACTCCTTAAGTACATGAACCATCTAGAAATGCTAAAGGTCTTGAACTCAAAAGTCTATTCCAAGTACATTCATGAACATTCTAGATAATAATAATAATAATAATAATAATAATAATAATAATAATAATAATAATAATAATAATAATAATAATAATAATAATAATAATAATAAACAACCAAAGTTTAGATTATAATATTTTAACAAGAATATATATATTTTCTTTGACTTCCAACCGCATCTATGATTTTTTTTTCTTTTATTTTTGGTGATGCATTTTTATCATGTATTCATTTTTCGTTTTTATCTCACTTAGTACATAATTTTTCTTCATAGGCATTCATAAAACAGCATGACCTTTTATTTTGTTGCCGTCTGTTAAACAATGAAGAAAATGCTCCAAGTCCTTTCTACTATCGACTCATTCTTCTCCGGCCTAGAGGATAAAATCCTTCTTCATTTATCTCTAATCATTACTATGAATATAGAGTGTGAATAAATATGCATATATTTGTGTTTTATATTGTGTTAAGGTATATTAAGTGGTTTTAAGATGCGTATTATGTGTGTATAAAAATATTTTTTTTACCTCCCTCTCGTCCACACTCCTTCCATCTTTGTATACGTATACATTACCTTTGGGATGATCAAAAGTTGAATTGTACTTCAATTTTTTGTGTTTGAGGGAGTACAGTTATTTTGTTTTTTAATCAGCCCCTTTTTGGTATATTTAAATCTTTCAATTTTAGTTAGAAAATATTTATCTTTGAATCCAAATGAAATAACTAAGACTTGATATGGTCAAATTTTAATTGTTTCTCTATGCTTGTTTCTTGTTAAATCTCAAAGCTTGTAAAATCGGAGAGAGATGTGTAAGACTTTGAAGTATTTTTTAAATTGTCCATCACCATCCGTCAAGAACTTAGGGGGATTTCATCAGGGCAAAAAACACTTCTCTAGAAAATACGTGAAAAAAGAAATTTTGAAAGGCCCACAAGATCTGTGGTAGGAAGGAATAGGAATAGGAATATGAAGGAATAGGAATATGAATGTGAAACTATTTTCTCTAGGTGAAGACTATACCACAAAACTATCTTTAAAATCATTTATATAATTTTTACATGCTCACATGAGTTTGCATTTATCATAATATTTTACAAAAATTTTGCTTCAATTTTCATCTAGTTTGAATTTCATGAATCATGAAATTGATTTATGAGAGTCTTTTTTAGGATATATCTTTCTATTTCTGATTGAAAATTTCATATTAATATGAAAAAAAACTTGAAAATAATATACATATTTACAGATAATGTAGTAGTATTATTCCTTTATGTTTTCTCATTCCATATATTGTATATGTACACGGCACACCAAATGTGGTGATGCTGTAATTTAGAACTTCAAAATTATATGACAAATTAACTGTGCATCTTTCTTCTTCTAAAATTGTCATTTGGTCACCATTGTGTTTTGACTTTTAATAATTAGCTATGCATTTTATATATTATTACACGTACGTTAATATATCTAGGTTTTTTTGTATGACGTACATATAGTAAAACTTTCCTTTGTAACATTATTATTAATTGAAATTTATCTGAATTTTTAGACAATGTAATTAAATTATGTATTTTTAAAAATAAATAATGTACAGAATGACAAGAAATTGTGGCCATTTAAAGTTATTGCTAGTCATAGTGAGAAGCCAATGATTGTGGTCAACTTGGAAGGAGTTTAGAAACAATTTTCTGCTGAAGAGATCTCATCAATGGCCCTTTTAAAGATGAAGGTTACTGCCAAGGCATACATCAGATCATTGGTAAAAAAATGTTTTCCTTATCATTGGTAAAAAATGTTGTCCTTGCTATCCCTGCATATTTTAATGCGCCAGGCAACAAGGATGTTGGTACATTGATCTTAATGTAATTAGTATAATCAACTAGGCAACAAGGATGTTGGTACATTGATCTTAATGTAATTAGTATAATCAACGAGCCATTGCTTATGACCTTAGCAAGGACTATGCCACTACGCACTCACACAGGGAAGGGACTAGTTTTTTCATTGGGCCCCAGTGCCTTATTGCCTTCCTAGGGTTATCATAATATTTGTAGTGCTTTTTATAATTTTTATAAAAATTGTATTTTAATTTATATGTTGTTGAAAAATATATCTTTTGGTTCCAATAAAATAAACTTTTTCCCCTTATAAAATAAAAATTTTGGCCCATAAAACTTTCACTTTTTGAAGGGATACTAAGGTGAACTTTTTCTTCAATGAATATTATCAAAACAAAGTTTCTTAAAAAGATATGCTTATCTATATGGAAAGAGAACTACCCAAAAATTTTATTACATTACAGATTCAAATGGGTTTGGTGATTTGAAGAACTGTACAACTCTACTATAAACTTTTTACTAGTATATTCATGTATTTTATATATTGAATATTTTAGTGTGGTGATGAAAATTCTTTTTTACCCTTTTATGAATGTTTGATGGGTTCCTCAACTATAATTAAATTCACCTGAATTTCTTCCTTCTCTAATGATAACAAATATAGACTCATATTTCACAATATGGTATTTATATTTGATATTTTTATAGATTTTATGTTAGTTATCTATTTTTAACCACTAACATCCCTTGAAGAAGGCTTTACATCTAGGTGACCAAATAACTACAGGTAGAGAAAAATTAAATTTAACTAACTCGCCCTTAAAAATGTCAAAATTTGATAATAAGGAACCAATCAAATGTATATCCACAGCCAGTCAAGTTGGTACTACATGCATATCATTATTTAATTAAAAATCTCCTATATATAGATTTCATAATATTCAAAAATTTCTTTAGAAGAACTTAGAAACCTTTTTCTAGAACAACTTTAATTTCGTTGAACATCATTTACTAAATAAAAATTCAAATTTTATTGCAATAATGGGGAATTTTGTTGACGGTATAACTAGGTGATAAGTAAAATCAGACATATTTTAAACATCTTCAAATCCATAAATTTGAGTTCTATGATTTTATCTTTATTCTAATCAACACAGTATGTTCAAATGCTGTAAGTGTCGTTTGTTTTAATTTATTTCAATAAAAAAATACTAATCCCTGAAAATATCTTTGTAGGTACCTTAAAAATAATACCTTGACCTAGACATACTACAACACAAGGACTTTTACAACCGAATATTTACACTAGATCCTTCGTAAAGGCCTCATTTACGACTTAAAATTTCTGTCATTTTTGGTCATTTTTGGTCCAGTTGAAAGTTCGAAAATACGGACACAAGTTTCTAATTTGGTCACAAGTTGCGAGTTTTGTCACAAGTTTCTAATCTTGTCATAAGTTCCAAATTTTGTTACAAAGTCTGATGTAGTTTTTGTCACAAGTCCAATATTCTTGTCACATAGTTCGAATTTAGTCACAAGTTCAGATTCCGTCATAATTCCAACTTATGACTAAATTTCTATCAAAATAATAGCTGTGGATCCTAGCATATCAATTTATTTAAAGAAAATCAATTGACACGTCCTTGAAATATTCGAGTGTTATTGTTCAGGTCCCTGAACTAAAGATTCCGTATTTTGGGTCCTAAACGTTTTAAAAAATTTGGTTTAAGTCCTTATCATTAAGTAGATTCTAACATTGTTAGAATCTTGCTGCCACATGGCCATTTTTACATATCAGCTGCTGATTTGTTCACAAATTAAAAAAATAAAAAATTTTATATTAAAATAAACAATTTTTACATACGGGTTTTGAGTTTTGAATATCACATGCTTTACATACATTGCGTTGAAGTTCACGTGTCCCAAACGGGCATGCCACAGCCATGAGTGTTCTTCTGTTTTTGTGAGTAAACAAGTACCATGAGTCTCTTCAAGAAATATCTTATACAAACGGTTTGCCGATCTCTGCACTCTCATTAACAACTTCCCATCATTGTCATACACCCACAAAAATTTGCCCTGCACTATTACTTTATTCCCTTGTTCTGACATCTGCCCAAGACTTAGGATATTATTGCATAAATTTGGAATGTAAAACACATCACTGAACACTCTCTCTTCACCTATCTTGCACTTGAAAGAGACCGATCCCTTCCCTTTAATACAAACAGTCGACCCATCACCAAACTTTACCTCTCCTGTGATATTTTCATCTAACTTCGAGAATTTTGTTTTATCCTCTGTTATATGGTTACTTGCCCCATTGTCTAAGTACCACAATTGAGAAAATTTCCTCTCCATTTTATCTCCCTCAAACCTTGGCATAACCTTCTCTTCATTCAACAATACCATCTCGGTTTTCTTCTCATCGATTTTAGTCAGCAGTAACGCAGGTTCATCAACTTTAATTTGAACCAGGTTGCCTTTGTTATTTGATTCCTCTCTCGACGTGGCCCATTGCACTCTGTAGCATAGTGTCCCATATTATTACAGTTAAAGCACCTCACAGTGTTTCTGTCACGAGTATTCTGATAACTTCATCCCCGTCCTTTGAAACTTGATTGGCCATCTGAATTGTCTTTGTTTGCTTTCTTCATCCATTAATTCATCCATAGTGAATAACAACTTCTCTTCAGATTTCTCCCTCTTACACCATTCCTCCCTTGCTAGTAATAATTTACCACCTCCAGCATTTTCATTCTGACCTTTCAACCTCTCCTCATGGGCTTGGAGAGATCCAATTTCTTCTTTCACTGACATTGTTTCCATGTTCCCAAACTGCTCTATCGTTGAGGTAATATGAAGAAATCTTAAGGGAACCGCTCGAAGTAGTTTCTTAACGACATAGGCTTCATTCACCTCTTCACCCAACAATAGAATGTTGGACACCAATCCATTCAGTTTCATATAAAAATCATGGAGCTGATCACTCTCATCCATACGCAGAGATTCCAACTCTGCTTCAATTGTCTAAACTCTAACCTTCTTCACACGATCCGCTCTTTGATACATAACCTTGAGAGCTTCCCACCCCTCCTTTGTAGTTTTCTTCTCAGAGATTGACCGTAGCATTTCCTCAGGTATGCCTTGGTAAAGCATAGTCAAGGCGATCTTGTCTGTTTTCTCATCAATCACTGCCTTTGCATCGCTTGGTTCTACAGCGTTCCATACCCCCGGTTCCTGCATAAAGACCCTCATCTTTAATGCCCAGACCGTATAATTGCTCTTGGCCAGCGTAGGGTATGTCAGCCCAAACGATCCCGCCTTGCTTTTTCCCATGTCCATTTCTTAGTCCCTTGAGCTCTGATTCCAAATGTAGAGCTTGGAGCTTAAAAGAACCTTACACACAGAGAGAATGAAACGTGATTTGTAAACTGAAAGCAAGAATAATTCTCATTGTAATAAACGAAAAGATTACATACTAATATAAAGGAAACTAACAGATATGAATTCATAAAAACTAGCAGCAAACCAGCAACAACTTTCCTAACTTATTTCCTCTATCTCAACGATCCTATAATTACTGATATTACTTCTATGACTAGGACTCTGTTACTCACTAGGCCCATGGGCTCACTGAGTTTATTCAAGCTTAACATATAACCCAAATTCAAATTACTTCCGACATCATGAATTAATCCTTTACTTGTCATATTGTCCATTACGGTGAACTAATAGTACATTTGATAAGCTTCATCGCGCAAATTGTGCTTCTTGGATGGTTGATATGAGGCAAACTTTAAATGTGAAAGATTTAAAACTTTTCATGCTATTAGCCCAAAGGAATACGGAGAAAGGGCAAGTGCATCTTAGATGTTAAGGAGTATCCAAACTTGTGATATTGCAGGTGAGTACAAATCATCTTGTCATCTTTATGTTGCTCCTAAATGTACTTGTTTGATTGATATATCTACCTCTACCTTTACAACCTACTCCAACAGTAGATGTCACTCTATCCTCTAGAATTGCCTTTCGTCTAGTGAGGTTATGAAAAGAACAAATGACTACTTACAAAAGATTTTAAGAAAAAATTCATGTATAGATTGTCATTCTCTTCTTCTCCTTCATTGTTCTTTACTTTACGATTTACTCTCATAGAAGATATTTTATTTGGATTGATAGAGCTTGTTTAGATTAGCTATGTTTAAGTCAAGTTATTATTTTTTAAGATACCTACAAAGTTATGTTCATGAATAAGCACACCTTTTATTAAAGTAAATTAAAAAAAACTGCACTTAGGTGAACAATTGTGAGGTCTAGATTAAAACATCCAACATCTTCAAATAAATAAGTTTGAATTCTATGATTTATATTTATTCTAATCAACACTGTATGTGCAAATACTCTAAGTGTGGTTTATTTTAATTTATTTTAATAAAAAGAGTGCATATCCCTGAAAATATCTTTGTAGGTACCTTAAAAAATAATACCTTGACCTAAACATAGCCAATCTAAATAAATTCTTTCTAACTAAATAAAAAATCTTCAGTGAGAATAAATTATAAAGAACGATGAGGGAGAACAAAAGAGAATGATAATCTACACATGATAATCAATAAGTGGGCAATGATCCGGTTATATCGGCTCTAAAGTTGGAATGATAATGGAAAATGGTAACAAAAAAGATAATAATAAAAACTGTTCAAAACGTAGAATTGTATCCTTACAAAACTTTTCTTGAATCATAGAGAAACTTATATATTGGGAAAGCATCCAATGCATAACTAATTCTCATTCTAACATTAGTATATATATATATGCATACTTAGATTTCTAACTTCATATATGAATTATACATGACCACAAAACATTGATAAACAGTAGGAAATTTATAACATATATTTAAATTTAAATTATTATTACTAAAATAATTATTCTCATTTAATAATTTTAATATCAGTTACCAATTTAATTTTCTTCACCTCATTTAATTTTGAAGACTATATGAATTACACACAAATGGGCCACTAATTTATCATTGTGGGGACCAAATTATTTTTATATCCAACATAGAGTATTATTTCTGAAACGTAATGTAGAGGCCCATAGTTTTTAAATCCATGAGAAACAAATTGGGCCATGGTATATTTTACAGTTGATTGGAAACGTTGCATAACCCTAATCTAGCGGCCGCCAATTTGCATAAAGTAGTGTTTTGGGATCAAGTTAGAAATCACATGTAATGCTTTTCGGAGAATGAAGTGGCCAAACACTTTGCCATCCATCGACCATGCCTTGATGTTGTTTATCAAGAATAAGGTATAAGAATTTAAATTTCTTTGCTTCTACATCTCCAAGTTAAAGTATTTGCGTTTTTGTGCATAAACAATGGTTAAATTTAACACATGAGAACTTGTATGACAATTATCATGTTTATATGTTGTAGGTAACTGTCAGCATTGAAAACTATGTCAATCCACATGTTTATATGTATGTTTGTGTATATGCATGTATTTGTCAACATATAGAATTTCATGGTGACATTTGTTTGATTTTGTTTTTGTACATAGAATTTCAAGATGACATTTGTTTGATTTTGTTTTTGTGTTCTAGCACACATACAATAAAAACCCATTTAGAAATGGAGGAAGTAGGTCAAGAGGTATTTCTTATCAGGATTAAGAATGTAAGAGAATATTCTACCATTGTTACGTAATTTCATTTTTTTTAGTTGGTGAAAGTTACTAAATATTTTATAGTAGAAAAGAGATACAAGGACTATATATTGAAATAAATTCTAAATTACATTTGTTTATGTCATGTACCATGTTTTTTATCACTAAGAATTGTAGGAATAAAAGTGTATAATAAAATGTTGGAGATTAAAGAGAAGAAACTTGTTCTCAATAATCCACACAACTTTCTTTCTCACACCTAAAGAGATATAAAAACTCACACTTATTTCACTCAAATGATTTGATAATTGTTTGAATATTTACAAAGCTTGGAAGATTATCCTATTTATAGGGCTATACGGAACCTCCTAGAACACATCTAGTACATGCACTTCATTTAATATGTAACTCCTTAAGTACATGAACCATCTATAAATGCTACAGGTCTTGAACTCAAAAGTCTATTCCAAGTACATTCATGAACATTCTAGATAATAATAATAATAATAATAATAATAATAATAATAATAATAATAATAATAATAATAACAATAATAATAATAATAACAATAATAATAATAATAATAATAATAATAATAATAAACCAAAGTTTAGATTATAATATTTTAACATCCCCCTTAAGCTAAACTTTGCACATGCCAAGTTTCTTCTTCAACTTCTTGAAAATGTGGGGCCTCAAAGGTTTCGTAAAAATATCACCAATTTGGTCTTGTGTCTTGCAATGTTTGACCACGACTTCTCCTTTCTTCACCAAGTCTCGAATAAAATGATATTTGATTCTAATATGCTTGCTCTTCCCATGAAATACTGGATTTTCCGTGGGTGCTATAGCGGATTTGTTATCACAATATATAATTGGACTTTTTTTTGTGCTATGATTGAGGTCCTCTAACACCCATGTGATCCATAAAGCTTGGCAACTAGCTAATGATAGAGAAATATATTCCGCCTCCGCCGTTGATAGAGCCACAACTTGTTGTTTCGTTGACATCCATGTGATGGCAGTAGAGCCAATGAAGAAAACATTTTCCGAAGTGCTTTTACTATCATCAATACTTCCGTCCCAATTACTATCGCAATATCCAAGTACCTTGGTATCATTTCCCTTTTGATAATAAATTCCATCTCCAAGTGTTCCACGAACATACCTCAAGATTCTTTTTCCCGCCTCCCAATGTGTCTTCTTTTGTTGTTCCATGAATCTACTAATCAAACTAACACCATATGTTATATCCGGTCGAGTGGCTGTCAAGTACATCAAACTTCCAACAAGACTTCTATATAATGTGGGATCAACAAACTTAGAATCATCATCCATGCTCAATTTCAAGCCAACTTCAACGGGGGTACTACTTGGTTTCGCATCTTCCATTCTAAACTTTTTCATCAAATCTCTTGCATACTTTTCTTGAGAGATAAAAATTCCATTCTCATCTTGCTTTACCTCAATACCAAGAAAGTAGTGAAGTAATCCCAAATCGGTCATCTCAAATTATTGCTTCATATTATTCTTAAATTCTTCAATATCATCATTATTATTTCCTGTAAAAATCAAATCATCCACATACAAGCCAATGATGATAATTTTACCTTTTTCCTCCTTGATGTAAAGTGTATGCTCAAATGGACACCTCTTGAATGCAATCTTCACAAAATAATCATTTATACGACTATACCATGCACGAGGGGCTTGTTTTAGGCCATATAAAGCCTTCTTCAATTGATAGACTTTATTTTCTTCACTCTTCTTCACATAGCCCGGTGGTTGATCAATATACACCTCTTCTTGTAATTCTCCATTTAGAAAAGCGGATTTGACGTCCATTTGGTGAACTTTCCACTTATTTTGAGCAGCCAAAGAAAGTATCAAACGGATGGTTTCAAGGCGTGCCACGGGAGCAAATACTTCTTTATAATCAACTCCATATTTTTGCTTGTAGACTTTTACAACCAATCGCGCCTTGTGCTTTTCAACTTTACCTTGTGCATTCAACTTTGTCTTGTAAACCCACTTGACTCCAATGGGCTTCTTTTCCTTAGGAGCTTCAACTAACTCCCATGTTTGATTTCTTTCAATTGCTTCAATTTCTTGATCCATAGCTTACCTCCATTTATTTTCCTTAGTGGCATCTTCAAAAGCAACTGGATCCGCATTTGCATATAAGGCAAAATCAACAAATTCATCTTCTAAAATTCTTCTTGTTGCTCCATAAAGATCCGCCATTGATCTTGTCTTTCTAGGTGGTGATTCGGAACTTGAAGATGATGATGAGCTTGGAGGAGAATGGGATGGTGGAGTAGGTGGAGTGGAGCCTTCTTCTTCAATTGGATCAAATTCATCATTATCAAGAAAGATACTTGAACTTATTTCTCATTCTTCCATTCCCATGAAGCCTCCTCATTGAAAATTACATCACGACTAATTATGACTTTCTTTGTAATGGGATTGTATAATTTGTATGCTTTGGAAGCTTCACTATAACCGACAAAGATGCATTTTTCAGATTTATCATCAAGTTTGCCTCTCTTTTCATCGGGCACATTAGAATAACAAATTCTTCCAAAAATTCTAAAGTGAGAGACACATGGCTTCTTATGACTCCAAGCTTCTTGTGGAGTCTTCCCTTGTACACTTTTAGTAGGTGCACGATTGAGAACATAGCATAGACATGCCACCGCTTCGGCCCAAAACATCTTAGGCAATCTTTTCGTTTTCAACATACTTCGAACAAGCTCCATGATTATTCGGTTCTTCCTCTCGGCCACCCCATTTTGTTGAGGGGTTGAGCGAACCGTTAGTTGATGATGAATGCCATGCTTCTTCAAAAAACTTCCAAATTCTTGGGACATATATTCACCACCATGATCGGATCGTAATATCTTTAAAGAATGGCCACTTTCTTTCTCCACATATGCTATAAAATCCTAAAATTTTTCAAATACTTGAGATTTTTCTTTGAGAAAATAAATCCACATCTTTCGACTATAATCATCAATAAAAGTGAGGAAATAGCGACTACCTCCAATAGAGTTTGTGCGCATAGGTCCACACAAATCTGAATGTACCAATTCCGATGGTTTTTTAGCTCGCCATGCCATCTCTTTTGGAAATGGATCTCGGTGATGCTTACCAAATATACAATCTTCACATACTTGATCTTGCCTTTGAATATTTGGAATGCCTCGCACCATATGGCCTTTACACATCTTTGATAGAGTACTAAAACTCAAGTGATTATATCGAAGACGCCAAAGCCAAGACTTGTCATTCACAATATTAACAAAACATGGAAGAGACTCACTTTGAATTTTCAATGGAAACATTTTAGTTGATGTCATCTTGACTCTTGCAACAAGAACACCATTTTTATCTTTGATCACAAAAAAATCATCTTTAAAATTCACATGATGTCCCTTTCTTGTAAGTTGCCCAACACTTAAAAGATTATGTTTAAGATCGGGTACATAATAGACATTAGAGATATAGTTTGTACCTTGCTTTGTTCGGATTGGAATATCCCCACAACCTTTGACAATGAGCCTTTTTTTTCACCCGTCTTGACTTCTCGTTGGACACTTTCATCAAAATTCACAAAGTAATTTTTATTTCCGGTCATGTGGTTACTACAACCACTATCGATATACCAAACATCTTCAAGAGATTCTTCTTGAACATTACTAACAAGAAGCATACTTTCTTCTTTCTCCTCAACATTTTCATGTGGAAAATTTGATTCATCTTTTTCATCATTAATCCTTTTGTAACAATCTTTTTTCATATGCCCATTTTTATGACAATAATGGCATTGAAAATTAAAATAATTACCTCTTCCTCTTCCATTGTAACCTCCATGAGCTCTTCCTCTTCCTCTTTGATATGAGCTAGAATTTTCACTTGGCACCTTTCCTCTTCCTTGTCCTCGACCACGAAATGATCCTCTTCCACCTCTTCCTCTAAAACCACCACGATTAGTTTCTTGAACTTGAAAAGCTTGCTCCGAAGGAGAGTCAAATTGTTTGATGCGTAGCTCGTGAGATTGTAGTGAGCCCAACAATTCTTCAAGAGAGAAAGTATTCAAATCTTTTGATTCTTCAATAGCCACAACAACATGCTCAAATTTTCGAGTCATGCTACGAAGAATTTTTTCTAAGACTCTTTTATCCGAAATTTCTTCTCCATTGACACGTAGTTGATTAACAATCGAAATTGTTCGATTATAATATTCCTCCACCGTTTCACTTTCCTTCATTTTTAGTGAATCAAATTCACCTCTTAGAGCATGAATCCTCACCATTTTGACTTTTTCTTCACCTTTGTATGCCTTGTTGAGGATGTCCCATGCCTCCTTTGATGTTGACGCCATTGAAATCCTGTCAAAAATTACTTCATCCACCGCTTGATAAATAAAGTAGAGAGTCTTCTTGTCTTTCTTTAGATTCTCCTTCAAAGTATTTAATTGTTGTGTTGAGAGATTTGTTTGATTCTCCGGTTCTTCATATCCATTCTCCACAATATCCCAAAGATCTTGAGAGCCATATAACACCTTCATTTGGATGCTCCATTGGTTGTAATTCTTTCCCGTCAAACGAGGAAGTTGAGGTTGCAACATGTTGTTGGAAGCCATCTCTTAACCTTGCTCTTCATACCACTTTGTAGGAATAAAAGTGTATAATAAAATGTTGGAGATTAAAGAGAAGAAACTTGTTCTCAATAATCCACACAACTTTCTTTCTCACACCTAAAATGATATAAAAGCTCACACTTATTTCACTCAAATGATTTGATAATTGTTTGAATAATTACAAAGCGTGAAAGATTGTACTATTCATAGGATTATATGGAACATTCTAGAAATGCTAAAGGTCTTGAACTCAAAAGTCTATTCCAAGTACATTCATGAACATTCTAGATGATAATAATAATAATAATAATAATAATAATAATAATAATAATAATAATAATAATAATAATAATAATAATAATAATAATAAACCAAAGTTTAGATTATAATATTTTAACAAGAATATATATTTTCTTTGACTTCCAACCGCATCTATGATTTTTTTTCTTTTATTTTTGCTGATGCATTTTTATCATGTATTCATTTTTCGTTTTTATCTCACTTAGTGCATAATTTTTCTTCACAGGCATTCGTAAAACAGTATGACCTTTTATTTTGTTGCTGCCTGTTAAGCAATGAAGAAAATGCTCCAAGTCCTTTCTACTATCGACTCATTCTTCTCTGGCCTAGAGGGTAAAATCCTTCTTCATTTATCTCTAATCATTACTATGAATATAGAGTGTGAATAAATATGCATATATTTTTGTTTTATATTATGTGAAGGTATATTAAGTGGTCTTAATATGCGTATTATGTGTGTATAAAAATATTTTTTTTACCTCCCTCTCCTCCACACTCCTTCCATCTTTGTATACGTATATATTACCTTTGGGATGATCAAAAGTTGAATTGTACTTCAATTTTTTGTGTTTGAGGGGAGTATAGTTATTTTGTTTTTTATTCACCCTGCCTTTTTGGTATATTTAAATCTATCAATTTTAGTTAGAAAATATTTATCTTTGAATCCAAAGGAAATAACTAAGACTTGATATGGTCAAATTTTAATTGTTTCTCTAGTCTTGTTTCTTGTTAAATCTCAAAGCTTGTAAAATCGGAGAGAGATGTGTAAGACTTTGAAATTTTTTTTAAATTGTCCATCACCATCCGTCAAGAACTTTGGGGGATTTCATCAGGGCAAAAAACACTTCTGCCCACAAGATCTGTGGTAGGAAGGAATAGGAATATGAATGTGAAACTATTTTCTCACTGATGAAGACTATACCACAAAACTATCTTTAAAATCATTTATATAATTTTTACATGCTCACATGAGTTTGCATTTATCATAATATTTTACAAAAATTTTGCTTCATTTTTCATCTAGTTTGAATTTCATGAATCATGAAATTGATTTATGAGAATCTTTTTTATGATATATCTTTCTATTTCTGATTGAAAATTTCCTATTAATATGAAAAAAAACTTAAAAATAATATACATATTTACAGATAATGTAGTAGTATTATTCCTTTATGTTTTCTCATTCCATATATTGTATATGTACACCGCACACCAAATGTGATGATGCTGTAATTTAGAACTTCAAAATTATATGACAAATTAACTGTGCATCTTTGTTCTTGTAAAATTGTCATTTGGTCACCATTGTGTTTTGACTTTTAATAATTAGCTCTGCATTTTATATATTATTACACGTACGTTAATATATCTAGGTTTTTTGTATGACGTACATATAGTAAAACTTTCCTTTGTAACATTATTATTAATTGAAATTTATCTGAATTTTTACACAATGTAATTAAATTATGTATTTTTAAAAATAAATAATGTACAGAATGACAAGAAATTGTGGCCATTTAAAGTTATTGCTAGTCATAGTCAGAAGCCAATGATTGTGGTCAACTTGGAAGGAGTTTAGAAACAATTTTCTGCTGAAGAGATCTCATCAATGGTCCTTTTAAACATGAAGGTTACTGCCAAGGCATACATCGGATCATTGGTAAAAAAGGTTTTCCTTATCATTGGTAAAAAAATGTTGTCCTTGCTATCCCTGCATATTTTACTGCCCCAGGCAACAAGGATGTTGGTACATTGATGATCTTAATGTAATATAATCAACGAGCTTACTTCTGCCGCCATTGCTTATGACCTTAGCAAGGACTATGCCACTACGCACTCAAACATGGAAGGGACTTGTTTTTTATTGGGGCCAGGAGTGGCCAGTGCCTTATTGCCTTCTTAGGGTTATCATAATATTTGTAGTGCATGTTATAATTTTTATAAAAATTGTATTTTAATTTATATGTTGATGAAAAATATATCTTTTGGTGCCAATAAAATAAACTTTTTCCCCTTATAAAATAAAAATTTTGGCCCATAAAACTTTCACTTTTTGAAGGGATACTAAGGTGAACTTTTTCTTCAATGAATATTATCAAAACAAAGTTTCTTAAAAAGATATGCTTATCTATATGGAAAGAGAACTACCCAAAATTTTTATTACATTACAGATTCAAATGGGTTTGGTGATTTGTAGAACTGTAAAACTCTACTATAAACTTTTTACTAGTATATTTATGTATTTTATTTATTGAATATTTTAGTGTGGTGATGAAAATTCTTTTTTTACCCTTTTATGAATGTTTGATGGGTTCTTCAACTGTAATAAAATTCACCTGAATTTCTTCCTTCTCTAATGATAACAAATATAGACTCATATTTCACAATATGGTATTTATATTTGACATTTTTATAGATTTTATGTTAGTTATCTATTTTTAACCACTAACACCCCTTGAAGAAGGCTTTACATCTAGGTGACCAAATAACTACAGGTAGAGAAAAATTAAATTTAACTAACTCGCCCTTAAAAATGTCAAAATTTGATAATAAGGAACCAATCAAATGTATATCCACAGATCCACCCAGTCAAGTTGGTACTACGTGCATATCATTATTTAATTTAAAAATCTCCTATATCTAGATTTCATAATATTCAAAAATTTCTTTAGAAGAACTTACAAACCTTTTTCTAGAACATCTTTAATTTCGTTGAACATCATTTACAAAATAAAAATTCAAATTTTATTGCAATAATGGGGAATTTTGTTGACGGTATAACTAGGTGATAAGTAAAATAGACATATTTTAAACATCTTCAAATCCATAAATTTGAGTTCTACGATTTTATCTTTATTCTAATCAACAGAGTATGTTCAAATACTCTAAGTGTCGCTTGTTTTAATTTATTTCAATAAAAAAATGCTAATCCCTGAAAATATCTTTGTAGGTACCTTAAAAATAATACCTTGACCTAGACATACTACAACACAAGGACTTTTACAACAGAATATTTACACTAGATCCGTCGTAAAGGCCTCATTTACGACTTAAAATTTCTGTCATTTTTGGTCATTTTTGGTCCAGTTGAAAGTTCAAAAATACGGACACAAGTTTCTAATTTGGCCACAAGTTGTGAGTTTTGTCACAAGTTTCTAATCTTGTCATAAGTTCCAAATTTTGTTACAAAGTCTGATGTAGTTTTTGTCACAAGTCCAATATTCTTGTCGCATAGTTCAAATTTAGTCACAAGTTCAGATTCCGTCATAAGTCCAACTTATGACTAAATTTCTGTCAAAATAATAGTTGTGCATCCTAGCATATCAATTTATTTAGGGAAAATCAATTGACACGTCCTTGAAATATTCGAGTTTTATTGTTCAGGTCCCTGAACTAAAGATTCCGTATTTCGGGTCCTAAACGTTTTAAAAAATTTGGTTCAAGTCCTTATCGTTAAGTAGATTCTAACACTATTAGAATCTTGCTGCCACATGGCCATTTTTACACGTCAGTTGCTGATTTGTTCACATATTAAAAAATAAAAAATTTTATATTAAAATAAACAATTTTTACATACGGGTTTTGAGTTTTGAATATCAAATGCTATACATACATTGCGTTGAACTTCACGTGTCCCAAACGGGCATGCCACAGCCATGAGTGTTCTTCTGTTTTTGTGAGTAAACAAGTACCATGAGTCTCTTCAAGAAATATCTTATACAAACGGTTTGCTGATCTCTGCACTCTCATTAACAGCTTCCCATCATTGTCATACACCCACAAAAATTTGCCCTGCACTATTACTTTATTCCCTTGTTCTGACATCTGCCCAAGACTTAGGATATTATTGCATAAATTTGGAATGTAAAACACATCATTGAACACTCTCTCTTCACCTATCTTGCACTTGAAAGAGACCGATCCCTTCCCTTTAATACAAACAGTCGACCCATCACCAAACTTTACCTCTCCTGTGATATTTTCATCTAACTTCGAGAATTTTGTTTTATCCTCTGTTATATGGTTACTTGCCCCATTGTCTAAGTACCACAATTGAGAAAATTTCCTCTCCATTTTATCTCCCTCAAACCTTGGCATAACCTTCTCTTCATTAAACAATACCATCTCGGTGTTCTTCTCATCGATTTCAGTCAGCAGTAATGCAGGTTCATCAACTTTAATTTGAACCAGGTTTGCCTCCGTTCTTTGATTCCTCTCTCGACGTGGCCTCTTGCACTCTGTAGCATAGTGTCCCATATTATTACAGTTAAAGCACCTCACAGTGTTTCTGTCACGAGTATTTTGATAACCTCATCTCCGTCCTTTGAAACTTGATTGGCCGTCTGAATTGTCTTTGTTTGCTTTCTTCATCCATTCCTCCATAGAGAATAACAACTTCTCTTCAGATTTCTCCCTCTTACGCCATTCCTCCTCTGTCAGTAATAATTTACCACCTCCAGCATTTTCATTCTGACCTTTCAGCCTCTCCTCATGGGCTTGGAGAGATCCAATTTCTTCTTTCACTGATATTGTTTCCATGTTCCCAAACTGCTCTATCGTTGAGGTAATCTGAATAAATCTCGAGGGAACCGCTCGAAGTAGTTTCTTAACGACATAGGCTTCATTCACCTCTTCACCCAACGATCGAATGTTGGACACCAATCCATTCATTTTCATATAAAAATCATGGAGCTGATCACTCTCATCCATACGCAGAGATTCCAACTCTGCTTTAAGTGTCTAAACTCTAACCTTCTTCACATGATCCGCTCTTTGACACATAACCTTGAGAGCTTCCTACCCCTCCTTTGCAGTTTTCTTCTCAGAGATTGACAGTAGCATTTCCTCAGGCATGCCTTGGTAAAGCATAGCCAAGGCGATCTTGTCTGTTTTCTCATCAATCACTGCCTTTCCATCGCTTGGTTCTATAGCATTCCACACCCCCGGTGCCTACATAAAGACCCTCATCTTTAATGCCCAGATCGTATAATTGCTCTTGGCAAGCGTAGAGTATGTCAGCCCAAACGATCCCGCCTTGCTTTTTCCCACGTCCATTTCTTAGTCCCTTGAGCTCTGATACCAGATGTAGAGCTTAGAGCTTAAAAGAACCTTACACAGAGAGAATGAAACGTGATTTGTAAACTGAAAGCAAGAATAATTCTCATTGTAATAAACGAAAAGATTACATACTAATATAAAGGAAACTAATAGATCTGAATTCCTAAAAACTAGCAGCAAACCAACAACAACTTTCCTAACTTATTTCCTCTATCTCAATGATCATACAATTAATGATATTACTTCAATGACTAGGACTCTGTTACTCACTAGGCCCATGGGCTCACTGAGTTTATTCAAGCTTAACATATAACCCAAATTCAAATTACTTCCAACATCTTGAATTAATCCTTTACTTGTCATATTGTCCATTACGGTGAACTAAGAGTACATTTGATAAGATTCATCGCGCAAATGGTGCTTCTTGGCTGGTTGATATAAGGCAAACTTTAAATGTGAAAGATTTAAAATTTTTCATGCTAATAGCCCAAAGGAATTCGGAGAAAGAGCAAGTGCATCTTAGATGTTAAGGAATATACAAACTTGTGATATTGCAGGTGAGTACAGATCATCTTGTCATCTTTATGTTGCTCCTAAATGTACTTGTTTGATTGATATATCTACCTCTACCTTTACACCCTACTCCAACACTAGATGTCACTCTATCCTCTAGAATTGCCTTTCGTCTAGTGAGGTTATGAAAAGAACAAATGACTACTTACAAAAGATTTTAAGAAAAAATTCATGTATAGATTGTCCTTCTCTTCTTCTCCTTCATTGTTCTTTACTTTATGATTTATTCTCATAGAAGATATTTTATTTGGATTGATAGAGCTTGTTTAGATTAGCTATGTTTAAGTCAAGTTATTATTTTTTAAGATACCTACAAAGTTATGTACATGAATAAGCACATCTTTTGTTAAAGTAAATTAAAAAAAAAACCGCACTTAGGTGAACAATTGTGAGGTCTAGATTAAAACATCCAACATCTTCAAATACATAAGTTTGAATTCTATGATTTTATATTTATTCTAATCAACACAATATGTTCAAATACTCTAAGTGTAGTTTATTTTAATTTATTTTTTAAAAAAAAGTGCATATCCGTGAAAATATCTTTGTAGGTACTTTAAAAAATAATACCTTGACCTAAACATAGCCAATATAAATAAATTCTATCTAACTAAATGAAAAATCCACATAGCCAATATAAATAAATTCTATCTAACTAAATAAAAAATCTTCAGTGAGAATAAATTATAAAGAATAATGAGGGAGAACAAGAGAATGATAATCTACACATGATAATCAATAAGTGGACAATGATCCGGTTATATCCGCTCTAGAGTTGGAATGATAACTTATTTTGAAATAGAGATACTGGAAAATGGTAACAAAAAAGATAATAATAAAAACTGATTCAAAACCTAGAATTGTATCCTTACAAAACTTTTTTTTTTTTTTGCTAAAAGATATATATATTAGAAAAAAACAGGGATTCACCCTTTGTTCCCAGCAAGAGCAAGGAAAGAACTAAAACAACCGAATAAGGCTAACAGCTAAAAAAGGAAATAAAAACTAAGTCAAATGCAGATCCATCTGTAATGAGCTAGGTTTGCGTTTTTTGGAACCATGTTGAATTCCTAAGCTTGGTCTTCAAGTCGACCATGATAGAAGCTATTAACTGCGATGGTTTTAGAATTCCTTTGTTGTGCAAACGAGCATTACGCTCCCTCCACAGGTGATGAGCAAAGATTTGTGCTGCTAGCAAAAGAACCAATCTGTGAACAGCGTCCGTGTGCAACCCCCAGGCAGAGATAAGGTCAGGCCAGCTCTCTCCATCCACATTGACACCTAAGACACCAGCCATTTTGGTGAGGATGAATCTTCCGTAAGTACAGTTGACGAATATGTGAGAGTCATTACCTCCTACACACATCAAGCAATTTGGCTGGACATCCAAACCAAATGAAATAAGTCTCTGAGAGGTTGGAAGACGGCCCAAACAGAGAAGCCATTCCAAGTGAGCGAATCTTTGTATTTTAAGCTTGTGCCAGACAAGAGGAGACCAAGAAACCTGGGCCTTAGTTACTCTAATAGAATTCCAAATATCCCCCGTTTTCAACTTTTTTAACGGAATACCTTCCCAACAAATAACATTATTGTTTTGAAGGTTAAAACTTGGAAAAGAGAAGTTTTGGATCCATGAAGTTAGACCAGGATCGACATGGCGAATTCTTGTAGGAGGGGTAGGCAATATCCAATAACCGGATTGAATAATGCAATTTACCAACGCCCCATGGCCCAGACCAGAATGAGCAATGATATTGTCATTTTCAGACTTAGCTAAGCAGCGAGAATCCAACCATGGTTCAAACCAAAGCGACGTGGCGCGACCATCCCCCAAGTTATAAGAGAGAAATTGGCTAGCCACTGAACGAAGTTTCAGCACATTTCTGAAAATCCAGGAGCAGTCTGACGGCATGCGCATTGTCCAGAATTGCTTCCGTTTTAAGGCTGTAGTGTTAACCCATGCTGACCACAAAGAAGGCTTTTTCGACACAATCTTACAAAGGTGAATAAACATTTGAGATTTATTCCAGTCCTCAGTTTTTTTGAGACCCAAACCTCCTTCATGTATAGGACTGCACACCCTATCCCAACTCACTTTTGCTCCACCTTTGGAGTTTGCATCTCCTTTCCAAAGGAACCTAGTGAGAAACTTATATATTGGGTAAGCATCAAATACATAACTAATTCTCATTCTAACATTAATATATATGCATACTTAGATTAGATATCTAACTTCATATATGAATTATACATGACCACAAAACATTGATAAACAGTAGGAATTTATAACATATATTTAAATTTAAATTCTTATTACTAAAAGAATTGTTCTTAATTTAATAATTTTAACAGCAATTACCAATTTAATTTCCCATTTAATTTTCTAAAACAATAAAACTGGTATAGTTTAAGGATTAAAGAATTTATTTTCCCATTTAATTTTCTTAACCTCATTTTATTTTTTTGTCACAAAAAACTCATTTAATTTTGAAGATTATATGAATTACACACAAATGGGCCACTAATTTATCTTTGTGGGGACTAAAATTATTTTTATATCCAACATAGAGTATTATTTCTGAAACGTAGTGTAGCGGCCCATAGTTTTTAAATCCATGAGAAACAAATTGGGCCTTGGTATATTTGACAGTTGATTGGAAACGTTGCATAACCCTAATCTAGCGGCCGCCATTTTGTATAAAGTAGTGTTTTGGGATCAAGTTAGAAATCACATGAAATGCTTTTCAGAGAATGAAGTGGCCAAACACTTTGCCATCCATCAACCATGCCTTGATGTTGTTTATCAAGATTAAGGTATAAGAATTTAAATTTCTTTTCTTCTGCATCTCCAAGTTAAAGTATTTGCGTTTTTGTGCATAAACAATGGTTAAATTTCAACACATGAGAACTTGTATGACAATTATCATGTTTATATGTATGTATTTGTATATGTTTGTCAACATAGAATTTCAAGGTGACATTTGTCTGATTTTGTTTTTGTACATAGAATTTCAAGGTGACATTTGTTTGATTTTGTTTTTGTGTTCTCAACACACATATAATAAAAACCCATTTAGAAATGGAGGAAATAGGTCAAGAAGTATTTTATATCAGGATTAAGAACGTAAGAGAATATTCTACCATTGTTATCAGTGGCGGATCCAGGGTCCGCGTCAAGGGGGGTCCAAAAAATTTCATGAACATTGAATAGAAGCAAACATTTTTGACGAAATTAAGAAAATTTTGATAATAGAACCCTTTTTCCAATACCAATAGTTAATTTTTATTATATGTATAATCTCATTTTTTAATATTTCAAAAATGTTATAATATAAATGGTTTGATAAAAATTTGGGGGCCTTCAAGAAACTTTTTTAATCATCTAATACTATTTTAATATTTTCGAAAAAAAATAATATTTTCAAATATAACTATTACGTGTGGAAGTCAGCTCATGCATCTGTAATGATGAGATTCGTTGATGTTTTATTTATGAATGTATTGGCCCCAACTATATTCCAATATTGATGTTTTATTTCTGGATGTATTGACCCCAACTATGTTCCAATATGGCCCTGTAAAACATCTACTCAACTGTTATATATGCATTAGACTAAAAAAAAAAATCAAGTGGGGTCCTTGGCCCCCATCAGACCCTGCTGCATCCGCCCCTGATTGTTATGTAATATCTTTTTTTTTGTTGGTGAAAGTTACCAAATATTTTATAGGAGAAAAGAGATACAAGGACTATATATTGAAATAAATTCTAAATTACATTTGTTTATGTTTAAATGCTAGTTGAGACCGAATACATATGAAACATGTACCATGTTTTTTTATCACTAAGAATATATATTTTCTTTGACTTCCAACAACATCCATGATTTTTTTCTTTTATTTTTGCTGATGCATTTTTATCATATATTCTTTTTTCGTTTTTATCTCACTTAGTACATAATTTTTCTTCACAGGCATTCGTAAAACAGTATGACCTTTTATTTTGTTGCCGTCTGTTAAACAATGAAGAAAATGCTCCAAGTCCTTTCTACTATCGACTCATTCTTCTCCGGCCAAGAGGGTAAAATCCATCTTCTTTTATCTCTAATCATTACTATGAATATAGAGTGTGAATAAATATGCATACATTTGTGTTTTATATTGTGTGAAGGTATATTAATCGGTCTTAAGATGCGTATTATGTGTATAAAAATATTTTTTTTACCTCCCTCTCCTCCACACTCCTTCCATCTTTGTATACGTATATATTATATTTGGGGTGATCAAAAGTTGAATTGTACTTCAATTTTTTGTGTTTGAGGGGAGTATAGTTATTTTGTTTTTTAATCACCCTCCGTTTTGGTATATTTAAATCTATCGATTTTAGTTAGAAAATATTTATCTTTGAATCCAAAGGAAATAACTAAGACTTGATATTGTCAAATTTTAATTGTTTCTCTATGCTTGTTTCTTGTTAAATCTCAAAGCTGGTAAAATCGGAAATAGATGTGTAAGACTTTGAAATAATTTTTAAATTGTCCATCACCATCGGTAAAGAACATTGGGGGATTTCATCAGGGCAAAAAACACTTCTCTAGAAAATATTGTGAAAAAGAACATTTGAAAGGACCACAAGATATAGGAATATGAATGTGAAACTATTTTCTCTAAGTGAAAACTATACCACAAAACTATCTTTAAAATCATTTATATAATTTTTACATGCTCACATGAGTTTGCATTAATCATAATATTTTACAAAAATTTTGCTTCAATTTTCATATAGTTTGAATTTCATGAATCATGAAATTGATTTATGAGAGTCTTTTTTATGATATATCTTTCTATTTCTGATTGGAAATTGCCTATTAATATGCAAAAAAAATGAAAAATAATATACATATTTACTTATAATGTAGCAGTATTATTCCTTTATGTTTTCTCATTCCATATATTGTATATCAACAGGGCACACCAAATGTGGTGATGTTGTAATTTAGAACTTCAAAATTATATGACAAATTAACTGTGTATCTTTCTTCTTCTAAAATTGTCATTTGGTCACCATTGTGTTTTGACTTTTAATAATTAGCTCTGCATTTTATATATTATTACACATACGTTAATATATCTAGGTTTTTTGTATGACGTATATATAGTAAAACTTTCTTTTGTAACATTATTATTAATTGAAATTTATCTGAATTTTTAGACAATTTAATTAAATTATGTATTTTTAAAAATAAATAATGTACAGAATGACAAGAAATTGTGGCCATTTAAAGTTATTGCTAGTCATAGTGAGAAGCCAATGATTGTGGTCAACTACAAAGGAGTTTAGAAACAATTTTCTGCTGAAGAGATCTCATCAATGGTCCTTTTAAAGATGAAGGTTACTGTGAGGCATACATCGGATCATTTGTAAAAAATGTTGTCCTTGTCATTGGTAAAAATGTTGTCCTTGCTATCCCTACATATTTTACTGGCAACAAGGATGTTGGTACATTGCTGATCTTAATGTAATTAGTATAATCAACGAGCTTACTTCTGCCGCCATTGCTTATGATCTTAGCAAGGACTATGCCACTACGGAAGGGACTAGTTTTTTCATTGGGTAGGATTGGCCAGTGCCTTCCTAGGGTTATCATAATATTTGTAGTGCATGTTATAATTTTTATAAAAATTATATTTTTATTTATATGTTGATGAAAAATATATCTTTTGGTTCCAATAAAATAAACTTTTTCCCCTTATAAAATAAAAATTTTGGCCCATGAAACTTCCAATAAAATAAACTTTTTCCCCTTATAAAATAAAAATTTTGGCCCATAAAACTTTCACTTTTTGAAGGGATACTAAGGTGAACTTTTTCTTCAATGAATATTATCGAAACAAAGTTTCTTCAAAAGATATGCTTATCTATATGGAAAGAGAACTACCCAAAATTTTTATTACATTACAGATTCATATGGGTTTGGTGATTTGATGAACTGTACAACTCTACTATAAACTTTTTACTAGTATATTTATGTATTTAATTTATTGAATATTTTAGTGTGGTGATGAAAATTCTTTTTTTACCCTTTTATGAATGTTTGATGGGTTCCTCAACTATAATAAAATTAACCTGAATTTCTTCCTTCTCTAATGATAACAAATATAGACTCAAATTTCACAATATGGTATTTATATTTGATATTTTTATAGATTTTATGTTAGTTATCTATTTTTAACCACTAACACCCCTTGAAGAAGGCTTTACATATAGGTGACCAAATAATTACAGGTAGAGAAAAATTAAATTTAACTAACTCAGCCCTTAGAAATGTCAAAATTTGATAATAAGGAACTAATCAAATGTCAAAATTTGATAATAAGGAACTAATCAAATGTATATCCACAGATCCACCCAGTCAAGTTGGTACTACATGCATATCATTATTTAATTTAAAAATCTCTTATATATAGATTTCATAATATTCAAAAATTTCTTTAGAAGAACTTAGAAACCTTTTTCTAGAACATCTTTAATTTCGTTGAACATCATTTACAAAATAAAAATTCAAATTTTATTGCAATAATGGGGAATTTTATTGAAGGTATAACTAGGTGATAAGTAAAATCAGACATATTTTAAACATCTTCAAATCCATAAATTTGAGTTCTATGATTTTATCTTTATTCTAATCAACATAGTATGTTCAAATACTCTAAGCGTCGTTTGTTTTAATAAGTTACTCTATGATTCAAGAAAAGTTTTTTAAGGATACAATTCTCGGTTTTGAATCAGTTTTTATTATTATCTTTTTTGTTACCATTTTGCAGCATCTCTGTTTCAAAATCAGTTATCATTCCAACTGTAGAACGGATATAACCCGATCATTGCCTATTTATTGATTATCATGTGCAGTATCCCTGGTTGTTCTTTATAATTTATTCTCACTGAAGATTTTTTATATAGTTAGATAGAATTTATTAAGATTGACTATGTTTAGGTCAAGGTATTATTTTTTAAGGTACCTACAAAGATATTTTCAGGCATATGCACTTTTTTTATTAAAATAATTAAAATAAACCACATTTAGAGTATTTGACATACTGTGTTGATTAGAATAAATATAAAATCATAGAATTCAAACTTATGTATTTGAAGATGTTGGTTTTTTTAATCTTGATCTCACAATTTTTCACCTAAGTGTTGTTTTTTTTTAATTTACTTTACTAAATGATATGCTTATCCATGAACATAACTTTGTAGGTATCTTAAACAATAATAACTTGACTTAAACATAGCTAATCTAATCAAGCTTTATCAATCCAAATAAAATATCTTCTACGAGAATAAATCATAAAGAACGATGAAGGAGAAGAAGAGAATGACAATCAATACATGAATTTTTGCTTAAAGTCTTTTGTAAGTAGTCATTTGTTCTTTTGATAACCTCACTAGACAAAAGGCAATTCTAGAGGATAGAGTGACATCTACCGTTCAAGTAGGGTGTAAAGGTAGAGGTAGATGTATCAATCAAACAAGTACATTTTGGAGCAACATAAAGATGACAAGATGATTTGTACTCACCTGCAAGATCACAAGTTTGGATATGCCTTGACATCTAAGATGCACTTGCTCTTTCTCCGAATTCCTTTGGGCTATTAGCACAAAAAGTTTTAAATCTTTCACTTTTATATTTTGCCTCATATCCACCCGCCAAAAAATACCATTTGCGCGATGAAGCTTATCAGACATACTCTTAGTTCACCGTAATGGACAATATGACAAGTAAAGGATTAATTCAAGATACTACACAAATTTATGTGATACCATATCCTTCCGCTCCTTTTTTATTAAATATTCTAAGCTTTTTAAAATTTAATGATCATATTTATATCTATCACAAGAGAATAGTACCCTCATCTGGGAAAGATCTTAGCTGCCAAGTTTATACACGGAAAAGTGCAGTATCCATATTTTTATTTAGTACAAAAGCACTATAGTCTAGTCATGGTGTCTCAAATCCTTAACACACCCAATTTTTGAGAGTGAGTGAATATTCATTTGTGGTCTATAAATGATTACTAGATGATTATACGTTATACAAATTGTGCTTTTTGGTTGGTCGATATGTTTTTTGCTCGTCTTTCAGTACTGAATTTCAATTTGATCCAGGAAAACGGTCAAATGAGGCAAACTTTGTGTGTCATAGGTTTAAAACTTTTCGTGTTAAGAGTCAAAAGGAATTAGAAGAAATTGAAAATGAATCTTATGTCAATGTCTATCCAAACTTGTTACGTTCAAGGTCAGCACATATCCTCTTATATTCTATATGTTGCATGTAATTGTCTAATTGGTTTGTCTACCTCTACTTCTACACCCCTAGTCCACGAATGGATGTCACCCTATCTTTTGCGATTGCCATCCATCTAATGTGGTTATGAAAAGAACAAAAGGTAACTTATAAAAGATATAGAAGATTCATCATTTTCAATTAAAAAATGAGTAAATAAGTCATCTATAAAAATAACGGCATTTTCACCTTACGACGGAAACGAAAATTCGTCGTAATTTAAATTTTGTAAATTAACATACGACGGAAAATTAGTTTTAATTTTTTTTATTACCGAAATGATACTGTTTAGCATTGTTGTAATTAAATTTAATTGCAAAATGATTTACTTTTTCTAAAATTTAGCCGTGAACTTATGACAAAAATATTTGTCAACGGTGAACCACAATTCAATATTAAAACACAATGGTTTATGCTTTAAACAAATAGTTGTCTAACACCAACTAAACTACATGTGTGCTTGTCTAAACTATTGTTTAACACCAACTAAGATAAAAGTGTTTCTTATAAAACTGTTATGGTTAAGGTTTTCAGACAACAGAGGATTACAATAACTGTTGTTTGAAAAAGAGCTTGGCAAAATTGAGAACTCTTGCATGACATCTATTCCATGTTGTCTATTAGTCAGAAAACCATTGCATTATGCAGTTTCCAGTAATGGTTCTTATTATACAACTGTTGTATTTTGCCTACCAGTGGTGAACTAAAGTGAGCCGGTGAAAAAGGACGATGATGGTACCCTGAGTCCAAATAAATTATGTAATAAATTATTTTGGATATAATTTCTATTGAATGTCGAGAAAATATTAAATGCAATTTGTTAGTGTTAATTTTTAATTGTATTATTCTTTTGGAATGTTGATGTGTATTATTAGTAGCGGTATGATGTGCGAATAATTATAATTGTGATTGTTGATTTCTTGTGTCGGCTGTGCTTCCGACTGCTAGTGTACTCGGGTAAAGGAGATTGAAAGGCATATGACTCAGCCTATTTGTAGTTAGAGGATCCTAATCAACTTAAACCAAATTGTAATAAGTAAATATACATATGAACTGTCACAGGAATCTCAAGAAGTATTGTCTGTCAGAAGAAAGAAGAAAAGTCAATCTATAGTTTTGATGTCATACACTGGAAGACGATTCAGTTATCTGATCCAGCCCCAGTATAGCATTGAAGTGAATGGATTCATTTGAACAATGACAGAGATTTTTCGAGTGATAGTTTGAAGGTCAGTTACAGTACAAGAGAATTGAGAGAAGACATAAACCACAACCTAAAGTCAAAAGTGAAGAAGCATCGTTGAAGTTAGTCGTTCATGAACCAGACAGTACATCGAACGTCAACACAAATCAGTGGTAATTCTTTACTACCTTCAGTGGTTTGTAAGAATTAAATTAATTATTTATTGATTTAATTAAATTCATTTATAATTGATATAAATCATTTAGTTGATTTAATTAAATGAATTAATTCTAGAAGAATTAATTTATTTATTAAATTAATTATTGTATCAATTAAATATGAATTAGTTAATCATTAATTAATTAAATGGATCAATATGACTTAAAGAAAGAAGATTGGATTATGTCTTGGAGAAGAAAAATTCGGTATTACCTAAATTTAAGTCATACCGACAGTAGCCATTCAAGATTATGTCTTACCGACCTGATTAAGTCATACCGACCTCTGCCAGCTGTTTTAAGTCATACCGAACTTCTGATTAAGTCATACCGACAAGTTTTATGTCTTAATGGAGGTTTGTGTAAGTCTTAATGAAGAAAAATCAAGTCTTGATAGCAGTTTAAGTCATGCTGGAGCAGTTAAATATCCTACAGAAAGCCAGCAAGACCTGTTACTGATATTAAAGAACAGAACAGAGCAGATTAGGTCATAACCAAGAAACACAGCAGAAAACATCATATCCAGAACAGATTTCTCTCTCAAGAACACCAAGAACACAAAAGCTTAAACAATTCCCAGAAATTCAAGTTCGTCATCTTTGTAATATTCTATCCGATAGAACTTGTTTATTTGTGATTCTTGTACTACTAGCGAATTAAGTTTCCTAGTTCTTATCTTGATTATTATTAACTAAATTAGAAAAGTTCATGTCGAATTTTCTAATTAGTTATTAACATCTTGATAAGTTGTTATACTGATTTTGTAACACCACATCAAGTTAATATACAGTTATATTAAACTTGAAAAATTGTGTTAAATAATTCCGCAGATAAATTTGTCTTTATCAAATTTTATTTAAAGGATAAATTTCGATAAAAAGGTAAAGATTGTATTCAACCCCCCCTTCTACAATCTTATCGGACCTAACAATTGGTATCAGAGCCGATTGATTCATACACAAATCAAAGATCCCATTTTACTCGATTAAAAATCATCCCCGAATTTTTTAACTCTCTTAAAAAATTCATCATGTCTTCTAAAGTTGGAACTGTGAAAATTCCCATATATGACAAAAACAGTTATGATATGTGGAAGAACAAAATGTTAATGTTCCTCGAGGTTGCAAATCCTAAATACATGAAAGTCTTATCAGAAGGACCAATAATACCTTTTGGATTAATTCCTGAAGTTGTTACTGATGGAAAAGTTATTTCCCCTGCAAAGTTTGTACACAAAGATTCTTCTGAGTACACTCTTGTTGAAAGAGAATAAGCTGGACTTGACATTAATTTAAGACTGATCTTAATAGATTCTCTAGACTCTGTGATGTACAGTCATGTGATTAACTGCAAGACTGCGAAGCACATGTGGGAAACCATTGAAACTGTGAATGAAGGAACAGAGGAAGTTAGGGAGAATCGTCTAGAAATTCTGACATCTGAGTATGAACACTTTCGATCAGCATACAATGAAAGTATTCAAGATGTGTTTGAAAGATATAAGAAACTTGTCAACAATTTACAGATGCATGGCAAGTACTACACTCAGAAAGAGATCAACAGAAAATTTCTATTGTCAATGCATGTTCATCTAGAACATAGGATTACAGCTATCACAGAGTCGAGGAATCTAGGTGAAATTACTGTAGAAAGACTCTTTGGTGTTTTAAAAACCTATGAACTGGAACAATCTCAACAAAAGGAGATTTATGGAAAAGGAAGAGTTGCAAATACTTCTACAACTCTTATTGTTGAGAACAAACAGGAAATGGCAGATAAGGTTATTCAACCTTGTAGTGTTGACAGTGGCAAGCTTGAAGTTGAAATTGGTCAAACTAATGCTAGTCCAGATGAAGGAGACTTCTATTCGTTAGAAGAGCTAGATCAGTTGGAAGATGAGTCCATGGCTTTGTTGGTAAGGAAATTCAGTAACTTCAGATTCAGGAAGAATCCCAAGTTCAGGTACAAATCTAACTATAACAGGTTCCAAAGAGGAGGTTCTTCATCCCCAAGTAACAGAGGAGGTTACAAAACTGGAACAGTTGAAAGAAGTAAAATGAGATGCTACAACTGTAATGAACTTGGACATTTCGCTACTGAATGTCAGAAGCCAAAACAAAACCAAAGAAAAGACTTTGGATCTGAGAAGAAGAAGACAGGTAAAGCCTATGTGGCTGCTGGAAAGAGTTGGGATGATACAGACTCTGAAGATGAAGAGTATGGCAATCTTGCCCTGATGGCAAAATCTGATAACCCTAGTGGTACTTCATCTGAGGTATCATGTACTGAAAGTCAATATATTTATCAACTTAGTGATACACTAGGTAATGCTAATAGAGAGATTGAAAGGATCAATTTGTTAAATACAGATCTTAGTAATCAATTATCAGAATTACACGATGTACAAAATTGCCATGATAAACAAAAATCAGAAATAAGAATTCTAAAAGAACTTGAGAGGTCTCTGGCGTTGATAGTGGTTCAACAACGTGAAACAATAGCTGAGCTAGAAATAAGGGTTAGTGCTACTTCTAATTCATGTAAAGTGGCTAAAGAGTTGTTTAACCAACAAGCTATTAATCAAACCGTAGGAATTGGGTTTGATTATAATGAAGCTATTGGACGAAAAAGCATTATTACCCCTAATCGTGTCAGTGCTGTAGAAAGGGGTATACCATTAGTGCTTAAGGGTGTTAGTAACCCACTCTTTAAGACATCCATAGCAGAACCTTTGGATACAACATCTTTAATCATTAAGGAAGAGATGCGCATTGAGGATTTAGCTAATGGCGTAATCTTAGAAAGTAATCAAGTTGTTAAAAATGATGAAGATAGAAAGTCTGTGTTTAAGAAAACAGAAAGAGTTGGTGAGTCTACTAGTTCCTTGAAAACTAGTAGTAGAAGTAACAACATGAATAAATGCAACAACATATCTACCATGAATGCTATTCCTGTTATTGATACTGCTCATAAGAAATGCAATGCTGTTAATTGCATGTCTTGTGCTTTTAATATAATGTCTGCTTACTTTAACGGTAATCATGCATGTGTTGATAAGAATGTTCCTAGACAGCATATGAGAAAAAATAAACATGTTAGATCCAGGACTGTAACACCACCTAATTCTAAGATTAGGACTCCAAGTCCTTCTCAGGATATGGTAAAGACATGGTTACCCAAGCTGAAACCAAAACAAGTTAAAGCTGTTTACTGGGTTAAATATCCAGTACCTGAAGAAAATGTTGTTAAAATAAAAACTGTTGTTTTACCTGATAAAGGTCAATTCTTTAAGTACTCCGGACCCAATCAAATTTGGGTTCCGAAAAAAGTCTAATCAATTTGTCATTGCAGGGTTTGAAACAGGTTGAACGAGTCATGTGGATTCTGGACAGTGGATGTTCAAGGCATATGACCGGAGATAGAGCCCTGCTGACAAATGTGGTGGAGAAGGCCGGCCCAGTCGTTACCTTTGGAGATAACAGCAAAGGTAAAACTGATGGATATGGCAGATTAGAAGCTGGAAATGTTATCGTTGAAGATGTCTCTTTTGTTAACGGCCTTGAGCACAATTTGCTCAGTATTAGTCAATTCTGTGACAAAGGTTATGAAGTTCATTTCAACAAGAAGAATTGTCTAATATCACACAAGAGAAATGAAAGGCCGCAGTTGACTGGAGTAAGAAAAGGAAACTTGTACATAGCCAATATGAACTCTGGAAGCACAGAAGAAATTAGATGTTTTTATTCAAAGGCATCCACTGATGAAAGTTTGTTATGGCACAAGAAACTTTCTCACCTAAACTTCAAAACAATGAATTCTCTAGTTAAAAGAGAATTGGTGAGAGGTTTACCTTCAATTGAATTTACTCAGGAAGGTCTATGTGATGCTTGTCAAAAAGGAAAGTTAAAAAGGGCAACTCACAGAAGCATTAACACATCATCAATAAATGAACCATTACAACTTCTCCATATGGATTTGTTTGGTCCAGTTAGTGTGATGTCTATGTCAAGAAAAAGATATGCTCTAGTTATTGTTGATGATTTCTCAAAATTCACATGGGTACTATTTCTGAACTCAAAAGATGAAACTCCACAACTGGTAGTTGATCACATTAAGTTAATTGAGCTGGACTCTAATCGTCCAGTAAGAGCTATAAGGTCAGACAACGGAACTGAATTCAAGAATGCAGTTCTGAATGATTTTTGCACTGAAAAGGGTATAACTAGACAGTACTCGTCTCCCAGAACTCCTCAACAAAATGGGGTAGTTGAAAGAAAGAATAGAACCTTGATTAAAGCTGCACGTACTATGCTAAGTGAATCAAGGCTTCCATTGAGCTTTTGGGCTGAAGCTGTCAACACTGCATGCTATACCCAGAATCGAACACTTATCAATAAATACTTAATGAAGACACCATATGAAGCTCTACATGACAAGAAACCAACTCTCAAGTACTTCCATGTATTTGGGACAAAATGCTTTGTGCTGAAAGGAGGAGATGATCAAGGTGGTAAATTTGAAGAAAAAGTACATGAAGCAATATTTATTGGTTATACTAGAAGAGCCTACAAGGTGTATCTTATTGATCAACAGAAATCTATGGAAAGTGTCAATGTTACATTTGATGACACAAAACTCCCAAGTATCCAAAATGAAGATCCATCTGAAAAGCTTAAGTTTGATGATATGTCAGACTCAGATTCAGATGATGACAACCAACCTGACGTTGTTGCTGATAATAATAATCCAAATGTTGGTGGTAATGATCAAGGTGATGCTGGTGAAAACAATGATAATTTTCAAGACACCACTGATACTCTTTAACCATCAACAAGTCAAACTGGCAACAACTCAGGGGGAGATAATGAAGGGTCAACAAGTCATACTCAACATCATACGGAAGATCAAGGCGAACGTCAAGATCAATTCTTCCCAGACAAACTCTTTGGAATAGAGCTCATCCTTTTGAGCTGATTCTTGGTGATCCAGATGTTGGTGTGAAAACAAGAAGAGCTTATCAGAATCAATGTAACTATTCTGGGTTCTTGTCAGTTATGGAACCTAAGAAAGTAGAAGAAGCTCTATCTGATCCTGATTGGGTGATTGCTATGCAAGATGAACTCAATCAATTTAAGCAACTAGAAGTATGGAAGCTGGTACCCAGACCTAAAGATAGAAAAGTGGTGGGCACAAGATGGGTATTCAGAAACAAACTAGATGAAGATGGCACTGTGATAAGAAACAAAGCAAGACTGGTAGCTAAAGCTTATTCTCAAGCTGAAGGCATTGATTATGATGAGACCTATGCTCCAGTGGCAAGACTTGAGGCCATCAGAATATTCTTGGCATTTGCATCCTATTCAAGATTCAAAGTTTATCAAATGGATGTCAAGAGTGCTTTTCTGAATGGTAAGCTAGATGAAGAAGTGTATGTAGAATAGCCCCCTGGTTTTGAAGATCAAGATCATCTGGACTATGTCTACTTTCTTTACAAAGCTATCTATGGTCTTAAGCAAGCCCCAAGAAAATGGTATGCCACTCTCTCTGAATTTCTATTAGAAAATGGTTTTATTAGAGGTGTCATAGACAAAACGCTCTTCACTAAAAGACATAAGAATGATATAATACAAGTCCAAGTCTATGTGGACGATATTATATTTGGGTCTACTAATGAGCTTCTATGCAAGAAGTTTTCTAAGTTAATGCAGGGTAGGTTTGAAATGAGCATGATGGGAGAACTGAAATTCTTTCTTGGATTACAAATAAGTCAGAGACAAGATGGAATATTTATTTGTCAATCCAAGTACATTAAGGAACTCCTCAAGAAATATCATATGGAGGAGTGCTCATCAGCAAAGACACCATCAACTATAGCTGTCAAAATTGGTTTATGTGAAAGTTCTGCCAAGGTAGATATCAAAGGCTATAGAGGTATGATTGGCTCATTGCTTTACCTAACTGCTAGTAGACCAGATATAATGTTTGCCACATGCTTGTGTGCAAGGTTCCAAGCGAACCCTAAAGAAATCCATCTCACTGTTGTCAAAAGAATCTTAAGATATCTAAAGGGTACGCCTAATTTAGGCATCTGGTACCCTAATGAATCTGGTTTTACTTTAATTGGATATACAGATTCTGACTATGCAGGAAGTGTTGTAGACAGGAAAAGTACATCTGGGAGTTGTCAATACCTAGGTGGAAGATTGGTATCCTGGTTCAGTAAGAAACAGCAAACAGTTTCCAACTCTACAGCCGAAGCTTAATATATAGCTGCTGGAAGTTGTTGTGCTCAGATCTTATGGATTAGGAATCAATTAATGGACTATGGCATTGTATTAGAAAATATCCCTATTTTATGTGATAATACAAGTGCCATAGCAATCGCCAGCAATCCTGTGCAGCACTCAAGGACAAAGCTCATTGACATAAGGTATCATTTTATAAGAGAGCATGTAATGAATGGTACAGTGCAACTACTATTTGTAGGCTCTGGAGATCAAACTGCAGATATTTTTACTAAGTCGCTTAATGAATCCTCATTCACTAAAATTGTTAGTGAATTGGGTATGTTAAACAGTCCTAGTAATTAATACTGTTAATATCTGAAATTTGATCTTTAATAATTTTGCAAGTGATTATTCTGTGAATATTTGTTGTTTGAAATCACTTGTATTATTATTTTACCATCTGATTTTCTTGCTTGTTTAGTTATTTTTCACTCTGTTTATTTATATTATTTAATACTTCATACTTCTGTATTTTTAGAATATTTGTAGATATTTATTTCTGTTTTAATAATTAATTTATCATATGTTTTGTAATGTTTGTCCTGTTAATATTGCTTTGTTTTCGTTAATAGGATAGCATATGGTATTTATAATTATTTTTATTATTTGTTTAATTTTATATAATATTTTTATTATTTTTTTTAAGTTAATTGTATATTTTTGTGTGTTTATTTAAATTATTTGTATATATTTAATTTATTTTAATAAGTATATGTCTTAAATTAAATCAGAATTATAATAGGTCTTATTAATAAGTCTGTTATATTTAATAAGTCTTAATTATGTTAAGTCTTATCTGATTAATTCTGTTTTTAATTTTTGGTCTTATTCGGTTTATTTTTAGTTAAGTCTTATTCTTCTATTTTTAGTTAAGTCTTATCAGGTGTTTATATTTAAGTCTTATTCGTTAAGTCTTGTAAATAAATTAGGTCTTAGTTGTCTTAAATAATCGGTATGACTTAATTAGGATAAGTCTTACTGGTCGTTTGTTAAGTTAAGTCTTAGCGAGTTTTTTTTTAAACTTAAGTCTTATTCAATATTAGGTCTTAGTTTTCTAATTTAAGTCTTAATCGTAACAGTTTTTTTTAAGTCTTGTTAACATTAAGTCATAATCGTAGGTATTTGTATATATATATAGTAGGTAGAATGTGTTAAGTCTTATTTCAGTTTAAGTCTTTCTCGTGTTAACTCACAGAAAACTCTCAGATATACACACATATATACACGCCTATATACACAGAGTTCATGCCCGATTTTCGACTCTGAAACTCCATCAAAATCACGATTCAAGAACCTAGAACGATTCTCTGTCTAATTATCTACAAATCGATAGTTCAATCGACTGATTTGGATCGATTTTTTGTGTTATTGTTTTTGAAAAATCGATTTTTCGATCTGAATTTGAAGGAGTTTGGTTTTGATTTTGCAAAAACTAAAAATATACATGTGTTCGTGTGTGTAAGGAGATTGTTGTGTGAATTTTTCAGAATTTTTCAACAACTTTTAATTTTCTCGAATTTTTAATTATTTATTAATTCGAAAAATTAATTTTTAAATCATAATTTTGTAAAATCTGAAATTTTCAAAGAAATTAAATCTTGATTAAAATGGCTGATCGATTTGAAATTATTAAACATAATTTAATCGGTTATTTTAATCCAGAAAAATGTTTAGTTGAACGTTTTCGACCGTTGATTCGTTTTTTAAATGAAAATTCACTGGTTCGCACTGCTTTGAGCTTGGATGCTCCATTGAAAATTGAACCTTTGCGAATCATGTGTACTACTGCTGTCATTTCTAATGATAACAGATCATTTGTCTTCTCTGTAGGAGACAATCAATACACAGTGAATGAAAATACATTAAATACGGTCTTAAATTTTCCAACTGACAATTTCGAAGAGTTACCATCAGATCAAGAATTGATAAATTTTTTGAATGGTATATTCTATCAAGACAGTCCTGATCAAACTGTGTGGAATAAAAAGAACTTTGTTCAGGAATGGGACTATCTGTTTGACACATTAGCTAGAGTCTTTGCCAATTCTACTAAAGGGAACTTCGGGGTTTTACCATCCTTCTTGCAGCATATTGGATATGCAGTTGCACACAACCGAAGAATTAATATTGGTAGACTACTGTGTGTTCCGATGGTTAGAAGAATCATTAATGCAAAGAGGAATTTTGATAATGGACAAAAAGTATCATGTTATTATCCAATATTCCTGTCATTAATTTTTAATCATCTAGTGGAACTAGAAAACCAAGCCCAATTCCTGAATGGAGAATCACTGGCGTCAGGTAAACCTACTACCAGATTGTTCACTGAGTACAACAATAAGCCTAAATTCACAAACATACCTGTAGTTGTCACTCAATACATGTCAAACTATATACAACTACCTGTCATTGAACCTGTACCAGAACCTGAACAAAACCCTGAACCACCAGTGGAAAACATACTTGTTGATAATGAAGATCAAGGCAATCAACGAGTTGAACCTGCTCAGCAAATTGTTCCTCAGCCAGCTGCACTTGCTGTTGAACATCCAGTGCAAGAAACTGCATCTGTCCCTGAACCTAAATCAGATTAACCAATCTTATCAGAGATTGTTGCGGAATCAGCTGACCAGGTATTGCCTTCTGTTCCTCAAACTACTACTTCTCAATCTATTTCTGGAACCCAAGTGGTTGGTAGGTCTGACCAAGGGGTTGTAGTACCACAACCTCTAACTAAGGACGTAGAGCCAAATACTCAACCAACAAAACTCATATCTTTTCACTCCAGAAAGAAATTGCAAGTTAAAAGAAGTCGAATCAGTAGTGGTAATATGAGTGAACCCACATCTCTGCCTCTAGAAAAGAAAAGTAGAACTCAAATTGAGGCAACTGTAAGCCCGTCTATATCCTCTCAACAGGATATGGAAGTTGATATGGCCGTTACACAGTTACTAGAATCATCTTCTCAACAGGATGATTCTATTGAAATTCGCCATAGGGCCGTGGCACCTTGAAGTGAGTCAAGCACACCACCCCTATTACTCACAATGGGGGAAGACATACCTTTAGATGAGCCTCAGGACACATTGCAAGGAGAGCACGTAGAAAATGTGACAGTGCCTACCATAGTTACGGTAGAAGAGTCTTCACAAGCTTTAGAGGGAAATCTTGGTTCTCAGCCAACTTTAATAGAACCATCATCTCCCCTCCCAGGACAAACACTCCTGGCTCCCTCAAGGGATTTTCCACTCGCAGTTTCAACTGGAGAAAGTGGAAGGCAACTTGATCAATCAACTACTGAAGCAATTCAGTCAACAATTTCAAATGTTCAAGTAGATTTGATTAAGGACAGGGATTTGCGAACTCCCATTGCACCACCACTGACCTTCCCAGAGGAGGCTAGGGTGATTTTACATGCAGGTACAAATCTGGAAGCAGCTCAGGAAACTGAGAGGAGTGATGTGAGGAATACCATAAAATTGAGTGAAACACATGCACTTCAGGTGAGTGGATCTCAAAGTGAACGTCAGGTGAGCGTACACACTGACACATACACTCTCTCACTATTAGAAAAGATAGCTGCTTTAGAAAAAGAACTTGTAGTCAGCATGGCTGAAACAGAAATCCTTAGAGCACAAGTGGGTGAGCGATCTTCTTCATCCACCTCTGTCAACAGTCAGCTTGCTGGAATCAAGAAGGAAATAAACTACTTAAAGACATCTTTCACCAAGAAGATAGATTCTCTCGAACTCTCTCATGAAAAGGCACTTGATGACTCTGGAGATATTACTGTTGCTCAAGACATGTTAATTTCTGAAATTTCCGTGAAAGTTGACACTCTACAGTCAGAGGTACAGCACAATCAGGAATCTACTGATTCTCGTATGGACCAGATCGAAAAGCAAAATGCACACCAGGCTAAAGGGTTAAGACATCTGTTTAATCTTGTAAGTCAAAGTCGTAAACCTACAAATGAAGAAATTGAATTCTTTACAAGTAAGGGTGGTGATGATGATGAACAAGATCCTGAAGCTGGGGGAACTGATAAATCTGTAGAGGATTCCTCAACTAAGGGGGAGAAAAGAAAGGGGTCACAAGATAAAACTAAAGAAAGAGAGGGAGAGGGAAAATCTGGAAAATCTGACCAAAGTGAAGATAGGAGAGATAAGAGGAAGAAAGTAGTTGAAGAAACTGAAGAAGAAATTCAAGACAAGAACACAGGTTATTATTACACGGGTGAACCGGATAACTTCGATGTTTTTGCTGATCTTGAATTCCCTGATCAAGGTGAAGAACTTCCTGAACCTGATCTTAGTCACTGGGAAGATGAAGGACCAGTGATATCTGAATATGAAGCTCAACAAGCAGAGAAAGAATCTGAAGAATTATTTGCTCAGAGGGAAGCTAATTTGCTAATGAGAGAAGAAAAGCTTCAACAGTCATTAGAGCAAATTGCACGAAATGAAGAACTTCAGAAAGCTGAACAGCAAGCATTACAACGATTACATGCTATAAATGTTGAGAAGAGAAAGACATATATCAGACTAAAGAGCGGTGACAAATGGGAACGTGCTCAAAAAGCAATTGATTCACCTCAAAGTTCTGATTATGAAGATCGTCGTCTTGGACAAATTCTCGAGGAATTCAAACTGGCAAATCCAATTCATGATATGTATATAAAGGCCTTAAAGGTAGAAGTTATCAGGATAACTACTGCATTTGAACCCAAATCTGATGAGCTTGTAATATTTGTGGATTGTCATAATGTTGGAACTTTCAGAGTATCTATTCAGTTCTTTTATGACAGATCGCTGACAGAGATTTGGGTACTTAGGCCTAAGGTAAGAACATCTTCTGAGTTAGGTGTGTTGTTACATGAGAAGTTCAAAGAATTTGCTGAAAGAACTGGACCAGAAGTGATTAAGGATCCTCCACAAGTAAAATTTCTTAAGGGAGAGGTACTTCACTCAATCAATCTTCAGACAGATGAGTTATATGAACATCATGCAAAACACTTGGTATATGCTAAATATGCTCTCAGAAATCATGGATTCTTGACTGAAGAAAAGGTAATAGCTGCAGATCACATTCGATCCTATGCACAAACGAATATAAAAGATTACAAGAAATTTCAAGGTGAACTGAGAAAGAAGCTTGGAATTCCTTTAGTCTTACCTCAAGGATTGTCATCAAGAAGAGAGCGTCTTGTCGATTCTGATTTACACATGAAACTTCAAGTCACAGATGAGCCAGAAGAAGGAGAATTCAGAAGGGAAGACAACTGAAGAAAAAGAATTGCTCTACATGTTATATCTTTAGAGCTTAGATAAATCTTGATAGGAATTTGTATCATATGATCAGTCTAGAGGATCATCTATCTTGTATTTATCTTTCATGTTTGAATCTGGCAAATGTTAAATATAAACCAGAACTTTTTTTTTCATATTTACTTAGTATTTAAAGTTTTATCTTTCATTTGGTTAAGTTGGATTAGTTGAGGCATCCTCTAGGAATTTGCTTGTTATTGTCTAACAAACAAATAGGGGGAGATTGAAAGGCATATGACTCAGCCTATTTGTAGTTAGAGGATCCTAATCAACTTAAACCAAATTGTAATAAGTAAATATACATATGAACTGTCACAGGAATCTCAAGAAGTATTGTCTGTCAGAAGAAAGAAGAAAAGTCAATCTATAGTTTTGATGTCATACACTGGAAGACGATTCAGTTATCTGATCAAGCCCCAGGATAGCATTGAAGTGAATGGATTCATTTGAACAGTGACAGAGATTTTTCGAGTGATAGTTTGAAGGTCACTTACAGTACAAGAGAATTGAGAGAAGAAATAAACCACAACCTAAATTCAAAAGTGAAGAAGCATCGTTGAAGTTAGTCGTTCATGAACCAGAGTGTACATCGAACGTCAACACAAATCAGTGGTAATTCTTTACTACCTTCAGTGGTTTGTAAGAATTAAATTAAATATTTATTGATTTAATTAAATTCATTTATAATTAATATAAATCATTTAGTTGATTTAATTAAATGAATTAATTCTAGAAGAATTAATTTATTTATTAAATTAATTATTGTATCAATTAAATATGAATTAGTTAATCATTAATTAATTAAATGGATCAATATGACTTAAAGAAAGAAGATTGGATTATGTCTTGGAGAAGAAAAATTCGGTATGACCTAAATTTAAGTCATACCGACAGTAGCCATTCAAGATTATGTCTTACCGACCTGATTAAGTCATACCGACCTCTGCCAGCTGTTTTAAGTCATACCGAACTTCTGATTAAGTCATACCGACAAGTTTTATGTCTTAATGGAGGTTTGTGTAAGTCTTAATGAAGAAAAATCTAGTCTTGATAGCAGTTTAAGTCATGATGGAGCAGTTAAATATCCTACAGAAAGCCAGCAAGACCTGTTATTGATATTAAAGAACAGAACAGAGCAGATTAGGTCATAACCAAGAAACACAGCAGAAAACATCATATCCAGAACAGATTTCTCTCTCAAGAACACCAAGAACACAAAAGCTTAAACAATTCCCAGAAATTCAAGTTCTTCATCTTTGTAATATTCTATCCGATAGAACTTGTTTATTTGTGATTCTTGTACTACTAGCGAATTAAGTTTCCTAGTTCTTATCTTGATTATTATTAACTAAAATAGAAAAGTTCATGTCGAATTTTCTAATTAGTTATTAACATCTTGATAAGTTGTTATACTGATTTTGTAACACCACATCAAGTTAATATACAGTTATATTAAACTTGAAAAATTGTGTTAAATAATTCCACACATAAATTTGTCTTTATCAAATTTTATTTAAAGGACAAATTTCGATAAAAAGGTAAAGATTGTATTCAACCCCCCCTTCTACAATCTTATCGGACCTAACAGAGATGCTGTCAAATTTTTTAAAAATGATATACTTTTTATATACATATTAATTACACATTTCTCGGGTATAAAGAATATATATTACTAATGGAGTAGTATTTGAATATGAATTGTTAAGTGTTAACAAGTTTACTTTGATAATTATTAGTGATTGATGGATGTGTTATGATTAGTAAATTATGTGTTGGATTTAGAGTGATAATTATAATTGTTATTAAGGGTATTGTTAGATGGATTCTAAGTGCTAAAGTGAAATGTACATACTGTGATTTGGATTGTGAATGGTACGAGGATGTATATTAAGTATTATATGCACGGATGGTTAGAAGGATTATAAGTAGAGTATGTTAGTGTGATTTAAGATGACTGTAGATTGTAGTAAAGCAAAGGGTGTTGTGATTGCTGAATTGGTTGATTGTACTCCGACAGGTTAGACGATATTATAAAGGAGGTACTGTCCAATTTTTGTTAGAATTATTTTGTAATTTGTACAGTAAATTGATAAGGATTATTTTGTGAATCGATACGATGTACGTGTTAAAAGGGTATAAGTGTAAGTTGATAATACGTGCTAAGTGTCTATGTGGTTTATTTGGTTATATATTACTATTTTGAAAATTTGGTTAATACGTGGTGTATGTGCTAAGTGGTAAAGCGTTTTAGGACGCATTTGTGTTGAACAGAGTTAGATGATTACGGTGATATGCGTACGGAAGTAGTACTTTACTTTTATATAGGTACCAGTGAGAGGCCGATTTAGAGCCAGTGTATGTAAATGTGGAAATTCTGAGGAACGAGATATTCAACGGAGTAGACGAGTGTGTTCGTGTAGAAGCTAACAAGTGATAAAGAAAAGACGAATTTATGACTGAGTAAAGGCCAGCGAATGAGAACTAGAGACTGATGTAAAGTGAGTAAAGAATCGAAATTTTGGAATTGGAAACTTCGTGTATCGAGGCAAGTTATACTATCTCCCACTTATCGTTCAAGTGATGCGAACTCTCCTGTGCTATTTATTTGTTCTTTCAAATTCTTTCTTGTAAGTATTTATACTATTCATATTTATTTTGAATGATGTGAATATGTCTCTATTATTTATAAGATTTTCTTCCAAATCATTTTGCTAGGGTCTACACCCCTTTCTTTTGTTCCAAGTGTCTCGAACTCTGTATTGAAATTTAGATTTTCTTTATACTTATAAATTGTTGTTTAAATTCTTATACCTTACTGTCATTCCTTTTTAACTATCGCTGAACACTTTATACCTTATTATTTATTCCTTATAAATTACCGTTGAACACCTGTACCTTGCTTATCCTTATAAATCATTATTTAAATTTATGTTCCCTATTATTTAACCTTTTTCTTGTTGAACCATAATCCTTCACTTATAATTTATGCGTGCTTTATCTCAGTCTTTTTCTTATGCTTATTCCTTTAAACCATACCAGCGAAACCATATTCCATAACCCTTGAGTTAAACCTATAGAACCCTAAACTTGTCTTATTCTTTATTAGCTAACGACTCTTCATTTGTTTATAACCAATGTATTACTCAAATATTCCCTTGAGCTTCAGATTCCTTTATCCCAGGATTATCTTATAAATTGTTGTTCAGTTTCTAGAATTTTAATAGTTGCTTCGTTCCTTAATTTATTAATGTTTACTTGTTGATTATGATTCCTTTTATAGAATGATTAGTTCTATCCCATGTCATGTTTAGTTCAATCTTATTGCTTTATTGATTATGATTCCTTTTATAGAATGATTCCCTGATCCTTAATCTTTTATTATTGCTCGTTAAAAATGCTTAATTATTTAAAGAAGTTTTAAAAATTCCTTATACTAGGTTGATCTGTTATCAGTGAGTTTAAGTACTGAAAAGTGAAATATTTTAAAGTTTTTAAAGGTTTTATAGATTGGAGAAGCGTAAGAGGATAGGGGTGGTTCTCCTAGTCCAGCACTTTTTATTTAGCGTAAGAGGCTAGGGGTAGTTCCCCTAGTTCAGCATTAAAGGCCACTATGTTTCCTAGTTGGGAACCTAATTTCAAGGTCTAGGGGGACTTCATGTCCGGTATGGGGACTTTACGTGGCTGTTTACCCGTATTGTCCGATGTTAAGGTAAAAACTCCAATCAACTTAAAAATGTTTTTAAAAGGTTTTATGAAATGTATGTTTTAATGATGGAATGATTTTAAAGAAAGGAATGTTTTGATAAGAGATATATGTTTCAAGGTAAATGGTCATTAGTTTCGAAATTGTGGATACCAGAGTTATTCATTTTCTGTCCTGATCAAAATTGGAACTCAGTACAACAATGGGATAAATGATGGATAGAAGTTTCCCACTTATTCCCCTTCTCGAGTAATATTGTACGTTGAAAGAGGAGTAATAATGATTGGGGAATTTCTTGATATTCTATTTCTCCAAGTTTTATCTGAGGCAGTATTATTTGAAAAAATGGAAAATTGTGATTCGTTGATGGAAATTTGAATTGTTCTTTACTTTACAATTTATTCTCATAGAAGATATTTTATTTGGATTGATAGAGCATGTTTAGATTAGTTATGTTTAATCAAGTTATTATTTTTTAAGATACCTACAAAGTTATGTTCATGAATAAGCACATCTTTTATTAAAGTAAATTAAAAAAAAAACTGCACTTAGGTGAACAATTGTGAGGTCTAGATTAAAACATCCAACATCTTCAAATACATAAGTTTGAATTCTATTATTTTATATTTATTCTAATCAACACAATATGTTCAAATACTCTAAGTGTGGTTTATTTTAATTTATTTTAATAAAAAAAGTGCATATCCCTAAAAATATCTTTGTAGGTACCTTAAAAAATAATACCTTGACCTAAACATAGCCAATATAAATAAATTCTATCTAACTAAATAAAAAATCAACATAGCCAATATAAATAAATTCTATCTAACTAAATAAAAAATCTTCAGTGAGAATAAATTATAAAGAACAATGAGGGAGAGGAAGAGAATGATAATCTACACATGATAATCAATAAGTGGGCAATGATCCGGTTATATCCGCTCTAGAGTTGGAATGATAACTGATTTTGAAATAGAGATACTGGAAAATGGTAAAAAAAAAAAGATAATAATAAAAACTGATTCAAAACGTAGAATTGTACCCTTACAAAACTTTTCTTGAATCATAGAGAAACTTATATATTGGGAAAGCATCAAAGCATAACTAATTCTCATTCTAACATTAATATATATGCATAATTAGATTAGATATCTAACTTCATATATGAATTAAACATGACCACAAAACATTGATAAACAGTAGGAAATTTATAACATATATTTAAATTTAAATTATTATTACTAAAAGAATTGTTCTTAATTTAATAATTTTAATAGCAGTTACCAATTTAATTTTCTTAACCTCATTTTATTTTTTTGTCACAAAAAACTCATTTAATTTTGAAGACTATATGAATTACACACAAATGGGCCACTAATTTATCTTTGTGGGGACCAAATTATTTTTATATCCAACATAGAGTATTATTAGTGTAGCGGCCCATAGTTTTTAAATCCATGAAAAACAAATTGGGCCTTGGTATACCATAGTTTTTAAATCCATGAAAAACAAATTGGGCCTTGGTATATTTGACAGTTGATTGGAAACGTTGCATAACCCTAATCGCTGCCATTTTGTATAAAGTAGTGTTTTGGGATCAAGTTAGAAATCACATGAAATGCTTTTCAGAGAATGAAGTGGCCAAACACTTTGCCATCCATCCACCATGCCTTGATGTTGTTTATCAAGATTAAGGTATAAGAATTTAAATTTCTTTGCTTCTACATCTCCAAGTTAAAGTATTTGCGTTTTTTTGCATAAACAATGGTTAAATTTCAACACATGAGAACTTGTATGACAATTATCAAGTTTATATGTTTTATGTAACTGTCAACATAGAAAATTATGTCAATCCTCATGTTTATATGTATGTTTGTGTATATGCATGTATTTGTCAACATAGAATTTCAAGGTGACATTTGTCTGATTTTGTTTTTGTACAAAGAATTTCAAGGTGACATTTCTTTGATTTTGTTTTTGTGTTCTCAACACACATATAATAAAAACCCATTTAGAAATGGAGGAAATAGGTCAAGAATTATTTTATATCAGGATTAAGAACGTAAGAGAATATTCTACCATTGTTATGTAATATCTTTTTTTTGTTGGTGAAAGTTACCAAATATTTTATAGGAGAAAAGAGATACAAGGACTATATATTGAAATAAATTCTAAATTACATTTGATTATGTTTAAATGCTAGTTGAGACCGAATACATATGAAACATGTACCATGTTTTTTTATCACTAAGAATATATATTTTCTTTGACTTCCAACAGTATCCATGATTTTTTTTCTTTTACTTTTGCTGATACATTTTTATCATATATTCATTTTTCGTTTTTATCTCACTTAGTACATAATTTTTCTTCACAGGCATTCGTTAAACAATGAAGAAAATCCTCCAAGTCCTTTCTACGATCGACTCATTCTTCTCCGGCCTAGAGGGTAAAATCCTTCTTCGTTTATCTCTAATCATTACTATGAATATAGAGTGTGAATAAATATGCATACATTTGTGTTTTATATTGTGTGATGGTATATTAAGTGGTCTTAAGATGCATATTATGTGTATAAAAATATTTTTTTTACCTCCCTCTCCTCCACACTCCTTCCATCTTTGTATACGTATATATTATATTTGGGGTGATCAAAAGTTGAATTGTACTTCAATTTTTTGTGTTTGAGGGGAGTATAGTTATTTTGTTTTTTAATCACCCTGACGTTTTGGTATATTTAAAGGAAAGAGATGTGTAAGACTTTGAAATAATTTTTAAATTGTCCATCACCATCCGTAGAGAACTTTGGGGGATTTCATCACGGCAAAAAACACTTCTCTAGAAAATATCGTGAAAAAGAACATTTGAAAGGCCCACAAGATCCGTGGTAGGAAGAAATAGGAATATGAATGTGAAACTATTTTCTCTAAGTGAAGACTATACCACAAAACTATCTTTAAAATCATTTATATAATTTTTACATGCTCACATGAGTTTGCATTAATCATAATATTTTACAAAAATTTTGCTTCAATTTTCATATAGTTTGAATTTCATGAATCATGAAATTGATTTATGAGAGTCTTTTTTATGATATATCTTTCTATTTCTGATTGGAAATTGCCTATTAATATGCAAAAAAAATTAAAAATAATATACATATTTACATATAATGTAGCAGTATTATTCCTTTATGTTTTCTCATTCCATATATTGTATATCAACAGGGCACACCAAATGTGGTGATGTTGTAATTTAGAACTTCAAAATTATATGACAAATTAACTGTGCATCTTTCTTCTTCTAAAATTGTCATTTGGTCACCATTGTGTTTTGACTTTTAATAATTAGCTCTGCATTTTATATATTATTACACATACGTTAATATATCTAGGTTTTTTGTATGACGTATATATAGTAAAACTTTCCTTTGTAACATTATTATTAATTGAAATTTATCTGAATTTTTAGACAATTTAATTAAATTATGTATTTTTAAAAATAAATAATGTACCGAATGACAAGAAATTGTGGCCATTTAAAGTTATTGCTAGTCATAGTGAGAAGCCAATGATTGTGGTCAACTACAAAGGAGTTTAGAAACAATTTTCTGCTGAAGAGATCTCATCAATGGTCCTTTTAAAGATGAAGGTTACTGTGAGGCATACATCGGATCATTTGTAAAAAAGGTTGTCCTTATCATTGGTAAAAAATGTTGTCCTTGCTATCCCTACATATTTTACTGGCAACAAGGATGTTGGTACATTGCTGATCTTAATGTAATTAGTATAATCAACGAGCTTACTTCTGCCGCCATTGCTTATGATCTTAGCAAGGACTATGCCACTACGCACTTAAACAGGGTAATATATGTAGTGCATGTTATAATTTTTATAAAAATTGTATTTTTATTTATATGTTGATGAAAAATATATCTTTTGGTTCCAATAAAATAAACTTTTTCCCCTTATAAAATAAAGATTTTGGCCCATAAAACTTCCAATAAAATAAACTTTTTCCCCTTATAAAATAAAAATTTTGGCCCATAAAACTATCACTTTTTGAAGGGATACTAAGGTGAACTTTTTCTTCAATGAATATTATCAAAACAAAGTCTCTTCAAAAGATATGCTTATCTATATGGAAAGAGAACTACCCAAAAATTTTATTACATTACAGATTCATATGGTTTTGGTGATTTGAAGAACTGTACAACTATACTATAAACTTTTTACTAGTATATTTATGTATTTGATTTATTGAATATTTTAGTGTGGTGATGAAAATTCTTTTTTTACCCTTTTATGAATGTTTGATGGGTTCCTCAACTATAATAAAATTAACCTGAATTTCTTCCTTCTCTAATGATAACAAATATAGATTCATATTTCACAATATGGTATTTATATTTGATATTTTTATAGATTTTATGTTAGTTATCTATTTTTAACCACTAACACCCCTTGAAGAAGGCTTTACATATAGGTGACCAAATAACTATAGGTAGAGAAAAATTAAATTTAACTAACTCGCCCTTAGAAATGTCAAAATTTGATAATAAGGAACTAATCAAATGTCAAAATTTGATAATAAGGAACTAATCAAATGTATATCCACAGATCCACCCAATCAAGTTGGTACTACATGCATATCATTATTTAATTTAAAAATCTCCTATATATAGATTTCATAATATTCAAAAATTTCTTTAGAAGAACTTAGAAACCTTTTTCTAGAACATCTTTAATTTCGTTGAACATCATTTACAAAATAAAAATTCAAATTTTATTGCAATAATGGGGAATTTTGTTGAAGGTATACTAGGTGATAAGTAAAATTAGACATATTTTAAACATCTTCAAATCCATAAATTTGAGTTCTATGATTTTATCTTTATTCTAATCAACATAGTATGTTCAAATACTCTAAGTGTCGTTTGTTTTAATTTATTTCAATAAAAAAATGCTAATCCCTAAAAATATCTTTGTAGGTACCTTGAAAATAATACATTGACCTAGACATACTACAACACAAGGACTTTTACAACCGAATATTTACACTAGATCCGTCGTAAAGGCCTCATTTACGACTTAAAATTTCTGTCATTTTTGGTCATTTTTGGTCCAGTTGAAAGTTCGAAAATACGGACACAAGTTTCTAATTTGGTCACAAGTTGCGAGTTATGTCACAAGTTTCTAATCTTGTCATAGGTTCCAAATTTTGTTACAAAGTCTGATGTAGTTTTTGTCACAAGTCCAATATTCTTGTCACATAGTTCGAATTTAGTCACAAGTTCAGATTCCGTCATAAGTCCAACTTATGACTAAATTTCTATCAAAATAATAGTTGTGGATCCTAGCATATCAATTTATTTAGGGAAAATCAATTGACACGTCCTTGAAATATTCGAGTTTTATTGTTCAGGTCCCTGAACTAAAGATTACGTATTTCGGGTCCTAAACGTTTTAAAAAATTTGGTTCAAGTCCTTATCGTTAAGTAGATTCTAACACCGTTAGAATCTTGCTGCCACATGGCCATTTTTACACGTCAGCTGCTGATTTGTTCACAAATTAAAAAAATAAAAAATTTTATATTAAAATAAACAATTTTTATATACGGGTTTTGAGTTTTGAATATCAAATGCTATACATACATTGCGTTGAAGTTCACGTGTCCCAAACGGGCATGCCACAACCATGAGTCTTCTTCTATTTTTGTGAGTAAACAAGTACTGAGTCTCTTCAAGAAAAATCATATACAAACGGTTTGCTGATCTCTGCACTCTCATTAACAGCTTCCCATCATTGTCATACACCCAAAAAAATTTGCCCTGCACTATTACTTTATTCCCTTGTTCTGACATCTGCCCAAGACTTAGGATATTATTGCATAAATTTGGAATGTAAAACACATCATTGAACACTCTCTCTTCACCTGTCTTGCACTTGAAAGAGACCGATCCCTTCCCTTTAATACAAACAGTCGACCCATCACCAAACTTTACCTCTCCTGTGATATTTTCATCTAACATCGAGAATTTTGTTTTATCCCCTATCATATGGTTACTTGCCCCATTGTCTAAGTACCACAATTGAGAAAATTTCCTCTCTATTTTATCTGCCTCAAACCTTGGCATAACCTTCTCTTCATTGAACAATACCATCTCGGTTTTCTTGTCATCGATTTCAGTCATCAACTTTAATTTGAACCAAGTTTGCCTCTGTTCTTTGATTCCTCTCTCGATGTGGCCTCTTGCACTCTGTAGCATAGTGTCCCATATTAATACAGTTAAAGCACCTCACAGTGTTTCTGTCACGAGTATTCTGATAACCTCATCCCCGTCCTTTGAAACTTGATTGGCCGTTTGAATTGTCTTTGTTTGCTTTCTTCATCCATTCCTCCATAGTGAATAACAACTTCTCTTCAGATTTCTCCCTCTTACACCATTCCTCCTCTGTTAGTAATAATTTACCACCTCCAGCATTTTCATTCTGACCTTTTAGCCCCTCCTCATGGGCTTGGAGAGATCCAATTTCTTCTTTCACTGACATTGTTTCCATGTTCCCAAACTGCTCTATCATTGAGGTAATCTGAAGAAATCTCAAGGGAACCGCTCGAAGTAGTTTCTTAACGACATAGGCTTCATTCACCTCTTCACCCAACGATCGAATGTTGGACACCAATCCATTCAGTTTCATATACAAATCATGGAGCTGATCACTCTCATCCATACGCAGAGATTCCAACTCTGCTTTAAGTGTCTAAACTCTAACCTTCTTCATACGATCCGCTCCTTGACACATAACCTTAAGAGCTTCCCACCCCTCCTTTGCAGTTTTCTTCTCAGAGATTGACAGTAGCATTTCCTCAGGTATGCCTTGTTAAAGCATAGCCAAGGCGATCTTATCTGTTTTCTCATCAATCACTGCCTTTGCATCGCTTGGCACCCCAAAGTGTTCCCGGACCGCATGCATAGCGTTCCACACCCCCGGTGCCTGCATAAAGACCCTCATCTTTAATGCCCAGGCCGTATAATTGCTCTTGGTCAGCGTAGGGTATGTCAGCCCAAACGATCCCCCCTTGCTTTTTCCCACGTCCATTTCTTAGTCCCTTGAGCTCTGATACCAAATGTAGAGCTTAGAGCTTAAAAGAACCTTACACAGAGAGAATGAAATGTGATTTGTAAACTGAAAGCAAGAATAATTCTCATTGTAATAAAGGAAACTAACAGATATGAATTCCTAAAAACTAGCAGCAAACCAACAACAACTTTCCTAACTTATTTCCTCTATCTCAACGATCATACAATTATTGATATTACTTCTATGACTAGGACTCTGTTACTCACTAGGCCCATGGGCTCACTGAGTTTATTCAAGCTTAACATATAACCCAAATTCAAATTACTTCCAACATATTGAATTAATCCTTTACTTGTCATATTGTCCATTACGGTGAACTAAGAGTACATTTGATAAGATTCATCGCGCAAATGGTGCTTCTTGGCTGGTTGATATGAGGCAAACTTTAAATGTGAAAGATTTAAAACTTTTCATGCTAATAGCCCAAAGGAATTCGGACAAAGAGCAAGTGCATCTTAGATGTTAAAGAGTATCCAAACTTCTGATATTGCAGGTGAGTACAGATCATCTTGTCATCTTTATATTGCTTCTAAATGTACTTGTTTGATTGATATATCTACCTCTACCTTTACACCCTACTCCAACAGTAGATGTCACTCTATCCTCTAGAATTACCTTTGGTCTAGTGAGGTTATGAAAAGAACAAATGACTACTTACAAAAGACTTTAAGCAAAAATTCATGTATAGATTGTCATTCTCTTCTTCTCCTTCATTGTTCTTTACTTTACGATTTATTCTCATAGAAGATATTTTATTTGGATTGATAGAGCTTGTTTAGATTAGCTATGTTTAAGTCAAGTTATTATTTTTTAAGATACCTACAAAGTTATGTTCATGAATAAGCACATCTTTTGTTAAAGTAAATTAAAAAAAAACTGCACTTAGGTGAACAATGGTGAGGTCTAGATTAAAACATCCAACATCTTCAAATACATAAGTTTGAATTCTATGATTTTATATTTATTCTAATCAACACTGTATGTTCAAATACTCAAAGTGTGGTTTATTTTAATTTATTTTAATAAAAAAAGTGCATATCCGTGAAAATATCTTTGTAGGTACCTTAAAAAATAATACCTTGACCTAAACATAGCCAATATAAATAAATTATATCTAACTAAATAAAAAATCTTCAGTGAGAATAAATTATAAAGAACAATGAGGGAGAACAAAAGAGAATAATAATCTACATATGATAATCAATAAGTGGGCAATGATCCGGTTATATCCGCTTTAGAGTTGGAATGATAGTGGAAAATGGTAACAAAAAAGATAATAATAAAAACTGATTCAAAAAGTAGAATTGTATCCTTACAAAACTTTTCTTGAATCATAGAGAAACTTATATATTGGGAAAGCATCCAACGCATAACTAATTCTCATTCTAACATTAATATATACTAGCTTATAACCCGTGCGAAGCACGGGTTTCTTTTGATATGTTATAAAATTTATTTAACATTATAATTATGTTTTTATATAATCCTTATTTTTAATAATTTTTTAATTTTAATTTAATATAAATTTTATATAATGATATGCATGGTTTAAAATTTATTTTGTAAAATTCTAAATTAAAAATAAAACCTTTTCAAAAAATGGGTAATTGAGTTGTTGGAGCAGAAAAAAGAGTCCAAGTAGAAGCGCAATGTGGATGAAGGAATTGTAATCGGAATATAATTACGTTAACATTAGTAATCAACTTTTTGAGTTATTTTTGTAATTTAATTATTTATTTTAATAATTAGGATAACCAAACCGAAAACCAAAACTTTCAAAACTTTTAAATCTTTAGGAAAAATGGGTAATTGATTTGTTGGAAAAAAGAGTCCAAAAGCTCAATGTGCATGAAGGAATTCTAATCGGAATATAATTACGTTAACGTTAGTAATTAATTTTTTGAGTTGTTTTTGTAATTTAATTATTTATTTTAATAATTAGGATAACCAAACCGAAAACCAAAACTTTCAAAACTTTCAATGTTTCGGCTTTAATATAATAGTATACATATGCATACTTAGATATCTAACTTCATATATGAATTATACATGACCACAAAACATTGATAAACAGTAGGAAATTTATAACATATATTTAAATTTAAATTATTATTACTAAAATAATTATTCTTCATTTAATAATTTTAATATCAGTTACCAATTTAATTTTCTTAACCTCATTTTATTTTTTTGTCACAAAAAACTCATTTAATTTTGATATGGGTTGAAAATAAGCCCTAAAAACAAATTTAATGTTGCATTAAATGAACCTAAGTTGGTCCAACGTCAAAGCCCAATTATGAGGCCCAAAACCTTAATAATGATAATAAATTCGTAGGTGTAAAATCAGCCAAATAAAAGACCCCGTATTTGAGTCAACAAGGAAACCAAATCATATGAGGAGTGGTCTTCAAGGCATATAATTCCAATACTTATCCATCTATCCTTTGGAAGGATCTAGAATTGGGCCAAGGCTGTGACTTGCCCACCAAGTCTCCTAATTCAACTCTAACTCTAGGGTTTTCATCACCTATATAAGGACCTGCTCCTTCACACCTAGAACTACGTTTTTTGGCTTGATTCTTGATATATTGCAAGATACGTAGGCATCTTGTGAGGACCTGAGTTAAGTCACGAAACACTTGATCAACCATTAAAGCTCGAAGCTCTCCCTAACCCTAGCATTCAATACGTAATAAATACACCCTACTTTTTATTCCATAACATTTGGCACCGTCTGTGGGAACCGAATATCAACCATGGTTACCACCCGAAGAACACCAACACTTTCTGAAACCAATACTAACACCACCACACCTCCGATTGGGGAACAAGTGCCCCCAGGGACGAGTTCTCAACCACTGATCACTCAGCCACAAGGAACTGAAGCGCAAACTCATGGATCGTTGCCTCCGGTGACGAATCCCTCTACTCAAGGGACGAATCCCCTACAGATGGTAGTCTCCCCTCTTGGAGGTCAATCCGTTCCCCCCATCTCTCAAATCTCTACTACCATGATCCCCGCAAGCACGAACCCGATATATAGGTTGCCCAACTATCCCCCGTACCAGGCCGGACCAAGCGGTCATGCCCTCCAGATACACGATCCGTACAATCCACCTTACATTAGAGGTTTAGGACCCAATCAAGGCCAGCAATACTATGACTACTTAGGCCCGTATTCTGATGATTCATCCTCGGAAGATGAGGATAGAGATCAACCCCCGAGGAGGCGTCGTCTAAGTAAGGAACCTATCGGGCAAGGTCGACGAAGAATTTATGATGGACCCCCTCTAACAGCTGCTGAAAAAATTAAGGCTCATGAGGCCAAGATCCAGAAACTGAAGGAGGACATAGAACGGGAGCAACAAAGACAGAATCAGGGCCGACCCCCACTAACAACAGGAGGGGAAATTCCTTTTGTTGATTTGGAAGGAACCCCAAGGAGAGAGAGGATGGCTGAGGTCCCTAGAAGAGGAAACCTGAGGGTCGAAACCCCCAGAGGCGACCCTAAAGACCTGGTGCAACTTGGAGATCCTGATGATCCAACTCCTCCATTCACTGAGGAGGTGATGAATGCGCGCATATCACGAAAGTTCAAGATGCCTACCATAAAGGCTTACGATGGAACGGGAGACCCCGCCAATCATGTAAGGACGTTCTCTAATGCACTACTACTACAACCTGCTAGCGATGCTTTAAAGTGTAGGGCGTTTCCCCAAACCCTAGCGGGCATGGCGCAACGTTGGTACAGTCGCCTACCACCAAACTCTATCGCCTGTTTCAAAGAGCTGAGCACCGCTTTTGTTAGCCAGTTCATTGGTGGACGGATTCATGAGAAAGATTCTGCATCCCTCATGACTGTGATACAAGGGAAGAATGAAAATTTGAGGGATTACCTCAAACGGTTCACCAAGGAGACTCTCAACATTACTGATTTGGAAAACAAAGTGGCTATGGTAGCTTTGCAGAATGGAACTTCAAATGTTTATTTCAAGATGTCATTGGCCAAGCATCCCCCTGAGAACATGACTGAGCTTCAACAAAGGGCGAGTAAGTATATCAAAGCTGAGGATAGTCTAAAGAAAGAGTCAGTAACGGGAAACACCGGGAATGGTGACAATTCTAGGAAGAGAAAGACGGAAGAAGAATATGATGGAAGAGATAAGTACCCGCGCACGGGCAGAAATTCTGATTCAACCCCTAAAAAGGGTAGTCCAGGACAAAGATTTACGGATTATGCAAGGTTGAACGCCCCAAGAAGCCAAATCCTGATGGACATAGAGAAGGATAGGGACGTAAGATGGCCAAAACCACTAAGGACAGATCCTGAGAAGAGAAATAAGAACCAATACTGCAGATTCCACAAAGACGTGGGGCACGATACCGACGATTGTAGGCAACTGAAAGATGAGATTGAGTTCTTGATCCGCAGAGGAAAGTTAAATAAATTCTACAAAGATGGGGATCGAGGAAACTCGAGATGGGATTATGATAGGAATGATGAAGATCGTAACCGTAATCCACAGCCCCGGGGGCCAGTGATAAACATGATTTTCGGTGGCCCGACAGCGGCCGGGTCAAGCAGAAATTCCAGAAAGGCATATGCACGAGAGGTGATGCACATTGTTGGGGAAGCACCAAAGCGTGCAAAAACGGAGGTCTCGATTGGATTCGATGACTCGGACCTTGAAGGGGTGAAGTTCCCCCATGATGACCCGCTGGTGATCTCACCTGTGATAGGCAACTCCCAAATAAAGAGAGTCTTGATAGACAATGGAGCCTCAGTGGACATTCTGTTCCATGATGCCTTTTTGAAGATGGGATATACCGAGTCTCAGTTAACACCATCGAATATGCCCATATACGGGTTCAATGGAGTAGAGTCGAAAGTTGAGGGGATAATTCAGATACCCATGACTATAGGGCAGGAGCCACGGGAGGCCACTCAGATGTTAAACTTCTTGGTCATCAAAGCCACGTCTACCTATAATGCTATCTTAGGCAGGACGGGACTCCATGCATTTAAGGCAGTTGCCTCTACATATCATTTGAAAATTAAGTTCCCAACCAGAAATGGTGTGGAAGAAGAAAAAGGAGATCAAAAAATGGCAAAGAGTTGTTATGTGGCCGCTTTGAGGCCTGATGGAACTGGGGGGCAGGTCCTCCCGATTGAGGATATGGACATCCGTGAGGATGAAGAACGAAGAGGAAAGCCAGCAGAGGACTTGATTCCCATACCTTTGGAGTTGGGAGATACTGAGAAGGTTACTTACATCGGAATATCTCTGAAAGACCCCTTGAGAAGCAAGCTGATTGCCTTCCTACAAGACAATAATGACGTCTTTGCATGGACAGCAGCCGATATGACAGGGATAGATCCCCAACTGATAACACACAACTTGAATGTGGATCCGGAACGGAAGACGGTGAAATAAAAGAAGAGAAATTTTGCACCTGAGAGGCAAGAAGCCATAAAACAGGAGGTCGATAAACTCCTAGAAGCAGGTTTCATTGAGGAAATTCAGTTCCCAGAATCATTGGCCAATCCTGTAATGGTCAAGAAGGCCAATGGAAAGTGGAGGATGTGCATAGACTTTACTGATCTGAATGATGCATGCCCAAAGGACTGTTTCCCTTTGCCAAGAATCGATATGTTGATAGATGCCACGGCTGGGCACGACATGCTGAGTTTCATGGATGTCTTCAGTGGCTACAACCAAATTAAGATGCACAAGGACGACATCCCTAAGGTATCATTCATCACCGACTTTGGTGTGTATTGTTACCTGGTCATGGCCTTTGGACTGAAGAACGCAGGAGCTACCTATCAGAGGTTGGTAAACAAGATTTTTGCCCATCTCATTGGAAAGACTATGGAATTTTATGTGGATGATATGTTGGTGAAAAGCCTACACAAGGCAGATCACATTGAGCACCTACGTGAGGCATTTGAAGTGCTAAGGCACCATAAGATGATGTTGAACCCAACCAAGTGTGCTTTCGGTGTTGGGTCAGGAAAGTTCTTGGCTCTCATGGTCTCGAAACGGGGAATCGAGGCTAACCCCGACAAAATCAAGGCTATCTTGGACATGGAACCACCACGTTCTATAAGGGACGTACAGAAATTAACCGGGAGGATTGCTGCGTTGGGGAGATTCGTCTATAAATCCGGGGACAAGTGTTTGCCATTCTTTAAAACCCTGAAGAAGGTAAAAAACTTTGAATGGACAGAGGAAAGCCAAGAGGCCTTTGAGCAGGTGAAGAAGTATATGGCTGAGGCCCCATTGCTAGCCAAGCCAAGTACGGGAGAAATCCTCTATCTCTACTTAGCAGTTTCTGGTCAAGCTGTGAGTGTGGTGCTGGTAAAGGAGGAAAGCAAGGTTCAGAAACCCGTAAACTATGTGAGTAAAGTTTTACACGGAGCAGAGTTGAACTACTCCACTATTGAGAAGTTTGCCTTAGCATTGGTAACTGCTTCTAGGAAACTACGGCCCTATTTTCAGGCACATAAGATAGAGGTCCTTACAGAACAACCGTTAAGGAATATTTTGCACAGCCCTAAAGCTAGTGGTAGGCTCATCAAGTGGGCAATTGAGTTTGGAGAATTTGATGTTAAGTTCAAGCCAAGGATGGCCATCAAAGCCCAGGCATTGGCTGACTTCGTGGTTGAATGTACCATCGACAACCAAGAAGTCGGGGGGCAAGAGATAGTACCTCAAGAAGGCAATGAACCGCATAAGGAGGATAGGGAACCCGTGCTCGAGGAGAAGGAATACTGGATGCTCTATTTTGATGGGGCATCAAAAACAAAAACAAGTGGTGCAGGTCTTGTTCTGCAAAGTCCCGATGGATTCGCGATTGAATACGCCCTGAAGTTGGACTTCCCAACAACCAACAATGAGGCAGAGTATGAAGCTTTGATAGCCGGGCTTGGTCTGGCAGAGGCATTAAGGGTTAAGAATCTTAAAGTTTGTGGAGATTCAAGGCTAGTTGTGGCCCAAGTCAATGGAGAGTTTGAGGCAAGGGATGAAACCATGGACAAGTACTTAAGGCTTGTGAAGGCAGTAATGACTCAATTTGATGAGTGTTACATAGAGCACATTCCGAGGGAGGAGAACATCAAGGCTGATGCCTTATCCAAGTTCGCCTCCTCCGAGATAGAGAATTACTCTGGAAGTGTCTACTTCCAAGTTCTGAGAGCCCCTACTATCGATTCAAAGTTAGTCGCGCCTATTGATGTCAGGGAATGTTGGATAGATCCCATAAAAGCACACCTCGAGACCGGTTGGCTCCCGACTAATGCCATGGAGGCACGAAAATTGTCTGTGAGGGTTTTAAGGTATGCACTAATTGAAGGGATACTATACAAGAAGTCTTTTGTGATTCCATATCTAAAGTGCTTAAGACCCGAGGAGGCCAAATCAACTGTTGAGGAGGTCCATGAGGGGATTTGTGGACAGCACTTGGGGGGCAGGGCCCTAGCTCACAAGATAGTTAGACTCGGGTTCTATTGGCCTGAGATGATGGCCGATGCTAAGGATTACGTGAAAAAGTGTGACCGGTGCCAGAAACATGCACCAGTAGTTAGGCAACCGCCAGAGATGTTGACATCCATCAGCTCCCCCATTCCCTTTGCTATGTGGGGGATGGATATACTTGGGCCATTTCCCATGGCCACTGCACAAAGGAAGTTCTTGATAGTTGCTATCGATTACTTTACCAAATGGATTGAAGCCAAACCGTTGGCCAAGATTATGACCAAGCAAGTCGCGCAGTTCCTGTGGGAGAACGTCATGTGTAGGTATGGAATACCACAAATCCTGGTTACGGACAATGGGTTACAATTCAACAACAAAGAATTTAGGGACTACTGTGATGATAATGGAATTGAGCTTCGGTTTACCTCGGTTGCCCACCCTCAAGCCAATGGGCAAGCTGAGGTTGCTAATAGAATCATCCTTGATGGACTTAAGAAAAAGGTAGAACGTTCTAGGAACACCTGGGTGGATGAATTGCTACCCATACTCTAGGCGTACCGCACCACCTGTAAGGTGACCACTGGGGCAACCCCATTCATATTAGCTTACGGAGCTGAGGCTGTAGTACCCGTAGAAATCATGCATACATCTCCACGGGTGGAAGCCTTCGAACCTGACACCAATGAAGAGGGAATGAGGATGGCCCTCGACTTGATCGATGAGGTGAGGGACGAAGCCCATGCTAGGAATACTGAACATCAGAAGAAAGCTTCCTTCTACTATAACCTAAGGGTGAAAGAAAGGTTCTTCCGTCAGGGGGACCTAGTGCTTAGAAAGATTGAAGCATCCGGAGTTGGACAGAAGGGGAAGCTGGCTCCAAATTCGGAAGGCCCATATCGGGTCAAAGGCACACTGGGACGAGGATCATACAAGTTGGAGACTTTGGAAGGAAACGAGGTGCCTCGCACTTGGCTTGCATCGAACCTCAAAGTCTATTATGTTTGATTATCCTAAGTAGGATATAGCTTATATCTAATAGGAAAATAGAAATAAGGTCGACGAAACCATATCAGAGTTTGCAAACTCCGAGTAAGAAGTAGAGTATTATGTAAGGGTTGAACCCATTTCAGAATTTATTAATGCAATTTGGTTTTCTTTACTCAAGTTCTATGTCTGTTATGTATAAAAGAATATTTGAATTGCTAGCCAAGAAAGGCCAAGTACAAATGACAAAATAATTAAGTAAAAGAACAATCGGAAATATGCATAAATAAAACCCCGGAGGGTTAGTCCGGTACAAATATAAATAAGAAATATTTTTCGATTCGAATTTTTCGAAAAGGAAGGAAAAATTGAAAAATCCAAGTAGGGCAAGAGCCCCATTCAGAAAATCTCGCTCGAAAAATAAAGATTCGAAACAATAATTTTCGATTGCTAATTATCGAATGAAGACCAAAAATGGGCTGGACCCACCTATCAATTTTCATTCGAAAATTGGGTTGTTAAAAAAAAAAAAAAGAGGAAAGCCGAATGGAAAAACCGAGCATGGAAGCAAAAAAAAAGGGATGGTCCCCACTCAAGCTTTCAATTAAAAAAAAAAAAAAAGAGGAAAGCCGAATGGAAAAACCGAGCATGGAATCAAAAAAAAAAAGGGGATGGTCCCCACTCAAGCTTTCAATTGGCAAAAGTAAAAAAAAAAAAAAGAAAACCGAGCAGAATTGCCGAACAGGAAAGAAAAAATGGGGTGGTCCCTAGTTAATTTTTCAATCGCCAATGTTAAAAAAAAAAAAAAAATTTGGCCGAATGAATTTGCCGAGTGAGGCTGTGAGTCTGTGACTTATGAAAATGAATTCTAAAGGTAGGCCCCACGACAATTTCATTCGGAAAATGAATTCTAAATGGTCAAATTACAGTTTGTCCTTGAAGTTTTACATTGGTTACAATTTAATTCCTAAATTATTAGGAAAAGTTAAGAAAAATACCTGTGGGTACCCGAAAATTCCTAAATTATTAGGAAAAATTAAGAAAAATACCTGTGGGTACCCAAAAATTCCTAAATTATTAGGAAAAATTAAGAAAAATACCTGTGGGTACCCGAAAATTCCTAAATTATTAGGAAAAATTAAGAAAAATACCTGTGGGTACCGAAAAATTCCTAAATTATTAGGAAAAATTAAGAAAAATACCTGTGGGTACCCGAAAATTCCTAAATTATTAGGAAAAATTAAGAAAAATACCCGTGGGTACCAAAAAATTCCTAAATTATTAGGAAAAATTAAGAAAAATACCTGTGGGTACCCGAAAATTCTTAAATTATTAAGCAAAATTAAGAAAAATACCTGTGGGTACCCGAAAATTCCTAAATTATTAGGAAAAATTAAGAATAATACCTGTGGGTACCCGAAAATTCCTAAATTATTAGGAAAAATTATAAAAATACCCGTGGGTATATAAAAAAATTCCTGAATTATTAGGAATAAATAAGAAAAAATATCTACGAGTACACGAAAATTCCTAAAATATTAGGAAAAGTACAGAAAAATACGAGAAAAATTATAGAAATATTTTCAAGTGATAATTTATGCTAAAAATGCATGAAAGCTGTATAAAAGTGCCGAAATTGCTAAAAGCAAGCACAAGTTAAAACCCCGAATGAGGCAAATCGTCGTAAATGTGTAGGTCGCTCCACACTTTACAACCAAGACGGTACATGTGAAACACTAGTGTAAATCAAAATCCTCATATGAGGGTACGAAAAATAAGGAGTCCTAGGTAAGGGATAAAAACGTCCCCGAGTCTCGAAAAAGACAATTATAACTTCCACGAAAACCTGATCAGTTTTCCTAGAAGTTGGGGGCAAATGATATGGGTTGAAAATAAGCCCTAAAAACAAATTTAATGTTGCATTAAATGAACCTAAGTTGGTCCAAGGTCAAAGCCCAATTATGAGGCCCAAAACCTTAATAATGATAATAAATTCGTAGCTGTAAAAATCAGCCAAATAAAAGACCCCGTATTTGAGTCAACAAGGAAACCAAATCATATCAGGAGTGGTCTTCAAGGCATATAATTCCAATACTTATCCATCTATCCTTTGGAAGGATCTAGAATTGGGCCAAGGCTGTGACTTGCCCACCAAGTCTCCTAATTCAACTCTAACTCTAGGGTTTTCATCAACTATATAAGGACCTGCTCCTTCACACCTAGAACTACGTTTTTTGGCTTGATTCTTGATATATTGCAAGATACGTAGGCATCTTGTGAGGACCTGACTTAAGTCACGAAACACTTGATCAGCCATTAAAGCTCGAAGCTCTCCCTAACCCTAGCATTCAACACGCAATAAATACACCCTACTTTTTATTCCATAACAAATTTTGAAGACTATATGAATTACACACAAATGGGCCACTAATTTATCTTTGTGGGGACCAAATTATTTTTATATCCAACATAGATTATTATTTCTGAAACGTAGTGTAGCGGCCCATAGTTTTTAAATCCATGAAAAACAAATTGGGCCTTGGTATTTGACACTTGATTGGAAACGTTGCATAACCCTAATCTAGCGGCCGCCAATTTGTATAAAGTAGTGTTTTGGGATCAAGTTAGAAATCACATGAAATGCTTTTCGGAGAATGAAGTGGCCAAACACTTTGCCATCCATCGACCATGCCTTGATGTTGTTTATCAAGATTAAGGTATAAGAATTTAAATTTCTTTGCTTCTGCATCTCCAAGTTAAAGTGTTTGCGTTTTTGTGCGTAAACAATGGTTAAATTTATCACATGAGAACTTGTATGACAATTATCATGTTTATATGTTGTAGGTAACTGTCAACATAGAAAACTATGTCAATCCACATGTTTATATGTATGTTTGTGTATATGCATGTATTTCTCAACATAGAATTTCATGGTGACATTTGATTGATTTTGTTTTTGTACATAGAATTTCAAGGTGACATTTGTTTGATTTTGTTTTTGTGTTCTCAGCACACATACAATAAAAACCCATTTAGAAATGGAGGAAGTAGGTCAAGAGGTATTTCATATCAGGATTAAGAACGTAAGAGAATATTCTACCATTGTTATGTAATTTTTATTTTATTTTTAGTTGGTGAAAGTTACCAAATATTTTATAGTAGGAAAGAGATACAAGGACTATATATTGAAATAAATTCTAAATTACATTTGTTTATGTTTAAATGTTAGTTGAGACCGAATACATATGAAACATGTACCATGTTTTTTTATCACTAAGAATTGTAGGAAATAAAAGTGTATAATGAAATGTTGGAGATTAAAGAGAAGAAATTCACTACACCAAAAACGCTCATATGCAATGCCATGTTTACTGTTGCTTTAGGCCAAAAAAGCATTGCATTAGACCAAATGCAACACCAGGGGGCGTTGCATTCGAGACCGTCTCGTTAGACCCCATAATACAACGCTTTTTGGCATCTAAAGCAACAGCAATAAGCGTTGCATCTGACGTGTAATGCAACACCACAGCAAGCAAATGCAACACCAAAATGGCGTTGCATTTGACATTTGACATAGTTCCAATTCCACGTCACGAAAGTGGGTACCACTGGCATGCCACGTCAGCATTGGTCCAGTTGGCATGCCACGTCAGCATTGGTCCAGTTGGCATGCCACGTCAACATTGGTACAGTTGGCATGCCACCTCATCAGTGGAGCCCACTAGGATGCCATGTCAACAATGGGGTCCACATGCCATGTCAGCAGTGGGGCCCACGTGCCACATCAGCAATATGTCCCACGTGTCAGCAATGGGTCCCATGTGCCACATCAGCACTAGGGCCCACAACCATGTAATGCAACACTTTTATTTGCTTTTTAAAACACTAGAATCTTATCAAATGCAACACTATATTTACCAAATGCAACACTAAAATATCTAATGCAACACTGAAAATATCAAATGCAACGATTTAATTAAAATTCCTGCAATATTCTATTTCTTACATAAAGAAACCCATAAAAATACACTCAAAGGCATTCAAAGCCATCCAAAACATTCAACCAGCCACCAAATAGTTACAATCATCCACACAACATCATACTAATACCTAACAAAATTGAATGTGCAATATTCATTTTACAATCATCCAGGGGGCGTTTACTGTTTACTGTTGCATAGTGTAAACATCATACTAATACCTTATAAAATTGAATTTACAATATTCAATTTACAATCATCCACACCTAATATTCTGTTTCTTACAATCATCGACACCACCAATATTTTGTTTCTTGCAGAATTGAATGTGTCTTGCAGGGATGAGCTAAGGAGTCCTCCCTTGCATAATGCTGACTTTCGTCAGTAGTTGAGCCTCCGACGATGGATCCAAACACAGCCTGTCTATACTTTTTGTTAGTATATAGAACACTAAATGAATTCAGTAATCATAAACTACAATAATAACTAAAACTAATTAAACTATCAATAGCTCTCACAAATTGTTGCATCTTAAAACTACAATCACTCAGAAATTAGGTTTGCAATTCTTATTTCTTTATTATGTTTAGAAATATATAAGCTGGAAAGGATGATACTTTTAGTATATAAGCTGGAAAAACTTTATTATGTATTCATATCCTATACAGCGTACTAAGAAGCGTGTCGGGGGGGCAGATTACTTTTGATTGCCTAGCTGGCATTACAGAGTAACAAGTTGTTGGATTACACTTGCTTCATTTAATAAACAGAATTTGTGTCATCGTGACATTGAAATCAATTGTAATTAGTCAGGGCAATTACCTGCTCCTGTAAACCAACCACGTCTCTCTTCTCCGCCGGTAAAGAAGCACATCTTTGTCTTAGTTCAAAAATCAGTTAATAATTATACCATTTTTACTCCAAAGAATGCAACAAAAAGCATTATTGTAAGTTCTTAAACTGACCCAACTTACGAGCTAATAAGAAATAAAGCACATAACTTAACAAAGGACGTATTAGGTCACTAAAGGTATGGAAAATGTAGACACCATATGCAGATAACTTCTAGACAGTGCATGTTACATTAATTAGTTCCCAAGGCACTAGAGATCAATATTCAGCATATAGAACTTCTGTTATGACCTTATACATCCTGGTAATTCATAACTCCATAATTAGGAATGATTTTAAAATTAAAATGTAGAGTTGAAACATCATATTAAACTTCATAGAAAAAAGTTAAATTTAAAATTTCTAACTTGGGCCCATATTTACCAAGGAGGTATATAAAGGAGTTAAATTTACTAAATATTGAAAAGAAACTTTGGAAGAAGGGTCCACATGGAAAGAGGATGTTTTATTTTGTTAAACATTCAAAGTGTGTTCAACTATAGCTTTTAATTTAGCAAAGTATAGTCACTGCCCCACTTTTTAGCAGATAAAACAAAGAAAAAAATTCTAAAAACATCCATTCCATAAAAGACAGGATATACAGAATTTCGAGATGATGGATAAAAACAAAAATATCTTGTAAACTATAAGTTATTATGTCAACTGCTGCAGTGTGTGCCATTAGTATGCATAAACCTTGTTTTAAATCTGTAACCGTATAGAAACTAAATTCTACCTTGGATATTCTCATTTACAGCTGTTAAATTCTCTTTTTCTGTGGTAGCCGTAGAAGAGATGGTGCTTGGGGACTTGACTGGTGCCACTATGCTGATGCTTGGACTCACTCCTGAACCATTTACCCCTCTGGAAGCCTCATTTACTTTTACTTCTTTGTCTGTTACCACTGTCAAGTACATAAGTGTAAATTTTAGTTGATCATTTATAACTATAACAACATACTGAGCATCTTGAAAAAAAAAAAAGAATACGATGAAATTTTGCGAGGGAAATGGACTCGATTGTCATGATTAACTTTAGCATAGTAAAAACAGGAAAAAAACAATACTCAAAGGCAGTGCAAGGTCTCAGTTCATTAACAGAAATGCAAGTCATGCTGATGAGATCTCCAAAATATTTTACAGATAAACTACTAGCACCGTAATCTTATCAAAAGAAATTCTAGAGCTCGAGACAAGTTATTTTGATGAATTCTGTTATCTATCTCTAAAAAGCTTTTTAACAGACAGATTTTTCGATTTATTGGTCATTTGCATGTACGCACCATCTAGAACTTTTTTAGATTTCTTTGATAATGTACTACTTAATCAGTAATGATTGCTAAGAGCGGCACAAATACTCCTCAATGGCTTTGTCGTCGAATTGACTCTAGTGGTGTGCTGTCAGTTTCCTGAGCTACCATCATCATTGTAAACAGCATCGTAAACAGCATCATAGTTTCATTTAAAACTCTTATTAGCAGCTTTTTCAAGATTGATGCTGCAGGAGCAATGAGACAATGGAATAGTGTACTATTGGTATGATTAGCTATTTCAGCATATAAAATAAGTTGCACTGAGAGAGGGAAAATTACATAGAGTGCAAACGTCCTGGGCAGCCATGCCATGTTGCTCCCAATATCTTCCCACTGTCCAGAGTAAGGGTTGATGCCTTGTCCTGAGGCTCTGACATCAATGTCAGAGAATTGCAAAAGATAATGAAATACAAAAATCGTAAATCAATCTGTGATGTTGTTGTGGAGCTAAAAATCGTAAATACAAGTTAAGAATCAAATTCTCTGTGTATAATGATTAAAAACGATATAAAGATAGTAAACTAAATGAAACAAAAGGCAGGCAAAAACTCAATTAGTTTGAGAGGATAAAATTTAAATTTATATATGTGGAACAAGAATATATGAAAAGAATAGAGCTAAAACTAACAAAGGATATGAAGATTACTTAGATGGAGTATGAGTGAAGCATTTCGACAAACACTTTGAAGGCGATATGAAGCATGAGCAATTTCATAACTACCTTCAATTCTTCTTTGAGCTCCTCCTTTGTCTCTGTCTCTTCCTGTCTTTCTCCTCTTTTTCTCTCTATCTCTCTCTGTCTATCTCTAACACAGAACCAAGTCAAATATCAAGTAAATACCAAATCCTAATCTGAAAAACAAAAAAAGATAGAAACCCAAACACTTCAATAGAAAACCCTAAACTAAAAACAATATCAGTTAGGAATTGAATACTTAATTGAAAGCCCTAGAATGAAAGCCCCAAATTCAATAATCACCTATAAAGAGCTGTAAAGAGTAAAGTTTATACAGTGGTTGCCTATAGAGACAGTGAGAGAGACACGAAAAAGAGCTGTGAAGAGTAAAGTTTATAAATTCACTCTATTGAGTGGAGGTGTCAGGTGTAGTATCTATATATCGAGAGATAGAGAATGAGGCAAGTGTTTGAGGGGGAAAGTTGTGTTTGAATTATTTGTGCAAGGGGGAAATAGCCCGCCCAAAACTTTCACCTAGAAACATGTGTTGTGCACCTGAGTGTGTTGAGTTTTTATAAAAGTATAAGTTTAATTTTCCAATTTTAAGCCATAAAAGTTTTTAAAAAATGAAAACATGATGAATGTTTTAAAATATTAAATGTGAAAATAGTTGCAATACATAATGTATTATATATAATAATATTGTAAATTAAGAAATAAATCAATAAAATGTCTAATTTGACCGATTTGACCATTAAAAAATCAAACCAAATAAATCTATGAAATTTTTTAAAAAATTATCGCATCACTAAAATCGTTATATCTTGACATTCGTACGATTGGAACGTCGAAAAAATATTTAAAAAAAATAGATTCAACATTCGGGACAAGACTAGTTAAAAGAAAAGTCCACTTTGACAGTTATAAAACCAAACCAATTACATCTAGGAAATTTTTTAAAAAATTACCACATCACTAAAATCTTTAGATCTTGACATCCGTACGTTTGGAACGTCGAAAAATAATTTAGAAAAATAGATTCATCATTCCGGAAGAGGCTAGTTAAAATGAATGTCTACTTTGACCGGTTTGACCGTTATAAAACCACACCAAATACATCTAGCAAATTTTTTAAAAAATTACCACATCACTAAAATCGTTAGATGTTGACATCCGTATTTTTAAAACGTCGAAAAAATAATTTAAAAAAATAGATTCATCATTCCGGAAGAGGTTAGTTAAAATGAAAGTCTACTTTGACCAGTTTGACCGTTATAAAACCAAACCAAATACTTCTAGCAAATTTTTTAAAAATTTACCACATCACTAAAATCGTTATATCTTGACATCGTATGTTTGGAACATCGAAAAAATAATTTAAAAAATAGATTTATCATTCAGGACAAGACTAGTTAAAAGGAAAGTCTATTTTGACAGAATTGACCGTTATAAAACCAAAGCAAATACTTCTAGCAAATTTTTTAGAAATTTACCACATCACTAAAATCGTTAGATCTTTACATCTGTACGATTGGAACGTCGAAAAAATAATTTAAAAAAATAGATTCATCATTCGGGACAAGACTGGTTAAAAGGAAAGTCTACTTTGACCGGTTTGACCGTTATAAAACCAAACCAAATACATCTAACAAATTTTTTAAAAATTTTCCACTTCACTAAAATCATTATATCTTGACATCTGTATGATTGAAACGTCGAAAAAATAATTTAAAAAAATAGATTCATCATTCGGGACAAGACTAGTTAAAAGGAAAGTCTACTTTGACCGGTTTGACCGTTTTAAAACCAAACCAAATACATCTAGCAAATTTTTTTATAAATTTACTACTTTACTAAAATCGCTAGATCTTGACATCCATACGATTGGAACGTTGAATAAATAGTTAAAAAAAATAGATTCATCATTCGGGACAAGACAAGTTAAAAGGAAAGTCTACTTTGACCGGTTTGACCATTATATAACCAAACCAAATACATCTAGCAAATTTTTTTAAAAAATTTATCACTTCACTGAAATCGTTAGATCTTGACATAAGTATGTTTGGAACATCGAAAAAATAAATTAAAAAAATAGATTCATCATTCGGGACAAGACTAGTTAAAAGGAAAGTCTACTTTGACCGGTTTGACAGTTATAAAACCAAACAAAATACATCTAGCAAATTTTTTTAAAAATTTACCACTTCACTAAAATCGTTATATCTTGACATCCGTACAATTAGAACGTCGAATAAATAATTTAAAAAAATAGATTTATCATTCGGGACAAGACTAGTTAAAAGGAAATTCTACTTTGACCGGTTTGACCGTCATAAAACCAAATAAATCTAGCAAATTTTTTAAAAATTTACCACTTCACTAAAATCGATATATCTTGACATCCGTACGATTGGAACGTCGAAATTTTTTTTTTTAAAAATAGTTTCATCATTCCGGTAAGAGAAGTAGTTAATGCAACGCTTTTAAACAGCAAATGCAATGCCTTTTTCACCTAATGCAACGCTTCTGCCATGTCAGCAAATGCCACATCAGCAAATGTGGGCCCCACATCTGCCACGTCAGCATCTGTGGGCCTCCTGCCACGTCACCTTTGTGGGGCCCACACTGCCACGTAACCCTGGTGGGTCCCACAACTATCACGTCAGCATTTATTAAAATTCAAAAATTGCTAATGCAACACCTTTTTCACCTAATGCAACGCTTCTGCCACGTCAGCAAATGTGGGGCCCATACTTGCCCCGTCAGCAAATGCCACTTCAGCACGTGTGGGCCCCACTGCTGCCACATCAGCATTTTTTAAAATTAAAAAATATCTAATGCAACGCCAGCTGTTAGTGTTGCATTATGTGAAACACCGTGGATCAAATGCAACACTAATTATGTGTAATGCAACACCAGTTCAAGTTCTGTTTCATTAGAGCCAAAATTTCATACCTAACGAAACACTTTCAGTGAAACACTTTTTAAAAGCGTTGCATATGAGCATTTATGGCGTAGTGAAACTTGTTCTCAATAATCCACACAACTTTCTTTCTCACACCTAAAGCAAAATAGTAATGCTAATGCTGAAGAGAAGGAAGAGATAGAAAGGTTGGACACCCGGAGCGTACTCAGATTGTCTTGGAGGAGTGCTACTGTGAAAGGTTTGTTTGTGGGCCTGATATAAAAACTCACACTTATTTCACTGAAATGATTTGATAATTGTTTGAATAATTAAAAAGCTTGGAAGATTATCCTATTTATAGGACTATATGGAACCTCCTAGAACACATCTAGTACATGCACTTCATTTAATATGTAACTCCTTAAGTACATGAACCATCTAGAAATGCTATATGTCTTGAACCCAAAAGCTATAGAAATGCTATAGTTTTTAAATCCATGAGAAGCAAACTGGGCCTTGGTATATTTGACAGTTGATTGAAAACGTTGCATAACCCTAATCTAGCGGACGCCATTTTGTATGAAGTAGTGTTTTGGGATCAAGTTAGAAATCACATGAAATGCTTTTCAAAGAATGAAGTGGCCAAACACTTTGCCATCCATCGACCATGCCTTGATGTTGTTTATCAAGATTAAGGTATAAGAATTTAAATTTCTTTGCTTCTGCATCTCCAAGTTAAAGTATTTGCGTTTTTGTGCATAAACAATGGTTAAATTTCAACACATGAGAACTTGTATGACAATTATCATGTTTATATGTTGTATGTAACTGTCAACATAGAAAACTATGTCAATCCTCATGTTTATATGTATGTTTGTGTATATGTTTGTCAACATAGAATTTGAAGGTGACATTTGTCTGATTTTGTTTTTGTACATAGAATTTCAAGGTGACATTTGTTTGATTTTGTTTTTGTGTTCTCAACACACATATAATAAAAACCCATTTAGAAATGGAGGAAATAGGTCAAGAAGTATTTCATATCAGGATTAAGAACGTAAGAGAATATTCTACCATTGTTATGTAATTTCTTTTTTTTTTGTTGGTGAAAGTTACCAAATATTTTATAGGAGAAAAGAGATACAAGGACTATATATTGAAATAAATTCTAAATTACATTTGTTTATGTTTAAATGCTAGTTGAGACCGAATACATATGAAACATGTACCATGTTTTTTTATCACTAAGAATATATATTTTCTTTGACTTCCAATAGCATCCATGATTTTTTTTTCTTTTATTTTTTATGATGCATTTTTATCATATATTCATTTTTCGTTTTTATGTCACTTAGTACATAATTTTTCTTCACAGGAATTAGTAAAACAATTTGACCTTTTATTTTGTTGCCGTCTATTAAACAATGAAGAAAATGCTCCAAGTCCTTTCTACTATCGACTCATTCTTCTCCGGCCTAGAGGGTAAAATCCTTCTTCGTTTATCTCTAATCATTAATATGAATATAGAGTGTGAATAAATATGCATACATTTGTGTTTTATATTGTGTGAAGGTATATTAAAAGATGCTTATTATGTGTGTATAAAAATATTTTTTTTACCTCCCTCTCCTCCACACTCCTTCCATCTTTGTATAAGTATATATTATATTTGGGGTGATTAGAAGTTGAATTGTACTTCAATTGTCCATCACCATCCGTCAAGAACTTTGGGGGATTTCATTAGGGCAAAAAACACTTCTCTAGAAACTATCGTGAAAAAGAACATTTGAAAGGCCCACGGTGGTAGGAAGAAATAGGAATATGAATGTGAAACTATTTTCTCTAGATGAAGACTATACCACAAAACTATCTTTAAAATCATTTATATAATTTTTACATGCTCACATGAGTTTGCATTAATCATAATATTTTACAAAAATTTTGCTTCAATTTTCATCTAGTTTGAATTTCATGAATCATGAAATTGATTTATGAGAGTCTTTTTTATGATATATCTTTCTATTTCTGATTGGAAATTGCCTATTAATATGAAAAAAAAACTTAAAAATAATATACATATTTGTTATTCCTTTATGTTTTCTCATTCCATATATTGTATATGAACAGGGCACACCAAATGTGGTGATGTTGTAATTTAGAACTTCAAAATTATATGACAAATTAACTATGCATCTTTCTTCTTCTAAAATTGTCATTTGGTCACCATTGTGTTTTGACTTTTAATAATTAGCTATGCATTTTATATATTATTACACATACGTTAATATATCTAGGTTTTTTTTGTATGACGTACATATTGTAAAACTTTCCTTTGTAAAATTATTTTAATTGAAATTTATCTGAATTTTTAGACAATTTAATTAAATTATGTATATTTAAAAATAAATAATGTACAGAATGACAAGAAATTGTGGCCATTTAAAGTTATTTCTAGTCATAGTGAGAAGCCAATGATTGTGGTCAACTTCCAAGGAGTTTAGAAACAATTTTCTGCTCAAGAGATCTTATCAATGGTCCTTTTAAAGATGAAGGTTACTGCCGAGGCATACATCGGATCATTGGTAAAAAATGTTGTCCTTATCATTGGTAAAAAATGTTGTCCTTATCATTGGTAAAAAATGTTGTCCTTGCTATCCCTGCATATTTTACTGCGCCAGGCAACAAGGATGTTGGTACATTGCTGATCTTAATGTAATTAGTATAATCAACGACCGCCATTGCTTATGATCTTAGCAAGGACACTTAAACAGGGAAGGGACTTGTTTTTTCATTGGGTAGGAATGGCCAGTGCCTTCCTACGGTTATCATAAGTTGTAGTGCATGTTATAATTTTTATAAAAATTGTATTTTTATTTATATGTTGATGAAAAATATATCTTTTGGTTCCTATAAAATAAACTTTTTCCCCTTATAAAATAAAAATTTTGGCCCATAAAACTTTCACTTATTGAAGGGATACTAAGGTGAATTTTTCTTCAATGAATATTATCTAAACAAAGTTTCTTCAAAAGATATGCTTATCTATATGAAAGAGAACTACCCAAAAATTTTATTACATTACAGATTCAAATGGGTTTGGTGATTTGAAGAAATGTACAACTCTACTATAACTTTTTAATAGTATATTTATGTATTTGATTTATTGAATATTTTAGTGTGGTGATGAAAATTCTTTTTTTACCCTTTTATGAATGTTTGATGGGTTCCTCAACTATAATAAAATTCACCTGAATTTCTTCCTTCTCTAATGATAACAAATATAGACTCATATTTTAGAATGTGATATTTATATTTGATATTTTTATAGATTTGATGTTAGTTGTCTATTTTTAACCACTAACACCCCTTGAAGAAGGCTTTACATATAGGTGACCAAATAACTACAAGTACAGAAAAATTAAATTTAACTAACTGGCCATTAAAAATGTCAAAATTTAATAATAAGGAACCAATCAAATGTATATCCTACATGCATATCATTATTTAATTTAAAAATCTCCTATATATAGATTTCATAATATTCAAAAATTTCTTTAACTTGTTGAACATCATTTACTAAATAAAATTTTAAATTTTATTGCAACAATGGGGAATTTTGTTGATGTTATAACTAGGTGAAAAGTAAAATTAGACATATTTTAAACATCTTCAAATCCATATATTTGAGTTCTATGATTTTATCTTTATTCTAATTATGTTCAAATACTCTAAGTGTCGTTTGTTTTAATTTATTTCGATAAAAAAATGCTAATCCCTGAAAATATCTTTGTAGGTACCTTAAAAATAATACCTTGACCTAGACATACTACAACACACAAGGACTTTTACAACCGAATATTTACACTAGATCGGTCATAAAGGCCTCATTTACCACTTAAAATTTCTATCATTTTTGGTCCAGTTGAAAGTTCCAAAATACGGTCACAAGTTTCTAATTTGGTCACAAGTTGCGAGGTTTGTCACAAGTTTCTAATCTTGTCATAAGTTCTAAATTTTGTTACAAAGTCTGATGTAGTTTTTGTCACAAGTTCCATATTCTTGTCAGATAGTTCGAATTTAGTCACAAGTTCAGATTCCGTCATAAGTCCAACTTATGAGTAAATTTCTATCAAAATAATAGTTGTGGATCCTAGCATATCAATTTATTTAGGGAAAATCAATTGACACGTCCTTGAAATATTCGAGTTTTATTGTTCAGGTCCCTGAACTAAAGATTCCGTATTTCAGGTCCTAAACGTTTCAAAAAATTTGGTTCAAGTCCTTACCGTTAAGTAAATTCTAACACTGTTAGAATCTTGCTGCCACATGGCCATTTTTACAAGTCAGCTGCTGATTTGTTCACAAATAAAAAATAAAAAATTTTATATTAAAATTTTAATGTAAAAACAGTTTTTACATACAGGTTTTGAGTTTTGAATATCAAATGCTATACATACACATATACACCACCAAGAATATGATGAAGGTCCGTCGGCAACAATGGAGGTCACGGAAAAATTTCTAGAAATCGGTGACTTTTCTAGATTTTGGTGAAACCAAAAACATCTCAGAAAATTCGAAAAAAATATGCATTACATTCACTTTTAGCAAATCTAAATACTCAGGCATTCTAAATCAATAAACCATATTTACATCTAACAATTCGGCCAACAACATTTTTCTGGTCAACTCAAAAATCGATATGTATCAATAAATAACACCGATGTTCATTGTTGGCGGTGGTGGAGTCCGGTGATGCCCCAAATCGGGGTGACATTCGCCTCACTCCTGAACTCATTGTGTTATTATGTTTGTCGTTTTGTACCGCTACTTCCAGTTGAATTCATCATAATTGATGTAGGAAAAGATTTCCCCCAATTTGTTTTATGAAACCTAATACAATATATATATATATATATATATTGTTATGTGCATGTAAAATCATGTGGGAGGCTTGTGTTTATAATTTTTACCATTTAATTTTACTTTTTTTATTTATTGTATACAAATCAGCAGCTGACGTGTCAAAAAGGGGTGCCACGTCAGCTTGATTCTGACGTCCATCAGAATCTAATTGATGGAAGAACTTAATCGAGAAAAATTCAAAAGTTCAATTACCTATACTGCAGAATCTTCTGTTTAGGGACCTAAACAATAAAACCGAAAAGTTCAGTGACGTATCAATTTATTTTCCCATTTATTTAATGAGGAAATAAAAACCAAATTTTGTATAAAGATTTGAATGAAAACATTCATCATAAGTGCTTTGAATCCAGTACTTACGACATATATTTTTGTCATAAGTTCACGGCTAAATTTCAGAAAAAGTATTTCATTTTGAAATTAAATTTAATTACAACACTGCTAAACGGTATCATTTCGGCAATAAAAAAAATTACGATGAGTTTTTCATAGTATGTTAATTTACAAAACTTAAATTACGATGAATTTTAGTTTATGTCGTAAAGTGAAAACGAAGTTGTTTTTACAGATGACTTATTACTCCTTTTTTAATTGAAAATGACGAATCTTCTATATCTTTTGTAATTTACCTTTTGTTCTTTTCATAACCTCATTAGATGTGTGGCAATTGCAGAAGATAGAGTGACATCCATTAGTGGACTAGGGGGTGTAGAAGTAGAGGTAGACAAACCAATCAGACAATTACATGCAACATATACAAGATAAAAGGATATGTGCTGACCTCGAACAAAATAAGTTTGGATACACATTGACATCTAAGATTCATTTTCACTTTCTTCCAATTCCTTTTGACTCTTAACACGAAAAGTTTTAAACCTATGACACATAAAATTTGCATCATTTGACCGTTTTCCTTTTCCAGGGTCAAATTAAAATTCAGTACTGAAAGACAAACAAAAAACATATCAACCAACCAAAAAACACCATTTGAGACACCATGACTAGACTATATGGCTTTTATAATAAATAAAAATATGGATCCCCACTTTTCCGTGTATAAACTCGGCAGCTAAGGTCTTTCCCAGCTAAGGTGAGGGTACTATTCTCTTAGTGATAGATATAAATATGATCATTAAATTTTAAAAAGCTTAGAATATTTAGTAAAAAAAGAGCGGAAGTATAAGGTGTCACATAAATTTGTGTAGTATCTTGAATTAATCCTTTACTTGATATATTGTCCATTACGGTGAAATAAGAGTATGTCTGATAAGCTTCATCGCGTAAAATGGAGGCGTATCCAAACTTGTGATATTGCGGGTGAGTACAAATCATCTTGTCATCTTTATGTTGCTCCTAAATGTCCTTGTTTGATTGATATATCTACCTCTACCTTTACACCCTACTCCAACAGTAGATGTCACTCTATCCTCTAGAATTTCCTTTCTTTTAGTGAGGTTATGCAAAAGAACAAATGACTACTTACAAAAGATTTTAAGCTAAAATTCATGTATAGACTGCCATTTTCTTCTTCTCATTCATTGTTCTTTATGATTTATTAGTAAAATATATTTTATTTGGATTGACAGAGCTTCTTTACATTAGCTATGTTTAAGTCAAGTTATTATTTTTTGAGATACCTACAAATTTATATTAAAGGATAAGTACACCTTTTATTAAAGTAAATTAAAAAAAACTGCACTTAGGTGAACAATTGTGAGGTCTATATTAAAACATCCAACATCTTCAAATAAATAAGTTTGAATTCTATGATTTATATTTATTCTAATCAACAATGTATGTTCAAATACTCTAAGTGTGGTTTATTTTAATTTATTTTAATAAAAAAAGTGCATATCCCTGAAAATATCTTTGTAGGTACCTTAAAAAATAATACCTTGACCTAAACATAGCCAATCTAAAAAAATTCTTTCTAACTAAATAAAAAATCTTCAGTGAGAATAAATTGTAAAGAACAATGAGGGAGAACAAAAGAGAATGATAATCTACACAAGATAATCAATAAGTGGGCAACGATCCGGTTATATCCGCTCTAAAGTTGGAATGATACTGGAAAATGGTAACAAAAAAGATAATAATAAAAACTGATTCAAAGCGAAGAATTGTATCCTTACAAAACTTTTCTTGAATCATAGAGAAACTTATATATTGGGAAAGCATCCAATGCATAACTAATTCTCATTCTAACATTAATATATATATATATATGCATACTTAGATATCTAACTTCATATATGAATTATACATGACCACAAAACATTGATAAACAGTATGAAATTTATAACATATATTTAAATTTAAATTATTATTACTAAAATAATTATTCTTCATTTAATAATTTTAATATCAGTTACCAATTTAATTTCTTAACCTCATTTAATTTTGAAGACTATATGAATTACACACAAATGGGCCACTAAATTATCTTTGTGGGGACTAAATTATTTTTATATCCAACATAGAGTATTATTTCTGAAACGTAATGTAGAGGCCCATAGTTTTTAAATCCATGAGAAACAAATTGGGCCTCGGTATATTTGACAGTTGATTGGAAACGTTGCAAAACCCTAATCTAGCGGCCGCCAATTTGTATAAAGTAGTGTTTTGGGATCACGTTAGAAATCATATGAAATGCTTTTCGGAGAATGAAGTGGCCAAACACTTTGCCATCCATCGACCATGCCTTGATGTTGTTTATCAAGATTAAGGTATAAGAATTTAAATTTCTTTGCTTCTGCATCTCCAAGTTAAAGTATTTGCGTTTTTGTGCATAAACAATGGTTAAATTTAACACGTGAGAACTTGTATGACAATTATCATGTTTATATGTTGTAGGTAACAGTCAACATAGAAAACTATGTCAATCCACATGTTTATATGTATGTTTGTGTATATGCATGTATTTGTCAACATAGAATTTCATGGTGACATTTGTTTGATTTTGTTTTTGTACATAGAATTTCAAGGTGACATTTTTTGATTTTGTTTTTGTGTTCTCAGCACACATACAATAAAAACCCATTTAGAAATGGAGGAAGTAGGTCAAGAGGTATTTCATATCAGGATTAAGAACGTAAGATAATATTCTACCATTGTTATGTAATTTCATTTTTTTTTAGTTGGTGAAAGTTACCAAATATTTTATAGTAGAAAAGAGATACAAGGACTATATATTGAAATAAATTCTAAATTACATTTGTTTATGTTTAAATGTTAGTTGAGACCGAATACATATGAAACATGTACCATGTTTTTTTATCACTAAGAATTGTAGGAATAAAAGTGTATAATAAAATGTTGGAGATTAAAGAGAAGAAACTTGTTCTCAATAATCCACACAACTTTCTTTCTCACCTAAAGAGATATAAAAACTCACACTTATTTCACTCAAATGATTTGATAATTGTTTGAATATTTACAAAGCTTGGAAGATTATCCTATTTATAGGACTATACGGAACCTCCTAGAACACATCTAGTACATGCACTTCATTTAATATGTAACTCCTTAAGTACATGAACCATCTAGAAATGCTACAGGTCTTGAAGGGATACTAAGGTGAACTTTTTCTTCAATGAATATTATCAAAACAAAGTTTCTTAAAAAGATATGATTATCTATATGGAAAGAGAACTACCCAAAAATTTTATTACATTAAAGATTCAAATGGGTTTGGTGATTTGAAGAACTGTAAAACTCTACTATAAACTTTTTACTAGTATATTTATGTATTTTATTTATTGAATATTTTAGTGTGGTGATGAAAATTCTTTTTTTACCCTTTTATGAATGTTTGATGGGCTCAACTATAATAAAATTCACCTGAATTTCTTCCGTCTCTAATGATAACAAATATAGACTCATATTTCACAATATGGTATTTATATTTGACATTTTTATAGATTTTATGTTAGTTATCTTTTTTCAACCATTAACACCCCTTGAAGAAGGCTTTACATCTAGGTGACCAAATAACTACAGGTAGAGAAAAATTAAATTTAACTAACTCGCCCTTAAAAATGTCAAAATTTGATAATAACGAACCAATCAAATGTATATCCACACATCCACCCAGTCAAGTTGGTACTACATGCATATCATTATTTAATTTAAAAATCTCCTATATATAGATTTCATAATATTCAAAAATTTCTTTAGAAGAACTTAGAAACCTTTTTCTAGAACATATTTAATTTCGTTGAACATCATTTACTAAATAAAAATTCAAATTTTATTGCAATAATGGGGAATTTTGTTGACAGTATAACTACGTGATAAGTAAAATCAGACATATTTTAAACATCTTCAAATCCATAAATTTGAGTTCTATGATTTTATCTTTATTCTAATCAACACAGTATGTCCCATAAAACTTCCACTTTTTGAAGGGTTACTAAGCTGAACCTTTTTATCAATGAATATTATCAAAACAAAGTTTCTTAAAAAGATATGCTTATCTATATGGAAAGAGAACTACCCAAAAATTTTATTACATTACAGATTCAAATGGGTTTGGTGATTTGAAGAACTGTAAAACTCTACTATAAACTTTTTACTAGTATATTTATGTATTTTATTTATTGAATATTTTAGTGTGGTGATGAAAATTCTTTTTTTACCCTTTTATGAATGTTTGATGGGTTCCTCAACTATAATAAAATTCACCTGAATTTCTTCCGTATCTAATGATAACAAATATAGACTCATATTTCACAATATGGTATTTATATTTGACATTTTTATAGATTTTATGTTAGTTATCTTTTTTTAACCACTAACACCCCTTGAAGAAAGCTTTACATCTATGTGACCAAATAACTACAGGTAGAGAAAAATTAAATTTAACTAACTCGCCCTTAAAAATGTCAAAATTTGATAATAACGAACCAATCAAATGTATATCCACAGATCCACCCAGTCATGTTGGTACTACATGCATATCATTATTTAATTTAAAAATCTCCTATATATAGATTTCATAATATTCAAAAATTTCTTTAGAAGAACTTAGAAACCTTTTTCTAGAACATATTTAATTTCGTTGAACATCATTTACTAAATAAAAATTCAAATTTTATTGCAATAATGGGGAATTTTGTTGACGGTATAACTACGTGATAAGTAAAATCTGACATATTCTAAACATCTTCAAATCCATAAATTTGAGTTCTATGATTTTATCTTTATTCTAATCAACACAGTATGTTCAAATACTCTACGTGTCGTTTGTTTTAATTTATTTCAATAAAAAAATGCTAATCCCCGAAAATATCTTTGTAGGTACCTTAAAAATAAAACCTTGACCTACACATGCTACAACACAAGGACTTTTACAACCGAATATTTACACTAGATTCGTCGTAAAGGCCTCATTTACGACTTAAAATTTCTGTCATTTTTGGTCATTTTTGGTCCAGTTGAAAGTTTGAAAATACGGACACAAGTTTCTAATTTGGCCACAAGTTGCGAGTTTTGTCACAAGTTTCTAATCTTGTCATAAGTTCCAAATTTTGTTACAAAGTCTGATGTAGTTTTTGCCACAAGTCCAATATTCTTGTCGCATATTTCGAATTTAGTCAAAAGTTCAGATTCCGTCATAAGTCCAACTTATGACTAAATTTCTATCAAAATAATAGCTGTGGATCCCAGTATATCAATTTATTTAGGGAAAAACAATTGACACGTCCTTGAAATATTTGAGTTTTATTGTTCAGGTCCCTGGACTAAAGATTCCGTATTTCGGATCCTAAACGTTTTAAAAAATTTGGTTCAAGTCCTTATCATTAAGTAGATTCTAACACTGTTAGAATCTTGCTGCCACATGGCCATTTTTACACGTCAGCTGCTGATTTGTTCACAAATTAAAAAAATAAAAAATTTTATATTAAAATAAACAATTTTTACATACGGGTTTTGAGTTTTGAATATCAAATGCTATACATACATTGCGTTGAAGTTCACGTGTCCCAAACGGGCATGCCACAGCCATGATTCTTCTTCTGTTTTTGTGAGTAAACAAGTACCATGAGTCACTTCAAGAAAAATCTTATACAAACGGTTTGCTGATCTCTACACTCTCATTAACAGCTTCCCATCATTGTCATACACCCACAAAAATTTGCCCTGCACTATTACTTTATTCCCTTGTTCTGACATCTGCCCAAGACATTGGATATTATTGCATAAATTTGGAATGTAAAACACATCATTGAACACTCTCCCTTCACCTGTCTTGCACTTGAAAGAGACCGATCCCTTCCCTTTAATACAAATAGTCGACCCATCACCAAACTTTACCTCTGCTGTGATATTTTCATCTAACTTCGAAAATTTTGTTTTATCCCCTGTCATATGGTTACTTGCCCCATTTTCTAAGTACCACAATTGAGAAAATTTCCTCTCCATTTTATCTCCCTCAAACCTTGGCATAACCTTCTCTTCATTCAACAATACCATCTCGGTTTTCTTCTCATCGATTTCAGTCAGCAGTAACGCAGGTTCATCAACTTTAATTTGAACCCGGTTTACCTCTGTTCTTTGATTCCTCTCTCGACGTGGCCTCTTGCACTCTGTAGCATAGTGTCCCATATTATTACAGTTAAAGCACCTCACAATGTTTCTGTCACGAGTATTCAGATAACCTCATCTCCGTCCTTTGAAACTTGATTGGCCGTCTGAATTGTCTTTGTTTGCTTTCTTCATCCATTCCTCCATAGTGAATAACAACTTCTCTTCAGATTTCTCCTTCTTACACCATTCTTCCTCTGTCAGTAATAATTTACCACCTCCAGTATTTTCATTCTGACCTTTCAGCCTCTCCTCATGGGCTTGGAGATATCCAATTTATTCTTTCACTGACATTGTTTCCATGTTCCCAAACTGCTCTATCGTTGAGGTAATCTGAATAAATCTCGAGGGAACTGCTCGAAGTAGTTTCTTAACGACATAGGCTTCATTCACCTCTTCACTCAACGATCGAATGTTGGACACCAATCCATTCAATTTCATATAAAAATCACGGACCTGATCACTCTCATCCATACGCAGAGATTCCAACTCTGCTTTAAGTGTCTAAACTCTAACCTTCTTCACATGATCCGCTCCTTGACACATAACCTTGAGAGCTTCCCACCCCTCCTTTACAGTTTTCTTCTCAGAGATTGACAGTACCATTTCCTCAGGCATGCCTTGGTAAAGCATAGCCAAGGCGATCTTGTCTGTTTTCTCATCAATCACTGCCTTTGCATCGCTTGGTTCTACAACGTTCCACACCCCCGGTGCCTGCATAAAGACCCTCATCTTTAATGCCCAGACCGTATAATTGCTCTTGGCCAGCGTAGGGTATGTCAGCCAAAACGATCCTGCCTTGATTTTTCCCACGTCCATTTCTTAGTCCCTTGAGTTCTGATACCAAATGTAGAGCTTAGAGCTTAAAAGAACCTTACACGGAGAGAATGAAACGTGATTTGTAAACTGAAATCAAGAATAATTCTCATTGTAATAAACGAAAAGATTACATACTAATATAAAGGAAACTAATAGATATGAATTCCTAAAAACTAGCAGCAAACCAACAACAACTTTCATAACTTATTTCCTCTATCTCAACGATCATACAATTACTGATATTACTTCTATGACTAGGACTCTGTTACTCACTGGGCCCTTGGGCTCACTGAGTTTATTCAAGCTTAACATATAACCCAAATTCAAATTACTTCCAACATCTTGAATTAATCCTTTACTTGTCATATTGTCCATTACGGTGAACTAAGAGTACATTCGATAAGATTCATCACGCAAATGGTGCTTCTTGGCTGGTTGATATGAGGCAAACTTTAAATGTGAAAGATTTAAAACTTTTCATGCTAATATCCCAAAGGAATTCGGAGAAAGAGCAAGTGCATCTTAGATGTTAAGGAATATCCAAACTTGTGATATTGCAGGTGAGTACAGATCATCTTGTCATCTTTATGTTGCTCCTAAATGTACTTGTTTCATTGATATATCTACCTCTACCTTTACACCCTACTCCAACAGTAGATGTCACTCTATCCTCTAGAATTGCCTTTTGTCTAGTGAGGTTATGAAAAGAACAAATGACTACTTACAAAAGACTTTAAGCAAAAATTCATGTATAGATTGTTATTCTCTTCTTCTCCTTCATTGTTCTTTACTTTACGATTTATTCTCATAGAAGATATTTTATTTGGATTAATAGAGCTTGTTTAGATTGGCTATGTTTAAGTCAAGTTATTATTTTTTGGGATACCTACAAAGTTATGTTCATGAATACGCACATCTTTTATTAAAGTAAATTAAAAAAAACTGCACTTAGGTGAACAATTGTGAGGTCTAGATTAAAAAGTCCAACATCTTCAAATACATAAGTTTGAATTCTATGATTTTATATTTATTCTAATCAACACAATATGTTCGAATACGCTAAATGTGGTTTATTTTAATTTATTTTAATAAAAAAAGTCCATATCCCTGAAAATATCTTTGTAGGTACCTTAAAAAATAATACCTTGACGTAAACATAGCCAATATAAATAAATTTTATCTGACTAAATAAAAATTCAACATAGCCAATATAAATAAATTCTATCTAACTAAATAAAAAATCTTCAGTGAGAATAAATTATAAAGAACAATGAGGGAGAACAAGAGAATGATAATCTTTACATGATAATCAATAAGTGGGCAATGATCCGGTTATATCCGCTCTAGAGTTGGAATGATAATTGATTTTGAAATAGAGATACTGGAAAATGGTAACAAAAAAGATAATAATAAAAACTGATTCAAAATGTAGAACTGTATCGTTACAAAACTTTTCTTGAATCATAGAGAAACTTATATATTGGGAAAGAATCAAATGCATAACTAATTCTCATTCTAACATTAATATATATGCACACTTAGATTAGATATCTAACTTCATATATGAATTATACATGACCACAAAACATTGATAAAGAGTAGGAATTTATAACATATATTTAAATTTAAATTCTTATTACTAAAAGAATTGTTCTTAATTTAATAATTTTAACAGCAGTTACCAATTTAATTTTCTTAACCTCATTTTATTTTTTTGTCACAAAAAACTCATTTAATTTTGAAGACTATATGAATTACAAACAAATGGGCCACTAATTTATCTTTGTGGGGACCAAATTATTTTTATATCCAACATAGAGTATTATTTCTGAAACGTAGTGTAGCGGCCCATAGTTTTTAAATCCATGAGAAGCAAACTGGGCCTTGGTATATTTGACAGTTGATTGAAAACGTTGCATAACCCTAATCTAGCGGATGCCATTTTGTATAAAGTAGTGTTTTGGGATCAAGTTAGAAATCACATGAAATGCTTTTCAAAGAATGAAGTGGCCAAACACTTTGCCATCCATCGACCATGCCTTGATGTTGTTTATCAAGATTAAGGTATAAGAATTTAAATTTCTTTGCTTCTGCATCTCCAAGTTAAAGTATTTGCGTTTTTGTGCATAAACAATGGTTAAATTTCAACACATGAGAACTTGTATGACAATTATCATGTTTATATGTTGTATGTATGTTTATATGTTGTATGTGTAACGCCCCCAAATCCACCCTGACAGGGGACCCGGGTCGTCACATTGTCTCAATATGATAACGCAATAAAAATGCCAAATTTTATTACAACGGAGCATAAATGTCCCACTCCGCAGGTCCAAGATCGTCTTCACAACATAGTACAATCCAACTTGTTACATCTCAAGATAAAATATTACAAAAGTTCAAAACAGTAGAAATATAAAGATTCCATCTGGATCTTCTAATTATTGTCGCCATAGCCTTGCGCTTTCCCCTTGCCTCTGTAGCCCTGGCTGGACGTCTCGCCTCTTTCCATCTTGACAGTTGAACAAAATGTTGTAAAGCAAGAATGAGCAACTATAGTGCTCAGCAAGTTCTCTTCTCGCTCGGTATATAAATATAATAAGGTTTACCGAAATAAATACTCAAAATTTTAATATCGGATATCACAATATGATTTGGCTCAAATTCATCTTGAAAATATCATACTCGAAAGGCTCAAAACTCATCTCAAAACAGAATACTCAAAAGACTCATTACTCATCTCGAAACAGAATACTCGATAACTCATTTGATATAACTCTGATAACTCATGATTTAAGAATGAACTGGTCTTCCACCTCTCCGTATCTCGGTGGGGCGATCAACTAACCAACCAAGAATACCGGCCTCCAATGACACAGCACTTCGCCCGATCACGGCTACAATACGATATCAACAATAATATATATATGTATGAATACTAGCATCATAATGGTCATCAATTCAACCAAGGCAACAAGGTGCCTAATTATTCTCGGGTCCGTAAAACGGTACACGAGTCTCTCTTTCTCTATAATGGGCCTCTTGCCCAAAATTGACCAGTAGAATACAAAATTCCCGAATATTTGGGGTACAGATAACTTGAGATAATTCTTTCAGAAAATATTTACAAATCTGGCGGATTGCCAATCTGACTCGATTTTACCACCAATCCGAACAATGGACTGATGTAAATTCTCAATAATAATAATTTATCGGTTGACACGAACAAAATGTCAAACCTTGACAATAAACTCAACTATCTCGAAACTATGAGAATAGTCTTAAAATGAAGTAATTGGGAGTCGTACTGAACAAATAGTACTTCTCAATATTTATAATACTCAACATTGATGAACGTTTAAATAGAATATTTTTTCACTTGATCGACGAGTAAAAATCTCTAATAATTATAACTTTTAAACTTCTATCGGTTAGTTCAAACGAGGAACTAACTAAAAGATAATCAATAAATAACGATTGAATTTGTACAATAAATTCAATCGAAAAGAATAAATTTAACTATCTCAGACGAATGAGATTAGTTTCACTGAATCAAAATAATAGTCGTCTCGAATTAATGAGATCGACCCGATAGCAACTAAATTATTTCTACGCTTATAGGGATTATAATTCTCAATAAACTAAATTAACAGCATAATAATATTTAACGAGAAATAATGCTCACAAGAAATTATTTCATCATACGAAGCAACAGATAAATCTCAACATATAATATCTCGAAAATAATTAAGGAGTTAAATAATACGAACAGAAATTAACAGTTTCCAAAAGTTAGGGTAGGAATGAACTTGCCTCGATCTCGAAGTGCAAATGAATGCAGATAAAAATTATACTCTACCCGTGAACTTGGCGTCGGTCTACGGCTCGGGAATTATTCTCTAAAAATAGCAACCAGAAATATGTGAGCGCTTCGTCAAAAATAAAATATTTCTCAACCGATATAATATTTAAATATAAAACATCTCTCGAAAATCTTTACGATAAATAACGGAACAATAATTCCCGGATAAATAAATCTCTCTTCGAACTCAGGAATTAAATCTCGAAAGTAAATCCTATTTTTAATTATCCGTTAATCTGACTTAAAACGAAAATAGGGTTACGGCAATTAACTGCAATACTCCATTTTTAATCTCGTAAATAATTATATATTACACCGATTTTAATCTCTAAAAATAATCTGACTCGATCCGGTTAATTTAAATAATTCAGAAATGATAAATATAACCCTTCTAAAATAATACCGCTTTTTAATCCTATTTATTCACAATTATTCCTCTTTTATCGACAAATTAATAAATTTATAATTTTCGTCCAAAATCATAAAATAATTCTTTTTGAGTAATTAATAATTTATTACACCATTTTTATCAAACTATTTTTATTTCTCTAAATTTTTAAAACAATAAACAAATTATTAAAAAAATAATTTTAAAAACATTCACCCCTTTTATTTTATCTTATTAACTCATTATTTATTATATACATAAATATTATTTTTATCAATATTTTTATTTTTCTCCGTTTAACAGCTTCACAGAAGAAAAAAAAACACGACGCGCGTGGGGCCCACGCGCCACCACCGCCGTCCGAAAAACCCCTCCCCTGCGTCTCTCTCTTTTCCATCCAATCTCTCCCTCCCTTCTCTCTCTCTCTATCTCACCCTCGCACATCTCCCTCTCTCTCCTTTCTCTTCCTCTCTGTCTCTCTCTCTATCTCCCTCTCTCTCCTTAAATCTCTCTGACTACTCCCTTCTTTTTTCTCCCTTTCTCCCCGACTCTCCCTCAATCTCTCCTTACTCTATCTCTCCGTTCTCTTCTCTCTATCCCTAATCAATCACTCCCTCTATCTCTCCTCTCTTCCTCCGCCTTATCTCTCCCGCCTCCCTCTTGTTCTCCGTCGTCTCTCTCTCCGCTCCTACAACAACAACAGCGCCACCATCGCCTCCGATTCCACCAACACCACCACCACACGGTGGTGGTCGACTCCTTATAAATCCCCTGCAACTCACAACCCACCATCTCCATTTTCTCTTATCTCTCCCTCGACTTCTCCCCGTCTCCGATAACAACACAAAAAAAAAAAAAAAACAATTAACCCCTACAGACTGACAACCCAAGTAACGAGTCGACAAAACAATTAACAATGAAGAAAAAAAAACAAATTAAACCACCTGAGTACTGGTTTGTATCTATATATGTATAACCGAGTTTTTTTTTTTATAAAGAGACAGGAGATTCTCTTGCAGGGAAAAAAAATGGGTGTTTGTTGTTTTCTGAAAAAACTAAGTGCCGTGTATGTGTTTTTATTGTTGTGTAAACTGAGTGCTGTAATTATGAGGTTGATAATGGTTTGATTATTAAATTAAAAAGAATCAAAATATGGGGGACAAAATAATTAAGGAAATATTTAGTGCTCATAATGCAAAATTACTTTATTGTAGGTGGATAATTATTTAAATAAAAAAAATAAAATATGGGGGACAATTTAAGTGCAGGAAATAATGGTCATGATTAGTGAAATATTTGGTGAAAAGGATTCGTTTTCCCCGGAAAACGATACTCTAAATTCGACTCAAAATTAAAATATTATTATTCCTAATTTTAATCAAATAAATATAATTAAATAGATAAATTATAATTTTTTTTACTTACTTACGAATATTTAAAATCTTAACATTTCACAAAAACGCGCTAATTAAATATACTAGTGCATCGCTCTTAATTAAAATTTAAATAACGAGTAAGAACAATTTATTCGAAAATTTACAATTATTACAGTATGTAACTGTCAGCATAGAAAACTATGTCAATCCTCATGTTTATATGTATGTTTGTGTATATGTTTGTCAACATAGAATTTCAAGGTGACATTTGTCTGATTTTGTTTTTGTACATAGAATTTCAAGGTGACATTTGTTTGATTTTGTTTTTGTGTTCTCAACACACATATAATAAAAACCCATTTAGAAATGGAGGAAATAGGTCAAGAAGTATTTCATATCAGGATTAAGAACGTAAGAGAATATTCTACCATTGTTATGTAATTTCCTTTTTTTTTGTTGGTGAAAGTTACCAAATATTTTATAGGAGAAAAGAGATACAAGGACTATATATTGAAATAAATTCTAAATTACATTTGTTTATGTTTAAATGCTAGTTGAGACCGAATACATATGAAACATGTACCATGCTTTTTTATCACTAAGAATATATATTTTCTTTGACTTCCAACAGCATCCATGATTTTTTTTCTTTTATTTTTTCTGATGCATTTTTATCATATATTCATTTTTCGTTTTTATGTCACTTAGTACATAATTTTTCTTCACAGGAATTAGTAAAACAATTTGACCTTTTATTTTGTTGCCGTCTATTAAACAATGAAGAAAATGCTCCAAGTCCTTTCTACTATCGGCTCATTCTTCTCCGGCCTAGAGGGTACCTTCTTCGTTTATCTCTAATCATTAATATGAATATAGAGTGTGAATAAATATGCATACATTTGTGTTTTATATTGTGTGAAGGTATATTAAGAGATGCGTATTATGTGTGTATAAAAATATTTTTTTTACCTCCCTCTCCTCCACACTCCTTCCATCTTTGTATAAGTATATATTATATTTGGGGTGATGAGAAGTTGAATTGTACTTCAATTGTCCATCACCATCCGTCAAGAACTTTGGGGGATTTCATTAGGGCAAAAAACACTTCTCTAGAAACTATCGTGAAAAAGAACATTTGAAAGGCCCACAGTGGTAGGAAGAAATAGGAATATGAATGTGAAACTATTTTCTCTAGATGAAGACTATACCACAAAACTATCTTTAAAATCATTTATATAATTTTTACATGCTCACATGAGTTCGCATTAATCATAATATTTTACAAAAATTTTGCTTCAATTTTCATCTAGTTTGAATTTCATGAAATTGATTTATGAAAGTCTTTGTTATGATATATCTTTCTATTTCTGATTGGAAATTGCCTATTAATATGAAAAAAAAACTTAAAAATAATATACATATTTATTATTCCTTTATGTTTTCTCATTCCATATATTGTATATGAACAGGGCACACCAAATGTGGTGATGTTGTAATTTAGAACTTCAAAATTATATGACAAATTAACTATGCATCTTTCTTCTTCTAAAATTGTCATTTGGTCACCATTATGTTTTGACTTTTAATAATTAGCTCTGCATTTTATATATTATTACACATACGTTAATATATCTAGGTTTTTTTTTTATGACGTACATTTTGTAAAACTTTCCTTTGTAACATTATTATTAATTGAAATTTATCTGAATTTTTAGACAATTTAATTAAATTATGTATATTTAAAAATAAATAATGTACAGAATGACAAGAAATTGTGGCCATTTAAAGTTATTGCTAGTCATAGTGAGAAGCCAATGATTGTGGTCAACTTCCAAGGAGTTTAGAAACAATTTTCTACTGAAGAGATCTAATCAATGGTCCTTTTAAAGAAGAAGGTTACTGCCGAGGCATACATTGGATCATTGGTAAAAAATGTTGTCCTTATCATTGGTAAAAAATGTTGTCCTTGCTATCCCTGCATATTTTACTGTGCCAGGCAACAAGGATGTTGGTACATTGCTGATCTTAATGTAATTAGTATAATCAATGAGCTTACTTCTGCCGCCATTGTTTATGATCTTAGCAAGGACTATGCCACTACGCACTTAAATAGGGAAGGGACTTGTTTTTTCATTGGGTAGGAATGGCCAGTGCTTTCCTAGGGTTATCATAATATTTGTAGTGCATGTTATAATTTTTATAAAAATTGTATTTTTATTTATATGCTGATGAAAAATATATCTTTTGGTTCCAATAAAATAAACTTTTTCCCCTTATAAAATAAAAATTTTGGCCCATAAAACTTTCACTTATTGAAGGGATACTAAGGTGAACTTTTTCTTCAATGAATATTATCAAAACAAAGTTTCTTCAAAAGATATGCCTATCTATATGAAAAGAGAACTACCCAAAAATTTTATTACATTACAGATTCAAATGGGTTTGGTGATTTGAAGAAATGTACAACTCTACTATAAACTTTTTAATAGTATATTTATGTATTTGATTTATTGAATATTTTAGTGTGGTGATGAAAATTCTTTTTTTACCCTTTTATGAATGTTTGATGGGTTCCTCAACTATAATAAAATTCACCTGAATTTCTTCCTTCTCTAATGATAACAAATATAGACTCATATTTTAGAATGTGATATTTATATTTGATATTTTTATAGATTTGATGTTAGTTGTCTATTTTTAACCACTAACACCCCTTGAAGAAGGCTTTACATATAGGTGACCAAATAACTACAAGTACAGAAAAATTAAATTTAACTAACTGGCCATTAAAAATGTCAAAATTTAATAATAAGGAACCAATCAAATGTATATCCTACATGCATATCATTATTTAATTTAAAAATGTCCTATATATAGATTTCATAATATTCAAAAATTTCTTTAGAAGAACTTAGAAACCTTTTTCTAGAACATCTTTAACTTGTTGAACATCATTTACTAAATAAAATTTTAAATTTTATTGCAACAATGGGGAATTTTGTTGATGGTATAACTAGGTGATAAGTAAAATTAGACATATTTTAAACATCTTCAAATCCATATATTTGAGTTCTATGATTTTATCTTTATTTTAATCAGCATAGTATGTTCAAATACTCTAAGTGTCATTTTTTTTAATTTATTTCGATAAAAAAAATGCTAATGCGTGAAAATATCTTTGTAGGTACCTTAAAAATAATACCTTCCTAGACATACTACAACACACAAGGACTTTTACAACCGAATATTTACACTAGATTGGTCATAAAGGCCTCATTTACCACTTAAAATTTCTATCATTTTTTGGTCCAGTTGAAAGTTCGAAAATACGGTCACAAGTTTCTAATTTGGTCACAAGTTGCGAGGTTTGTCACAAGTTTCTAATCTTGTCATAAGTTCTAAATTTTGTTACAAAGTCTGATGTAGTTTTTGTCACAAGTTCCATATTCTTGTCAATAGTTCGAATTTAGTCACAAGTTCAGATTCCGTCATAAGTCCAACTTATGAGTAAATTTCTATCAAAATAATAATTGTGGATCCTAGCATATCAATTTATTTAGGGAAAATCAATTAACACGTCCTTGAAATATTCAAGTTTTATTGTTTAGGTCCCTGAACTAAAGATTCCGTATTTCAGGTCCTAAACGTTTTAAAAAATTTGGTTCAAGTCCTTACCGTTAAGTAAATTCTAACACTGTTAGAATCTTGCTGCCACATGGCCATTTTTACAAGTCAGCTGCTGATTTGTTCACAAATTAAAAAAATAAAAAATTTTATATTAAAATTTTAATGTAAAAACAGTTTTTACATACGGGTTTTGAGTTTTGAATATCAAATGCTATACATACACATATACACCACCAAGAATATGATGAAGGTCCGTCGGCAACAATGGAGGTCACGGAAAAATTTCTAGAAATCGGTGACTTTTCTAGATTTTGGTGAAACCAAAAACATCTCAGAAAATTCGAAAAAAATATGTATTACATTCACTTTTAGCAGATCTAAATACTCGGCATTCTAAATCAATAAACCATATTTACATCTAACAATTCGGCCAACAACATTTTTCTGGTCAACTCAAAAATCGATATGTATCAATAAATAACACCGATGTTCATTGTTGGCGTTGGTGGAGTCCGGTGATGCCCCAAATCGGGGTGACATTGGCCTCACTCCTGAACTCATTGTGTTATTATGTTTGTCGTTTTGTACCGCTACTTCCAGTTGAATTCACAATAATTGATGTAGGAAAAGATTTCCCCCAATTTATTTTATCAAACCTAATACACAATATATATATATATATATATATATATATATATATATATATATATATATATATATATATATATTGTTATGTGCATGTAAAATCATGTGGGAGGCTTGTGTTTATAATTTTTACCATTTAATTTTACTTTTTTTATTTATTGTATACAAATCAGCAGCTGACGTGTCAAAAACGGGTGCCACCTCAGCTTGATTCTGACGTCCATCAGAATCTAATTGATGGAAGAACTTATTCGAGAAAAATTTAAAAGTTCAATTACCTGTACTGCAGAATCTTCTATTTAGGGACCTAAACAATAAAACTGAAAAGTTCAGTGACGTATCAATTTATTTTCCCATTTATTTAATGTGGAAATAAAAACCAAATTTTGTATAAAGATTTGAATGAAAACATTCATCATAAGTGCTTTGAATCCAGTACTTACGACATATATTTTTGTCATAAGTTCACGGCTAAATTTCAGAAAAAGTATTTCATTTTGAAATTAAATTTAATTACAACACTGCTAAACGGTATCATTTCGGCAATAAAAAAAATTACGATGAGTTTTTCATCGTATGTTAATTTACGAAACATAAATTACGATGAATTTTAGTTTATGTCGTAGGGTGAAAACGACGTTGTTTTTATAGATGACTTATTTACTCCTTTTTTAATTGAAAATGACGAATCTTCTATATCTTTTGTAATTTGCCTTTTGTTCTTTTCATAACCTCATTAGATGTGTGGCAATTGCAGAAGATAGAGTGACATCCACGTGACAATCCGAATTTTCAAAATAAATTATTATTATTATTATTTAATTATGTTAATTAGTATTTAAAGGATGGAATTGGATTTGAGAATATCGTTGTGGAGTTCAACGATATTTAGTTTCGAGTTTATATGAGTATATTTGGATTTATGTGTGCCCCAATTTTTTTATTTGTATTTTAGTGATTTAAAAGTATTTAAATCAAGTATTATTGATCTTCAAAAATCTTTATTAAATTATTAGAGTTGGATAAAATCACGAAATCTTTTGTGATATTATCTTTATGATATTATTTAGTTTTTAAAATTTATTGGAGAATTATTTTGGGTGTTTAAGTATTTTAAAATGATTTTAAGAGCTTTATTGTATTTAAAGAATCAAAACTTTGAAAATTCGTATTTAATTCAATTTTGATCCTAAAAATATTTTAAAAATATGTGGGTGTTCATAATTTTACACTCTTTGTTTTAAAAATGAAAATCTTAATTTTCCACCAATTTTCTATTGGATTTCAATTTTTTAAAAGTGTGCAGTATTTAATTGTATTGATTTAAATAGTATTGGGCTTGAGCCCATTAGGGTTAAAAACACACACAACAGATACATAATACACCACAGATATACAAACACACAGTCGCACAAAACACACACACAGAGAAACAGATCGGGGGAGAATGAAATCGGGAAGAAGAGAGATCGGGGGTTTAAGTTATATATATATATATGTATGTATAGGCGTGTGTAAGTGTGTGTATATATAATTTGTGTGTATGTGTTGTGTATGTGCGGTGTGTGTGTGTATATACGAGTTGTGTGTGCGAGATGGAGGGCGGTTGGCAAATCTCCGGCGGGTCACGGCGGCGGGGGATGGTGGTTCTCTGGCAGCAGGCTAGGAAGGAGAAGAGAGAGAGGACTGGTGGTTCGTGGCGGCGCAACGGTAGTGCAGGGGCGGTGTGGTTGCCGGAATTGGTATAACTTCGTATTTTAGTTTATGTATTTAATTGTGGTAAATTAATTAGTTGTGAAATTTCGATATATCGATTAATTGTCGTAATTTAATTGATTTTAAATTGCGAGATTATTTGCTAATTTTCGTAATTAGCTTAGTATTGTTAATTATGAATATTGGTTGTAATTCCAAGATTTAATTCAGAGGGTCGATAATTGCTAATTATAATTGATGGTATCAAATGCGAGATGATTGTGTTGATTTTTGTGATTTAATTCGGAAGATGAAAATTGTTAGTTGCTAGTAATTATTATTGTTGTTTAATAATTAGAGTTATAACTTCGGAAGTTAAAATTTGGGGATTTTGTTGGATGTCGGGAGTTATATGATTGTGAGTTATGTGTTTAACCTCGTAACTAGATTAATGTGGTAAATTATGAATATTATCTGAATTTCCATGTTTAATTCAAAGGGTATAGTAATTTATATTTATTGAGGACTAAGTGCGAGTCCGATTATATATCGAGGTTGATTAAATGTTTAAATTGCTTATATTAGTGGGTAATTTATGTGATTGGTTTTGGTAATTAGTTTAGCATATTAGTTTGAAGTATTAAAATTGTGGAGTTAATTTGTGAGTCCAATAATATAAGTGGGCTAATTGGTAAGTGTATGTGCTAAATGATCTTAGTGTATAAAGTTAGTGTTTTAGTGGAGAAATTGCTAATTGTTAGTTGTTGGTTCAAATTCTAAATGTTAACTGTAAATGCTATATGCTAAATGTTATAAATCGAGTCATAGTATTCGTTGAATATATAATTGTCAACTGCTTGGTGTTGATTTGTAAGTGGTTGGTTAATAGTCAGTTATTAGTAACAAGTACTTGGTGTTGGATTATATATGGTTAAATGGTTATTGGTCATGTATATCGGTTTTACTTATGTAAGTCGAATTATGGATATTGGTGGATTGGTAATGTTGGTATTATTTGTGGAGTTATATGAGTTGACTAAATGGTAAGTATGGGAATACGTGATACATGTTAAATATTAGAATTTTATAATAATTAGAATTGTGCTAGGGGTTATGAGAAGATCACAAGTTTTTAAATGTCAATATTTCAAGATTTGTGTAATTCTTTTCGACTAATCCCTAGGGCTTACGAATATCCATGATTAGCTATCACGAGTATAATTAATATACTTGAGTGATGTGATCATCGATATGGCGTAAGTAATAGTTAGTGCTACCCGTAGGGCATACGAACATCAATGACTGGTTGTCACGTGTATCATTAAAATGCGTGAGAAATACGATCATTGGTGTAGCGTAAGTAGTAGTGTAATGTAAATTATTATGTGCTATGTGCCGCATGTCTAGGCGGATACTTTTCCTTATGTGCTAGGTGCCGCATGTCTGGGCGGGTACTTTTCTTACTTGTTTACTTTTATGTTGCTGCAAGTTGAGGCAGCTTTACTTTTATAAAAAAACAGGGTTAAATTGTTTATGATTGATATTGGGGGGCTGTGCCCATAGTCCGATAAACGAATAGGTCATGCCGAAATTTTCTGAAAATCTCCTGCATTTAAATTTATCTAACTTATTTGACTTTAATGGTCTAAAGGCATGTTTTGGGGTGCTAAATGTTTATGTATATGTGTCAAGGAATTCATTTCGAGGATTAATTGTGTCTTGGGGTTTAATTTGTCTATTTATGTATTAATTTGAGGATAATTGTTGTCTCGAGAATTTATGTGCTATGTTGAAGATTAATTGTGATTTGAGGATTATCTATTAATTATTTTGTGTCATAGAATATCAATGGCATTATAGTTGTATATGTTAAGTGGAGTTGATTAAGTGTTATAATTGTTTGAGGTGATTAACACCAGGAATGTCCACTTTATAAAGGGGACCCTTCCATTTCCTTTTCTTTACTAAATGTGTTATGTGTACTAAGTGTTAATAGAATAATCAACTATAGGGAGGACACCAATAGTTTGACTTTATATGATTTAGTGACAATTCCAAGTTGTGTTTACTCGAGATACGAGGTAGGACTGACACGTCTCGTAACTATTTCAGTACCATTAGGGTATAATCAAGTTGGAACGACGTGCATCAAAGAGGAAAGATCGAGGCGTCGTATGAAGAAAGGTAAGTTACCTCCATGGAATTGCTTGGACAAGGTGCGAAGGATTTATTCGCGGTTTTCTGCTTTATGCTCAGGACCAGAGGCAAGTTTATCTATGCATACTCTATCGTTCAGAGTATTCGTATATTGAAATATATGAAATGTGCGAACTAGATTTAAATCCATAATTGCAAATTATTTAATTTATGCTCTATTGTTCAGAGTATATATTATATGAAAGTATGTTGCATGTATTGCAAGACTACTAACCGTACTCTTTCATTCAGAGTGTGCATGTTTTTAAAATATCTATGATGAATGCTCTAGTGTAATATTATGCTTTCTAAAAAAATAAAAGTTCTGCAAATGCCTTATTTAAACTCTTAAATTCGTGAGAAATCGTTCAAGTCATTTACCAGTTATATAATTGCTTTCAACTTATCGCAAGCATGTGATTCTATCCCTTGTGTTATAAAAGTTTACATTTAATTGTTCTTTACCCCTATAAGAACTGTTTATATTCTGTCATGATTATGACACACTTCAATATCTGTTGGGAAGGTGAATTCTCCTTTTGAAATATCCTTATCATATTGGAACGTCCTTTTGACTGAGGCGCCAGTCACCAACTTCTATATTTACGTCATCGGTAGCAGTGACGCCTGATGATGTATAAGCATTGGCTTGGGATCCCCTTTCATTTGAGAACCCGTATTGAGTGTACGGGATTGGAGCTCTGTCATGGGCTGATCACCCAGCTTAGCTCGTAGCGTCTTATCGTAGTTCCAATCTTTAAGGGTTATTCCTTCTAAAAAATCATATTTTCTTCGTTGAGAATCAAGCGTCAAATCTTTTTGATTTGTTCTAAATTAATTCGAGATTCAGATTGTCGTTGAAGCATTTGTTGCACAGTGACTGTTAAAAATCGAGAATGAATTGAGATCTTCTTATTTATTCATGAACTCATTATTGTCAGGCCGGTCTGGTAGCTAAGTATGCAAGTACTTAGTCGACAAGAGTGAGATTATGAATAATTGAGAATTTCTTGAATGTTTGTTTAATTGAGAGTTGATGTATCTTCGTGAATTTCTTAAATGTTGTCTCTTAGTAGCTGAAGCATCTGTTGCTCAGTTATTCAAAGTTTTTATCGAAAAACGCTATAAAATTGTTGAGATAAATATCAAAATCGTTTATAAAGCTGTCGAGATGAATTTCTTGTTGAATTCTGCAAACCTCTTTCCTATTGAAAAATTATCGTTATGAATATTTCCAGAATGGTATCATCCTCAAAGTTGGATTTTAAAACCTGCAAAGTTTTCCAAAAGTATCTTAGTATACTCTATTATATACTTGCTGATCGCCTCTTTCGCTCATTCTTGCTTTTGTTTAAATCTTATTTTACAGAGATAGATAGTGGATGCAGTTGACTTAGTTTAGCTCGAAGCAGGGCAAGTCATGGATCGAGTTGATGTTCGGCTCAGAGTGATTCTGTATTTTGAGTTTGTCTACCAGAGGTTTAGTTAGACTGGTATGGTATTCATGTTCCTGAGTTATAATATTTGTTGTATTAGAATATTGTGGTTGTTGTATACCTTATGTCAAGGTGATACCAACAACATAAGACTGTATAAGAGAATTGTTGTACCAAGAGTTGTAAGTTAATAAAAGTAGTTATTATAAGTGTTTTCGGATTTCTTGTTTCCAAGTCTATAACCTGAAAAGATTCTTGGTAGTTAGGGGTCGGATGTCATGTTTTAGATTTAATATTGGCAGTTGATTGTTTGGTTGTTAAGGTTTTCCGCGGTAGCGACCCATATCCCTGACCCCGGATTTGGGGGCGTTACAATCCATTAGTGGACTAGGGGGTGTAGAAGTAGAGGTAGACAAACCAATCAGACAATTACATGCAACATATACAAGATAAAAGGATATGTGCTGACCTCGAACAAAACAAGTTTGGATACACATTGACATCTAAGATTCATTTTCACTTTCTTCCAATTCCTTTTGACTCTTAACACGAAAAGTTTTAAACCTATGACACATAAGATTTGCATCATTTGACCGTTTTCCTTTTCCAGGATTAAATTGAAATTCAGTACTGAAAGACAAACAAAAAACATATCAACCAACCAAAAAACACCATTTGTATGACGCATAATCATCTATTAATCGTTTATAGACCACAAATGAATACCCACTCACTCTCAAAAATTGGGTGTGTTAAGGATTTGAGACACCATGACTAGACTATATGGCTTTTATAATAAATAAAAATATGGATCCCCACTTTTCCGTTTATAAACTCGGCAGCTAAGGTCTTTCCCAGCTAAGGTGAGGGTACTATTCTCTTAGTGATAGATATAAATATGATCATTAAATTTTAAAAAGCTTAGAATATTTAGTAAAAAAAGAGCGGAAGTATATGGTGTCACATAAATTTGTGTAGTATCTTGAATTAATCCTTTACTTGATATATTGTCCTATACGGTGAAATAAGAGTATGTCTGATAAGCTTCATCGCGTAAAATGGAGGCGTATCCAAACTTGTGATATTGCGGGTGAGTACAAATCATCTTGTCATCTTTATGTTGCTCCTAAATGTCCTTGGTTGATTGATATATCTACCTCTACCTTTACACCCTACTCCAACAGTAGATGTCACTCTATCCTCTAGAATTGCCTTTCTTCTAGTGAGGTTATGCAAAAGAACAAATGACTACTTACAAAAGATTTTAAGCTAAAATTCATGTATAGACTGCCATTTTCTTCTTCTCATTCATTGTTCTTTATGATTTATTCTAGTAAAAGATATTTTATTTGGATTGATAGAGCTTCTTTACATTAGCTACGTTTAAGTCAAGTTATTATTTTTTGAGATACCTACAAATTTATATTAAAGGATAAGTACACCTTTTATTAAAGTAAATTAAAAAAAAAACTGCACTTAGGTGAACAATTGTGAGGTCTAGATTAAAACATCCAACATCTTCAAATAAATAAGTTTGAATTCTATGATTTATATTTATTCTAATCAACACTGTATGTTCAAATACTCTAAGTGTGGTTTATTTTAATTTATTTTAATAAAAAAAGTGCATATCCCTGAAAATATCTTTGTAGGTACCTTAAAAAATAATACCTTGACCTAAACATAGACAATCTAAAAAAATTCTTTCTAACTAAATAAAAAATTTTCAGTGAGAATAAATTATAAAGAACAATGAGGGAGAACAAAAGAGAATGATAATCTACACATGATAATCAATAAGTGGGCAATGATCCGGTTATATCCGCTCTAAAGTTGGAATGATACTGGAAAATGGTAACAAAAAAGATAATAATAAAAACTGATTCAAAACGTAGAATTGTATCCTTACAAAACTTTTCTTGAATCATAGAGAAACTTATATATTAGGAAAGCATCCAATGCATAAATAATTCTCATTCTAACATTAATATATATATGCATACTTAGATATCTAACTTCATATATAAATTATACATGACCACAAAACATTGATAAACAGTTGGAAATTTATAACATATATTTAAATTTAAATTATTATTATTAAAATAATTATTCTTCATTTAATAATTTTAATATCAGTTACCAATTTAATTTCTTAACCTCATTTAATTTTGAAGACTATATGAATTACACACAAATGGGCCACTAAATTATCTTTGTGGGGACTAAATTATTTTTATATCCAACATAGAGTATTATTTCTGAAACGTAATGTAGAGGCCCATAGTTTTTAAATCCATGAGAAACAAATTGGGCCTTGGTATATTTGACAGTGGATTGGAAACGTTGCAAAACCCTAATCTAGCGGCCGCCAATTTGTATAAAGTAGTGTTTGGGGATCAAGTTAGAAATCATATGAAATGCTTTTCGGAGAATGAAGTGGCCAAACACTTTGCCATCCATCGACCATGCCTTGATGTTGTTTATCAAGATTAAGGTATAAGAATTTAAATTTCTTTGCTTCTGCATCTCCAAGTTAAAGTATTTGCGTTTTTGTGCATAAACAATGGTTAAATTTAACACATGAGAACTTGTATGACAATTATCATGTTTATATGTTGTAGGTAACTGTCAAGATAGAAAACTATGTCAATCCACATGTTTATATGTATGTTTGTGTATATGCATGTATTTGTCAACATAGAATTTCATGGTGACATTTTTTTATTTTGTTTTTGTACATAGAATTTCAAGGTGACATTTTTTTGATTTTGTTTTTGTGTTCTCAGCATACATACAATAAAAACCCATTTAGAAATGGAGGAAGTAGGTCAAGAGGTATTTCATATCAGGATTAAGAACGTAAGATAATATTCTACCATTGTTATGTAATTTCGTTTTTTTTAGTTGGTGAAAGTTACCAAATATTTTATGGGTTAAATCTCAAAGTGCTCACTGAAGTGGAGGGCTAGTATCAAATTGCTCACCCTAGTTATCAGCATCTCATTTGAATCATTAAAGTCATAATAAATATCAAATGGATACCTTTAAAATATACTCAAAAAATAAAAATAATTTTTCATTTGATATTTTAAAGGTAGAAATCAATGAAAAATTATTTTTATTTTTCGAGTATATTTTAAAGGTATCCATTTGATATTTATTATGACTTTAATGATTCAAATGAGATGCCGATAACTAGAGTGAGCAATTTGATACCAGCCCTCCACTTCAATGAGCACTTTGAGATTTAACCCAATATTTTATAGTAGAAAAGAGATACAAGGACTATATATTGAAATAAATTCTAAATTACATTTGTTTATGTTTAAATGTTAGTTGAGACCGAATACATATGAAACATGTACCATGTTTTTTTATCACTAAGAATTGTAGGAATAAAAGTGTATAATAAAATGTTGGAGATTAAAGAGAAGAAACTTGTTCTCAATAATCCACACAACTTTCTTTCTCACACCTAAAGAGATCTAAAAACTCACACTTATTTCACTCAAATGATAGGACTATACGGAACCTCCTAGAACACATCTAGTACATGCACTTCATTTAATATGTAACTCGTTAAGTACATGAACCATCTAGAAATGCTACAGGTCTTGAACTTAAAAGTCTATTCCAAGTACATTCATGAACATTCTAGATAATAATAATAATAATAATAATAATAATAATAATAATAATAATAATAATAATAATAATAATAATAATAATAATAATAATAATAATAAACCAAAGTTTAGATTATAATATTTCAACATCCCCCTTTAAGCTAAACTTTGCACATGCCAAGTTTCTTCTTCAACTTCTTGAAAATAACTTCTTGAAAATGTCGGGCCTCAAAGGTTTCGTAAAAATATCACCAATTTGGTCTTTTGTCTTGCAATGTTCGACCACGACTTCTCCTTTCTTCACCAAGTCTCGAATAAAATGATATTTGTTTCTAATATGTTTGCTCTTCCCATGAAATACTGGATTTTCCGTGAGTGCTATAGCGGATTTGTTATCACAATATATAATTGGACTTTCTTTTGTGGCATGATTGAGGTCCTCTAACACCCATGTGATCCATAAAGCTTGGCAACTAGCTAATGATAGAGAAATATATTCCGCCTCCGCCGTTGATAGAACCACAACTTGTTGTTTCTTTGACATCCATGTGATGGCACTAGAGCCAATGAAGAAAACATTTCCTGAAGTGCTTTTACTATCATCAATACTTCCGGCCCAATCACTATCGTAATATCCAAGTACCTTGGTATCATTTCCCTTTTGATAATAAAATCCATCTCCAACTGTTCCACGAACATACCTCAAGATTCTTTTTCCCGCCTCCCAATGTGTCTTCTTTGGTTGTTCCATGAATCTACTAATCAAACTAACACCATATGTTATATCCGGTCGAGTGGCTGTCAAGTACATCAAACTTCCAACAAGACTTCTATATAATGTGGGATCACCAAACTTAGAATCATCATCCATGCTCAATTTCAAGCCAACTTCAACGGGGGTACTACTTGGTTTCGCATCTTCCATTCTAAACTTTTTCAACAAATCTCTTGCATACTTTTCTTGAGAGATAAAAATTCCATTCTCATCTTGCTTTACCTCAATACCAAGAAAGTAGTGAAGTAATCCCAAATCGGTCATCTCAAATTCTTGCTTCATATTATTCTTAAATTCTTGAATGTCATCATTATTATTTCCTGTAAAAATCAAATCATCCACATACAAGCCAATGATGAGAATTTTACCTTTTTCCTCCTTGATGTAAAGTGTATGCTCAAATGGACACCTCTTGAATGCAATCTTCACAAAATAATCATCTATGCGACTATACCATGCACGAGGGGCTTGTTTTAGGCCATATAAAGCCTTCTTCAATCGATAGACTTTATTTTCTTCACTCTTCTTCACATAGCCCGGTGGTTGATCAATATAAACCTCTTCTTATAATTCTCCATTTAGAAAAGCGGATTTGACGTCCATTTGGTGAACTTTCCACTTATTTTGAGCGGCCAAAGAAAGTATCAAACGGATGGTTTCAAGGCGTGCCATGGGAGAAAATTCTTCTTTATAATCAACTCCATATTTTTGCTTGTAGCCTTTTACAACCAATCGCGCCTTGTGGTTTTCAACTTCACCTTGTGCATTCAACTTTGTCTTGTAAACCCATTTGACTCCAATGGGCTGCTTTTCCTTAGGAGCTTCAACTAACTCCCATGTTTAATTTCTTTCAATTGCTTCAATTTCTTGATCCATAGCTTGCCTCCATTTATTTTCCTCAATGGCATCTAAGGCAAAATCAACAAATTCATCTTCTAAAATTCTTCTTGTTGCTCCATAAAGATCCGCTATTGATCTTGTCTTTCTAGTTGGTGATTCAGAACTTGAAGATGATGATGAGCTTGGAGGAGAATGGGATGGTGGAGTAGGTGGAGTGGAGCCTTCTTCTTCAATTGGATCAAATGCATCATTATCAAGAAAGATACTTGAACTTTCTTTCTCATTCTTCCATTCCCATGAAGCCTCCTCATTGAAAATTACATCACGACTAATTATGACCTTCTTTGTAATGGGATTGTATAATTTTTGTGCTTTGGAAGCTTTACTATAACCGATAAAGATGCATTTTTCGGATTTATCATCAAGTTTGCCTCTCTTTTCATCGAGCACATGAGAATAACAAATGCTTCCAAAAATTCTAAAGTGAGAGACACATGGTTTCTTATGACTCCAAGCTTCTTGTGGAGTCTTCCCTTGTACACTTTTAGTAGGTGCACGATTGAGAACATAGCATGCACATGCCACCGCTTGGGCCCAAAACATCTTAGGCAATCTTTTTGTTTTCAACATACTTCGAACAAGCTCCATGATTATTCGGTTCTTCCTCTCGGCCACACCATTTTGTTAAGGGGTTGAGCGAACCGTTAGTTGATGACGAATGCCATGCTTCTTTAAAAAATTTCCAAATTCTTGGGACATATATTCACCACCACGATCGGATCGTAATATCTTTAAAGAATGACCACTTTCTTTCTCCACATATGCTATAAAATCTTTAAATTTTTCAAATACTTGAGAATTTTCTTTGAAAAAATAAATCCACATCTTGCGACTATAATCATCAATAAAAGTGAGGAAATAGCGAATACCTCCAATAGAGTTTGTGCGCATAGGTCCACACAAATCCGAATGTACCAATTCCAATGGTTTTTTAACTCGCCATGCCTTCTCTTTTGGAAATGGATCTCGATGATGCTTACCAAAAATACAATCTTCACATACTTGATCTTGCCTTTGAATATTTGGAATGCCTCGCACCATATGGCCTTTACACATCTTTGATAGAGTGCTAAAACTCAAGTGATTATATCGAAGACGCCAAAGCCAAGACTTCTCATTCACAATATTAGCAAAACATGGAAGAGACTCACTTTGAATTTTTAATGGAAACATTTTAGTTGATGTCATCTTGACTCTTGCAACAAGAACACCATTTTTATCTTTGATCACACAAAAATCATCTTTAAAATTCACATGATGTCCCTTTCTTGTAAGTTGCCCAACACTTAAAAGATTATGTTTAAGATCGGGTACATAATAGACATTAGAGATATAGTTTGTACCTTGCTTTGTTCCGATTGGAATATCCCCACAACCTTTGACAATGAGCCTTTTGTTATCACCCGTCTTGACTTCTCGTTGGACACTTTCATCAAAATTCACAAAGCAATTTTTATTTCCGGTCATGTGGTTACTACAACCACTATCGATATACCAAACATCTTCAAGAGATTCTTCTTGAACATTACTAACAAGAAGCATACTTTTATTTTTCTCCTCAACATTCTCATGTGGAAAATTTGATTCATCTTTTTCATCATTAATCCTTTTGTAACAATCTTATTTCATATGCTCATTTTTATGACAATAATGGCATTGAAAATTAAAATAATTACCTCTTCCTCTTCCATTGTAACCTCCACGAGCTCTTCCTCTTCCTCTTTGATATGAGCTTGAATTTTCACTTTCCACCTTTCCTCTTCCTTGTCCTCGACCACGAAATCATCCTCTTCCACCTCTTCCTCTAAAACCACCATGATTAGTTTCTTGAACTTCAAAAGCTTGCTCCGAAGGAGAGTCAAATTGTTTGATGCGTAGCTCGTCAGATTGTAGTGAGCCCAACAATTCTTCAAGAGAGAAAGTATTCAAATCTTTTTGATTCTTCAATAGCCACAACAACGTGCTCAAATTTTCGAGTCATGCTATGAAGAATTTTTTCCAAGACTCTTTTATCCGAAATTTCTTCTCCATTGACACATAGTTGATTAACAATCGAAATTGTTCGGTTATAATATTCCTCCACCGTTTCACTTTCCTTCATTTTTAGTGAATCAAATTCACCTCTTAGAGCTTGAAGCCTCACCATTTTGACTTTTTCTTCACCTTTGTATGCCTTGTTGAGGATGTCCCATGCCTCCTTTGATGTTGACGCCATTAAAATCCTCTCAAAAATTACTTCATCCACAGTTTGATAAATAAAGTAGAGAGCCTTCTTGTCTTTCTTTCGATTCTCCTTCAAAGTATTTAATTGTTGTGTTGAGAGATTTGTTTGATTCTCGGGTTCTTCATATCCATTCTCCACAATATCCCAAAGATCTTGAGAGCCATATAACACCTTCATTTGGATGCTCCATTGGTTGTAATTCTTTCCCGTCAAACGAGGAAGTTGAGGTTGCAACATGTTGTTGGAAGCCATCTCTTAACCTTGCTCTTGATACCACTTTGTAGGAATAAAAATGTATAATAAAATGTTGGAGATTAAAGAGAACAAACTTGTTCTCAATTATCCACACAACTTTCTTTCTCACACCTAAAGAGATATAAAAACTCACACTTATTACACTCAAATGATTTGATAATTGTTTGAATAATTACAAAGCGTGGAAGATTGTCCTATTTATAGGACTATATGGAACCTCCTAGAACACATCTAGTGCATGCACTTCATTTAATATGTAACTCCTTAAGTACATGAACCATCTAGAAATGCTAAAGGTCTTGAACTCAAAAGTCTATTCCAAGTACATTCATGAACAATCTAGATAATAATAATAATAATAATAATAATAATAATAATAATAATAATAATAATAATAATAAACCAAAGTTTAGATTATAATATTTTAACAAGAGTATATATTTTCTTTGACTTTCAACCGCATCTATGATCTTTTTTTCTTTTATTTTTGCTGATGCATTTTTATCATGTATTCATTTTTCGTTTTTATCTCACTTAGTACATAATTTTTCTTCACAGGCATTCGTAAGACAGTATGACCTTTTATTTTGTTGCCGTCTGTTAAACAATGAAGAAAATGCTCCAAGTCCTTTCTACTATCGACTCATTCTTCTCGGGCCTAGAGGGTAAAATCCTTCTTCATTTATCTCTAATCATTACTATGAATATAGAGTGTGAATAAATATGCATATATTTGTGTTTTATATTGTGTGAAGGTATATTAAGTGGTCTTAAGATGCGTATTTTGTGTGTATAAAAATATTTTTTTTACCTCCCTCTCCTCCACACTCCTTCCATCTTTGTATACGTATATATTACCTTTGGGATGATCAAAAGTTAAATTGTACTTCGATTTTTTGTGTTGAGGGGAGTATAGTTATTTTGTTTTTTAATCACCCTGCCTTTTTGGTATATTTAAATCTATCAATTTTAGTTAGAAAATATTTATTTTTGAATCCAAAGGAAATTACTAAGACTTGATATGGTCAAATTTTAATTGTTTCTCTATGCTTGTTTCTTGTTAAATCTCAAAGCTTGTAAAATCGGAGAGAGATGTGTAAGACTTTGAAATATTTTTTAAATTGTCCATCACCATCCGTCAAGAACTTTGGGGGATTTCATCAGGGCAAAAAACACTTCTCTAGAAAATACGGTGAAAAAGAACTTTTGAAAGGCCCACAAGATCTGTGGTAGGAAGGAATAGGAATATGAACGTGAAACTATTTTCTCTAGGTGAAGACTATACCACAAAACTATCTTTAAAATCATTTATATAATTTTTACATGCTCACATGAGTTTGCATTTATCATAATATTTTACAAAAAAATTTCTTCAATTTTCATCTAGTTTGAATTTCATGAATCATGAAATTGATTTATGAGAATCTTTTTTATGATATATCTTTCTATTTCTGATTGAAAATTTCCTATTAATATGAAAAAAAACATAAAAATAATATACATATTTACAGATAATGTAGTAGTATTATTCCTTTATGTTTTCTCATTCCATATATTGTATATGTACACGGCACACCAAATGTGGCGATGCTGTAATTTAGAACTTCAAAATTATATGACAAATTAACTGTGCATCTTTCTTCTTCTAAAATTGTCATTTGGTCTTTTGACTTTTAATAATTAGCTCTGCATTTTATATATTATTACACGTACATTAATATATCTAGGTTTTTTGTATGACGTACATATAGTAAAACTTTCCTTTGTAACATTATTATTAATTGAAATTTATCTGAATTTTTTGACAATGTAATTAAATTATGTATTTTTAAAAATAAATAATGTACAGAATGACAAGAAATTGTGGCCATTTAAAGTCAGAAGCCAATGATTGTGGTCAACTTGGAAGGAGTTTAGAAACAATTTTGTGCTGAAGAGATCTCATCAATGGTCCTTTTAAAGATGAAGGTTACTGCCAAGGCATACATCGGATCATTGGTAAAAAATGTCGTCCTTGCTATCCCTGCATATTTTACTGCGCCAGGCAACAAGGATGTTGGTACATTGCTAATCTTAATGTAATATAATCAACGAGCTTACTTATGCCGCCATTGCTTATGACCTTAGCAAGGACTATGCCACTACGCACTCAAACAGGGAAGGGATTTGTTTTTTCATTGGGGCCAGGAGTGGCCAGTGCCTTATTGCCTTCCTAGGGTTATCATAATATTTGTAGTGCATGTTATAATTTTTATAAAAATTGTATTTTAATTTATATGCTGATGAAAAATATATCTTTTGGTTCCAATAAAATAAACTTTTTCCCCTTATAAAATAAAAATTTTGGCCCATAAAACTTTCACTTTTTGAAGGGATACTAAGGTGAACTTTTTCTTCAATGAATATTATCAAAACAAAGTTTCTTAAAAAGATATGCTTATCTATACGGAAAGAGAACTACCCAAAAATTTTATTACATTACAGATTCAAATGGGTTTGGTGATTTGAAGAACTCTAAAACTCTACTATAAACTTTTTACTAGTATATTTATGTATTTTATTTATTGAATATTTTAGTGTGGTGATGAAAATTCTTTTTTTACCCTTTTATGAATGTTTGATGGGTTCCTCAACTATAATAAAATTCACCTGAATTTCTTCCGTCTCTAATGATAACAAAGATAGACTCTTATTTCACAATATGGTATTTATATTTGACATTTTTATAGATTTTATGTTAGTTATCTTTTTTTAACCACTAACACCCCTTGAAGAAGGCTTTACATCTAGGTGACCAAATAACTACAGGTAGAGAAAAATTAAATTTAACTAACTCGCCCTTAAAAATGTCAAAATTTGATAATAACGAACCAATCAAATGTATATCCACAGATCCACGCAGTCATGTTGGTACTACATGCATATCATTATTTAATTTAAAAATCTCCTATATATAGATTTCATAATATTCAAAAATTTCTTTAGAAGAACTTAGAAACCTTTTTCTAGAACATATTTAATTTCGTTGAACATCATTTACTAAATAAAAATTCAAATTTTATTGCAATAATGGGGAATTTTGTTGACGGTATAACTACGTGATAAGTAAAATCAGACATATTTTAAACATCTTCAAATCCATAAATTTGAGTTCTATGATTTTATCTTTATTCTAATCAACACAGTATGTTCAAATACTCTAAGTGTCGTTTGTTTTAATTTATTTCAATAAAAAAATGCTAATCCCCGAAAATATCTTTGTAGGTACCTTAAAAATAAAACCTTGACCTAGACATACTACAACACAAGGACTTTTACAACCGAATATTTACACTAGATCCGTCGTAAAGGCCTCATTTACGACTTAAAATTTCTGTCATTTTTGGTCATTTTTGGTCCAGTTGAAAGTTTGAAAATACGGACACAAGTTTCTAATTTGGCCACAAGTTGCGAGTTTTGTCACAAGTTTCTAATCTTGTCATAAGTTCCAAATTTTGTTACAAAGTCTGATGTAGTTTTTGTCACAAGTCCAATATTCTTGTCGCATATTTCGAATTTAGTCACAAGTTCAGATTCCGTCATAAGTCCAACTTATGACTAAATTTCTATCAAAATAATAGCTGTGGATCCCAGCATATCAATTTATTTAGGGAAAAACAATTGACACGTCCTTGAAATATTCGAGTTTTATTGTTCAGGTGCCTGGACTAAACGTTTTAAAAAATTTGGTTCAAGTCCTTATAGTTAAGTAGATTCAAACACTGTTAGAATCTTGTTGCCACATGGCCATTTTTACACGTCAGCTGCTGATTTGTTCACAAATTAAAAAAATAAAAAATTTATATTAAAATAAACAATTTTTACATACGGGTTTTGAGTTTTGAATATCAAATGCTATACATACATTGCGTTGAAGTTCACGTGTCCCAAACGGGCATGCCACAGCCATGAGTCTTCCTCTGTTTTTGTGAGTAAACAAGTCACATCAAGAAAAATCTTATACAAACGGTTTGCTGATCTCTGCACTCTCATTAATAGCTTCCTATCATTGTCATACACCCACAAAAATTCGCCCTGAACTATTACTTTATTCCCTTGTTCTGACATCTGCCCAAGACTTAGGATATTATTGCATAAATTTGGAATGTAAAACACATCAGTGAACACTCTCTCTTCACCTGTCTTGCACTGGAAAGAGACCGATCCCTTCCCTTTAATACAAATAGTCGACCCATTACCAAACTTTACCTTTGCTGTGATATTTTCATCTAACTTCGAAAATTTTGTTTTATCCCCTGTCATATGGTTACTTGCCCCATTTTCTAAGTACCACAATTGAGAAAATTTCCTCTCCATTTTATCTCCCTCAAACCTTGGCATAACCTTCTCTTCATTCAACAATACCATCTCGGTTTTCTTCTCATCGATTTCAGTCAGCAGTAACGCAGGTTCATCAACTTTAATTTGAACCAGGTTTTCCTCTGTTCTTTGATTCCTCTCGCGACGTGGCCTCTTGTACTCTGTAGCATAGTGTCCCATATTATTACAGTTAAAGCACCTCACAATGTTTCTGTCACGAGTATTCTGATAACCTCATCTCCGTCCTTTGAAACTTGATTGGCCGTCTGAATTGTCTTTGTTTGCTTTCTTCATCCATTCCTCCATAGTGAATAACAACTTCTCTTCAGATTTCTCCTTCTTACACCATTCTTCCTCTGTCAGTAATAATTTACCACCTCTAGTATTTTCATTCTGACCTTTCAGCCTCTCCTCATAGGCTTGGAGATATCCAATTTCTTCTTTCACTGACATTGTTTCCATGTTCCCAAACTGCTCTATCGTTGAGGTAATCTGAATAAATCTCGAGGGAACCGCTCGAAGTAGTTTCTTAATGACATAGGCTTCATTCACCTCTTCACTCAATGATCGAATGTTGGACACCAATCCATTCAGTTTCATTTAAAAATCATGGAGCTAATCACTCTCATCCATACGCAGAGATTCCAACTCTGCTTTAAGTGTCTAAACTCTAACCTTCTTCACATGATCCGCTCTTTGACACATAACCTTGAGAGCTTCCCACCCCTTCTTTGCAGTTTTCTTCTCAGAGATTGACAGTACCATTTCCTCAGGCATGCCTTGGTAAAGCATAGCCAAGGTGATCTTGTCTGTTTTCTCATCAATCACTGCCTTTGCATCGCTTGGTTCTACAGCGTTCCACACCCCCGGTGCCTGCATAAAGACCCTCATCTTTAATGCCCAGACCGTATAATTGCTCTTGGCCAGCGTAGGGTATGTCAGCCAAAACGATCCTGCCTTGCTTTTTCCCACGTCCATTTCTTAGTCCCTTGAGCTCTGATACCAAATGTAGAGCTTAGAGCTTAAAAGAACCTTACACAGAGAGAATGAAACGTGATTTGTAAACTGAAAGCAAGAATAATTCTCATTGTAATAAACGAAAAGATTACATACTAATATAAAGGAAACTAATAGATATGAATTCCTAAAAACTAGCAGCAAACCAACAACAACTTTCCTAACTTATTTCCTCTATCTCAACGATCATACAATTACTGATATTACTTCTATGACTAGGACTCTGTTACTCACTGGGCCCTTGGGCTCACTGTGTTTATTCAAGCTTAACATATAACCAAAATTCAAATTACTTCCAACATCTTGAATTAATCCTTTACTTTTCATATTGTCCATTACGGTGAACTAAGAGTACATTTGATAAGATTCATCACGCAAATGGTGCTTCTTGGCTGGTTGATATGAGGCAAACTTTAAATGTGAATGATTTAAAACTTTTCATGCTAATATCCCAAAGGAATTCGGAGAAAGAGCAAGTGCATCTTAGATGTTAAGGAATATCCAATCTTGTGATATTGCAGGTGAGTACAGATCATCTTGTCATCTTTATGTTGCTCCTAAATGTACTTGTTTCATTGATATATCTACCTCTACCTTTACACCCTACTCCAACAGTAGATGCCACTCTATCCTCTAGAATTGCCTTTCGTCTAGTGAGGTTATGAAAAGAACAAATGACTACTTACAAAAGACTTTAAGCAAAAATTCATGTATAGATTGTCATTCTCTTCTTCTCCTTCATTGTTCTTTACTTTACGATTTATTCTCATAGAAGATATTTTATTTGGATTAATACAGCTTGTTTAGATTAGCTATGTTTAAGTCAAGTTATTATTTTTTAAGATACCTACAAAGTTATGTTCATGAATAAGCACATCTTTTATTAAAGTAAATTAAAAAAAACTGCACTTAGGTGAACAATTGTGAGGTCTAGATTAAAACGTCCAACATCTTCAAATACATAAGTTTGAATTCTATGATTTTATATTTATTCTAATCAACACAATATGTTCAAATACGCTAAATGTGGTTTATTTTAATTTATTTTAATAAAAAAAGTCCATATCCCTGAAAATATCTTTGTAGGTACCTTAAAAAATAATACCTTGACCTAAACATAGCCAATATAAATAAATTCTATCTGACTAAATAAAAATTCAACATAGCCAATATAAATAAATTCTATCTAACTAAATAAAAAATCTTCATTGAGAGTAAATTATAAAGAACAATGAGGGAGAACAAGAGAATGATAATCTTTACATGATAATCAATAAGTGGGCAATGATGGGGTTATATCCGCTCTAGAGTTGGAATGATAATTGATTTTGAAATAGAGATACTGGAAAATGGTAACAAAAAAGATAATAATAAAAACTGATCCAAAATGTAGAATTGTATCCTTACAAAAATTTTCTTGAATCATAGAGAAACTTATATATTGGGAAAGCATCAAATGCATAACTAATTCTCATTCTAACATTAATATATATGCATACTTAGATTAGATATCTAACTTCATATATGAATTATACATGACCACAAAACATTGATAAAGAGTAGGAATTTATAACATATATTTAAATTTAAATTCTTATTACTAAAAGAATTGTTCTTAATTTAATAATTTTAATAGCAGTTACCAATTTAATTTTCTTAACCTCATTTTATTTTTTTGTCACAAAAAACTCATTTAATTTTGAAGACTATATGAATTACAAACAAATGGGCCACTAATTTATCTTTGAGGGGACGAAATTATTTTTATATCCAACATAGAGTATTATTTCTGAAACGTAGTGTAGCGGCCCATAGTTTTTAAATCCATGAGAAGCAAACTGGGCCTTGGTATATTTGACAGTTGACTGAAAACGTTTCATAACCCTAATCTAGGAGACGCCATTTTGTATAAAGTATTGTTTTGGGATCAAGTTAGAAATCACATGAAATGCTTTTCAAAGAATGAAGTGGCCAAACACTTTGCCATCCATCGACCATGCCTTGATGTTTTTTATCAAGATTAAGGTATAAGAATTTAAATTTCTTTGCTTCTACATCTCCAAGTTAAAGTATTTGCGTTTTTGTGCATAAACAATGGTTAAATTTCAACACATGAGAACTTGTATGACAATTATCATGTTTATATGTTGTATGTAACTGTCAACATAGAAAACTATGTCTATCCTCATGTTTATATGTATGTTTGTGTATATGTTTGTCAACATAGAATTTCAAGGTGACATTTGTCTGATTTTGTTTTTGTACATAGAATTTCAAGGTGACATTTGTTTGATTTTGTTTTTGTGTTCTCAACACACATATAATAAAAACCCATTTAGAAATGGAGGAAATAGGTCAAGAAGTATTTCATATCAGGATTAAGAACGTAAGAGAATATTCTACCATTGTTATGTAATTTTTTTTTGTTGGTGAAAGTTACCAAATATTTTATAGGAGAAAAGAGATACAAGGACTATATATTGAAATAAATTCTAAATTACATTTGTTTATGTTTAAATGCTAGTTGAGACCGAATACATATGAAACATGTACCATGTTTTTTTATCACTAAGAATATATATTTTCTTTGACTTCCAACAGCATCCATGATTTTTTTTCTTTTATTTTTTCTGATGCATTTTTATCATATATTCATTTTTCGTTTTTATGTCACTTAGTACATAATTTTTCGTCACAGGAATTAGTAAAACAATTTGACCTTTTATTTTGTTGCCGTCTATTAAACAATGAAGAAAATGCTCCAAGTCCTTTCAACTATCACTCATTCTTCTCCGGCCTAGAGGGTAAAATCCTTCTTCGTTTATCTCTAATCATTAATATGAATATAGAGTGTGAATAAATATGCATACATTTGTGTTTTATATTGTGTGAAGGTATATTAAGAGATGCGTATTATGTGTGTATAAAAATATTTTTTTTACCTCCCTCTCCTCCACACTCCTTCCATCTTTGTATAAGTATATATTATATTTGGGGTGATCAGAAGTTGAATTATACTTCAATTGTCCATCACCATCCGTCAAGAACTTTGGGGGATTTCATTAGGGCAAAAAACACTTCTCTAGAAACTATCGTGAAAAAAAACATTTGAAAGGCCCATAGTGGTAGGAAGAAATAGGAATATGAATGTGAAACTATTTTCTCTAGATGAAGACTATACCACAAAACTATCTTTAAAATCATTTATATAATTTTTACATGCTCACATGAGTTTGCATTAATCATAATATTTTACAAAAATTTTGCTTCAATTTTCATCTAGTTTGAATTTCAAGAATCATGAAATTGATTTATGAGAGTCTTTTTTATGATATATCTTTCTATTTCTGATTGGAAATTGCCTATTAATATGAAAAAAAAACTTAAAAATAATATACATATTTATTATTCCTTTATGTTTTCTCATTCCATATATTGTATATGAACAGGGCACACCAAATGTGGTGATGTTGTAATTTAGAACTTCAAAATTATATGACAAATTAACTATGCATCTTTCTTCTTCTAAAATTGTCATTTGGTCACCATTGTGTTTTGACTTTTAATAATTAGCTCTGCATTTTATATATTATTACACATACGTTAATATATCTAGGTTTTTTTTGTATGACGTACATATTGTAAAACTTTCCTTTGTAACATTATTATTAATTGAAATTTATCTGAATTTTTAGACAATTTAATTAAATTATGTATATTTAAAAATAAATAATGTACAGAATGACAAGAAATTGTGGCCATTTAAAGTTATTGCTAGTCATAGTGAGAAGCCAATGATTGTGGTCAACTTCCAAGGAGTTTACAAACAATTTTCTGCTGAAGAGATCTTATCAATGGTCCTTTTAAAGATGAAGGTTACTGCCGAGGCATACATCGGATCATTGGTAAAAAATGTTGTCCTTATCATTGGTAAAAAATGTTGTCCTTGCTATCCCTGCATATTTTACTGTTCCAGGCAACAATGATTTTGGTACATTGCTGATCTTAATGCAATTAGTATAATCAACGAGCTTACTTCTGCCGCCATTGCTTATGATCTTAGCAAGGACTATGCCACTACGCACTTAAATAGGGAAGGGACTTGTTTTTTCATTGGGTAGGAATGGCCAGTGCCTTCCTTATCATAATATTTGTAGTGCATGTTATAATTTTTATAAAAATTGTATTTTTATTTATATGTTGATGAAAAATATATCTTTTGGTTCCAATAAAATAAACTTTTCCCCTTATAAAATAAAAATTTTGGCCCATAAAACTTTCACTTATTGAAGGGATACTAAGGTGAACTTTTTCTTCAATGAATATTATCAAAACAAAGTTTCTTCAAAAGATATGCTTATCTATATGGAAAGAGAACTACCAAAAAATTTTATTACATTACAGATTCAAATGGGTTTGGTGATTTGAAGAAATGTACAACTCTACTATAAACTTTTTTATAGTATATTTATGTATTTGATTTATTGAAGATTTTAGTGTGGTAATGAAAATTCTTTTTTTACCCTTTTATGAATGTTTGATGGGTTCCTCAACTATAATAAAATTCACCTGAATTTCTTCCTTCTCTAATGATAACAAATATAGACTCATATTTTAGAATGTGATATTTATATTTGATATTTTTATAGATTTGATGTTAGTTGTCTATTTTTAACCACTAACACCCCTTGAAGAAGGCTTTACATATAGGTGACCAAATAACTACAAGTACAGAAAAATTAAATTTAACTAATTGGCCATTAAAAATGTCAAAATTTAATAATAAGGAACCAATCAAATGTATATCCTACATGCATATCATTATTTAATTTAAAAATCTCCTATATATAGATTTCATAATATTCAAAAATTTCTTTATAAGAACTTAGAAACCTTTTTGCAGAACATCTTTAACTTGTTCAACATCATTTACTAAATAAAATCTTAAATTTTATTGCAACAATGGGGAATTTTGTTGATGGTATAACTAGGTGATAAGTAAAATTAGACATATTTTAAACATCTTCAAATCCATATATTTGAGTTCTATGATTTTATCTTTATTCTAATCAGCATAGTATGTTCAAATACTCTAAGTGTCGTTTGTTTTAATTTATTTCGATAAAAAAATGCTAATCCCTGAAAATATCTTTGTAGGTACCTTAAAAATAATACCTTGACCAATCAGACAATTACATGCAACATATACAAGATAAAAGGATATGTGCTGACCTCGAACAAAACAAGTTTGGATACACATTGACATCTAAGATTCATTTTCACTTTCTTCCAATTCCTTTTGACTCTTAACACAAAAAGTTTTAAACCTATGACACATAAAATTTGCATCATTTGACCGTTTTCCTTTTCCAGGATCATATTGAAATTCAGTACTGAAAGACAAACAAAAAACATATCAACCAACCAAAAAACACCATTTGTATGACGCATAATCATCTAGTAATCATTTATAGACCACAAATGAATACCCACTCACTCTCAAAAATTGGGTGTGTTAAGGATTTGAGACACCATGACTAGACTATATGGCTTTTATAATAAATAAAAATATGGATCCCCACTTTTCCGTTTATAAACTCGGCAGCTAAGGTCTTTCCCAGCTAAGGTGAGGGTATTATTCTCTTAGTGATAGATATAAATATGATCATTAAATTTTAAAAAGCTTAGAATATTTAGTAAAAAAAGAGCGGAAGTATATGGTGTCACATAAATTTGTGTAGTATCTTGAATTAATCCTTTACTTGATGTATTGTCCATTACGGTGAAATAAGAGTATGTCTGATAAGCTTCATTGCGTAAAATGGAGGCGTATCCAAACTTGTGATATTGCGGGTGAGTACAAATCATCTTGTCATCTTTATGTTGCTCCTAAATGTCCTTGTTTGATTGATATATCTACCTCTACCTTTACACCCTACTCCAACAGTAGATGTCACTCTATCCTCTAGAATTGCCTTTCTTCTAGTGAGGTTATGCAAAAGAACAAATGACTACTTACAAAAGATTTTAAGCTAAAATTCATGTATAGACTGCCATTTTCTTCTTCTCATTCATTGTTCTTTATGATTTATTCTAGTAAAAGATATTTTATTTGGATTGATAGAGCTTCTTTACATTAGCTATGTTTAAGTCATGTTATTATTTTTTGAGATACCTACAAATTTATATTAAAGGATAAGTACACCTTTTATTAAAGTAAATTAAAAAAAAACTGCACTTAGGTGAACAATTGTGAGGTCTAGATTAAAACATCCAACATCTTCAAATAAATAAGTTTGAATTCTATGATTTATATTTATTCTAATCAACACTACTCTAAGTGTGGTTTATTTTAATTTATTTTAATAAAAAAAGTGCATATCCCTGAAAATATCTTTGTAGGTACCTTAAAAAATAATACCTTGACCTAAACATAGCCAATCTAAAAAAATTCTTTCTAACTAAATAAAAAATCTTTAGTGAAAATAAATTATAAAGAACAATGAGGGAGAACAAAAGAGAATGATAATCTACACATGATAATCAATAAGTGGGCAATGATCCGGTTATATCCGCTCTAAAGTTGGAATGATACTGGAAAATGGTAACAAAAAAGATAATAATAAAAACTTATTCAAAACGTAGAATTGTATCCTTACAAAACTTTTCTTGAATCATAGAGAAACTTATATATTGAGAAAGCATCCAATGCATAACTAATTCTCATTCTAACATTAATATATATATATACATGCATACTTAGATATCTAACTTCATATATGAATTATACATGACCACAAAACATTGATAAATAGTAGGAAATTTATAACATATATTTAAATTTAAATTATTATTACTAAAATAATTATTCTTCATTTAATAATTTTAATATCAGTTACCAATTTAATTTCTTAACCTCATTTAATTTTGAAGACTATATGAATTACACACAAATGGGCCACTAAATTATCTTTGTGGGGACTAAATTATTTTTATATCCAACATAGAGTATTATTTCTCAAACGTAATGTAGAGGCCCATAGTTTTTAAATCCATGAGAAAAAAATTGGGCCTTGGTATATTTGACAGTTGATTGGAAACGTTGCAAAACCCTAATCTAGCGGCCGCCAATTTGTATAAAGTAGTGTTTTGGGATCAAGTTAGAAATCATATGAAATGCTTTTCCGAGAATGAAGTGGCCAAACACTTTGCCATCCATCGACCCTGCCTTGATGTTGTTTATCAAGATTAAGGTATAAGATTTAAATTTCTTTGCTTCTACATCTCCAAGTTAATGTATTTGCGTTTTTGTGCATAAACAATGGTTCAATTTAACACATGAGAACTTGTATGACAATTATCATGTTTATATGTTGTAGGTAACTGTCAACATAGAAAACTATGTCAATCCACATGTTTATATGTACGTTTGTGTATATGCATGTATTTGTCAACATAGAATTTCATGGTGACATTTGTTTGATTTTGTTTTTGTACATAGAATTTCAAGGTGACATTTTTTTGATTTTGTTTTTGTGTTCTCAGCATACATACAATAAAAACCCATTTAGAAATGGAGGAAGTAGGTGAAGAGGTATTTCATATCAGGATTAAGAACATAAGATAATATTCTACCATTGTTATGTAATTTCGTTTTTTTTTAGTTGGTGAAAGTTACCAAATATTTTATAGTAGAAAAGAGATACAAGGACTATATATTGAAATAAATTCTAAATTACATTTGTTTATGTTTAAATGTTAGTTGAGACCGAATACATATGAAACATGTACCATGTTTTTTTATCACTAAGACTTGTAGGAATAAAAATGTATAATAAAATGTTGGAGATTAAAGAGAAGAAACTTGTTCTCAATAATCCACACAACTTTCTTTCTCACACCTAAAGAGATATAAAAACTCCTTAAGTACATGAACCATCTAGAAATGCTACAGGTCTTGAACTTAAAAGTCTATTCCAAGTACATTCATGAACATTATAGATAATAATAATAATAATAATAATAATAATAATAATAATAATAATAATAATAATAATAATAATAATAATAATAATAATAATAAACGAAAGTTTAGATTATAATATTTTAACATCCCCCTTTAAGCTAAACTTTGCACATGCCAAGTTTCTTCTTCAACTTCTTGAAAATAACTTCTTGAAAATGTCGGGCCTCAAAGGTTTCGTAAAAATATCACCAATTTGGTCTTTTGTCTTGCAATGTTCGACCACGACTTCTCCTTTCTTCACCAAGTCTCGAATAAAATGATATTTGATTCTAATATGTTTGTTCTTCCCATGAAATACTGGATTTTCCGTGAGTGCTATAGCGGATTTGTTATCACAATATATAATTGGACTTTCTTTTGTGGCATGATTGAGGTCCTCTAACACCCATGTGATCCATAAAGCTTGGCAACTAGCTAATGATAGAGAAATATATTCCGCCTCCGCCGTTGATAGAAGCACAACTTGTTGTTTCGACATCCATGTGTTGGCACTAGAGCCAATGAAGAAAACATTTCCTGAAGTGCTTTTACTATCATCAATACTTCCGGCCCAATCACTATCGCAATATCCAAGTACCTTGGTATCATTTCCCTTTTGATAATAAAATCCATCTCCAAGTGTTCCACGAACATACCTCAAGATTCTTTTTCCCGCCTCCCAATGTGTCTTCTTTGGTTGTTCCATGAATCTACTAATCAAACTAACACCATATGTTATATCCGGTCGAGTGGCTGTCTAGTACATCAAACTTCCAACAAGACTTCTATATAATGTGGGATCAACAAACTTAGAATCATCATCCATGCTCAATTTCAAGCCAACTTCAACGGGGGTACTACTTGGTTTCGCATCTTCCATTCTAAACTTTTTCATCAAATCTCTTGCATACTTTTCTTGAGAGACAAAAATTCCATTCTCATCTTGCTTTACCTCAATACCAAGAAAGTAGTGAAGTAATCCCAAATCGGTCATCTCAAATTCTTGCTTCATATTATTCTTAAATTCTTCAATATCATCATTATTATTTCCTGTAAAAATCAAATCATCCACATACAAGCCAATGATGAGAATTTTACCTTTTTCCTCCTTGATGTAAAGTGTATGCTCAAATGGACACGTCTTGAATGCAATCTTCACAAAATAATCATCTATGCGACTATACCATGCACGAGGGGCTTGTTTTAGGCCATATAAAGCCTTCTTCAATCGATAGACTTTATTTTCTTCACTCTTCTTCACATAGCCCGGTGGTTGATCAATATACACCTCTTCTTATAATTCTCCATTTAGAAAAGCGGATTTGACGTCCATTTGGTGAACTTTCCACTTATTTTGAGCGGCCAAAGAAAGTATCAAACGGATGGTTTCAAGGCGTGCCATGGGAGCAAATTCTTCTTTATAATCAACTCCATATTTTTGCTTGTAGCCTTTTTCAACCAATCGCGCCTTGTGCTTTTCAACTTCACCTTGTGCATTCAACTTTGTCTTGTAAACCCACTTGACTCCAATGGGCTTTTTTTCCTTAGGAGCTTCAACTAACTCCCATGTTTGATTTCTTTCAATTGCTTCAATTTCTTGATCCATAGCTTGCCTCCATTTATTTTCCTTAGTGGCATCTTCAAAAGCAACTGGATCCGCATTTGCATATAAGGCAAAATCAACAAATTCATCTTCTAAAATTCTTCTTGTTGCTCCATAAAGATCTGCTATTGATCTTGTCTTTCTAGGTGGTGATTCGGAACTTGAAGATGATGATGAGCTTGGAGGAGAATGGGATGGTGGAGTAGGTGGAGTGGAGCCTTCTTCTTCAATTGGATCAAATGCATCATTATCAAGAATGATACTTGAACTTTCTTTCTCATTCTTCCATTCCCATGAAGCCTCCTCATTGAAAATTACATCACGACTAATTATGACCTTCTTTGTAATGGGATTGTATAATTTTTATGCTTTGGAAGCTTCACTATAACCGACAAAGATGCATTTTTCGGATTTATCATCAAGTTTGCCTCTCTTTTCATCGGGCACATGAGAATAACAAATGCTTCCAAAAATTCTAAAGTGAGAGACACATGGCTTCTTATGACTCCAAGCTTCTTGTGGAGTCTTCCCTTGTAAACTTTTAGTAGGTGCACGATTGAGAACATAGCATGCACATGCCACCGCTCCAGCCCAAAACATCTTAGGCAATCTTTTTGTTTTCAACATACTTCGAACAAGCTCCATGATTATTCGGTACTTCCTCTCGGCCACCCCATTTTGTTGAGGGGTTGAGCGAACCGTTAGTTGATGACGAATGCCATGCTTCTTCAAAAAACTTCCAAATTCTTGGGACATATATTCACCACCACGATCGGATCGTAATATCTTTAAAGAATGACCACTTTCTTTCTCCAAATATGCTATAAAATCTTTAAATTTTTCAAATACTTGAGATTTTTCTTTGAGAAAATAAATCCACATCTTGCGACTATAATCATCAATAAAAGTGAGGAAATAGCAAATACCTCCAATAGAGTTTGTGCGGATAGGTCCACACAAAACCGAATGTACCAATTCCAATGGTTTTTTAGCTCGCCATGCCTTCTCTTTTGGAAATGGATCTCGATGGTGCTTACCAAAAATACAATCTTCACATACTTGATCTTGCCTTTGAATATTTGGAATGCCTCGCACCATATGGCCTTTACACATCTTTGATAGAGTGCTAAAACTCAAGTGATTATATCGAAGACGCCAAAGCCAAGACTTCTCATTCACAATATTAGCCAAACATGGAAGAGACTCACTTTGAATTTTCAATGGAAACATTTTAGTTGATGTCATCTTGACTCTTGCAACAAGAACACCATTTTTATCTTTGATCACACAAAAATCATCTTTACAATTCACATGATGTCCCTTTCTTGTAAGTTGCCCAACACTTAAAAGATTATGTTTAAGATCGGGTACATAATAGACATTAGAGATATAGTTTGTACCTTGCTTTGTTCGGATTGGAATATTCCCACAACCTTTGACAATGAGCCTTTTGTTATCACCCGTCTTGACTTCTCGTTGGACACTTTCATCAAAATTCACAAAGCAATTTTTATTTTCGGTCATGTGGTTACTACAACCACTATCGATATACCAAACATCTTCAAGAGATTCTTCTTGAACATTACTAACAAGAAGCATACTTTCATTTTTCTCCTCAACATTCTCATGTGGAAAATTTGATTCTTCTTTTTCATCATTAATCCTTTTGTAACAATCTTATTTCATATGCTCATTTTTATGACAATAATGGCATTGAAAATTAAAATAATTACCTCTTCATCTTCCATTGTAACCTCCACGAGCTCTTCCTCTTCCTCTTTGATATGAGCTTGAATTTTCACTTTCCACCTTTCCTCTTCCTTGTCCTCGACCACGAAATCATCCTCTTCCACCTCTTCCTCTAAAACCATCATGATTAGTTATTTGAACTTCAAAAGCTTGCTCCGAAGGAGAGTCAAATTGTTTGATGCGTAGCTCGTGAGATTGTAGTGAGCCCAACAATTCTTCAAGAGAGAAAGTATTCAAATCTTTTTTATTCTTCAATAGCCACAACAACGTGCTCAAATTTTTGAGTCATGCTATGAAGAATTTTTCCAAGACTCTTTTATCCGAAATTTCTTCTCCATTGACACATAGTTGATTAACAATCGAAATTGTTCGATTATAATATTCCTCCACCGTTTCACTTTCCTTCATTTTTAGTGAATCAAATTCACCTCTTAGAGCTTGAAGCCTCACCATTTTGACTTTTTCTTCACCTTTTTATGCCTTGTTGAGGATGTCCCATGCCTCCTTTGATGTTGACGCCATTGAAATCCTCTCAAAAATTACTTCATCCACCGTTTGATAAATAAAGTAGAGAGCCTTCTTGTCTTTCTTTCGATTCTCCATCAAAGTATTTAATTGTTGTGTTGAGAGATTTGTTTGATTCTCCGGTTCTTCATATCCATTCTCCACAATATCCCAAAGATCTTGAGAGCCATATAACACCTTCATTTGGATGCTCCATTGGTTGTAATTCTTTCCCGTCAAACGAGGAAGTTGAGGTTGCAACATGTTGTTGGAAGCCATCTCTTAACCTTGCTCTTGATACCACTTTGTAGGAATAAAAGTGTATAATAAAATGTTGGAGATTAAAGAGAAGAAACTTGTTCTCAATTATCCACACAACTTTCTTTCTCACACCTACAGAGATATAAAAACTCACACTTATTTCACTCAAATGATTTGATAATTGTTTGAATAATTACAAAGCGTGGAAGATTGTCCTATTTATAGGACTATATGGAACCTCCTAGAACACATCTAGTACATGCACTTCATTTAATATGTAACTCAAGTACATGAACCATCTAGAAATGCTAAAGGTCTTGAACTCAAAAGTCTATTCCGAGTACATTCATGAACAATCTAGATAATAATAATAATAATAATAATAATAATAATAATAATAATAATAATAATAATAATAATAATAATAATAAACCAAAGTTTAGATTATAATATTTTAACAAGAATATATATTTTCTTTGACTTTCAACCGCATCTATGATCTTTTTTTCTTTTTTTTTTGCTGATGCATTTTTATCATGTATTCATTTTTCGTTTTTATCTCACTTAGTACATAATTTTTCTTCACAGGCATTCGTAAAACAGTATGACCTTTTATTTTGTTGCCGTCTGTTAAACAATGAAGAAAATGCTCCAAGTCCTTTCTACTATCGACTCATTCTTCTCCGGCCTAGAGGGTAAAATCCATCTTCATTTATCTCTAATCATCACTATGAATATAGAGTGTGAATAAATATGCATATATTTGTGTTTTATATTGTGTGAAGGTATATTAAGTGGTCTTAAGATGCGTATTATGTGTGTATAAAAATATTTTTTTTACCTCCCTCTCCTCCACACTCCTTCCATCTTTGTATACGTATATATTACCTTTGGGATGATCAAAAGTTGAATTGTACTTCAATTTTTTGTGTTTGAGGGGAGTATAGTTATTTTGTTTTTTAATCACCCTGCCTTTTTGGTATATTTAAATCTATCAATTTTAGTTAGAAAATATTTATTTTTGAATCCAAAAGAAATAACTAAGACTTGATATGGTCAAATTTTAATTGTTTCTCTATGCTTGTTTCTTGTTAAATCTCAAAGCTTGTAAAATCGGAGAGAGATGTGTAAGACTTTGAAATATTTTTTAAATTGTCCATCACCATCCGTCAAGAACTTTGGGGGATTTCATCAGGGCAAAAAACACTTCTCTAGAAAATACGGTGAAAAAGAACTTTTGAAAGGCCCACAAGATCTGTGTTAGGAAGGAATAGGAATATGAATGTGAAACTATTTTTTCTAGGTGAAGACTATACCACAAAACTATCTTTAAAATAATTTATATAATTTTTACATGCTCACATGAGTTTGCATTTATCATAATATTTTACAAAAAAATTTCTTCAATTTTCATCTAGTTTGAATTTCATGAATCATGAAATTGATTTATGAGAATCTTTTTTATGATATATCTTTCTATTTCTGATTGAAAATTTCCTATTAATATGAAAAAAAACTTAAAAATAATATACATATTTACAGATAATGTAGTAGTATTATTCCTTTATGTTTTCTCATTCCATATATTGTATATGTACACCGCACACCAAATGACGATGCTGTAATTTAGAACTTCAAAATTATATGACAAATTAACTGTGCATCTTTCTTCTTCTAAAATTGTCATTTGGTCACCATTGTGTTTTGACTTTTAATAATTAGCTCTGCATTTTATATATTATTACACGTACGTTAATATATCTAGGTTTTTTGTATGACCTACATATAGTAAAACTTTCCTTTGTAACATTATTATTAATTGAAATTTATCTGAATTTTTTGACAATGTAATTAAATTATGTATTTTTAAAAATAAATAATGTACAGAATGACAAGAAATTGTGGCCATTTAAAGTCAGAAGCCAATGATTGTGGTCAACTTGGAAGGAGTTTAGAAACAATTTTCTGCTCAAGAGATCTCATCAATGGTCCTTTTAAAGATGAAGGTTACTGCCAAGGCATACATCGGATCATTGGTAAAAAAAAATTTTCCTTATCATTGGTAAAAAATGTCGTCCTTGCTATCCCTGCATATTTTACTGCGCCAGGCAACAAGGATGTTGGTACATTGCTAATCTTAATGTAATATAATCAACGAGCTTACTTCTGCCGCCATTGCTTATGACCTTAGCAAGGACTATGCCACTACGCACTCAAACAGGGAAGGGACTTGTTTTTTCATTGGGGCCAGGAGTGGCCAGTGCCTTATTGCCTTCCTAGGGTTATCATAATATTTGTAGTGCATGTTATAATTTTTATAAAAATTGTATTTTAATTTATATGCTGATGTAAAATATATCTTTTGGTTCCAATAAAATAAACTTTTTCCCCTTATAAAATAAAAATTTTGGCCCATAAAACTTTCCCTTTTTGAAGGGATACTAAGGTGAACTTTTTCTTCAATGAATATTATCAAAACAAAGTTTTTTAAAAAGATATGCTTATCTATATGGAAAGAGAACTACCAAAAATTTTTATTACATTACAGATTCAAATGGGTTTGGTGATTTGAAGAACTGTAAAACTCTACTATAAACTTTTTACTAGTATATTTATGTATTTTATTTATTGAATATTTTAGTGTGGTGATGAAAATTCTTTTTTTACCCTTTTATGAATGTTTGATGGGTTCCTCAACTATAATAAAATTCACCTGAATTTCTTCCGTCTCTAATGATAACAAATATAGACTCATATTCCACAATATGGTATTTATATTTGACATTTTTATAGATTTTATGTTAGTTATCTTTTTTTAACCACTAACACCCTTGAAGAAGGCTTTACATCTAGGTGACCAAATAACTACAGGTAGAGAAAAATTAAATTTAACTAACTCGCCCTTAAAAATATCAAAATTTGATAATATCGAACCAATCAAATGTATATCCACAGATCCACCCAGTCAAGTTGGTACTACATGCATATCATTATTTAATTTAAAAATCTCCTATATATAGATTTCATAATATTCAAAAATTTCTTTAGAAGAACTTAGAAACCTTTTTCTAGAACATAATTAATTTCGTTGAACATCATTTACTAAATAAAAATTCAAATTTTGTTGCAATAATGGGGAATTTTGTTGACGGTATAACTACCTGATAAGTAAAATCAGACATATTTTAAACATCTTCAAATCCATAAATTTGAGTTCTATGATTTTATCTTTATTCTAATCAACATAGTATGTTCAAATACTCTAAGTGTCGTTTGTTTTAATTTATTTCAATAAAAAAATGCTAATCCCCGAAAATATCTTTGTAGGTACCTTAAAAATAAAATCTTGACCTAGACATACAACAACACAAGGACTTTTACAACCGAATATTTACACTAAATCCGTCGTAAAGGCCTCATTTACGACTTAAAATTTCTTTCATTTTTGGTCCAGTTGAAAGTTTGAAAATATGGACACAAGTTTCTAATTTGGCCACAAGTTGCGAGTTTTGTTACAAGTTTCTAATCTTATCATAAGTTCCAAATTTTGTTACAAAGTCTGATGTAGTTTTTGTCACAAGTCCAATATTCTTGTCGCATATTTCGAATTTAGTCACAAGTTCAGATTCCGTTATAAGTCCAACTTATGACTAAATTTCTATTAAAATAATAGATGTGGATCCCAGCATATCAATTTATTTAGGGAAAAACAATTGACACGTCCTTGAAATATTTGAGTTTTATTGTTCAGGTCCCTGGACTAAAGATTCCGTATTTCGGGTCCTAAACGTTTTAAAAAATTTGGTTCAAGTCCTTATCGTTAAGTAGATTCTAACACTGTTAGAATCTTGCTGCCACATGGCCATTTTTACACGTCAGCTGCTGATTTGTTTACAAATTAAAAAAATAAAAAATTTTATATTAAAATAAACAATTTTTACATACGGGTTTTGAGTTTTGAATATCAAATGCTATACATACATTGCGTTGAAGTTCACGTGTCCCAAACGGGCATGCCACAGCCATGAGTCTTCTTCTGTTTTTGTGAGTAAACAAGTCACTTCAAGAAAAATCTTATACAAACGGTTTGCTGATCTCTGCACTCTCATTAACAGCTTCCCATCATTGTCATACACCCACAAAAATTTGCCCTGCACTATTACTTAGGATATTATTGCATAAATTTGGAATGTAAAACACATCATTGAACACTCTCTCTTCACATGTCTTGCACTTGAAAGAGACCGATCCCTTCCCTTTAATACAAATAGTCGACCCATCACCAAACTTTACCTCTGCTGTGATATTTTCATCTAACTTCGAAAATTTTGTTTTATCCCCTGTCATATGGTTACTTGCCCCATTTTCTAAGTACCACAATTGAGAAAATTTCCTCCCCATTTTATCTCCCTCAAACCTTGGCATAACCTTCTCTTCATTCAACAATACCATCTCGGTTTTCTTCTCATCGATTTCAGTCAGCAGTAACGCAGGTTCATCAACTTTAATTTGAACCAGGTTTACCTCTGTTCTTTGATTCCTCTCTCGACGTGGCCTCTTGCACTCTGTAGCATAGTGTCCCATATTATTACAGTTAAAGCACCTCACAATGTTTCTGTCACGAGTATTCTGATAACCTCATCTCCGTCCTTTGAAACTTGATTGGCCGTCTGAATTGTCTTTGTTTGCTTTCTTCATCCATTCCTCCATAGTGAATAACAACTTCTCTTCAGATTTCTCCTACTTACACCATTCTTCCTCTGTCAGTAATAATTTACCACCTCCAGTATTTTCATTCTGACCTTTCAGCCTCTCCTCATGGGCTTGGAGATATCCAATTTCTTCTTTCACTGACATTGTTTCCATGTTCCCAAACTGCTCTATCGTTGAGGTAATCTGAATAAATTTGGAGGGAACCGCTCGAAGTAGTTTCTTAACGACATAGGCTTCATTCACCTCTTCACTCAACGATCGAATGTTGGACACCAATCCATTCAGTTTCATATAAAAATCATGGAGCTGATCACTCTCATCCATACGAAGAGATTCCAACCCTGCTTTAAGTGTCTAAACTCTAACCTTTTTCACATGATCCGCTCCTTAACACATAACCTTGAGAGCTTCCCACCCCTCCTTTGCAGTTTTATTCTCAGAGATTGACAGTACCATTTCCTCAGGCATTCCTTGGTAAAGCATAGCCAAGGCGATCTTGTCTGTTTTCTCATCAATCACTGCCTTTGCATCGCTTGGTTCTACAGCGTTCCACACCCCCGGTGCCTGCATAAAGACCCTCATCTTTAATGCCCAAACCGTATAATTGCTCTTGGCCAGCGTAGGGTATGTCAGCCAAAACGATCCTGCCTTGCTTTTTCCCACGTCCATTTCTTAGTCCCTTGAGCTCTGATACCAAATGTAGAGCTTAGAGCTTAAAAGAACCTTACACAGAGAGAATGAAACGTGATTTGTAAACTGAAAGCAAGAATAATTCTCATTGTAATAAACGAAAAGATTACATACTAATATAAAGGAAACTAATAGATATGAATTCCTAAAAACTAGCAGCAAACCAACAACAACTTTCCTAACTTATTTCCTCTATCTCAACGATCATACAATTACTGATATTACTTCTATGACTAGGACTCTGTTACTCACTGGGCCCTTGGGCTCACTGTGTTTATTCAAGCTTAACATATAACCAAAATTCAAATTACTTCCAACATCTTGAATTAATCCTTTACTTTTCATATTGTCCATTACGGTGAACTAAGAGTACATTTGATAAGATTCATCACGCAAATGGTGCTTCTTGGCTGGTTGATATGAGGCAAACTTTAAATGTGAAAGATTTAAAACTTTTCATGCTAATATACCAAAAGAATTCGGAGAAAGAGCACGTGCATCTTAGATGTTAAGGAATATCCAAACTTGTGATATTGCAGGTGAGTACAGATCATCTTGTCATCTTTATGTTGCTCCTAAATGTACTTGTTTCATTGATATATCTACCTCTACCTTTACACCCTACTCCAACAGTAGATGTCACTCTATCCTCTAGAATTGCCTTTCGTCTAGTGAGGTTATGAAAAGAACAAATGACTACTTACAAAAGACTTTAAGCAAAAATTCATGTATAGATTGTCATTCTCTTCTTCTCCTTCATTGTTCTTTACTTTACGATTTATTCTCATAGAAGATATTTTATTTGGATTAATAGAGCTTGTTTAGATTAGCTATGTTTAAGTCAAGTTATTATTTTTTAAGATACCTACAAAGTTATGTTCATGAATAAGCACATCTTTTATTAAAGTAAATTAAAAAAACTGCACTTAGGTGAACAATTGTGAGGTCTAGATTAAAACGTCCAACATCTTCAAATACATAAGTTTGAATTCTATGATTTTATATTTATTCTAATAAACACAATATGTTCAAATACGCTAAATGTGGTTTATTTTAATTTATTTTAATAAAAAAAGTCCATATCCCTGAAAATATCTTTGTAGGTACCTTAAAAAATAATACCTTGACCTAAACATAGCCAATATAAATAAATTCTATCTGACTAAATAAAAATTTAACATAGCCAATATAAATAAATTCTATCTAACTAAATAAAAAATCTTTAGTGAGAATAAATTATAAAGAACAATGAGGGAGAACAAGAGAATGATAATCTTTACATGATAATCAATAAGTGGGCAATGATCCGGTTATATCCGCTCTAAAGTTGGAATGATAATTGATTTTAAAATAGAGATACTGGAAAATGGTAACAAAAAGATAATAATAAAAACTGATTCAAAATGTAGAATTGTATCCTTACAAAACTTTTCTTGAATCATAGAGAAACTTATATATTGGGAAAGCATCAAATGCATAACTAATTCTCATTCTAACATTAATATATTTGCATACTTAGATTAGATATCTTACTTCATATATGAATTATACATGACCACAAAACATTGATAAAGAGTAGGAATTTATAACATATATTTAAATTTAAATTCTTATTACTAAAAGAATTATTCTTAATTTAATAATTTTAACAGCAGTTACCAATTTAATTTTCTTAACCTCATTTTATTTTTTTGTCACAAAAAACTCATTTAATTTTGAAGACTATATGAATTACAAACAAATGGGCCACTAATTTATCTTTGTGGGGACCAAATTATTTTTATATCCAACATAGAGTATTATTTCTGAAACGTAGTGTAGCGGCCCATAGTTTTTAAATCCATGAGAAGCAAACTGGGCCTTGGTATATTTGACAGTTGATTGAAAACGTTGCATAACCCTAATCTAGCGGACGCCATTTTGTATAAAGTAGTGTTTTGGGATCAAGTTAGAAATCACATGAAATGCTTTTCAAAGAATGAAGTGGCCAAACACTTTGCCATCCATCGACCATGCCTTGATGTTGTTTATCAAGATTAAGGTATAAGAATTTAAATTTCTTTGCTTCTGCATCTCCAAGTTAAAGTATTTGCGTTTTTGTGCATAAACAATGGTTAAATTTCAACACATGAGAACTTGTATGACAATTATCATGTTTATATGTTGTATGTATGTTTATATGTGGTATGTAACTGTCAACATAGAAAACTATGTCAATCCTCATGTTTATATGTATGTTTGTGTATATGTTGAGATGTCAATCCTCATGTTTATATGTATGTTTGTGTATATGTTTGTCAACATAGAATTTCTAGGTGACATTTGTCTTATTTTGTTTTTGTACATAGAATTTAAAGGTGACATTTGTTTGATTTTGTTTTTGTGTTCTCAACACACATATAATAAAAACCCATTTAGAAAAGGAGGAAATAGGTCAAGAAGTATCTCATATCAGGATTAAGAATATAAGAGAATATTCTACCATTGTTATGTAATTTCTTTTTTTTTGTTGGTGAAAGTTACCAAATATTTTATAGGAGAAAAGAGATACAAGGACTATATATTTTAATAAATTCTAAATTACATTTGTTTATGTTTAAATGCTAGTTGAGACCGAATACATATGAAACATGTACCATGTTTTTTTATCACTAAGAATATATATTTTCTTTGACTTCCAACAGCATCCATGATTTTTTTTCTTTTATTTTTTGTGATGCATTTTTATCATATATTCATTTTTCGTTTTTATGTCACTTAGTACATAATTTTTCTTCACAGGAATTAGTAAAACAATTTGACCTTTTATTTTGTTGCCGTCTATTAAACAATGAAGAAAATGCTCCAAGTCCTTTCTACTATCGACTCATTCTTCTCCGGCCTAGAGGGTAAAATCCTTCTTCGTTTATCTCTAATCATTAATATGAATATAGAGTGTGAATAAATATGCATACATTTGTGTTTTATATTATGTGAAGGTATATTAAGTGGTCTTAAGATGCATATTATGTGTGTACAAAAATATTTTTTTTACCTCCCTCTCCTCCACACTCCTTCCATCTTTGTATCACTACTAGAAATATGTCGATAGACATTGGTTTTTAGCCGTTGTAAAAAAATATTCTGGGCGATGTCTATGCGTGTGTAGAGAAAGGTCCAAACTTTAGACATCGGTTTTTAGCCGATGTCAAAGATGAATATACACAACGGTTCTCTTAAATAAACTGATGTCTTTCCTGTTGTTTAACATCGGTTTTTTATAGAAGAGCTGATGTTTAATACTAGCTTAGACATCAGCTGATTAAATAAACGATGTTTAACACAACCTTTAAAATCAGTTTCTTAAAGAAACTAATGTCTTTGAAATAATATTGAAGTAGTACAACTTGAACATTGCTTGTTCTAAACACACAAATACCACAAACAAACCAAGACAATCAAATATAAATAACCAAAATCCAGTTATATATTACCAAACAAGCCAATTCAGTACACACAATAACGACAAAACCAATACTACATTATCAAATCAAAGCTCATCCCTACTACATTACCAAAAGGACAAAATGAAAGTACTAGCTAACTGTGCAATTTGATGTTACAAATCAGGTCTTCTTTGTGCAATTTGATTCCTCGACTTGCTTTTCATCATCTGATTCTCGCGAACATAGCTCAGGCTTATCGGTCTGTTCCCAAATACCAGAATCGTGTGTGCCATGTGATTGACATGATACTACTGATGCGCAATCTGTACCACATTGTTCAGTTGTGTCAATCTGGTAACTGATCTCTTCAAATCGGCCATATATAGCAGCAGATCCATGTAGCAAGTCCTTGGCAGATAGCCCTAAGAAGTATTTCATTAAGATCATTAGACATTATAAATATATGAACAACGAATTACTAAAAACTGTCGGCCAGCTACAAAATTGACTATAAATTAATATATCATTACCCTTTTTATCAGCCATCCTAAGCTTTAATCTTGGAAAGGCATGCCCACTAAAAGAATGAGAAATCTGAACCAGTATATCAGAGAACCTATCATCGTCTTTTAGCCATGTAACATATGCAACAACATCTTTGTATGGCCCACTGTACTGTACAAAATAACATATATCAGAAAGGACAGAAAAGAACACTAAGCACATAGCATTGTAATGTAGGAACTTTGCACTTGTATTTTCTTGAGTGCTATTACCTACTATCTTGAGTGCTATTACCTACTAAGAAAGGAATTTCATATACAGAGATCCAGCATTCTGGTATGTGTTTGGAAGGGTGCAGAATTGGGACATAATTTTGTTTCCAAGTCGTTTAGGTTTGGCAACTTCTCAGTACCATCAAACATCACACATTCTCAATACCATCACACATCCCAGGGATCCCTGTTCCCCATTAAGAGTGAACATTAGGGGATAAATATAAACTTGAAGCTGATCGAGATAGATTCCTATTTTGGTTTGCACATTTGACATTTCTAGTAACAGGGATAGGAGTCCTCCATTTTAAGGTTATGTCACACTAGCAAATTACTTAAAATTAGGTCAGGGTGGAAACCAATCAACCAGCACATGTAATTACTATTAAAAAAAGAGCACATTTAAAGGAATGAAATAACCTCGATCCATACCTCAACTGCATGGGAAGATGCATGCTTTGGATGAAATCTGCATATGATGTTCCCCTAGTCCCAACTTAAATTCCAGCTGAGATCAAAGAAATGTGCATAAGATAATGTTCTAGACAAGTTAAATCTTTCGAATGGAAATTGGGACAAACATCTCCAACCGAACTGGTACTGGAATAATGATCAAAGTTTCTCGCTCAGCAGCAGTCCCTTTCCACACCTGTGTCGGACAACCACCCAAAGTGCTTCACTTTTAGCTACATGAATGACTCTCACCTGAGAATCCCTTCTGCTACTAGTGATAATCCTTGCTCCGAACTGACTTAATAAGGTAGGGAGGCTAATGAACCAACACAACTTTCTGTTTTTTGTTTTAAAATAAGAGAAAAGGTGCACATCCCGCTCAGTGGGGTTCTGCTATTTCCTTTTCTTTTCTTTTTTATGTTTTGATATGTGTACACAGTGATTCTGGGACTTGCCATTATTTCTTTAACATAGTATTTCATGTTGCTTTTAAAACAAAAAAATTATACGCTTTCAAACTAAAACAAGAAAACATGATACGAGGATCCTGTGCTACTTCAGTTACTTGTTAGTTCAATAACGCATAATACAGAAGTAAGGCAGCATTCACAATCTACAGTGATCTTATTTCTTTGTTTAGGAGCAGTCACAAACTTATTTCTTGAAACATTACTATTCTTAAGTTACTTTAAAGTACATTTAGTATCTTATCAACAAATCGGATGCAGAAATACTTACTGCTGGTGCTAGGAGGCCACCAAAAATGATTATTCTAGCCATAAAAGAGCAGCAAGTAGCATAGTATTGCTTAAGGTTTGCCGAGGTCTGCATGAAATCACATATCAGTCGTATAGTCGACTTCCGAAACTGTAATTATAGAACACAGATAAAATAGTCTACTGACGGTTTGATTAATTTAAACGGACATGAATATACTGAGAATATTACAAAACTTGATAAATTCATTAGTGAGAGAAGCAAGTAGCACGGTATTGCTTAAGGTTTGGTGAGGTCTCCATGAAATCTGTTAAAGAAATTTAATTACAATAGCATAACAATTATCAATTGTAATTAAATTAAGCTATATTACAGAGAGTTGAGCTTATAATAGAGCCAGGAAAAAAATTAAAAAGATAAATAAGTTGTACCATACAACCTTCGTCGCCTTCAGCTAATGCAGAAGCCATGAATAGATACACCAAACACTGAATGAATACGCAAAACCAAACCCCCTTTTTATGGAGTGATCGGGTGAGTGTTTTCTTTAGAACAGACGAGAGCATCTCTGTCTCTGTAGATCTTGAAGTTGGACAAAGAGTACCCTGATTCGGAAATCTGTCAAATCCAATTGTAGATTGTTAACTTGAAAGACAGACATAAAATGTAAAGAAAAATCATTAAAAAGTAACAAACAAACAAACAAACTAACAAAGCTACCCAAGCTAAAAGAGCAACGAATCTGCAAAAAAATGTTCAATTAAAAAAAATTGAGTTTAAATCGAACTATTAATTGGAAAATTACTTACGATTTGAGCTTCCTTTTCTCTTAATTCGAGCTTCCTTCTTCTCTATTTCGATTTACAGAAATCGTAATTACTAAAATGTGGGTTTAATTAGGGATAATTAGAGAAAAGTGAGGGATGCTGGTGAGAGAGATAGAGAGAGAGGGTCATGTAGTACTGATGACAGTGAGAGAGAGATGAGTGAGAGAGAGAGAGAAAGAGATGAAAGAGAGAGATGAGAGAGAGAGAGAGAGATGAGGGTCGAGAGAGATGAGGCTAGGGTTGAGAAAGGAAAGTTGAGAGAGGGCAAATAATTTAGGGGAAAGTTTAGAGGCGGGGGAATGAAATGTTTAAAGGGGGAAATGTTTTATTAGAAATGGGGGGAAATAATCTAAGGGGGGGAAATGTTTTATTAGAAATGGGGGGAAATGTATCATTCGCGTGTTTTTTATTTTTTAAAAAATCATAAAAGACATCGGTTATTTTACGTACCGATGTCTGGAAACTTGATTAACATCGCTTTTTAAAAAACCGATGTTAAAAACCTTTTTAACATCGGTGGCTTTTCAAACCGATGTAAAAGGTGCGATGTCTAATCTATATTTTCTAGTAGTGTATATGTATATATTATATTTGGGGTGATCAGAAGTTGAATTGTACTTCAATTGTCCATCACCATCCGTCAAGAACTTTGGGGGATTTCATTAGGGCAAAAAACACTTCTCTAGAAACTATCGTGGAAAAGAACATTTGAAAGGCCCACAGTGGTAGGAAGAAATAGGAATATGAATGTGAAACTATTTTCTCTAGATGAAGACTATACCACAAAACTATCTTTAAAATCATTTATATAATTTTTACATGCTCACATGAGTTTGCATTAATCATAATATTTTACAAAAATTTTGCTTCAATTTTCATCTAGTTTGAATTTCATGAATCATGAAATTGATTTATGAGAGTCTTTTTTATGATATATCTTTCTATTTCTGATTGGAAATTGACTATTAATATGAAAAAAAAAACTTAAAAATAATATACATATTTATTATTCCTTTATGTTTTCTCATTCCATATATTGTATATGAACAGGGCACACCAAATGTTGTGATGTTGTAATTTAGAACTTCAAAATTATATGACAAATTAACTATGCATCTTTCTTCTTCTAAAATTGTCATTTGGTCACCATTGTGTTTTGACTTTTAATAATTAGAAGCATTTTATATATTATTACACATACGTTAATATATCTAGGTTTTTTTTGTATGACGTACATATTGTAAAACTTTCCTTTGTAACATTATTATTAATTGAAATTTATCTGAATTTTTAGACAATTTAATTAAATTATGTATATTTAAAAATAAATAATGTACAGAATGACAAGAAATTGTGGCCATTTAAAGTTATTGCTAGTCATAGTGAGAAGCCAATGATAGTGGTCAACTTCCAAGGAGTTTAGAAACAATTTTCTGCTGAAGAGATCTTATCAATGGTCCTTTTAAAGATGAAGGTTACTGCCGAGGCATACATGGGATCATTGGTAAAAAATGTTGTCCTTATCATTGGTAAAAAATGTTTTCCTTGCTATCCATGCATATTTTACTGCGCCAGGCAACAAGGATGTTGGTACATTGCTGATCTTAATGTAATTAGTATAATCAACGAGCTTACTTCTGCCGCCATTGCTTATGATCTTAGCAAGGACTATGCCACTACGCACTTAAACAGGGAAGGGACTTGTTTTTTCATTGGGTAGGAATGGCCAGTGCCTTCCTAGGGTTATCATAATATTTGTAGTGCATGTTATAATTTTTATAAAAATTGTATTTTTATTTATATGTTGATGAAAAATATATCTTTTGGTTCCAATAAAATAAACTTTTTCCCCTTGTAAAATAAAAATTTTGGCCCATAAAAGTTTCACTTATTGAAGGGATACTAAGGTGAACTTTTTCTTCAATGAAAATTATCAAAACAAAGTTTCTTCAAAAGATATGCTTATCTATATGGAAAGAGAACTACACAAAATTTTTATTACATTACAGATTCAAATGGGTTTGGTGATTTGAAGAAATGTACAACTCTACTATAAACTTTTTAATAGTATATTTATGTATTTGATTTATTGAATATTTTAGTGTGGTGATGAAAATTTTTTTTTACCCTTTTATGAATGTTTGATGGGTTCCTCAACTATAATAAAATTCACCTGAATTTTTTCCTTCTATAATGATAACAAATATAGACTCATATTTTAGAATGTGATATTTATATTTGATATTTTTATAGATTTGATGTTAGTTGTCTATTTTTAACCACTAACACCCATTGAAGAAGGCTTTACATATAGGTGACCAAATAACTACAAGTACACAAAAATTAAATTTAACTAACTGGCCATTAAAAATGTCAAAATTTAATAATAAGGAACCAATCAAATGTATATCCTACATGCATATCATTATTTAATTTAAAAATCTCCTATATAGAGATTTCATAATATTCAAAAATTTCTTTAGAAGAACTTAGAAACCTTTTTCTAGAACATCTTTAACTTGTTGAACATCATTTACTAAATAAAATTTTAAATTTTATTGCAACAATGGGGAATTTTGTTGATGGTATAACTAGGTGATAAGTTAAATTAGACATATTTTAAACATCTTCAAATCCATATATTTGAGTTCTATGATTTTATCTTTATTCTAATCAGCACAGTATGTTCAAATACTCTAAGTGTCGTTTGTTTTAAATTATTTCGATAAAAAAATGTTAATCCCTGAAAATATCTTTGTAGGTACCTTAAAAATAATACCTTGCCCTAGACATACTACAACACACAAGGACTTTTACAACCGAATATTTACACTAGATCGGTCATAAAGGCCTCATTTACCACTTAAAATTTCTATCATTTTTGGTCGAGTTGAAAGTTCGAAAATACGGTCACAAGTTTCTAATTTGGTCACAAGTTGCGAGGTTTGTCACAAGTTTCTAATCTTGTCATAAGTTCTAAATTTTGTTACAAAGTCTGATGTAGTTTTTGTCACAAGTTCCATATTCTTGTCAGATAGTTCGAATTTAGTCACAAGTTCAGATTCCGTCATAAGTCCAACTTATGAGTAAATTTCTATCAAAATAATAGTTGTGGATCCTAGCATATCAATTTATTTAGGGAAAATCAATTGACACGTCCTTGAAATATTCGAGTTTTATTGTTCAGGTCCCTGAACTAAAGATTCCGTATTTCAGGTCTTAAACGTTTTAAAAAATTTGGTTCAAGTCCTTACCGTTAAGTAAATTCTAACACTGTTAGAATCTTGCTGCCACATGGCCATTTTTACACGTCAGCTGCTGATTTGTTCACAAATTAAAAAAATAAAAAATTTTATATTAAAATTTTAATGTAAAAACAGTTTTTACATACGGGTTTTGAGTTTTGAATATCAAATGCTATACATACACATATACACCACCAAGAATATGATGAAGGTCCGTCGGCAACATTGGAGGTCACGGAGAAATTTCTAGAAATCGGTGACTTTTCTAGATTTTGGTGAAACCAAAAACATCTCAGAAAATTCGAAAAAAATATGCATTACATTCACTCTTAGCAGATCTAAATACTCAAGCATTCTAAATCAATAAACCATATTTACATCTAACAATTCGGCCAACAACATTTTTCTGGTCAACTCAAAAATCGATATGTATCAATAAATAACACCGATGTCCATTGTTGGCGGTGGTGGAGTCCGGTGATGCCCCAAATCGGGGTGACATTGGCCTCACTCCTGAACTCATTGTGTTATTATGTTTGTCGTTTTGTACCGCTACTTCCAGTTGAATTCATTATAATTGATGTAGGAAAAGATTTCCCCCAATTTGTTTTATGAAACCTAATACACAATATATATATTGTTATGTGCATGTAAAATCATGTGGGAGGCTTGTGTTTATAATTTTTACCATTTAATTTTACTTTTTTTATTTATTGTATACAAATCAGCAGCTGACGTGTCAAAAAGGGGTGCCGCCTCAGCTTGATTCTGACGTCCATCAGAATCTAATTGATGGAAGAACTTAATCGAGAAAAATTCAAAAGTTCGATTACCTGTACTGCAGAATCTTCTGTTTAGGGACCTAAACAATAAAACCGAAAAGTTCAGTGACGTATCAATTTATTTTCCCATTTATTTAATGTGGAAATAAAAACCAAATTTTGTATAAAGATTTGAATGAAAACATTCATCATAAGTGCTTTGAATCCAGTACTTACGACATATATTTTTGTCATAAGTTCACTGCTAAATTTCAGAAAAAGTATTTCATTTTGAAATTAAATTTAATTACAACACTGCTAAACGGTATCATTTCGGCAATAAAAAAAATTACGATGAGTTTTTCATCGTATGTTAATTTACAAAACTTAAATTACGATGAATTTTAGTTTATGTCGTAAGGTGAAAACGACGTTGTTTTTACAGATGACTTATTACTCCTTTTTTAATTGAAAATGACGAATCTTCTATATCTTTTGTAATTTGCCTTTTGTTCTTTTCATAACCTCATTAGATGTGTGGCAATTGCAGAAGATTGTGTGACATCCATTAGTGGACCAGGGGGTGTAGACGTAGAGGTAGACAAACCAATCAGACAATTACATGCAACATATACAAGATAAAAGGATATGTGCTGACCTCGAACAAAACAAGTTTGGATACACATTGACATCTAAGATTCATTTTCACTTTCTTCCAATTCCTTTTGACTCTTAACACGAAAAGTTTTAAACCTATGACACATAAAATTTGCATCATTTGACAGTTTTCCTTTTCCAGGATCAAATTGAAATTCAGTACTGAAAGACAAACAAAAAACATATCAACCAACCAAAAAACACCATTTGTATGACGCATAATCATCTAGTAATCGTTTATAGACCACAAATGAATACCCACTCACTCTCAAAAATTGGGTGTGTTAAGGATTTAAGACACCATGACTAGACTATATGGCTTTTATTATAAATAAAAATATGGATCCCCACTTTTCCGTTTATAAACTCGGCAGCTAAGGTCTTTCCCAGCTAAGGTGAGGGTACTATTCTCTTAGTGATAGATATAAATATGATCATTAAATTTTAAAAAACTTAGAATATTTAGTAAAAAAAGAGCGGAAGTATATGCTGTCACATAAATTTGTGTAGTATCTTGAATTAATCCTTTACTTGATATATTGTCCATTAAAGTGAAATAAGAATATGTCTGATAAGCTTCATCGCGTAAAATGGAGGCGTATCCAAACTTGTGATATTGCGGGCGAGTACAAATCATCTTGTCATCTTTATGTTGCTCCTAAATGTCCTTGTTTGATTGATATATCTACCTCTACCTTTACACCCTACTCCAACAGTAGATGTCACTCTATCCTCTAGAATTGCCTTTCTTCTAGTGAGGTTATGCAAAAGAACAAATGACTACTCACAAAAGATTTTAAGCTAAAATTCATGTATAGACTGCCATTTTCTTCTTCTCATTCATTATTCTTTATGATTTATTCTGGTAAAAGATATTTTAGTTGGATTGATAGAGCTTCTTTACATTAGTTATGTTTAAGTCAAGTTATTATTTTTTGAGATACCTACAAATTTATATTAAAGGATAAGTACACCTTTTATTAAAGTAAATTAAAAAAAAAACTGCACTTAGGTGAACAATTGTGAGGTCTAGATTAAAACATCCAACATCTTCAAATAAATAAGTTTGAATTCTATGATTTATATTTATTCTAATCAACACTGTATGTTCAAATACTCTAAGTGTGGTTTATTTTAATAAAAAAAGTGCATATCCCTGAAAATATCTTTGTAGGTACCTTAAAAAATAATACCTTGACCTAAACATTGCCAATCTAAAAAAATTCTTTCTAACTAAATAAAAAATCTTCAGTGAGAATAAATTATAGAGAACAATGAGGGAGAACAAAAGACAATGATAATCTACACATGATAATCAGTAAGTGGGCAATGATCCGGTTATATCCGCTCTAAAGTTGGAATGATACTGGAAAATGGTAACAAAAAAGATAATAATAAAAACTGATTCAAAACGTAGAATTGTATCCTTACAAAACTTTTCTTGAATCATAGAGAAACTTATATATTGGGAAAGCATCCAATGCATAACTAATTCTCATTCTAACATTAATATATATATGCATACTTAGATATCTAACTTCATATATGAATTATACATGACCACAAAACATTGATAAGCAGTAGGAAATTTATAACATATATTTAAATTTAAATTATTATTACTAAAATAATTATTCTTCATTTAATAATTTTAATATCAGTTACCAATTTAATTTCTTAACCTCATTTAATTTTGAAGACTATATGAATTACACACAAATGGGCCACTAAATTATCTTTGTGGGGACTAAATTATTTTTATATCCAACATAGAGTATTATTTCTGAAACGTAATGTAGAGGCCCATTGTTTTTAAATTCATGAGAAACAAATTGGGCCTTGGTATATTTGACAGTTGATTGGAAACGTTGCAAAACCCTAATCTAGCGGCCGCCAATTTGTATAAAGTAGTGTTTTGGGATCAAGTTAGAAATCATATGAAATGCTTTTCGGAGAATGAAGTGGCGAAACACTTTGCCATCCATCGACCATGCCTTGATGTTGTTTATTAAGATTTTGGTATAAGAATTTAAATTTCTTTGCTTCTGCATCTCCAAGTTAAAGTATTTGCGTTTTTGTGCATTAACAATGGTTAAATTTAACACATGAGAACTTGTATGACAATTATCATGTTTATATGTTGTAGGTAACTGTCAACATAGAAAACTATGTCAATCCACATGTTTATATGTATGTTTGTGTATATGCATGTATTTGTCAACATAGAATTTCATGGTGACATTTGTTTGATTTTGTTTTTGTACATAGAATTTCAAGGTGACATTTTTTTGATTTTGTTTTTGTGTTCTCAGCACACATACAATAAAAACCCATTTAGAAATGGAGGAAGTAGGTCAAGAGGTATTTCATATCAGGATTAAGAACGTAAGATAATATTCTACCATTGTTATGTAAATTCGTTTTTTTAGTTGGTGAAAGTTACCAAATATTTTATAGTAGAAAAGAGATACAAGGACTATATATTGAAATAAATTCTAAATTACATTTGTTTATGTTTAAATGTTAGTTGAGACCGAATACATATGAAACATGTACCATGTTTTTTTATCACTAAGAATTGTAGGAATAAAAGTGTATAATAAAATGTTGGAGATTAAAGAGAAGAAACTTGTTCTCAATAATCCACACAACTTTCTTTCTCACACCTAAAGAGATATAAAAACTCACACTTATTTCACTGAAATGATTTGATAATTGTTTGAATATTTACAAAGCTTGGAAGATTATCCTATTTATAGGACTATACGGAACCTCCTAGAACACATCTAGTACATGTACTTCATTTAATATGTAACTCCTTAAGTACATGAACCATCTAGAAATGCTACAGGTCTTGAACTCAAAAGTCTATTCCAAGTACATTCATGAACATTCTAGATAATAATAATAATAATAATAATAATAATAATAATAATAATAATAATAATAATAATAATAATAATAATAATAATAATAATAAACCAAAGTTTAGATTATAATATTTTAACATCCCCTTTAAGCTAAACTTTGCACATGCCAAGTTTCTTCTTCAACTTCTTGAAAATAACTTCTTGAAAATGTCGGGCCTCAAAGGTTTCGTAAAAATATCACCAATTTGGTCTTTTGTCTTGCAATGTTCGACCACGACTTCTCCTTTCTTCACCAAGTCTCGAATAAAATGACATTTGATTCTAATATGTTTGCTCTTCCAATGAAATACTGGATTTCCGTGAGTGCTATAGCGGATTTGTTATCACAATATATAATTGGACTTTCTTTTGTGGCATGATTGAGGTCCTCTAACACCCATGTGATCCATAAAGCTTGGCAACTAGCTAATGATAGAGAAATATATTCCGCCTCCGCCGTTGATAGAACCACAACTTGATGTTTCTTTGACATCCATGTGATGGCACTAGAGCCAATGAAGAAAACATTTCCTGAAGTGCTTTTACTATCATCAATACTTCCGGCCCAATCACTATCGTAATATCCAAGTACCTTGGTATCATTTCCCTTTTGATAATAAAATCCATCTCCAAGTGTTCCACGAACATACCTCAAGATTCTTTTTCCCGCCTCCCAATGTGTCTTCTTTGGTTGTTCCATGAATCTACTAATCAAACTAACACCATATGTTATATCCGGTCGAGTGGCTGTCAAGTACATCAAACTTCCAACAAGACTTCTATATAATGTGGGATCAACAAACTTAGAATCATCATCCATGCTCAATTTCAAGCCAACTTCAACGGGGGTACTACTTGGTTTCGCATCTTCCTTTCTAAACTTTTTCATCAAATCTCTTGCATACTTTTCTTGAGAGATAAAAATTCCATTCTCATCTTGCTTTACCTCAATACCAAGAAAGTAGTGAAGTAATCCCAAATCGATTATCTCAGATTCTTGCTTCATATTATTCTTAAATTCTTCAATATCATCATTATTATTTCCTGTAAAAATCAAATCATCCACATACAAGCAAATGATGAGAATTTTACCTTTTTCCTCCTTGATGTAAAGTGTATGCTTAAATGGACACCTCTTGAATGCAATCTTCACAAAATAATCATCTATGCGACTATACCATGCACGAGGGGCTTGTTTTAGGCCATATAAAGCCTTCTTCAATCGATAGACTTTATTTTCTTCACTCTTCTTCACATAGCCCGGTGGTTGATCAATATACACCTCTTCTTATAATTCTCCATTTAGAAAAGCGGATTTGACGTCCATTTGGTGAACTTTCCACTTATTTTGAGCGGCCAAAGAAAGTATCAAACGGATGGTTTCAAGGCGTGCCATGGGAGCAAATTCTTCTTTATAATCAACTCCATATTTTTGCTTGTAACCTTTTACAACCAATCGCGCCTTGTGCTTTTCAACTTCACCATGTGCATTCAACTTTGTCTTGTAAACCCACTTGACTCCAATGGGCTTCTTTTCCTTAGGAGCTTCAACTAACTCCCATGTTTGATTTCTTTCAATTTCTTCAATTTCTTTATCCAAAGCTTGCCTCCATTTATTTTCCTTAGTGGCATCTTCAAAAGCAACTGGATCCGCATTTGCATATAAGGCAAAATCAACAAATTCATCTTCTAAAATTCTTCTTGTTGCTCCATAAAGATCCGCTATTGATCTTGTCTTTCTAGGTGGTGATTCGGAACTTGAAGATGATGATGAGCTTGGAGGAGAATGGGATGGTGGAGTAGGTGGAGTGGAGCCTTCTTCTTCAATTGGATCAAATGCATCATTATCAAGAAAGATACTTGAACTTTCTTTCTTATTCTTCCATTCCCATGAAGCCTCCTCATTGAAAATTACATCACGACTAATTATGACCTTCTTTGTAATGGGATTGTATAATTTTTATGCTTTGGAAGCTTCATTATAACCGACAAAGATGCATTTTTCGGATTTATCATCAAGTTTGCCTCTCTTTTCACCGGGCACATGAGAATAACAAATGCTTCCAAAAATTCTAAAGTGAGAGACACATGGCTTCTTATGACTCCATGCTTCTTGTGGAGTCTTCCCTTGTACACTTTTAGTAGGTGCAAGATTGAGAACATAGCATGCACATGCCACCGCTTCGGCCCAAAACATCTTAGGCAATCTTTTTGTTTTCAACATACTTCGAACAAGCTCCATGATTATTCGGTTCTTCCTCTCGGCCACCCCATTTTGTTGAGGGGTTGAGCGAACCGTTAGTTGATGATGAATGCCATGCTTCTTCAAAAAACTTCCAAATTCTTGGGACATATATTCACTACCACGATCGGATCGTAATATCTTTAAAGAATGACCACTTTCTTTCTCCACATATGCTATAAAATCTTTAAATTTTTCAAATACTTGAGATTTTTCTTTGAGAAAATAAATCCACATCTTGCGACTATAATCATCAATAAAAGTGAGAAAATATCGAATACCTCCAATAGAGTTTGTGGGCATAGGTCCACACAAATCCGAATGTACCAATTCCAATGGATTTTTAGCTCGCCATGCCTTCTCTTTTGGAAATGGATCTCGATGATGCTTACCAAAAATACAATCTTCACATACTTGATCTTGCCTTTGAATATTTGGAATGCCTCACACCATATGGCCTTTACACATCTTTGATAGAGTGCTAAAACTCAAGTGATTATATCGAAGACGCCAAAGCCAAGACTTCTCATTCACAATATTAGCAAAACATGGAAGAGACTCACTTTGAATTTTCAATGGAAACATTTTAGTTGATGTCATCTTGACTCTTGCAACAAGAACACCATTTTTATCTTTGATCACACAAAAATCATCTTTAAAATTCACATGATGTCCCTTTCTTGTAAGTTGCCCAACACTTAAAAGATTATGTTTAAGATCGGGTACATAATAGACATTAGAGATATAGTTTGTACCTTGCTTTGTTCGGATTGGAATATCCCCACAACCTTTGACAATGAGCCTTTTGTTATCACCCGTCTTGACTTCTCGTTGGACACTTTCATCAAAATTCACAAAGCAATTTTTATTTCCGGTCATGTGGTTACTACAACCACTATCGATATACCAAACATCTTCAAGAGTTTCTTCTTGAACATTACTAACAAGAATCATACTTTCATTTTTCTTCTCAACATTCTCATGTGGAAAATTTGATTCATCTTTTTCATCATTAATCCTTTTGTAACAATCTTATTTCATATGCTCTTTTTTATGACAATAATGGCATTGAAAATGAAAATAATTACCTCTTCCTCTTCCATTGTAACCTCCACGAGCTCTTCCTCTTCCTCTTTGATATGAGCTTGAATTTTCACTTTCCACCTTTCCTCTTCCTTGTCCTCGACCACGAAATCATCCTCTTCCACCTCTTCCTCTAAAACCACCACGATTAGTTTCTTGAACTTGAAAAGCTTGCTCCGAAGGAGAGTCAAATTGTTTGATGCATAGCTCGTGAGATTGTAGTGAGCCCAACAATTCTTCAAGAGAGAAAGTATTCAAATCTTTTTGATTCTTCAATAGCCACAACAACGTGCTCAAATTTTCGAGTCATGCTATGAAGAATTTTTTCCAAGACTCTTTTATCCAAAATTTCTTCTCCATTGACACATAGTTGATTAACAATCGAAATTGTTCGATTATAATATTCCTCCACCGTTTCACTTTCCTTCATTTTTAGTGAATCAAATTCACCTCTTAGAGCTTGAAGCCTCACCATTTTGACTTTTTCTTCACCTTTGTATGCCTTGTTGAGGATGTCCCATGCCTCCTTTGATGTTGACGCCATTGAAATCCTCTCAAAAATTACCTCGTCCACCGTTTGATAAATAAAGTAGAGAGCCTTCTTGTCTTTCTTTCGATTCTCCTTCAAAGTATTTAATTGTTGTGTTGAGAGATTTGTTTGATTCTCCGGTTCTTCATATCCATTCTCCACAATATCCCAAAGATCTTGAGAGCCATATAACACCTTCATTTGGATGCTCCATTGGTTGTAATTCTTTCCCATCAAACGAGGAAGTTGAGGTTGCAACATGTTGTTGGAAGCCATCTCTTAACCTTGCTCTTGATACCACTTTGTAGGAATAAAAGTGTATAATAAAATGTTGGAGATTAAAGAGAAGAAACTTGTTCTCAATAATCCACACAACTTTCTTTCTCACACCTAAAGAGATATAAAAACTCACACTTATTTCACTCAAATGATTTGATAATTGTTTGAATAATTACAAAGCGTGGAAGATTGTCCTATTTATAGGACTATATGGAACCTCAACACATCTAGTACATGTACTTCATTTAATATGTAACTCCTTAAGTACATGAACCATTTAGAAATGCTAAAGGTCTTGAACACAAAAATCTATTCCAAGTACATTCATGAACATTCTAGATAATAATAATAATAATAATAATAATAATAATAATAATAATAATAATAATAATAATAATAATAATAATAATAATAATAAACCAAAGTTTAGATTATAATATTTTAACAAGAATATATATTTTCTTTGACTTTCAACCGCATCTATGATTTTTATTTCTTTTATTTTTGCTGATGCATTTTTATCATGTATTCATTTTTCATTTTTATCTCACTTAGTACATAATTTTTCTTCACAGGCATTCGTAAAAGAGTATGACCTTTTATTTTGTTGCCGTCTGTCAAACAATGAAGAAAATGCTCCAAGTCCTTTCTACTATCGACTCATTCTTCTCCGGCCTAGACGGTAAAATCCTTCTTCATTTATCTCTAATCATTACTATGAATATAGAGTGTGAATAAATATGCATATATTTGTGTTTTATATTGTGTGAAGGTATATTAAGTGGTCTTAAGATGCGTAATATGTGTGTATAAAAATATTTTTTTTACCTCCCTCTCCTCCACACTCCTTCCATCTTTGTATACGTATATATTACCTTTGGGATGATCACAAGTTGAATTGTACTTCGATTTTTTGTGTTTGAGGGGAGTATAGTTATTTTGTTTTTTAATCACCCTTCCTTTTTGGTATTTTTAAATCTATCAAATTTAGTTAGAAAATATTTATTTTTGAATCCAAAGGAAATAACTAAGACTTGATATCGTCAAATTTTAATTGTTTCTCTATGCTTGTTTCTTGTTAAATCTCAAAGCTTGTAAAATCGGAGAGAGATGTGTAAGACTTTGAAATATTTTTTAAATTGTCCATCACCATCCGTCAAGAACTTTGGGGGATTTCATCAGGGCAAAAAACACTTCTCTAGAAAATACGGTGAAAAAGAACTTTTGAAAGGCCCACAAGATCTGTGGTAGGAAGGAATAGGAATATGAATGTGAAACTATTTTCTCTAGGTGAAGACTATACCACAAAACTATCTTTAAAATCATTTATATAATTTTTACATGCTCACATGAGTTTGCATTTATCATAATATTTTACAAAAAAATTTCCTCAATTTTCATCTAGTTTGAATTTCATGAATCATGAAATTGATTTATGAGAATCTTTTTTATGATATATCTTTCTATTTCTGAGTGAAAATTTCCTATTAATATGAAAAAAAACTTAAAAATAATATACATATTTACAGATAATGTAGTAGTATTATTCCTTTATGTTTTCTCATTCCATATATTGTATATGTACACGGCACACCAAATGTGGCGATGCTGTAATTTAGAACTTCAAAATTATATGACAAATTAACTGTGCATCTTTCTTCTTCTAAAATTGTCATTTGGTCACCATTGTGTTTTGACTTTTAATAATTAGCTCTGCATTTTATATATTATTCCACATACGTTAATATATCTAGGTTTTTTGTATGATGTACATATAGTAAAACTTTCCTTTGTAACATTATTATTAATTGAAATTTATCTGAATTTTTTGACAATGTAATTAAATTATGTATTTTTAAAAATAAATAATGTACAGAATGACAAGAAATTGTGGCCATTTAAAGTCAGAAGCCAATGATTGTGGTCAACTTGGAAGGAGTTTAGAAACAATTTTCTGCTGAAGAGATCTCATCAATGGTCCTTTTAAAGATGAAGGTTACTGCGAAGGCATACATCGGATCATTGGTAAAAAAAAATTTTTCCTTATCATTGGTAAAAAATGTCGTCCTTGCTATCCCTGCATATTTTACTGCGCCAGGCAACAAGGATGTTGGTACATTGCTAATCTTAATGTAATATAATCAACGAGCTTACTTCTGTCGCCATTGCTTATGACCTTAGCAAGGACTATGCCACTACGCACTCAAACAGGGAAGGGACTTGTTTTTTCATTGGGGCCAGGAGTGGCCAGTGCCTTATTGCCTTCCTAGGGTTATCATAATATTTGTAGTGCATGTTATAATTTTTATAAAAATTGTATTTTAATTTATATGCTGATGAAAAATATATCTTTTGGTTCCAATAAAATAAACTTTTTCCCCTTATAAAATAAAAATTTTGGCCCATAAAACTTTCACTTTTTGAAGGGATACTAAGGTGAACTTTTTCTTCAATGAATATTATCAAAACAAAGTTTTTTAAAAAGATATGCTTATCTATATGGAAAGAGAACTACCCAAAAATTTTATTACATTACAGATTCAAATGGGTTTGGTGATTTGAAGAACCGTAAAACTCTACTATAAACTTTTTACTAGTATATTTATGTATTTAATTTATTGAATATTTTAGTGTGGTGATGAAAATTCTTTTTTTACCCTTTTATGAATGTTTGATGGGTTCCTCAACTATAATAAAATTCACCTGAATTTCTTCCGTCTCTAATGATAACAAACATAGACTCATATTTCACAATATGGTATTTATATTTGACATTTTTATAGATTTTATGTTAGTTATCTTTTTTTAACCACTAACACCCCTTGAAGAAGGCTTTACATCTAGGTGACCAAATACCCAGTCAAGTTGGTACTACATGCATATCATTATTTAATTTAAAAATCTCCTATATATAGATTTCATAATATTCAAAAATTTCTTTAGAAGAACTTAGAAACCTTTTTCTAGAACATATTTAATTTCGTTGAACATCATTTACTAAATAAAAATTCAAATTTTATTGCAATAATGGGGAATTTTGTTGACGGTATAACTACGTGATAAGTAAAATCAGACATATTTTAAACATCTTCAAATCCATAAATTTGAGTTCTATGATTTTATCTTTATTCTAATCAACATAGTATGTTCAAATACTCTAAGTGTCGTTTGTTTTAATTTATTTCAATAAAAAAATGCTAATCCCCGAAAATATCTTTGTAGGTACCTTAAAAATAAAACCTTGACCTAGACATACTACAACACAAGGACTTTTACAACCGAATATTTACACTAGATCCGTCGTAAAGGCCTCATTTACGACTTAAAATTTCTGTCATTTTTGGTCCAGTTGAAAGTTTGAAAATACGGACACAAGTTTCTAATTTGGCCACAAGTTGCGAGTTTTGTCACAAGTTTCTAATCTTGTCATAAGTTCCAAATTTTGTTACAAAGTCTGATGTAGTTTTTGTCACAAGTCCAATATTCTTGTCGCATATTTCAAATTTAGTCACAAGTTCAGATTCCGTCATAAGTCCAACTTATGACTAAATTTCTATCAAAATAATAGCTGTGGATCCCAGCATATCAATTTATTTAGGGAAAAACAATTGACACGTCCTTGAAATATTCGAGTTTTATTGTTCAGGTCCCTGGACTAAAGATTCCGTATTTTGGGTCCTAAACGTTTTAAAAAATTTGGTTCAAGTCCTTATCGTTAAGTAGATTCTAACACATCATTGAACACATCATTGAACACTCTCTCTTCACCTGTCTTGCACTTGAAAGAGACCGATCCCTTCCCTTTAATACAAATAGTCGACCTATCACCAAACTTTACCTCTGCTGTGATATTTTCATCTAACTTCGAAAATTTTGTTTTATCCCCTGTCATATGGTTACTTGCCCCATTTTCTAAGTATCACAATTGAGAAAATTTCATCTCCATTTTATCTCCCTCAAACCTTGGCATAACCTTCTCTTCATTCAACAATACCATCTCGGTTTTATTCTCATCGATTTCAGTCAGCAGTAACGTAGGTTCATCAACTTTAATTTGAACCAGGTTTACCTCTGTTCTTTGATTCCTCTCTCGACGTGGCCTCTTGCACTCTGTAGCATAGTGTCCCATATTATTACAGTTAAAGCACCTCACAATGTTTCAGTCACGAGTATTCTGATAACCTCATCTTCGTCCTTTGAAACTTGATTGGCCGTCTGAATTGTCTTTGTTTGCTTTCTTCATCCATTCCTCCATAGTGAATAACAACTTCTCTTCAGATTTCTCCTTCTTACACCATTCTTCCTCTATCAGTAATAATTTACCACCTCCAGTATTTTCATTCTGACCTTTCAGCCTCTCCTCATGGGCTTGGAGATATCCAATTTCTTCTTTCACTGACATTGTTTCCATGTTCCCAAACTGCTCTATCGTTGAGGTAATCTGAATAAATCTCGAGGGAACCGCTCGAAGTAGTTTCTTAACGACATAGGCTTCATTCACCTCTTCACTCAACGATCGAATGTTGGATACCAATCCATTCAGTTTCATATAAAAATCATGGAGCTGATCACTCTCATCCATACGCAGAGATTCCAACTCTGCTTTAAGTGTCTAAACTCTAACCTTCTTCACATGATCCGCTCCTTGACACATAACCTTGAGAGCTTCCCACCCCTCCTTTGCAGTTTTCTTCTCAAAGATTGACAATACCATTTCCTCAGGAATGCCTTGGTAAAGCATAGCCAAGGCGATCTTGTCTGTTTTCTCATCAATCACTGCCTTTGCATCGCTTGGTTCTACAGCGTTCCACACCCCCGGTGCCTGCATAAAGACCCTCATCTTTAATGCCCAGACCGTATAATTGCTCTTGGCCAGCGTAGGGTATGTCAGCCAAAACGATCCCGCCTTGCTTTTTCCCACGTCCATTTCTTAGTCCCTTGAGCTCTGATACCAAATGTAGAGCTTAGAGCTTAAAAGAACCTTACACAGAGAGAATGAAACATGATTTGCAAACTGAAAGCAAGAATAATTCTCATTGTAATAAACGAAAAGATTACATACTAATATAAAGGAAACTAATAGATATGAATTCCTAAAAACTAGGAGCAAACCAACAACAACTTTCCTAACTTATTTCCTCTATCTCAACGATCATACAATTATTGAAATTACTTCTATGACTAGGACTCTGTTACTCACTAGGCCCTTGGGCTCACTGAGTTTATTCAAGCTTAACATATAACCCAAATTCAAATTACTTCCAACATCTTGAATTAATCCTTTACTTGTCATATTGTCCATTACGGTGAACTAAGAATACATTTGATAAGATTCATCATGCAAATGGTGCTTCTTGGCTGGTTGATATGAGGCAAACTTTAAATGTGAAAGATTTAAAACTTTTCATGCTAATATCCCAAAGGAATTCGGAGAAAGAGCAAGTGCATCTTAGATGTTAAGGAATATCCAAATTTGTGATACAGATCATCTTGTCATCTTTATGTTGCTCCTAAATGTACTTGTTTCATTGATATATCTACCTCTACCTTTACACCCTACTCCAACAGTAGATGTCACTCTATCCTCTAGAATTGCCTTTCGTCTAGTGAGGTTATGAAAAGAACAAATGACTACTTACAAAAGACTTTAAGCAAAAAATCATGTATAGATTGTCATTCTCTTCTTCTCCTTCATTGTTCTTTACTTTACGATTTATTCCCATAGAAGATATTTTATTTGGATTAATAGATCTTGTTTAGATTAGCTATGTTTAAGTCAAGTTATTATTTTTTAAGATACCTACAAAGTTATGTTCATGAATAAGCACATCTTTTATTAAAGTAAATTAAAAAAAACTGCACTTAGGTGAACAATTGTGAGGTCTAGATTAAAACGTCCAACATCTTCAAATACATAAGTTTGAATTCTATGATTTTATATTTATTCTAATCAACACAATATGTTCAAATACGCTAAATGTGGTTTATTTTAATTTATTTTAATAAAAAAAGTCCATATCCCTGAAAATATCTTTGTAGGTACCTTAAAAAATAATACCTTGACCAAAACATAGCCAATATAAATAAATTCTATCTGACTAAATAAAAAATCAACATAGCCAATATAAATAAATTCTATCTAACTAAATAAAAAATCTTCAATGAGAATAAATTATAAAGAACAATGAGGGAGAACAAGAGAATGATAATCTTTACATGATAATCAATAAGTGGGCAATGATCCGATTATATCCGCTCTAGAGTTGGAATGATAATTGATTTTGAAATAGAGATACTGGAAAATGGTAACAAAAAAGATAATAATAAAAACTGATTCAAAATGTAGAATTGTATCCTTACAAAACTTTTCTTGAATCATAGAGAAACTTATATATTGGGAAAGCCTCAAATACATAACTAATTCTCATTCTAACATTAATATATATGCATACTTAGATTAGATATCTAACTTCATATATGAATTATACATGACCACAAAACATTGATAAAGAGTAGGAATTTATAACATATATTTAAATTTAAATTCTTATTACTAAAAGAATTGTTCTTAATTTAATAATTTTAACAGCATTTACCAATTTAATTTTCTTAACCTCATTTTATTTTTTTGTCACAAAAAATTCATTTAATTTTGAAGACTATATGAATTACAAACAAATGGGCCACTAATTTATCTTTGTGGGCACCAAATTATTTTTATATCCAACATAGAGTATTATTTCTGAAACGTAGTGTAGCGGCCCATAGTTTTTAAATCCATGAGAAGAAAATTGGGCCTTGGTATATTTGACAGTTGATTGAAAACGTTGCATAACCCTAATCTAGCGGACGCCATTTTGTATAAAGTAGTGTTTTGGGATCAAGTTAGAAATCACATGAAATGCTTTTCAAAGAATGAAGTGGCCAAACACTTTGCCATCCATCGACCATGCCTTGATGTTGTTTATCAAGATTAAGGTATAAGAATTTAAATTTCTTTGCTTCTGCATCTCCAAGTTAAAGTATTTGCGTTTTTGTGCATAAACAATGGTTAAATTTCAACACATAAGAATTGTATGACAATTATCATGTTTATATGTTGTATGTATGTTTCTATGTTGTATGTAACTGTCAACATAGAAAACTATGTCAATCCTCATGTTTATATGTATGTTTGTGTATATGTTTGTCAACATAGAATTTCAAGGTGACATTTGTCTGATTTTGTTTTTGTACATAGAATTTCAAGGTGACATTTGTTTGATTTTGTTTTTGTGTTCTCAACACACATATAATAAAAACCCATTTAGAAATGGAGGAAATAGGTCAAGAAGTATTTCATATCAGGATTAAGAACGTAAGAGAATATTCTACCATTGTTATGTAAATTCTTTTTTTTTTGTTGGTGAAAGTTACCAAATATTTTATAGGAGAAAAGAGATACAAGGACTATATATTGAAATAAATTCTAAATTACATTTGTTTATGTTTAAATGCTAGTTGAGACCGAATACATATGAAACATGTACCATGTTTTTTTATCACTAAGAATATATATTTTCTTTGACTTCCAACAGCATCAATGATTTTTTTTCTTTTATTTTTTCTGATGCATTTTTATCATATATTCATTTTTCGTTTTTATGTCACTAAGTACATAATTTTTCTTCACAAGAATTAGTAAAACAATTTGACCTTTAATTTTGTTGCCGTCTATTAAACAATGAAGAAAATGCTCCAAGTCCTTAGTACTATCGACTCATTCTTCTCCGGCCTAGAGGGTAAAATCCTTCTTCGTTTATCTCCAATCATTAATATGAATATAGAGTGTGAATAAATATGCATACATTTGTGTTTTATATTGTGTGAAGGTATATTAAGTGGTCTTAAGATGCGTATTATGTGTGTATAAAAATATTTTTTTTACCTCCCTCTCCTCCACACTCCTTCCATCTTTGTATACGTATATATTATATTTGGGGTGATCAGAAGTTGAATTGTACTTCAATTGTCCATCACCATCGGTCAAGAACTTTGGGGGATTTCATTAGGGCAAAAAACACTTCCCTAGAAACTATCGTGAAAAAGAACATTTGAAAGGAAGAAATAGGAATACGAATGTGAAACTATTTTCTCTAGATGAAGACTATACCACAAAACTATCTTTAAAATCATTTATATAATTTTTACATGCTCACATGAGTTTGCATTAATCATAATATTTTACAAAAATTTTGCTTCAATTTTCATCTAGTTTGAATTTCATAAATCATGAAATTGATTTATGAGAGTCTTTTTTATGATATATCTTTCTATTTCTGATTGCAAATTGCCTATTAATATGAAAAAAAAACTTAAAAATAATATACATATTTATTATTCCTTTATGTTTTCTCATTCCATATATTGTATATGAACAGGGCACACCAAATGTGGTGATGTTGTAATTTAGAACTTCAAAATTATATGACAAATTAACTATGCATCTTTCTTCTTATAAAATTGTCATTTGGTCATCATTGTGTTTTGACTTTTAATAATTAGCTCTGCATTTTATATATTATTACACATACGTTAATATATCTAGGTTTTTTTTGTATGACGTACATATTGTAAAACTTTCCTTTGTAATATTGTTATTAATTGAAATTTATCTGAATTTTTAGACAATTTAATTAAATTATGTATATTTAAAAATAAATAATGTACAGAATGACAAGAAATTGTGGCCATTTAAAGTTATTGCTAGTCATAGTGAGAAGCCAATGATTGTGGTCAACTTCCAAGGAGTTTAGAAATAATTTTCTGCTGAAGAGATCTTATCAATGGTCCTTTAAGATGAAGGTTACTGCCGAGGCAGACATCGGATCATTGGTAAAAAATGTTGTCCTTATCATTGGTAAAAAATGTTGTCCTTGCTATCCCTGCATATTTTACTGCGCCAGGCAACAAGGATGTTGGTACATTGCTGATCTTAATGTAATTGGTATAATCAACGAGCTTACTTCTGCCGCCATTGCTTATGATCTTAGCAAGGACTATGCAACTACGCACTTAAACAGGGAAGGGACTTGTTATTTCATTGGGTAGGAATGGCCAGTGCCTTCCTAGGGTTATCATAATATTTGTAGTGCATGTTATAATTTTTATAAAAATTGTATTTTTATTTATATGTTGATGAAAAATATATCTTTTGGTTCCAATAAAATAAACTTTTTCCCCTTATAAAATAAAAATTTTGGCCCATAAAACTTTCACTTATTGAAGGGATACTAAGGTGAACTTTTTCTTCAATGAATATTATCAAAACAAAGTTTCTTCAAAAGATATGCTTATCTATATGGAAAGAGAACTACCCAAAAATTTTATTACATTGCAGATTCAAAGTTTGGTGATTTGAAGAAATGTACAACTCTACTATAAACTTTTTACTAGTATATTTATGTATTTGATTTATTGAATATTTTAGTGTGGTGATGAAAATTCTTTTTTTACCCTTTTATGAATGTTTGATGGGTTCCTCAACTATAATAAAATTCACCTGAATTTCTTCCTTCTCTAATGATAACAAATATAGACTCATATTTTAGAATGTGATATTTATATTTGATATTTTTATAGATTTGATGTTAGTTATCTATTTTTAACCACTAACACCCTTTGAAGAAGGTTTTACATATAGGTGACCAAATAACTACAAGTAGAGAAAAATTAAATTTAACTAACTGGCCATTAAAAATGTCAAATTTAATAATAAGGAACCAATCAAATGTATATCCTACATGCATATCATTATTTAATTAAAAAATCTCCTATATATAGATTTCATAATATTCAAAAATTTCTTTAGAAGAACTTAGAAACCTCCTTCTAGAACATCTTTAACTTGTTGAACATCATTTACTAAATAAAATTTCAAATTTTATTGCAACAATGGGGAATTTTGTTGATGGTATAACTAGGTGATAAGTAAAATTAGACATATTTTAAACATCTTCAAATCCATAAATTTGAGTTCTATGATTTTATCTTTATTCTAATCAGCACGGTATGTTCAAATACTTTAAGTGTCGTTTGTTTTAATTTATTTCGATAAAAAATGCTAATCCCTGAAAATATCTTTGTAGGTACCTTAAAAATAATACCTTGACCTAGACATACTACAACACACAAGGACTTTTACAACCGAATATTTACACAAGATCGGTCGTAAAGGCCTCATTTACCACTTAAAATTTCTATCATTTTTGGTCCAGTTGAAAGTTCGAAAATACGGTCACAAGTTTCTAATTTGTTCACAAGTTGCGAGTTTTGTCACAAGTTTCTAACCTTGTCATAAGTTCTAAATTTTGTTGCAAAATCTGACGTAGTTTTTGTCACAAGTTCCATATTCTTGTCACATAGTTCGAATTTAGTCACAAGTTCAGATTCCGTCATAAGTCCAACTTATGAGTAAATTTCTATCAAAATAATAGTTGTGGATCCTAGCATATCAATTTATTTAGGGAAAATCAATTGACAGGTCCTTGAAATATTCGAGTTTTATTGTTCAGGTCCCTGAACTAAAGATTCCGTATTTCGGGTCCTAAACATTTTAAAAAATTTGGTTCAACACAAATTAAAAAAATAAAAAATTTTCTATTAAAATTTTAATGTAAAAACAGTTTTTACATACGGGTTTTGAGTTTTGAATATCAAATGCTATACATACACATATACACCACCAAGAACATGATGAAGGTCCGTCAGCAACAATGGAGGTCACCGAAAAATTTCCAGAATTCGGTGACTTTTCTAGATTTTGGTGAAACCAAAAACATCTCAGAAAATTCGAAAAAAATATGCATTACATTCACTTTTAGCAGATCTAAATACTCAGGCATTCTAAATTAATAAACCATATTTACATCTAACAATTCGGCCAACAACATTTTTCCGGTCAACTCAAAAATCGATATGTATCAATAATTACTTCAACTAAACATATTATCTGTAATAACCGCGAATTTTCGAATAATATTTTAATTTTGAACCGAATTTTAGAGTCTCGTTTTAATTAGTCAGCGGGAGAAAAAACGAACTCTTTTTACCAAATATTTATATTAAATATTTTCATCATTATATCATTTCAATTTGTCCCCCATTTTTATTTCTTTTAATTTAATAATTACCCACCTATTAAATAAAAAATTGATTATGATTATACCACTAATATTCCACATCAAATTTTCTTCCATTATTTTGGAATGATTAAATCAGAAATGGGACTCTTATATTTAAAACCGACATAACATGTCACTGCAAACCATCATCTGTTATATCTCTATACTCTACTAAACCAAAAACAAACGCAGCCCAGTATAGAAAATGAAACAAAACAGGGTTAGAGCACTCATTTTTTCTCAGAAACAGAGACACTCTACATCTCTTTCCCCTGCAAGAGACTCACCTCCTTTCTATTTTAACCAAAAACCCGAACCTATATATATACAAACCAAGTATATACACAGGTAATTATTTTGTTTTTCTTCCCTTTCTATTTATTTGTATCCGTCGTTTTCATTTTTGTAACAATCGGGTAGGCTTAGTACATGTGATTGGATCGTTTGTGATTGTGTTGTTATCGATTGATGGAGAAACCGAAGCTTGGGAGGAGGAATGTTGCAGTTGTATTGTGTTCTATTGTGTGGTCGGGTTATGGTGGTCTTCGGCGTTTGTAAGGGGGGAATGGTGGAGGTCGAGAGGGGAAAGGGAGAGATGAGAGGTTTCGATCGAGAGGGAGAAGAGATACGGAGAGAGTGAACAAGAAATTGAGGCAGAGAGTGATTGATTTTGTGGGTTGTTGCCGGAGTAATAAGGGGAAACGAGAGAGATGGAGGAGGAGAGATTAATGGAGATTGAGAGAGATTGAACTCGAGAGAAAGAAAGGGAGAGAGAGAGATGACAGCGAGAGGGAGAGAGAGAGAGAGAGAGAAAGAGAGAGAGAGAGAGAGGGGGAGAGAGAGAGAGAGCAGGGAAGAGAGATTTCCGGCGAGCGGTGGTGGTGCGTGGGCCCCACGCGTCGTCGGAGAAACTGAGAAAAAAATTGTGTTTTCTGGAACTGATTAATCAGGTAATAACATAATAAAATATAAAAATATATTTATATAATAATAATAAATAAAAAGAGGTTAAATATTCCTTTTAAAATTAGTTTTAAATAATTGAGTTATTATTATAAAAATGGTGAGAAATAAAAAGGAGTTATAAAATTTGTTTATTATTTAAAAATTGTGAGGAATAAAAAGAGTTTAATAAAATGGTGTAATTAATTTATTAATTATTTAAAAAGAATTATTTCATGTTTTTGGGACGAAAATTATAGATTTATTAATTGTCGATAAAAGAGGAAAAATTGTGAATAAATAGGATTAAATTACGGTATTTTTTTAGAAGATTTATAATTAGCGTTCTGGATTATTCTAATTAACCGGATCGAGTCAGATTATTTTAGAGATTAAAATCAGAGTAATATTTAATAATTACGAGATTAAAAATAGAGCATTGCCGTTAAGTTCCGTAACCCTAATTTCGTTTTAAGTCGGATTTACGGATAATTAAAAATAAGATTTATTTTTGAGATTTAATTCCTGAGTTCGAAGAGAGATTTATTTATACGGGAATTATTATTCGTTATTATTGTAGAGATTTTCGAGAGATGTTATTATATTTAAATATTATATTGGCGGTTTAGAAATACCTTTATTTTGATGAAGCGCTCACGTATTTCTGGTTGCCATTTTTAGAGAATAATTCTCGAGACGTAGATCGACGCCAAGTTCACGGGTAGAGTATAATTTTATCTGCATTCATTTGCACTTCGAGATCGAGGCAAGTTCATTCCTACCCTAACTTTTGGAAACTGTGAATTTCTGTTCGTATTATTTAATTCCTTAATTATTTTCGAGATATTATATGTTGAGATTTATCTGTTGCTCCGTATGATGCAATAATTTCTTTTGAGCATTATTTCTCGTTAAATATTATTATGCTGTTAATTTAGTTTATTTGAGAATTATAATCTCTATAAGCGTAGAAATAATTTAGTTGCTATCGGGTCGATCTCATTAATTCGAGACGACTATTATTATTTTTTTTTTGTCAAGAGGAATATATTCCATAGATGGATTCATCGAATACAATATTCGTAAGGTGTTCTTTCATTCAAGAAAGTTTATCATCTAACCAGAAGACACGCATGTTGTCACTGGACGCTTAGACAATAGAACTTTAATGTCTGAGAAGAGACCACCCAATTGGTAAAAACTGTACACATAAAACGAACAATTAGAAAGAAAAGGAAAAATAAAAATTACAAGTCCAACACTCCAAAAAATTATCTTGGTCGATCTTTAAAAGTCTTAAAATCCAAGTCACCAAAGTCCCAACTTTTCCATAATTTTTCACCAGCCCACTATGAAAACCTGCATTTCTGCGCTTCAACCCAATCAATAGGGACACAACGGGAAACAAAAAGGGCCTCGTTAAAAACCCACAAGAGCAAAACCCTTTGGGGAAAAAACTCAAGTGGGAAAAGAGTGCCCTCCATGAAACCCAAGATCATCGAAACACAAACTCAAACCGTCATTTGATTACAGCTATTCTTCTAAGAAACTGGTTTTCTGTCCATTCTCCACATGGCTAAAGCAAACTCTTTCCTGAAATTTAAAAATAAACAATTTTCAATATCCGTTCGACACAAACTTTAATAAGAGCTCCGAAAGTAACTCAACACTATACTATCGTCCCAACCAAAGGGAATACCTTTGGTTAGACAAAACACCTACAATGTTAGACATCTCAAATAATAATCGATAATTTATTAATAATATGAAAATTATTATTTAAGACTATATATATATATATATATAATATATATATATATACATACATATATATATATATATATATATATATAATACATATAAATATACATATACACATAAGTATTTATGATTTAGCTAATAAATTTTAAATTTATAAAATTACCAAATTAACACATATTTATTAATAGTAACATAATAGAATAATTAAATTCTAAAAATTAATTACGAAATAGAGAAACCATATAAATGGCACAACGAAGCCTCTTAAAAGGCCCAAAATATGAGCCATCAATCATGGCCACCCAAAAATGGTACAAAATTTAATTAGCTTCTAAAAGTCTATTAACTAAAATCATCAATTAAAATAGTTAAAAATAGACCACATTAAAAACACAAATTGACCACTAATTGATCACTATCAATTAACAATCAAATAATTTTAACTGAAAATTAACTATGACAATCAATCATCATCAATAGCAAATTAAAATAATAAACTTGACAAAATTAAAGAATGAACCTGGACAGAAATTATGAACATGGTCATCGGACAATTTTCCGGCCAACTCCCTACCATCCCAAAACACTCCATGTTAAAATCCTATTGAACCTATATCCCCACAAATAACTACCAACACAACTACAGTCAAGAAACATTCATGTAATAATCAAAATAGAGACAAGAAATCACGCAGCCCATTCGTTTTATTCGTACAAACAACAGAGAGAAGAATTCACCATATTTGTAAATTAATTAATTTCGATATACAGTAATTAACTTGCGAGGCCACAACCTTACCACATTGTTAGCTCAAGACACCACATTTGCCCAGGGACATGAACATAACAGAATCACAAGTGATTTGAAAACACACCATAGCCATGTGGTTGTGCTCACACATGGTACTTACCATTCGTTAAGTACTCACCGGGAATCTTGAAATCTGTCAAAAATGACTTTTAAACGTACCGGAGGATGAAGGAGTGTGCGTGCAGATCGAGTGAGTAGATAGATCAACAAACAAACTTTAATCTTAACTATAGCCTGTATTAATTGGACTCGTAGCCAGGGGAAATTTTTGAACATTAGGATAATAGTTTTGAGTTACATATGTATGAGATAAAAATGCAACAAAATGTACAGAGACGACTATTATTTTGATTCAGTGAAACTAATCTCATTCGTCTGAGATAGTTAAATTCATTCTTTTCGATTGAATTTATTGTACAAATTCAACCGTTATTTATTGATTATCTTTTAGTTAGTTCCTCGTTTGAACTAACCTATAGAAGTTTAAAAATTATAATTATTAGAGATTTTTACTCGTCGATCAAGTGAAAAAAAAATATTCTATTTAAACATTCATCAATGCTGAGTATTATAAATATTGAGAAGTACTATTTGTTCAGTACGACTCCCAATTACTTCATTTTAAGACTATTCTCATAATTTCGAGATAGTTGAGTTTATTGTCAAGGTTTGACATTTTGTTCGTGTCAACCGATAAATTATTATTATTGAGAGTTTACATCAGTCCATTGTTCGAATTGGTGGTAAAATCGAGTCAGACTGGCAGTCCGCCAGATTTGTAAATATTTTCTGGAAGAATTATTTCAAGTTATCTGTACCCCAAATATTCGAGAATTCTGTATTCTACTGGTCAATTTTGGGCAAGAGGCCCATTATAGAGAAAGAGAGACTCGTGTACCGTTTTACGGACCCGAGAATAATTAGGCACTTTGTTGCCATGGTTGAATTGATAACCATTATGATGCTAGCATTCATACATATATATTATATTGTTGATATCGTATTGTAGCCGTGATCGGGCGAAGTGCGGTGTCATTGGAGGCCGGTATTCTTGGTCGGTTAGTTGATCGCCCCACCGAGATACCGAGAGGTGGAAGACCAGTTCATTCTTAAATCATGAGTTATCAGAGTTATATCAAATGAGTTGTTCAAGTATTCTGTTTCGAGATGAGTAATGAGTCTTTTGGAGTATTTTGTTTTGAGATGAGTTTTGAGCCTTTCGAGTATGATATTTTCGAGATGAATTTGAGCCAAATCATATTGTGATATCTGATATTAAAAATTTTAAGTATTTCTTTCGGTAAACCTTATTATATTTATATACCAAGCAAGAAGAGAACTTGCTGAGCACTATAGTTGCTCATTCTTGGTTTACAACATTTTGTTCAGCTGTCAAGTCGGAGAGAGGCGAAATGTCCAGTCAAGGATACAGAGGCAACGGGAAAGCGCAAGGCTATGGTGACAATAATTAGAAGATCCAGATGGAATCTTTATATTTCTACAGTTGTGAACTTTTGTAATATATTATTTCGAGTTGTAACAAGTTGGATTGTACTATGTTGTGAAGACGATCTTGCACCTGCGGAGTGGGACATTTATGCTCCGTTGTAATAAAATTTGGTATTGTTATTGCGTTATCATATTGAGACAATGTGACGACCCGGGTCCCCGGTCAGGGTGGATTTGGGGGCGTTACATTATCATAGTCTAATAGTCAATAAATAACACCGATGTTCAATGTTGGTGGTGGTGGAGTCCGGTGATGCCCCAAATCGGGGTGACATTGGCCTCACTCCTGAACTCATTGTGTTATTATGTTTGTCGTTTTGTACCGCTACTTCCAGTTGAATTCATCATAATTGATGTAGGAAAAGATTTCCCCCAATTTATTTTATGAAACCTAATACACAATATATATATATATATATATATATATATATATATTGTTATGTGCATGTAAAATCATGTTGGAGGCTTGTGTTTATAATTTTTCCCATTTAATTTTACTTTTTTTATTTATTGTATACAAATCAGCAGCTGACGTGTCAAAAAGGGGTGCCACCTCAGCTTGATTCTAACGTCCATCAGAATCTAATTGACGGAAGAACTTAATCGAGAAAAATTCAAAAGTTCAATTACCTGTACTGCAGAATCTTCTGTTTAAGGACCTAAACAATAAAACCGAAAAAGTTCAATGACGTATCAATTTATTTTCCCATTTATTTAATGTGGAAATAAAAACCAATTTTATATAAGGATTTGAATGAAAACATTCATCATGAGTTCTTTGAATCCAGTACTTACGACAGATATTTTTGTCATAAGTTCACGACTAAATTTCAGAAAAAGTATTTCATTTTGAAATTAAATTTAATTAGAACACTGCTAAACGGTGTCATTTCGGCAATAAAAAAAATTACTATGAATTTTTCATTGTATGTTAATTTACAAAACTTAACTTACGATGAATTTTAGTTTATGTCATAAGGTGAAAAGAACATTGTTTTTAAAAATGACTTATTTACTCCTTTTTTAATTGAAAATGTCGAATCTTCTGTATCTTTTGTAATTTTCCTTTTGTTCTTTTCATAACCTCATTAGATGTGTGGCAATTGGAAGATAGAGTGACATCCATTAGTGGACTAGGGGTGTAGAAGTAGAGGTAGACAAACCAATCAGACAATTACATGCAACATATACAAGATAAAAGGATATGTGCAGGCCTCCAACAAAACAAGTTTGGATACACATTGACATCTAAGATTCATTTTCACTTTCTTCCAATTCCTTTTGACTCTTAACACGAAAAGTTTTAAACCTATGACACATAAAATTTGCATCATTTGACCGTTTTCCTTTTCCAGGATCAAATTGAAATTCAGTAGTGAAAGACAAACAAAAAACATACACTACAAGAAAAACGTTTATCAGCGACCGACTATTAGCGGTCGCTAATGGCCATAAGCGACCGACTCCGGTCGCTGATAGCGGTCACATAAGAACTGGTCGCTAAAAGGTTTTTCTGCGACCACTTTCGGTGACCGGATTTTAGCGACCGTTATCAGCGACCGGAGTTGGTAGCTACTACACAGCGACCCCTACCAGCGACCGATGCGGTAGTTAATAATTAGCGATAACTATCAGCGACCGAACACGGTTGCTACAACTTTATGGGTCTGTTTTAGCTTCAACTGACGCATAAAGTATTATTTTATTCGTCTGTTTATCGGCTACTGCATTCGGTCGCTGATATTAAATTATTTTTAAAAAAAAACAGCAGCTTCTGCTGCTGCACAGTCCATGAAGAACACCACCAGAAAATTTCTAGATTCCGGTCGGAATCCAAAATTTGGTGAATCCAAAAAACAACAGAATATTCCAAAAAAAATATATACACTCCACAACATATCGAACCATGTATAAACCAAACCAAAATTTCGAACAAATATATTAAGGGACGATTCCGGCCAACAGTAGTTATTTGGAACAAAATAAATTTTTACAATAAAAAAAAATTAATACATAAGCATCTACAACCTAAGATCTATAAATTGGATAAAACAAAATTTCGAAATACATATTAAACTCAGATTCCGATCACCTCAAGAAATATCCGGCGAACAAAAACATTCTCAGAAAAATTTGAAAATAATCTACATGCAGTAACGGAAGCCGACTTTTAACCTCGTGTGCTCGGGATCACCAAAATCAACCTCTAAATCAAGAACCAAATTAAAATAAAAAAACAGCCCAAAAAAAATTAGTCCGAAACTTGAAGATATATATATATCACTGGAAAGCTCTTGATTTGTAGAACACATACATATAAAAATCACTGATTTTCGATAAGTAGATTGAGAGATGTGATTATTTGAAGATTATATGTATATGTGTGTATAGTGAGCACAGAGAGAGAGAGAGAGAGAGTTCTGGGGGGAGGGGAGCTGTTGATAGATTAAGTAAAAAGGTTAGATAAAATAATGGGGTGGGTAGGTTAGTGTGTGTTTTTTGACTTTAGTGTATTGTTTTTTTTTATGTTGTTAATTGTGAACCGTTGGATGTTGCTTCTTTAATTTTAATCAAAAGCTATAAATTGCTAAGAGTTGGCAATCCTTGTGCTAAGTTTTCAACCAATAGCATCTTGCCACATGTCATTAACAGATTGTTTTTTTTTCATTTCACCAATAAAAAAGAAACAACTTAATATATTAAATAAATACCCATAAAATCGAAAATGCTCCAAAAATTATGAAATTTTGTCCAACACCTTGAAAAATATTAAGAAAAAAATTCCCTCAAAATATGGTCAAATTTCGTTGAAGTTTGGTCAATCGTTTGATTTTTCAACTTACGAGCTATTCTGCTCTAAATTTGACTCCGGAAAAAGTATATCAAAAAATTACGAAAATTAATAATGCCTAGAAAATATAAATTAAATAACCAATTCCAAGTTTCATGTTTTTCTAGCATAGGGAAGTATTTATTTGAAATTGTCGAAGTTAAATAAGGATAAATGTCCAAATAAATACGATACACCTAAGATCAAAACCATACGGATGTCCCAGATTATTGTTTCTATTTTTTAAAAAATATTTATCGACGATCCAACCGTACGGATGTCAATATATATCTAAAATAATGATATTCCCAAATTCTTAAAAAAATAAAAAATTAATTTGGTTGGAGATCTTAGTAGAACACTATTATATTGTCTAGAACTCGTAACTAGTGTTTTGTCCCAGATTATTGTTTCTATTTTTTAAAAAACATTTATCGACGATCCAACTATATGGATGTCAATATATATCTAAAATAATGATATTCCCAAATTTTCAAAAAAAAAAAAATTAATTTGGTTGGAGATCTTAGTAGAACACTACTATATTGTCTAGAACTCGTAACTAGTGTTTTGTCCCATATTATTGTTTTTATTTTTTAAAAAACATTAATCGACGATCCAACCGTACGGATGTTAAAATATATCTAATTAAATGACATTCCAAAATTTTCAAAAAATAAAAAATTAATTTGATTGGATATCTTACTAGAACACTACTATATTGTTTAGAACTCGTAACTAGTGCTTTATCCTAGATTATTGTTTCTATTTTTTAAAAAAACATTTATCGATGATCCAACCGTACAGATGTCAATATATATCTAAAATAATGATATTCCCAAATTTTCAAAAAATAAAAAATTAATTTGGTTGGAGATCTTAGTAGATCACTATTATCTTGACTAGTACTCGTAACTGGTGCTTCGTTCCGGATTATTGTTTCTATTTTTTTAAAAATATTTATCGACGATCCAACCGTACGGATGTCAAGATATATCTAATTAAATAATATTCCCTAATTTCCAAAAAAAAAATTAGTTTGTAATTTTTTTAATTTTGGCGGTCGCTGATAATAGTCTTCGGTCGCAGATAATAGTGGTCGCTAATTATTGTGGTCGCTGCTAATTGCAGTCGCTGATAAATGTATTAGCGACGGAACTCGCGGGCGCTGATAAATTTTGTCGCTGAAGAATAAACCGCCAATTTTTCGTTCCAAAATTTTGGGCGGGATTTATAATGGCGACCAATTAGCGACTACCTGCGGTCACTGTTGTATATTAGCGACGGGATTTTTGTTGGTCGCTAATACCGGTCGCGGATACCTGTATTGGCGACGGAATAATTCGGTCGTTGATAAATTTAGTCGCTGATAGGCCTTTTTCTTGTAGTGTTCAATCATGGGATCAAAATAATCTAACCTTCGAGGAGTCACCAGTTGAAACCTCCTTTCCTACACTTCTTCACCTCTTTGAGAGCTTTCCTCAACTTGAAGAGCTTTCCCTGTGGTGATTCCGTGGAATACACCAAGATTTTCTCCTACCTTCTCTCGTTGAACATAAGCTTCATGGTGGGATTGATTACCCCCCAAGCTGAGGGCACGACCTCTAAGAAGTGGATTGATGACTTCAGAGTTCGGGAAGCTGCAACCATCATATCTAAGAGAACTGCACTGGGGCTTCAAAAGGCTGTGGAGATGGAGGGTGCGTTCTCAAAAGAGGGAAGGCTTGCATGCTTACAAGAAAAAGTTCCGCATCTCTTCTTCTACCCGAGGGCGCGTCTTCCATTGTACGAGAACTATTCAAACTCACCCTTCAGGGCGCACCCTACAGGCATAATCTTGCATTCTCGAAAGAGTTGAAAATTTCACTCAACTAAGACTAGGGAAAGTGTACATTGACTACCCCCTAGACTAGGAGTAATTAATTTACCTTGTAGTCTACTATTCACGCATTGCCCTACTTCAATCAACTTCTGGTAGAATGTGGAGCTAAAGAATCACTCTGTTCATAATGGGGGCACAAGCCTTACCCTATTAAAATACTCCACCAACCGCTCACATGACTTCTCGGGGGCCTCTCCCTTGAATGAATTACAAAACAAAAGAGTGCATTCTCCGGTCACGGGCTACGTCAAATCTCATCCCATGAAGGGGCATCTCAAAATAAGGCATCCTACGAATAACATCTCTCGAAGAGGCATATCACTAGGAGGCATCAAATAAAGGGCATCTCACGAAGAGGCATTCCCGTGGGGGTATTCTGCTGTTCATACAAATTATCCTGAAATACATGTATATGTAGGGCTAGGGAGATGCATCAGTATTACCCCCCAATATCAGAATATCATTCCTTAAAGAAGCGTCTCTTAAAGAGGCATCCCAAGAGGGGAATTTTAAGAGAGAGCCGTTGGAGTTGCTGAGGGCGATGACAAAGTCTCTTCTAGTGCGGATGAATGTCATTCTTGTGTAGAGGGGCTCACTCATGTGACCTTGGGGCCTCAACCTGCCTATCATGGGGCGCACTCTAAGATTCATGGGGCCGCACATTAATAAAATTTCCTTCAAGCAAAATATATGCCATGGATCTTTGCGATCATACTTGCAGACGAAGCCACAACATGAGGTTGATAAGTTAGGGCGCGCCCTGATGCCTATCATTCAGGTCATTGTAGATACGAGGGCGCGTCCTCTGTAACAAAGTATTATTTCTTCAGAGAGGGGCTCGCTCAGACCATGGGGCCTCAACTCGATGATCAGGGGGCACACTCTATGATTCATAGGGCCGCAACTCAATAGCTTCTTTCCTTCTGGAGTCCAAGCAGTAAATTACCCTCGTAGATATTGGAGTCCGCCTGAGAATTTGCATCTTTCCTTGAGGGCGCGCCCTAACAAGAAAAGTCCTCTGAGGGAGACTTCCTTGAGGGCGCGTCCTATGTTGAAGGATTTTCCTGAAGTCGTGCATTTCCTTGAAGTTGAGTCCGGATGTAGAGCATCTTCCTGGGGTTGAGGATTCTCACCCTATCTTTCACTTGATGACCAGGCCAAACAATGTCATTCCTACATCCTTGGCTTCGCTATCTTCCAATGAGATCTCAAGAAAGGGCTCACTCGTGTCCAAGGGGCCTCGACCTGTAATCAAGGGGCGCGCGCTGTGGAACATCATCCCGAGGAAGGGCTCGCTCAAGTCCAAGGGGCCTCGACCTGTAATCAGGGGGCACGCGCTGTGGATCACGGGGCCTCAATTCCAAGTGTTCTCCGTTCTCTTGGCCAAGCAAACCCCTGTAGACCTTCTCACCAAGCAAACCCCTGTAAGCCTTCTTACCAGGCAAACCCCTGTAGGCCTTCGCATCAGGAAAACCCATGTAGGCCTTCGCATCAGGAAAACCCCTGTAGGCCTTCTTACCAGGCAAACCCCTGTAGGCCTTCTCTTTCCAGCAAGGTTCTCCTCATCTCGCCGGATTTCACTGAGGGCGCGCCCTGACCTATATTACTTGAGGGCGCCCTCAGAGGGAGATGCCTCTCGGGAATATCTAACATTCTGAAGGAGCATCCTCACAAATTGGAATGTTGCGTCTGATAAATTCTTGAGATCTTTTGTGAAGTAGATGCCCCACCTGTAACAATTCATCTAATAGAAAATCTTAGATGTTACCTAGAGGAGGTGTTCTGGGGATGTGGATGTGTTCAACCATCGAATTCTCCTAGAGGCTGGAAATCATTTGAGCCTCGACTACCACCCTCAGGGCGCGCCCTGAGAGTCCTTGGGGATTCTCTTTCACCATCTTCTTCCTGCAAAAGTTCAAGAAACAAATAACAGAATTCACAACAAAACAAGTCAAGGGTTACCTTGAGGGCGCATCCTAATGGTGAGGGCGCGTCCTGATGGTGAGGACGAGTTCCCGATAATTGTGCCTCTTCCTTGGAACATCCTTCTTCGAATCATATTTGAAATCGCCCCTTGGAAAACCTAGTTCAATGCCGCTGATCGGAAACCTCCGCCTTTGAACATACCCGGAACTATCTTTTTGCAGTAGCAGCACGCAAATAATCTTTAGAAGCATCTTTTGAATCCACATTGCGTTCGATGAATCTTTTTTCAGATATTATTCGACCCCCCTGCTAGAGATCGCCATGCTTGGATCTTCCTCGTAACCGCCGGCCTACACCCTCATCAAGGATATCCCTTAGATCTTGCTTGATGCTTCATAAGAACCTTTATCATGATTATAATTCCATCCTCCTTGGATTATGATCTTGATTAGTAGCCTTCCTTCTCAGAATAGGATGTGGATTTCATCCTAAACCAATTACCAATAGGTTTCCTAAACCAAGTAGAATTCTTCATTGAAAATTCGTAGTTGTCTTTTCTCTCCAGTTTCGGACTGATTCCAACCAAATTCTTCAGATTATAACACCTTTGGGTTACCAAGAATTTAATAAGCTTTACGTGGGCTATAAAATCATCCAAATCTAACTTCTAGAACTCAAGATATGACCCAAACAGTGTAGGTAGCGCGTGCAGCACAATACATACGAATTTTTATATATTTTAACTCCAAGATCGGTGACCCATCATCAATTAATCCATACTTGAGACCATATCTTTCAAACCATGATGTGAATCGTACCCTGTTAAATGCAAAAATTTTAAAACCCCTTAGATTTGGTGTAACATCTTTCCTTGAAGATGTAGATCTTGAATAGCCCCTCCTTCTAGCGCCAATTTGTTAATGGAGGAATTTGGTAACAACAAAGTTTGAGGTTTGTCACTGGAATAAAGATCTATGACAGTGGTTCTTCACCGGATAAGTCGCCGGAGTGTGGTGGCTGTGATGAATTGGGGGCTGAGATTGAGAGGGTTCTTGGTGGTGGCTCGTAGCTCTTCGCTTCCATCCCCCTCAATTTGCCTACGTACCTCTATATTTATAGAGGATCAAGCCCACATAGTTCTTGGAGAGCAAGAAACCCAATTGGGCTTGGATTGTCGGTGTAGCTTCCGGAATGTTCTACTATGAGGCCTAACCGCAAAGGCCAAAGGCTCACCCAAGATCTCAAGACTTCACGGATAAGGAAACTTCCCCCATCGAAGACTAGTCCTTTCCGCTACCAGCTATTTCTTGATTTCAAGGATGCAGGTATAGCCATGGTTTACCCCAAATGCAGAACGCATCTTGTCCCCCAAATGAGAAGCATCCACCAGATAGCAAGACAAGTGATCCAGAGCTTTTGGGTGCAAAGTGCAGGATTACTCCGAAGTTCCCCAATGAGAGCGCGTCCATTGAATACAGGAACAGAGCTCCCAAAGCATACACCATAAAGTCCCCATCTTTCCACCTTAGGGCGCGCCCTTAGTGTTTAAGAAGGGTCCTTATATCCAGGCATACCCCTGGAGGCCTTCTGCGACGGACATCCCCCTCCTGAGATACGACAGGAGGGAATTCTTTAACAACTCTTTGAAAACCAGCTTTAGTAGAAATCTTCAACATAATTTTATCACTAAGGGTGCGCCCTCCTTCTAGGGAAGGAGAGGGCGCGACCTAATTTCTTATAAAACTAACAAGCATCCTTTTTTACTGCTTTTATGTCTCTCAGGGCGCACCCTCCACGTACAGGAGGCGAGGGCGCATCCTCCTTTTGCAAATCTTTATCAAACCCCTAATTTATCTTGAAAAAACAAAAAATTTAACCCGTATCTGACCGGAATCCATTTTAGAATACCCGAAATGAATTTTGGGCATAACAACTATGTTTCTAGGGATGAAAGAAAAGTAGTATGTGGAAAGTGCATGGTCAAGAAAAAGGAAGATTTTGGAAAGTTCTATTCTTCCATTCTATGGTCAATAATCCTATTATAATGTATGAAAGCATTGACATATGAGCTTTTAAACCAATATTTTTCTGCAATCTTTAGTTGGTACTTGATATTTCTTCTAGATTTTAAGAAATAATGGAAAAAGGATTTGTGTTTGTTATATGATGAGTACTTCTATAATATATTTTCTCGGCTATTTCCGTTCGTACTTCAATTTCTTGATTGACAAGTTCTAGAAATGTTGGTAGAATTGATGCAAATGTAATAGATTTCTGTATATTTACAGATTGTATGTAAATGTATGTATATCTAAGATGTAGAAGAAGAAGAACAAATTTTATAAATGAAGAACTTGGTTCGTTTACAAGAAGCAAGACTACTTATATAGTCTACAAAGTCAACTTGAATAGTCAAAGCTACTCTAACTAATTCCAAATACCTTGTAACAAACTCTTATTGATTTGTGAAGATATTGCCAACTGGATATTAGACTTATGCTGAGGCTTGAGATAAATAGTAGAGACTGCATTGGATGATTTTTCAGAGTCAACATCCGTTGACTTGGTAACATTCTCATTACTCCCCCCACAAATTGGTATTACACAAGGATTGTGTAGGCCCAATTTGGAACAAATACACCAATGTGCAGAACTGCCAAGAGCTTTGGTAAAGATGTCTGCTAGCTGAAACTTAGTTGAAATCTTTTGAGGAACAATAACACCAGACTGAACTTTCTCACGTATAAAGTGACAATCCAATTCAATATGCTTAGTCCGAGCATGTTGCACATGATTAGAAGCAATATCTATTGCAGCCAGATTATCACAAAACACAGGAACAGGCTGAGAACAAGAAACCTGAAGATCAGCTAGCAAATATTTGATCCACATCAACTCTATAGTTAAAGAAGCAAGCGCTCGATATTCAGCTTTAGCAGTACTCATGGAAGTAACAGTCTATTTCTTAGCATACCAGGAAATCAAAGCAGACCCTAGTTGAACACAATAGCCAGTAACAGACCTTCCAGTTGTAGTACAACCACCCCAGTCACTATCACAATAACCTTTGAGTTGCAAATTATTTGATGAAGGAAAATACAAACCCAAACCAGCTGTACATTTCAAGTATCTAAGTACACGATTCACAATATTCATATGTTGTTCACGTGGTTCTTGCATAAATTGACTCAATAGATGAACAGAAAAACTGATATCTGGTCTAGTGAATGTTAGATACAACAATTTTCCTACCAGACTTTGATATAACGAAGCATTCTGAATCAAAGGTCCAGATTTATCATTAGCAAACAATTTAAGATGTTGATCCAAAGGAATGGAAAGAGGCTTAGCATCTAACAAATTGGCATGTTCAAGCATATCAAGAATAAATTTTTGCTGACTGAGAACAATGCTTGCATCTGTTCTACTTATTTCCAAACCTAAATAGTACTTGGCTTCACCTATATCCTTGATACTAAACTGATCATGTAGAGCAGTTTTGAGAGTCTTAATGAAAGAAACATTGTTACATGTAACCAAAATATCATCCACGTAGACCACAACAATAGTAAAAGAAGTTCCTTTTGAGTGAATGAACATTGAATAATCTGGTAGAGACTTGGAAAAACCATAATCAATCAAGAAAGATGACAATTCTGCATTCCATTCTCGAGAAGCTTGACGAAGACCAAAGATGGATTTTATTAACTTGCAAACCAAATTAGCAGTTGCAAAATTGACTTTATAACCAAGTGGCAAATCCATATAAACCTCTTCATGAAGAAAACCATGCAAAAATGCATTATTTATATCAAGCTGAAAAACTGGCCAGTTTTTGGAAGCAGCCAAAGCAAAAACTGACTTTACAGTAACCCCTTTAGCAACAGGAGCAAACGTATCATGAAAATCCACTCCCTGTTCTTGAGTATACCCTTTAGCTACCAATTGTGCTTTGTATCTCTCTATTGTACCATCAGCATTATACTTTATTTTATAAACCCATCTGCAGCCAATAGTTCTTTTACCAGGTGGCAGAGGAACTAGAATCCATGTGTTATTAGATTCCAAAGCATAAAATTCTTTATTCATGGCCATAATCCAATTTCAATCTCTAGCTGCTTGAGCAAAACTAGTAGGTTCTGAATTTTGATCAAGCTTAGCAAGAAATGCTTTATGTGTAGGAGAAAAAGAATGACTAGATACAAAATTAGCCATAGGATATTTAGAAACAGTAGAAGCTTTAACATCATAGTGATTCCACCAGTTTGGCCTCTTCTTGTCTCTAATAGATTGTCTGGTTACAACCTTAGGATGTAAGTTGACTAAAGTATCACTATCAGGTGGCATATTAGTCCAGTCATCAGATGTATCATGACAAGAATTAGTAGAATCACTATGATCATTTTGAATAATTGAATCAGATGTATCTGAAGAAGTAACAGAGGTATGTGTATGGGTGATATCCTGTGTGTTTGAAGATGAACAAATATATGAAGATGATTGAATTGCTGGAATATTTTGTGAATTTGTAGATGACTGTGAAGAAGAAGCATCAATCCAATTGGAAAGAAAATGAGGATCAGTAGGATTAGATGCATGAGTTTTGTCTAATAAAGGAAACACAGTCTCATGAAAAACCACATGTCTGGAAATAAAAGTCTGTTGAGTAGAAAGATTAAGGAGCTTATAGCCTTTATGACCATGTGGATAACCAAGAAACGCACATCTAACAGCTCGAGGAAAAAACTTATCAGAATCATGTATAGATGCAAAACATAAGCATCCAAAAACCTTGATGTTATCATAATAAGGAGGCTGTTTATGTAGAAGATCAAAAGGAGTTTTATATGCCAAGACAGGTGTAGGTAGTCTATTAATCAAATTAGTTGCTGCCAGGATACAATCACCCCATTACTTAATTGGCAAACCAGATTTAAGTCTAAGTGCCCTGGCAATAGACAAAATCTGTCTATGCCTTCTCTCTACTCTACCATTCTGAGCAGATGTGTGAACACAAGAAGCTTGTTGAACTATACCATTAGCAAGCAAAAATGATTGAAAATCATGATTAAAAAATTCTGTACCATGATCACTTCTAATTTGCTTAACAGTGGTATGAAAATGGTTATGAACATAAGCACAAAAATGTGTCAAATTCTGATACACATGCTGCTTAGTAGGTAAAAGAAAAGTCCAAAGTGCTATGGAATGATCATCTACAAATGTAAGGAAGTATTTACAACCAGCAGTTGTCTCATGAACATAAGGCCCCCATAAGTCAACATGTATAAGATCAAAAAGATTTTCAGCATGAGAAGAACTCAAAGAAAATGGCAAATTGGTCTGTTTAGACAACGGATAAATTGGATAAAGTTTATTACATTCAGCTGAAATATCAAGAGAAATAGCAGAAATTTTATTAAGCACAGGGGTAGATACATGCCCCAATCTCATGTGCCACAAAACATTAAGTTGGTGTTTACAAACTGTATTGAGACAAGAATGAACATGAGAAGACAAAGCAGAAAGATCATAAGTCTTGAAAGGTTGATCTAGATGACATAAACCAGACTTCTCTCTACCAAGTGCAAGAGTGTCCTTCTGGTTCTGGACTTGAAAAGCACAGTAATCAGGAAAGAAAGTCACTGTGCCATGATTATCAGATGTCCATTTTGGAACAGAAAGAACGTTGTATTGAAAAGTTGGAACAAACAACACATTATGCAATGTGAATTTGTTATGAAAAGAGACAGAACCAGTATGCTTCACCATAATATGTGAACCATTTGGTAAAACTACATGACTTGGTGTATTGAGTACCACAACATTATGTAGTAAATGAAGAGAACAACACATGTGATCGGTTGCCCCTTTATCAATCAACCAGATATTCTCACTAGCAGTAGTATGCACAAAATTAGTATAGGCTACAGCCATACCTGCAATGTGTTCTTCAGGACTAGCCATTTTCTTACTAATACCCACAAAGTTATTGACTATCTGGCTTAACTGATTGATCTACTGTTGCATTTGTGTGAGCTGAGAAGTTGGTTGAATTAGCTTTTGGCAAATTCCTGAATTGTCCTGAACTCTGAGCATTAGTGTTACCAGGCTTCTCTTTCTTTTTCCAATTTGGTGGATATCCTATCAACTTGTAATAATTTTCTTTAGTGTGTCCATTGAAATTGCAATAGGAGCACTTAAGACCAGGCTTGACTGTACCACCAGAATTGTTGCCAACTTGGAAACTTCCTCTATTAGTACTAAGCCTCTTGTTAGAACCTGATTCTACATTCTCTGTACAAGTTAAAACTGAATTAGCAAAAGGATTGTTCAAGGTAACAGATGTCTGATAACCTTGTCTAGCTTTCTCATCCTATTTAACAAAAGCATATGCCTGAGAGACTGTTGGCAATGGATTCATTAACAAAATCTGTCCCCTAACATTAGCATTACTATCATGAAGTCCCATCAAAAATTGCAGAAGTTTCCTTTTCTGATCTCTTTCAACTTGCACATTATGAGCTCCACAAGTACAACTAACATTTGGTTCCAACACAACATACTCATCCCATAAGGCTTTGAGTTTGTGAAAATACACTTCCACTGATTTAGTACCTTGATCTAGACTATGTATGTCCTTCATGACTTGATAAATTCTATGTCCATTAGTTCCAGAAAACCTTACTGTTAGCTCAAGCCATACTTCTCTAGCAGTAGTCACATAGTTCAGTCCATCACTGATCTCATCAACCACTGAATTCAGAATCCAGGTAATCAGTAGATCATTAACTCTCTCTCATTGTGCTAGTAATGGAAAGTTTTCATCTGGTTTCTCAAAAATTCCATTTAAAAGAACAAACTTATTTCTAACATTTAAAGCTATTTGCATTGATCTACTCCATGGACCAAAATTGTCAGGACCTACTAACTTCTTAGCAATCAAAACAATGCCTGGATGATCATTATTATGCAAATATAGAGGATGTGAATTGTTCTCAATGAAATTTGCACTAAAATGCAAACCTACTCCAGTCTGATTCTCTTTAGTTACATCTTCATCTTCATGAACATGAACATCTCCATTAGTACTACCACTAGTACCAATTCCTTGCACTACATTCGCAAAATTGTTACGCATCATGACTGTACGAAAATCTAGGGTTTCGTAAATTGATATCCAATCTAAAACTCAGTGAACAACACTCTCAATCGATGAACAATTACAATAATTGCAGAACGTAAATCGAACAATGAACAAGATGATTAAGCAATTACAGATCGATCTCAATCAATCTGTCTTCCGTAAAACGAACACGAAAATCAAATTGAAAAAGGAAGATGATTACCAGATCTCGATTGACGAATACATCAACTAGAAGTCGAAGAAGAAACAGTCATGAAAAGCTTTGATACCATAATAGATTTCTATATATTTACAGATTGTATGTAAATGTATGTATATCTAAGATGTAGAAGAAGAAGAAAACAAATTTTATAAATGAAGAATTTAGTTCGTTTACAAGAATCAAGACTACTTATATAGTCTACAAAGTCAACTTGAATAGTCAAAGCTACTCTAACTAATTCCAAATACTCTGTAACAAACTCTTATTGATTTGTGAAGATATTGCCTGGATATTAGACTTATGCTGAGGCTTGAGACAAATAGTAGAGACTGCATTGGATGCTTTTTCAAAGTCAACATCCGTTGACTTTGTAACATTTTCATTAAAATGTCCAATAACAGGTTTTGTAGGAAGCTCCCGAGCAGTAGCGGCTGTGTACTAATTTGTTTCTATTCCACTTTCTTTTTGATTGAAATTTCTCTTTTTATATTCTCTTTATATTTTTAGGTGTACAAAAGATTAATCTTATTAAAAACACCTTTTTTATATAACTTGAAAAAAAACAATTTAATGTCTTTTTCATCACTCATAACGGATTCATCAAAACACTTATAAATTTACACATAGCGTACGTATTAGCAATGCCATTCTATTCCCTACGGACAATGACCATTTACACTAAACTAGCCAACAGTAAACTAGCCAACTTATCCGTGTTTCGCGGTCTATAAATTTTTATTTTAAAGTAGTGAAAATAGATAAATTAATTTCTCTCATTCTTAAAAATTGATTGGTCTCTTATGAATTTTCTAAAAAAAACTAATTTAAAAATATTTTACACTAATTATTAGTTGGAAAAATACTTTCATTACATATCTAAAATTTTGATAATCTTAAAAATATCATAAACATATAAAAATAAAAATTAACATATGAACGTAATATTTACGATCAAAAGTTACAAATATCGAATATAACTTAATAATGTTTTTTAAAGCCGACACCCCTCTCATAATATACATATTCAATAATTGTGTAAGAATTTATTTAATTTGAATATTAATTAGTTTTGACACAATATAATGAAAAACCGGGTGTATAATTTTTTTATCAATTCAATCTTCCGATAAAGTGGTTGGGTTTGTTCAATTTAATTAGTTTGGTCATAACTCATGTGTAATTTATTCATGTGCAAAAAAATCCGTTTGTATTATTTGTATACAAATTTCAGATATTAAGTAAAGATTAGTATACTTTATTACGATTGCACAATCATTGATAATAAAGATTTCTTAAAAAGTTCAGGTTAATAATGTTTTTTAAAGTCAACACCCATCTCATAATATACATATTCAACAATAGTGTAAGAATTTGTTTAATTGAAAAAAAATTTATTTCGACACAATATAATGAAAAAAATGGGTGTATAGGTTTTCTATCGATTTTATCTTCCGATTAAATGACATGGTTTGTTAAATTTAATCAGTTTGATCATAACTCATGTATAATTTATTTATGTGCAAAATTAAAAATTTATCTTTATTGTTTGTATTCAATTCCAGATATTAAGTAAATATCTTGTACTTCCATAATTTATTACGACTTTCACAATCATTGATAAAAAAATTGATTGAAAAGTTAAGGTCGTCTACCCTATAATCATCCGAAAAGAAATTATAATAATCTTGAACATGGAATAAAAAATAACGCAATATAAATAATTGTTAGTCGTCATTTTACCTAAAAATAAACTTAACTATATATAATTAATATTTAATATTGAAATCAATATATTCTAAATAAGTGCTAGCATTAGCATTCTAAAATTACTTAATCTATCCTTCCACTTTTTACTCATCCTATGTATCTTTACAGGCTTTTTGGTCATTTAACATTAAAATTACCTAATCTATCCTTCCATTTTTTAAACATCCAATATATTTTTACAGGCTTTTTGGTCATTTAACATTCTAAATACTACGGGTTGTTTTAAAACCCATGTCATATTTTTTTCAAATCTTTTGAGATCCTTATTTTTAGCCAGTTATTTTCTCATTCAATCTCCACGTTGATTCTTTCAGTTTTGCTTTCCATTTTTGAATTTAAACGCACCACTCATCATCACACGTTATGTTTTCATCTGACCTAATCTGCATACACGGGTTTGCGTTTCTTCTTCTTCAATTGATTTCATGGTTATAACTCTCTCATATTTTCTTAGTCTTAATAAGCATCAATCAGATGTTCAATTAGTTATTGATATTCAATTCTAATTATACTCATATGTTTTCTAATCATGTTTTGATTTTATTTTTTCGCAGATGAGGGTGAGAAAAAGAGCAGTTACAGAAATTACAGAATTTTAATCTTACATACGGTTTGTAATATATAATCTATAAACATTTATACAATATTGGGTATATGTATATGATTACATATGTATATTCATTATCTGATATGTATATATATTCATTGTCTTTGATATGTATATCAGAAGTATCTCACACTTTGATATTCAAACTATATGTTTTTGATTGTCTATTTCATAATTTAATCGGTCACCAGTTTCATTTTTATAAAATCGTATTCGGTATTGAAGTAACCAAATTAATTTTTTTGGTTTGATCTATTTAACAGGTTTTATGAAATTTGTAATGAAAAATAAACTGATGTCTTCTAGTTTTTGTATAGAAAGGCAAGGTTAATGAGGATATTGTGTCAATGGCAAACAGTTCTAACAGTTCTGCATAGAAGGTATCTGATTAAAGTCCTGCATGATTTAATGTGTATTTTGATGTTGTGTGACATGAATTTTTTGATTTTTTGCAGCCCCGACATATAAAATCGGAGAAATGACTTCATTCTGTTTTGTGTATTCAACCCTCCGATAACAGGTATCCCCATTTATCCCATTTGTTTTTCCATTTTTCATAGTCCCAATAGAATTTGTTTTTCTATGCATATTCAAATTGACTGCTTAATGTCAATGGATATATGTGACTACTTCTCTTCTCCTTTGCTTAACTGGGAATTTGATTGCTAATCAGGTGCTTACCTAGAATTTGGTGCTACTGAAAATAGTCTACTTATTAGATAACCTTAAACTGGAAAGTAATATAACACCACATGCAACTTATGCGGTTGCCTGCTTCTTTACAAAAGTGTCTGAAAAAATATTTGGATGGAGGAAAAATCACAAAAAAGCTAGAAGAATGCATTGTTTGCTAAAACATTGAAAGTTTCGTCGGTAGTTCGATCGGTCAGTGTTAGTACTGTATAATTATTAATATAATTATTTAATAATTTAATAATAGCATAAATTATACTAAAAACACTGTAAGTGGACGAGTTTGAAGTTACGGAAGCTGACACCATAGTACTATAGTTCGTTCCAGCATAATTGTTAGAATTTAATTTGTTCATGTAATAACACTTTTATTTTATTTAAATTACTTTGTTCTGGCCTATACCATATATTAAACCCCTCTGTTGTTTATGGCAGTTTTTCTGCAGGTGTGCAATTGTGATATATAAACACAAACATGTCTAGCTTTACGGGTGTTCATGTATCTGATCAATGGCTCCAAACACAATTCACACAACTCCAGTTACTCAGCCTCAAAGACAAAGTAACATATCTTTCTCATTTAACTCCATTTTAAATTTTTGTGTTTGAAATATTTTGTGTTAAATTTACTGTATGTTTCGTATTAATATCGTGTTTTTATTAGGACTTTTTCTTTTGCTAAGTTGATTTATTTTGTAGTTTATAGCCGTACAGAAACAGAATCGTATAGACAGAATTGGGGATTTGCCACCTTTACTTGCACAACTTATAGCTTCCGGTGAGGTGTTTACAGAGGAAGGTATTAGACTTATTTTACGTGAATTGGAGTCTGATATGAGTAGTGAGGTTGATTTTGAAGGATACCTCAGGGTGAGCTTTTACGCTTTTCATGAAATGTATTGGCCATAACTCGCTGTGGTTATACGATATGATAGGCTACTACTGTATATAAAAAAACAGAAATTTTTTAGGCATATATGTTGTTAATATTATGTTGTGTGTTTGTGGACTACTGAACTGAATAAGTACAATACCCTTCCTTCAGTTACTACTATAAGATGGTATCTTTGTGTCTTAACTTCATTTTTTTCTTGTATTTGGTTGGACAGGCTTATCTTAATGTACAAGCACGAGCTGCTGCGAAATTGGGTAACCTGAAAAATTCATCTTCGTTCCTTAACTCCACCACGACTACTCTTCTACACACTATAAAAGAATCAGAGAATGCATCTTATGCTGGCCACATTAATATTTATCTTAAAAATGATCCATTCTTAAAGCAATTTCTTCCTAAACATCTGACTACAAATTATCTATTCGAGGTTGCAAAGGATGGAGTGCTTCTATGGTATGTTAGTGTGTGCCTTTTAGTAATCTCTTTGGCAAAAAGTTTGGATATTGGTATCAGTTATTTTTAATTTTGACATATTGCATGTCTTGACATAGTAAGCTTATCAATGTTGTTGTGCCAAATAAAATTGATGAACGAGCTATTAACAACAAAATAGTACTCGATCCTTGGGAAAGAAATGAGAATCATACACTTTGCCTCATCTCTGCCAAGGCTATAGGCTGCACAGTAGTCAACATCGGCACTGAGGACCTGGTTGAAGGAAGTGTAAGCTTGATTCTAATGTAATCTAGAGACTTTGGATCATAATACTATGTCTCTGACGGTTTCCGCTTTACATTTTTTAATTTTGCAACCACATATGGTACTTGGCTTAATATCGCAAATTATAAAGGTAGACCTTTAACAATTTAACTTCATATAGTTTAAATTTCCTGTTTAAAACAACTCGGTGTGCTACTGTGAACTGCCAGTTTGTTTATACATTCTAATACAATAAAGATGCTAATATGATAGGATGTTCTATTTCGTACGAAGACCTAAACTCTGATTAGTCGGGTGCTGAGTCTTTACTTTCTGTCTTCTATTATCCATAAAATTCTGAATTTGCAATATCAGATGCAATTATTGGCAGATCTCAATCTCAGGAAGACACCTCAGCTTATGGAATTAGTGGAAGATAACAATGTAATTGACTATACATATTTATAAATCTCAAGAATCTTTTTGTTTCTTTCTCTGCATTAATTTAACAAATTATTAAGCAACAACGCAGTGATGTATTTTATAATGTATACAAGATGTTGAGGAGATTATGGCTCTAGCACATGAGAAGGTTTTATTGAAGTGGATGAATTTCCGTCTCAAGAAAACGGGCTACAAAAAAGTTATCACGAATTTCTCTTCTGCTTAAAGGTAGTCTATGCACCTGGGTAGCTAAAAATCAGCGGTAGAGATTTCCATGTTTCTTAAAGTTTGCAGTTAGCAACAAAAGACAAATTTAAATACTAATATATTCTAGCTAAATTGCATTTGATCTACGGGAATTATTACTAACGTGTCATACGTTCCTTTTAAATATTACTCTCTCTGCAGAGATTGAGCGATCCAACGATCAAGCAATGTTATGCCGTTGCAGAGGATGTCTTCAGATATTGCAAAGGATGACGAACAGTAAGCTCTAGCAGAACAGCACATGAGTACCAACTGCCTTACTTTTTCTTTTCATACTTCTATATGTACCAACCAGATCCAGATCACAGCATAATTGAATTAGGAGAAGATTTTATATATTTTTCTTTTCTTCGGTAATGGACATTTAGTTTTAACACGAACCAGACTGTAGAATGCTCAAATTAGGGGAATAATTTGTAGATTTTTCTTTTCTTTGGCGATAGACAGTCTTTAGCCGAACAAGACATGAACGTAATAACTTTACAGCGTAATTTCAATTTTTTAGAACATTTTAAAAATTTATAACTTTCTTAGATGCCCTTATTGTTTATGAAACACCAAGGCTATCAGTAAAAAATATAGCAAAGAGAATATGTAGAAAGAAAGAACAGAGACATGTAAGAAGGTTTAATAGCAAAGACATGTCGAAAGTACAAGTTCTTTTGTCGTCAGCTCCCAATACAACTCAATTTTTAATTTTCCTATTTACTTATAAAAATAAATTCTTGATATTGGAAGTAGTGTACTGCTGCACCATGTTTGCGTATGTGCTTTTTTGTTTTCCAACTTGCTAACCAGGAGTATTTATACTTAAGCGGAGAGCTGGGTTTAGCAAAAATTTTCTAATATCACAAGCTGGACATAAATAAACTTTTTTCTTTTACAGGATTGTGCATCACCGTTGGAGTGTCAGTAAAGATAAGTTTATCATGGCCATATAATTCATGTGATAAAAAGGAATGCAGGTGGTTCTCCTCACAGTTATGATATACAGGGAGTCGGGATAATTCATTTTTTTAGCTCTTGGGATGCTAAAAGCCAAAAGGTTGGTAGCTGTCTGTGGACACATGTACTTGATAAAGATAGGATAGATCATTGGAAATAATATGGATGTTTGGACTATTGTAGAAGCTTTATTATATGGAAATGGAATTAGAGCATCATTTACATGCTTTGGAATTGTGTCCTAATTTAGGCATGGAGATTTCATGCCAGTGTATTTTCCTCAGTTCTTTGATGAAATAAGAGGCATTTACATGGTGAGTTTAAAATTGGTCAGGGTTATATATAAGAACCCTCTTCTCCTAATCCACCTTTTAATCAGTATGTTCAGGTTTTCAATTCTAAGTTGATGACAAAAATCATATTATTCTCACGTTAACATGAGCTAAAACATTAATTTAAATTTTGATGTCATGCATTGGCCAAGTCCATTTGCAAGGGTATAAGTAAACTATATTGAGAAGGCTATTTTTTTTTAATTTAACGATAATGATCTTCCAAGTCAATAAGCCATTTGGATTTCGGTGTCTGGTGCCCAGAACAATTTTTTTCTTTCTTGCCAAAGTGAGTTTGGTTTGAATAATAAAGTCAGGTTACTTGCCCGAGATCTTCTGGATGCAACTCTCAAAGGTACATTAAGCAAGTTTTTAAAGAATTTTTTCTTTTGTAATCATTCTACAAAACAAATTTCCAAAAAGTTGGAATCCTACACGGGAAAGTGTTGTTTGTGGCAACTTATAAGGAAGCTCGAGTATATTCTTTAGGATGTGATTAATAGTTTCGGATGTATACTTCAGCAGTGTGTCATTTTTAATATCATGTTCTTGCATTATATTGAATAATGCTTTGGCTTGATTTTAATCTTATTGGCTTCACAAATAATAAGTTAGTTCTAAAATATCATAAGATAAAAGATAAATAAGTATAATCAATTAAATAATTTTTTTTAATTATGAAGAATGACGATTTAAATATTTTGTAATTATATGTAATGTAATAGTTTAGATTTTGTCTCTACGATGTGAAAAAAAAAACTTTTAAATTAATAGCTTATAAACCATGCAATTCACGATTGTTTTTTAATACTTATAATTATATAAATTATATGTGATATAATTTTAATCGTCTAATTTCTAAAATATTAGATATAACGATTCATAATATAAAAGTTATAAGTTTTTGCTTTACTGTGAGGAGAAAAATTTAATTTGTTTCTTTGTGTCATTTCAATTTTAATTGATGTGTTATTAAAATATTACTTTTTTTAAAATTAGAACAAGAAGATAAATCAAGTATATGTGTTTTTTTTCTTTATTTTAACGCGCCGAGCAACATTTACCAATATATAATTTAACAATCCTTTTTTTGAAAACTAAATTTATTACATATGATATTACGTATGTGATATTTATTATTCTAATAAAAATTGGGTACATTTTTACAAATATAATTATTTATATTAGCAAAATGTATTATATAAATAAGTATATTCAATTAAATAAATTAACTTTTTTTAAATTATGAAGAGTGACGATTATATATTTTTTAGTTGTATGTAATGTAATAGTTTAGAAATTTGGTCTCTACGGTAGGAGAAAAACAGTTTGGTAACTCAAAAGGTGTATTTCCAGATAATTATATATAATTTGAAAAATTATATAATATGATTATTAAAATTAAAATTATTTATAATAAACGATATTAATTTAAATTTTTTTAAAAAAATCAACAATGTAAACAATTATATATCAATATAAATTAGTGATATTCAATGTTATAATTCCAATTTTTAAGAAACATGAAAGTCATTAAGTAATTTTATGTTTCATATGTAACCAAATAAGTTAATGGAATTTGAAAAAAAAATCATTGTTATGATAAATTAATTTATTGTTACTGATATAAAGGAGTTGAAATATTGACATGAGAAAAATTATTACAAAATATAGTGTAAAGGTTATAAAGCTTATTTTTTTAAAAAAATATGGATAATAATTTATTTGAATAATTGCTCATATATCTTTTATTTATACATACAAATAGGTGTTACTCTTATGACTTTCCAATCCATATAAAAAATTTAAATCCCATTCTATAAAGAAGATGCGGATATCCAACTACCTCAATGTTTAGTTGATAAAATAAAAAATTAAAACGCATCCCACAAAATAGGTTTTTGGTAGCCAACCAAAGGGAAGTGGGTATGAGAATTAATTTTTATTTTTTTATTTTTTATCTCTATTTCACTCATTAAATGTAACTATTTAATACAAAAGTAAATTAATGAATTAATTCCATATAATCTTAATCGGATTTTTTATTTCAATTTAAAACATTCCACAAATTAAGTGACACCTACTTTTAAATAATTTTCATTTATTAATAATATGATACAATGAAAGTTTGCATTTTATTTTTTTTGACATATTACTATGAGGTGACGTCCCAACATTCTTGAATTAGATATTTCAATTATTAATCAATATAAATTCAAAATAATAAAACAATTTTGAAACACTTGAACTTTTTTTAATTTTTTAATTTCAAAATTTGAGCAATTTACACAATGACACAAAAAAAATAATTATATTTTTAGATATTAAATTTAGGTAATTAACTAAGGTAATGTATGTTACAAAATAATGTATATAAATTTCATGATATTAACTACAAAACTAAACAAATTACCATTTTCATTAATATAAATGAGTCTAGGCATCGTCGATCTAGGATACATTTTGTATTGTAATTGTGTATTTATTTTTTATTTAAACATTAATCATTACAATTGATTTTTAATTGTTTTACTTTTACCTTATTGAATAATGAACATGATTAACATATTTTATATAATTTATTAATTACCAACTATCTATATATAATAATAGTTATGTAATAGTATTAATATAAAGACAAAAATTATTTTCAAAAGAATGTTCATTATTGTTGTGGAATAAAAGTAGGGTTATCGAATGGCGGCTAGGGTTCGTGAGCTTCTTGCTTTAATGGCTGCGCTTGTGTTATCGTGACCAGATTCGGGTCCTCACAAGATGCCTACGTATCTCTGTATTAGAGAATCAAGCCAAAAACGTAGTTCTAGGATGAGGGGTCTGGCCCTTTATATAGGCTGTGGAAGCCTTAGAATTATAGTAGGTTTTGGAGACTTGGTGGATAAGTCACCGTAATTGAGGAAGGTTCTGACTCCTTCCTTTTAGGAACTAGTTTCCATGTCGAATTTGGTGCCTTGGAGGCTACACAATATCCTGGGGATATTCTAGGACGTTTTTGGTTTCTAGAACGTTCCTGGTTTGTGGATCAGACCCATGTTAGAGATAGGCTTTTACAGGGCGTCCCCAGTTTGGGCCGTTCTTTTGGACCTGACCATTAATTACGAATTTAGTGCCCAACTAGGGTTTCGGGCCATATTTACGGGCCAATAAATGTCACATTAATTATGTCTTTAAGGGTTATTTTTTACCCATATCATTTGCCCCCCAACTTCTAGGAAAACTTGATTTCGTAGAAGTTTAAGGTCATAGCAGCCCTACAAGGGTATCGTCTTATAGTAAAGTGTGGAGCGACCTACACATTTACCATGACTAAAATCCTTTCCCAAGTTAATACTTAAGAAAGTTAAACGTTCCTTGGCCTCTCGAATCTTTCTCTCAAGATTTCCGAGCCTTTCGGGAATAGGATTAGTGCCGTTTTGAGCTCATAGACACTAATCCGAGTGCAATTCGTGCATAGGATCCTTTATCATCAATTCATTAATGATTCATTCCCCTCAACGTATCTAAGTTGGGGTTAATGCCGGGTGGTCGCTGCTCATAAGCCTTGATAAGGGCTAATTTTTGAGCAGAAGACGCTATTTTGGCCCTAATCGGGGCTAAACAACCCTAAACGGGGTTATAAAGGTCTTGATTTAGGCCGACAAGTTCACACTTGATGTAGTTACTATTAGGATATCCACCTTTAACCTTTGGATAGGTTAATTCTTGAATGGAAGTCCTTAAACGTTGATAATTGAGGCTAATCACCCCCTAATTGCGATTAGCGAAGTCCTAACCCCAAATTTTGGAGTCAAGTTAGTCAAGTAGAGCTTCTTATATCCTCCTGGTTGCAAAAAGAATCACGTGAAAATTCTCATTTTTGAGTTGTCTAGGGAAGAAATACTATCCCCTAGAAGGTGTTTCAGGGTCTTTCAATATCCTTGGTTTTCTGAACACCCCTGGCATCTCCAAACCCAAACTTTGAAGTTGAGCTTATATGATGGGGATTCTTATAATCTCCTGGTATGAAGAAGAATCACATGAAAACATGCATTTTTGAACGTTCTGGAGGCGAAATACCCCATTTTCAGCTGATTTTCAAGCCAGGTCTCGCACATGATCATAACACCTTTCCAATTTCATGGAAACACTTGGCCACCTGCATAGGCTTGTAGAGGACCTCACAAGGTTCTTGAATCTCAAATTTGAGCTCAAACGGAGCGTTTTTGAGCGTTCTGGAGGGTCATGAAAACACCCTAAAAAATAGGTCCTCCGGAAGCCCTCCAAACACCCTACCAAGGTGGCCTGGTCGGCTCACCCTGGTCGGCCATTCGGCCTAGGGTGCCTGGTCGGCTAGGGCTGGTCGGCTGGGTCCCCCAAATTTTTTTTTTTTTTTTTTTTGAATTTTGGCCATTTTTTGGCTAGTTGACTTTGACCTTTGACTTTGACTTTTGACTTTGACTTTGACCAAAATCAAAACTTGTCTTAAACTCCCTTCCTTGTTCCTAGAAAGGATTTAGTGATACCTTGGTTGGTTTGATGACCCTTGGCCTCAAACAACCTACTTCTTGGTTTTCAGGACCTTCCGGGTCTAAACCTTTCTTGAACTCTTGATATCAAATAACCTTTGGTTAAACTATTTCCCTTGGCTTCCAGGCATTCTCATGTGCCTATAATAGAGTTTTTTAAACAACCTTAACCTTGCCCCCCTTGTGTTGAGGGTCTTTACTTCTTTATTTGAAGATGTGGGGACTTCCCTTGTTTTCAACACCTGACTTCGAGTCTAGGATATCGTAGTTAGTTTCTCATCCTAGGTTTTAAGCTTAAGGCCTTCACATCTCCTTCCTTGTTTGTAGGATCTTGTCCTATCTTAAGCTAATCATTCTTAGGCTAATCTCAGGCCTTAGGCTTAAGCAATCAGCTTGATTCAGGACAATCAACCTCGTTGGCCATCTAGGCTTATATTTTGTGCTGGGATTCAAAACCCACACTCCATATTCTAGAGTAGGTCTTCTCATATCCTTAAAGATGTTATCCTTTTAGCTAATCATCCTGCTTAGTGGCTTTAATCGTGGTTTTTAGCTTAATCCCCTGTTTAGGCTTGATAAGCATATATTAATCAACCTGGGAGGTTGTTAATTATATTGTTGCTCTTGCCTGTATTTCCATTCGTTTCTTTCACATATTTTTACGAATTAGATCGTTTATTTGACCCAATTCCGAGTTCACAGAGCCCTTTTTCTGCTATCTTCGGCTATTTAACCTGTAAACGCGGGTCGTTGGAAAGACGACCTGCTATTGAGGGTCATCATTTTTCTTATAAAAGAGTGTGGATTGAAGTCATTCTTCACATTTCCTTCTTTTTTCAAAGAAAATTTCTCTCTGAGGAGCTCCGAAGTTTCAAGCACTTCTTTCAGTTTCAGACAAGGCTGTAATGGCAAGTGAGGGTGGTCAGAACGCCTTAGTCCCTTCTAAGGGCCTTCTTCAGGCGATTAACAGGAGAACCAAAGACAAGAACAGAAAAGGTAAGGTCTTTCCTCCTCGTTATCAATTATCCTTATCTGAGCTCTTAGATGAGCCCGGGGATGTGTTTCCGAACAACGCGGAATTCGACTCTTTTATGTTCCCTAGTACTTTGGATGCGGGAGATATCAGAAACTTACTCAAATATGAATTCCCTGCTGAGATGAAGCTTAGAATTCCCACACCAGGGGACAAAACTTGTAACTGGCATCCTGAGAACTTGTTTGTGTACAAAGGTGCCATTGATGCTGGCCTTAGGTTTCCAGTTCACCCTTGGGTTGTTAGGTTATTAGCTGAGGTTAAAATCAACCCTTGTCAACTATATCCCAACTCCTGGAAATTCATCTTCATTTTCATGGTTGAATGCATCAGAGGAGGCATCCGCCTTAGCATCCCGTTGTTTAGGCATCTATTTGCTTTTAAAATAGTTAAAAATAGACCACATTAAAAACACAAATTGACCACTAATTGATCACTATCAATTAATAATCAAATAATTTTAACTGAAAATTAACTATGACAATCAATCATCATCAATAGCAAATTAAAATAATAAACTTGACAAAATTAAAGAATGAACCTGGACAGAAATTATGAACATGGTCATCGGACAATTTTCCGGCCAACTCCCTACCATCCCAAAACACTCCATGTTAAAATCCTATTGAACCTATATCCCCACAAATAACTACCAACACAACTACAGTCAAGAAACATTCATGTAATAATCAAAATAGAGACAAGAAATCACGCAGCCCATTCGTTTTATTCGTACAAACAACAGAGAGAAGAATTCACCACATTTGTAAATTAATTAATTTCGATATACAGTAATTAACTTGCGAGGCCACAACCTTACCACGTTGTTAGCTCAAGACACCACATTGGCCCAGGGACATGAACATAACAGAATCACAAGTGATTTGAAAACACACCATAGCCATGTGGTTGTGCTCACACATGGTACTTACCATTCGTTAAGTACTCACCGGGAATCTTGAAATCTGTCAGAAATGACTTTTAAACGTACCGGAGGATGAAGGAGTGTGCGTGCAGATCGAGTGAGTAGATAGATCAACAAACAAACTTTAATCTTAACTATAGCCTGTATTAATTGGACTCGTAGCCAGGGGAAATTTTTGAACATTAGGATAATAGTTTTGAGTTACATATGTATGAGATAAAAATGCAACAAAATGTACAGAGACGACTATTATTTTGATTCAGTGAAACTAATCTCATTCGTCTGAGATAGTTAAATTCATTCTTTTCGATTGAATTTATTGTACAAATTCAACCGTTATTTATTGATTATCTTTTAGTTAGTTCCTCGTTTGAACTAACCTATAGAAAAATTATAATTATTAGAGATTTTTACTCGTCGATCAAGTGAAAAAAAAAATATTCTATTTAAACATTCATCAATGTTGAGTATTATAAATATTGAGAAGTACTATTTGTTCAGTACGACTCCCAATTACTTCATTTTAAGACTATTCTCATAATTTCGAGATAGTTGAGTTTATTGTCAAGGTTTGACATTTTGTTCGTGTCAACCGATAAATTATTATTATTGAGAGTTTACATCAGTCCATTGTTCGAATTGGTGGTAAAATCGAGTCAGACTGGCAGTCCGCCAGATTTGTAAATATTTTCTGGAAGAATTATTTCAAGTTATCTGTACCCCAAATATTCGAGAATTCTGTATTCTACTGGTCAATTTTGGGCAAGAGGCCCATTATAGAGAAAGAGAGACTCGTGTACCGTTTTACGGACCCGAGAATAATTAGGCACTTTGTTGCCATGGTTGAAATGATAACCATTATGATGCTAGCATTCATACATATATATTATATTGTTGATATCGTATTGTAGCCGTGATCGGGCGAAGTGCGGTGTCATTGGAGGCCGGTATTCTTGGTCGGTTAGTTGATCGCCCCACCGAGATACCGAGAGGTGGAAGACCAGTTCATTCTTAAATCATGAGTTATCAGAGTTATATCAAATGAGTTGTTCAAGTATTCTGTTTCGAGATGAGTAATGAGTCTTTTGGAGTATTTTGTTTTGAGATGAGTTTTGAGCCTTTCGAGTATGATATTTTTGAGATGAATTTGAGCCAAATCATATTGTGATATCTGATATTAAAAATTTTAAGTATTTCTTTCGGTAATCCTTATTATATTTATATACCAAGCAAGAAGAGAACTTGCTGAGCACTATAGTTGCTCAATCTTGGTTTACAACATTTTGTTCAGCTGTCAAGTCAGAGAGAGGCGAAATGTCCAGTCAATGATACAGAGGCAACGGGAAAGCGCAAGGCTATGGTGACAATAATTAGAAGATCCAGATGGAATCTTTATATTTCTACAGTTGTGAACTTTTGTAATATATTATTTCGAGTTGTAACAAGTTGGATTGTACTATGTTGTGAAGACGATCTTGCACCTGCGGAGTGGGACATTTATGCTCCGTTGTAATAAAATTTGGTATTGGTATTGCGTTATCATATTGAGACAATGTGAGGACCCGGGTCCCCGGTCAGGGTGGATTTGGGGGCGTTACATTATCATAGTATAATAGTCAATAAATAACACCGATGTTCATTGTTGGTGGTGGTGGAGTCCGGTGATGCCCCAAATCGGGGTGACATTGGCCTCACTCCTGAACTCATTGTGTTATTATGTTTGTCGTTTTGTACCGCTACTTCCAGTTGAATTCATCATAATTGATGTAGGAAAAGATTTCCCCCAATTTATTTTATGAAACCTAATACACAATATATATATATATATATATATATATATATATATATTGTTATTGTTATGTGCATGTAAAATCATGTTGGAGGCTTGTGTTTATAATTTTTCCCATTTAATTTTACTTTTTTTATTTATTGTATACAAATCAGCAGCTGACGTGTCAAAAAGGGGTGCCACCTCAGCTTGATTCTAACGTCCATCAGAATCTAATTGACGGAAGAACTTAATCGAGAAAAATTCAAAAGTTCAATTACCTGTACTGCAGAATCTTCTGTTTAAGGACCTAAACAATAAAACCGAAAAAGTTCAATGACGTATCAATTTATTTTCCCATTTATTTAATGTGGAAATAAAAACCAATTTTATATAAGGATTTGAATGAAAACATTCATCATGAGTTCTTTGAATCCAGTACTTACGACAGATATTTTTGTCATAAGTTCACGGCTAAATTTCAGAAAAAGTATTTCATTTTGAAATTAAATTTAATTAGAACACTGCTAAACGGTGTCATTTCGGCAATAAAAAAAATTACGATGAATTTTTCATTGTATGTTAATTTACAAAACTTAACTTACGATGAATTTTAGTTTATGTCATAAGGTGAAAAGAACATTGTTTTTAAAAATGACTTATTTACTCCTTTTTTTAATTGAAAATGACGAATCTTCTGTATCTTTTGTAATTTTCCTTTTGTTCTTTTCATAACCTCATTAGATGTGTGGCAATTGGAAGATAGAGTGACATCCAGTAGTGGACTAGGGGTGTAGAAGTAGAGGTAGACAAACCAATCAGACAATTACATGCAACATATACAAGATAAAAGGATATGTGCAGACCTCCAACAAAACAAGTTTGGATACACATTGACATCTAAGATTCATTTTCACTTTCTTCCAATTCCTTTTGACTCTTAACACGAAAAGTTTTAAACCTATGACACATAAAACTTGCATCATTTGACCGTTTTCCTTTTCCAGGATCAAATTGAAATTCAGTACTGAAAGATAAACAAAAAACATACACTACAAGAAAAACGTTTATCAGCGACCGACTATTAGCGACCGTATACGGTCGCTAATGGCCATAAGCGACCGACTCCGGTCGCTGATAGCGGTCACATAAGAACTGGTCGCTAAAAGGTTTTTCTGCGACCACTTTCGGTGACCGGATTTTAGCGACCGTTATCAGCGACCGGAGTTGGTAGCTACTACACAGCGACCCCTACCAGCGACCGATGCGGTAGTTAATAATTAGCGATAACTATCAGCGACCGAACACGGTTGCTACAACTTTATGGGTCTGTTTTAGCTTCAACTGACGCATAAAGTATTATTTTATTCGTCTGTTTATCGGCTACTGCATTCGGTCGCTGATATTAAATTATTTTTAAAAAAAACAACAGCTTCTGCTGCTGCACAGTCCATGAAGAACACCACCAGAAAATTTCCAGATTCCGGTCGGAATCCAAAATTTGGTGAATCCAAAAAACAACAGAATATTCCGAAAAAAATATATACACTCCACAACATATCGAACCATGTATAAACCAAACCAAAATTTCGAACAAATATATTAAGGGACGATTCCGGCCAACAGTAGTTATTTGGAACAAAATAAATTTTTACAATAAAAAAAAATTAATACATAAGCATCTACAACCTAAGATCTATAAATTGGATAAAACAAAATTTCGAAATACATATTAAACTCAGATTCCGATCACCTCAAGAAATATCCGGCAAACAAAAACATTCTCAGAAAAATTTGAAAATAATCTACATGCAGTAACGGAAGCCGACTTTTAACCTCGTGTGCTCGGGATCACCAAAATCAACCTCTAAATCAAGAACCAAATTAAAATAAAAAAACAGCCCAAAAAAAATTAGTCCGAAACTTGAAGATATATATATATCACTGGAAAGCTCTTGATTTGTAGAACACATACATATAAAAATCACTGATTTTCGATAAGTAGATTGAGAGATGTGATTATTTGAAATTATATGTATATGTGTGTGTATAGTGAGCACAGAGAGAGAGAGAGAGAGAGTTCTGGGGGAGGGGAGCTGTTGATAGATTAAGTAAAAAGGTTAGATAAAATAATGGGGTGGGTAGGTTAGTGTGTGTTTTTTGACTTTAGTGTATTGTTTTTTTTTATGTTGTTAATTGTGAACCGTTGGATGTTGCTTCTTTAATTTTAATCAAAAGCTATAAATTGCTAAGAGTTGGCAATCCTTGTGCTAAGTTTTCAACCAATAGCATCTTGCCACATGTCATTAACAGATTGTTTTTTTTTTCATTTCACCAATAAAAAAGAAACAACTTAATATATTAAATAAATACCCATAAAATCGAAAATGCTCCAAAAATTATGAAATTTTGTCCAACACCTTGAAAAATATTAAGAAAAAAATTCCCTCAAAATATGGTCAAATTTCGTTGAAGTTTGGTCAATCGTTTGATTTTTCAACTTACGAGCTATTCGGCTCTAAATTTGACTCCGGAAAAAGTATATCAAAAAATTACGAAAATTAATAATGCCTAGAAAATATAAATTAAATAACCAATTCCAAGTTTCATGTTTTTCTAGCATAGGGAAGTATTTATTTGAAATTGTCGAAGTTAAATAAGGATAAATGTCCAAATAAATACGATACACCTAAGATCAAAACCATACGGATGTCCCAGATTATTGTTTCTATTTTTTAAAAAATATTTATCGACGATCCAACCGTACGGATGTCAATATATATCTAAAATAATGATATTCCCAAATTCTTAAAAAAATAAAAAATTAATTTGGTTGGAGATCTTAGTAGAACACTATTATATTGTCTAGAACTCGTAACTAGTGTTTTGTCCCAGATTATTGTTTCTATTTTTAAAAAAACATTTATCGACGATCCAACTGTATGGATGTCAATATATATCTAAAATAATGATATTCCCAAATTTTCAAAAAAAAAAAAAATTAATTTGGTTGGAGATCTTAGTAGAACACTACTATATTGTCTAGAACTCGTAACTAGTGTTTTGTCCCATATTATTGTTTTTATTTTTTAAAAAACATTTATCGATGATCCAACTGTACGGATGTTAAAATATATCTAATTAAATGACATTACCAAATTTTCAAAAAATAAAAAATTAATTTAATTGGATATCTTACTAGAACACTACTATATTGTCTAGAACTCGTAACTAGTGCTTTATCCCAGATTATTGTTTCTATTTTTTTAAAAAACATTTGTCGACGATCCAACCGTACAGATGTCAATATATATCTAAAATAATGATATTCTCAAATTTTCAAAAATTAAAAAATTAATTTGGTTGGAGATCTTAGTAGATCACTATTATCTTGACTAGTACTCGTAACTGGTGCTTCGTTCAGGATTATTGTTTCTATTTTTTTAAAAATATTTATCGACGATCCAACCGTACGGATGTCAAGATATATCTAATTAAGTAATATTCCCTAATTTCCAAAAAAAAAAATTAGTTTGTAATTTTTTTAATTTTGGCGGTCGCTGATAATAGTCTTCGGTCGCAGATAATAGTGGTCGCTAATTATTGTGGTCGCTGCTAATTGCAGTCGCTGATAAATGTATTAGCGACGGAACTCGCGGGCGCTGATAAATTTTGTCGCTGAAGAATAAACCGCCAATTTTTCGTTCCAAAATTTTGGGCGGGATTTATAATGGCGACCAATTAGCGACTACCTGCGGTCACTGTTGTATATTAGCGACGAGATTTTTGTCGGTCGCTAATACCGGTCGCGGATACCTGTATTGGCGACGGAATAATGCGGTCGCTGATAAATTTAGTCGCTGATAGGCCTTTTTCTTGTAGTGTTCAATCATGGGATCAAAATAATCTAACCTTCGAGGAGTCACCAGTTGAAACCTCCTTTCCTACACTTCTTCACCTCTTTGAGAGCTTTCCTCAACTTGAAGAGCTTTCCCTGTGGTGATTCCGTGGAATACACCAAGATTTTCTCCTACCTTCTCTCGTTGAACATAAGCTTCATGGTGGGATTGATTACCCCCCAAGCTGAGGGCACGGCCTCTAAGAAGTGGATTGATGAATTCAGAGTTCGGGAAGCTGCAACCATCAAATCTAAGAGAACTGCACTGGGGCTTCAAAAGGCTGTGGAGATGGAGGGTGCATTCTCAAAAGAGGGAAGGCTTGCATGCTTACAAGAAAAAGTTCCGCATCTCTTCTTCTACCCGAGGGCGCGTCTTCCATTGTACGAGAACTATTCAAACTCACCCTTCAGGGCGCACCCTGCAGGCATAATCTTGCATTCTCGAAATAGCTGAAAATTTCACTCAACTAAGACTAGGGAAAGTGTACATTGACTACCCCCCTAGACTAGGAGTAATTAATTTACCTTGTAGTCTACTATTCACGCATTGCCCTACTTCAATCAACTTCTGGTAGAATGTGGAGCTAAAGAATCACTCTGTTCATAATGGGGGCACAAGCCTTACCCTATTAAAATACTCCACCAACCGCTCACATGACTTCTCGGGGGCCTCTCCCTTGAATGAATTACAAAACAAAAGAGTGCATTCTCCGGTCACGGGCTACGTCAAATCTCATCCCATGAAGGGGCATCTCAAAATAAGGCATCCTACGAATAACATCTCTCGAAGAGGCATATCACTAGGAGGCATCAAATAAAGGGCATCTCACGAAGAGGCATTCCCGTGGGGGTATTCTGCTGTTCATACAAATTATCCTGAAATACATGTATATGTAGGGCTAGGGAGGTGCATCAGTATTACCCCCCAATATCAGAATATCATTCCTTAAAGAAGCGTCTCTTAAAGAGGCATCCCAAGAGGGGAATTTTAAGAGAGAGCCGTTGGAGTTGCTGAGGGCGATGACAAAGTCTCTTCTAGTGCGGATGAATGTCATTCTTGTGTAGAGAGGCTCACTCATGTGACCTTGGGGCCTCAACCTACCTATCATGGGGCGCACTCTAAGATTCATGGGGCCGCACATTAATAAAATTTCCTTCAAGCAAAATATATGCCATGGATCTTTGCGATCATACTTGCAGACGAAGCCACAACATGAGGTTGATAAGTTAGGGCGCGCCCTGATGCCTATCATTCAGGTCATTGTAGATACGAGGGCGCGTCCTCTGTAACAAAGTATTATTTCTTCATAGAGGGGCTCGCTCAGACCATGGGGCCTCAACTCGATGATCAGGGGGCACACTCTATGATTCATGGGGCCGCAACTCAATAGCTTCTTTCCTTCTGGAGTCCAAGCAGTAAATTACCCTCGTAGATATTGGAGTCCGCCTGAGAATTTGCATCTTTCCTTGAGGGCGCGCCCTAACAAGAAAAGTCCTCTGAGGGAGACTTCCTTGAGGGCGCGTCCTATGTTGGAGGATTTTCCTGAAGTCGTGTATTTCCTTGAAGTTGAGTCCGGATGTAGAGCATCTTCCTGGGGTTGAGGATTCTCACCCTATCTTTCACTTGATGACCAGGCCAAACAATGTCATTCCTACATCCTTGGCTTCGCTATCTTCCAATGAGATCTAAAGAAAGGGCTCACTCGTGTCCAAGGGGCCTCGATCTGTAATCAAGGGGCGCGCGCTGTGGAACATCATCCCGAGGAAGGGCTCGCTCATGTCCAAGAGGCCTCGACCTGTAATCAGGGGGCACGCGCTGTGGATCACGGGGCCTCAATTCCAAGTGTTCTCCGTTCTCTTGGCCAAGCAAACCCCTGTAGGCCTTCTCACCAGGCAAACCCCTGTAAGCCTTCTTACCAGGCAAACCCCTGTAGGCCTTCGCATCAGGAAAACCCATGTAGGCCTTCGCATCAGGAAAACCCCTGTAGGCCTTCTTACCAGGCAAACCCCTGTAGGCCTTCTCTTTCCAGCAAGGTTCTCCTCATCTCGCCGGATTTCACTGAGGGCGCGCCCTGACCTATATTACTTGAGGGCGCCCTCAGAGGGAGATGTCTCTCGGGAATATCTAACATTCTGAAGGAGCATCCTCACAAATTGGAATGTTGCGTCTGATAAATTCTTGAGATCTTTTGTGAAGTAGATGCCCCACCTGTAACAATTCATCTAATAGAAAATCTTAGATGTTACCTAGAGGAGGTGTTCTGGGGATGTGGATGTGTTCAACCATCGAATTCTCCTAGAGGTTGGAAATCATCTGAGCCTCGACTACCACCCTCAGGGCGCGCCCTGAGAGTCCTTGGGGATTCTCTTTCACCATCTTCTTCCTGCAAAAGTTCAAGAAACAAATAACAGAATTCACAACAAAACAAGTCAAGGGTTACCTTGAGGGCGAATCCTGATGGTGAGGGCGCGTCCTGATGGTGAGGACGAGTTCCCGATAATTGTGCCTCTTCCTTGGAATATCCTTCTTCGAATCATATTTGAAATCGCCCCTTGGAAAACCTAGTTCAATGCCGCTGATCGGAAACCTCCGCCTTTGAACATACCCAGAACTATCTTTTTGCAGTAGCAGCACGCAAATCATCTTTAGAAGCATCTTTTGAATCCACATTGCGTTCGATGAATCTTTTTTCAGATCTTATTCGACCCCCCTGCTAGAGATCGCCATGCTTGGATCTTCCTCGTAACCGCCGGCCTACACCCTCATCAAGGATATCCCTTAGATCTTGCTTGATGCTTCATAAGAACCTTTATCATGATTATAATTCCATCCTCCTTGGATTATGATCTTGATTAGTAGCCTTCCTTCTCAGAATAGGATGTGGATTTCATCCTAAACCAATTACCAATAGGTTTCCTAAACCAAGTAGAATTCTTCATTGAAAATTCGTAGTTGTCTTTTCTCTCCAGTTTCGGACTGATTCCAACCAAATTCTTCAGATTATAACACCTTTGGGTTACCAAGAATTTAATAAGCTTTACGTGGGCTATAAAATCATCCAAATCTAACTTCTAGAACTCAAGATATGACCCAAACAGTGTAGGTAGCGCGTGCAGCACAATACATACAAATTTTTATATATTTTAACTCCAAGATCGGTGACCCATCATCAATTAATCCATACTTGAGACCATATCTTTCAAACCATGATGTGAATCGTACCCTGTTAAATGCAAAAATTTTAAAACCCCTTAGATTTGGTGTAACATCTTTCCTTGAAGATGTAGATCTTGAATAGCCCCTCCTTCTAGCGCCAATTTGTTAATGGAGGAATTTGGTAACAACAAAGTTTGAGGTTTGTCACTGGAATAAAGATCTATGATAGTGGTTCTTCACCGGATAAGTCGCCGGAGTGTGGTGGCTGTGATGAATTGGGGGCTGAGATTGAGAGGGTTCTTGGTGGTGGCTCGTAGCTCTTCGCTTCCATCCCCCTCAATTTGCCTACGTACCTCTATATTTATAGAGGATCAAGCCCACATAGTTCTTGGAGAGCAAGAAACCCAATTGGGCTTGGATTGTCGGTGTAGCTTCCGGAATGTTCTACAATGAGGCCTAACCGCAAAGGCCAAAGGCTCACCCAAGATCTCAAGACTTCACGGATAAGGAAACTTCCCCCGTCGAAGACTAGTCCTTTCCGCTACCAGCTATTTCTTGATTTCAAGGATGCAGGTATAGCCATGGTTTACCCCAAATGCAGAACGCATCTTGTCCCCCAAATGAGAAGCATCCACCAGATAGCAGGACAAGTGATCCAGAGCTTTTGGGTGCAAAGTGCAGGATTACTCCGAAGTTCCCCAATGAGAGCGCGTCCATTGAATACAGGAACAGAGCTCCCAAAGCATACACCAGAAAGTCCCCATCTTTCCACCTTAGGGCGCGCCCTTAGTGTTTAAGAAGGGTCCTTATATCCAGGCATACCCCTGGAGGCCTTCTGCGACGGACATCCCCCTCCTGAGATACGACAGGAGGGAATTCTTCAACAACTCTTTGAAAACCAGCTTTAGTAGAAATCTTCAACATAATTTTATCACTAAGGGTGCGCCCTCCTTCTAGGGAAGGAGAGGGCGCGGCCTAATTTCTTATAAAACTAACAAGCATCCTTTTTTACTGCTTTTATGTCTCTCAGGGCGCACCCTCCACGTACGGGAGGCGAGGGCGCATCCTCCTTTTGCAAATCTTTATCAAACCCCTAATTTATCTTGAAAAAACAAAAAATTTAACCCGTATCTGACCGGAATCCATTTTAGAATACCCGAACCGAATTTTGGGCATAACAACTATGTTTCTAGGGATGAAAGAAAAGTAGTATGTGGAAAGTGCATGGTCAAGAAAAAGGAAGATTTTGGAAAGTTCTATTCTTCCATTCTATGGTCAATAATCCTATTATAATGTATGAAAGCATTGACATATGAGCTTTTAAACCAATATTTTTCTGCAATCTTTAGTTGGTACTTGATATTTCTTCTAGATTTTAAGAAATAATGGAAAAAGGATTTGTGTTTGTTATATGATGAGTACTTCTATAATATATTTTCTCGGCTATTTCCGTCCGTACTTCAATTTCTTGATTGACAAGTTCTAGAAATGTTGGTAGAATTGATGCAAATGTAATAGATTTCTGTATATTTACAGATTGTATGTAAATGTATGTATATCTAAGATGTAGAAGAAGAAGAACAAATTTTATAAATGAAGAACTTGGTTCGTTTACAAGAAGCAAGACTACTTATATAGTCTACAAAGTTAACTTGAATAGTCAAAGCTACTCTAACTAATTCCAAATACCTTGTAACAAACTCTTATTGATTTGTGAAGATATTGCCAGCTGGATATTAGACTTATGCTGAGGCTTGAGATAAATAGTAGAGACTGCATTGGATGATTTTCCAGAGTCAACATCCGTTGACTTGGTAACATTCTCATTACTCCCCCCACAAATTGGTATTACACAAGGATTGTGTAAGCCCAATTTGGAACAAATACACCAATGTGCAGAACTGCCAAGAGCTTTGGTAAAGATGTCTGCTAGCTGAAACTTAGTTGAAATCTTTTGAGGAACAATAACACCAGACTGAACTTTCTCACGTATAAAGTGACAATCCAATTCAATATGCTTAGTCCGAGCATGTTGCAGATGATTAGAAGCAATATCTATTGCAGCCAGATTATCACAAAACACAGGAACAGGTTGAGAACAAGAAACCTGAAGATCAGCTAGCAAATATTTGATCCACATCAACTCTATAGTTAAAGAAGCAAGCGCTCGATATTCAGCTTTAGCAGTACTCATGGAAGTAACAGTCTGTTTCTTAGCATACCAGGAAATCAAAGCAGACCCTAGTTGAACACAATAGCCAGTAACAGACCTTCCAGTTGTAGTACAACCACCCCAGTCACTATCACAATAACCTTTGAGTTGCAAATTATTTGATGAAGGAAAATACAAACCCAAACCAGCTGTACATTTCAAGTATCTAAGTACACGATTCACAATATTCATATGTTGTTCACGCGGTTCTTGCATAAATTGACTCAATAGATGAACAGAAAAACTGATATCTGGTCTAGTGAATGTTAGATACAACAATTTTCCTACCAGACTTTGATGTTGATCCAAAGGAATGGAAAGAGGCTTAGCATCTAACAAATTGGCATGTTCAAGCATATCAAGAATAAATTTTTGCTGACTGAGAACAATGCTTGCATCTGTTCTACTTATTTCCAAACCTAAATAGTACTTGGCTTCACCTATATCCTTGATACTAAACTGATCATGTAGAGCAGTTTTGAGAGTCTTAATGAAAGAAACATTGTTACATGTAACCAAAATATCATCCACATAGACCACAACAATAGTAAAAGAAGTTCCTTTTGAGTGAATGAACATTGAATAATCTGGTAGAGACTTGGAAAAACCATAATCAATCAAGAAAGATGACAATTCTGCATTCCATTCTCGAGAAGCTTGACGAAGACCAAAGATGGATTTTATTAACTTGCAAACCAAATTAGCAGTTGCAAAATTGACTTTATAACCAAGTGGCAAATCCATATAAACCTCTTCATGAAGAAAACCATGCAAAAATGCATTATTTATATCAAGCTGAAAAACTGGCCAGTTTTTGGAAGCAGCCAAAGCAAAAACTGACTTTACAGTAACCCCTTTAGCAACAGGAGCAAACGTATCATGAAAATCCACTCCCTGTTCTTGAGTATACCCTTTAGCTACCAATTGTGCTTTGTATCTCTCTATTGTACCATCAGCATTATACTTTATTTTATAAACCCATCTGCAGCCAATAGTTCTTTTACCAGGTGGCAGAGGAACTAGAATCCATGTGTTATTAGATTCCAAAGCATAAAATTCTTTATTCATGGCCATAATCCAATTTCAATCTCTAGCTGCTTGAGCAAAACTAGTAGGTTCTGAATTCTGATCAAGCTTAGCAAGAAATGCTTTATGTGTAGGAGAAAAAGAATGACTAGATACAAAATTAGCCATAGGATATTTAGAAACAGTAGAGGCTTTAACATCATAGTGATTCCACCAGTTTGGCCTCTTCTTGTCTCTAATAGATTGTCTGGTTACAACCTTAGGATGTAAGTTGACTAAAGTATCACTATCAGGTGGCATATTAGTCCAGTCATCAGATGTATCATGACAAGAATTAGTAGAATCACTATGATCATTTTGAATAATTGAATCAGATGTATCTGAAGAAGTAACAGAGGTATGTGTATGGGTGATATCCTGTGTGTTTGAAGATGAACAAATATATGAAGATGATTGAATTGCTGGAATATTTTGTGAATTTGTAGATGACTGTGAAGAAGAAGCATCAATCCAATTGGAAAGAAAATGAGGATCAGTAGGATTAGATGCATGAGTTTTGTCTAAAAAAGGAAACACAGTCTCATGAAAAACCACATGTCTGGAAATAAAAGTCTGTTGAGTAGAAAGATTAAGGAGCTTATAGCCTTTATGACCATGTGGATAACCAAGAAACGCATATCTAACAGCTCGAGGAAAAAACTTATCAGAATCATGTATAGATGCAAAACATAAGCATCCAAAAACCTTGATGTTATCATAATAAGGAGGCTGTTTATGTAGAAGATCAAAAGGAGTTTTATATGCCAAGACAGGTGTAGGTAGTCTATTAATCAAATTAGTTGCTGCCAGGATACAATCACCCCATTACTTAATTGGCAAACCAGATTTAAGTCTAAGTGCCCTGGCAATAGACAAAATCTGTCTATGCCTTCTCTCTACTCTACCATTCTGAGCAGATGTGTGAACACAAGAAGCTTGTTGAACTATACCATTAGCAAGCAAAAATGATTGAAAATCATGATTAAAAAATTCTGTACCATGATCACTTCTAATTTGCTTAACAGTGGTATGAAAATGGTTATGAACATAAGCACAAAAATGTGTCAAATTCTGATACACATGCTGCTTAGTAGGTAAAAGAAAAGTCCAAAGTGCTCTGGAATGATCATCTACAAATGTAAGGAAGTATTTACAACCAGCAGTTGTCTCATGAGCATAAGGCCCCCATAAGTCAACATGTATAAGATCAAAAAGATTTTCAGCATGAGAAGAACTCAAAGAAAATGGCAAATTGGTCTGTTTAGACAATGGATAAATTGGATAAAGTTTATTACATTCAGCTGAAATATCAAGAGAAATAGCAGAAATTTTATTAAGCACAGGGGTAGATACATGCCCCAATCTCATGTGCCACAAAACATTAAGTTGGTGTTTAGAAACTGTATTGAGACAAGAATGAACATGAGAAGACAAAGCAGAAAGATCATAAGTCTTGAAAGGTTGATCTAGATGACATAAACCAGACTTCTCTCTACCAAGTGCAAGAGTGTCCTTCTGGTTCTGGACTTGAAAAGCACAGTAATCAGGAAAGAAAGTCACTGTGCCATGATTATCAGATGTCCATTTTGGAACAGAAAGAACGTTGTATTGAAAAGTTGGAACAAACAACACATTATGCAATGTGAATTTGTTATGAAAAGAGACAGAACCAGTATGCTTCACCATAATATGTGAACCATTTGGTAAAACTACATGACTTGGTGTATTGAGTACCACAACATTATGTAGTAAATGAAGAGAACAACACATGTGATCGGTTGCCCCTGTATCAATCAACCAGATATTCTCACTAGCAGTAGTATGCACAAAATTAGTATAGGCTACAGCCATACATGCAATGTGTTCTTCAGGACTAGCCATTTTCTTACTAATACCCACAAAGTTATTGACTATCTGGCTTAACTGATTGATCTACTGTTGCATTTGTGTGAGCTGAGAAGTTGGTTGAATTGACTGAAGATTCTATTGAGAAATAAAAGCATTTTCAGCATTTTCCAAATTAGCTTTTGGCAAATTCCTGAATTGTCCTGAACTCTGAGCATTAGTGTTACCAGGCTTCTCTTTCTTTTTCCAATTTGGTGGATATCCTATCAACTTGTAACAATTTTCTTTAGTGTGTCCATTGAAATTGCAATAGGAGCACTTAAGACCAGGCTTGACTGTACCACCAGAATTGTTGCCAGCTTGGAAACTTCCTCTATTAGTACTAAGCCTCTTGTTAGAACCTGATTCTACATTCTCTGTACAAGTTAAAACTGAATTAGCAAAAGGATTGTTCAAGGTAACAGATGTCTGATAACCTTGTCTAGCTTTCTCATCCTGTTTAACAAAAGCATATGCCTGAGAGACTGTTGGCAATGGATTCATTAACAAAATCTGTCCCCTAACATTAGCATTACTATCATGAAGTCCCATAAAAAATTGCAGAAGTTTCCTTTTCTGATCTCTTTCAACTTGCACATTATGAGCTCCACAAGTACAACTAACATTTGGTTCCCAACACAACATACTCATCCCATAAGGCTTTGAGTTTGTGAAAATACACTTCCACTGATTTAGTACCTTGATCTAGACTATGTATGTCCTTCATGACTTGATAAATTCTATGTCCATTAGTTCCAGAAAACCTTACTGTTAGCTCAAGCCATACTTCTCTAGCAGTAGTCACATAGTTCAGTCCATCACTGATCTAATCAACCACTGAATTCAGAATCCAGGTAATCAGTAGATCATTAACTCTCTCTCATTGTGCTAGTAATGGAAAGTTTTCATCTGGTTTCTCAAAAATTCCATTTACAAGAACAAACTTATTTCTAACATTTAAAGCTATTTGCATTGATCTACTCCATGGACCAAAATTGTCAGGACCTACTAACTTCTTAGCAATCAAAACAATGCCTGGATGATCATTATTATGCAAATATAGAGGATGTGAATTGTTCTCAATGAAATTTGCACTAAAATGCAAACCTACTCCAGTCTGATTCTCTTTAGTTACATCTTCATCTTCATGAACATGAACATCTCCATTAGTACTACCACTAGTACCAATTCCTTGCACTACATTCGCAAAATTGTTACGCATCATGACTGTACGAAAATCTAGGGTTTCGTAAATTGATATCCAATCTAAAACTCAGTGAACAACGATCTCAATCGATGAACAATTACAATAATTGCAGAACGTAAATCGAACAATGAACAAGATGATTAAGCAATTACAGATCGATCTCAATCAATCTGTCTTCCGTAAAACGAACACGAAAATCAAATTGAAAAAGGAAGATGATTACCAGATCTCGATTGACGAATACAACAACTAGAAGTCGAAGAAGAAACAGTCATGAAAAGCTTTGATACCATAATAGTTTCTATATATTTACAGATTGTATGTAAATGTATGTATATCTAAGATGTAGAAGAAGAAGAAAACAAATTTTATAAATGAAGAATTTAGTTCGTTTACAAGAATCAAGACTACTTATATAGTCTACAAAGTCAACTTGAATAGTCAAAGCTACTCTAACTAATTCCAAATACTCTGTAACAAACTCTTATTGATTTGTGAAGATATTGCCTGGATATTAGACTTATGCTGAGGCTTGAGACAAATAGTAGAGACTGCATTGGATGCTTTTTCAAAGTCAACATCCGTTGACTTGGTAACATTTTCATTAAAATGTCCAATAACATGTTTTGTAGGAAGCTCCCGAGCAGTAGCGGCTGTGTACTAATTTGTTTCTATTCCACTTTCTTTTTGATTGAAATTTCTCTTTTTATATTCTCTTTATATTTTTAGGTGTACAAAAGATTAATCTTATTAAAAACACCTTTTTTATATAACGTGAAAAAAAACAATTTAATGTCTTTTTCATCACTCATAACGGATTCATCAAAACACTTATAAATTTACACATAGCGTACGTATTAGCAATGCCATTCTATTCCCTACGGACAATGACCATTTACACTAAACTAGCCAACAGTAAACTAGCCAACTTATCCGTGTTTCGCGGTCTATAAATTTTTATTTTAAAGTAGTGAAAATAGATAAATTAATTTCTCTCATTCTTAAAAATTGATTGGTCTCTTATGAATTTTCTAAAAAAAACTAATTTAAAAATATTTTACACTAATTATTAGTTGGAAAAATACTTTCATTACATATCTAAAATTTTGATAAAAAGTTAAAATAAAAATTACATATTTAAAATAAAAATTACATATTTAAAATAAAAATTACCATATGAACGTAATATCTACGATCAAAAGTTACAAATATCGAATATAACTTAATAATGTTTTTTAAAGCCGACACCCCTCTCATAATATACATATTCAATAATTGTGTAAGAATTTATTTAATTTGAATATTAATTAGTTTTGACACAATATAATGAAACAACGGGTGTATAATTTTTTTATCAATTCAATCTTCCGATAAAGTGGTTGGGTTTGTTCAATTTAATTAGTTTGGTCATAACTCATGTGTAATTTATTCATGTGCAAAAAAATCTGTTTGTATTATTTGTATACAAATTTCAGATATTAAGTAAAGATTAGTATACTTTATTACGATTGCACAATCATTGATAATAAAGATTTCTTAAAAAGTTCAGGTTAATAACGTTTTTTAAAGTCAACACCCCTCTCATAATATACATATTCAACAATAGTGTAAGAATTTGTTTAATTGACAAAAAATTTATTTCGACACAATATAATGAAAAAAAATGGGTGTATAGGTTTTCTATCGATTTTATCTTCCGATTAAATGACATGGTTTGTTAAATTTAATCAGTTTGATCATAACTCATGTATAATTTATTTATGTGCCAAATTAAAAATTTATCTTTATTGTTTGTATTCAATTCCAGATATTAAGTAAATATCTTGTACTTCCATAATTTATTACGACTTCCACAATCATTGATAAAAAAATTGTTTGAAAAGTTAAGGTCGTCTACCCTATAATCATCCGAAAAGAAATTATAATAATCTTGAACATGGAATAAAAAATAACGCAATATAAATAATTGTTAGTCGTCATTTTACCTAAAAATAAACTTAACTATATATAATTAATATTTAATATTGAAATCAATATATTCTAAATAAGTGCTAGCATTAGCATTCTAAAATTACTTAATCTATCCTTCCACTTTTTACTCATCCTATGTATCTTTACAGGCTTTTTGGTCATTTAACATTAAAATTACCTAATCTATCCTTCCATTTTTTAAACATCCAATATATTTTTACAGGCTCTTTGGTCATTCAACATTCTAAATACTACTGGTTGTTTTAAAACCCATGTCATATTTTTTTCAAATCTTTTCAGATCCTTATTTTTAGCCAGTTATTTTCTCATTCAATCTCCACGTTGATTCTTTCAGTTTTGCTTTCCATTTTTGAATTTAAACGCACCACTCATCATCACACGTTATGTTTTCATCTGACCTAATCTGCATACACGGGTTTGCGTTTCTTCTTCTTCAATTGATTTCATGGTTATAACTCTCTCATATTTTCTTAGTCTTAATAAGCATCAATCAGATGTTCAATTAGTTATTGATATTCAATTCTAATTATACTCATATGTTTTCTAATCATGTTTTGATTTTATTTTTTTGCAGATGAGGGTGAGAAAAAGAGAAGTTACAGAAATTACAGAATTTTAATCTTACATACGGTTTGTAATATATAATCTATAAACATTTATACAATATTGGGTATATGTATATGATTACATATGTATATTCATTATCTGATATGTATATATATTCATTGTCTTTGATATGTATATCAGAAGTATCTCACACTTTGATAATCAAACTACATGTTTTTTATTGTCTATTTCATAATTTAATCGGTCACCAGTTTCATTTTTATAAAATCGTATTCGGTATTGAAGTAACCAAATTAATTTTTTTGGTTTGATCTATTTAACAGGTTTTATGAAATTTGTAATGAAAAATAAACTGATGTCTTCTAGTTTTTGTATAGAAAGGCAAGGTTAATGAGGATATTGTGTCAATGGCAAACAGTTCTAACAGTTCTGCATAGAAGGTATCTGATTAAAGTCCTGCATGATTTAATGTGTATTTTAATGTTGTTTGACATGAATTTTTTGATTTTTTGCAGCCCCGACATATAAAATCGGAGAAATGACTTCATTCTGTTTTGTGTATTCAACCCTCCGATAACAGGTATCCCCATTTATCCCATTTGTTTTTCCATTTTTCATAGTCCCAATAGAATTTGTTTTTCTATGCATATTCAAATTGACTGCTTAATGTCAATGGATGTATGTGACTACTTCTCTTCTCCTTTGCTTAACTGGGAATTTGATTGCTAATCAGGTGCTTACCTAGAATTTGGTGCTACTGAAAATAGTCTACTTATTAGATAACCTTAAACTGGAAAGTAATATAACACCACATGCAACTTATGCGGTTGCCTGCTTCTTTACAAAAGTGTCTGAAAAAATATTTGGATGGAGGAAAAATCACAAAAAAGCTAGAAGAATGCATTGTTTGCTAAAACATTGAAAGTTTCGTCGGTAGTTCGATCGATCAGTCTTAGTACTGTATAATTATTAATATAATTATTTAATAATTTAATAATAGCATAAATTATACTAAAAACACTGTAAGTGGACGAGTTTGAAGTTACAGAAGCTGAATATCGAGACACCATAGTACTATAGTTAGTTCCAGCATAATTGTTAGAATTTAATTTGTTCATGTAATAACACTTTTATTTTATTTAAATTACTTTGTTGTGGCCTATACCATTAAACCCCTCTGTTGTTTATGGCAGTTTTTCTGCAGGTGTGCAATTGTGATATATAAACACAAACATGTCTAGCTTTACGGGTGTTCATGTATCTGATCAATGGCTCCAAACACAATTCACACAACTCCAGTTACTCAGCCTCAAAGACAAAGTAACATATCTTTCTCATTTAACTCCATTTTAAATTTTTGTGTTTGAAATATTTTGTGTTAAATTTACTGTATGTTTCGTATTAATATCTTGTTTTTATTAGGACTTTTTCTTTTGTTAAGTTGATTTATTTTGTAGTTTATAGCCGTACAGAAACAGAATCGTATAGTCAGAATTGGGGATTTGCCACCTTTACTTGCACAACTTATAGCTTCCGGTGAGGTGTTTACAGAGGAAGGTATTAGACTTATTTTACGTGAATTGGAGTCTGATATGAGTAGTGAGGTTGATTTTGAAGGATTCCTCAGGGTGAGCTTTTACGCTTTTCATGAAATGTATTGGCCATAACTCGCTGTGGTTATACGATATGATAGGCTACTACTGTATATAAAAAAACAGAAATTTTTTAGGCATATATGTTGTTAATATTATGTTGTGTGTTTGTGGACTACTGAACTGAATAAGTACAATACCCTTCCTTCAGTTACTACTATAAGATGGTATCTTTGTGTCTTAACTTCATTTTTTTCTTGTATTTGGTTGGACAGGCTTATCTTAATGTACAAGCACGAGCTGCTGCGAAATTGGGTAACCTGAAAAATTCATCTTCGTTCCTTAACTCCACCACGACTACTCTTCTACACACTATAAAAGAATCAGAGAATGCATCTTATGCTGGCCACATTAATATTTATCTTAAAAATGATCCATTCTTAAAGCAATTTCTTCCTAAACATCTGACTACAAATTATCTATTCGAGGTTGCAAAGGATGGAGTGCTTCTATGGTATGTTAGTGTGTGCCTTTTAGTAATCTCTTTGGCAAAAAGTTTGGATATTGGTATCAGTTATTTTTAATTTTGACATATTGCATGTCTTGACATAGTAAGCTTATCAATGTTGTTGTGCCAAATAAACTTGATGAACGAGCTATTAACAACAAAATAGTACTCGATCCTTGGGAAAGAAATGAGAATCATACACTTTGCCTCATCTCTGCCAAGGCTATAGGCTGCACAGTAGTCAACATCGGCACTGAGGACCTGGTTGAAGGAAGTGTAAGCTTGATTCTAATGTAATCTAGAGACTTTGGATCATAATACTATGTCTCTGACGGTTTCCGCTTTACATTTTTTAATTTTGCAACCACATATGGTACTTGGCTTAATATCGCAAATTATAAAGGTAGACCTTTACCAATTTAACTTCATATAGTTTAAATTTCCTGTTTAAAACAACTCGGTGTGCTACTGTGAACTGCCAGTTTCTTTATACATTCTAATACAATAAAGATGCTAATATGATAGGATGTTCTATGTCGTACGGAGACCTAAACTCTGATTAGTCGGGTGCTGAGTCTTTACTTTCTGTCTTCTATTATCCATAAAATTCTGAATTTGCAATATCAGATGCAATTATTGGCAGATCTCAATCTCAGGAAGACACCTCAGCTTATGGAATTAGTGGAAGATAACAATGTAATTGACTATACATATTTATAAATCTCAAGAATCTTTTTGTTTCTTTCTCTGCATTAATTTAACAAATTATTAAGCAACAACGCAGTGATGTATTTTATAATGTATACAAGATGTTGAGGAGATTATGGCTCTAGCACATGAGAAGGTTTTATTGAAGTGGATGAATTTCCGTCTCAAGAAAACGGGCTACAAAAAAGTTATCACGAATTGTAATAATCCTAACTTTAGCAAAGCTACAGTGATCACATGAATAATAAAATTTTGAGGATTTAGGAAACGGTATGTAAGTACTCTATAATAGAAATAGAAAATGAGTAAACAGAAACCATATTAGTGTTGTACAAAGAAAATAAGTGACTCGAAATGACGATAGATTTCAGAAATTCCTGAATATGGATTTTTGAGAATTTTGATTTCGAATGAGCTTCTATTGAATATTAAGGAGCATGGAGATATTAAAAGAATTATATATTGAGGAATTAGTGGATTAGTATAAACTAAGGGATTATTAAGTTAAGGAAATACCAAAGGAATTTGGATTGTTAAATGATTTCAAAACCACTGAGATAATGAGGTACATTCGAAACAAATCACAATTAGACAAGTATGGAAACCAAACAACCAAGATTAGTAATATAACAAGGATACATACCACATTATTATTATCCAAGATTATTAGCATAATACTTAGAAAAAAACAAGAAAAAGAGATTATGAGATCACCATAAGTGACATCACATTCCACTAACTTGTTTTAAGGGTAGATTAGTCATTTTGCATGAGGATTTTTCCATACTCTTCACCAAGCTTCCACTACACTCTAGAATAATCAAGATTATAGGAAGATAAGATCAAAGTTAACACAAAAAAATCTCTCCCCATCTTCCTCATTACTCCATTTCTCTCATTCTCCACAAACTGCCCTGCAGAACCAAGCTCAAGAAGAAAAATCATATCTCCGTTTCTATCCATGATAAAATCACCAAATTTGAACCACAACCTCTCCACTCCATGGGCATTATTCGCTCCAAATTTCATGGCAATCTAATGAGTACAGCCTAGTCAAATCGCCTCCCCAAGTTGAAGAACCGAGCTGCCAGAATCTTTGACAGTTTCTGTGATGATTTTCAAACGGCCATATCTCCTTCATTACTCAATAGAATTTTGTGTTCTTTATATGTTTGTAAAGCTGGTTAGATGCTCTACAACTTTCCTTTAGAAGACTCATCCAGAAAACGTAGGTAAGGCCTTCGTTTTTGCGATTCTTTCAACTGGTGTCTAGTGAATCCGAATTTCTAACTTTGTTTTTATGATTTATTTAGTTGATCCAAGCTACCTTAAGGTTATTTAAGGACTATCCAAGGCTTATTGACTGTTGTTCAAGCTCCAAGGAAGGTATAAAATTCAAGAACCCTTAGTATTACTTTGAGTTTATGATGGATTATGATGAGTTTAATGGTTAAGTTTGTTTTAAGTATAAATCATGAGTAGATGTTTGTTTATAAGTGATGAGATGATATATAGAAGTGTTTGGTGCTTGTAACCATGGTTGGTAAGATGACCACATGGTGTAGGTGATGGTGTATAAGGCGGATGATGGATTTGGAGGAGTAATATTTTGGAAAGTATGAAAATATAGCCGTTATAATGCCCGATTTTCGTTTAACCAAAGAATGCCCTGTTTTTGAAACCTCATACGCGTACGGTAGGTTCCTGTCTAGAACACCAACTAACCATGAGATGATAGAGCTTGAGTCATAGATCGTTTTGATATAAAGTGCGTCAAAATCTGATGAACGGTTTAGGAGAAAAGTGGGTTTTAGTGAAAGTCGTTCGGAAACCGGGAAATTGCAATTTTGGCAACTTTGAGGCTATAATTACCATACTTAAACATTTTTAAAAATTATAAAATTTTGGGATATTGTAGTGTAGTGGTCAAAGAGTCATTTCCAGTTGACCTTACATTAAAATTCGAAATTGAGATTTTCTGAGAATTTTTACAGTCGGGTATGGTTGTTAAGGGAAATGGTGAATAAGCACCGAAACCTTGATTTAACCTAAAATGGTTAGGTTTTTGGAACACTTGGGTTATGAATAACATGTGAAACATATATTAAAGTGTCAAGGGTATTGTTATGCAAGAGTGAGGTGAGTAAGAGATGTGGTATTCTAACGACGGTCCTTTTCGTGTTTATAGAAACTCCGGGAGAGCCACGAGCCATACCTTCAGGACATAGAGATCGAGGCAAGATCTTTTCTATCCCTACTTGGAAAACTATTTATCTTCAAAGAAACTTGATTTCATGGAATATATATGTGATGCTATTATTACTATATTGTGAAGAAATTGTCTTCCTTGAGTATTGATATTGAAAAGAAAGGTATACGAAGATGTATATGAATATGAATATGGATATGAGTATGAGATGGATATGAATATGGATATGAGTATGAGATGGATATGTATAGAGATGATTATGCATGAAGTGAACATGCCTTATGATTAAGAGAATATGAGAGAATGGTATCAGTTATTATCTAAAGTAAATAAAAGAATGGTATCAGTTGTTATCTAGGGTTATATGATTTATATTATTTTGCTAAAGATATTCTTTTTAAATATTGTGATTTAATAAGTATTATTTGATTATTATCTACTATTTTTAAAAGTAGATGGAACAATATATATATGTGTATATAAGAGAGCAAGATTTCTTCTACTCTTACTTTAGCAAACTATTTTTTTAAGTAAAATGATTTCTTGGAATATATATGTTTTTCTACGATGCTATACTGCTAAGGATTTATTTCCTGATTTTGAGAATTAAAGAAAGATAGATACGAATATGGATAGAGCGAATATACTTTATGTTCTAAAGGAATATTTGACTTTAATAATTTAGAAAAAATGTATGAGTCATAATTAAAGTATTATGACATATGATTTAAAGGTGATGAATAAATGTGAATGGAAATGTGAATGGAAATGTGAATGGAAATGGAAATGGAAATGGAAATGATAAATGTGAGTAGATAAATGATTTGACAAAAAGGGGGATTGCAACAGACTTGCGTAAGTGGCTGTGTCAGGGCTGTGTGCGACACAGTCCAGCATTTATTATTTTTATTACGGCACGAAGATGCCAAGGGAGGATGTTAGCAGGTGGCCTTCCTCCAGGGATGATCTTCATTCCTTCTACCGGTAGTAAAAAGAGAGCAGGTACGATTAGGCGACTGATCATCGTCCTAATGTATCAGGCGACAGCAGATATCCCCAATGTTTTTGAAAAGAAAGAGTTGATAATGGTTTTCAGATTTATATGCTGAAACCAAGAAAATGAGATAAGGTGATGGAATTATTTATATGGAATGAAGAGAAACTGATTTTATATTATTTTTATATATATATGTAAAGGTTTATTTTCCCTTTTATGGTAGTAGATAGAAGTTATCTTGTTGAGCTATTTTAGCTCATTCTTGCTATTTATTTATACTACAGCTAGGTCCCATGCCAATACTCCGCACTACACCCTGCAAGAGGGTAAGGGAAAGGCGACCTTTTGAGCGAGTGCTGGTGACCATCCCCGAGGTAGTGACAAGCGAAAGGGGCTTAGTAGACTTATGTAAATTAAGTGTGTAAGTTTGTAATAAACTTTTGGTTGTTGAAATGCTTCCTGTAGAAGTATTATTCAACAATGTACTTAGTAGAATTCTGGGTTGTAATAACTGTTAACTTTAAACTTTTAATATTATGGATGTTGTTCTATGAGCATATGACTGGTGTGTGTGTGTGTGTATTAGTGTGGGGTCAATTGCATAAGTATTAAATTTAAAAAAAAAAGACTCAAGAGATATGGATATTGATCGGAAATTGGACCGTGATGACCTGGATCCTTGACCCCGGATCTTGGGGTGTCACAGATGGTATCAGAGCTTAAAGTCATAATGCTCAGGAACAAGAGTGATAATAATAAGTATATCAGTAATAATATAAATTGTGAACTCACATCGAGTTCAAGGGTGGTTTATCGAACGAAGCGTTTATTCTAAGTAGTGATTATAATTTTATAGATTTTTACTAATAAAAGTTTATGTTTTAGTATAGGGAGAGGAGATTGGTGAGCCAAAGTTAAGGGTATTTAAAGTCTTCTTATGTTTAAGGGAGTTTGAAGAAATATTGTAAGTGGATCGGTGAATAGACACTAATTGTTTGTGGAGATGAAAGGGTGAAACCGAGGTTGGTCGGTAAAGCCAAGATATACCTTAAGGACCAAGACAGACTGAGAGGTCTCGGGATTGACTTAAATGAAAAGGTTATTATGCCAAAAGTGTTAAACTTATGTAGCACACAGGATTGATTTGAAAAAGGGAATATTTGATGTATTGGGAAGTGTACGTTAGACAATCTCGTGAGTATAAGTGGTATGTTAGAATATACAATTATAAAGAATAGTTTTAAAAGGGTCTTTGATACCGGAGCAGTGTCAGGTCAAGACGATCAATATTACGAAAGTATATCTATTAGAAGGTTGTATTCTATTATGGATCAAGGCAGAGAGTATCGAGCCAAGTCACGACTAAGTAAATGAAGATAATTGGGAATAGCAGACGATAGGTTAAGGCTACATGGTGAGTGCAAAATTTAAGAAATTTTGGAGGGTACGCACTCTAAGATATAAATAGTATTTGGGGAAAACCTTCCATTATTTGGATTTTCAATTGGGCAGAGGCTATTAACGGTACCTATTTTCAATCTCCTAAAGCCCTGCTAAATTATATTATTGAGTTTCAAATTTTCTCCACTAGTGGGTAATTGTTCATTAAGAGTCGGTATCCTTTCAAAACTTTCTGGTACCCTTGGGAATGTGTTTCAAAATTTTATTTATCTATCTTAGTCAAAATATTCCTCTAAGATTATTTTCGGAAAATGGTTTATCATCGTGATTTAAATTTCCCTCTACATTTCTTACTCCAACTAAGAGGAATGGCCCTATATGTATATACAAGGACAATCTGTCTGTGTGATAGAAAGTCGGAGGGGACGCCCTCACTTGTGTGACGTACGGGTTCTTCCATCATATTGATTTCTCAAATATTCTTTTGTTTCGAATAAAGATTATTTAAATCTCTCAATTTTATAAATTATTGTGGGACCCTTGCTTGTTTCTGGGTCCGTTTCAATTCAAAGTCTCTTAAATTCTATTAATTATTTCGAATATAAAAGATTTCCTTACTGGATGGAATAATGGAAGCAAGGTTTAAGGTATACGTGATTATACGAGGAAACTTGAGATTCCAAGGGAAATTTCAATAAGAGATAATTAGAGCTAGAAGTGTTTCAATATAAGAGAGGAAGGAAATTCGTGAGAAGAAATAGGTATATTTGATGATTAGTAAGAGAAAAGAATATGAGGAATTTTAAGGTATAATTGAGATTTACTATTGAGAGCAAGGTATATTTTGAGGATAGAATTAGAATAAGGATAAACAAAGGAAGTGGGGATAATTAATGAAGGATTTCGAGGTGCAATAACTATTAGTAGGGGAAGACCAATATTGTGACTAATACCCTAAGTAGCATAGAGAGATTAAAGATGTTAAGTATTCAAAGGATTAATCTAAAAGGTGTGAATGAGTAAAACTTGAGGTAAAGATTTTGATGAGAATAATAAAGGGAAATTTCAGAGGTGGAATAGATAGTATTTCATGAAGGAACTAAGGTGGATCAGCAAGATGTAAAGAGCGTATAGTGAACAATAGACATATGGGATAAGGTATCCGGAGGAAATTGTAGGTACGCTCTAATTTAACCTTTTAAGTGTAAATGTTTGGTTAGGGATCGACTAAGTCAATGAATGGTGTAGGTAGGTTGACAATCTAGATAAGGAAAATCAATATCTATTAAGGGTTAGAGGACTCTATAGAAAAGAGATTAAGAGTATGAGAGGAGGTGCGAGAATATTTTTAAGGATGAAGGAAAAGTACATGCTCGTATAGTTACGAACAGGAAATATATATTATAACAAATATTTTCTTACAATTGTTTCAAGGAATATTATTATAGCTTATTTTCTAGAAAATTTTACAGAGATGAGATATAGGAATATTGAGGTGTTAATATCTATGTCATAATAGAGATCAAAATATAGACAAACCATAGTGAGATACACTACCATTCAGGGGAGACCAATGTGGTGGCCGATACCCTTAGTCGAAAGAGGAAGGAGAAATGAGATAATATAGAATGACTGAATACAGGAAAAGATAGTGAAAGTGCTGCTATTGATAAGCTAGATGGCATGTGGATGAATGGCAAGCAAGTTTATGTTGGTGTATTTCTGCGCAAGCAAGATAGAGATGTTATGAAAGAGCAAAAGGATAAAGGAAGTAGTGTAGAAGTTAGAAAGTGTCAGATGAGAAAGGTATTCATGGATATTTTCGACATGATTCCGGGACGGAATCCTTTTAAGGGGGGAAGACTGTAATAATCCTAACTTTAGCAAAGCTACAGTGATCACATAAATAATAAAATTTTGAGGATTTAGGAAATGGTATGTAAGTACTCTATAATAGAAATAGAAAATGAGTAAACAGAAACCATATTAGTGTTGTACAAAGAAAATAAGTGACTCGAAATGACGATAGATTTCAGAAATTCCTGAATATGGATTTTTGAGAATTTTGATTTCGAATGAGCTTCTATTGAATATTAAGGAGCATGGAGATATTAAAAGAATTATATATTGAGGAATTAGTGGTTTAGTATAAACTAAGGGATTATTAAGTTAAGGAAATACCAAAGGAATTTGGATTGTTAAATGATTTCAAAACCACTGAGATAATGAGGTACATTCGAAACAAATCACAATTAGACAAGTATGGAAACCAAACAACCAAGATTAGTAATATAACAAGGATACATACCACATTATTATTATCCAAGATTATTAGCATAATACTTAGAAAAAAACAAGAAAAAGAGATTATGAGATCACCATAAGTGACATCACATTCCACTAACTTGTTTTAAGGGTAGATTAGTCATTTTGCATGAGGATTTTTCCATACTCTTCACCAAGCTTCCACTACACTCTAGAATAATCAAGATTATAGGAAGATAAGATCAAAGTTAACACAAAAAAATCTCTCCCCATCTTCCTCATTACTCCATTTCTCTCATTCTCCACAAACTGCCCTGCAGAACCAAGCTCAAGAAGAAAAATCATATCTCCGTTTCTATCCATGATAAAATCACCAAATTTGAACCACAACCTCTCCACTCCATGGGCATTATTCGCTCCAAATTTCATGGCAATCTAATGAGTATAGCCTAGTCAAATCGCCTCCCCAAGTTGAAGAACCGAGCTGCCAGAATCTTTGACAGTTTCTGTGATGATTTTCAAACGGCCATATCTCCTTCATTACTCAATAGAATTTTGTGTTCTTTATATGTTTGTAAAGCTGGTTAGATGCTCTACAACTTTCCTTTAGAAGCCTCATCCAGAAAACGTAGGTAAGGCCTTCATTTTTGCGATTCTTTCAACTGGTGTCTAGTGAATCCGAATTTCTAACTTTGTTTTTATGATTTATTTAGTTGATCCAAGCTACCTTAAGGTTATTTAAGGACTATCCAAGGCTTATTGACTGTTGTTCAAGCTCCAAGGAAGGTATAAAATTCAAGAACCCTTAGTATTACTTTGAGTTTATGATGGATTATGATGAGTTTAATGGTTAAGTTTGTTTTAAGTATAAATCATGAGTAGATGTTTGTTTATAAGTGATGAGATGATATATAGAAGTGTTTGGTGCTTGTAACCATGGTTGGTAAGATGACCACATGGTGTAGGTGATGGTGTATAAGGCGGATGATGGATTTGGAGGAGTAATATTTTGGAAAGTATGAAAATATAGCCGTTATAATGCCCGATTTTCGTTTAACCAAAGAATGCCCTGTTTTTGAAACCTCATACGCGTACGGTAGGTTCCTGTCTAGAACACCAACTAACCATGAGATGATAGAGCTTGAGTCATAGATCGTTTTGATATAAAGTGCGTCAAAATCTGATGAACGGTTTAGGAGAAAAGTGGGTTTTAGTGAAAGTCGTTCGGAAACCGGGAAATTGCAATTTTGCCAACTTTGAGGCTATAATTACCATACTTAAACATTTTTAAAAATTATAAAATTTTGGGATATTGTAGTGGAGTGGTCAAAGAGTCATTTCCAGTTGACCTTACATTAAAATTCGAAATTGAGATTTTCTGAGAATTTTTACAGTCGGGTATGGTTGTTAAGGGAAATGGTGAATAAGCACCGAAACCTTGATTTAACCTAAAATGGTTAGGTTTTTGGAACACTTGTGTAAGAACCCCAAATTTTGGATATAATTTGTAAGAACCCAGATTTTTGGTACTAATTAAAACTTTTTATTATGTATTGGAGTATGAATGTATCAATGGGTTAATAGATGGATATTGAATGGATTCGGATTCAATTATGTTATGCCATGAAGAATGGTATTGGTTGACAACTTATATAAGAATTATCTATCTCCTAGGAAATTAAGAGGTGGCAATTCCAATGAAGAAGATTATTCTTATGTCATCCAAATCGATATCTGTTATTAGTCCGGTGGTTCCGTAAAAGGGTTAAGGAATGTTCGAAAGAGAATCGGGACATTTGTATAAACCGAGAGAGTAAGTAAAGAAAAATGGATGAATAGTATTTTTGGTGGGAATGAGAATATTATGAGACGACACTATATAGAAGTACCCGGAATGGATTTTTGAATTCGTATTATTGATTCGAGGGGAAAATAAGTGTATGTAAAAGCTGTCGGATTCTGAAAAATAGCATTTTTATTTTCTCCGAGAATTCCCTGGACACTGATAGACTTAAGGATTTAATGAGAGGATTTAAGGAATTTAAATTCGAGAGTTACCAAGAAAGATGGAGAATGGTATTATAAATGTTAAGAAGGTTGTCAGTAAAACCCTAACTAGAAACGAATGAGTTATTCCTCCGAACGATCAATGAATTGAGTAATAAACGGACAAGGAAACAAGCAAGGAATCAAGATACATGCATGTGCTAGTGGATAACATCAAGTAACCAAGCTAGTTACAAGTTAACTAGCATCATTAGAAAACTAGCCAAGCACTTAGCTTACAACACACACCTTGCCACAAGAATGCAACACTTGTCCACTTGATTTGCTCATCCATGACCAAAGCACTTTATTAAAGTGGTTTTATGCAAGATATTATCAACAATAATTCATTTAGACTAGATGAGATCAAAGACAAGCCAAGCAAACTCCATTCTCTCCATTTCTTCAAAACTGCCCAGCAAGAATAGCCATGAAAGAAAAATTCATATTTCAAAATCTAGAGCTTCTAAAATCACCAAATTTTGACCATAGCCTCTCCACACCATGTGTAAGGTTCGTTCAAAATTTCATGGCCAACAAAGTAGTATAGCCTAGTCAAATCCATGCTCAAAGTTGGGGCAACAAATCTGACCAGTTTCTGTCCAGTGGGAAAAACGGGTTCAAAACCATAGCTACGAAGATTCAAATTAGATGATATAGGACTCAAAACAAAGCTTATGAAGAGGCCAAGATGTGGTAAAAATTTGAGAGCCAAACTCTTATTTTTCGATTTTCTATGATTTTTACAAAAGTGATGATGAATAGTAACCCTTAGAAACTAACTTTGATTTCTTGTTTTGTTTGGATGATCTAAGCTTTGTTGAGGCTATACAAGGACTATAACAAGATTAGTAAGGCTAGGACACTCTCCAAGGAAGGTATAATCCTTAAGAACCCTAGATCTTATTTTAAGATTATGTATGTTTTTGGTGGATTTTAGCATAGTTATGACATTAGTGTTATCATGAGCATGATCTTGTAGTTGGTTTGACCATATGATGATTATGATGGTGAAGAGTAATATTCCTGGACTTGTTGAGATGTATAACATGTGTATAAGATGTATGGATGCCCGGTGTGGCTTGGTTGTGTTGAAAACAATTTGAAACGTTTGATTTATAGCCGTCGTAATGCCCAATTTTCATTAGACCTTAGTAATTCGTGCATAACAGTTAGGTTAAATTTCTGACCTTAATGGATACATGACCTAACCTTGTAGATCTCGAGTCATAGATCGCTTTGGCGAAAGAATCGAAGCATTCCGACTTACGGTTTAGGAGTTATGGCCGACTTAGTAAAAGTTGTTCGAAACCGTAACTACAAGTTCGTTATTAAAATTGAACCTCGGTAAAATATGAAAGTTTGTGACGAATCATGGTAATTAAATATTAGAGGTCATGAGGAAGATTTGAAAGAAAACCACATGTCATTTGGATCGTTTTTCGATTTTATAAAAATGTTCAAGTCGAGGTTAAATATAAACGAACCCCTAAAATGGATACTTGGCTATAACTTTTGTAAAACACTTAGAAAATGGGCGATAAAACTCGAGGTATAATCTTGGTTCGTAAACGACCGACCTTAGGACTTACCCGGCTTAAGTATATGTCAAGTGTAAGTACAATGACATGTCTTAATAACGAACAAAAGTCGGATCGTATCGGTAATAAAAAGAGTTATACAAAAGGGTGCATAACGAGATAACTTGAAAGCGTGTTTCGACTTAAGTAAAGTTATACGTAACCTTCTAAAGAAGTGTTAGGTGATTAATCTCGAATATTCTGATTGTTTATAGATCACCGAGCTGAACCGGGACACGCTACCTCTACCCACACCCGACTACCAGGCAAGTGTTCAAACCTTTGAACCTGTTGTTGTGATAATATATGTATATGATTTCTGTTTTACATATGCCATCGCATGCATGCCTGTTTCCAATTATATTGTGACTCTGGTTTTTTTTGTGATACTTGTTCCCTGAATTGATATTGGCTTATAGACTAGATACGATTTATCAGTAATAAGCCGGATTATTTTGGTAAGACCCTTAGCGAAGGGCATATGATATTCATATGCCATCGCATGCATGCCTGTTTCCAATTATATTGTGACTCTGGTTTTTTTTGTGATACTTGTTCCCTGAATTGATATTGGCTTATAGACTAGATACGATTTATCAGTAATAAGCCGGATTATTTTGGTAAGACCCTTAGCGAAGGGCATATGATATTCATTCTAAATATAGACCGGGAGTCGGTATTTTGAGTTATAGATAGTCGTGGAAACCCAGAGGGATTCCAACGACAGATTATTATTTATCTGAGGAAGGTTATTGTTAAACGTTATTATATTCCATAAAGTATCAATTACTTGGAAATATTTCGAGGAATGTTATTTGAGTATTATCTTAGTCGAGAGATAATAAATGAATGTTAATTTTGAATATTCATTTAGAGTTGATATTTAATGAATATTATTTTGATATTCTTTAGAATGTTATTTATTAAATGAATATTACTTTCGAATATTCATTTATGGTTTTATGTACTTAATGAATATTATTTTAAAATATTCATTGGAAGTTCTATTTACTTAAGGAATATTATTTCGATTATTCCTTTAAAGTTTTGATTACTAAATGAATATTATTTGGATATTCATTTAGAAGATTATTTATTAAATGAATGCTATTTGGATTTTTCATTTAAAAGAGTAAATATTAAATGAACATTATTTTCGAATATTCATTTAAGGTTCGACTTATTTATTGAATACTATTTTAAATATTTATTGGAGTTTAATTATTTAATGAATATTATTTCGAATATTCATTTAAGGAGGGATTTATTTATTAAATAATTCCATATATTCATTCGAGGATTACTTACGAGCAATATTATGAGTTAATAATATTCCATAATTATTATTGAGTAAATAATATTCTTGGAAAATTTATTTAATCCTTTTAAAATTCTTTTTAAAATAATTTATATTATTCGGAGATTACCTTCCACCTCCAGATATTATGTAAAATATTTCGGAGTCTTTTTACGACTATTTTATCAAGGAAAGGTTCCCAACTCTTTCTTTTTCATTTAAATCTATCTTAAAAGGATTTAAATGCTCGCTCAAACTTCCATATTATAGGGGAACCTACTTGAGCAATGTTATTTATCTTGTTGACTTCCCGGTCATAATTTATCCTCTTCACTCGCAACTTGGTTGCTATGGACTCATTAAGTCTGTGTTTACCTTCTCATCTTTCGAGGGGTAAGATTGTTGGAACAAGTTGATGTTCGTTACCAAGCAATAGCTTGGAAGTTATTGGTGAATTTTCCTTTCCAACTAGATACGACTACTTTGTAGAGTCTTATCAACAAGTATTATACTTGGGGAAAGGGGGACGAACGTTACATTCAGAATCATGAATTCTATTGGAACTAGGAGTCGTGTAAGAGGCCGAGTAGCGCCGATCCATCCCTTTTGGCCCAACCGTTGGCCTGGGAGAGCTAGTAAGGCGGTAGACAAGTAAAGCCGTCAGTTCTTCCTTCTACCGGTAGTAAATCTAATTTGAGCTGTACGATCTTGACTGATCATCAAGATTGGAACAGCGGGCGCGGTGAATACTCCATCATTGGTTCATCATCCAAACTTATTTATTTCCTGCAACATGATTACTGTTGGCAGAGCTGGAAAAGTGTTCGTAACTGGAATTGCAATATTTTCCTTGCAAGTTCCTCTTTATAATATCTTGCTTATTTTCGACATAGCAGATATTCCCTCATATATTTACATTTTGAGTTACCTTGTAACTTCATCGTTCATGTTATACTGGCATCATTTCCGTAAATGCATGGCATATGGTTTGAAAGATACTTTTGAACTGTTATATATTATCGTTCAGTTAAATATTATTATTGGTGGGCTATTGCTCACCCTTGCTTTATTATTATATCTCAACAACAGCTAGACCAGATGACTCGCACAAGGCGCACTCGATGCTGGCGAGGACGATGAGACTACCAGAGCCGAAGAGAAAGCTATTGGTAGGATAGATTTATTCTTTCAGTACCAAGTATATGGTCTAGTATGACTCATGTAAATGGATGGCAAAGAGTATGTATTTATATTAAAATTCTTTTGGGTTGTAAGAACTCATAATGTGTTTAATAAAATTTGGTTGTTACTCTGATTTCATCTCTGGGACTATAACGGGTGTGTTTTATGTTATTGTTTTGGGTCACAAGGTTGTAATTTAATATTTATGTTGAACTGTGGATGGGAATTGAGACGGTAACGACCAGATCCCTGACCCCGGATCTAGGGGTGTTACAGAAGTGGTATCAGAGCGTACGTTATAAACCCCAGAGATGAGGTGACGTTAAAACAATAAATTCACTAAGATAACAAGAACTCTTGCCAAGTTCATAGTCGGACTACTTAATGTAGTGATGACCTATAAAACTCTTATGGGAACTATTAAGTATCATGATAGTAACTTAGCTCGATATCCCATCGACAAGTAAGGCAACAGACCTTGAGGCATACGAGCAGCAGCGCGATGATGCTTTATTATATGTTGAAGATCAGCGGGTAAATTCAATAGAGTACCCTACTGGAGACCCGGAGAAGGTTCCAGCAGATAAGGAAAATCTTGTTAGGATAAGGAGCTTACCCTCGAAGAATGAGGGCTGTAGCCAGAAAGACTGAGATGATTAAGGTATAGAGCTCAGAAAAGTGGGCATAAAGAACTAAGCTATTAGCAAGAGAACTGAAGATTCATGTTGGATTCGTGGCTGGACTACTGGAGGTAGTACCAGCAAGTAAGACGGATTGGAAGAATTACTTGAGATCTTATACGGGAATAGATGAGAATCATTAGAAACTTTCATATTAACGAAAAGAGTGCTAGAAGGATGTATGATTATCAAAGGCATCGATATAAGGCGAGGAGCAGAGTCCCTAGGAATAGTTGAGAAGAGGCAGTAAGTGCCATATCATTTGATAAATGAATAAGTATGAATATTGTCAGTAATAATTCGCCATGAGAAGGCAGATGTCATAGGTTGTAATTTATGGAACCAAATTGAGGTTGATGAAGTTGTTTTATTCAAGAAAATGTCCATTTTATGAATGAATCAGTTAGAAAGTGAAAACATTGGGAAGTGACAGCATGATTGGATAAAGTTATATAAGGAAGTAGTAAGCAAGACAATAATCTCAAAACCTACCGGAAGATAAGACCAGTGAGTCAAGACGAACTCGTAATGAGACTATTGTCAGAGACTAAGTATAGGGTTAATTTAACTCAGTGAAATGATGAACCAGAAACGTTAGATGCATGTGACTCAGAGGAATATTAAATTCTTTCTTTTCTTTGAATGGATTATAGTAGTTACCTTAAGTTTACTCCGACGCGGAATTATAACGGATCAAGTAATACGATCAGCAGTTAAAGAGAAAAATGTGAGAAAATCTTCCTGGAGCTAAAAGATGAAATTGGTAATGATCAAGAGTTGGCATTGTTTAATGGAAAAAGGGAGACTTTGTGCTTCCAACGACGCTTCGCATAAAAGATTAGGATGTGTGCTTGCGCAGCACGACAAAGTACTTACGGATGCATTCGGACAGCATGGTTCACCAGGTTCGGATGGCCTTAGTAGTGCCAATTTTTGTGGAACAACCAACTCCGACGGTAATGTTCCTTCTGAGACTGGTAGTCAGGTAGACTGACATTTGGTAATATTGAATATCAGGACGTATAGGTATCAGGACGTTGTGACAAGTTTCAGTTTAAAACTGTTAATTCCCTTCTAAGGGATGTATATAATTGGTTCCTCTCAAGGGGTTAAATTTCCAACCCGATGACGATTATTTCGTTAATTATGACTGCTTACGGTTCTACCTACTAGGAGGTTCATAGAACTATTCTTCAGGTTTCGAAACTGGTCTCCTTAGTGTTACCAGTCGATGGATAGATTGACCAAAATTTCCCTAATTCTGGGAAGAACTTCAACGAATTTTGGCAAACCTTGTCTTTCTGATTATCAGAGAACATCATGGAAGAGAGTAGAAACTGGGGAAAACCCCGTGAATTGGGTAAGGTAGCCGCTACATGGGTTGGTGGACAGACCCCGGTTATCGCGATTGATTGTAGAAATACAATGATGAAGTGAGATTGGACGAAAACAGGAAATGTAAGTAAGAAACCAGCCGGACTGAGAAACTCCGAGATTGAATTAAGTGAAAAGGCTGTTATGCCAGGAATGGTAAGCTTGCGTGGCACGTGGTAGTGATAAGAATAGTTGAAAAGATAAAAATAGAGGAAAGGTGACCAGAGACGGTGCCGAGAAGTCGATTAAGACTTATATGGAGTAAAGTTTTGGAAAGGTAGAAAGGTATCAAAGTAGAAGGCACTATGCCAGCAATTGCTAGAAAAGTAATGCTAAATTAGCCAACCCCTAAAATCATATATAATTTTAGTGTGGCCAGTTGAGGGCAAGTCACAAAGGATTATCAAGTGACTAGACCAGCAATGAAAGAACAAAGCAGGGTTGCTTCTAAGAAAGCACCGACTGCAAGGCCTTCTGATATAAAGGAAACATTAATGAGATCGTAGGAATCTTCTGCTGAACAGCCCATGTTTTGATTGGGAATTCACTAGACCTTTTTGGGATGGGGTCACCTGTACTAAAGTGACTCATGTGTATATGGTTGTCCAAGATTACGAGTAAAATGGAAGTATAGTGACTTGAGATGTATGATGTTAGGGTATCGTGAATACCATGAATATATTATGACGGAGGAAAGTAAACAATGAAGGTATATGAAGAGAGTATAGAAATGGTCAGAAATTGAACAGTATGCTGTAGGAACTTTCTCTGAGGCAAGTACCTTTGCGAAGAACGATAAGCACTAGGAAATTCACGTTGAACTCGACCAATATCTTTCAGAACATCCTTGCTACCATTAACAAGTTCTGTAAAAGAGCAGATAGACCTACGTTGTCTTTTGGAAGGTCAAATAGGTTGACCACTATCTGAAAGAAGAAATTAGCAGTAAGCTACCGATCGATTATAAAATAAGAATGATTGAAAAGAGACCCTTATTAAGGATACATGATTTGATTGCCAATTATAGGATGCAGGAATTCCTTGGCAGTTGAATTAAGGATAAGATATCCATAAAGTAAGGCAAACCCTGGGGAATGTACAAGGGATGGCACTAACCCTAATAAAGACATTGTGAATTCAGATGATATGAGTTGGATTTGCTAAGGCAACAATGACCTGTACAGATTATTAAAAAGAGTTCTGGAAAGAACAGAGATAGAATTATTAGGGTATTGATCAAAGACGTTTTGATGTACCCTGTACCTAGAAAATACAGGAGGAATGATGAGGACGACCTAAGAAACCTTACAAGGAAAAGCTAATATTCTGAGTTTCCAACTAGAAGTTTGGAAGAGAATGTAAGACACAATAACAATATACCAGATGATGCAGGTATGAAACCCTGAGGGAGTATGGATTGAACCTATAAAGGTTGAGATTATCCTAAGATAAGGAAAGAACTAAGAAAAGAAGTATCCTAAGTAGGATTGGGAATAAACGTGATAAAGTTCCCACGGGTAGTTGGAAGGAATGACTTATGGAAAAAGACTGATAGATATATTTTTCTCCTTCAGCAGAGCTTAAGGGAGAATGCTTTCACCCAACAGTGATGAGAATGAGGTAAAAAAAAAAAATTTGAATTGAAATGTATCCGGAGAACAAGGATTACCAGAAATTACTATTATTAGGAAAGGCCAATGAGGTGGCCGACAGTCTAAGTATAAAGGAATAATTACAAATGTTCATACCGAAGAAACAGAATAATATTTGGAAGGACCTTGAAGGTCATATCGGGATGGAGGAATTTACATTCCTTCTGATGATTGTGCAAGAATCGACGGTAATAGTAGTTTAAGTAAAGATTCGATTCCTGATGGGTCTTAAGCATATTACATACCTTAGAAGGTCCCGTTTTGAGGCAAACCAGGACCATGATACAAAAAAAAAAAAATTGACGAAGTAAACCATTAAGTTTCCAGTCTTTTATGGAAGATGCATGAGTGATAGTTTCATCAACCTGACTTAGCTGCGATGCTTGAAACTCTTCTGCAATTTTATCTACTTCATGTAATATCTACATCAAGTTCAGGAAGTGTTCTTTATGGATAAGGAATAGTGATTACTTTGTCTCCCTAAAGGATTGAAACCCGTACGGTTAGCTATTAAGGCACTACGTAAGCAACAAGCGATGGTGATTCTTCTAAGAAAGTAGATGACAACGTAAAGATAAAGAAAATTCTGCTATTGATAAGCTAAATGGCATGTTGATGAATGACAAGCAAGTTTGTGTTAGTGTACTTCTGCGCAAACAAGATAGAGAATATGAGGTTGATGATTCATGATGCTAAATGTATTCCCGTGGAAAAAAATTAATGAGACTTAGAGAGAAGGGCAGTTGAGCCTGAGACTTATTAGGCCACCTGAGGGTTTAAAGTGTTCGGAAGGTGGCATTCGAGCCAGTTTTACCCCCAAAGCTTATAGCATGGTAGTAACGTGTTTCTTGTGGCAAAGCTACACCAGTAAAATACAGATGCTCAACAGATGATAAGAGTGCGAGCAGGTAGGTGTACGACCTGGTCTGACTTACGAAAGACAACCTGTGAAAAACCGCTGGTAGAAAAGAATAAGTGATGAGAAACAAGTTGACAGAAGTAGATTATATTGGATCTAGCTAAAGAAATCGGCCAGATTCATTTCGGAGGTTTTAAATTTGAAATAATGTGATGATTATAGAGTAAATGTGACGGGATACCAATAAGGAGGTGCCAAGTGCTAAAGATGCCTCAATAAAGAGATGAAGGTGGAAGTAAATAACAGAGGTAAATAAATATCAGGTAATAAGAAGGATGTGATTGATAAAGAAAAGACTGGGAAAGCATCTATGGAATGTGAAGTAAGGAATGTTATGAATGGATTAATAAATGGGTTTCTGATGAATTATCGGGATGACAACCTGATAGTGTTAATATAATAGATATGAAAAGCTAGTAGCGTGACATGGAATGTCAGTAACAATGATGTCCAGCGAGAAACCTAAGATTCAACCTGAGAGGTTGAAAGATTTTTCCAAAAGTGTTGCTAAGATTGAACCAGAGTATAGGTCCATAGAATAATGGACAAAACAGCAAGATATGTTGACACGTGAAATTGCGATCAAATGGTATTGGATATAATCATGATTATTTTCTTCTTTGATGAACCTCTATAGTTCAGAGGTAAATTCTGAGTATGATATTTTACAAAAAAAAAAAATTCTATAATCCTTTAGAATTCTTTTCTTTTCTTCTCTCTTATTCATCTTCTTTATGAATTAAGAAGAACAACCCTTTAGGGAGGGGAGGTACTACTACGTGACTATCTGTCTATGTGATAGAAGTCTAAGTGGAATACCATAACTTGTTTAATTGCTTGTCAAGTACTAAAGGCTGGCCCCCTTCTGTGCTAACTATGCAATATAACAAATGTTCAATTGATCATAGTGATCTCTCAATAAATCTTTCCACTTCTCTATATTGATCGAGATTACGAAGATTAAGGCGATCAGGAAATGCATAGTGCGAGTGAGGTTATCTCCGAATTCGCAATGCGATAGTGATACCGATGTCACTGTAGATACCAATAAGGGTGATATTATATGAATGAGTAAGAGCAGAACCAGGATAGTGTGATGTGCAAAAGTAGAAAAGTTGATAAAAAGGAAAAAGAGAGTACTGTAGCACTACGGAGATGTGCTGTAAACGGGTTGAAATGATTAAGGATCAACCGAGGACTGGAAAGCTAGATGACAAACAAGAACCCGATTGTTTCCTACCTGATTCCGGGACGGAATCCTTTTAAGGAGGGGAGACTGTAAGAACCCCAAATTTTGGATATAATTTGTAAGAACCCAGATTTTTTGGTACTAATTAAAACTTTTTATTATGTATTGGAGTATGAATGTATCAATGGGTTAATAGATGGATATTGAATGGATTCGGATTCAATTATGTTATGCCATGAAGAATGGTATTGGTTGACAACTTATATAAGAATTATCTATCTCCTAGGAAATTAAGAGGTGGCAATTCCAATGAAGAAGATTATTCTTATGTCATCCAAATCGATATCTGTTATTAGTCCGGTGGTTCCGTAAAAGGGTTAAGGAATGTTCGAAAGAGAATCGGGACATTTGTATAAACCGAGAGAGTAAGTAAAGAAAAATGGATGAATAGTATTTTTGGTGGGAATGAGAATATTATGAGACGACACTATATAGAAGTACCCGGAATGGATTTTTGAATTCGTATTATTGATTCGAGGGGAAAATAAGTGTATGTAAAAGCTGTCGGATTCTGAAAAATAGCATTTTTATTTTCTCCGAGAATTCCCTGGACACTGATAGACTTAAGGATTTAATGAGAGGATTTAAGGAATTTAAATTCGAGAGTTACCAAGAAAGATGGAGAATGGTATTATAAATGTTAAGAAGGTTGTCAGTAAAACCCTAACTAGAAACGAATGAGTTATTCCTCCGAACGATCAATGAATTGAGTAATAAACGGACAAGGAAACAAGCAAGGAATCAAGATACATGCATGTGCTAGTGGATAACATCAAGTAACCAAGCTAGTTACAAGTTAACTAGCATCATTAGAAAACTAGCCAAGCACTTAGCTTACAACACACACCTTGCCACAAGAATGCAACACTTGTCCACTTGATTTGCTCATCCATGACCAAAGCACTTTATTAAAGTGGCTTTATGCAAGATATTATCAACAATAATTTATTTAGACTAGATGAGATCAAAGACAAGCCAAGCAAACTCCATTCTCTCCATTTCTTCAAAACTGCCCAGCAAGAATAGCCATGAAAGAAAAATTCATATCTCAAAATCTAGAGCTTCTAAAATCACCAAATTTTGACCATAGCCTCTCCACACCATGTGTAAGGTTCGTTCAAAATTTCATGGCCAACAAAGTAGTATAGCCTAGTCAAATCCATGCTCAAAGTTGGGGCAACAAATCTGACCAGTTTCTGTCCAGTGGGAAAAACGGGTTCAAAACCATAGCTACGAAGATTCAAATTAGATGATATAGGACTCAAAACAAAGCTTATGAAGAGGCCAAGATGTGGTAAAAATTTGAGAGCCAAACTCTTATTTTTCGATTTTCTATGATTTTTACAAAAGTGATGATGAATAGTAACCCTTAGAAACTAACTTTGATTTCTTGTTTTGTTTGGATGATCTAAGCTTTGTTGAGGCTATACAAGGACTATAACAAGATTAGTAAGGCTAGGACACTCTCCAAGGAAGGTATAATCCTTAAGAACCCTAGATCTTATTTTAAGATTATGTATGTTTTTGGTGGATTTTAGCATAGTTATGACATTAGTGTTATCATGAGCATGATCTTGTAGTTGGTTTGACCATATGATGATTATGATGGTGAAGAGTAATATTCCTGGACTTGTTGAGATGTATAACATGTGTATAAGATGTATGGATGCCCGGTGTGGCTTGGTTGTGTTGAAAACAATTTGAAACGTTTGATTTATAGCCGTCGTAATGCCCAATTTTCATTAGACCTTAGTAATTCGTGCATAACAGTTAGGTTAAATTTCTGACCTTAATGGATACATGACCTAACCTTGTAGATCTCGAGTCATAGATCGCTTTGGCGAAAGAATCGAAGCATTCCGACTTACGGTTTAGGAGTTATGGCCGACTTAGTAAAAGTTGTTCGAAACCGTAACTACAAGTTCGTTATTAAAATTGAACCTCGGTAAAATATGAAAGTTTGTGACGAATCATGGTAATTAAATATTAGAGGTCATGAGGAAGATTTGAAAGAAAACCACATGTCATTTGGATCGTTTTTCGATTTTATAAAAATGTTCAAGTCGAGGTTAAATATAAACGAACCCCTAAAATGGATACTTGGCTATAACTTTTGTAAAACACTTAGAAAATGGGCGATAAAACTCGAGGTATAATCTTGGTTCGTAAACGACCGACCTTAGGACTTACCCGGCTTAAGTATATGTCAAGTGTAAGTACAATGACATGTCTTAATAACGAACAAAAGTCGGATCGTATCGGTAATAAAAAGAGTTATACAAAAGGGTGCATAACGAGATAACTTGAAAGCGTGTTTCGACTTAAGTAAAGTTATACGTAACCTTCTAAAGAAGTGTTAGGTGATTAATCTCGAATATTCTGATTGTTTATAGATCACCGAGCTGAACCGGGACACGCTACCTCTACCCACACCCGACTACCAGGCAAGTGTTCAAACCTTTGAACCTGTTGTTGTGATAATATATGTATATGATTTCTGTTTTACATATGCCATCGCATGCATGCCTGTTTCCAATTATATTGTGACTCTGGTTTTTTTTGTGATACTTGTTCCCTGAATTGATATTGGCTTATAGACTAGATACGATTTATCAGTAATAAGCCGGATTATTTTGGTAAGACCCTTAGCGAAGGGCATATGATATTCATTCTAAATATAGACCGGGAGTCGGTATTTTGAGTTATAGATAGTCGTGGAAACCCAGAGGGATTCCAACGACAGATTATTATTTATCTGAGGAAGGTTATTGTTAAACGTTATTATATTCCATAAAGTATCAATTACTTGGAAATATTTCGAGGAATGTTATTTGAGTATTATCTTAGTCGAGAGATAATAAATGAATGTTAATTTTGAATATTCATTTAGAGTTGATATTTAATGAATATTATTTTGATATTCTTTAGAATGTTATTTATTAAATGAATATTACTTTCGAATATTCATTTATGGTTTTATGTACTTAATGAATATTATTTTAAAATATTCATTGGAAGTTCTATTTACTTAAGGAATATTATTTCGATTATTCCTTTAAAGTTTTGATTACTAAATGAATATTATTTGGATATTCATTTAGAAGATTATTTATTAAATGAATGCTATTTGGATTTTTCATTTAAAAGAGTAAATATTAAATGAACATTATTTTCGAATATTCATTTAAGGTTCGACTTATTTATTGAATACTATTTTAAATATTTATTGGAGTTTAATTATTTAATGAATATTATTTCGAATATTCATTTAAGGAGGGATTTATTTATTAAATAATTCCATATATTCATTCGAGGATTACTTACGAGCAATATTATGAGTTAATAATATTCCATAATTATTATTGAGTAAATAATATTCTTGGAAAATTTATTTAATCCTTTTAAAATTCTTTTTAAAATAATTTATATTATTCGGAGATTACCTTCCACCTCCAGATATTATGTAAAATATTTCGGAGTCTTTTTACGACTATTTTATCAAGGAAAGGTTCCCAACTCTTTCTTTTTCATTTAAATCTATCTTAAAAGGATTTAAATGCTCGCTCAAACTTCCATATTATAGGGGAACCTACTTGAGCAATGTTATTTATCTTGTTGACTTCCCGGTCATAATTTATCCTCTTCACTCGCAACTTGGTTGCTATGGACTCATTAAGTCTGTGTTTACCTTCTCATCTTTCGAGGGGTAAGATTGTTGGAACAAGTTGATGTTCGTTACCAAGCAATAGCTTGGAAGTTATTGGTGAATTTTCCTTTCCAACTAGATACGACTACTTTGTAGAGTCTTATCAACAAGTATTATACTTGGGGAAAGGGGGACGAACGTTACATTCAGAATCATGAATTCTATTGGAACTAGGAGTCGTGTAAGAGGCCGAGTAGCGCCGGTCCATCCCCTTTGGCCCAACCGTTGGCCTGGGAGAGCTAGTAAGGCGGTAGACAAGTAAAGCCGTCAGTTCTTCCTTCTACCGGTAGTAAATCTAATTTGAGCTGTACGATCTTGACTGATCATCAAGATTGGAACAGCGGGCGCGGTGAATACTCCATCATTGGTTCATCATCCAAACTTATTTATTTCCTGCAACATGATTACTGTTGGCAGAGCTGGAAAAGTGTTCGTAACTGGAATTGCAATATTTTCCTTGCAAGTTCCTCTTTATAATATCTTGCTTATTTTCGACATAGCAGATATTCCCTCATATATTTACATTTTGAGTTACCTTGTAACTTCATCGTTCATATTATACTGGCATCATTTCCGTAAATGCATGGCATATGGTTTGAAAGATACTTTTGAACTGTTATATATTATCGTTCAGTTAAATATTATTATTGGTGGGCTATTGCTCACCCTTGCTTTATTATTATATCTCAACAACAGCTAGACCAGATGACTCGCACAAGGCGCACTCGATGCTGGCGAGGACGATGAGACTACCAGAGCCGAAGAGAAAGCTATTGGTAGGATAGATTTATTCTTTCAGTACCAAGTATATGGTCTAGTATGACTCATGTAAATGGATGGCAAAGAGTATGTATTTATATTAAAATTCTTTTGGGTTGTAAGAACTCATAATGTGTTTAATAAAATTTGGTTGTTACTCTGATTTCATCTCTGGGACTATAACGGGTGTGTTTTATGTTATTGTTTTGGGTCACAAGGTTGTAATTTAATATTTATGTTGAACTGTGGATGGGAATTGAGACGGTAACGACCAGATCCCTGACCCCGGATCTAGGGGTGTTACAACTTGGGTTATGAATAACATGTGAAACATATATTAAAGTGTCAAGGGTATTGTTATGCAAGAGTGAGGTGAGTAAGAGATGTGGTATTCTAACGACGGTCCTTTTCGTGTTTATAGAAACTCCGGGAGAGCCACGAGCCATACCTTCAGGACATCGAGATCGAGGCAAGATCTTTTCTATCCCTACTTGGAAAACTATTTATCTTCAAAGAAACTTGATTTCATGGAATATATATGTGATGCTATTATTACTATATTGTGAAGAAATTGTCTTCCTTGAGTATTGATATTGAAAAGAAAGGTATACGAAGATGTATATGAATATGAACATGGATATGAGTATGAGATGGATATGAATATGGATATGAGTATGAGATGGATATGTATAGAGATGATTATGCATGAAGTGAACATGCCTTATGATTAAGAGAATATGAGAGAATGGTATCAGTTATTATCTAAAGTAAATAAAAGAATGGTATCAGTTGTTATCTAGGGTTATATGATTTATATTATTTTGCTAAAGATATTCTTTTTAAATATTGTGATTTAATAAGTATTATTTGATTATTATCTACTATTTTTAAAAGTAGATGGAACAATATATATATGTGTATATAAGAGAGCAAGATTTCTTCTACTCTTACTTTAGAAAACTATTTTTTTAAGTAAAATGATTTCTTGGAATATATATGTTTTTCTACGATGCTATACTGCTAAGGATTTATTTCCTGATTTTGAGAATTAAAGAAAGATAGATACGAATATGGATAGAGCGAATATACTTTATGTTCTAAAGGAATATTTGACTTTAATAATTTAGAAAAAATGTATGAGTCATAATTAAAGTATTATGACATATGATTTAAAGGTGATGAATAAATGTGAATGGAAATGTGAATGGAAATGGAAATGGAAATGGAAATGATAAATGTGAGTAGATAAATGATTTGACAAAAAGGGGGATTGCAACAGACTTGCGTAAGTGGCTGTGTCAGGGCTGTGTGCGACACAGTCCAGCATTTATTATTTTTATTACGGCACGAAGATGCCAAGGGAGGATGTTAGCAGGTGGCCTTCCTCCAGGGATGATCTTCATTCCTTCTACCGGTAGTAAAAAGAGAGCAGGTACGATTAGGCGACTGATCATCGTCCTAATGTATCAGGCGACAGCAGATATCCCCAATGTTTTTGAAAAGAAAGAGTTGATAATGGTTTTCAGATTTATATGCTGAAACCAAGAAAATGAGATAAGGTGATGGAATTATTTATATGGAATGAAGAGAAACTGATTTTATATTATTTTTATATATATATGTGAAGGTTTATTTTCCCTTTTATGGTAGTAGATAGAAGTTATCTTGTTGAGCTATTTTAGCTCATTCTTGCTATTTATTTATACTACAGCTAGGTCCCATGCCAATACTCCGCACTACACCCTGCAAGAGGGTAAGGGAAAGGCGACCTTTTGAGCGAGTGCTGGTGACCATCCCCGAGGTAGTGACAAGCGAAAGGGGCTTAGTAGACTTATGTAAATTAAGTGTGTAAGTTTGTAATAAACTTTTGGTTGTTGAAATGCTTCCTGTAGAAGTATTATTCAACAATGTACTTAGTAGAATTCTGGGTTGTAATAACTGTTAACTTTAAACTTTTAATATTATGGATGTTGTTCTATGAGCATATGACTGGTGTGTGTGTGTGTATTAGTGTGGGGTCAATTGCATAAGTATTAAATTTAAAAAAAAAAGACTCAAGAGATATGGATATTGATCGGAAATTGGACCGTGATGACCTGGATCCTTGACCCCGGATCTTGGGGTGTCACACGAATTTCTCTTCTGCTTAAAGGTAGTCTATGCACCTGGGTAGCTAAAAATCAGCGGTAGAGATTTCCATGTTTCTTAAAGTTTGCAGTTAGCAACAAAAGACAAATTTAAATACTAATATATTCTAGCTAAATTGCATTTGATCTACGGGAATTATTACTAACGTGTCATACGTTCCTTTTAAATATTACTCTCTCTGCAGAGATTGAGCGATCCAACGATCAAGCAATGTTATGCCGTTGCAGAGGATGTCTTCAGATATTGCAAAGGATGACGAACAGTAAGCTCTAGCAGAACAGCACATGAGTACCAACTGCCTTACTTTTTCTTTTCATACTTCTATATGTACCAACCAGATCCAGATCGCAGCATAATTGAATTAGGAGAAGATTTTATATATTTTTCTTTTCTTCGGTTATGGACATTTAGTTTTAACACGAACCAGACTGTAGAATGCTCAAATTAGGGGAATAATTTGTAGATTTTTCTTTTCTTTGGCGATAGACAGTCTTTAGCCGAACAAGACATGAACGTAATAACTTTACAGTGTAATTTCAATTTTTTAGAACATTTTAAAAATTTATAACTTTCTTAGATGCCCTTATTGTTTATGAAACACCAAGGCTATCAGTAAAAAATATAGCAAAGAGAATATGTAGAAAGAAAGAACAGAGACATGTAAGAAGGTTTAATAGCAAAGACATGTCGAAAGTACAAGTTCTTTTGTCGTCAGCTCCCAATACAACTCAATTTTTAATTTTCCTATTTACTTATAAAAATAAATTCTTGATATTGGAAGTAGTGTACTGCTGCACCATGTTTGCGTATGTGCTTTTTTGTTTTCCAACTTGCTAACCAGGAGTATTTAGACTTAAGCGGAGAGCTGGGTTTAGCAAAAATTTTCTAATATCACAAGCTGGACATAAATAAACTTTTTTCTTTTGCAGGATTGTGCATCACCGTTGGAGTGTCAGTAAAGATAAGTTTATCATGGCCATATAATTCATGTGATAAAAAGGAATGCAGGTGGTTCTCCTCACAGTTATGATATACAGGGAGTCGGGATAATTCATTTTTTTAGCTCTTGGGATGCTAAAAGCCAAAAGGTTGGTAGCTGTCTGTGGACACATGTACTTGATAAAGATAGGATAGATCATTGAAAAATAATATGAATGTTTGGACTATTGTAGAAGCTTTATTATATGGAAATGGAATTAGATCATCATTTACATGCTTTGGAATTGTGTCCTAATTTAGGCATGGAGATTTCATGCCAGTGTATTTTCCTCAGTTCTTTGATGAAATAAGAGGCATTTACATGGTGAGTTTAAAATTGGTCAGGGTTATATATAAGAACCCTCTTCTCCTAATCCACCTTTTAATCAGTATGTTCAGGTTTTCAATTCTAAGTTGATGACAAAAATCATATTATTCTCACGTTAAGATGAGCTAAAACATTAATTTAAATTTTGATGTCATGCATTGGCCAAGTCCATTTGCAAGGGTATAAGTAAACTATATTGAGAAGGCTATTTTTTTTTAATTTAACGATAATGGTCTTCCAAGTCAATAAGCCATTTGGATTTCGGTGTCTGGTGCCCAGAACAATTTTTTTCTTTCTTGCCAAAGTGAGTTTGGTTTGAATAATAAAGTCAGGTTACTTGCCCGAGATCTTCTGGATGCAACTCTCAAAGGTACATTAAGCAAGTTTTTAAAGAATTTTTTCTTTTGTAATCATTCTACAAAACAAATTTCCAAAAAGTTGGAATCCTACACGGGAAAGTGTTGTTTGTGGCAACTTATAAGGAAGCTCGAGTATATTCTTTAGGATGTGATTAATAGTTTCGGATATATACTTCAGCAGTGTGTCATTTTTAATATCATGTTCTTGCATTATATTGAATACAAGTGCTTTGGCTTGATTTTAATCTTATTGGCTTCACAAATAATAAGTTAGTTCTAAAATATCATAAGATAAAAGATAAATAAGTATAATCAATTAAATAATTTTTTTTTAATTATGAAGAATGACGATTTAAATATTTTGTAATTATATGTAATGTAATAGTTTAGATTTTGTCTCTACGATGTGAAAAAAAAACTTTTAAATTAATAGCTTATAAACCATGCAATTCACGATTGTTTTTTAATACTTATAATTATATAAATTATATGTGATATAATTTTAATCGTCTAATTTCTAAAATATTAGATATAACGATTCATAATATAAAAGTTATAAGTTTTTGCTTTACTGTGAGGAGAAAAATTTAATTTGTTTCTTTGTGTCATTTCAATTTTAATTGATGTATTATTAAAATATTACTTTTTTTAAAATTAGAACAAGAAGATAAATCAAGTATATGTGTTTTTTTTCTTTATTTTAACGCGCCGAGCAACATTTACCAATATATAATTTAACAATCCTTTTTTTGAAAACTAAATTTATTACATATGATATTACGTATGTGATATTTATTATTCTAATAAAAATTGGGTACATTTTTACAAATATAATTATTTATATTAGCAAAATGTATTATATAAATAAGTATATTCAATTAAATAAATTAACTTTTTTTTAAATTATGAAGAGTGACGATTATATATTTTTTAGTTGTATGTAATGTAATAGTTTAGAAATTTGGTCTCTACAGTAGGAGAAAAACAGTTTGGTAACTCAAAAGGTGTATTTCTAGATAATTATATATAATTTGAAAAATTATATAATATGATTATTAAAATTAAAATTATTTATAATAAACGATATTAATTTAAATTTTTTTAAAAAAATCAACAATGTAAACAATTATATATCAATATAAATTAGTGATATTCAATGTTATAATTCCAATTTTTAAGAAACATGAAAGTCATTAAGTAATTTTATGTTTCATATGTAACCAAATAAGTTAATGGAATTTGAAAAAAAAATCATTGTTATGATAAATTAATTTATTGTTACTGATATAAAGGAGTTGAAATATTGACATGAGAAAGATTATTACAAAATATAGTGTAAAGGTTATAAAGCTTATTTTTTTTAAAAAATATGGATAATAATTTATTTGAATAATTGCTCATATATCTTTTATTTATACATACAAATAGGTGTTACTCTATATGACTTTCCAATCCATATAAAAAATTTAAATCCCATTCTATAAAGAAGATGCGGATATCCAACTACCTCAATGTTTAGTTGATAAAATAAAAAATTAAAACGCATCTCACAAAATAGGTATTTGGTAGCCAAGGGAAGTGGGTATGAGAATTAATTTTTATTTTTTTATTTTTTATCTCTATTTCACTCATTAAATGTAACTATTTAATACAAAAGTAAATTAATGAATTAATTCCATATAATCTTAATCGGATTTTTTATTTCAATTTAAAACATTCCACAAATTAAGTGACACCTACTTTTAAATAATTTTCATTTATTAATAATATGATACAATGAAAGTTTGCATTTTATTTTTTTTGACATATTACTATGAGGTGACGTCCCAACATTCTTGAATTAGATATTTCAATTATTAATCAATATAAATTCAAAATAATAAAACAATTTTGAAACACTTGAACTTTTTTTAATTTTTTAATTTCAAAATTTGAGCAATTTACACAATGTCACAAAAAAAATAATTATATTTTTAGATATTAAATTTAGGTAATTAACTAAGGTAATGTATGTTACAAAATAATGTATATAAATTTCATGATATTAACTACAAAACTAAACAAATTACCATTTTCATTAATATAAATGAGTCTAGGCATCGTCGATAGACGATGCCGAGTAATATCTAGGATACATTTTGTATTGTAATTGTGTATTTATTTTTTATTTAAACATTAATCATTACAATTGATTTTTAATTGTTTTACTTTTACCTTATTGAATAATGAACATGATTAACATATTTTATATAATTTATTAATTACCAACTATCTATATATAATAATAGTTATGTAATAGTATTAATATAAAGACAAAAATTATTTTCAAAAGAATGTTCATTATTGTTGTGGAATAAAAGTAGGGTTATCGAATGGCGGCTAGGGTTCGTCAGCTTCTTGCTTTAATGGCTGCGCTTGTGTTATCGTGACCTGATTCGGGTCCTCACAAGATGCCTCCGTATCTCTGTATTAGAGAATCAAGCCAAAAACGTAGTTCTAGGATGAGGGGTCTGACCCTTTATATAGGCTGTGGAAGCCTTAAAATTATAGTAGGTTTTGGAGACTTGGTGGATAAGTCACCGTAATTGAGGAAGGTTCTGACTCCTTCCTTTTAGGAACTAGTTTCCATGTCGAATTTGGTGCCTTGGAGGCTACACAATATCCTGGGGATATTCTAGGACGTTTTTGGTTTCTAGAACGTTCCTGGTTTGTGGATCAGACCCATGTTAGAGATAGGCTTTTACCGGGCGTCCCCAGTTTGGGCCGTTCTTTTGGGCCTGACCATTAATTACGAATTTAGTGCCCAACTAGGGTTTCAGGCCATATTTACGGGCCAATAAATGTCACATTAATTATGTCTTTAAGGGTTATTTTTTACCCATATCATTTGCCCCCCAACTTCTAGGAAAACTTGATTTCGTAGAAGTTTAAGGTCATATCAGCCCTACAAGGGTATCGTCTTATAGTAAAGTGTGGAGCGACCTACACATTTACCATGACTAAAATCCTTTCCCAAGTTAATACTTAAGAAAGTTAAACGTTCCTTGGCCTCTCGAATATTTCTCTCAAGATTTCCGAGCCTTTCGGGAATAGGATTAGTGCCGTTTTGAGCTCATAGACACTAATCCGAGTGCAATTCGTGCATAGGATCATTTATCATCAATTCATTAATGATTCATTCCCCTCAACGTATCTAAGTTGGGGTCGCTGCTCATAAGCCTTGATAAGGGCTAATTTTTTAGCAGAAGACGCTATTTTGGCCCTAATCGGGGCTAAACAACCCTAAACGGGGTTATAAAGGTCTTGATTTAGGCCGACAAGTTCACACTTGATGTAGTTACTATTAGGATATCCACCTTTAACCTTTGGATAGGTTAATTCTTGAATGGAAGTCCTTAAACGTTGATAATTGAGGCTAATCACCCCCTAATTGCGATTAGCGAAGTCCTAACCCCAAATTTTGGAGTCAAGTTAGTCAAGTAGAGCTTCTTATATCCTCCTGATTGCAAAAAGAATCACGTGAAAATTCTCATTTTTGAGTTGTCTAGGGAAGAAATACTATCCCCTAGAAGGTGTTTCAGGGTCTTTCAATATCCTTGGTTTTCTGAACACCCCTGGCATCTCCAAACCCAAACTTTGAAGTTGAGCTTATATGATGGGGATTCTTATAATCTCCTGGTATGAAGAAGAATCACATGAAAACATGCATTTTTGAACGTTCTGGAGGCGAAATACTCCATTTTCAGCTGATTTTCAAGCCAGGTCTCGCACATGATCATAACACCTTTCCAATTTCATGGAAACACTTGGCCACCTGCATAGGCTTGTAGAGGACCTCACAAGGTTCTTGAATCTCAAATTTGAGCTCAAACGAAGCGTTTTTGAGCGTTCTGGAGGGTCATGAAAACACCCTAAAAAATAGGTCCTCCGGAAGCCCTCCAAACACCCTACCAAGGTGGCCTGGTCGGCTCACCCTGGTCGGCCATTCGGCCTAGGATGCCTGGTCGGCTAGGGCTGGTCGGCTGGGTCCCCCAAATTTTTTTTTTTTTTTTTTTGAATTTTGGCCATTTTTTGGCTAGTTGACTTTGACCTTTGACTTTGACTTTTGACTTTGACTTTGACCAAAATCAAAACTTGTCTTAAACTCCCTTCCTTGTTCCTAGAAAGGATTTAGTGATACCTTGGTTGGTTTGATGACCCTTGGCCTCAAACAACCTACTTCTTGGTTTTCAGGACCTTCCGGGTCTAAACCTTTCTTGAACTCTTGATATCAAATAACCTTTGGTTAAACTATTTCCCTTGGCTTCCAGGCATTCTCATGTGCCTATAATAGAGTGTTTTAAACAACCTTAACCTTGCCCCCCTTGTGTTGAGGGTCTTTACTTCTTTATTTGAAGATGTGGGGACTTCCCTTGTTTTCAACACCTGACTTCGAGTCTAGGATATCGTAGTTAGTTTCTCATCCTAGGTTTTAAGCTTAAGGCCTTCACATCTCCTTCCTTGTTTGTAGGATCTTGTCCTATCTTAAGCTAATCATTCTTAGGCTAGTCTCAGGCCTTAGGCTTAAGCAATCAGCTTGATTCAGGACAATCAACCTCGTTGGCCATCTAGGCTTATATTTTGTGCTGGGATTCAAAACCCACACTCCATATTCTAGAGTAGGTCTTCTCATATCCTTAAAGATGTTATCGTTTTAGCTAATCATCCTGCTTAGTGGCTTTAATCGTGGTTTTTAGCTTAATCCCCTGTTTAGGCTTGATAAACATATATTAATCAACCTGGGAGGTTGTTAATTATATTGTTGCTCTTGCCTGTATTTCCATTCGTTTCTTTCACATATTTTTACGAATTAGATCGTTTATTTGACCCAATTCCGAGTTCACAGAGCCCTTTTTCTGCTATCTTCGGCTATTTAACCTGTAAACGCGGGTCGTTGGAAAGACGACCTGCTATTGAGGGTCATCATTTTTCTTATAAAAGAGTGTGGATTGAAGTCATTCTTCACATTTCCTTCTTCTTTCAAAGAAAATTTCTCTCTGAGGAGCTCCCAAGTTTCAAGCACTTCTTTCAGTTTCAGACAAGGCTGTAATGGCAAGTGAGGGTGGTCAGAACGCCTTAGTCCCTTCTAAGGGCCTTCTTCAGGCGATTAACAGGAGAACCAAAGACAAGAACAGAAAAGGTAAGGTCTTTCCTCCTCGTTATCAATTATCCTTATCTGAGCTCTTAGATGAGCCCGGGGATGTGTTTCCGAACAACGCGGAATTCGACTCTTTTATGTTCCCTAGTACTTTGGATGCGGGAGATATCAGAAACTTACTCAAATATGAATTCCCTGATGAGATGAAGCTTAGAATTCCCACACCAGGGGACAGAACTTGTAACTGGCATCCTGAGAACTTGTTTGTGTACAAAGGTGCCATTGATGCTGGCCTTAGGTTTCCAGTTCACCCTTGGGTTGTTAGGTTATTAGCTGAGGTTAAAATCAACCCTTGTCAACTATATCCCAACTCCTGGAAATTCATCTTCATTTTCATGGTTGAATGCATCAGAGGAGGCATCCGCCTTAGCATCCCGTTGTTTAGGCATCTATTTGCTTTTAAGAATAGCCCTATCACCAGGAAAGGATGGGTGAGCATCCAACACCGCATAAAATCTAGGATGATTATTGATGCTTCTTCTGTGCCTGATTCTTGCCACAACTGGAGGCACGAATTTTTCATCCTTAGATGGAAAGGAGGAGACTGGAGTAACTTTTTCAGGTCTAAATTCAATCACGTGACTGATGAGGGTGTTAGTGAGCTTCAACTCACAACTGAAGAAGTGTCCCAACGGGATTGGCTTATTTCAGTCTTTCAGAAAACCCACTATCGTGAAGTTGTGACTGAACGTGCCTTGTTGGAGGCCAAGCTTAGTTATATCCCTCTCGAGGGTAATTCTTACTTTAACTTCTTTTCTTTCATCGTACTTGTTCTTATTCAAACATTGTTTCCTTTGCTTTGTTTGCAGTTGCTGAGGAAATTGACAACCATCCGAGCCGACTTCCCCATATCACCAAAAGGATGATTAAGAAAGCTGAGAAAGAAGCTAATCCTGAAGACGTACCAGCCCCTGAGTTCCTTCAGCATTGTTCGAAGGCGGGGAAGAGAATTAGGAGTTCGGATGGGAGCATGAAAACAACATTCATGCCGGATTGGGGGATATGTGAGCAGGATGCTATCAGGGACAGCCACCTCCTTGCTCGAGAGTGGTCTCGAAATTCCATAGCCCCGGCCGACAAGGTCCATTTTGCAACAGCAACAGATTTAGAGGAAAATGAAAGCATAGGGGCATATCATGCCTATAACGTAAGTCGATCTCCTCTTCCTTTTCATTGTTATGGTTGTATATTGGCCGTCGTGGCTTAACACATTTTCTTATGGCGTTTTTGTTTTGGTAGCTAAATACTCACTTCCAGAATGCTATCCAACTCGGGAGGTCCTACAAGGACAAGGAGAGAACTGCCCTCAAGGCTGTAGAGAAGCTTCAGAAGGAGTCTGAAGAATGGGAGGCTAAGTATTTCACCTCGGAGGACCAACTCTCATCCCTTAGGGGAAAGTATACGGCTCTGGAAAACAGGACCCAGAATAATGAGAATTCCAGCATTCAGAACTACTTAGGTTCAGACACTTTTCTTACCTTCATTGATGAGCATGACAGGGAGGTCCAGCCGGACAGCATGACCATAGGTTGGGAGAAGGCTGTGAACAGGATTAGCCAAGATCATAAGGGAGTTGTCTTTCCTTCCTTTTATCCAAGTCCCTTGAAGGTGACAGAAGACGATGACCTTGTTGAAGGTGTTGGGACTTCCCCTGTGAGCAAACGTGCTTCTGGTTCTGGGACAAAGGGCATTCCTCAACAATCAGGGTCTAGTTCTGGGAAACGTCCCTCAAGATCCCATCAGAGCGGGAGTTCAGAATGCCCCTTAGCTGGACGAATCCGTGAACCCAAGTCGGTTAGTATCAGTAGCTCCTCAACCTCAACTTCCAGGAGCAAAGAAGAAGGAGGGAAGAACTCTTCAAGTGAAGAAGAAGTCCCTGCTCAGACTGCTCCTCCAAAAACCAAGAAGCGGTTGGTGAAGACTGCTTCTATCAAGAAGTGATTGAGCCTTGCATGGCCTGTGTTAGCCTCGTGTGGCTTTAGTTCTTTTAATATCCCGTCTTTGATTATGGTCCTTCATGGACTTGTACTTTTATTCGTATGTGTGTAAGTTAAACCTTGATTGTGCCCTCCTGGGTATTTTATCTACGTGCTTGTTTTCTATGTTTCATATGTTCTTTTATTTTCGGTACTTGGTCATCTTAGACTTACACATATCTGGTGCTCGGTACATCACAAGGATTACAGAATCATAGAACAGAAAACAAGCTTGTATTGATAACGCAAAATGGGCTCAGCCCTTACATAGAATATTATGTCCTACTAGGAGCAACATGCTCTGCAATGGTTTCATATGAACCTTATTTCTACTTCTATTAGATAGGCTAAAAGCTAATTCCTTAATAGGAGAGCTTTAAACATAGTAAATCTTGAGATTTGAGGCGTGCCAGGAGCGGGGTACCTCGTTTCCATCCACGGTTTCCAGCTTATAAGAGCCTCTTCCCAACGTCTTTCTCACTCTATATGGTCCTTCCCAATTAGGGGCCAACTTTCCTGTCTGTCCAACTCCAGAGGCTTCAATTTTTCTCAAAACCAAGTCGCCTTGTTTGAAGAACCTTCCTTTAACCCTATGGTTGTAGTGAAAGGCTGCTCTTTTTTGGTGCTCAATATTACGGGCATTTGCTTCATCTCTGACCTCATCAATTAAATCAAGAGCAAGTCTCATGCCTTCCTCATTGGTTTCTTGCTCATATGCTTCCACCCTTGGAGATACGTGCGACATTTCCAAAGGGACAACTGCTTCTGCCCCATAGGCTAGCAAAAATGGAGTAGCTTCTGTCGTTACCTTGCAGGTAGTACGATACGCCCACAGTATAGGCAGTAATTCATCAACCCACGTGTTTCGAGATCGTTCGACCCTCTTCTTAAGTCCATCAAGGATAATTCGATTTGCTACCTCAGCTTGGCCATTAGCCTGGGGGTGAGCTACTGAGGTAAAATGAAGTTCAATGGTGTTCTCCTCACAGTATTTCTTAAAATCCTCATTGTTGAATTGGCGTCCGTTGTCCGTCACTAGGATTCGTGGGATCCCATATCTACAAATTATGTTCTCCCAGAAGAACTGGGCAACTTGTTGGGTGGTTATTTTTGCTAGCGGCTTGGCTTCAATCCACTTGGTAAAATAATCGATAGCCACTATTAGGAACTTCCTTTGTGCTGAGGCCACGGGAAAAGGACCAAGTATGTCCATCCCCCACATGGCAAACGGAATGGGAGAGTTAATTGACGTTAACATCTCTGGTGGCTGCCTAACAATTGGAGCGTGTTTCTGGCATCTGTCACACTTTTTAACATAGCTTTTGGCGTCAGCCAACATTCCTGGCCAATAAAATCCCAGGCGGGTTATCTTATGAGCTAGGGCCCTGCCCCCCAGGTGCTGCCCACAGATCCCTTCATGAACTTCCCTTAATGCCTCTTCAGCCTCTTGAGGCCTCAAGCATTTCAAGTATGGGATAACAAAAGACCTCTTATAAAGGATGCATTCAATCAAAGCATATCTCAATGCCCTCACCGATAGTTTTCGTGCCTCCGAGGCATCTTCGGGGAGCCAACCAGTTTCCAGATGAGCCTTGATAGGGTCAATCCAACAGCTTCCTACTTCAATAGGTGCCACCAATTTTGAGTTGATGGTAGGGGCCTTCAGGACCTGGTAATATACGTTCCCTGCATAATTCTCTATTTCAGAAGAGGCGAACTTTGATAAGGCATCGGCCTTGACGTTCTCCTCCCTTGGGATATGCTCTATACAGCATTCATCAAACTGAGTCATAACAGCTTTCACAACCCTTAGGTATTTTGCCATAGTTTCATCCTTGGCTTCAAATTCACCATTCACTTGTGATACTATGAGTCTCGAATCCCCGCAGACTTTAAGGTTCTTGACTCTCAGTATTCTGGCCAAGCATAATCCGGCTATCAAGGCTTCATATTCAGCTTCATTGTTGGTCGTCGGAAAGTCCAACTTCAGAGCATATTCTACTAAGAACCCATCAGGGCTTTGCAAGACTAAGCCTGCACCACTAGACTTTGTTTTTAATGCTCCATCAAAATAGAGCACCCAATATTCCTTCTGATCAAGTTCAAGCTCCTTAGCTTTATCTTCATCTTCCTTGTTTAATACTACCTCTTGCCCCCCGACTTCTTGGTTGATGGTACATTCAACCACGAAGTCAGCTAAAACCTGAGCCTTAATGGCTGTCCTAGGCTTATACGTGATATCAAACTCCCCGAGTTCGATCGCCCACTTGATTAGCCTTCCACTGGCCTTCGGGCTATGCAATATACTTCGTAACTGTTGGTCCGTCAGGACTTCAATCTTGTGTGCCTGGAAATAAGGTCGTAGTTTCCTTGAGGCTGTCACTAGTGCGAGAGCAAATTTTTCAATGGTCGAGTAATTCAACTCAGCTCCATGCAGCACCTTGCTCACGTAATAGATGGGTTTCTGAACCTTGTTCTCCTCTCGAATGAGGACGACACTCAGTGCTTGTTCAGATACCGCCAGATACAGGTATAGGGTCTCTCCAGAACTAGGTTTGGCAAACAACGGGGCCTTGGTCATGTATTTCTTCAGTTGTTCAAAGGCCTCTTGGCTTTCTGATGTCCACTCAAAATTTTTTACTTTCTTCAAGGCCTGAAAGAAAGGTAAACATTTATCGCCAGACTTTGAGATGAATCTTCCCAAGGCAGCTATTCTACCAGTTAATTTCTGCACGTTTTTCACGGAACGTGGTGGTTCCATGTCGAGAATTGCTTTGATTTTATCTGGGTTGGCTTCAATGCCTCGTTTTGAGACCATCAGGCCCAAGAACTTCCCTGACCCAACGCCAAAAGCACATTTGGCTGGGTTCAGCATCATCTTATGGTGCCTCAGCACTTCAAACGCCTCTCTTAGGTGTTCAATATGGTCAGCTGTAAGCAAGCTCTTGACCAACATATCATCAACATATACCTCCATGGTTTTCCCAATCAGGTGGGCAAATATCTTATTTACCAGTCGTTGATAAGTAGCTCCTGCATTCTTTAGTCCAAAAGCCATGACAAGGTAACAAAAAACACCAAAGTCAGTTACGAAAGATACCTTTGGGATGTCATCCTTGTGCATCTTAATCTGGTTGTAGCCACTGAAACCATCCATGAAGCTTAGCATCTCATGTCCTGCCGTAGCGTCTATTAGCGTGTCGATCCTTGGTAGAGGGAAGCAGTCCTTAGGGCACGCATCATTTAAATCAGTGAAGTCTATGCACATCCTCCACTTACCGTTGACTTTCTTGACCATCATAGGGTTAGCCAACCATTCAGGAAACTGAATCTCCTCAACAAAACCAGCCTCCAAGAGTTTGTCCACCTCTTGTTTAATGGCCTCTTGCCTTTCTGGAGCAAAATTCCTCTTCTTCTGCTTAATGGTCTTCCGCTTAGGGTCGACATTCAACCTGTGAGTTATGAGTTGGGGATCAATCCCTGGCATATCAGCTGCTGTCCAAGCGAACACATCCTTATTTTCTTGTAGGAATTCAATTAACCTGCCCTTCATGGGTTCTTTCAGCGACGCTCCTATGTATGTGACCTTTTCAGGGTCCCTACTGTCCAGGGGTACAGGAACCAAATCCTCTGCTGGTTTCCCCCGGTATTCATCATCCCGAATATCCATGTCCTCAATCGGGAGGACCTGCCCCCCGACTCCATCAGCTCTTAACGCGGCCACATAACAACTTCGGGCCATCCTTTGATCACCCTTCTGTTCTCCAACACCATTCCTGGTTGGAAACTTGACTTTCATGTGATAACTAGAGGCAACAGCCTTAAACGCGTGGAGTTCGGTCCTTCCAAGGATCGCGTTATATGTGGAGGCCGCCTTAATTACCAAGAAGTTCAACATCTGTGTGGCCTCCTTAGGCTCTTTTCCAATAGTAACCGGCAATTGGATAGTTTCTTCAACGCTAGATTCGACTCCATTGAACCCATATATGGGCATGTTATTTGGGGTCAGCTGGGAATCATTGTATCCCATCCTTACAAACGCATCATGAAACAGGATGTCAACAGAAGCACCATTGTATATCAAGACTCGCTTCACCTCCGAATTTCCAATTACAGGAGTTATGACCAACGGGTCGTCATGGGGGAACTTTACCCCCTCTAAGTCCGAGTCATCAAATCCGATCACTACTTCAGTCTTTGCCCTCTTCGGGGCTTCTCCCACGATATGCATCACCTCCCTGGCATATGCCTTTCGAGAGTTCCTTGTTGTTCCGGCCGCAGTAGGACCTCCCCAAATCATGTTGATGACAGGCCCTCGTGGCTGGGGGTTGCGATCACGATCGTTATCCCTTCTATCATTATCTCTTTTATCATAATCTCTTCTATCATAATCTCTTCTTTGGTTTCCACGACCTTCACCCTTTGTGAATTTGCTCAGCTTTCCTTTTCGGATCAAGAATTCAATCTCGTCCTTGAGCTGTCTACAGTCATCAGTGTCATGTCCAACGTCCTTATGGAACCTGCAGTATTGATCTTTGTTTCTCCTTGCGGGATCACCCCTAAGTGGCTTCGGCCATTGGAAATCCGCATCTTTTTCAATATCCATCAGGATTTGACTTCTAGGAGCATTCAACCTTGCATATTCAGAGAACCTTGGCCCCAAATTCTTCTTGGAAGCAGAATCGGAGTCCTTGCTTGTCCGGGGGTATTTGTCCCTTGTGTCATACTCCTGCTCTTGCCTTCGCTTCTGGGAGTTTCCGTTTCCTCCATTAGTGGTGGGAGCTTCCGTCTTCTTCATGATTTCTTCTGCTTTTATGTATTTACTTGCCCTCCTTTGGAGCTCAGTCATGCTCTCAGGGGGATGTTTTGCCAACGACATCTGAAAGTAGGGGTTCGTCGTTCCATTCTCCAAGGCTATCATAGCTACTTTGTTCTCCAGATCCGGGACATTCAACGTCTCCTTAGTGAAACGCTTGAGGTAATCCCTCAGGTTCTCATTCTTTCCTTGTTTTACTTGCATAAGAGAAGTAGAGCTTTTTTCGTGGACCTTTCCACTAACAAATTGATTGATAAAGGCAGTACTCAACTCCTTAAAAGAACCAATCGAGTTTGCGGGCAATCGGTTGTACCATCTTTGAGCCATGCCTGCCAAGGTTTGAGGAAACGCCCTACACTTAAGAGCGTCACTAGCGGGTTGTAACAGCAGAGCGTTCGAGAATGTCCTGACGTGATTCGAAGGATCGCCCGTCCCATCATATGCTTTTATCGTGGGCATCTTGAATTTTCGGGAAACATGAGCGTTCATCACTTCATCCGTGAATGGAGGTGTGGGGTCGTCAGGGTCCCCAAGCGGCATCAGGTCTTTGGGATCACTCCTAGGGGTTTCTACCCTCGTAATTCCTCCAGTTGGGGCATCAGCCCTTCTCGGTCTTCTTGAGGACCCTTCCAAATCAATGAAGGGGATCTCCCTTGGGATTGGAGGAGGCCTATTCAGATTTTGCCTTGCTTTTTCTCTGGTTATATCATCCTTCAGCTTTTGGATCTCAGCCTCAAAAGCCTTGATTCTCTCAGCAGCTGTTTGAACGGGTCTATCATTGATCCTTTGAGTCCTCCTCATGGGTTCTTTGCTTGTACGTCGCCTCCTCGGGGCTATATCACGTTCATCATCCTCGGATGATGAATCATCGGAGTAAGGTCCAGAGTAATCGTAATATCTTTGCTCAGGGGGGGCTAGACCCCTAATATAGGTCCAGGATCCCTTCGATTTGGGGGATAGTTTGGCAACCCGTATAACGGATCGGTACTCACGGGGAGTGTAGTGGTGGAGATCTGAACTCCTGAGAGCGGGGGACGGCTAGTCAATGGAGCAACCACCATCTGAAGTTGATTAGTCTCTTGTCCCGGGTGATCAATCACCGGTAAGGTTCTCTCAGCATGGGGATTCGTCCCTGTGGTCTGAGAAACTTGAGGTTGTGTAATAGTCTCAGTTGATGAGGGCACAAGCCCTTGCTCCGTAACAACGGGCGGTGTAGAGGAGACGATTAGTGGGTCAGATGTAACAGGAACATTCTCGGTTGATGTTCTTCGTGTGTTAACCATGGTTGATATCCTTTTCCCACAGACGGCGCCAAATGTTGTGGCATAAAAGTAGGGTTATTGAATGGCGGCTAGGGTTCGTGAGCTTCTTGCTTTAATGGATGCGCTTGTGTTATCGTGACCTGATTCGGGTCCTCACAAGATGCCTACGTATCTCTGTATTAGAGAATCAAGCCAAAAACGTAGTTCTAGGATGAGGGGTCTGGCCCTTTATATAGGCTGTGGAAGCCTTAGAATTATAGTTGGTTTTGGAGACTTGGTGGATAAGTCACCGTAATTGAGGAAGGTTCTGACTCCTTCCTTTTAGGAACTAGTTTCCATGTCGAATTTGGTGCCTTGGAGGCTACACAATATCCTGGGGATATTCTAGGACGTTTTTGGTTTCTAGAACGTTCTTGGTTTGTGGATCAGACCCATGTTAGAGATAGGCTTTTACCGGGCGTCCCCAGTTTGGGCCGTTCTTTTGGGCCTGACCATTAATTACGAATTTAGTGCCCAACTAGGGTTTCGGGCCATATTTACGGGCCAATAAATGTCACATTAATTATGTCTTTAAGGGTTATTTTTTACCCATATCAATTATGAATAACTAATTGCTATTATATAAAAATGAATAATATCTCTAGCAAAAGGCATTTTATTGATGATAATTATCTTATATGTACTTTTAAACTCAAGTTCTTTTAATGTATTAAAATGCGGAAAATACCTTTTATATAATGTATGAAATAGTAAACAAAATCCTTTGATATATGTCTTGCAGGTGATTTTATATATAAAGTTTATTTTATATATAAAGTTTCTACAGAGTCATCTACGAGACTATTTGTTATAAACTCCTGCACCTTCTTTTTTTTTTTTTGCTAAGTTAATTTTATAAATAAAGGAAAGGGGAGGGGTTAACCCTAGCTCTAAGCCAAAGCCCAGAGAAAACACACTGACCAAACTAACAGGCTAGAATGGTTGTTCATGTTGTGCCCAAATTTCAAAATACTCAAAATTTCTATTTATTCTTTATATATTTAAATAATCATTTCCACAATAAGAGAATAGAGTAGTCAAAGAAATTGGTAATTTGTTATATTTCAATATTATGTACTTGATATTGTAACCTGCAAGGCAAATCGATAAATCAACCTACCAAATTTAGTATATTTCCATGTTTTAGTGGTTTTTCCTTTGTGATTATATATGATAAGAAATGTAATGAAATATTAAATAGAGAGATATAATAATTGGTATTAGAATTCTGAAAGATAATAGCAGAAATAGAGATAGATTGAGAGATAAAATAATGGAATTAAAGATAATTCAGAAAATTAGAGTGATAGATATAGCTTGCACATTGCCAATAATTTGTGCGAGAAAATATGTTTTGTATTCTATTCCATTAAGGTATAATTACACTGACATATCTCTGTCATTGACTTGAAGTTTTGTTACGTGTATCGCAATATGATGTGTTTCACTTTTCACTTTCGTGTGCCTTTGATAAAGACCTTAATCGGTTGATAGCTATTTTATATTTTGAACGTGGAGCTAATACCGTTACATATGTTTCACTTTTCACTTTCGTCTGCCTTTGATAAAGACCTTAATTGGTTGCTAACTATTTTTTATTTTGAACGTGGAGTTAATACTGTTACATATACTTATTTTAGACAACTGTCTTAAATCAATAATTCATTATTGCCTATTTGAGTTTTTTAGAAATTACTTTCATACCTAAGGATCTTGCTGTTAACAAGAGCAATGCAGCTATACTGATTAAAAAATATAAGAAGCCTATGACCCCATGTCAGTGCAACATTGACATTGACAACACAAAATTTAAAAAAATGTTAAATTGTTTTGTTTGTATATATAAATTTAAGGAAAAGATGAAGGCGATGATGCTTGCCATGGGTGAGGTTTCAGGTTTAGATGTTAATGTTTAACATCTGACAATATAGTTTACCGTTAACGTTTAATCATGTTTTTCAGTCAATGCTTAATTATGCCAATATGTTTATATGTTTGCAGATGAATTTTTGTGCAAAGTTAAAGTTAAAAATGTGGAAGAAAACGATAGTTGGTGATATAATGGCTGTCACAAAAGCAAATGCAATGAAGACGTTTCAAAACTAGAAGGCAAGTACAAGTGTTTCAAATGCACCAGAAATTTTCCACACCAGCAGAAGAGGTATTACTTTTAATATTGTTGTGCTGGCTGAAGATGATACTCAAGCATTCAACTTTGTTTTCTTGGATCGTGCAAGAAAACGATATATTGGAAAAACAACAACAAAATTGCTTGCAAAGGAATTAATTTATGTTTTTTCTCTTTTAGTTCTACATCTTAAAATGATAATAGACATTTTTGCTATACGTCAGGTTCTGCTAACATCATGCACAAAAAAAATTAAAATGGTTACATTTATTTTTTATTATGATATATACAACTATACAAGACTTGATTCAGAAAAGTAATACCTTATTATGATTCATCCTTCTCTCTTCGCAGGAAATCTGAAAAGAAAATTAGCAAAGCATCACTGCAATTATGGACTCTGTGAGGAAGAATTGGCCAGAATTATTCTATGAATTAATAATTTGTTATTAGCTTACAACATATATTGTTTTCTATTCACTTCTGAACATTTGATACTTTTTGTGAATGCTTTTGAATGTTGGTTAATTGTTTTAGACATGGTGATTGGTTTTCAAATTTATGAATATGTGATGTGTCTGAGTTCAACCTCACATTGAATCGAAGATCTTGATTTTATGTTTTTACTAAAGAGAATGTGATTTTTACAATGAACTTTATCTTCAATACGTTCTTGACATCAAACATTTGTTAACCATTTGTTTATGAGAATGTCTTAAAATTATAACAATCATTGTCATTTTAAAACGTTCCTATTAGTTGTAACGAGTGCATCTATTCTACAAAATGAATGGACAGAAATGAATTTCCGTGTGCGAAGCACGGGCTATATTGCTAGTAATAACTATAATGTTCAAATAAAGTTTGCTAATTTTTAAACAAATTAAATAGAGTAAATTTAATAGATGTTTAACAGGTATAATTAATGACTAATTAAATTGTCATTAATAGCTATTTAATGCAAAAAAAGACTCTTAATAAAAAAAATTAAAGAAACAAAATTTCCAGAAAAATACCATAAACTTGGTGTTTAGGTGTTTAGTGAATAGTGGAAAATTGTGTATTTAGAGGGAAAATACTTGGTCAATCATAAAAATTTTGAGAATGTTACGGAAATTATATAATAATATATTATGAGATTTAGAAATGGTTTGATTGAGAATGGTTAAATATTGGATTTATTTCGAGAGTAGGACATAACAATCGATAAAAATGATGTTAGGCTTTATGGTAGCTATTAATATATGAATTTCTTTTCTTATGTTAAGACATTTTTTTTTTTTGGAATGATACCTTACACGGTGTAAAATTTGAAAACACAGCTTCATTTGAACTAAACCATACCTAAAACTATTTTCCCAAAATATATGTGATTCATCTATGTAAATAATAAATCCTGAATACTTTTTGCCACATTCTTCCTTTTATGTCCTTCTGTCCCCTTTGTAAACTAAGCTTTGTTAAGGGTATAAATGTAAAATCATTTGAAAAAAATAAAAGCCACGTCAGAAATCAATCTTAACTGATTCTCCTTGATAGATGCTAACCCTATTCCCTATCATTAATTCAAAATCAAACCACGAACAAAATTCCCTGTCATTAATTCAAAATCAAACCACACGATCAATACACAAATATCCGCAATACACACAATCTTAAAAAACTAGGGTTTCAAATTCAATTCAACAATTCTCATCAATTTATACATACACTCTTTCGATCTATTTCATCGATTTATACACACATAATCGTTCGAATTTGTTTCGATCTCTCTGGAATGAACTCGCGAGGGAGATATCCGCCGGGAACCGGCAGAAATCGCGACGGAAATGTCGAAGCCAAGCGCTCATTGCTCATCAACAACAACAGTACGACTAGAGAAATTTTATGCACAGTAATCACCAGTTTCAGCAACAACAGCAGTGGCTGAGGAGGAATCAAACCGGAGGAAGAGTCTATTCGAGTGTCGAAGAAGTCAAGAAAACTGTCCAGTATGAAGCTTTTGATGATTCCAGGTATCTTTTTTCGTTTCGTTGCGGTTATTATTAGAAATTATTATTGTTTTAGTTTATGTTTTGTGTTTGTCATAACATTATTATCATGGTTAATGTTTACTATGAATTGTTTCTTCTAGGCTAACCCTATTCTTTATCATTATTTCAAAATTAAATGACGAACACTTGCAGCAACCCAATTGAAGAAATCAAAGAAATCCAAGCGAAGAAATCGAACTATTATGCTGATTATCCCAAACCAAGCCAAGTCTACAGTGTTTCGTCGAATCTGATGCTGATTTCGTTGAATCTTGATTTCATGTTTTATAATTTTCACAAATTCCAATATACTTTGCAGCAATCATAAATTATCAACATTTTGATCATTTTAAATTTGTTCTTTTGCAGGTTGTATGTGACAATTGTGAAGACATAGTCGGATTGATTGTGAAAGGCAACTACAAGTGGACAATAAATTAATCGGGTACTATTTATCAGATGGTTTAGACACATTAATAAATCTATACCGCTAAAGTGTTTGTTGTAATGCCTAAATGAAAATCATGCTTATGTTAACAAGTATTGTAGTGGTTTTCAAAAAAAGTATTGTAGTGAATTATATAAGTTTGATACTATCTTCTGCATATATGCTTCGTAGTTAATTTTGTTTTTGTTTAATTCGTAGATAAATGTCAAGTTAATTGGTAGTGTTTCATTTAGTTCTATTAAATAAATTATGGATCTTTTATAAACCACTAATCTTAGCATGATTTCGATATTAATTTGTTGTCAGAGATTCTTAACCACTAATCTTAATATTATTAATTTTTTTAGTCATATGTTAAGTCCGAGTGTTGCACAATATTAATAAAGTATAAAGTTTTGGATGGTGAATTGACATTCTTTTTACAATTTTTGTACTTTTTGTCAACAGGTACATTCAAAATTCTAATTTATGTTCAAAATTACTCTCTGGTCACATGTTTACAAATCAACTTTCAGAATATTGAACAGCCTCTGAACTTTATGTAAGTAGTAACTCTGAAATCTACTTTTGATTGTTTTTATGCTTATGTCAGTCATGGTTTGTACATTATTTGGGTTACTTGGATGCATAAAGGTTTTAGGGTCACCAATGACACATTATAGGCGTGGACATAACCATGATTTGGAATTACTTAACTTTTATCTTACAATAGCGCCTGACCTCTTTTGCTATTAAATGCAAATTTGGTCCTCTTGGATTGCATTAAATCATTCGTTGATGACGATAAATTAACCCAACTGGACCAACGCTGTTGTTGATGACGATAAACAACAAACAATGTTTCTTCTCCTATCCCTATTATTATGCATATAGTTTATGTATTTATTGGTAAAATTGATTACTTTAGTGTGGAATATAGAGATGAATGTTATTAATTGAATGCAGATTGGCGTTGGAGGAGATTAAGTTCCTTCAGAAACAAAAGGAGAACAAGTCCGGATCTCGGCTTTGCTTTCGATGAACCAAGACATTGGAGTCAATGGGGGTTTGCTTACCAAAGGGAGCGAGAATAAGAATCAAGTGGATGGGGAGAATGATGAGTTGGTTTTGTAGGATATTTTGCTCAAGAAACTACTGTTAGATTAACATGTATAATATTTTCATTGTAATTATATTGGTGGAAATTGATATCTGACTTTTTATAGGAAAACGAAGCTATAATGATTGTGATAGCTCTCAAGCAAGGTACAGAGATACGAACAAAAGTTTACAGTTGTATATGCCAAAAGAGTTGAAATTCAAATTCTTTTATATGCCAAAAGCTTTTTGTATAACATCCAAGCCCACAATCGAATGCATACCGGACCCAACAACCCACCACAGGTCAGTCCAAAAGTGCTAGCATATTGGTATACAATGGTCATTAACTTGTATCTATAAAGGTCCCAAATACTCTTATTCTAATCAATGTGGGATGTTACAAACACCCCCTCTTATTGGGTCGACGTCCTCGTCGAGCCCACGCACACTTACGGAACCCGGGCAGTGCCTCTGCACTTCCGGCCGGGCAGAGCTCTGATACCATTTATAACATCCAAGCCCATAACCGAATGCATACCGGACCCAACAACCCACCACAGGTCAGTCCAAAAGTGCTAGCAAATTGGTACACATTAGTTGTTGACTTGTATCTATAAAGGTCCCAAATACTCTTATTCTAATCGATATGGGATGTTACAAACACCCCATCTTATAGGGTCGACGTCCTCGTCGAGCCCACATGCAAACTTACTAAACCCGGGCAGTGCCTCTGCACTTCCGGTCGGGCAGAGCTCTGATACCATTTATAACATCCAAGCCCATAACCGAATGCATACCGGACCCAACAACCCACCACAGGTCAGTCCAAAAGTGCTAGCATATTGGTATACAATGGTCATTAACTTGTATCTATAAAGGTCCCAAATACTCTTATTCTAATCAATGTGGGATGTTAAATTTTGTATCCTAAACAATAGCTATTGTATGTGCAGCATTCTATAAATCTGAAATTCATCTTTCCAATTTATTTTTTGTATATATCTCCGGCTATTGTTATTGCATTATCACCCATATTGATAAAAAAAACCTGACCATGATATTCTGATGTTTTAAGTTACAGATTTCGATCATAGATTATTTTATGTGTTGTGCTAGATAACAGATTTTTGATATTCTTGCTGGTATTTGAGCAATTGTATAAATGCGGCTTCACTGAAAAATTTAATTCATTTGATGCAGTTGGAAAGCTAAATTAGCATATTTTTCATCAAAAGTGGTCATTTGGTTTTCATTGCAGAGATGCGGGAGTAGCTGCAAAAAGAGAAATCACATTCATATCTATACTACTGTTTGGGTCAAAGACATTTTTGATATATGTAGAGCCTGTATTCAGCAAAGCCGAAGAGACTATCAGTGTAAATTATATGGGAAGGGATGTTACTGATCAGGTCATATTACTTTTATCATTGATCGTTCATTAAAAAAGTTTTATCCATTTTTTCATTTTCTTTTCTTGCATATATTTGCATCTGCCTTTTGAGCCCAAAATATCCCAGGCTACTTTTACTATAGGATCACATACTTATGCCACACCTTCACCTGTCTCATGACATAATATGTTTGTGATCATGGGTTAAAAAAAAGAGAAGATGGCACAACTTAGAGAGGAGATAGTAGTGCAAAAGGCCAAGGAGACGGAACTTAACAAATCAATTCATATTACAGGTTCGTCAACTCTAGCTATGTAATTATTTTTTGGTTAGGCCTGTTGCCTCTGAGCAGAAGTTATTCATGTATTCCTATCTATACTTCTGCAGAGGAAACTATACGAGCAAAACAAATGCTTGCAACTATGTTGTTTGCACTAATACACGCAAGCGTACGCGATCACAAGTAATATGTAAGGTTAAGTCCAAATTCGTTCCCACAGAGACTGGTTTAGGTTCAATACAAATTGATATACCTGTTAACAAAAAATCACGCAAGCGTACGTGGTCACAAGTAATATATGAATAAGTCAAGTTCGTTCCCACAGGGATCTGGTTTAGGTTTTAATTCAGTTCATGTACCTATGCAACAATGTATGGTTTTTATTCACTGCTAAGACAATTAACAAGATTAGGATTGATTAACTAAAATTAACTAAAAAGTAAATTAACAACTAAGAATTAACTAACTAACGAGAATTGGAATCGAATTACTTCTACAAGAGTAACATGGGATCCTAACTTCATTAAATACTTCGCTTAGATCTGACGCCTTTAATCACTATATGCAATGGTTATGATATCTGATCGGATAACACGAAACAAGTACACGCTACCTGTCAGCATACATATACCAAACTAAACATACATCCACAAAAGAGATAGAAGATGAATAGACACCAATTATGCTTAGACCCTATATGTCTATAGAATTTGAAAACATAACGGTTGAAGAACAAGTTATCCATAAAGATCACACAGGGCAATATAAGTATTTTCATCTCATACTACGAATCATGTTGATAAACAATCATGAACCTATGCTAGCATGGCAAGTTCTAAACCTCAAGATCCACTTTCACTTCACAAGAGATTAACAAATTAGATGTTCGCGACGCATCTATCAATTAAGCATAACCATACAAGGATATCAGATATACATCACACACAGATCTTTAAAGCAAACAAGATACTAAAGCTCCATAAATAAATCCGTTAGAATCCCATGACAACGATTAGTTCATAATCGAACCGCTCGTCATCATGGGATCTGATGAAACCATGATAATAAAACAAGATCTGAATAATAAATAAGAGTAATAGAGTAAGAAAACAAATCCCAAAAACATCCAAGAGTATCGCCTAAATAGAAGAAAACAAAAGTAGATCTAGATCTCCGTTGCTTGTCACGAGCGTTGGGAATCCTTTTCCAAGTTTGAATCTCTATCTTCGGCTCTCTCTTTGTGTTATGGTATGAATTGGTGGGTGTTGGTCGTTTTATGATGGTAGGATGTGTTTATATAGGCCCTAGGAGTCTTTTTCAGCAAGAAAAGTCCCAAAAATAAAATAAAATTCGAAATATGATAGAATTCAGCAAATTTCCAGAATGTTCGGGTGCAGTCTTCGCGGTTTCTGCGCAGTCTGCGTGGTTGGCTCCTATTCAGAATTATAGAAAATTTCCCAGGCTTCGCGTGGACTGCTTACGGGCCTCAAACGGACTTGTAAAAATCCAGATATGGCCAAAACAGTGGAGACTGCGCAACCTACCTGGAAAATCCGAATTTTAATCAATTTAACCTCCAACTCTTAGTTCTGCAAAACTCAATGAAAACACATTAAATACACCACATACTTGAGGCAAAGTAATCAATTTAAGCCGATACGAAGCATTTCAAGTGGATATAAAATCCACTTATCACACCCCCAAACTTAAACCGATGTTTGTCCTCAAGCATAAACAAATATAACTATATACAACTAACTAGTACCACTTCCGTAGGTGATCACGGTTGCATTTGGCATATGCAACAAGCCCTTTAAACCCCTAGGCAACCCTAGTGGACGAGTAAGGTCTCGTGAGGGCCTATAGTGAATGTACCCACAAAATCCATCTAACTAAACAATGCAAAATCAATGCAATGCATGAATACAACTAATATGAAAATGCAACGATCCCCTTCAAACTAACCAAAACCAACTAGCAAGAAAATATCTCAAAAAATTCAAATAACTCCAAATAGAGCTCGACTAAGTCCGCGTATACTAACATTACATGAACAGAAACGTGCGTGTGTGCGATGCTCATCAGAAATACTCCCAAAACTAGATCAAAATCATACCTATTCTTCGCCAAGACAATCACAGGTTTATAAATAGAATAGGCTGTAAACACTTCATAACCTAGAAACACCTCCATCCTCATTTGAGTTAGCCAGAAATTCATGCTTTATTACTAACAACTATGACACATAATACTATACACAATAACGCATGCTTATTTAACCGTGCAATGGATGAGACCCCAAAAGGCTTATACAATAATATCCATGTAGCGAGCGTTAGGTTAGTGGATCCCAGACTATAAAAGCCTTAGGTCACTAGGCAAAAAGTCCCCGCGAACTTAATTGCTCGAGTATTAAAGAGCTCACCCTGGTTAATTTTGCAATTAAACTATTTAAACATAACAACTTTTTTTTTCTTTTTTTCATATATGCAATCTGGAATGAGAATTTTCAATTCCAACCCTAGACTACTCATATAAATATGAGCCGGCTACTAGCCATTTGACACCTAGCCATTATTGACAACTAGCATGAAATCTTTGGTTTCCCCCAAACTTAGACTTTAGTGTTCTAGGTCATCAAGGGAATAACGAAAATTCTAAATATAATCAAGTGATTAAATCTCAAAACAACCAAACAAGCATAATCTCAACCTAGCCCGAAAGCAACCTAATGAGACTGTGTAAAGATTGTGTTTCTAAAACATGCACGTCAATTTCATAAGAACTATAAATCAACCCTCTATTCATCATTACCACACTCAATTAGACATCTACCTACCAATCAGAATTAGCTCGTCCTAAGGGATCATGAAAAATGCATGCCATGCAAATGCAACTAAAATGAACTCACATGGTATAAAAACACAAAAACAGAATGTCCTATATGAAACAATATGCAATAACACGAACATACATGCGTGAATTAATACTAATATGCAAAATATGATATCTATATGAACACAACGACACATAATCACAAATAACTACATATACACTACTTATCCCCCAAACCACCCCCAAACTTAGAATATTCAATGTCCCCATTGAATGGAAGTAAATACAAGGGATAGCAGGAAACATACCTAAAATTACCGAAACACGTGGATTGCCTCCCACGAAGCGCCTTTTTTTTAAAGTCTTTAGCTAGACCTGGCAATGGATTTGTCTCTTGAAAATTTCTACACCGTATCTCTATATGGCCATTTAATTATCTTTTCCGGGGTACATCCTCGATGACAAGTTTCCGCCTTCTTTGTTCTTCAAAGGTGTCAGCAACAATGTTCTCTTCACTACCTGACAAGTTAGCAACAATAATAATAGGCAAAGTAGATGATTGACCCAAATATACAAACCTCAAGTGATCTGGTCGTTTAAGCTCGAGTTTGGAAACTTCTTCAACATGATGAGTTTCATTATTAACTACCAAAGACTGATCAAGAGTGGTAATGGACGGATTAGGAACGGAAGTGGGTGGTTCACCAACAGAAGTCTTATCAACAGACTTAGGATCAAAAGAACTCTCCTCAAGTTAGATTTCATGCTTAGAACAAATGACCTTCAATTCCTCTAACATCTCATCAGAAGTAAAATTCCTATACAACTCATGAAGATCTTCATTACCCTCAACAAAAACATCTTTCTCAAGAAAAGACTCAATTGCACTATCCTCAAGAATTGACCATGAAACCACCTCATCAACCAGCACCTTAGAATCCCAGAGATCAGCCAAACCTAGTGACTCACACTCTTCCTCCTCATCACTATCCACCACAGATTCAGACAAAACAGAATTTTCTTCTTTTTCTGTAGGATCCTGTTCATGAATTCCTTCTTCATCCTCAAATTGCTGAATTCTGATCGTTCGTGACTTTTCCAGATCTGAGTGTTATGGCATTAACCTGCTCCATGCCATCTTGTTTTCCTGGATTTACCTTGGTGGCACTAGGAAGAACTCCCTGCGGTATGTTGAGTAAGGCACTTGCAATTTGTCCAAACTGATTCTCCAATCTCTTGAGAGATACCGCCTAACTTTTCACCATCAACCTCAATTCATCCACTTCAGATTTTTCATTCGAAGATTGACCAGCATTCTCATGAGACTGTTGCTGAAATTCCGAAGGTTGGAATTGTTGCCTTGGAGCATATTGCTGCTGATAGCCTTGATCGTTGCTCCAACTGAAATTAGGATGATAAATGTTGGGAGCTAGCTGCTGCGATCTCTGAAAATTGCTCACAAACTGCACCGATTCAATAGATATGGCACATTGAGTCGTCTCATGTGCGCCCGTACATAGCTCACAAACACTAGCAACTTGAGGCACCCCATGCTTTGACATAGAATCCAATTGCTTATTAAGTGCCTCTAGCTGAACTACTAGAGCTGTGATTGTATTAACTTCCAGAATTACTGCTATTTTGTCTTGTGATAATCTCTGAATTGAATTCTGGTATTCATTCACAGCCATCATCTCAATCAACTCATAAGCTTCCTCATAGCTCTTGGCCCATAGAGCTCCACCTGATGCTGCATCTAGTATGGGTCTTGACTGGGCACCCAAGCCATTATAAAAGCAGTTAATCACCATCAAATCAGGCATCCCATGATGTGGACACCTCCTTAGCATATCTTTATATCGCTCCCAAGCCTCGTACAAAGACTCTCCAGACTGCTGTGCAAATTGAGTTATAGCATTCCTGATTGCTGCGGTCTTTGCCATGGGGAAAAATTTAGTGAGAAATTTCTGAGCAAGATCCTCCCATGTCAAAATAGAACCTGCTGGTAGAGAGTGCAACCAGCCCTTAACTTTATCCCTCAAAGAGAATGGGAAAAGTCTCAATTTGATAGCATCTTCCGACACCCCGTTGATCTTGAAATTGTCGCAGATCTCAATGAAATTCTGGATGTGCATGTTAGGATCGTCAATCGGAGCACCCCCAAACTGAACCGAATTCTGCACCATCTGAATTATGCTAGGCTTAATTTCGAAAGTATTAGCTGCAATAGCTGGCCTGACAATGCTAAATTGGACGTCATTGATCTTTGGTTGAGAATAATACATCAATGCTTTCGCTGCTCCTGCTGGTTCTCCCATTGCTACCTGAAACACATAGAACTAAACAACTATGTAAGAAACAATCCGAGTCAATGAACTCTAACGACCACTGATGACAAGCAAATAAACTAAAAATAAAACACCGATGATCCCCGGCAGCGGTGCCAAAAACTTGTTAAAAAAAATCACGCAAGCATACGTGATCACAAGTAATATATGAATAAGTCGAGTTCGTTCCCACAGGGATCTGGTTTAGGTTTTAATTCAGTTCATGTACCTATGCAACAATGTATTGTTTTTATTCACTGCTAAGACAATTAACAAGATTAGGATTGATTAACTAAAATTAACTAAAAAGTAAATTAACAACTAAGAATTAAGTAACTAACGAGAATTGGAATCGAATTACTTCTACAAGAGTAACATGGGATCCTAACTTCATTAAATACTTCGCTTAGATCTGACGCCTTTAATCACTATATGCAATGGTTATGATATCTAATCGGATAACACGAAACAAGCACACGCTACCTGTCAGCATACGTATACCAAACTAAACATACATCCACAAAAGAGATAGAAGATGAATAGACACCAATTATGCTTAGACCCTATATGTCTATAGAATTTGAAAACATAACGGTTGAAGAACAAGTTATCCATAAAGATCACACAGGGCAATATAAGTATTTTTATCTCATACTACGAATCATGTTGATAAACAATCATGAACCTATGCTAGCATGGCAAGTTCTAAATCTCAAGATCCACTTTCACTTCACAAGAGATTAACAAATTAGATATTCGCGACGCATCTATATATTAAGCATAACCATACAAGGATATCAAATATACATCACACACAGATCTTTAAAGCAAACAAGATACTAAAGCTCCATAAATAAATTCGTTAGAATCCCATGACAACGAATAGTTCATAATCGAACAGCTCGTCATCATGGGATCTGATGAAACCATGATAATAAAACAAGATCTGAATAATAAATAAGAGTAATAGAGTAAGAAAACAAATCCCAAAAACATCCAAGAGTATCGCCTACTTAGAAGAAAACAAAAGTAGATCTAGATCTCCGTTGCTTGTCACGAGCGTTGGGAATCCTTTTCCAAGTTTGAATCTCTATCTTCGGCTCTCTCTTTGTGTTATGGTATGAATTGGTGGGTGCTGGTCGTTTTATGATGGTAGGATGTGTTTATATAGGCCCTAGAAGTCTTTTTCAGCAAGAAAAGTCCCAAAAATATAATAAAATTCGAAATAGGATAGAATTCAGCAATTTTCCAGAATGTTTGGGTGCAGTCTGCGCGGTTTCTTTGCAGTCTGCGCAGTTGGCTCCTATTCAGAATTATAGAAAATTTCCCAGGCTTCGCGTGGACTGCTTACGGGCCTCAAACGGACTTGTAGAACTCCAGATATGGCCAAAACAGTGGAGACTGCGCAACCTACCCGGAAAATCCGAATTTTAATCAATTTAACCTCCAACTCTTAGTTCTGCAAAACTCAATGAAAACACATTAAATACACCACATACTTGAGGCAAAGTAATCAATTTAAGCCGATACGAAGCATTCCAAGTGGATATAAAATCCACTTATCAGTACCTATGCAACAATGTATGATTATTATTCACTGCTAAGACAATATCAAAGATGGGTTTTGATTATTTAAATTAACTAAGAATTAATTTAACAAAACTAAGAATTACTTAACTAATGAGAACTAAAATCGAATTACTTATGAGAATTAAAACATGGGATCCTAACTTCATTAAATACTTCATCTAGAGTTGATGCCTTTAATCAAAGTATGTGATGGTTATGATAACTGATCGGACAACACGAAACAAGTATAGGCTACCTGTCCGTATACGAATACCAAACTACTCATACATCCACAAAAGAGATAGAAGATGGGTAGACACCAATTATGTTTAGACCCTATATGTCTATAAGATTTGAAAACATAACGGTTTAAGCACAAGTTATCCATTAAGATCACATAGGACAGCGTAAGATGATTAAAATTACACTATAAATCATGATGTCAAAACATACATAATCCAATGCTAGCAATTAACAAGGCAACTTAGATGTTAGCTACGCATCCAAGAAGAATAAGCACAACCATACGAGGATATCAAGAATTCATCACACACAAAATCTTTAAAGCAATCAAACTACTAAACTACATAGATAAATCCGTTAGAATCCCATGACAACGATTAGTTCTTAATCAAACGGCTCGTCATCATGGGATCTGATGAAACCATGGTAATAAACAAAGTCTGAATAAAAATAATTATGCTAGAGTAATAAGGCTTAGAAAACAAATCCAAAATCTGAAGATCCAAAGTATCCTAATAGAAGAAAACGAAAGATGAAGTAGATCTAGATCTCAGTTGCTTGTCACGAGCGTTGGTGATTCCTTCTTTGCTTTTCTCCCTTGCTTCTCTGATAAAAACCGTCATTTTCTTGATGCCTAGATATGTTTATATAGCCATAGGAGTCTTTTTCTCCAAGAAACGTTCCAAAAATACAATTTAAGATCAAAATAGGATTTTTTCCAGCGAGCTCCCGTGCCACGGCGCCCGTTCCCCGGGCCACGGCATGCCAAACCTTCTATCCAAGATTGTAGAAAATTTTGTTGTCTTCGCGTGAGCTGTAAGATCGTCAGAATCGGACTTGTAGAAATCCAGATATGGCCAAAACAGTGAAGACTGCGCAAACTACCCGGAAAATTCGAATTTTAATCAAATTAGCCTCCAACTCTTGATATTTAAACTCCAAGCCCTCCTTTATTATATTTCCTTGATACTTCTTTTCTTGACGTATCTCTGGCCTGCTTCTGGCCTCCTACCCCCGAGCTAAATTCCACCACAATTACGTCATTAAACACTACCAATGCCTCTAGCTATTAGTTTTGCAAAACTCAATGAAAACACATTAAACACACCACATACTTGAGGTCAAGTTAATCAATTTAAGCCGATACGAAGCATTCCAAGTGGATATAAAATCCACTTATCATATGTCACATGAGATAAGATCTCCACTAGCAGGTGTCGTGAGTATGGCTGAAATCCTTTCAACATCAAAACTTGACAAAAAGCAACGACAACTATTGAGTGTCATGTTATCTTCTGGAGATTTGGTCCTACAATTAATAAATGACATCCTTGACCTTTCGAAGGTCGAGTCAGGTTTGGAGCTAAATCCTTCTCTTGATAGTTATATCTTCTGATAAATCTTATATTGTTTAATTCTAGGACTTATCTTCACCCTTCCTTATACTGTATGGATATCTTCTATCATCTGTATATTACACCATTCTTGCCCAGCTCGAGCAGCATGAATCTATTCTTCCCCACACAAGTGTCATAACAACTAACTCTGACAGGTTTTTACATTAGATAATTGATATTAAGGGCGGGAGAAGAGATATTTGAGAAAATAATTATATAGTTGTGAAGTTACATATTAGTCATTGGGTGTTTCTTATGTTTGATTTTTCCCATGCAAGGCAATTCCACCTTTGAAAGCTTTTAAAAGGAGAATTATAGGTTTCTTCTGTTGGAGTCAGTTTCTTTTGCTTAGAATATATTGTTTCGGTTTCTTACAAAATATACATATAAGAATATATGTATTTGTACATTATAAAATTTGAGGACTCTCGGACCATTTGATGTTACTTTTGAATAAAATTGGAAAAATGGACCAGGTTGTTCCTTTCAAATTTTCTTTCAAATTTTCTATTGAACTAAGTCTGTGGAATGGAGCAGGTTTGGGGATCAAGTGCAAAGCACAGACTACAAAGATTGGGCAAGGTATAAACTATAGACATTAATTTCGGTTATGCTATTCATCTCTAGCCTTCCCTTTTGTTATATCAAGCATCTAATGTTTTATGTGATGTTGCATAGTAATGGAGATTTGACAATATACATTTTTGACGTTTTTTAAAATAAAAAATAAAATACCAGAAACATAAACTTGAAGATGTTGTGCATATCATTAAAAAGGAGTGACGTTACAAGTCAAAATGCATGCCTTAAAATGTACCTGAGAAAGTTGGCCTACTTGGTTTGCTCTCATTTTTAATGGCCTTAGAACACGTGCAAAGTTGTAGATGAGTTTAGAAGCTGATTCAGTGTTTTGACGCAGTTTGTTCTTTTGCTTTATTTTGGTTTTCCATCCATTTACCAGTTCTTAAGGATTATTCAAACATATGTCCGCTATAGGATCAAGTTAGTTCAGCCTGTGTAGTATTGACAAACTCTGCAATCTCAAACTATCCTCCCAATATCTAAATAATCAGTTCAAATCTCAGATAGTCAAATGTAGATAAGTAGGGAGTATTTGTTAATTAGCATTAATTAGCAGATACTGATATGCTCATACTCACAAACTGCCCGATTAAGAATGAATAACACAAACTAATACCATACATTTCTATTGCAGTAGCATCCATCTACAAGAATATCAAAATACAACCAGCATATTGATTTATATATAAATTTTAAACACAGAAAACCTTCAACACTGAAAAGTTCTTACCAGAGAAGTTTATGCATTTACACATATTTCTTTTTTGGAAAAATAGTGTAAACAACTGCTTTGAGCAATATTAGATCTTACGTTGACATTAATAGAGACAGAGATAATTATGTGGTTCTTTAGATCAGGCTTTAAAGTTTTGGACATTTTTTTACTACATAGTATTTTTGCTGTTTATGTTGCTGAATATTTAAGTTTCAGGTAAGTTTCACTTTGGACTAATGTCTTATCTACTTCTACAGCATATGGCGTTGATATGTTGAACACAATTAGTTATATATACGCAAGACAGTCAGCTAAAAAGCTTGGTAAGAAAGCTATATATTTTGGTATGCCATATGTTGCTGAGTGGTTTGGAGATGTTCATCGGAAATTAATCTTTGGGAAGGTGAATGGTGAAAATTGCCCTTTGGAATCTTCAAACGCTGCTAACTGTATCAAAGCAAAACAAGCTCCATCCGAAGTGGATGATGGTGTTAAAAAACCCAACAACGATACTACAGATAGTGTGAAATCAACCGAAGCAGTCGAATTGATGGCCGGAAATTCAGAAGTCAACCATGACATTCAGAGCCAATCAAAGTCTCCTAGAGGAACAGACTACCAAGGCTTTTTCACTTGGACTGGTAGGAAAAGCTGGGCTGATATTGCTGAAGAGGAACAAGACTTGCTAAATGGAAGAAGTACTTTCCAATGAATATAATTCTGACATTTTTAGGTGCAAAACATACAAACACCCTATTCAAATTCCTTTAGAATTGTTTGCATTTTTATTTCTCCCTCAAAACGATTGGGTGAAGCTTCTATTTTGTGTTGTTTTACCTTACATTAGCATCCTCTTCTACCCTTGCATTAACAACCTCATGTAATAAATCTATTTTATTTCTATATCTTAAGTTGTTTTATACTGTTATATTCTAATATTAATTCTGAATAAACTTATTAAAATTATCTTTAGTTATTGTTTATATATTTGACCTTTTTTTATAATATAGTACATGACTAACTATATTAACATAGTCTTTCTTATTTAATATTAAAATTTAGAAATAAATAAAAATATGGACAATAAAATTAACTACAAATTATTTATGTTTATAATTTTCTTTTTTTATCATTTTTTGGAGTAACTAACGTAATTTTAAAACCTATAAAAAAATAAATATATATAACCTTTTTTATATAAATTAAAATAAATTTAAATTTAAAAATTTCGAAAAAAATGTAAAAATATAATATTAAGTTAAATTGTTTCTTTAATTTCCCTAATATTGTTGATTCACAAAAATACTTTCCATTATTTAAAAATATATATAGATAGAAAATAATTTCTTATTTGATTATTAAATTACTTTACATTTTCTAATAACATTAAAATGTTATATATAAGCTATCTTTATAAGAAAGAATACTGTATTTTTATTCAGAAAGAACAGATTTGTTAATTTAACCCATAATAAATCGTACACATAATCAACATATAGCAAATATACAAGGAAGTTATCAAGCAAAAATATAAACATACAGCTGATATGGGCTAAAAATAATCCCTAAAGACACATTTAATGTGGCATTAATTAGACTCAGCATGGTCCAGACGTGGGGCCTAATAATGAGGTCAAAAGCCCTATTTGAATATTAATTTCGTAATTAATATTAATGGTAATAAATAGCTCAGCAATTAAAGTCAAATAAGGATGTTACTCCTACCAAACTTAGCCTCCAAGGTACAGAATTCGATATGGGAACTGATTCCTACAAGGAAGGAGTCTAGAACCTTCCTCAAGGCGGTGACTTGCCTACCAAGTCACCCAATCCTACCATAATTCTAAGGCTTCTCAGCCTATATAAGTGTCTAACCCCTCATTCTCAGAACTACGTTTTTGGATTGATTCTCAATACGAGATACGTAGGCACTCTGTGAGGACCGATCAGTCTCGAAACACGGAAACAGCCATTAAAGCTCGAAGCTCAACAACTCTAGCATTAAATACGATTCATAACCCACTTTTTATTCCACAACATTTGGCGCCGTCTGTGGGACGACAACATCAACCATGGTTCAAACACGAAGAACAGCCTCAACCGAGGCCATGCCCCTTAGCTCTGCTCCACCCACCACTTCTGATCCACAAATCACCACTGGGGCAAGTCCCCCCATCAACAGGGATGATCATTCAATCTCTAGTTTCTCAACCTCCAGGGACGATTCCCCATGTGGAGAGGACTCTACCAGCGGTCGTACAACCAGGACAAGAGACTAACCAACTTCAGATGGTGGTCTCTCCTTTGAATAATCGCTCGCTACTCCTAGGGCTACAGATCCATACTACGGATCTCCCTCTGAATACCAATCCGATGTATGGTTTGCCTAACTATCCCCCGCAACAAAGGGACCCTGGACCAAGTGGTCATGCCTTACAGATCCATGAGCCGTATCAGCCTCCATACATCAGAGGCTTGGCCCCCCCTGAACGAGGGTACTATGATTACTCTGGTCCTTATACTGATGATTCATCATCTGAGGATGACGATCGTGATGAAGCCCCGAGAAGGTGATGTGCTAGCAGAGAACCTCGACAACTGTTTAGAGAATCAAGGCTCATCATGAGGCCGAGATCTTAAAATTGAACGACGATATGGCGAGAGAGCAAGCAAGACTGAATCAAAATTAACCTCCTCTAACCACAGGAAGGATTCCAATTATGGACTTGGAGAGGTCCTCAAGGAGACAGAAAAGGGCTGATGCCCCAACTGGAAGAACAACAAGGGTGGAAACCCCCAAAGGCAACCCCAAGGATCTGATGCCACTTGGGGATCCTGACGATCCCACACCCCCGTTTACTGAGGAGGTGATGAACGCTCGTATTTCCAAGAAGTTCAAGATGCCGACAATTAAGGCATATGATGGAACGGGTGATCCCTCGAATCATGTCAGGACTTTCTCGAATGCACTGCTGTTGCAGCCTGCAAATGATGCCTTAAAGTGTAGGGCGTTCCCTCAAACCCTGTCATGCATGGCTCAAAGATGGTATAGCCGGTTGCCTACAAATTCGATTGGCTCTTTTAAGGAGTTGAGCGCCACTTTTGTTAGCCAATTCATTAGCGGAAGAGTTCATGAGAAAAGCTCTGCATCTCTTATGAATGTGGTGCAAGGAAGAACGAAAATCTAAGGGATTATCTCAAGCAATTTACTAATTAAGAGACGTTGAATATCACTGATTTGGAAAATAAGGTGGCCATGGTAGCCCTAGAACATGGAACCACTGATCTATTCTTTAAAAGGTCATTGGCGAAGCATCCTCCTGAGAATATGGTCGAGCTCCAACGAAGGGCCGACAAGTATATCAAAGTTGAGGATAGCATGAAGAAAGAGGCCGCAGTAGGTAATAGCAAGGGTAACAATGACTCCAAGAAGCGAAAGCAAGACCAGGAGTATGATGTTATGGACAAGTATCCCCGAACTAGCGAGAACTCCGACTCTGCCCCTAAGAAGAACCAAGGACCAAGGTTCACTGAGTATGCAAGGTTGAATACTCCTAGGAGTCGAATCTTGTTGGACATTGAGAAGGATAAGAATTTTCGATGGCCGAAGCCACTTAGGGGTGATCCCGCAAAGAGAAACAAGAATCAGTATTGCAGATTCCACAGAGATGTGGGACATGACACTGATGATTGCAAGCAACTCAAAGACAAGATCGAGTTTTTGATCCGTAGAGGGAAACTGAGCCACTTCACTAAGGTTGAAGATCGTGGTAATCAAATTAGAGATTATAAAAGGGATGACGATCAAGATCACAACCCACAGCCCCGAAGGCCAGTAATCTTGGATAGATTGTATTATTCTCACTTAGGTCACCATAAATTGTATTATTTTTGTGAATGCAGGGGGGGCAAATGATATATTTCTTAGTTTAGTGGCTTAAATGAGTCCCCGTGGAGACTGGGGAGCTACTTGATACTTTTTAATGAGATCAGTGGCCCGTTTGATATAAAACCCCATCGTGGGAGAGGCCCCGAAGAATGCAAAAACTAAAGTAATGGTTAGTTTTGATGACTCAAACTTGGAAGGGGTGAAGTTCCCCCATGAAGACCCGTTGGTCATAACTTCTGTGATTGGAAACACAGAGGTGAAGCAAGTCTTGATAGACAATGGAGCTTCCGTTGACATTCTATTTTATGATGCATTTGTGAAGATGGGGTACAATGATTCTCAGTTGACCCCCAATAACATGCCTATATATGGATTTAATGGAGTAGAATCCAATATTGAAGGGACTATTCAGTTGCCTGTAACTATTGGACAGGAGCCCAAGGAGGCCACTCAGATGTTAAACTTCCTGGTAATCAAGGCGGTTTCAACGTACAACGCTATCCTCGGAAGGACTAGACTTCATGCATTCAAGGCTGTTGCCTCAACTTATCATATGAAGATCAAGTTCCCAACCAGGAATGGTGTTGGAGAACATAAAGGTGATCAAAAAATGGCACGAAGCTGTTATGTAGCCAAGTTAAGGCCTAATGGAGTCGGGGGGCAGGTCCTTCCGATTGAAGACATGAATGTCCGTAGTGGTAAGGAACACCAAGAAAGGCCAGCAGATGACATCACACATAAACCTCGGACAGTCATTAAGTTATCAAGTGGTGCAAGCCTAGTCTTGCAAAGCCCCAATAGGCTCAAGTTATCCTAGTATGACTTAGCTTCATATTTATCTAGTAGAAGTAGAAATAAGGTTCGATGAAACCATTGCAGAGCATGTCGCTCCGAGTAGGACAGTAGTACTCTATGAAAGGGTTGTACCCATTTCAAGTTATTAATGCAAGTTTGTTTTCCATTCATTGATTGTGTGATTTTATTTATGTGCCAAGCACTTGATGAGTGCAAGTCAAGGATGACCAAGTACCGAAAATAAAAGAATACACGAATGGAAAACAAACAAATGCATAAATAAAGACCCCGAAGGGTCAGGATTTAGGTTACAACACGACCAAGTAAGAGTTTAAGTTTGTGAAGGACCCTGGATAAAAGACAAGCAGATAAAAGCCACATGCAACAATTAAAGCCATGAAAGGCCGAGGATGTTAAGGACTAGCTACTCTTCAATATTTCTTAAGTACCAGGATTAAGGATCCAGGGATGAAGGCCAATAGATAACCTTTAGCAAGGATTAAGAAGATCAAGCAAGCTCTCGTTTCAGAAGTTTAAAATGCAAGAAGCCCACAGGATTGCATTTATCAAAATCTAAATCGAGGTATCAACCCCGAATCCTAGGTTGAAAAACACAAGTTATTAGCCATGAAGGCTAAGATTAGTTATGAAGGACAAACTTGAGGGGGTCATGAACCTCCAATTAAGATCCAAAGGTTGAAACTTTACGTTGAAACTTGAAAACCAATATGTAAGTTTGGATTCTCGATCCAGAACGCCGACGTTGAATATCTGAACACCAGCGTTCAACACTTGAATATTAACCTGAAATGGAGATTGAAAACCTCCTAGGGAAGGTTCAAGACCTCGTGGGGATAACCAGAAACCCCCTGGCCTTGGACCGGTATCTCTGATAGATATTTCGATGATTTAAAACACCCTTGAGATTGAAAACCCTTGATTTCGAACATCAACGTTCAACACTCAAGGCCGAACACATGCCATCCGAAAGGCCGCCTGAGAAGCCCAAGACCAAGACAAACATTGAAGCCATGACGGCCAAGCGATCCTGAGAAGGTTACTTACATAAGAGCTTCTCTGAAGGAACCCTTGAAGGGCAAGTTGATAGCATTCATGCAAGAGAATAGTGATGTGTTTGCTTGGATAGCAGCCGATATGCCCGGGATTGATCCCCAACTTATAACTCACAGGTTGAATTTCGATCCTGAGTGAAAGACAATAAAGCAGAAGAAAGAAATTTTGCTCCTGAAAGGCAAGATGCCATCAAGCAAGAGGTTGACAAACTCTTAGAAGCTGGTTTTATTGAGGAGATTCAGTTCCCTGAATGGTTGGCTAACCCTGTGATGGTCAAGAAAGCAAATTGAAAGTGGAGGATGTGTATAGACTTCATTGATTTAAATGATGCATGCCCGAAGGATTGTTTTCCCCAGCCAAGGATAGACACATTGATAGATTCTATAGCTGGAATTGAAATGTTGAGCTTCATGGATGGATTCAGTGGCCGCAATCAGATTAAGATGCACAAGGATGACATCCCATAGGTATCTTTCATAACTGACTTTGGTGTTTTCTGCTATCTTGTTATGAGTTTTGGTCTAAAGAATGCAGGAGCTACTTACCAACGACTGGTGAATAAGATATTCCCCCATTTGATTAGAAAAACCATGGAGATCTATGTTGATGACATGTTAGTCAAAAGTTTGATCAAGGCAGATTATATTAAACACCTCAGATGATGTTGAATCCAACCAAGTGTGCTTTTGGTATTGGATTAGGGAAGTTTCTGGGTCTGATAGTTTCAAAAAGAGGCATTGAGGCCAATCCTGATAAGATCAAAGCGATCTTGGACATGGAACCACCCTGCTCTATATGAGATGTACAGAAGTTGACGGGCCGAGATACAACCCTAGGGAGATTCATCTCCAAATCTGGTGATAAATGTTTCCTTTCTTTCAAGCATTGAAGAAAGTGAAGAATTTTGAGTGGACATCTGAAAGCCAAGAGGCCTTTGAACAGCTGAAAGAATACATGACTGAAGCGCCGTTGTTGGCCAAACCTAGTCTTAGGGACATTCTTTATTTGTACCTGGCGGTATCTGAACAAGCATTGAGTGTTGTCCTCATTCAAGAAGAGAATAAGGTTCGATGAAACCTATTTACTTTGTGAGCAAGGTGTTGCATGGAGCTGAGTTGAATTACTCTCCCATCGAGAAATTTGCTTTGGCATTACGACCATACTTTTAGTCACACAAGATTGAAGTCCTGACGGACCAACAGTTGAAAAATATTTTACACAGCCCGAAGGCCAGTGGAAGGCTAATCAAGTGGGCAATAGAACTTGGAGAATTTGACATCACGTATAAGCCTCGGACAGCCATCAAGGCTCAGGCATTAACTGACTTCGTGGTTGAATGCACTATTAGCAACCAAGAAGTCGGGGGATAGGAGATAGTAACCACCCCTGGGAGAGAGAATAAAGATGAAGAGCGTGTACCTAATCAGAAGGAATATTGGGTGCTTTATTTGCTCTATTTTTATGGAGCATCAAAAACAAAATCTAATGGTGCAGGTTTAGTCTTGCAAAGCCCCGATGGGTTCCCAGCTGAGTATGCCTTGAAGTTGGATTTCCCAACAATCAACATCGAAGCTGAATATGAAGCCTTGATATCCGGATTGGGCTTGGCAAGAATTATGAGAGTCAAGAATCTCAAAGTATGCGGGGAATCAAGACTAGTAGTCTCGCAAGTGAATGGTGAATTTGAAGCCAAGGACGAAACTATGGCAAAGTACTCGAGAGTCGTGAAGGCCGTGATGACTCAGTTTGATGAGTGCTACGAGGAGCACATTCCGAGAGAAGAGAACGTTAAGGCTGATGCCCAATCTTAGTTTGCATCTTCTGAGATAGATAATTATGTGGAGAGTTTATACTTCCAGGTCCTGAAGACCCCACTATCGATGCGAAATTGGTAGCGCCAGTTGATGTAAGATGAAGGATAGACCCTCTTAAAGCTCATCTTGAGACTGGTTAGCTCCCTAATAATGCCTTGAAGGCACAGAAACTGTCAGTGAGAATGTTAAGATAAGAGGTTCTTTGTCATTCCATACTTAAAATCTTGAATCTCAAATCCTGACACAAAATTTTAGCCTTGATGGCCAAAAAGGCTGTCTACCTCGAATCAAGTTTGTCGTTTGAGTTAAGCACTTGAATCAAGAGCCGTCAATCGAATTCAAAGCAAAGCAAGGTCCTGTGAGCATAAGAAGAAGGTTGGAAACCTAGAATAAAGATAAAGGGTTGACAACCAGCCAAGGGAACTTCTTGAACGATCAACCGAGAAGCAGGACATCCACCATATGTAGCAAGGGGGCAAGAACTAAAGCTTCATCACAAGTTCCACATCTTAGAATGAGAATGAAGGGTTGGTTATAACCGACAACCATGAATGGATTCAGGGTTTAAAACCAAGTATTCAACAAGCGGGTTAAGGCCTAGAAGGCCACGAAAGTTATGAAAGCCAATTTGAAGTGAAGGATGTATGTTTGGTCGTCCACTTTAAATAATGAAATTTGACGATTGGTTACTGATATTAAGGTCCAAATATCGACATTTGAATACTGATATTGAGGTTCAAGGACCGAGCAACAGCCGACCAAGCTCCAAAGAAAGCTCTGGCCGACCGAGCTTTCGCCCTAGCCGACTGAGGATTATGATTGAGTCTTGAAGTTGATGATCGAGTCTTGATGTTGATGTTCGAGGCCTCACCTTGATGATCGACCTGAAACCTCAGGTTGGCGGTCTAGAAGGCCTAATGAACTAAGTTGAAGCCATTGAAGGCCAACGAAACTACTAGAGCCAACCTTGGATCAAGAGATTCAAGAATGAGCCACTGAATCAACATTCTAACATGATGATTAAAAGATTCGTCAAAAACTTATAAATTCTGGAAAAGGAACTGAGAATATAAGTTAATATCTGATAGAAGGAGCTTTGGAAGCTGATTATGGTTAAGAAGCCTAATCAAGAAGTTAACGCAAAGTGCGGGATTAGCAACGCTAATCAAGAAATTAGGGGAAACCTTAAACAAAAGTCATGAATGACCATATTGTTGGTTTTCCATATCGATGATCGAGTGTCAATATGAAAGATCATATTCCATTGTCAATATGAAAGCTCATGTCCCATTGTCGATACGAAAGGTCGTGATCCATTGTCGATATGAAAGGTCATTGTTCAAGATGGAAGTTGAAGTATTGGAGCCAACGGTGCCAAAAAAAATTGAAAACCGGCCGACTGGGAGCCAGCCGACCGGGGCAACCGGAAGGCTTCGGCCGACCGGGGCATGGCCGACAAGTGGCTGGCCGATCGGCGCACTCGGGAGGCTTTGGCCGACCAGGTTCCATATGGAATACGAAGATTTCAATGTCATTTCGATGTCGAGTATTGATCCCAACATCGTTTCGAATATGAAAACTAAGCTGGGCCGGAAGACCGGGGACCGGAAGACCGGGGCACCCGGAAAGCTTCGGCCTACCGGGTTCCATGTTGAATATGAAGATCCAACAGTGTGATTGAAAAGTTCGAAGTAATTCTATTTAAGATCAACCGATCGGCCTCAGCAAAGGGCCTCAGCCGACCGAGCCTCAGCCAAGAGCCTCAGCCAAGGGCCTCAGCCGACCGGCCTCAGCCAAGGGCCTCAGCCAAGGGCCTCAGCCGACCGAGCCTCAGCCGACCGGCCTCAACCGACCGAGCCTCATCCAACCAGCCTCAGCCAAAGGCCTCAGCCGACCGAGCCTTAGCCGACCGGCCTCAACCGACCGACACCAGCCAAGGGCCTCAACCGACCGACCGAGCCGCGAAGGAAGCTCCAGCCGATCGACCGGAGACACTCTGGCCGACCGACATCGATTATCGATATGAAAAAAAAAAATAAAAAATTTGCCGACCGAGGTCCCGGCCGACCGGCTCACCGGGGACGCCTCGGCCGACCGACATCGATGGTCAGCATGCAGATTTGGTTTGGCCGACTGACAGTGGTGGTCGAGTCGGGATTTCACATTTTTGTTTTTGTTTCTCCGTCTCGATGGTCAATATCACTATTGAGATTGTTTTGAACAAGATAATCAAGTGGAAGTTGAAATTGAGATTAGCACCGTTTAGTGTCGATTAAGCACCGAATAGTGCCGATTAAGCACCGATTAGTTCCAATTAGCACCGATTAGTGCCGATTAGCGCTGTTTAATGCCGATTAGCACCGATTAGTGCCGATTAAGCACCGATTAGTGCCGATTAGTGCCGATTAGCGCTGTTTAGTGCCAATTAGCACCGTTTAGTGTCGATTAAGCACCTAATAGTGCCGATTAAGCGCCAATTAGTACCGATTAGCACCGATTAGTGCAGATTAAGCACCGATTAGTGCCAATTAGCACCGATTAGTGCCAATTAGCGCTGTTTAGTGCCAATTAGCACCGTTTAGTGTCGTTTAAGCACCGATTAGTGTAGATTAGCGCTGTTAGTGCCGTTTTATGTCGTCTAACGTCGTTTAACACTGTTTAAACGTTGTTTGAGGCTGATTAGCGCTGTTTAGTGCCGTTTACCACCGTTTAGTGTCCTTCAACATCGTCGTAAATGCGTCGGTCGCTCCACACCTTACATTAAGATGATATTGTTGAATACTCATGTAAGAGCAATAAACCCTGACCCAAGTCTCGAAAAGGCCGTTAAAACTTCAAGGAAAAGCTGATCAGTTTTCCTAGAAGTTGGGGGGTAAATGATATGGGCTAAAAATAAGCCCTAAAGACACATTTAATGTGGCATTAATTAGACTCAGCATGGTCCAGACATGGGGCCCAATAATGAGGTCAAAAGCCCTATTTTAATATTAATTTCGTAATTAATATTAAGGATAATAAATAGCTCAGCAATTAGAGTCAAATAAGGATGTTACTCCTACCAAACTTAGCCTCCAAGGCACAGAATTCGATACGGGAACTGATTCCTACAAGGAAGGAGTCTAGAACCTTCCTCAAGGCGGTGACTTGCCCACCAAGTCACCCAATCCTACCATAATTCTAAGGCTTCTCAGCCAATATAAGGGTCTGACCCCTCATTCTCGGAACTACGTTTTTGGCTTGATTCTCAATACGAGATACGTAGGCACTCTGTGAGGACAGATCAGTCTCGAAACACGGAAACAGCCATTAAAGCTCGAAGCTCAACAACTCTAGCATTAAATACGATTCATCACCCACTTTTTATTCCACAACAACAACTAAATGACATTAATTTACAAAATTGATGAGTGTTAACTTTCACAATTTTTTAAATTTAAAATTTGTAATTCTCACTTTAAAATGATGTAAATTAAATGATTTTAATTAAAATGTAAATGTATGAACATTGAACTGTATATTCATCATTTTAATTTTACTATATATTTATTAAGTGAGATAACAAATCTCATTCTTTTATTTAGATCAAGAAAATGGTTAAAATTATAAAAAGAGTTCTAAAAATTTAGTTTACATATATATGCAATTTTAAGTGATAAAATTTTTTTACATGTTTTTTATTTGATAGTTGAAAAATACAAGTTATTCAAAAAAATTTATTTAAAAATGATATATCAGATTATAAACACATTATTTAAAAAACTATGTTTCTAACATTTATTTGAACAAGTATCGATTGAAATCTTGACATATTTCTATTCAAATATTACCTTCAATTTCTTTTAGCATAATTTTTTTCTGTGTATATTTAGAAAAAACTCAATAAAATTTTAATAGCTAAAAATATTAAAACTCAATTTTTTATTCAAATAAAAGACTTTTCTTTTGTTAGGTATTTCAATGTCATTTATTATAGCTTTATTTTGACTGTATGAGTATTTTGAATTTGTGCATTTCATATGATTTATGAATTTTATTGGATTAACATAATTTTCCAACTACAAAAAACATATTATTCCTAATAACATAATTTTTTATTTTTGTTCACGAGCTTAAATGATTTTATTAAACCAAAAAAAAAAAAGATAAACTTAACTTTACGAATACTTAGAAAAAAACATATTAATACCAAGAAGTAGTAAAATAAATATTAGTGCTAATAACATAATTTTCCATTTTTGTTTACGAGCTTAAATGATTTTATTAAATAAAAAAAAAATATTAACGTCCGTGGCACGGGTGATTATAGAAAATTGAACACAATTATACTACAATAACATCAAAGTTAATATTTTTATTTTAAAAATTTTACATCGTGAAATATTTTTCTTAAATTGAAACTAAATTTTTTGAATATTGTAATTCTAGCAAATTATGTACTTTAAAAATAATCAACGCCCGCTCGCATAGCCCGGGCAAAAAAAAAACTAGTATTAATATTTATGCGATCTAGAATCCACTACATCTACGGAGAATAATCAATTAATATCGATTAATAGTTCGAAGACGAAGTAAGATCAAATCGTCCCAATCTATTTTTTATTTCTTCAATTTTTTAAATTAAAAAATACTAAAAATTATAATTGCCTTATGAATATTAAAGTTGTCTTGTAAATATTTGCTATTGTGAGAAATCAAAATTATCATCTTAATTTTCTCCCAAACTTTCTAACAAAGTAAAAATTATAATTAATTTATAAATATTTCATAATGTAGAAAATTAAAACTAGCATAATGTTTTCCCCTACTCTCTTTCCAATTGTCTAAATACATTTACTAATGTAGGAAACTAAAACTATAACCTTAATATTCTCCTAAACTAAGTAAAAATTAGAATTATCTTATAAATATTTGCCAATGTACCAAACCAAAATTATCATCTTGATGTTCTCTTAAACTTTCTTTAGAAGTCAAATTTAAAAAAAGAAAAAATTAACAAAAAAATTTCAATTACCTTCAAAAAATTTGTTAATGCAGAAAATTAACACTATTGTATAAAGTTAAGACGAGGGCAGTGAGAAGGCTTGTTTTAATCTACTTTCTAATTTTTAAAATTATATTTACCTTATAAATATTTGCTAACGTATGAAATTAAAATCACCATCCTAATCTTCTCCTAAACTTTCTCTCGAAATCAATTTTTTTTTAAAAATGAGAAAAACATTAAAAATCACAATTACATTTAAGTTTTTTTTTGTGTTTAAAATTTCTTTATTTTTGTTATTGTATTATAAACACAGGATGCCTTTAAATACCTTTCACTACCTTGTAAGTTTTTATTTACCACAAACACACCAGTGCAAACCATAACCAAGAGAGTTGTACCCAATGGACGTGGACGATGATGAAGTTCACATTGTGGAGCTGGTGGATGCTGGGGTCTTATGGAGAATTCCAAGACAAGGCTTTGTGAAGATCAATGCTCATGCATGTTTCTTTGATGAACCTCTGCCTAATGGGAATCGTTCAGGTATTGGTTATGTCTTTCGTAATGAACATGGTCAAATAGTTCGAATGGTTGCAGGTTCTTTGGGGATCCAAGAAAGGAGGATTAATGAATTTTATGCAATGCTTTTGGGGCTAAGGAGAGCCTATCTTGAAAGCTATACCCAGATAGTTTTGGAGACTGATAATGCAATGGCTTATTGGGAATGGAGGTTTTCCGATGGAGGAGTCTTTCCGACGCACAGGTACGTAGTTAACCAGCTGAACCAAAAAAAGGCGGACAAGAATCAAGTTCTGGAAATCAAAACTATTAGGGAGGAGGCTAATGAGATGGCAAGGTACTTGGCTCAACATGGAGCTCATACATGGAATAGAATGGTGATCATTGAGGCTCCTTTTGGAAGGATTCGGGAAATCTGGACTAATGATATGGGGTTGGGTCCTCTTGGTGAGCAATTTGAAGAAGTCCTTGAAGGTGATTTGCAGGCTGAGCTCGCAGTGGAAGAAGAGGGTTTGGAGGACATGCCATAATCTGGGGAAGATGAATCATCAGCTTCTTTTATTTATCTGTTTTCTTTTAATTTATGTTCATTAAGTTATTGGGCTGGTTAAAATGTAGTGAAGTCTTTTGGGGTTTAGTGGGGCTAGTGATAAAAATTGTTAGTGGATAGTTTGCTGCCTTCTGTTGCTTCGACTATGGTTGTTTCGAATAGGGTTGTAATGTTTGGGCTGAACCCATTTTATTAATATTAGTTTTTCGCTTTTCAAAAAAAAAATTACAAGATGCTAAGGTGCCGCTTCTCAAATCATCTCAATCAAAATTTCAGATTTTCTCATTTTTTTGAATCATTAGATATCAAAGATATTTTTTTTTTAAAATTAATCATCTAAGAAAAATATTACTTACCTTTTATAAATTTACTAACCGAGAGGCTTCATTCATTTTTATTTAGAATTTAGCAGAAGAATAAAGCTAAATACGACAATGGAAACTACACCGAAAGAACTTTTATAAGTTAGGTTAGAGATGACATTACTTATTTAATTTAGGATTGTAGAAAATATGATTTTCAGTTAGAGGATAAATTAAGTTGAACTCTGAACATTTGTACAATATTATACGAGAAAGTGTGATGATGACAATTAAAAAATTTATGTAGATATTATACATTGTCATATAAAAAGGATCATCTGTGCAACTAACGGCTAATTTTAACCTAATTTATGACATATTGTATTTATTTGTTTAATTATTCTTAAAATTGTAAATTTTATTAATATATTTTTAACAATTTTAAATAAATATTATAACATCGTTCCAAAACGCGACTTATATAATTTGTTAATAAAAAAATGGTCACTCAAACTTCTTCAAAAAGAATTTGGAAAATAAATTGCGATTCTAGAATTATTCATACTTATTAGGCACTTCCTGACAAAAAAAAAACTTAATATGCCAGAATGCATATTGAAGGAATAAGTGCTCCGTCAGTATGATTTGTCTTTTAAAAGTTGGCTATAATTGTTCTTATTTTTATTTACTGTGTAGCCTATATATATAATGATAAAACTATACAATAAGTTGCACATTCTGTAGCATATAAAAAATAAATTACCTGTTGCTAATGATGGACGAGAGTAATATAGAATGATGAGTACTGTACAAGTATTAAAGAGAACAATTTTGTCCAGGTAATTCCAAACTTTTGGAAGAATATGTTTTTAATCCCTATGGAGGTGTGTGAAGGAATTGAAAAGACAATGAATGCCTTTTGGTGGGGGAATGGCAGTGCGAATAAAGACATCAAGTGGATGTTGTGGGAAAGGCTTTGTGCGATTAAAGAGGATGGTGGTCTGGGAGAAGTTTTAATGTTGCAGTGTTGGCAAAGCAAGCATGGTGATTGGTAAATAATATAAATCCTCTAGTTACACAATTAATGTGTGCTCGTTATTTCCCCAACACAGATTTTTTAAACCCAGAAATTGGAGCAAACCCGAGTTATGTGTGGAGGAGTATAATTGAGGCGCAGGATGTGGTTCGACAAGGCTGTAGACGTCGAATAGGGGATGGATCAAGTACTAGAATATGGCAAGTCCCATGGCTACCTTCTCCACAAAATTGTTTCTTGACGATCGAGATTCCAGAGGAGCTAAAACATGTGATGCTACAGAATTTATTTGATGAAAGTCAGGGGGTGGGATGAAGAAATCTTTAATGATATTTTAAATGAAAGGGACAGAGAAATGGGTTGATGAATTCCACTGCCAGGAAAGAGGCGAGAAGATTCTTGGTTTTGGGCACTTGATGACAAGGGAGAGTTTAGTGTAAGAAGCTGCTATAGAAGATTAAGAGGGGAAACCGAGTGCTTGGATGGACTGTTCTGGAGGAAATTATGGAGCCTAAAGCTGCCTGGCAAAGTAGTGAACCTTTTATGGCGGGCTTGTCATAGTTGTTTACCTACGGCTAATACACTAGCAATGAAGAGTGTTAATGTGTAGATAAAGTGTTAGTGCCAGATGTATGTGGAGGATGACATTCATGTTTTATTTCAGTGCTGCTTTGCTCGGGAGGTCTGGGAAAGTGCTGGTCTTAGTACTCTGGTTACGGTTTTACCAAATGAAACGATTTTGCTGGTTCCGAACAGGCTGTAAGGAACAAATTATGATGGTAAGTTTGCTGTGTTGGAATCTTTGGCAAAGAAGAAACAACTGGGTATGGAACCATGTCAACATGTCGAGTTTTGGAGTGCGATCTAAACCATGTAGTATGTTAACGGAATGGCAGCGAGCTAGGGAAGAATACAGTCCAAGAATAACACAACAACATATAGCAGATCGTAAGTGGTGTAAACCACCTGCAGGTTGGGTCAAAATTAATACGGATGTAGCATGTATGCAGGGATCATACCAGGTAGGTGTGGGTTGTGTCATTAGGGATGAATGGGGTAATTTTCTTCGATCAAGGTGTAATGTAGTACAAGGAAGTTTTCAGCCGCGGGAAGCAAAAGCTATAAGTCTTAAAGAAGCTTTAACCCGGACAAAGGAATGGAGGAGAAGTAAGTGTATTTTTGAATGCGATGCAAAGCTTCTCATTGATGCAGTTAATGGAGGCTGAGGGAAAACGTATTTTCATGTGATTGTTGAAGATTTTATCGATATACTTAAACACTTTGATGAAGTGTTAGTTGTGTTTGTACATAGGTCTGCGAATATTGTCGTCCATATCTTAGCACGAGCTACATATTCTATGTCAGGTCTTACGGAGTGGTTATATACTGCTCGGGACTTTATCATCTGCATGCTTGATTCTGAGAAATTTTAATGCAAGTACGTTTTTCAAAAAAAAAAAGAACAATTTTGTCATCTTAAATATACTAGTTTATAGCCCGTGCAAAAGCACAGGTTATTTTTAATTTTTTATAATTTATTTATAGTATAGCATAATATTATCAATTATAATTTTAATATGTTATTGGAAAAATTTGAACCTTACATCTTTATATATAATAATTTTTAGTATTAAATATAAATTAATATGTTGGTGGCGAGAATCGAAGCTTAGACTTCTGTATATAATAACTTTTAGTATTATTATATCTAACGGGCTTGATCTAAAAGTAAAATATCTAACGATGGTGAATGAGGGATAACAAAAAATGAGCGGATAACTAAACTACAAATTATACCATTTTTCTTATTATGGTATAGTATATAATATAGATTACAAGAATTTTATGCAAAAAATTTGTGCATGTTTCCTACTACAAATCAACACTATTAAATGATGAATTTTTTCTTTTAATACTTGGATCAATAATAAAAATTGTATACCATTTATTTTGATATTGTCACTTTTGATATTATTATATACGAAATAAATTAGGATATAAATAATGCTCAATAAATTTTTACATAAGAAGATTATCTTTTTATGAAAATGAATGTTCATTTTTGGTTTGAAAATAAATGAAATTCGTGAATTAAAAAGTAACAATAAATTTTGTAAACATTATATAAATTATAATGCACAAGTACGAGTATTAATTATTTCGATTTTAGATAAAGTCATGCTACATTATATTATAGAATAGTATTATAAAAGTTTCACAATAATCAACATCAAAATTGACTATTCGATGTAAATAGAAAAAAATAAATAAATTTGAAAATGAAATAATACCCAAACTACACTACTTTTCCTTAAAGGGTGCTCGAAATACCCATGTGCGCTGCTGTCCGCCCTTTTTTCCCACGAATTACGCATCTCCCATATGCGTGGTCTGGGATACGCATTCCACGATTACGTATCTCAAGTCACGCATCTGAGGGATGCGTAATGACGTCATATTACGTCATTATCTCATAAACGTCTCCGGCGTTTAGGCGGCCTCAAAATCATCATCTCGTTCGCCCACCTCCGTTCAGCGCCCTCCGGTTGCCTCCACCACATCTGAGGACATACAAATGATGCCCAGACTTGCCTCATCATTTTGCCCTACTTCGTGTTTGTTTTCCGACCCCGCAAGGGTGTGCACAGACCAACCGGAAACTAAATCGGAAAAAAGCTTCGTTTTGGGGCATTTAAATCCGGAAAAACAAATGGAAATCGAATGGTATAGGAATGTCACTACAAGAAAAGGGTCAATAGACATCAGTTTATGGCCGATGTCTATGTTATTTTGCATGTGATGTCTATTCTAGACATCGCCAAGAAACTGATGTCTGTGCTAACATAGACATCGATATTTCCTTCAATACACATCAGTTGTTCTACAAAATAGGTTAGATATAATTAATTTTATAAACAACTTGCATGCCTTATATTCTAGAAAACATATAATAAATTAAGTTATTTTTCACATACACATCACTTTCTTTCTTTGGAAAAATGTCTATATGGATATTAGACATCATAATTTTATCAGATAAAGTGATGTCAATAGTTATCTTCGACATCATCTTAGAGTAGTGTCTAATGTTCATATAAACATCAGTTTCTTTATAAAAAACAATAGTTACCTTAGACATCATCCTATACTTATGTCTAATGTAGGTATAAACATCAGTTTTTTTAAAAAAACTCATTTATATGTGTCTCTTAAACATCAGATTTTATAAATAAAAAATGATTTCTATTTGTTTTTAAGACATCGGACATTGTAGACAAAAGTGTTGTCTTTCCATATGTAAAAAATAAAATAAAAACTGGACCATTCACAATATATATCCAACCGTTTATATTACACCATTCAAAAATATATCATTCTAGTTTGAATTTCATGAATCATGAAATTGATTTATGAGAATATTTTTTATGATATATCTTTCTATTTCTGATTGAAAATTTCCTATTAATATGAAAAAAAACTTAAAAATAATATACATATTTACAGATAATGTAGTAGTATTATTCCTTTATGTTTTCTCATTCCATATATTGTATATGTACACGGCACACCAAATGTGGCGATGCTGTAATTTAGAACTTCAAAATTATATGACAAATTAACTGTGCATCTTTCTTCTTCTAAAATTGTCATTTGGTCACCATTGTGTTTTGACTTTTAATAATTAGCTCTGCATTTTATATATTATTACACGTACGTTAATATATCTAGGTTTTTTGTATGACCTACATATAGTAAAACTTTCCTTTGTAACATTATTATTAATTGAAATTTATCTGAATTTTTTGACAATGTAATTAAATTATGTATTTTTAAAAATAAATAATGTACAGAATGACAAGAAATTGTGACCATTTAAAGTCAGAAGCCAATGATTGTGGTCAACTTGGAAGGAGTTTAGAAACAATTTTCTGCTCAAGAGATCTCATCAATGGTCCTTTTAAAGATGAAGGTTACTGCCAAGGCATACATCGGATCATTGGTAAAAAAAAAATTTCCTTATCATTGGTAAAAAATGTAGTCCCTGCATATTTTACTGCGCCAGGCAACAAGGATGTTGGTACATTGCTAATCTTAATGTAATATAATCAACGAGCTTACTTCTGCCGCCATTTCTTATGACCTTAGCAAGGACTATGCCACTACGCACTCAAACAGGGAAGGGACTTGTTTTTTCATTGGGGCCAGGGTGGCCAGTGCCTTATTGCCTTCCTAGGGTTATTATAATATTTGTAGTGCATGTTATAATTTTTATAAAAATTGTATTTTAATTTATATGCTGATGAAAAATATATCTTTTGGTTCCAATAAAATAAACTTTTTCCCCTTATAAAATAAAAATTTTGGCCCATAAAACTTTCCCTTTTTGAAGGGATACTAAGGTGAACTTTTTCTTCAATGAATATTATCAAAACAAAGTTTTTTTAAAAAGATATGCTTATCTATATGGAAAGAGAACTACCCAAAAATTTTATTACATTACAGATTCAACTGGGTTTGGTGATTTGAAGAACTGTAAAACTCTACTATAAACTTTTTACTAGTATATTTATGTATTTTATTTATTGAATATTTTAGTGTGGTGATGAAAATTCTATTTTTACCCTTTTATGAATGTTTGATGGGTTCCTCAACTATAATAAAATTCACCTGAATTTCTTCCGTCTCTAATGATAACAAATATAGACTCATATTTCACAATATGGTATTTATATTTGACATTTTTATAGATTTTATGTTAGTTATCTTTTTTTAACCACTAACACCCCTTGAAGAAGGCTTTACATCTAGGTGACCAAATAACTACAGGTAGAGAAAAATTAAATTTAACTAACTCGCCCTTAAAAATGTCAAAATTTGATAATAACGAACCAATCAAATGTATATCCACAGATCCACCCAGTCAAGTTGGTACTACATGCATATCATTATTTAATTTAAAAATCTCCTATATATAGATTTCATAATATTCAAAAATTTCTTTAGAAGAACTTAGAAACCTTTTTCTAGAACATATTTAATTTCGTTGAACATCATTTACTAAATAAAAATTCAAATTTTATTGCAATAATGGGGAATTTTGTTGACGGTATAACTACGTGATAAGTAAAATCAGACATATTTTAAACATCTTCAAATCCATAAATTTGAGTTCTATGATTTTATCTTTATTCTAATCAACACAGTATGTTCAAATACTCTAAGTGTCGTTTGTTTTAATTTATTTCAATAAAAAAATGCTAATCCCCGAAAATATCTTTGTAGGTACCTTAAAAATAAAACCTTGACCTAGACATACTACAACACAAGGACTTTTACAACCTGTTGTGGAATAAAAATGAAGGTTTGTAAATTACGGCTAGGGTTTGTATGTATTAAATACAAGGGATGGTGAGCTTCGAGCTTTAATGGTTGTTCTTGCGTTCGAGACTGATCGGTCCTCACAAGATGCCTACGTATCTCTGTATTGCTAGAGAATCAAGCCAACGTAGTTCTGAGAATGAGGGGTCAGGCCCTTTATATAGGCTGCGGGAGCCTTAGAATTATGGTAGGATTCGGCGACTTGGTGGACAAGTCACCTCCTTGAGGAAAGTTCTAGACTCCTTCCTTGTAGGAGTCGGTTTCCATGTAGAATTTGGTGCCTTGGAGGCTAAGTCAGGCAGGAGTTATATTCTTATTTGACTCTTATTGCTGAGCTGTTTATTACCCCTAATATTAATTATGAAATTAATATTGTTAATAGGGTTTTGGCCCATCTGGTGGGCCCCACGTTTGGACCATACTGGGTCTAATTAATGTGACATTAAATGTGTCTTTAGGGTATATTTTTAGCCCATATCATTTGCCCCCCAACTTCTAGGAAAACTGATCAGGTTTTCCTTGAAGTTTTAACGGTCCTTTCCAAGACTCGGGTCGGGGTTCATCTTTATACACTAGTGTTTCACGAGTATTGTCTTTATGTAAAGCGTGGAGCGACCGACGCGTTTACGACAATGTTAATTCGATGCTAATCGGCACTAATCAGCCTTAACGACATTTAAACAATGTTTAAACGACGTTGAACGGCATAAAACGGCACTAAACGGTACTAACTAGCCTTAAACGACACTTAAACAACGTTTAAGTGACGCCAACCGGCATTAAACGACACTGAACGGTGCTAGAAGACACTGTCGGTGCTAACGACATTACTGGTGCTATCGGCACTAACGGTGCTTATCGGCACTTATTCGGTGCTTATCGGCACTAACGGTGCTAATCGGCACTTAATCGGTGCTTATCGGCACTAACAAGCCTTGAACGACACTTAAACAATGTTAAGCAATTCTAAACGGCGATAAACGGTGCTAAACGGCACTAGCGGGGGTCCGGGGGCAGCAGCCCCCGGCGGGGTCCAAGGGGCGGCAGCCCCTGGCGAGGTCCAAGGGGCAGAGCCCCTGGCTGGGGTCGAGCTGTACTATTCAGAAATTATCATTTCAACTAAAATTTCTGAATTTTAATCACAAATTTCAATCAGGAAACTTCACATTTTTCGACCAGGATTTCGACCAGGATTCTGGTCGAAATAAGGTCTGATTTTTCTCCTGGTCGAACGGATTTTCGACCAGGATTCCTGGTCGTTTCGACCAAGATTCTGGTCGAAATAAGGTCTGATTTTTCTCCTGGTCGAACGGATTTTCGACCAGGATTCCTGGTCGTTTCGACCAGGATTCTGGTCGAAATAAGGTCCAAGGTTTCTCCTGGTCGAACGAATTTTCGATCAGAATTCCTAGTCATTTCGACCAGGATTCTGGTCGAATTAAGGGTCCAAAATTTCTCCTGGTCGAACGAATTTTCGATCAGAATTCCTAGTCATTTCGACCAGGATTCTAGTCGAATTAAGGGTCCAAAATTTCTCCTGGTCGAACGAATTTTCGATCAGAATTCCTAGTCATTTCGACCAGGATTCTGGTCGAATTAAGGGTCCAAAATTTCTCCTGGTCGAACGAATTTTCGATTAGAATTCCTAGTCATTTCGACCAGGATTCTGGTCGAATTAATGGCCTTTTTCGTGGCCTCGTCGAAGAGTTTTTCGACCAGGATTCTTGGTCATTTCGACCAGGATTCTGGTCGAATTAATGGCCTTTTAATGGCTTGGTCTGTCAAGACCTCGATTTTACGTGACTAAAAAGTAAGGTCTTAATTTTCTTGAGGCCATGATCGTTGTAATAACCCTAACTTTAGAATGCTACAGTGCCTAAATGAATAGTAATTTTGAGGATTTAGGGAAATTGTATGTAAGTACCCTAGATTTGAAATGGAAAATGAATAATCAGGAACCATATTAGTGTTGTACTATGAAAATGAGTGACTCAAAATGATAATGGATTTCAGAAATTCCTGAATATGGACTTTAAGGATTTTCGATTTCGATTGAGACTCTATTGAATGTGATATTAAGGAGTATAGAAATGTTAAATGGTTTATATCTTGAGGAAATAGTGAAATTAGGATAAACCAAGGAGTGATCAAGTCAAGGAAATGCCAAGGGAATTTAGATTGTTAAACGAGTTTGAGAATGCTTGAGAACCTGAGAGACAACCGGGAGAACAACTTCTGAGAAAAAGAGAATATACCAAGGATATTGGATCTAATATCTACTTGAGGATTAGAATCACCCTAACACACTAATATATTATGTGGGAGAGGATATTATATATCCAAGGAATTTACAAAGGAGAAACCACTGAGACGATCACAGAATTCATTCGATGAATCAAATGACGAGAGAACTTTGAACGAAGCCCAAAAAAAAGCCCAAGGACATGGGGAGAAGCCCAAATTCGGCCCAACCCAAGCAAGGGGCTGATATTTAGTGGATTAAAGAGGGAAACCAATTGGCTTAAGATTTTATAACTGGAAGGATGAAAGAGCAAAATGCATAAAGCTAGGGACTTGTGTGCAATTACAAGTGGAGTAACATGTGATAAAGCTTGCACTTGGCACCCTTGCATTGGTCAACCTAAAGTAGCTTTATGAGAGGATAATATCAGATGTAGATACATGATACATATCATTTCATAAAGTAACCAAGATAGAAAAGGAAGCAAAATACAAAACTCTCCCAAACTGCCCACCAAGGACACAACTCAAAGAAAAATTCATATCTCAAGATCTAGAGCTTCTAAAATCACCAAATTTTAACCATAGTTTCTCCACTCCATGGGCATTATTCGCTCCAAATTTCATAGCAATCCAAATAGTATAGCCTAGGCAAATCACCTCCCCAAGTTGAAGAAGAAAACTGTCCAGATTGTTGACAGTTTCTGGGATGATTTTCAAACGGCCATATCTCCTTCATTACTCAATAAAATTTTGTGTTCTTTATATGTTTGGAAAGCTGGTTAGATGCTCTACAACTTTCCTTTAGAAGCCTCATCCAGAAAACGTAGGTAAGGCCTTCGTTTTTGCGATTCTTTCAACTGGTGTCTAGTGAATCAGATTTCTAACTTTGTTTTTATGATTTATTTAGTTGATCCAAGCTACCTTAAGGTTATTTAAGGACTATCCAAGGCTTATTGAGTGTTGTTCAAGCTTCAAAGAAGGTATAAAATTCAAGAACCCTTAGTATTACTTTGAGTTTATGATGGATTATGATGAGTTTAATGGTTAAGTTTGTTTTAAGTATAAATCATGAGTAGATGTGTGTTTATAAGTGATGAGATGATATATAGAAGTGTTTGGTGCTTGTAACCATGGTTGGTAAGATGACCACATGGTGTAGGTGATGGTGTATAAGGTGGATGATGGATTTGGAGGAGTAAAATTTTGGAAAGTATGAAAATATAGCTGTTATAATGCCCGATTTTCGTTTAACCAAAGAATGCCCTGTTTTTGAAACCTCAGACGCGTACGGTAGGTTCCTGTCTAGAACACCAACTAACCATGAGATGATAGAGCTTTTGTCATAGATCGTTTTGATATAAAGTGCGTCAAAATCTGATGAACGGTTTAGGAGAAAAGTGGGTTTTAGTGAAAGTCGTTCGGAAATCGGGAAATTGCAATTTTGCCAAATTGAAGGCTATGAATACCATACTTAAACATTTTTAAAAATTATAAAATTTTGGGATATTGTAGTGGAGTGGTCAAAGAGTCATTTCCAGTTGACCTTACATTAAAATTCGAAATTTAGATTTTCTGAGAATTTTTACAGTCGGGTATGGTTGTTGAGGGAAATGGTGAATAAGCACCGAAACCTTGATTTAACCTAAAATGGTTAGGTTTTTGGAACACTTGGGTTATGAATAACATGTGAAACATATATTAAAGTGTCAAGGGTATTGTTATGCAAGAGTGAGGTGAGTAAGAGATGTGGTATTCTAACGACGGTCCTTTTCGTGTTTATAGAAACTCCGGGAGAGCCACGAGCCATACCTTCAGGACATCGAGATCAAGGCAAGATCTTTTCTATCCCTACTTGGAAAACTATTTATCTTCAAAGAAACTTGATTTCATGGAATCTATATGTGATGCTATTATTACTATATTGTGAAGAAATTGTCTTCCTTGAGTATTGATATCGAAAAGAAAGGTATACGAAGATGTATATGAATATGGATATGAGTATGAGATGGATATGAATATGGATATGAGTATGAGATGGATATGTATAGAGATGATTATGCATGAAGTGAACATGCCTTATGATTAAGAGAATATGAGAGAATGGTATCAGTTGTTATCTAAAGTAAATAAAAGAATGGTATTAGTTGTTATCTAGGGTTTTATGATTTATAATATTTTGCTAAAGATATTCTTTTTAAATATTGTGATTTAATAAGTATTATTTGATTATTATCTACTATTTTTAAAAGTAGATGGAACAACATATATATATGTGTATATAAGAGAGCAAGATTTATTCTACTCTTACTTTAGAAAACTATTTTATTTTTTTTAAAGTAAAATGATTTCTTGGAATATATATATATATTTTTCTACGATGCTATATTGCTAAGGATTTATTTCCTGATTTTGAGAATTAAAGAAAGATAGATACGAATATGGTTAGAGCGAATATACTTTATGTTCTAAAGGCATATTTGACTTTAATAATTATAGAAAAGATGTATGAGTCATAATTAAAGTATTATGACATATGATTTAAAGGTGATGAATAAATGTGAATGGAAATGTAAATGGAAAAATGATTTGACAAAAAGGGGGATTGCAACAGACTTGCGTAAGTGGCTGTGTCAGGGCTGTGTGCGACACAGTCCAGCATTTATTATTTTTATTACGGCACGAAGATGCCAAGGGAGGATGTTAGCAGGTGGCCTTCCTCCAGGGATGATCTTCATTCCTTCTACCGGTAGTAAAAAGAGAGCAGGTACGATTAGGCGACTGATCATCGTCCTAATGTATCAGGCGACAGCAGATATCCCCAATGTTTTTGAAAAGAAAGGGTTGACAATGGTTTTCAGAGTTATATGCTGAAACCAAGAAAATGAGATAAGGTGATGGAATTATTTATATGGAATGAAGAGAAACTGATTTTATATTATTTGTATATGGTTGTCGTATACAAGAAACAGAAGGATATTATTGCGAGATCTTATTCAAATGGAATATTATTTTTGGAAAATTATACGGAAACGAAGTATGGATTATTATATTATTTAAGAAGAGAAACTGATATTATAATACTATATATTACTTTTCGTACAAAGAGGAATAGATGGTGCATTTGATAGATAAGAATTATTTCTTTTCTTAATGACTATGATGAATTTTCCCATATATATATATATATATATATATATATATATATATGTAAAGGTTTATTTTCCCTTTTATGGTAGTAGATAGAAGTTATCTTGTTGAGCTATTTTAGCTCATTCTTGCTATTTATTTATACTACAGCTAGGTCCCATGCCAATACTCCGTACTACACCCCGCAAGAGGGTAAGGGAAAGGCGACCTTTTGTGCGAGTGCTGGCGACCATCCCCGAGGTAGTGACAAGCGAAAGGGGCTTAGTAGAATTATGTAAATTAAGTGTGTAAGTTTGTAATAAACTTTTGGTTGTTGAAATGCTTCCTGTAGAAGTATTATTCAACAATGTACTTAGTAGAATTCTGGGTTTGTAATAACTGTTAACTTTAAACTTTTAATATTGTGGATGTTGTTCCCTGAGCATATGACTGGTGTGTGATGATATTAGTGTGGGGTCATTTATGAAAGGTTTAATTTGTATTAATTATATATAAAAAAAAAGACCAAGAGATATTGTTAATAAATGGAAATTGGAGTATGATGGCCTGGATTCCTGACCCCGGATCTGGGGCTGTCACAGTTGGTATCAGAGCTTAGAGTCATATTGCTCAGGAACAAAAGTGATAATAATATACACTTCTAGATATATATGTAACGATATAAAATATGAACTCGCATCGAGTTCAAGGGTGGTTTATCGAACGAAGCGTTTATTCTAAGTAGTGATTATAATTTTATAGATTATTACTAATAAACATTTATGTTTTAGTATAGGGAGAGGAGATTGGTAAGCCAAAGTTAAGGGTATTTAAATCTTCTTGAGCTGAAGGGAGTTTGAAGTAATATTTTAAGTGGATTGGTGAATAGACACTGATTGTTTCAATTGATTGCGGAGATGAAATGGTGAAACTGAGATTGGTCGGTAAAGCCAAGATATACCTTAAGGACCAAGACAGACTGAGAGGTCTCGGGATTGACTTAAATGAAAAGGTTATAATGCTAAAAGTGTTAAACTTATGTAGCACACAGGATTGATTTGAAAAAGGGAATATTTGATGTATTGGGAAGTGTACGTTAGACAATCTCGTGAGTATAAGTGGTATGTTAGAATATACAATTATAAAGAATAGTTTTAAAATGGTCCTTGATACCGTAGCGTTGTCAGGATAAGACGATCAACATTACGTATGTATATCGATTAGAAGGTTGTGTTCTATTATGAATAAAGACAGAGAGTATCGAGCCAAGTCACGACTAGGTAAATGAAGATAATTGGGAATAGCAGACGATAGGTTAAGGCTACATGGTGAGTGCCAAATTTAATAAATTTTGGAGAGTACGCAGCCTAAGATATAAATAATATTTGAGGAAAACCTTCCATTATTGGGATTTTCAATTGGGCAGAGGCTATTAACAGTACCTATGTTCAAGCTCCTACAGCCCTGCTAAATTACATTATTGAGTTTCAAATTTTCCTCAACTGGTGGGTAATTATTCATTAAGTGCCGGTATCTTTTAAAAACTTTCTGGTACCCTTGGGGATGTGTTTCAAAATTTTATTTTATCTATCTTAGTCAAAATATTCCTCTAAGATTACTTTCGGAAGATGCTATTGATCATTTTGATTTAAATTTTCTTTATATTTTTACTACAACTAAGAGGAACAACCCTATATGTATACACAAGGACGATCTGTCTGTGTGATTGAAAGTTGGAGGGGACGCCCTCCTTTGTGTGACATACGGGTTCTTCCATTATATTGATTTCTCAGATATCCTTTTGTTTCAAAGAAAAGTTATTTAAAACTCTTAATTTTATAAATTGTTGTGGGACCCTTGCTTGTTTCTGGGTTCGTTTCAATTCAAAGTTTCATAAATTCTATAAATTTTTGTGAATATAGAAGATTTCATTAATGGATGGGATAATTGAAGCAAGGTTTAGAGTATACGTGATTACACAAGGAAACTTGAGATTCCGAGGGAAATTTCAATAAAAGATAATTAGAGCTAGAAGCGTTTCAATATAAGAGAGGAAGGAAATTCGTGAGAAGAAATATGTATATTTGATGATTAGTAAGAAAACAAATATGAGGCATTTTAAGGCATAATTGAGATTTACTATTGAGAGTAAGGTGTATTTTGATGATAGAGTCAGAATAAGGATAAACAAAGGAAGTGGGAATAATTAAGAAGGATTTCGAGGTGCAATAACTATTAGTGGGGGAAGGCCAATATTGTGACTAATACCCTAAGTAGCAGAGAGAGATTAAAGATGTTAAGTGTTCAAAGGATAAATCCAAAAGGTCTGAATAAGTAAAACTTGAGGTAAAGATTTTGATGAGAATAATAAAGGGAAATTTCAGAGGTGGAACAGATAGTATATCATGAAGGAACTAAGGTGGAACAGCAAGATGTAAAGAGCGTATAGTGAATAATAGACATATGGGATAAGGCATCCGGAGGAAATTGCATGTACGCTCTAATTTAACCTCTTAAGTGTAAATGTTTGGTTAGGGATCGGCTAAGTCAATGAATGGTGTAAATGGACAGATAATATAGATAAGAATAATCTATCTGTGAGAAAGTAAACTATGGTGATATAAGAAAGTGAGTTATTCTCGTGTCATCCAAATCAGTATCTGTTAAGGGTCAAAGAACTCTATAGAAAGGAGATTAAGAGTATGAGAGAAGGTGTGAGAATATTTTTAAGGATGAAGGAAAAGTACATGCTCGTATAGTTACGAACAGGAAATTTATATTATAACCAATATTTTCTTACAATTGTTTCAAGGAATATTATTATAGATTATTTTCTGGAAAATTTTACAGAGATGATATATAAAAATGTTGGAGTATTAAGATTTTATGTTATGATAGAGATCAAAATATAGATAAACAATAGTGAGATACACTACCATTCAGGGAAGGCCAATGTGGTGGCCGATACCCTTAGTAAAAAGATAAAGGAGAAATGAGATAATATAGAATGACGGAATGCAGGAGAAGGTTAGTAAGGAAAAGACAGTGAAAGTACTGCTATTGATAAGCTAAATGGCATGTTGATGAATGACAAGCAAGTGTATGTTGGTGTATTTCTGTACAAACAAGATAGAGATGTTTAAGGAGAAACTAAAGGAAGGAGGAAGTAATATGAGAATTAGAAGGTGTAATGTGAGAATGGTATTCGTCGATATCTTCAACGTGATTCCGGGACGGAATCCTTTTAAGGGGGGAAGACTGTAATAACCCTAACTTTAGAATGCTACAGTGCCTAAATGAATAGTAATTTTGAGGATTTAGGGAAATTGTATGTAAGTACCCTAGATTTGAAATGGAAAATGAATAATCAGGAACCATATTAGTGTTGTACTATGAAAATGAGTGACTCAAAATGATAATGGATTTCAGAAATTCCTGAATATGGACTTTAAGGATTTTCGATTTCGATTGAGACTCTATTGAATGTGATATTAAGGAGTATAGAAATGTTAAATGGTTTATATCTTGAGGAAATAGTGAAATTAGGATAAACCAAGGAGTGATCAAGTCAAGGAAATGCCAAGGGAATTTAGATTGTTAAACGAGTTTGAGAATGCTTGAGAACCTGAGAGACAACCGGGAGAACAACTTCTGAGAAAAAGAGAATATACCAAGGATATTGGATCTAATATCTACTTGAGGATTAGAATCACCCTAACACACTAATATATTATGTGGGAGAGGATATTATATATCCAAGGAATTTACAAAGGAGAAACCACTGAGACGATCACAGAATTCATTCGATGAATCAAATGACGAGAGAACTTTGAACGAAGCCCAAAAAAAAGCCCAAGGACATGGGGAGAAGCCCAAATTCGGCCCAACCCAAGCAAGGGGCTGATATTTAGTGGATTAAAGAGGGAAACCAATTGGCTTAAGATTTTATAACTGGAAGGATGAAAGAGCAAAATGCATAAAGCTAGGGACTTGTGTGCAATTACAAGTGGAGTAACATGTGATAAAGCTTGCACTTGGCACCCTTGCATTGGTCAACCTAAAGTAGCTTTATGAGAGGATAATATCAGATGTAGATACATGATACATATCATTTCATAAAGTAACCAAGATAGAAAAGGAAGCAAAATACAAAACTCTCCCAAACTGCCCACCAAGGACACAACTCAAAGAAAAATTCATATCTCAAGATCTAGAGCTTCTAAAATCACCAAATTTTAACCATAGTTTCTCCACTCCATGGGCATTATTCGCTCCAAATTTCATAGCAATCCAAATAGTATAGCCTAGGCAAATCACCTCCCCAAGTTGAAGAAGAAAACTGTCCAGATTGTTGACAGTTTCTGGGATGATTTTCAAACGGCCATATCTCCTTCATTACTCAATAAAATTTTGTGTTCTTTATATGTTTGGAAAGCTGGTTAGATGCTCTACAACTTTCCTTTAGAAGCCTCATCCAGAAAACGTAGGTAAGGCCTTCGTTTTTGCGATTCTTTCAACTGGTGTCTAGTGAATCAGATTTCTAACTTTGTTTTTATGATTTATTTAGTTGATCCAAGCTACCTTAAGGTTATTTAAGGACTATCCAAGGCTTATTGAGTGTTGTTCAAGCTTCAAAGAAGGTATAAAATTCAAGAACCCTTAGTATTACTTTGAGTTTATGATGGATTATGATGAGTTTAATGGTTAAGTTTGTTTTAAGTATAAATCATGAGTAGATGTGTGTTTATAAGTGATGAGATGATATATAGAAGTGTTTGGTGCTTGTAACCATGGTTGGTAAGATGACCACATGGTGTAGGTGATGGTGTATAAGGTGGATGATGGATTTGGAGGAGTAAAATTTTGGAAAGTATGAAAATATAGCTGTTATAATGCCCGATTTTCGTTTAACCAAAGAATGCCCTGTTTTTGAAACCTCAGACGCGTACGGTAGGTTCCTGTCTAGAACACCAACTAACCATGAGATGATAGAGCTTTTGTCATAGATCGTTTTGATATAAAGTGCGTCAAAATCTGATGAACGGTTTAGGAGAAAAGTGGGTTTTAGTGAAAGTCGTTCGGAAATCGGGAAATTGCAATTTTGCCAAATTGAAGGCTATGAATACCATACTTAAACATTTTTAAAAATTATAAAATTTTGGGATATTGTAGTGGAGTGGTCAAAGAGTCATTTCCAGTTGACCTTACATTAAAATTCGAAATTTAGATTTTCTGAGAATTTTTACAGTCGGGTATGGTTGTTGAGGGAAATGGTGAATAAGCACCGAAACCTTGATTTAACCTAAAATGGTTAGGTTTTTGGAACACTTGGGTTATGAATAACATGTGAAACATATATTAAAGTGTCAAGGGTATTGTTATGCAAGAGTGAGGTGAGTAAGAGATGTGGTATTCTAACGACGGTCCTTTTCGTGTTTATAGAAACTCCGGGAGAGCCACGAGCCATACCTTCAGGACATCGAGATCAAGGCAAGATCTTTTCTATCCCTACTTGGAAAACTATTTATCTTCAAAGAAACTTGATTTCATGGAATCTATATGTGATGCTATTATTACTATATTGTGAAGAAATTGTCTTCCTTGAGTATTGATATCGAAAAGAAAGGTATACGAAGATGTATATGAATATGGATATGAGTATGAGATGGATATGAATATGGATATGAGTATGAGATGGATATGTATAGAGATGATTATGCATGAAGTGAACATGCCTTATGATTAAGAGAATATGAGAGAATGGTATCAGTTGTTATCTAAAGTAAATAAAAGAATGGTATTAGTTGTTATCTAGGGTTATATGATTTATAATATTTTGCTAAAGATATTCTTTTTAAATATTGTGATTTAATAAGTATTATTTGATTATTATCTACTATTTTTAAAAGTAGATGGAACAACATATATATATGTGTATATAAGAGAGCAAGATTTATTCTACTCTTACTTTAGAAAACTATTTTATTTTTTTTAAAGTAAAATGATTTCTTGGAATATATATATATATTTTTCTACGATGCTATATTGCTAAGGATTTATTTCCTGATTTTGAGAATTAAAGAAAGATAGATACGAATATGGTTAGAGCGAATATACTTTATGTTCTAAAGGCATATTTGACTTTAATAATTATAGAAAAGATGTATGAGTCATAATTAAAGTATTATGACATATGATTTAAAGGTGATGAATAAATGTGAATGGAAATGTAAATGGAAAAATGATTAGACAAAAAGGGGGATTGCAACAGACTTGCGTAAGTGGCTGTGTCAGGGCTGTGTGCGACACAGTCCAGCATTTATTATTTTTATTACGGCACGAAGATGCCAAGGGAGGATGTTAGCAGGTGGCCTTCCTCCAGGGATGATCTTCATTCCTTCTACCGGTAGTAAAAAGAGAGCAGGTACGATTAGGCGACTGATCATCGTCCTAATGTATCAGGCGACAGCAGATATCCCCAATGTTTTTGAAAAAAAAGGGTTGACAATGGTTTTCAGAGTTATATGCTGAAACCAAGAAAATGAGATAAGGTGATGGAATTATTTATATGGAATGAAGAGAAACTGATTTTATATTATTTGTATATGGTTGTCGTATACAAGAAACAGAAGGATATTATTGCGAGATCTTATTCAAATGGAATATTATTTTTGGAAAATTATACGGAAACGAAGTATGGATTATTATATTATTTAAGAAGAGAAACTGATATTATAATACTATATATTACTTTTCGTACAAAGAGGAATAGATGGTGCATTTGATAGATAAGAATTATTTCTTTTCTTAATGACTATGATGAATTTTCCCATATATATATATATATATATATATATATATATATATATATATGTAAAGGTTTATTTTCCCTTTTATGGTAGTAGATAGAAGTTATCTTGTTGAGCTATTTTAGCTCATTCTTGCTATTTATTTATACTACAGCTAGGTCCCATGCCAATACTCCGTACTACACCCCGCAAGAGGGTAAGGGAAAGGCGACCTTTTGTGCGAGTGCTGGCGACCATCCCCGAGGTAGTGACAAGCGAAAGGGGCTTAGTAGACTTACGTAAATTAAGTGTGTAAGTTTGTAATAAACTTTTGGTTGTTGAAATGCTTCCTGTAGAAGTATTATTCAACAATGTACTTAGTAGAATTCTGGGTTTGTAATAACTGTTAACTTTAAACTTTTAATATTGTGGATGTTGTTCCCTGAGCATATGACTGGTGTGTGATGATATTAGTGTGGGGTCATTTATGAAAGGTTTAATTTGTATTAATTATATATAAAAAAAAAGACCAAGAGATATTGTTAATAAATGGAAATTGGAGTATGATGGCCTGGATTCCTGACCCCGGATCTGGGGCTGTCACAACCGTGCCTAAGGCAAACTTCTCTATAGCGGAGTGATTCAGGTCAGCTTCATGAAGCACCTTGGTGACACAGTAAATGGGTTTCCAAACCTTCCACGAGAAAGCTTCAAACTCCTTTCAAAGGTTTCATGCTTACCTAATCTTACATAGAATTACTTTGAACCTTTCAACCACCTTGTTGGAATGTTGATTCAGTTACTCATTCTTGAGTTGTTCACGAATCTCTTCATCCAAGGTTGGATCTGATAGCTTTGTTGGCCTTCTAAGGCTTCAACTTAGTTCCTTAGCCCTTGATTTATAACACAAGGCCTGGATTCTAAGGTTGATGTTGGTGTTCTGGATCACCAACACGAGGCTGAGACCTTGGTTTTAAGGTTATTATCAACCCTTGATTCCCTTTATTCTCATTCTAAGATGTAGGAATGATGAAGTCCCTTAGTTCTTGCCCCCCTTGCTTCATACGGAGGAGGTCTTACTTTTCAGTTGATCGTTCAGGGAGTTCACTTGCTCCTCAGCGTTTGACTTCAAGTCCGGTGTGTCTTGGCTTGTTGTTAACCTTCTTTTCTTGATTCTAGGTTTCCAACCTTCTTCTTATGCTCACAGGACCTTGCTTTGGTTTATATTAGATTGAAGGCTCTTGATTCAAGTCCTTAAACTTCAAATGACAAACATGATTGGAGGCAGACAGCCTTTTTGGCCATCAAGGCTAAAATTTTGTGTCGGGATTTGAGATTCAAGATTTTAAGTAAGGAATGACAAAGGACCTCTCATCTCAACACTCTCACTAACTGTTTCTGTGCCTTCAAGGCATTATCAGGGAGCCAACTAGTCTCAAGATGAGCTCGAAGAGGGTCTATCCTTCAGCTTACATCAACTGGTGCTACCAATTTTGACTCGATGGTGGGGTCTTCAGGACCTGGAATCAAAAGCTCTCTGCATAATTCTTTATCTCAGAAGAGCCATACTTAGACTGGGCTTCGGCCTTAATGTTCTTTTCTCTCTTGGGATATACTCAACATGGCATTTATCGAGCGGGGCTATCGCGGCTTTCACAATCCTCAAGTATTTGGCCATATTCTTTTCTCTAGCCTCAAACTCTCCATTGACTTGTAAGACTACCAGATTTGAGTCTCCACAAACTTTCAGGTTCTTCACCCTCAGGGCTCTTGTCAATCCAAGGCTGGCCATCAGAGCTTCATACTCTGCCTTATTGTAGGTTGTTTGGAAGTCCAACTTTAAGGCATACTCAAGTGTGAACCCATCATGGCTTTGCAGAACTAAACCTGCACCACTGGTTTTTGTTTTTGATGCCCCATGAAAATAGAGCTTTTTGTTTTTGATGCCCCATCAAATTTGTTTTTGATGCCCCATCAAAATATAGCATCATCAAAATATAGCATCCAACATTCCTTCTTTTCTTCCAGGGGTTTCTCACCTTGCTGACCTTCCTGGTCTATTACCTCCTGCCCCCCGACTTCTTGGTTGTCAATGGTATATTCAACCACGAAGTCAGCTAGAGCCTGGGTTTTGATGGTCGTCCTATGCTTGTACTTAACATCAAATTTTCCTAGTTTGATTGCCCACTTGATGAGCCTTCCATTGGCTTTCGGGCTATGAAATATGTTTCTTCAGTGGGTGTTCCATCAGGGCTTCAACGTTTGTCTTTATCCAGGGTCCTTCAAGGACTTAAACTCTTATCTGCTGTAACCTATCTCTACCCTTCGGGGTATGCATTTGTTTGTTTTCATTCGTGTATTCTTTTATTTTCGGTACTTGGTCATCTTTGACTCACACATCAGGTGCTTGGCACATAAATAAAATCACAATCAATGAATGGAAAACAAACATGCATTAATAACTTGAAATGGGTTCAACCCTTACATAGAGTACTACTGTCCTACTCGGAGCAACATGCTCTGCAATGGTTTTAATGAACCTTATTTCTACTTCTACTATATAAATATGAAGCTAAGTCCTACTAGGATAACTTAAGCCCAATCGGGGTTTTGCAAGACTAGGTATGCACCAGTTAATTTTGTTTTTGATGCTCCATCAAAATAGGGCACCCACCACTCCTTCTGGTCTCCTCATTCTTATTCTGAAGTTCACTTCCGGCTTGGGGTACTACCTCTTGCCCCCCGACTTCTTGGTTGCCAATAGTACACTCAACCACAAAGTCAGATAACGCCTTAGCCTCAATGGCTGTCCGAGGCTTCTGTGTGATGTCCTCTGCTGACCTTTCTTTGTGTTCCTTACCACTGTGGACTTCTATGTCTTCAATCGGAAGGACCTGCCCCCCGACTCCATCAGGCCTTAACGAGGCTACATAACAGCTTCGTGCCATCTTCTGATCACCTTTATGTTCTCCAACACCATTCCTGGTAGGGAACTTGATCTTCACATGATAGGTTGAGGCAACAGCCTTGAATGCATGAAGTCCAGTCCTTCCAAGGATAGCGTTGTACGTTGAATCCGCCTTGATTACCAGGAAGTTCAACATCCGAGTGGCCTCCTTGGGCTCTTGCCCAATAGTTACATGCAGCTGAATAGTCCCTTCAACTTTGGATTTTACTCCATTAAATCCGTATATAGGCATGTTATTGGAGGTCAACTGAGAATCAGTGTATCCCATCTTCACAAACGCATCATGAAACAGAATGTCAACGGAAGCTCCATTGTCTATCAAGACTCGCTTCACCTCCGAGTTTCCAATCACAGGAGTTATGACCAACGGGTCATCATGGGGGAACTTCACCCCTTCCAAGTCTGAGTCATCAAAGCTAATCGCTACCTCAGTTTTTGCACGTTTCGGGGCCTCTCCCACGATGTGCAACACCTCTCGGGCATAAGCCCTTCGAGAGTACCTAGTTGTCCCGGCCGCAGTCGGGCCTCCTGAGATCATGTTGATTACTGGCCCTCGGGGCTGTGGGTTGCGATCTTGATCGTCATCCCTTCTATTATAGTCTCTTCTCTGGTTACCACGGTCTTCACCCTTAGTGAAGTGCCTCAGCTTCCCTCTACGGATCAAAAACTCGATCTCATCTTTGAGTTGCTTGCAATCGTCAGTGTCATGCCCCACGTCTCTATGGAATTTGCAATACTGATTCTGGTTTCTCTTTGCGGGATCACCCCTGAGTGGCTTCGGCCATCTGAAATCCTTATCATTCTCAATGTCCAACAAGATTCGACTCCTAGGAGTATTCAACCTTGCATACTCAGTGAACCTTGACCCTTGGTTCTTCTAAAGGGCAGAGTCGGAATCCTCGCTAGTTCGGGGATACTTGTCCCTAGCATCATACTCTTGATCATCATAGTCCTGGTCTTGCTTTCGCTTCTTGGAGTCATTGTTACCTCCACATCCACCTACGGTGGTTTCTTTCTTCAAGCTATCCTCAGCTTTAATATACTTATCAGCCCTTCGTTGGAGCTCAGCCATGTTCTCAGGGGGATGCTTCGCCAATGATCTCTTGAAGAAGAGGTCAGTGGTTCCGTGTTCCAGGGCTACCATTGCCACCTTATTTTCCAAATCAGTGATATTCAGGGTCTCCTTAGTGAATCGCTTGAGGTAATCCCTCAGATTTTCATTCTTTCCTTGCACTACATACATAAGAGATGCGGAGCTCTTCTCATGCACCCTTCCACTAATGAATTGGCTAACGAAAGCGGCACTCAATTCCTTAAAAGAACCAATAGAGTTCGCAGGCAATCGGCTATACCATCTCTGAGCCATGCCCGACAAGGTTTGGGGGAACGCTCTGCACTTTAGGGCATCACTTGTAGGCTGCAGTAGCAGTGCATTTGAGAACGTCCTCACGTGATTTGCGGGATCACCCGTTCCATCATAAGCCTTAATTGTCGGCATCTTAAACTTCCTAGAAATATGAGCATTCATCACCTCCTCAGTAAACGGGGGTGTGGGATCATCAGGATCTCCAAGTGGCATGAGATCCTTGGGGTTACTCTTGGGGGTTTCCACCCTCATAGCTTCTCTTGTTGGGACATCAGCCCTCTTCTGTCTTCTTGAGGACCTCTCCAAATCTATAACAGGAATCCTTCCTGAGATTGGAGGGGGTCGAATTAGACTCTGTCTTGCCTGTTCCCTTGCTATGTCATCCTTTAGCCTTTGGATCTCAGCCTCATGAGCCTTAATCCTCTCCTCAGCCGTTTGTGGAGGTCCATCATGGATTCCTTGGGTCCTCGCTCGAGGTTCTCTGCTAACACGTCGCCTCCTTCGATGTTCATCACGATCATCATCCTCAGATGACGAATCATCAGAATAGGGGCCAGAGTAGGCGTCCTGATAAGGACCCAATCCTCTAATATAGGATGGATCCTGTATTTGCATGGCATGTCCGCTTGGCCCTGCTCCCCGAGCAGCTAGAGGGTGGTTAGGCAGACCATACCTCGGGTTAGTATTCAAGGGGAGATCCATGGTGTGGATCTGTACCCCTGGTGGTGGGTTGTCAGGATTAAAAAGAGGAGAGACCACCATCTGAAGAGGGTTGGTTCCTCGTCCTGCTTGGTCGATCTGAGGCAGCGTACTCTCAACGTGGGGAATCGCCCCTGATTGTTGAGAAACTTGAGACTGGGTGATCACCCATGATGCTGGGGGAGCCTGTTGGATGATCGCCCCTGATGCTGGGGGAGCCTGTTGGATGATCGCCCCTGATGCTGGGGGAGCCTGTTCGGTCAGGGGTGGAGCAGAGCTGAGTGGCACGGCCTCAGTTACAACTGGTGTTGTTCTTCGTGTTTGAACCATGGTTGATGTTGTCTTCCCACAGACGGCGCCAAATGTTGTGGAATAAAAACGAGGGTTTGTAAATTGCGACTAGGGTTTGTATGTATTAAATACAAGGGATGGTGAGCTTCGAGCTTTAATGGCTGTTCTTGCGTTCGAGACTGATCGGTCCTCACAAGATGCCTACGTATCTCTGTATTGCTAGAGAATCAAGCCAACGTAGTTCTGAGAATGAGGGGTCAGGCCCTTTATATTGGCTGCGGGAGCCTTAGAATTATGGTAGGATTCGGAGACTTGGTGGACAAGTCACCTCCTTGAGGAAAGTTCTAGACTCCTTCCTTGTAGGAGTCGGTTTCCATGTAGAATTAGGTGCCTTGGAGGCTAAGTCAGGCAGGAGTTATATTCTTATTTGACTCTTATTGCTGAGCTGTTTATTACCCCTAATATTAATTACGAAATTAATATTGTTAATAGGGTTTTGGCCCATCTGGTGGGCCCCACGTTTGGACCATACTGGGTCTAATTAATGTGACATTAAATGTGTCTTTAGGGTATATTTTTAGCCCATATCACAACCGAATATTTACACTAGATCCGTCGTAAAGGCCTCATTTACGACTTAAAATTTCCGTCATTTTTGGTCATTTTTGGTCCAGTTGAAAGTTTGAAAATACGGGCACAAGTTTCTAATTTGGCCACAAGTTGCGAGTTTTGTCACAAGTTTCTAATCTTGTCATAAGTTCCAAATTTTGTTACAAAGTCTGATGTAGTTTTTGTCACAAGTCCAATATTCTTGTCGCATATTTCGAATTTAGTCACAAGTTCAGATTCCGTCATAAGTCCAACTTATGACTAAATTTCTATCAAAATAATAGCTGTGGATCCTAGCATATCAATTTATTTAGGGAAAAACAATTGACACGTCCTTGAAATATTTGAGTTTTATTGTTCAGGTCCCTGGACTAAAAATTCCGTATTTCGGGTCCTAAACGTTTTAAAAAATTTGGTTCAAGTCCTTATCGTTAAGTAGATTCCAACACTGTTAGAATCTTGCTGCCACATGGCCATTTTTACACGTCAGCTGCTGATTTGTTCACAAATTAAAAAAATAAAAAATTTTATATTAAAATAAACAATTTTTACATACGGGTTTTGAGTTTTGAATATCAAATGCTATACATACATTGCGTTGAAGTTCACGTGTCCCAAACGGGCATGCCACAGCCATGAGTCTTCTTCTGTTTTTGTGAGTAAACAAGTCACTTCAAGAAAAATCTTATACAAACGGTTTGCTGATCTCTGCACTCTCATTAACAGCTTCCCATCATTGTCGTACACCCACAAAAATTCGCCCTGCACTATTACTTTATTCCCTTGTTCTGACATCTGCCCAAGACTTAGGATATTATTGCATAAATTTGGAATGTAAAACACATCATTGAACACTCTCTCTTCACATGTCTTGCACTTGAAAGAGATCGATCCCTTCCCTTTAATACAAATAGTCGACCCATCACCAAACTTTACCTCTGCTGTGATATTTTCATCTAACTTCGAAAATTTTGTTTTATCCCCTGTCATATGGTTACTTGCCCCATTTTCTAAGTACCACAATTGAGAAAATATCCTCTCCATTTTATCTCCCTCAAACCTTGGCATAACCTTCTCTTCATTCAACAATACCATCTCGGTTTTCTTCTCATCGATTTCAGTCAGCAGTAACGCAGGTTCATCAACTTTAATTTGAACCAGGTTTACCTCTGTTCTTTGATTCCTCTCTCGACGTGGCCTCTTGCACTCTGTAGCATAGTGTCCCATATTATTACAGTTAAAGCACCTCACAATGTTTCTGTCACGAGTATTCTGATAACCTCATCTCCGTCCTTTGAAACTTGATTGGCCGTCTGAATTGTCTTTGTTTGCTTTCTTCATCCATTCCTCCATAGTGAATAACAACTTCTCTTCAGATTTCTCCTTCTTACACCATTCTTCCTCTGTCAGTATTAATTTACCACCTCCAGTATTTTCATTCTTACCTTTCAGCCTCTCCTCATGGGCTTGGAGATATCCAATTTCTTCTTTCACTGACATTGTTTCCATGTTCCCAAACTGCTCTATCGTTGAGGTAATCTGAATAAATTTCGAGGGAACCGCTCGAAGTAGTTTCTTAACGACATAGGCTTCATTCACCTCTTCACTCAACGATCGAATGTTGGACACCAATCCATTCAGTTTCATATAAAAATCATGGAGCTGATCACTCTCATCCATACGCAGAGATTCCAACTCTGCTTTAAGTGTCTAAACTCTAACCTTCTTCATATGATCCGCTCCTTGACACATAACCTTGAGAGCTTCCCACCCCTCCTTTGCAGTTTTCTTCTCAGAGATTGACAGTACCATTTCCTCAGGCATGCCTTGGTAAAGCATTGCCAAGGCGATCTTGTCTGTTTTCTCATCAATCACTGCCTTTGCATCGCTTGGTTCTACAGCGTTCCACACCCCCGGTGCCTGCATAAAGACCCTCATCTTTAATGCCCAGACCGTATAATTGCTCTTGGCCAGCGTAGGGTATGTCAGCCAAAACGATCCTGCCTTGCTTTTTCCCACGTCCATTTCTTAGTCCCTTGAGCTCTGATACCAAATGTAGAGCTTAGAGCTTAAAAGAACCTTACACAGAGAGAATGAAACGTGATTTGTAAACTGAAAGCAAGAATAATTCTCATTGTAATAAACGAAAAGATTACATACTAATATAAAGGAAACTAATAGATATGAATTCCTAAAAACTAGCAGCAAACCAACAACAACTTTCCTAACTTATTTCCTCTATCTCAACGATCATACAATTAATGATATTACTTCTATGACTAGGACTCTGTTACTCACTGGGCCCTTGGGCTCACTGAGTTTATTCAAGCTTAACATATAACCCAAATTCAAATTACTTCCAACATCTTGAATTAATCCTTTACTTGTCATATTGTCCATTACGGTGAACTAAGAGTACATTTGATAAGATTCATCATGCAAATGGTGCTTCTTGGCTGGTTGATATGAGGCAAACTTTAAATGTGAAAGATTTAAAACTTTTCATGCTAATATCCCAAAGGAATTCGGAGAAAGAGCAAGTGCATCTTAGATGTTAAGGAATATCCAAACTTGTGATATTGCAGGTGAGTACAGATCATCTTGTCATCTTTATGTTGCTCCTAAATGTACTTGTTTCATTGATATATCTACCTCTACCTTTACACCCTACTCCAACAGTAGATGTCACTCCATCCTCTAGAATTGCCTTTCGTCTAGTGAGGTTATGAAAAGAACAAATGACTACTTACAAAAGACTTTAAGCAAAAATTCATGTATAGATTGTCATTCTCTTCTTCTCCTTCATTGTTCTTTACTTTACGATTTATTCTCATAGAAGATATTTTATTTGGATTAATAGAGCTTGTTTAGATTAGCTATGTTTAAGTCAAGTTATTATTTTTTAAGATACCTACAAAGTTATGTTCATGAATAAGCACATCTTTTATTAAAGTAAATTAAAAAAACTGCACTTAGGTGAACAATTGTGAGGTCTAGATTAAAACGTCCAACATCTTCAAATACATAAGTTTGAATTCTATGATTTTATATTTATTCTAATCAACACAATATGTTCAAATACGCTAAATGTGGTTTATTTTAATTTATTTTAATAAAAAAAGTCCATATCCCTGAAAATATTTTTGTAGGTACCTTAAAAAATAATACCTTGACCTAAACATAGCCAATATAAATAAATTCTATCTGACTAAATAAAAATTCAACATAGCCAATATAAATAAATTCTATCTAACTAAATAAAAAATTTTCAGTGAGAATAAATTATAAAGAACAATGAGGGAGAACAAGAGAATGATAATCTTTACATGATAATCAATAAGTGGGCAATGATCCGGTTATATCCGCTCTAGAGTTGGAATAATAATTGATTTTGAAATAGAGATACTGGAAAATGGTAACAAAAAAGATAATAATAAAAACTGATTCAAAATGTAGAATTGTATCCTTACAAAACTTTTCTTGAATCATAGAGAAACTTATATATTGGGAAAGCATCAAATGCATAACTAATTCTCATTCTAACATTAATATATATGCATACTTAGATTAGATATCTAACTTCATATATGAATTATACATGACCACAAAACATTGATAAAGAGTAGGAATTTATAACATATATTTAAATTTAAATTCTTATTACTAAAAGAATTGTTCTTAATTTAATAATTTTAACAGCAGTTACCAATTTAATTTTCTTAACCTCATTTTATTTTTTTGTCACAAAAAACTCATTTAATTTTGAAGACTATATGAATTACAAACAAATGGGCCACTAATTTATCTTTGTGGGGACCAAATTATTTTTATATCCAACATAGAGTATTATTTCTGAAACGTAGTGTAGCGGCCCATAGTTTTTAAATCCATGAGAAGCAAACTCGGCCTTGGTATATTTGACAGTTGATTGAAAACGTTGCATAACCCTAATCTAGCGGACGCCATTTTGTATAAAGTAGTGTTTTGGGATCAAGTTAGAAATCACATGAAATGCTTTTCAAAGAATGAAGTGGCCAAACACTTTGTCATCCATCGACCATGCCTTGATGTTGTTTATCAACATTAAGGTATAAGAATTTAAATTTCTTTGCTTCTGCATCTCCAAGTTAAAGTATTTGCGTTTTTGTGCATAAACAATGGTTAAATTTCAACACATGAGAACTTGTATGACAATTATCATGTTTATATGTTGTATGTATGTTTATATGTTGTATGTAACTGTCAACATAGAAAACTATGTCAATCCTCATGTTTATATGTATGTTTGTGTATATGTTGAGATGTCAATCCTCATGTTTATATGTATGTTTGTGTATATGTTTGTCAACATAGAATTTCTAGGTGACATTTGTCTGATTTTGTTTTTGTACATAGAATTTCAAGGTGACATTTGTTTGATTTTGTTTTTGTGTTCTCAACACACATATAATAAAAACCCATTTAGAAAAGGAGGAAATAGGTCAAGAAGTATTTCATATCAGGATTAAGAACGTAAGAGAATATTCTACCATTGTTATGTAATTTCTTTTTTTTTTTGTTGGTGAAAGTTACCAAATATTTTATAGGAGAAAAGAGATACAAGGACTATATATTGAAATAAATTCTAAATTACATTTGTTTATGTTTAAATGCTAGTTGAGACCGAATACATATGAAACATGTACCATGTTTTTTTATCACTAAGAATATATATTTTCTTTGACTTCCAACAGCATCCATGATTTTTTTTCTTTTATTTTTTCTGATGCATTTTTATCATATATTCATTTTTCGTTTTTATGTCACTTAGTACATAATTTTTCTTCACAGGAATTAGTAAAACAATTTGACCTTTTATTTTGTTGCCGTCTATTAAACAATAAAGAAAATGCTCCAAGTCCTTTCTACTATCGACTCATTCTTCTCCGGCCTAGAAGGTAAAATCCTTCTTCGTTTATCTCTAATCATTAATATGAATATAGAGTGTGAATAAATATGCATACATTTGTGTTTTATATTGTGTGAAGGTATATTAAGTGGTCTTAAGATGCGTATTATGTGTGTACAAAAATATTTTTTTTACCTCCTTCTCCTCCACACTCCTTCCATCTTTGTATCACTACTAGAAATATGTCAATAGACATCGGTTTTTAGCCGTTGTAAAAAAAAAATCTGGGCGATGTCTATGCGTGTGTAGAGAAAGGTGCAAACTTTAGACATTGGTTTTTAGCCGATGTCAAAGATGAATATACACAACGGTTCTCTTAAATAAACTGATGTCTTTCCTGTTGTTTAACATCGGTTTTTTATAGAAGAGCTGATGTTTAATACTAGCTTAGACATCAGCTGATTAAATAAACGATGTTTAACACAACCTTTAAAATCAGTTTCTTAAAGAAACTAATGTCTTTGAAATAATATTGAAGTAGTACAACTTGAACATTGCTTGTTCTAAACACAAAAATACCACAAACAAACCAAGACAATCAAATATAAATAACCAAAATCCAGTTATATATTACCAAACAAGCCAATTCAGTACACACAATAACGAAAAAACCAATACTACATTATCAAATCAAAGCTCATCCCTACTACATTACCAAAAGGACAAAATGAAAGTACTAGCTAACTGTGCAATTTGATGTTACAAATTAGGTTTTCTTTGTGCAATTTGATTCCTCGACTTGCTTTTCATCATCTGATTCTCGCGAACATAGCTCAGGCTTATCGGTCTGTTCCCAAATACCAGAATCGTGTGTGCCATGTGATTGACTTGATACTACTGATGCGCAATCTGTACCACATTGTTCAGTTGTGTCAATCTGGTAACTGATCTCTTCAAATCGGCCATATATAGCAGCAGATCCATGTAGCAAGTCCTTGGCAGATAGCCCTAAGAAGTATTTCATTAAGATCATTAGACATTATAAATATATGAACAAAGAATTACTAAAAACTGTCGGCCAGCTACAAAATTGACTATAAATTAATATATCATTACCCTTTTTATCAGCCATCCTAAGCTTTAATCTTGGAAAGGCATGCCCACTAAAAGAATGAGAAATCTGAAACAGTATATCAAAGAACCTGTCATCGTCTTTTAGCCATGTAACATATGCAACAACATCTTTGTATGGCCCACTGTACTGTAAAAAATAACATATATCAGAAAGGAGAGAAAAGAACACTAAGCACATAGCATTGTAATGTAGGAACTTTGCACTTGTATTTTCTTGAGTGCTATTACCTACTATCTTGAGTGCTATTACCTACTAAGAAAGGAATTTCATATACAGAGATCCAGCATTCTGGTATGTGTTTGGAAGGGTGCAGAATTGGGACATAATTCTGTTTCCAAGTCGTTTAGGTTTGGCAACTTCTCAGTACCATCAAACATCACACATTCTCAATACCATCACACATCCCAGGGATCCCTGTTCCCCATTAGGAGTGAACATTAGGGGATAAATATAAACTTGAAGCTGATCGAGATAGATTCCTATTTTGGTTTGCACATTTGACATTTCTACTAACAGGGATAGGAGTCCTCCATTTTAAGGTTATGTCACACTAGCAAATTACTTAAAATTAGGTCAGGGTGGAAACCAATCAACCAGCACATGTAATTACTATTAAAAAAAAGAGCACATTTAAAGGAATGAAATAACCTCGATCCATACCTCAACTGCATGGGAAGATGCATGCTTTGGATGAAATCTGCATATGATGTTCCCCTAGTCCCAACTTAAATTCCAGCTGAGATCAAAGAAATGTGCATAAGATAATGTTCTAGACAAGTTAAATCTTTCGAATGGAAATTGGGACAAACATCTCCAACCGAACTGGTACTGGAATAACGATCAAAGTTTCTGGCTCAGCAGCAGTCCCTTTCCACACCTTTGTCGGACAACCACCCAAATTGCTTCACTTTTAGCTACATGAATGACTCTCACCTGAGAATCCCTTCTGCTACTAGTGATAATCCTTGCTCCGAACTGACTTAGTAAGGTAGGGAGGCTAATGAACCAACACAACTTTCTGTTTTTTGTTTTAAAATAAGAGAAAAGGTGCACATCCCGCTCAGTGGGGTTCTGCTATTTCCTTTTCTTTTCTTTTTTATGTTTTGATATGTGTACACAGTGATTCTGGGACTTGCCATTATTTCTTTAACATAGTATTTCATGTTGCTTTTAAAACAAAAAAATTATACGCTTTCAAACTAAAACAAGAAAACATGATACGAGGATCCTGTGCTACTTCAGTTACTTGTTAGTTCAATAACGCATAATACAGAAGTAAGGCAGCATTCATAATCTGCAGTGATCTTATTTCTTTGTTTAGGAGCAGTCACAAACTTATTTCTTGAAACATTACTATTCTTAATTTACTTTAAAGTACATTTAGTATCTTATCAACAAATCGGATGCAGAAATACTTACTGCTGGTGCTAGGAGGCCACCAAAAATGATTATTCTAGCCATAAAAGAGCAGCAAGTAGCATAGTATTGCTTAAGGTTTGCCGAGGTCTGCATGAAATCACATATCAGTCGTATAGTCGACTTCCGAAACTGTAATTATAGAACACAGATAAAATAGTCTACTGAAGGTTTGATTAATTTAAATGGACATGAATATACTGAGAATATTACAAAACTTGATAAATTCATTAGTGAGAGAAGCAAGTAGCACGGTATTGCTTAAGGTTTGGTGAGGTCTCCATGAAATCTGTTAAAGAAATTTAATTACAATAGCATAACAATTATCTATTGTAATTAAATTAAGCTATATTACAGAGAGTTGAGCTTATAATAGAGCCAGGAAAAAAATTAAAAAGATAAATAAGTTGTAGCATACAACCTTTGTCGCCTTCAGCTAATGCAGAAGCCATGAATAGATACACCAAACACTGAATGAATACGCAAAACCAAACCCCCTTTTTATGGAGTGATCGGGTGAGTGTTTTCTTTAGAACAGACGAGAGCATCTCTATCTCTGTAGATCTTGAAGTTGGACAAAGAGTACCCTGATTCGGAAATCTGTCAAATCCAATTGTAGATTGTTAACTTGAAAGACAGACATAAAATGTAAAGAAAAATCATTAAAAAGTAACAAACAAACAAACAAACTAACAAATCTACCCAAGCTAAAAGAGCAACCAATCTGTAAAAAAATGTTCAATTAAAAAAAATCGAGTTTAAATCGAACTATTAATCGGAAAATTACTTACGATTTGAGATTCCTTTTCTCTTAATTCGAGCTTCCTTCTTCTCTATTTCGATTTACAGAAATCGTAATTACTAAAATATGGGTTTAATTATGGTTAATTATAGAAAAGTGAGGGATGCTGGTGAGAGAGACAGAGAGAGAGAGGGTCGTGTAGTACTGATGACAGTGAGAGAGAGATGAGTGAGAGAGAGAGAAAGAGATGAAAGAGAGAGATGAGAGAGAAAGAGAGAGATGAGGGTCGAGAGAGATGAGGCTAGGGTTGAGAAAGGAAAGTTGAGAGCTGGCAAATAATTTAGGGGAAAGTTTAGAGGCCGGGGAATGAAATGTTTAAAGGGGGAAATGTTTTATTAGAAATGGGGGGAAATAATCTAAGGGGGGGGGAAATGTATCATTCGCGTGTTTTTTATTGTTTAAAAAATCATAAAAGACATCGGTTATTTAACGTACCGATGTCTGGAAACTTGATTAACATCGCTTTTTAAAAAACCGATGTTAAAAACCTTTTTAACATCGGTGGCTTTTCAAACCGATGTAAAAGGTGCGATGTCTAATCTATATTTTCTAGTAGTGTATATGTATATATTATATTTGGGGTGATCAGAAGTTGAATTGTACTTCAATTGTCCATCACCATCCGTCAAGAACTTTGGGGGATTTCATTAGGGCAAAAAACACTTCTCTAGAAACTATCGTGAAAAAGAACATTTGAAAGGCCCACAGTGGTAGGAAGAAATAGGAATATGAATGTGAAACTATTTTCTCTAGATGAAGACTATACCACAAAACTATCTTTAAAATCATTTATATAATTTTTACATGCTCACATGAGTTTGCATTAATCATAATATTTTACAAAAATTTTGCTTCAATTTTCATCTAGTTTGAATTTCATGAATCATGAAATTGATTTATGAGAGTCTTTTTTATGATATATCTTTCTATTTCTGATTGGAAATTGCCTATTAATATGAAAAAAAAAACTTAAAAATAATATACATATTTATTATTCCTTTATGTTTTCTCATTCCATATATTGTATATGAACAGGGCACACCAAATGTGGTGATGTTGTAATTTAGAACTTCAAAATTATATGACAAATTAACTATGCATCTTTCTTCTTCTAAAATTGTCATTTGGTCACCATTGTGTTTTGACTTTTAATAATTAGCAGCATTTTATATATTATTACACATACGTTAATATATCTAGGTTTTTTTTGTATGACGTACATATTTTAAAACTTTCCTTTGTAACATTATTATTAATTGAAATTTATCTGAATTTTTAGACAATTTAATTAAATTATGTATATTTAAAAATAAATAATGTACAGAATGACAAGAAATTGTGGCCATTTAAAGTTATTGCTAGTCATAGTGAGAAGCCAATGATTGTGGTCAACTTCCAAGGAGTTTAGAAACAATTTTCTGCTGAAGAGATCTTATCAATGGTCCTTTTAAAGATGAAGGTTACTGCCGAGGCATACATCGGATCATTGGTAAAAAATGTTGTCCTTATCATTGGTAAAAAATGTTGTCCTTGCTATCCCTGCATATTTTACTGCGCCAGGCAACAAGGATGTTGGTACATTGCTATCTTAATGTAATTAGTATAATCAACGAGCTTACTTCTGCCGCCATTGCTTATTATCTTAGCAAGGACTATGCCACTACGCACTTAAACAGGGAAGGGACTTGTTTTTTCATTGGGTAGGAATGGCCAGTGCCTTCCTAGGGTTATCATAATATTTGTAGTGCATGTTATAATTTTTATAAAAATTGTATTTTTATTTATATGTTGATGAAAAATATATCTTTTGGTTCCAATAAAATAAACTTTTTCCCCTTATAAAATAAAAATTTTGGCCCATAAAACTTTCACTTATTGAAGGGATACTAAGGTGAACTTTTTCTTCAATGAATATTATCAAAACAAAGTTTCTTCAAAAGATATGCTTATCTATATGGAAAGAGAACTACCCAAAAATTTTATTACATTACAGATTCAAATGGGTTTGGTGATTTGAAGAAATGTACAACTCTACTATAAACTCTTTAATAGTATATTTATGTATTTGATTTATTGAATATTTTAGTGTGGTGATGAAAATTCTTTTTTTTCCCTTTTATGAATGTTTGATGGGTTCCTCAACTATAATAAAATTCACCTGAATTTCTTCCTTCTCTAATGATAACAAATATAGACTCATATTTTAGAATGTGATATTTATATTTGATATTTTTATAGATTTGATGTTAGTTGTCTATTTTTAACCACTAACACCCCTTGAAGAAGGCTTTACATATAGGTGACCAAATAACTACAAGTACAGAAAAATTAAATTTAACTAACTGGCCATTAAAAATGTCAAAATTTAATAATAAGGAACCAATCAAATGTATATCCTACATGCATATCATTATTTAATTTAAAAATCTCCTATATATAGATTTCATAATATTCAAAAATTTCTTTAGAAGAACTTAGAAACCTTTTTCTAGAACATCTTTAACTTGTTGAACATCATTTATTAAATAAAATTTTAAATTTTATTGCAACAATGGGGAATTTTGTTGATGGTATAACTAGGTGATAAGTAAAATTAGACATATTTTAAACATCTTCAAATCCATTTATTTGAATTCTATGATTTTATCTTTATTCTAATCAGCACAGTATGTTCAAATACTCTAAGTGTCGTTTGTTTTAAATTATTTCGATAAAAAAATGCTAATCCCTATAATATCTTTGTAGGTACCTTAAAAATAATACCTTGCCCTAGACATACTAGAACACACAAGGACTTTTACAACCGAATATTTACACTAGATCGGTCATAAAGGCCTCATTTACCACTTAAAATTTCTATCATTTTTGGTCGAGTTGAAAGTTCGAAAATACGGTCACAAGTTTCTAATTTGGTCACAAGTTGCGAGGTTTGTCACAAGTTTCTAATCCTGTCATAAGTTCTAAATTTTGTTACAAAGTCTGATGTAGTTTTTGTCACAAGTTCCATATTCTTGTCAGATAGTTCGAATTTAGTCACAAGTTCAGATTCCGTCATAAGTCCAACTTATGAGTAAATTTCTATCAAAATAATAGTTGTGGATCCTAGCATATCAATTTATTTAGGGAAAATCAATTGACACGTCCTTGAAATATTCGAGTTTTATTGTTCAGGTCCCTGAACTAAAGATTCCGTATTTCAGGTCCTAAACGTTTCAAAAAATTTGGTTCAAGTCCTTACCGTTAAGTAAATTCTAACACTGTTAGAATCTTGCTGCCACATGGCCATTTTTACACGCCAGCTGCTGATTTGTTCACAAATTAAAAAAATATAAAATTTTATATTAAAATTTTAATGTAAAAACAGTTTTTACATACGGGTTTTGAGTTTTGAATATCAAATGCTATACATACACATATACACCACCAAGAATATGATGAAGGTCCGTCGGCAACAATGGAGGTCACGGAAAAATTTCTAGAAATCGGTGACTTTTCTAGATTTTGGTGAAACCAAAAACATCTCAGAAAATTCGAAAAATATATGCATTACATTCACTTTTAGCAGATCTAAATACTCAGGCATTCTAAATCAATAAACCATATTTACATCTAACAATTCGGCCAACAACATTTTTCTGGTCAACTCAAAAATCGATATGTATCAATAATTAACACCGATGTTCATTGTTGGCGGTGTTGGAGTCCGGTGATGCCCCAAATCGGGGTGACATTGGCCTCACTCCTGAACTCATTGTGTTATTATGTTTGTCGTTTTGTACCGCTACTTCCAGTTGAATTCATCATAATTGATGTAGGAAAAGATTTCCCCCAATTTGTTTTATGAAACCTAATACATAATATATATATATATATATATATATATATATATATTGTTATATGCATGTAAAATCATGTGGGAGGCTTGTGTTTATAATTTTTACCATTTAATTTTACTTTTTTTATTTATTGTATACAAATCAGCAGCTGACGTGTCAAAAAGGGGTGCCACCTCAGCTTGATTCTGACGTCCATCAGAATCTAATTGATGTAAGAACTTAATCGAGAAAAATTCAAAAGTTCAATTACCTGTACTGCTGAATCTTCTGTTTAGGGACCTAAACAATAAAACCGAAAAGTTCAGTGACGTATCAATTTATTTTCCCATTTATTTAATGTGGAAATAAAAACCAAATTTTGTATAAAGATTTGAATGAAAACATTCATCATAAGTGCTTTGAATCCAGTACTTACGACATATATTTTTGTCATAAGTTCACTGCTAAATTTCAGAAAAAGTATTTCATTTTGAAATTAAATTTAATTACAACACTGCTAAACGGTATCATTTCGGCAATAAAAAAAATTACGATGAGTTTTTCATCGTATGTTAATTTACAAAACTTAAATTACGATGAATTTTAGTTTATGTCGTAAGGTGAAAACGACGTTGTTTTTACAGATGACTTATTACTCCTTTTTTAATTGAAAATGACGAATCTTCTATATCTTTTGTAATTTGCCTTTTGTTCTTTTCATAACCTCATTAGATGTGTGGCAATTGCAGAAGATAGAGTGACATCCATTAGTGGACTAGGGGGTATAGAAGTAGAGGTAGACAAACCAATCAGACAATTACATGCAACATATACAAGATAAAAGGATATGTGCTGACCTCGAACAAAACAAGTTTGGATACACATTGACATATAAGATTCATTTTCACTTTCTTCCAATTCCTTTTGACTCTTAACACGAAAAGTTTTAAACCTCTGACACATAAAATTTGCATCATTTGACCGTTTTCCTTTTCCAGGATCAAATTGAAATTCAGTACTGAAAGACAAAAAAAAACATATCAACCAACCAAAAAACACCATTTGTTTGACGCATAATCATCTAGTAATCGTTTATAGACCACAAATGAATACCCACTCACTCTCAAAAATTGGGTGTGTTAAGGATTTAAGACACCATGACTAGACTATATGGCTTTTATAATAAATAAAAATATGGATCCCCACTTTTCCGTTTATAAACTCGGCAGCTAAGGTCTTTCCCAGCTAAGGTGAGGGTACTATTCTCTTAGTGATAGATATAAATATGATCATTAAATTTTAAAAAACTTAGAATATTTAGTAAAAAAAGAGCGGAAGTATATGGTGTCACATAAATTTGTGTAGTATCTTGAATTAATCCTTTACTTGATATATTGTCCATTACGTTGAAATAATAGTATGTCTGATAAGCTTCATCGCCTAAAATGGAGGCGTATCCAAACTTGTGAAATTGCGGGTGAGTACAAATCATCTTGTCATCTTCATGTTGCTCCTAAATGTCCTTGTTTGATTGATATATCTACCTCTACCTTTACACCCTACTCCAACAGTAGATGTCACTCTATCCTCTAGAATTGCCTTTCTTCTAGTGAGGTTATGCAAAAGAACAAATGACTACTTACAAAAGATTTTAAGCTAAAATTCATGTATAGACTGCCATTTTCTTCTTCTCATTCATTGTTCTTTATGATTTATTCTAGTAAAAGATATTTTATTTGGATTGATAGAGCTTCTTTACATTAGCTATGTTTAAGTCAAGTTATTATTTTTTGAGATACCTACAAATATATATTAAAGGATAAGTACACTTTTTATTAAAGTAAATTAAAAAAAAACTGCACTTAGGTGAACAATTGTGAGGTCTAGATTAAAACATCTTCAAATAAATAAGTTTGAATTCTAAGATTTATATTTATTCTAATCAACACTGTATGTTCAAATACTCTAAGTGTGGTTTATTTTAATTTATTTTAATAAAAAAAGTGCATATCCCTGAAAATATCTTTGTAGGTACCTTAAAAAATAATACCTTAAAACATAGCCAATCTAAAAAAATTCTTTCTAACTAAATAAAAAATCTTCAGTGAGAATAAATTATAAAGAACAATGAGGGAGAACAAAAGAGAATGATAATCTACACATGATAATCAATAAGTGGGCAATGATCCGGTTATATCCGCTCTAAAGTTGGAATGATACTGGAAAATGGTAACAAAAAAGATAATAATAAAAACTGATTCAAAACGTAGAATTGTATCCGTACAAAACTTTTCTTGAATCATAGAGAAACTTATATATTGGGAAAGCATCCAATGCATAACTAATTCTCATTCTAACATTAATATATATATATATATATATATATATATATATGCATACTTAGATATCTAACTACATATATGAATTATACAAGACCACAAAACATTGATAAGCAGTAGGAAATTTATAACATATATTTAAATTTAAATTATTATTACTAAAATAATTATTCTTCATTTAATAATTTTAATATCAATTACCAATTTAATTTATTAACCTCATTTAATTTTGAAGACTATATGAATTACACACAAATGGGCCATTAAATTATCTTTGTGGGGACTAAATTATTTTTATATCCAACATAGAGTATTATTTCTGAAAGTAATGTAGAGGCCCATAGTTTTTAAATCCATGAGAAACAAATTGGGCCTTGGTATATTTGACAGTTGATTGGAAACGTTGCAAAACCCTAATCTAGCGGCCGCCAATTTGTATAAAGTAGTGTTTTGGGATCAAGTTAGAAATCATATGAAATGCTTTTCGGAGAATGAAGTGGCCAAACACTTTGCCATCCATCGACCATGCCTTGATGTTGTTTATCAAGATTAAGGTATAAAAATTTAAATTTCTTTGCTTCTGCATCTCCAAGTTAAAGTATTTGCGTTTTTGTGCATAAACAATGGTTAAATTTAACACATGAGAACTTGTATGACAATTATCATGTTTATATGTTGTAGGTAACTGGCAACATAGAAAACTATGTCAATCCACATGTTTATATGTATGTTTGTGTATATGCATGTATTTGTCAACATAGAATTTCATGGTGACATTTGTTTGATTTTGTTTTTGTACATAGAATTTCAAGGTGACATTTTTTTGATTTTTTTTGTGTTCTCAGCACACATACAATAAAAACCCATTTAGAAATGGAGGAAGTGGTTTGTGGGTTTTTTTTAGATCTTAGGCCTTTTTGGTTGTTCTCAAGGTGGGCTTCTTTGTATTATTGGGCCCTATGGTAGTTTTCCTGTTGTGGGTTTTTATTCCCATGGTTTTTGTTTTTGATTTTAGTTTGTCCTCTTAGGCTTGTTTGTTTTTTATTCGTCTCTTTCTCTTTGGTGTGTCCATGAGATTTCTTTTATTGCCTTGCGTTTTTTTTTTCGCTTGGTTGCTTTATTCTTTGGAGCTTGTTCCAAATGAATATTTTCTTGGCTTTGAGTTTTTTGCTCTTGGTCTCTACATTTCTTTCTTATTTATAAAATTCCACGAGGCCAAGCCTCATTTACCAGGAAAAAAAAAAGTAGGTCAAGAGGTATTTCATATTAGGATTAAGAACGTAAGATAATGTTCTACCATTGTTATGTAATTTCGTTATTTTTTAGTTGGTGAAAGTTACCAAATATTTTATAGTAGAAAAGAGATACAAGGACTATATATTGAAATAAATTCTAAATTACATTTGTTTATGTTTAAATGTTAGTTGAGACCGAATACATATGAAACATGTACCATGTTTTTTTATCAATAAGAATTGTAGGAATAAAAGTGTATAATAAAATGTTGGAGATTAAAGAGAAGAAACTTGTTCTCAATAATCCACACAACTTTCTTTCTCACACCTAAAGAGATATAAAAACTCACACTTATTTCACTCAAATGATTTGATAATTGTTTGAATAATTAAAAAGCGTGGAAGATTGTCCTATTTATAGGAATATATGGAACCTCCTAGAACACATCTAGTACATGCACTTCATTTAATATGTAACTCCTTAAGTACATGAACCATTTAGAAATGCTAAAGGTCTTGAACTCAAAAGTCTATTCCAAGTACATTCATGAACATTCTAGATAATAATAATAATAATAATAATAATAATAATAATAATAATAATAATAATAATAATAATAATAATAATAATAATAATAATAATAATAATAATAATAATAATAATAATAATAATAAACCAAAGTTTAGATTATAATATCTTAACAAGAATATATATTTTCTTTGACTTTCAACCGCATCTATGATTTTTTTTTCTTTTATTTTTGCTGATGCATTTTTATCATGTATTCATTTTTCGTTTTTATCTCACTTAGTACATAATTTTTCTTCACAGGCATTCGTAAAACAGTATGACCTTTTATTTTGTTGCCGTCTGTTAAACAATGAAGAAAATGCTCCAAGTCCTTTCTACTATCGACTCATTCTTCTCTGGCCTAGAGGGTAAAATCCTTCTTCATTTATCTCTAATCATTACTATGAATATAGAGTGGGAATAAATATGCATATATTTGTGTTTTATATTGTGTGAAGGTATATTAAGTGGTCTTAAGATGCGTATTATGTGTGTATAAAAATAATTTTTTTACCTCCCTCTCCTCCACACACCTTCCATCTTTGTATACATATATATTACCTTTGGGATGATCAAAAGTTGAATTGTACTTCGATTTTTTGTGTTTGAGGGGAGTATAGTTATTTTGTGTTTTAATCACCCTGCCTTTTTGGTATATTTAAATCTATCAATTTTAGTTAGAAAATATTTATTTTTGAATCCAAAGGAAATAACTAAGACTTGATATGGTCAAATTTTAATTGTTTCTCTATGCTTGTTTCTTGTTAAATCTCAAAGCTTGTAAAATCGGAGAGAGATGTGTAAGACTTTGAAATATTTTTTAAATTGTCCATCACCATCAGTCAAGAACTTTGGGGGATTTCATCAGGGCAAAAAACACTTCTCTAGAAAATACGGTGAAAAAGAACTTTTGAAAGGCCCACAAGATCTGTGGTAGGAAGGAATAGGAATATGAATGTGAAACTATTTTCTCTAGGTGAAGACTATACCACAAAACTATCTTTAAAATCATTTATATAATTTTTACATGCTCACATGAGTTTGCATTTATCATAATATTTTACAAAAAAATTTCTTCAATTTTCATCTAGTTTGAATTTCATGAATCATGAAATTGATTTATGAGAATCTTTTTTATTATATATCTTTCTATTTCTGATTGAAAATTTCCTATTAATATGAAAAAAAACTTAAAAATAATATACATATTTACAGATAATGTAGTAGTATTATTCCTTTATGTTTTCTCATTCCATATATTGTATATGTACACGGCACACCAAATATGGCGATGCTGTAATTTAGAACTTCAAAATTATATGACAAATTAACTGTGCATCTTTCTTCTTCTAAAATTGTCATTTGGTCACCATTGTGTTTTGACTTTTAATAATTAGCTCTGCATTTTATATATTATTACACGTACGTTAATATATCTAGGTTTTTTGTATGATGTACATATAGTAAAACTTTCCTTTGTAACATTATTATTAATTGAAATTTATCTGAATTTTTTGACAATGTAATTAAATTATGTATTTTTAAAAATAAATAATGTACAGAATGACAAGAAATTGTGGCCATTTAAAGTCAGAAGCCAATGATTGTGGTCAACTTGGAAGGAGTTTAGAAATAATTTTCTGTTGAAGAGATCTCATCAATGGTCCTTTTAAAGATGAAGGTTACTGCCAAGGCATACATCGGATCATTGGTAAAAAAAAATTTCCTTATCATTGGTAAAAAATGTCGTCCTTGCTATCCCTGCATATTTTACTGCGCCAGGCAACAAGGATGTTGGTACATTGCTAATCTTAATGTAATATAATCAACGAGCTTACTTCTGCCGCCATTGCTTATGACCTTAGCAAGGACTATGCCACTACGCACTCAAACAGGGAAGGGACTTGTTTTTTCATTGGGGCCAGGAGTGGCCAGTGATTTATTGCCTTCCTAGGGTTATCATAATATTTGTAGTGCATGTTATAATTTTTATAAAAATTGTATTTTAATTTATATGCTGATGAAAAATATATCTTTTGGTTCCAATAAAATAAACTTTTTCCCCTTATAAAATAAAAATTTTGGCCCATAAAACTTTCACTTTTTGAAGGGATACTAAGGTGAACTTTTTCTTCAATGAATATTATCAAAACAAAGTTTTTTAAAAAGATATGCTTATCTATATGGAAAGAGAACTACCCAAAAATTTTATTACATTACAAATTCAAACGGGGTTGGTGATTTGAAGAACTGTAAAACTCTACTATAAACTTTTTACTAGTATATTTATGTATTTAATTTATTGAATATTTTAGTGTGGTGATGAAAATTCTTTTTTTACCCTTTTTATGAATGTTTGATGGGTTCCTCAACTATAATAAAATTCACCTGAATTTCTTCCGTCTCTAATGATAACAAACATAGACTCATATTTCACAATATGGTATTTATATTTGACATTTTTATAGATTTTATGTTAGTTATCTTTTTTTAACCACTAACACCCCTTGAAGAAGGCTTTACATCTAGGTGACCAAATAACTACAGGTAGAGAAAAATTAAATTTAACTAACTCGCCCTTGAAAATGTCAAAATTTGATAATAACGAACCAATCAAATGTATATCCACAGATCCACCCAGTCAAGTTGGCCATTTTTACAGGTTTGTTCACAAATTAAAAAAATAAAAAATTTTATATTAAAATTTTAATGTAAAAACAGTTTTTACATACGGGTTTTGAGTTTTGAATATCAAATGCTATACATACACATATACACCACCAAGAACATGATGAAGGTCCGTCAGCAACAATGGAGGTCACCGAAAAATTTCCAGAATTCGGTGACTTTTCTAGATTTTGGTGAAACCAAAAACATCTCAGAAAATTCGAAAAAAATATGCATTACATTCACTTTTAGCAGATCTAAATACTCAGGCATTCTAAATTAATAAACCATATTTACATCTAACAATTCGGCCAACAACATTTTTCCGGTCAACTCAAAAATCGATATGTATCAATAATTACTTCAGCTAAACATATTATCTGTAATAACCGCGAATTTTCGAATAATATTTTAATTTTGAGCCGAATTTTAGAGTCTCGTTTTAATTAGTCAGCGGGAGAAAAAACGAACTCTTTTTACCAAATATTTATATTAAATATTTTCATCATTATATCATTTCAATTTGTCCCCCATTTTTATTTCTTTTAATTTATTTCTTAGGCAATCTTTTTGTTTTCAACATACTTCGAACAAGCTCCATGATTATTCGGTTCTTCCTCTCGGCCACCCCATTTTGTTGAGGGGTTGAGCGAACGTTAGTTGATGACGAATGCCATGCTTCTTCAAAAAACTTCCAAATTCTTGGGACATATATTCACCACCACGATCGGATCGTAATATCTTTAAAGAATGACCACTTTCTTTCTCCACATATGCTATAAAATCTTTAAATTTTTCAAATACTTGAGATTTTTCTTTGAGAAAATAAATCCACATCTTGCGACTATAATCATCAATAAAAGTGAGGAAATAGCGAATACCTCCAATAGAGTTTATGCGCATAGGTCCACACAAATCCGAATGTACCAATTCCAATGGTTTTTTAGCTCGCCATGCCTTCTCTTTTGGAAATGGATCTCGATGATGCTTACCAAAAATACAATCTTCACATACTTGATCTTGCCTTTGAATATTTGGAATGCCTCACACCATATGGCCTTTACACATCTTTGATAGAGTGCTAAAACTCAAGTGATTATATCGAAGACGCCAAAGCCAAGACTTCTCATTCACAATATTAGCAAAACATGGAAGAGACTCACTTTGAATTTTCAATGGAAATATTTTAGTTGATGTCATCTTGACTCTTGCAACAAGAACACCATTTTTATCTTTGATCACACAAAAATCATCTTTAAAATTCACATGATGTCCCTTTCTTGTAAGTTGCCCAACACTTAAAAGATTATGTTTAAGATCGGGTACATAATAGACATTAGAGATATAGTTTGTACCTTGCTTTGTTCGGATTGGAATATCCCCACAACCTTTGACAATGAGCCTTTTGTTATCACCCGTCTTGACTTCTCGTTGGACACTTTCATCAAAATTCACAAAGCAATTTTTATTTCCGGTCTTGTGGTTACTACAACCACTATCGATATACCAAACATCTTCAAGAGATTCTTCTTGAACATTACTAACAAGAAGCATACTTTCATTTTTCTCCTCAACATTCTCATGTGGAAAATTTGATTCATCTTTTTCATCATTAATCCTTTTGTAACAATCTTATTTCATATGCTCATTTTTATGACAATAATGGCATTGAAAATTAAAATAATTACCTCTTCCTCTTCCATTGTAACCTCCACGAGCTCTTCCTCTTCCTCTTTGATATGAGCTTGAATTTTCACTTTCCACCTTTCCTCTTCCTTGTCCTCGACCACGAAATCATCCTCTTCCACCTCTTCCTCTAAAACCACCACGATTAGTTTCCTGAACTTGAAAAGCTTGCTCTGAAGGAGAGTCAAATTGTTTGATGCGTAGCTCGTGAGATTTTAGTGAGCCCAACAATTCTTCAAGAGAGAAAGTATTCAAATCTTTTTTATTCTTCAATAGCCACAACAACGTGCTCAAATTTTCGAGTCATGCTATGAAGAATTTTTTCCAAGACTCTTTTATCCGAAATTTCTTCTCCATTGACACATAGTTGATTAACAATCGAAATTGTTCGATTATAATATTCCTCCACCGTTTCACTTTCCTTCATTTTTAGTGAATCAAATTCACCTCTTAGAGCTTGAAGCCTCACCATTTTGACTTTTTCTTCACCTTTGTATGCCTTGTTGAGGATGTCCCATGCCTCCTTTGATGTTGACGCCATTGAAATCCTCTCAAAAATTACTTCATCCACCGTTTGATAAATAAAGTAGAGAGCCTTCTTGTCTTTCTTTCGATTCTCCTTCAAAGTATTTAATTGTTGTGTTGAGAGATTTGTTTGATTCTCCGGTTCCTCATATCCATTCTCCACAATATCCCAAAGATCTTGAGAGCCATATAACACCTTCATTTGGATGCTCCATTGGTTGTAATTCTTTCCCGTCAAACGAGGAAGTTGAGGTTGCAACATGTTGTTGGAAGCCATCTCTTAACCTTGCTCTTGATACCACTTTGTAGGAATAAAAGTGTATAATAAAATGTTGGAGATTAAAGAGAAGAAACTTGTTCTCAATAATCCACACAACTTTCTTTCTCACACCTAAAGAGATATTAGAACTCACACTTATTTCACTCAAATGATTTGATAATTGTTTGAATAATTACAAAGCGTGGAAGATTGTAGGACTATATGGAACCTCCTAGAACACATCTAGTACATGCACTTCATTTAATATGTAACTCCTTAAGTACATGAACCATTTAGAAATGCTAAAGGTCTTGAACTCAAAAGTCTATTCCAAGTACATTCATGAACATTCTAGATAATAATAATAATAATAATAATAATAATAATAATAATAATAATAATAATAATAATAATAATAATAATAATAATAATAATAATAATAATAAACCAAAGTTTAGATTATAATATTTTAACAAGAATATATATTTTCTTTGACTTTCAACCGCATCTATGATTTTTTTTTTCTTTTATTTTTGCTGATGCATTTTTATCATGTATTCATTTTTGGTTTTTATCTCACTTAGTACATAATTTTTCTTCACAGGCATTCGTAAAACAATATGACCTTTTATTTTGTTGCCGTCTGTTAAACAATGAAGAAAATGCTCCAAGTCCTTTCTACTATCGACTCATTCTTCTCTGGCCTAGAGGGTAAAATCCTTCTTCATTTATCTCTAATCATTACTATGAATATAGAGTGTGAATAAATATGCATATATTTGTGTTTTATATTGTGTGAAGGTATATTAAGTGGTCTTAAGATGCGTATTATGTGTGTATAAAAATAATTTTTTTACCTCCCTCTCCTCCACACACCTTCCATCTTTGTATACGTATATATTACCTTTGGGATGATCAAAAGTTGAATTGTACTTCGATTTTTTGTGTTTGAGGGGAGTATAGTTATTTTGTTTTTTAATCACCCTGCCTTTTTGGTATATTTAAATCTATCAATTTTAGTTAGAAAATATTTATTTTTGAATCCAAAGGAAATAACTAAGACTTGATATGGTCAAATTTTAATTGTTTCTCTATGCTTGTTTCTTGTTAAATCTCAAAGCTTGTAAAATCGGAGAGAGATGTGTAAGACTTTGAAATATTTTTGAAATTGTCCATCACCATCCGTCAAGAACTTTGGGGGATTTCATCAGGGCAAAAAACACTTCTCTAGAAAATACGGTGAAAAAGAACTTTTGAAAGGCCCACAAGATGAATATGAATGTGAAACTATTTTCTCTAGGTGAAGACTATACCACAAAACTATCTTTAAAATCATTTATATAATTTTTACATGCTCACATGAGTTTGAATTTATCATAATATTTCATAAAAAATTTTCTTCAATTTTCATCTAGTTTGAATTTAATGAATCATGAAATTGATTTATGAGAATCTTTTTTATGATATATCTTTCTATTTCTGATTGAAAATTTCCTATTAATATGAAAAAAAACTTAAAAATAATATACATATTTACAGATAATGTAGTAGTATTATTCCTTTATGTTTTCTCATTCCATATATTGTATATGTACACGGCACACCAAATGTGGCGATGCTGTAATTTAGAACTTTAAAATTATATGACAAATTAACTGTGCATCTTTCTTCTTCTAAAATTGTCATTTGGTCAATTAGAAACCTCCTTCTAGAACATCTTTAACTTGTTGAACATCATTTACTAAATAAAATTTCAAATTTTATTGCAATGGGGAATTTTGTTGATGGTATAACTAAGTGATAAGTAAAATTAAACATATTTTAAACATCTTCAAATCCATAAATTTGGGTTCTATGATTTTATCTTTATTCTAATCAGCACGGTATGTTCAAATACTTTAAGTGTCGTTTGTTTTAATTTATTTCGATAAAAAAATGCTAATCCCTGAAAATATCTTTGTAGGTACCTTAAAAATAATACCTTGACCTAGACATACTACAACACACAAGGACTTTTACAACCGAATATTTACACAAGATCGGTCGTAAAGGCCTCATTTACTACTTAAAATTTCTATCATTTTTGGTCCAGTTGAAAGTTCGAAAATACGGTCACAAGTTTCTAATTTGGTCACAAGTTGCGAGTTTTGTCACAAGTTTCTAACCTTGTCATAAGTTCTAAATTTTGTTTCAAAGTCTGATGTAGTTTTTGTCACAAGTTCCATATTCTTGTCACATAGTTCGAATTTAGTCACAAGTTTTAATTCCGTCATAAGTCCAACTTATGAGTAAATTTCTATCAAAATAATAGTTGTGGATCCTAGCATATCAATTTATTTAGGGAAAATCAATTGACACGTCCTTGAAATGTTCGAGTTTTATTGTTCAGGTCCCTGAACTAAAGATTCCGTATTTCGGGTCCTAAACATTTTAAAAAATTTGTTTCAGAATCTTGCTGCCACATGGCCATTTTTACACGTCAGCTGCTGATTTGTTCACAAATTAAAAAAATAAAAAATTTTATATTAAAAAATTACCGCCATTTTTATTTCTTTTAATTTAATAATTACCCACCTATTAAATAAAAAATTGATTATGATTATACCACTAATATTCCACATTAAATTGTCTTCCATTATTGTCAATTGGAATGATTAAATCAGAAATGGGACTCTTATATTTAAAACCGACATAACACGTCACTGCAAACCATCTGTTATATCTCTATACTCTACTAAACCAAAAACAAACGCAGCCCAGTATAGAAAACGAAACAAAACAGGGGTTAGAGCACTCATATTTTCTCAGAAACAGAGACACTCTACATCTCTTTCTCCTGCAAGAGACTCACCTCCTTTCTATTTTAACCAAAAACCCGAACCTATATATATACAAACCAAGTATATACACAGGTAATTATTTTGTTTTTCTTCCCTTTCTATTTATTTGTATCCGTCGTTTTCATTTTTGTAACAATCGGGTAGGCTTAGTACATGTGATTGGATCGTTTGTGATTGTGTTGTTATCGATTGATGGAGAAACCGAAGCTTGGGAGGAGGAATGTTGCAGTTGTATTGTGTTCTGTTGTGTGGTCGGGTTATGGTGGTCTTCGGCGTTTGTAAGTGGGGAATGGTGGAGGTCGAGAGGGGAAAGGGAGAGATGAGAGGTTTCGATCGAGAGGGAGAAGAGATACGGAGGAGTGAACAAGAAATTGAGGCAGAGAGTGATTGATTTTGTGGGTTGTTGCCGGAGTAATAAGGGGAAACGAGAGAGATGGAGGCGGAGAGATTAATGGAGATTGAGAGAGATTGAACTCGAGAGAAAGAAAGGGAGAGAGAGATGACAGCGAGAGGGAGAGAGAGAGAAAGAGAGAGAGAGGGAGAGGGAGAGAGAGAGAGAGGAAATATGGAAGAGAGAGAGCAGGGGAGAGAGATTTCCGTTGAGCGGTGGTGGCGCGTGGGCCCCACGCGTCGTGGGAGAAACTGAGAAAAAAATTGTGTTTTCTGGAACTGATTAATCAGGTAATAACATAATAAAATATAAAAATATATTTATATAATAATAATAAATAAAAAGAGGTTAAATATTCCTTTTAAAATTAGTTTTAAATAATTGAGTTATTATTATAAAAATGGTGAGAAATAAAAAGGAGTTATAAAATTTGTTTATTATTTAAAAATTGTGAGGAATAAAAAGAGTTTAATAAAATGGTGTAATTAATTTATTAATTATTTAAAAAGAATTATTTCATGTTTTTGGGACGAAAATTAGAGTTTTATTAATTGTCGATAAAAGAGGAAAAATTGTGAATAAATAGGATTAAATTACGGTATTATTTTAGAAGATTTATAATTAGCGTTCTGGATTATTCTAATTAACCGGATCGAATCAGATTATTTTAGAGATTAAAATCAGAGTAATATTTAATTATTTACGAGATTAAAAATAGAGCATTGGCGTTAAGTTCCATAACCCTATTTTCGTTTTAAGTCGGATTTACGGATAATTAAAAATAGGATTTATTTTTGAGATTTAATTCCTGAGTTCGAAGAGAGATTTATTTATACGGGAATTATTATTCGTTATTATTGTAGAGATTTTCGAGAGATGTTATTATATTTAAATATTATATTGGCGGGTTAGAAATACCTTTATTTTGATGAAGCGCTCACGTATTTCTGGTTGCCATTTTTAGAGAATAATTCTCGAGACGTAGATCGACGCCAAGTTCACGGGTAGAGTATAATTTTTTCTGCATTCATTTGCACTTCGAGATCAAGGCAAGTTCATTCCTACCCTAACTTTTGGAAACTGTGAATTTCTGTTCGTATTATTTAATTCCTTAATTATTTTCGAGATATTATATGTTGAGATTTATCTGTTGCTCCGTATGATGCAATAATTTATTTTGAGCATTATTTCTCGTTAAATATTATTATGCTGTTAATTTAGTTTATTTGAGAATTATAATCCCTATAAGCATAGAAATAATTTAGTTGCTATCGGGTCGATCTAATTAATTCGAGAAGACTATTATTATTTTTTTTGTCAAGAGGAATATATTCCATAGATGGATTCATCGAATACAATATTTGTAAGGTGTTCTTTCATTCAAGAAAGTTTATCAAACCAGAAGACACGCATGTTGTCACTGGACGCTTAGACAATAGAACTTTAATGTCTCAGAAGAGACCACCCAATTGGTAAAAACTGTACACATAAAACGAACAATTACAAAGAAAAGGAAAAATAAAAATTACAAGTCCAACACTCCAAAAAATTATCTTGGTCGATCTTTAAAAGTCTTAAAATCCAAGTCACCAAAGTCCCAACTTTTCCATAATTTGTCACCAGCCCACTATGAAAACCTGCATTTCTGCTCTTCAACCCAATCAATAGGGACACAACGGGAAACAAAAAGGGCCTCGTTAAAAACCGACAAGAGCAAAACCCTTTGGGAAAAAAACTCAAGTGGGAAAAGGGTGCCCTCCATGAAACCCAAGATCATCGAAACACAAACTCAAACCGTCATTTGATTACAGCTATTCTTCTAAGAAACTGGTTTTCTGTCCATTCTCCACCTGGCTAAAGAAAACTCTTTCCTGAAATTTAAAAATAAACAATTTTCAATATCCGTTCGACACAAACTTTAATAAGAGCTCCGAAAGTAACTCAACACTATACTATCGTCCCAACCAAAGGGAATACCTTTGGTTAGACAAAACACCTACAAAGTTAGACATCTCAAATAATAATCGATAATTTATTAATAATATGAAAATTATTATTTCAGACAATATATATATATATATATATATATATATATATATATATATATATATATATGTATATGTATATATATATAAATATACATATACACATAAGTATTTATGATTTAGCTAATAAATTTTAAATTTATAAAATTACCAAATTAACACATATTTATTAATAGTAACATAACTGAATAATTAAATTCTAAAAATTAATTACGAAATAGAGAAACCATATAAATGGCACAACGAAGCCTCTTAAAAGGCCCAAAATATAAGCCATCAATCATGGCCACCCAAAAATGGTACAAAATTTAATTAGCTTCTAAAAGTCTGTTAACTAAAATCGTCAATTAAAATAGTTAAAATAGACCACATTAAAAACACAAATTGACCACTAATTGATCACTATTAATTAACAATCAAATAATTTTAACTGAAAATTAACTATGACAATCAATCATCATCAATAGAAAATTAAAATAATAAACTTGACAAAATTAAAGAATGAACCTGGACAGAAATTATGAACATGGTCATCGGACAATTTTCCGGCCAACTCCCTACCATCCCAAAACACTCCATGTTAAAACCCTATTGAACCTATATCCCCACAAATAACTACCAACACAACTACAGTCAAGAAACATTCATGTAATAATCAAAATAGAGACAAGAAATCACGCAGCCCATTCGTTTTATTCGTACAAACAACAGAGAGAAGAATTCACCACATTTGCAAATTAATTAATTTCGATATACAGTAATTAACTTGCGAGGCCACAACCTTACCACGTTGTTAGCTCAAGACACCACATTTGCCCAGGGACATGAACATAACACAATCACAAGTGATTTGAAAACACACCATAGCCATGTGGTTGTGCTCACACATGGTACTTACCATTCGTTAAGTACTCACCGGGAATCTTGAAATCTGTCAGAAATGACTTTTAAACATACCGGAGGATGAAGGAGTGTGCGTGCAGATCGAGTGAGTAGATAGATCAACAAACAAACTTTAATCTTAACTATAGCCAGTATTAATTGGACCCGTAGCCTGGGCAAAATCTTTTGGTTCCAATAAAATAAACTTTTTCCCCTTATAAAATAAAAATTTTGGCCCATAAAACTTTATTACATTACAGATTCAAATGGGTTTGGTGATTTGAAGAAATGTACAACTCTACTATAAACTTTTTAATAGTATATTTATGTATTTGATTTATTGAATATTTTAGTGTGGTGATGAAAATTCTTTTTTTACCCTTTTATGAATGTTTGATGGGTTCCTCAACTATAATAAAATTCACCTGAATTTCTTCCTTCTCTAATGATAACAAATATAGACTCATATTTTAGAATGTGATATTTATATTTGATATTTTTATAGATTTGATGTTAGTTGTCTATTTTTAACCACTAACACCCCTTGAAGAAGGCTTTACATATAGGTGACCAAATAACTACAAGTACAGAAAAATTAAATTTAACTAACTGGCCATTAAAAATGTCAAAATTTAATAATAAGGAACCAATCAAATGTATATCCTACATGCATATCATTATTTAATTTAAAAATCTCCTATATATAGATTTCATAATATTCAAAAATTTCTTTAGAAGAACTTACAAACCTTTTTCTAGAACATCTTTAACTTGTTGAACATCATTTACTAAATAAAATTTTAAATTTTATTGCAACAATGGGGAATTTTGTTGATGGTATAACTAGGTGATAAGTAAAATTAGACATATTTTAAACATCTTCAAATCCATAAATTTGAGTTCTATGATTTTATCTTTATTCTAATCAACACAGTATGTTCAAATACTCTAAGTGTCGATTGTTTTAATTTATTTCAATAAAAAAATGCTAATCCCCGAAAATATCTTTGTAGGTACCTTAAAAATAAAACCTTGACCTAGACATACTACAACACACAAGGACTTTTACAACCGAATATTTACACAAGATCGGTCGTAAAGGCCTCATTTACCACTTAAAATTTCTAACATTTTTTGTCCAGTTGAAAGTTCGAAAATACGGTCACAAGTTTCTAATTTGGTCACAAGTTGCGAGTTTTGTCACAAGTTTCTAACCTTGTCATAAGTTCTAAATTTTGTTGCAAAGTCTGATGTAGTTTTTGTCACAAGTTCCATATTCTTGTCAGATAGTTCGAATTTAGTCAGAAGTTCAGATTCCGTCATAAGTCCAACTTATGAGTAAATTTCTATCAAAATAATAGTTGTGGATCCTAGCATATCAATTTATTTAGGGAAAATCAATTGAAACGTCCTTGAAATATTCGAGTTTTATTGTTCAGGTCCCTGAACTAAAGATTCCGTATTTCAGGTCCTAAATGTTTTAAAAAAATTTGTTCAAGTCCTTACCGTTAAGTAAATTCTAACATTGTTAAAATCTTGCTGCCACATGGCCATTTTTACAAGTCAGCTGCTGATTTGTTCACAAATTAAAAAAATAAAAAATTTTATATTAAAATTTTAATGTAAAAACAGTTTTTACATACGGGTTTTGAGTTTTGAATATCAAATGCTATACATACACATATACACCACCAAGAATATGATGAAGGTCCGTCGGCAACAATAAACCATATTTTCTAGAAATCGGTGACTTTTCTAGATTTTGGTGAAACCAAAAACATCTTAGAAAATTCGAAAAAAATATGCATTACATTTACTTTTAGCAGATCTAAATACTCTGGCATTCTAAATCAATAAACCATATTTACATCTAACAATTCGGCCAACAACATTTTTCTGGTCAACTCAAAAAATCGATATGTATCAATAAATAACACTGATGTTCATTGTTGGCGGTGGTGGAGTCCGGTGATGCCCCAAATCGGGGTGACATTGGCCTCACTCCTGAACTCATTGTGTTATTATGTTTGTCGTTTTGTACCGCTACTTCCAGTTGAATTCATCATAATTGATGTAGGAAAAGATTTCCCCCAATTTGTTTTATGAAACCTAATACACAATATATATATATATATATTGTTATATGCATGTAAAATCATGTGGGAGGCTTGTGTTTATAATTTTTACCATTTAATTTTACTTTTTAAATTTATTGTATACAAATCAGCAGCTGACGTGTCAAAAAGGGGTGCCACCTCAGCTTGATTCTTACGTCCATCAGAATCTAATTGATGGAAGAACTTAATCGAGAAAAATTCAAAAGTTCAATTACCTGTACTGCAGAATCTTCTATTTAGGGACCTAAACAATAAAACCGAAAAGTTCAGTGACGTATCAATTTATTTTCCCATTTATTTAATGTGGAAATGAAAACCAAATTTTGTATAAAGATTTGAATGAAAACATTCATCATAAGTGCTTTGAATCCAGTACTTACGACATATATTTTTGTCATAAGTTCACGGCTAAATTTCAGAAAAATTATTTCATTTTGAAATTAAATTTAATTACAACACTGCTAAACGGTATCATTTCGGCAATAAAAAAAATTACGATGAGTTTTTCATCGTATGTTAATTTACAAAACTTAAATTACGATGAATTTTAGTTTATGTCGTAAGGTGAAAACGACGTTGTTTTTACAGATGACTTATTACTCCTTTTTTAATTGAAAATGACGAATCTTCTATATCTTTTGTAATTTGCCTTTTGTTCTTTTCATAACCTCATTAGATGTGTGGCAATTGCAGAAGATAGAGTGACATCCATTAGTGGACTAGGGGGTGTAGAAGTAGAGGTAGACAAACCAATCAGACAATTACATGCAACATATACAAGATAAAAGGATATGTGTTGACCTCGAACAAAACAAGTTTGGATACACATTGACATCTAAGATTCATTTTCACTTTCTTCCAATTCCTTTTGACTCTTAACACGAAAAGTTTTAAACCTATGACACATAAAATTTGCATCATTTGACCGTTTTCCTTTTCCAGGATCAAATTGAAATTCAGTACTGAAAGACAAACAAAAAACATATCAACCAACCAAAAAACACCATTTGTATGACGCATAATCATCTAGTAATCATTTATAGACCACAAATGAATACCCACTCACTCTCAAAAATTGGGTGTGTTAAGGATTTGAGACACCATGACTAGACTATATGGCTTTTATAATAAATAAAAATATGGATCCCCACTTTTCCGTTTATAAACTCGGCAGCTAAGGTCTTTCCCAGCTAAGGTGAGGGTACTATTCTCTTAGTGATAGATATAAATATGATCATTAAATTTTAAAAAGCTTAGAATATTTAGTAAAAAAAGAGCGGAAGTATATGGTGTCACATAAATTTGTGTAGTATCTTGAATTCATCCTTTACTTGATATATTGTCCATTATGGTGAAATAAGAGTATGTCTGATAAGCTTCATTGCGTAAAATGGAGGCGTATCCAAACTTGTGATATTGCGGGTGAGTACAAATCATCTTGTCATCTTTATGTTGCTCCTAAATGTCCTTGTTTGATTGATATATCTACCTCTACCTTTACACCCTACTCCAACAGTAGATGTCACTCTATCCTCTAGAATTGCCTTTCTTCTAGTGAGGTTATGCAAAAGAACAAATGACTACTTACAAAAGATTTTAAGCTAAAATTCATGTATAGACTGCCATTTTCTTCTTCTCATTCATTGTTCTTTATGATTTATTCTAGTAAAAGATATTTTATTTGGATTGATAGAGCTTCTTTACATTAGCTATGTTTAAGTCATGTTATTATTTTTTGAGATACCTACAAATTTATATTAAAGGATAAGTACACCTTTTATTAAAGTAAATTAAAAAAAACTGCACTTAGGTGAACAATTGTGAGGTCTAGATTAAAACATCCAACATCTTCAAATAAATAAGTTTGAATTCTATGATTTATATTTATTCTAATCCACACTGTATGTTCAAATACTCTAAGTGTGGTTTATTTTAATTTATTTTAATAAAAAAAGTGCATATCCCTGAAAATATCTTTGTAGGTACCTTAAAAAATAATACTGATATGGGTAAAAAATAACCCTTAAAGACATAATTAATGTGACATTTATTGGCCCGTAAATATGGCCCGAAACCCTAGTTGGGCACTAAATTCGTAATTAATGGTCAGGCCCAAAAGAACGGCCCAAACTGGGGACGCCCGGTAAAAGCCTATCTCTAACATGGGTCTGATCCACAAACCAGGAACGTTCTAGAAACCAAAAACGTCCTAGAATATCCCCAGGATATTGAGTAGCCTCCAAGGCACCAAATTCGACATGGAAACTAATTCCTAAAAGGAAGGAGTCAGAACCTTCCTCAATTACGGTGACTTATCCACCAAGTCTCCAAAACCTACTATAATTCTAAGGCTTCCACAGCCTATATAAAGGGCCAGACCCCTCATCCTAGAACTACGTCTTGGCTTGATTCTCTAATACAGAGATACGTAGGCATCTTGTGAGGACCCGAATTAGGTCACGATAACACAATCGCAGCCATTAAAGCAAGAAGCTCACGAACCCTAGCCGCCATTCGATAACCCTACTTTTTATTCCAAAACATTTGGCGCCGTCTGTGGGAATAGGATATCAACCATGGTTAACACACGAAGAACATCAACCGAGAACGTTCCTGTTACATCTGACCCACCAATCGTCTCCTCTACACCGCCCGTTGTTACGGAGCAAGGGCTTGTGCCCCCATCGACTGAGACTATTACACAACCTCAAGTTTCTCAGACCACAGGGACGAATCCCCATGCTGAGAGAACCTTACCGGTGATTGATCACCCGGGACAAGAGACTAATCAACTTCAGATGGTGGTTGCTCCATTGACCAGCCGTCCCCCGCTCTCAGGAGTTCAGATCTCCACCACTACACTCCCCGTGAATACCGATCCGTTATACGGATTGCCAAACTATCCCCCAAATCGAAGGGATCCTGGACCAAGTGGACACGCTTTACGGATGCCCGAGTCGTATCAGCCACCCTATATTAGGGGTTTAGCCCCCCCTGAGCAAGGATATTACGATTACTCTGGACCTTACTCCGATGATTCATCATCCGAGGATGATGAACGTGATATAGCCCCGAGGAGGCGACGTACAAGCAAAGAACCCATGAGAAGGACTCAAAGGATCAATGATAGACCCGTTCAAACAACTGCTGAGAGAATCAAGGCTTTTGAAGCTGAGATCCAAAAGCTGAAGGATGATATAACCAGAGAACAAGCAAGGCAAAATCTGAATAGGCCTCCTCCAATCCCAAGGGAGATCCCCTTCATTGATTTGGAAGGGTCCTCAAGAAGACTGAGAAGGGCTGATGCCCCAACTGGAGGAATTACGAGGGTAGAAACCCCTAGGAGTGATCCCAAAGACCTGATGCCGCTTGGGGACCCTGACGACCCCACACCTCCATTCACGGACGAAGTGATGAACGCTCATGTTTCTCGAAAATTCAAGATGCCCACGATAAAAGCATATGATGGGACGGGCGATCCTTCGAATCATGTCAGGACATTCTCGAACGCTCTGCTGTTACAACTCGCTAGTGACGCTCTTAAGTGTAGGGCGTTTCCTCAAACCTTGGCAGGCATGGCTCAAAGATGGTACAGCCGATTGCCCGCAAACTCGATTGGTTCTTTTAAGGAGTTGAGTACTGCCTTTATCAATCAATTTGTTAGTGGAAAGGTCCACGAAAAAAGCTCTGCTTCTCTCATGCAAGTAAAACAAGGAAAGAATGAGAACCTGAGGGATTACCTCAAGCGTTTCACTAAGGAGACGTTGAATGTCCCGGATCTGGAGAACAAAGTAGCTATGATAGCCTTGGAGAATGGAACGACGAACCCCTACTTTCAGATGTCGTTAGCAAAACATCCCCCTGAGAGCATGACTGAGCTCCAAAGTAGGGCAAGTAAATACATAAAAGCAGAAGAAAGCATGAAGAAGACGGAAGCTCCCACCACTAATGGAGGAAACGGAAACTCCCGGAAGCGAAGGCAAGAGCAGGAGTATGACACAAGGGACAAATACCCCCGGACAAGCAAGGACTCCGATTCTGCTTCCAAGAAGAATTTGGGGCCAAGGTTCTCTGAATATGCAAGGTTGAATGCTCCTAGAAGTCAAATCCTGATGGATATTGAAAAAGATGCGGATTTCCGATGGCCGAAGCCACTTAGGGGTGATCCCGCAAGGAGAAACAAAGATCAATACTGCAGGTTCCATAAGGACGTTGGACATGACACTGATGACTGTAGACAGCTCAAGGACGAGATTGAATTCTTGATCCGAAAAGGAAAGCTGAGCAAATTCACAAAGGGTGAAGGTCGTGGAAGCCAAAGAAGAGATTATAATGATAGAAGGGATAAGGATCGTGATCGTAACCCCCAGCCACGAGGGCCTGTCATCAACATGATTTGGGGAGGTCCTACTGCGGCTGGAACAACAAGGAATTCTCGAAAGGCATATGCCAGGGAGGTGATGCATATCGTGGGAGAAGCCCCGAAGAGGGCAAAGACTGAAGTAGTGATCGGATTTGATGACTCGGACTTAGAGGGGGTAAAGTTCCCCCATGACGACCCGTTGGTCATAACTCCTGTAATTGGAAATTCGGAGGTGAAGCGTGTCTTGATAGACAATGGTGCTTCTGTTGACATCCTGTTTCATGATGCGTTTGTAAAGATGGGATACAATGATTCCCAGCTGACCCCAAATAACATGCCCATATATGGGTTCAATGGAGTCGAATCTAGCGTTGAAGGGAATATTCAACTGCCGGTTACTATTGGAGAGGAGCCCAAGGAGGCCACACAGATGTTGAACTTCTTGGTAATTAAGGCGGCCTCCACATATAACGCGATCCTTGGAAGGACCGGACTCCACGCGTTTAAGGCTGTTGCCTCTAGTTATCACATGAAAGTCAAGTTTCCAACCAGGAATGGTGTTGGAGAACAGAAGGGTGATCAAAGGATGGCCCGAAGTTGTTATGTGGCCGCGTTAAGAGCTGATGGAGTCGGGGGGCAGGTCCTCCCGATTGAGGACATGGATATTCGGGATGATGAATACCGGGGGAAACCAGCAGAGGATTTGGTTCCTGTACCCCTGGACAGTAGGGACCCTGAAAAGGTCACGTACATAGGAGCGTCACTGAAAGAGCCCATGAAGGGCAGGTTAATTGAATTCCTACAAGAAAATAAGGATGTGTTCGCTTGGACAGCAGCTGATATGCCAGGGATTGATCCCCAACTCATAACTCACAGGTTGAATGTCGACCCTAAGCGGAAGACCATTAAGCAGAAGAAGAGGAATTTTGCTCCATAAAGGCAAGAGGCCATTAAACAAGAGGTGCACAAACTCTTGGAGGCTGGTTTTGTTGAGGAGATTCAGTTTCCTGAATGGTTGGCTAACCCTGTGATGGTCAAGAAAGCCAACGGTAAGTGGAGGATGTGCATAGACTTCAGTGATTTAAATGATGCGTGCCCTAAGGACTGCTTCCCTCTACCAAGGATCGACACGCTAATAGAAGCTAAGGCAGGACATGAGATGCTAAGCTTCATGGATGGTTTCAGTGGCTACAACCAGATTAAGATGCACAAGGATGACATCCCAAAGGTATCTTTCATAACTGACTTTGGTGTTTTTTGTTACCTTGTCATGGCTTTTGGACTAAAGAATGCAGGAGCTACTTATCAACGACTGGTAAATAAGATACTTGCCCACCTGATTGGGAAAACCATGGAGGTATATGTTGATGATATGTTGGTCAAGAGCTTGCTTGCAGCTGATCATATTGAACATCTAAGGGAGGCGATTGAAGTGCTGAGGCACCATAAGATGATGCTGAACCCAGCCAAAAGTGCTTTTGGCGTTGGGTCAGGGAAGTTCTTGGGCCTGATGGTCTCAAAACGAGGCATTGAAGCCAACCCAGATAAAATCAAAGCAATTCTCGACATGGAACCACCACGTTCCGTGAAAGACGTGCAGAAATTAACTGGTAGAATAGCTGCCTTGGGAAGATTCATCTCAAAGTCTGGCGATAAATGTTTACCTTTCTTTCAGGCCTTGAAGAAAGTAAAAAATTTTGAGTGGACATCAGAAAGCCAAGAGGCCTTTGAACAATTGAAGAAATACATGACCAAGGCCCCGTTGTTGGCCAAACCTAGTTCCGGAGAGACCCTATACCTGTATCTGGCGGTATCTGAACAAGCACTGAGTGCCGTCCTCATTCGAGAGGAGAACAAGGTTCAGAAACCCATCTACTACGTGAGCAAGGTGCTGCATGGAGCTGAGTTGAATTACTCGACCATTGAAAAATTTGCTCTCGCACTAGTGACAGCCTCAAGGAAACTACGACCTTATTTCCAGGCACACAAGATTGAAGTCCTGACGGACCAACAGTTACGAAGTATATTGCATAGCCCGAAGGCCAGTGGAAGGCTAATCAAGTGGGCGATCGAACTCGGTGAGTTTGATATCACGTATAAGCCTAGGACAGCCATTAAGGCTCAGGTTTTAGCTGACTTCGTGGTTGAATGTACCATCAACCAAGAAGTCGGGGGGCAAGAGGTAGTATTAAACAAGGAAGATGAAGATAAAGCTAAGGAGCTTGAACTTGATCAGAAGGAATATTGGGTGCTCTATTTTGATGGAGCATCAAAAACAAAGTCTAGTGGTGCAGGCTTAGTCTTGCAAAGCCCTGATGGGTTCTTAGTAGAATATGCTCTGAAGTTGGATTTTTCGACGACCAACAATGAAGCTGAATATGAAGCCTTGATAGCCGGATTAGGCTTGGCCAGAATACTGAGAGTCAAGAACCTTAAAGTCTGCGGGGATTCGAGACTCGTAGTATCACAAGTGAATGGTGAATTTGAAGCCAAGGATGAAACTATGACAAAATACCTAAGGGTTGTGAAAGCTGTTATGACTTAGTTTGATGAATGCTGTATAGAGCATATCCCAAGGGAGGAGAACGTCAAGGCCGATGCCTTATCAAAGTTCGCCTCTTCTGAAATAGAGAATTATGCAGGGAACGTCTATTACCAGGTCCTGAAGGCCCCTACCATCAACTCAAAATTGGTGGTACCTATTGAAGTAGGAAGCTGTTGGATTGACCCTATCAAGGCTCATCTGGAAACTGGTTGGCTCCCCGAAGATGCCTCGGAGGCACGAAAACTATCGGTGAGGGCATTGAGATATGCTTTGATTGAAGGCATCCTTTATAAGAGGTCTTTTGTTATCCCATACTTGAAATGCTTGAGGCCTCAAGAGGCAGAAGAGGCATTAAGGGAAGTTCATGAAGGGATCTGTGGGCAGCACTTGGGGGGCAGGGCCCTAGCTCATAAGATCACCCGCCTGGGATTTTATTGGCCAGGAATGTTGGCTGACGCCAAAAGCTATGTTAAAAAGTGTGACAGATGCCAGAAACACGCTCCAATTGTTAGGCAGCCACCAGAGATGTTAACGTCAATTAACTCTCCCATTCCGTTTGCCATGTGGGGGATGGACATACTTGGTCCTTTTCCCGTGGCCTCAGCACAAAGGAAGTTCCTAATAGTGGCTATCGATTATTTTACCAAGTGGATTGAAGCCAAGCCGCTAGCAAAAATAACCACCCAACAAGTTGCCCAGTTCTTCTGGGAGAACATAATTTGTAGATATGGGATCCCACGAATCCTAGTGACGGACAACGGACGCCAATTCAACAATGAGTAGTTTAAGAAATACTGTGAGGAGAACGCCATTGAACTTCGTTTTACCTCAGTAGCTCACCCCCAGGCTAATGGCCAAGCTGAGGTAGCAAATCGAATTATCCTTGATGGACTTAAGAAGAGGGTCAAACGATCTCGAAACACGTGGGTTGATGAATTACTGCCTATACTGTGGGCGTATCGTACTACCTGCAAGGTAACAACAGAAGCTACTCCATTCTTGCTAGCCTATGGGGCAGAAGCAGTTGTCCCTTTGGAAATTTCGCACGTGTCTCCAAGGGTGGAAGCATATGAGCAAGAAACCAATGAGGAAGGCATGAGACTTGCTCTTGATTTAATCGATGAGGTCAGAGATGAAGCAAATGCCCGTAATATTGAGCACCAAAAAAGAGCAGCCTTTCACTACAACCATAGGGTTAAAGGAAGGTTCTTCAAACAAGGCGACTTGGTTTTGAGAAAAATTGAAGCCTCTGGAGTTGGACAGACAGGAAAGTTGGCCCCTAATTGGGAAGGACCATATAGAGTGAGAAAGACGTTGGGAAGAGGCTCTTATAAGCTGGAAACCGTGGATGGAAACGAGGTACCCCGCTCCTGGCACGCCTCGAATCTTAAGATTTACTATGTTTAAAGCTCTCCTATTAAGGACTTAGCTTTTAGCCTATCTAATAGAAGTAGAAATAAGGTTCATATGAAACCATTGCAGAGCATGTTGCTCCTAGTAGGACATAATATTCTATGTAAGGGCTGAGCCCATTTTGCGTTATCAATACAAGCTTGTTTTCTGTTCTATGATTCTGTAAATCCTTATGATGTACCGAGCACCAGATGTGTGTAAGTCTAAGATGACCAAGTACCGAAAATAAAAGAACATATGAAACATAGAAAACAAGCACGTAGATAAAATACCCAGGAGGGCACAATCAAGGTTTAAGTTACACACAAACGAATAAAAGTACAAGTTCATGAAGGACCATAATCAAAGACGGGATATTAAAAGAACTAAAGCCACACGAGGCTAACAAAGGCCATGCAAGGCTCAATCACTTCTTGATAGAAGCAGTCTTCACCAACCGCTTCTTGGTTTTTGGAGGAGCAGTCTGAGCAGGGACTTCTTCTTCACCTTCTTCTTCGCTCCTGGAAGTTGAGGTTGAGGAGCTACTGATACTAACCGACTTGGGTTCACGGATTCGTCCCGCTAAGGGGCATTCTGAACTCCCGCTCTGATGGGATCTTGAGGGACGTTTCCCAGAACTAGACCCTGATTGTTGAGGAATGCCCTTTGTCCCAGAACCAGAAGCACGTTTGCTCACAGGGGAAGTCCCAACACCTTCAACAAGGTCATCGTCTTCTGTCACCTTCCAGGGACTCGGATAAAAGGAAGGAAAGACAACTCCCTTATGATCTTGGCTAATCCTGTTCACAGCCTTCTCCCAACCTATGGTCATGCTGTCCGGCTGGACCTCCCTGTCATGCTCATCAATGAAGGCAAGAAAAGTGTCTGAACCTAAGTAGTTCTGAATGATGGAATTCTCATTATTCTGGGTCCTGTTTTCCAGAGCCGTATACTTTCCCCTAAGGGATGAGAGTTGGTCCTCCCAGGTGAAATACTCAGCCTCCCATTCTTCAGACTCCTTCTGAAGCTTCTCTACAGTCTTGAGGGCAGTTCTCTCCTTGTCCTTGTAGGACCTCCCGAGTTGGATAGCATTCTGGAAGTGAGCATTTAGCTACCAAAACAAAAACGCCATAAGAAAATGTGTTAAGCCACGACGGCCAATATACAACCATAACAATGAAAAGGAAGAGGAGATCGACTTACGTTATAGGCATGATATGCCCCCATGCTTTCATTTTCCTCTAAATCTGTTGCTGTTGCAAAATGGACCACTCTCGAGCAAGGAGGTGGCTGTCCTTGATAGCATCCTGCTCACATATCCCCCAATCAGGCATGAATGCTGTTTTCATGCTCCCATCCGAACTCCTAATTCTCTTCCCCGCCTTCGAACAATGCTGAAGGAACTCAGGGGCCGGTACGTCTTCAGGATTAGCTTCTTTCTCAGCTTTCTTAATCATCCTTTTGGTGATATGGGGAAGTCGGCTCGGATGGTTGTCAATTTCCTCAGCAACTGCAAACAAAGCAATGGAAACGATATTGGAATAAGAACAAGTACGATGAAAGAAAAGAAGTTAAAGTAAGAATTACCCTCGAGAGGGATATAACTAAGCCTGGCCTCCAACAAGGCACGTTCAGTCACAACTTCACGATAGTGGGTTTTCTGAAAGACTGAAATAAGCCAATCCCGTTGGGATATTTCTTCAGTTGTGAGTTGAAGCTCACTAACACCCTCATCAGTCACGTGATTGAATTTAGACCTGAAAAAGTTACCCCAGTCTCCTCCTTTCCATCTAAGGATGAAAAATTCGTGCCTCCAGTTGTGGCAAGAATCAGGCACAGAAGAAGCATCAATAATCATCCTAGATTTTATGCGGTGTTGGATGCTCACCCATCCTTTCCTAGTGATAGGGCTATTCTTAAAAGCAAATAGATGCCTAAACAACGGGATGCTAAGGCGGATGCCTCCTCTGATGCACTCAACCATGAAAATGAAGATGAATTTCCAGGAGTTGGGATATAGTTGACAAGGGTTGATTTTAACCTCAGCTAATAACCTAACAAGCCAAGGGTGAACTGGAAACCTAAGGCCAGCATCAATGGCACCTTTGTACACAAACAAGTTCTCAGGATGCCAGTTACAAGTTCTGTCCCCTGGTGTGGGAATTCTAAGCTTCATCTCAGCAGGGAATTCATATTTGAGTAAGTTTCTGATATCTCCCGCATCCAAAGTACTAGGGAACATAAAAGAGTCGAACTCCGCGTTGTTCGGAAACACATCCCCGGGCTCATCTAAGATCTCAGATAAAGATAATTGATAACGAGGAGGAAAGACCTTACCTTTTCTGTTCTTGTCTTTGGTTCTCCTGTTAATCGCCTGAAGAAGGCCCTTGGAAGGGACTAAGGCGTTCTGACCACCCTCACTTGCCATTACAGCCTTGTCTGAAAATGAAAGAAGTGCTTGAAACTTGGGAGCTCCTCAGAGAGAAATTTTCTTTGAAAGAAGAAGGAAATGTGAAGAATGACTTCAATCCACACTCTTTTATAAGAAAAATGATGACCCTCAATAGCAGGTCGTCTTTCCAACGACCCGCGTTTACAGGTTAAATAGCCGAAGATAGCAGGAAAAAGGCTCTGTGAACTCGGAATTGGGTCAGATAAACGATCTAATTCGTAAAAATATGTGAAAGAAACGAATGGAAATACAGGCAAGAGCAACAATATAATTAACAACCTCCCAGGTTGATTAATATATGCTTATCAAGCCTAAACAGGGGATTAAGCTAAAAACCATGATTAAAGCCACTAAGCAGGATGATTAGCTAAAAGGCTAACATCTTTAAGGATATGAGAAGACCTACTCTAGAATATGGAGTGTGGGTTTTGAATCCCAGCACAAGATATAAGCCTAGATGGCCAACGAGGTTGATTGTCCTGAATCAAGCTGATTGCTTAAGCCTAAGGCCTGAGGCTAGCCTAAGGATGATTAGCTTAAGATAGGACAAGATCCTACAAACAAGGAAGGAAATGTGAAGACCTTAAGCTTAAAACCTAGGATGAGAAACTAACTACGATATCCTAGACTCGAAGTCAGGTGTTGAAAACAAGGGAAGTCCCCACATCTTTAAATAAAGAAGTAAAGACCCTCAACACAAGGGGGGCAAGGCTAAGGTTGTTTAAAACACTCCATTATAGGTACATGAGAATGCCTGGAAGCCAAGGGAAATAATTTAACCAAAGGTTATTTGATATCAAGAGTTCAAGAAAGGTTTAGACCCGGAAGGTCCTGAAAACCAAGAAGTAGGTTGTTTGAGGCCAAGGGTCATCAAACCAACCAAGGTATCACTAAATCCTTTCTAGGAACAAGGAAGGGAGTTTAAGACAAGTTTTGATTTTGGTCAAAGTCAAAGTCAAAAGTCAAAGTCAAAAGTCAAAGTCAACTAGCCAAAAAATGGCCAAAATTCAAAAAAAAAAAAAAAAATTTGGGGGGGACCCAGCCGACCAACCCTAGCCGACCAGGCACCCTAGGCCGAATGGCCGACCAGGGTGAGCCGACCAGGCCACCTTGGTAGGGTGTTTGGAGGGCTTTCGGAAGACCTGTTTTTTAGGATGTTTTCATGACCCTCCAGAACGCTCAAAAACGCTCCGTTTGAGCTCAAATTTGAGATTCAAGAACCTTGTGAGGTCCTCTACAAGCCTGTGCAGGTGGCCAAGTGTTTCCATGAAATTGGAAAGGTGTTATGATCATGTGCGAGATCTGGTCTGAAAATCAGCTGAAAATGGGGTATTTCGCCTCCAGAACGTTCAAAAATGCATGTTTTCATGTGATTCTTCTTCATACCAGGAGATTATAAGAATCCCCATCATATAAGCTCAACTTCAAAGTTTGGGTTTGGAGATGCCAGGGGTGTTCAGAAAACCAAGGATATTGAAAGACCTTGAAACACCTTCTAGGGGATAGTATTTCTGCCCTAGACAACTCAAAAATGAGAATTTTCACATGATTCTTTTTGCAACCAGGAGGATATTAGAAGCTCTACTTGACTAACTTGACTCCAAAATTTGGGGTTAGGACTTCGCTAATCGCAATTAGGGGGTGATTAGCCTCAATTATCAACGTTTAAGGACTTCCACTCAAGAATTAACCTATCCAAAGGTTAAAGGTGGATATCCTAATAGTGACTACATCAAGTGTGAACTTGTTGGCCTAAATCAAGACCTTTATAACCCCGTTTAGGGTTGTTTAGCCCCGATTAGGGCCAAAATAGCGTCTTCTGCTAAAAAATTAGCCCTTATCAAGGCTTATGAGCAGCAACCACCCGGCATTAACCCCAACTTAGATACGTTGAGGGGAATGAATCATTAATGAATTGATGATAAAGGATCCTATGCACGAATTGCACTCGGATTAGTGTCTATGAGCTCAAAACGGCACTAATCCTATTCCCGAAAGGCTCGGAAATCTTGAGAGAAAGATTCGTGAGGCCAAGGAACGTTTAACTTTCTTAAGTATTAACTTGGGAAAGGATTTTAGTCGTGGTAAATGTGTAGGTCGCTCCACACTTTACTATAAGACGATACCCTTGCAGGGCTGATATGACCTTAAACTTCTACGAAATCAAGTTTTCCTAGAAGTTGGGGGGCAAATGATATGGGTAAAAAATAACCCTTAAAGACATAATTAATGTGACATTTATTGGCTCGTAAATATGGCCCGAAACCCTAGTTGGGCACTAAATTCGTAATTAATGGTCAGGCCCAAAAGAACGGCCCAAACTGGGGACGCCCGGTAAAAGCCTATCTCTAACATGGGTCTGATCCACAAACCAGGAACGTTCTAGAAACCAAAAACGTACTAGAATATCCCCAGGATATTGAGTAGCCTCCAAGGCACCAAATTTGACATGGAAACTAATTCCTAAAAGGAAGGAGTCAGAACCTTCCTCAATTACGGTGACTTATCCACCAAGTCTCCAAAACCTACTATAATTCTAAGGCTTCCACAGCCTATATAAAGGGCCAGACCCCTCATCCTAGAACTACGTCTTGGCTTGAATCTCTAATACAGAGATACGTAGGCATCTTGTGAGGACCCGAATTAGGTCACGATAACACAAGCGCAGCCATTAGAGCAAGAAGCTCACGAACCCTAGCCGCCATTCGATAACCCTACTTTTTATTCCACAACAAATACCTTGACCTAAACATAGCCAATCTAAAAAAATTCTTTCTAACTAAATAAAAAATCTTCAGTGAGAATAAATTATAAAGAACAATGAGGGAGAACAAAAGAGAACGATAATCTACACATGATAATCAATAAGTGGGCAATGATCCGGTTATATCCGCTCTAAAGTTGGAATGATACTGGAAAATGGTAACAAAAAAGATAATAATAAAAACTGATTCAAAACGTAGAATTGTATCCTTACAAAACTTTTCTTGAATCATAGAGAAACTTATATATTGAGAAAGCATCCAATGCATAACTAATTCTCATTCTAACATTAATATATATATATATATATATATATATATATATATATATATATATATATATGCATACTTAGATATCTAACTTCATATATGAATTATACATGACCACAAAACATTGATAAACAGTAGGAAATTTATAACATATATTTAAATTTAAATTATTATTACTAAAATAATTATTCTTCATTTAATAATTTTAATATCAGTTACCAATTTAATTTCTTAACCTCATTTAATTTTGAAGACTACCTGAATTACACACAAATGGGCCACTAAATTATCTTTGTGGGGACTAAATTATTTTTATATCCAACATAGAGTATTATTTCTCAAACGTAATGTAGAGGCCCATAGTTTTTAAATCCATGAGAAACAAATTGGGCCTTGGTATATTTGACAGTTGATTGGAAACGTTGCAAAACCCTAATCTAGCGGCCGCGAATTTGTATAAAGTAGTGTTTTGGGATCAAGTTAGAAATCATATGAAATGCTTTTCGGAGAATGAAGTGGCCAAACACTTTGCCATCCATCGACCATGCCTTGATGTTGTTTATCAAGATTAAGGTATAAGATTTAAATTTCTTTGCTTCTGCATCTCCAAATTAATGTATTTGCGTTTTTGTGCATAAACAATGGTTCAATTTAACACATGAGAACTTGTATGACAATTATCATGTTTATATGTTGTAGGTAACTGTCAACATAGAAAACTATGTCAATCCACATGTTTATATGTATGTTTGTGTATATGCATGTATTTGTCAACATAGAATTTCATGGTGAAATTTGTTTGATTTTGTTTTTGTACATAGAATTTCAAGGTGACATTTTTTTGATTTTGTTTTTGTGTTCTCAGCATACATACAATAAAAACCCATTTAGAAATGGAGGAAGTAGGTCAAGAGGTATTTCATATCAGGATTAAGAACGTAAGATAATATTCTACCATTGTTATGTAATTTCGTTTTTTTTTTAGTTGGTGAAAGTTACCAAATATTTTATAGTAGAAAAGAGATACAAGGACTATATATTGAAATAAATTCTAAATTACATTTGTTTATGTTTAAATGTTAGTTGAGACCGAATACATATGAAACATGTACCATGTTTTTTTATCACTAAGACTTGTAGGAATAAAAATGTATAATAAAATGTTGGAGATTAAAGAGAAGAAACTTGTTCTCAATAATCCACACAACTTTCTTTCTCACACCTAAAGAGATATAAAAACTCCTTAAGTACATGAACCATCTAGAAATGCTACAGGTCTTGAACTTAAAAGTCTATTCCAAGTACATTCATGAACATTATAGATAATAATAATAATAATAATAATAATAATAATAATAATAATAATAATAATAATAATAATAATAATAATAATAATAATAATAATAATAATAATAATAATAATAATAATAATAAACCAAAGTTTAGATTATAATATTTTAACATCCCCCTTTAAGCTAAACTTTGCACATGCCAAGTTTCTTCTTCAACTTCTTGAAAATAACTTCTTGAAAATGTCGGGCCTCAAAGGTTTCGTAAAAATATCACCAATTTGGTCTTTTGTCTTGCAATGTTCGACCACGACTTCTCCTTTCTTCACCAAGTCTCGAATAAAATGATATTTGATTCTAATATGTTTGCTCTTCCCATGAAATACTGGATTTTCCGTGAGTGCTATAGAGGATTTGTTATCACAATATATAATTGGACTTTCTTTTGTGGCATGATTGAGGTCCTCTAACACCCATGTGATCCATAAAGCTTGGCAACTAGCTAATGATAGAGAAATATATTCCGCCTCCGCCGTTGATAGAAGCACAACTTGTTGTTTCTTTGACATCCATGTGATGGCACTAGAGCCAATGAAGAAAACATTTCCTGAAGTGCTTTTACTATCATCAATACTTCCGGCCCAATCACTATCGCAATATCCAAGTACCTTGGTATCATTTCCCATTTGATAATAAAATCCATTTCCAAGTGTTCCACGAACATACCTCAAGATTCTTTTTCCCGCCTCCCAATGTGTCTTCTTTGGTTGTTCCATGAATCTACTAATCAAACTAACACCATATGTTATATCCGGTCGAGTGGCTGTCAAGTACAACAAACTTCCAACAAGACTTTTATATAATGTGGGATCAACAAACTTAGAATCATCATCCATGCTCAATTTCAAGCCAACTTCAACGGGGGTACTACTTGGTTTCGCATCTTCCATTCTAAACTTTTTCATCAAATCTCTTGCATACTTTTCTTGAGAGACAAAAATTCCATTCTCATCTTGCTTTACCTCAATACCAAGAAAGTAGTGAAGTAATCCCAAATCGGTCATCTCAAATTCTTGCTTCATATTATTCTTAAATTCTTCAATATCATCATTATTATTTCCTGTAAAAATCAAATCCTCCACATACAAGCCAATGATGAGAATTTTACCTTTTTCCTCCTTGATGTAAAGTGTATGCTCAAATGGACACGTCTTGAATGCAATCTTCACAAAATAATCATCTATGCGACTATACCATGCACGAGGGGCTTGTTTTAGGCCATATAAAGCCTTCTTCAATCGATAGACTTTATTTTCTTCACTCTTCTTCACATAGCCCGGTGGTTGATCAATATACACCTCTTCTTATAATTCTCCATTTAGAAAAGCGGATTTGACGTCCATTTGGTGAACTTTCCACTTATTTTGAGCGGCCAAAGAAAGTATCAAACGGATGGTTTCAAGGCGTGCCATGGGAGCAAATTCTTCTTTATAATCAACTCCATATTTTTGCTTGTAGCCTTTTACAACCAATCGCGCCTTGTGCTTTTCAACTTCACCTTGTGCATTCAACTTTGTCTTGTAAACCCACTTGACTCCAATGGGCTTTTTTTCCTTAGGAGCTTCAACTAACTCCCATGTTTGATTTCTTTCAATTGCTTCAATTTCTTGATCAATAGCTTGCCTCCATTTATTTTCCTTAGTGGCATCTTCAAAAGCAACTGGATCCGCATTTGCATATAAGGTAAAATCAACAAATTCATCTTCTAAAATTCTTCTTGTTGCTCCATAAAGATCTGCTATTGATCTTGTCTTTCTAGGTGGTGATTCGGAACTTGAAGATGATGATGAGCTTGGAGGAGAATGGGATGGTGGAGTAGGTGGAGTGGAGCCTTCTTCTTCAATTGGATCAAATGCATCATTATCAAGAATGATACTTGAACTTTCTTTATCATTCTTCCATTCCCATGAAGCCTCCTCATTGAAAATTACATCACGACTAATTATGACCTTCTTTGCAATGGGATTGTATAATTTTTATGCTTTGGAAGCTTCACTATAACCGACAAAGATGCATTTTTCGGATTTATCATCAAGTTTGCCTCTCTTTTCATCGGGCACATGAGAATAACAAATGCTTCCAAAAATTCTAAAGTGAGAGACACATGGCTTCTTATGACTCCAAGCTTCTTGTGGAGTCTTCCCTTTTACACTTTTAGTAGGTGCACGATTGAGAACATAGCATGCACATGCCACCGCTCCGGCCCAAAACATCTTAGGCAATCTTTTTATTTTCAACATACTTCGAACAAGCTCCATGATTATTCGGTACTTCCTCTCGTCCACCCCATTTTGTTGAGGGGTTGAGCGAACCGTTAGTTGATGACGAATGCCATGCTTCTTCAAAAAACTTCCAAATTCTTGGGACATATATTCACCACCACGATCGGATCGTAATATCTTTAAAGAATGACCACTTTCTTTCTCCACATATGCTATAAAATCTTTAAATTTTTCAAATACTTGAGATTTTTCTTTGAGAAAATAAATCCACATCTTGCGACTATAATCATCAATAAAAGTGAGGAAATAGCGAATACCTCCAATAGAGTTTGTGCGGATAGGTCCACACAAAACCGAATGTACCAATTCCAATGGTTTTTTAGCTCGCCATGCCTTCTCTTTTGGAAATGGATCTCGATGATGCTTACCAAAAATACAATCTTCACATACTTGATCTTGCCTTTGAATATTTGGAATGCCTCGCACCATATGGCCTTTACACATCTTTGATAGAGTGCTAAAACTCAAGTGATTATATCGAAGACGCCAAAGCCAGGACTTCTCATTCACAATATTAGCAAAACATGGAAGAGACTCACTTTGAATTTTCAATGGAAACATTTTAGTTGATGTCATCTTGACTCTTGCAACAAGAACACCATTTTTATCTTTGATCACACAAAAATCATCTTTAAAATTCACATGATGTCCCTTTCTTGTAAGTTGCCCAACACTTAAAAGATTATGTTTAAGATCGGGTACATAATAGACATTAGAGATATAGTTTGTACCTTGCTTTGTTCGGATTGGAATATCCCCACAACCTTTGACAATGAGCCTTTTTTATCACCCGTCTTGACTTCTCGTTGGACACTTTCATCAAAATTCACAAAGCAATTTTTATTTCCGGTCATGTAGTTACTACAACCACTATCGATATACCAAACATCTTCAAGAGATTCTTCTTGAACATTACTAACAAGAAGCATACTTTCATTTTTCTCCTCAACATTCTCATGTGGAAAATTTGATTCATCTTTTTCATCATTAATCCTTTTGTAACAATCTTATTTCATATGCTCATTTTTATGACAATAATGGCATTGAAAATTAAAATAATTACCTCTTCCTCTTCCATTGTAACCTCCATGAGCTCTTCCTCTTCCTCTTTGATATGAGCTTGAATTTTCACTTTCCACCTTTCCTCTTCCTTGTCCTCGACCACGAAATCATCCTCTTCCACCTCTTCCTCTAAAACCACCATGATTAGTTTCTTGAACTTCAAAAGCTTGCTCCGAAGGAGAGTCAAATTGTTTGATGCGTAGCTCGTGAGATTGTAGTGAGCCCAACAATTATTCAAGAGAGAAAGTATTCAAATCTTTTTTATTCTTCAATAGCCACAACAACGTGCTCAAATTTTCGAGTCATGCTATGAAGAATTTTTCCAAGACTCTTTTATCTGAAATTTCTTCTCCATTGACACATAGTTGATTAACAATCGAAATTGTTCGATTATAATATTCCTCCACCGTTTCACTTTCCTTCATTTTTAGTGAATCAAATTCACCTCTTAGAGCTTGAAGCCTCACCATTTTGACTTTTTCTTCACCTTTGTATGCCTTGTTGAGGATGTCCCATGCCTCCTTTGATGTTGACGCCATTGAAATCCTCTCAAAAATTACTTCATCCACCGTTTGATAAATAAAGTAGAGAGCCTTCCTGTCTTTCTTTCGATTCTCCTTCAAAGTATTTAATTGTTGTGTTGAGAGATTTGTTTGATTCTCCGGTTCTTCATATCCATTCTCCACAATATCCCAAAGATCTTGAGAGCCATATAACACCTTCATTTGGATGCTCCATTGGTTGTAATTCTTTCCTGTCAAACGAGGAAGTTGAGGTTGCAACATGTTGTTGGAAGTCATCTCTTAACCTTGCTCTTGATACCACTTTGTAGGAATAAAAGTGTATAATAAAATGTTGGAGATTAAAGAGAAGAAACTTGTTCTCAATTATCCACACAACTTTCTTTCTCACACCTAAAGAGATATAAAAACTCACACTTATTTCACTCAAATGATTTGATAATTGTTTGAATAATTACAAAGCGTGGAAGATTGTCCTATTTATAGGACTATATGGAACCTCCTAGAACACATCTAGTACATGCACTTCATTTAATATGTAACTCCTTAAGTACATGAACCATCTAGAAATGCTAAAGGTCTTGAACTCAAAAGTCTATTCCGAGTACATTCATGAACAATCTAGATAATAATAATAATAATAATAATAATAATAATAATAATAATAATAATAATAATAATAATAATAATAATAATAAACCAAAGTTTAGATTATAATATTTTAACAAGAATATATATTTTCTTTGACTTTCAACCGCATCTATGATCTTTTTTTCTTTTTTTTTTTTGCTGATGTATTCATTTTTCGTTTTTTTCTCACTTAGTACATAATTTTTCTTCATAGGCATTCGTAAAACAGTATGACCTTTTATTTTGTTGCCGTCTGTTAAACAATGGAGCAAACAATGAAGAAAATGCTCCAAGTCCTTTCTACTATCGACTCATTCTTCTCCGGCCTAGAGGGTAAAATCCATCTTCATTTATCTCTAATAATCACTATGAATATAGAGTGTGAATAAATATGCATATATTTGTGTTTTATATTGTGTGAAGGTATATTAAGTGGTCTTAAGATGCGTATTATGTGTGTATAAAAATATTTTTTTTACCTCCCTCTCCTCCACACTCCTTCCATCTTTGTATACGTATAAATTACCTTTGGGATGATCAAAAGTTGAATTGTACTTCGATTTTTTGTGTTTGAGGGGAGTATAGTTATTTTGTTTTTTAATCACCCTGCCTTTTTGGTATATTTAAATCTATCAATTTTAGTTAGAAAATATTTATTTTTGAATCCAAAAGAAATAACTAAGACTTGATATGGTCAAATTTTAATTGTTTCTCTATGCTTGTTTCTTGTTAAATCTCAAAGCTTGTAAAATCGGAGAGAGATGTGTAAGACTTTGAAATATTTTTTAAATTGTCCATCACCATCCGTCAAGAACTTTGGGGGATTTCATCAGGGCAAAAAACACTTCTCTAGATAATATGGTGAAAAAGAACTTTTGAAAGGCCCACAAGATCTGTGGTAGGAAGGAATAGAAATATGAATGTGAAACTATTTTCTCTAGGTGAAGACTATACCACAAAACTATCTTTAAAATCATTTATATAATTTTTACATGCTCACATGAGTTTGCATTTATCATAATATTTTACAAAAAATTTTCTTCAATTTTCATCTAGTTTGAATTTCATGAATCATGAAATTGATTTATGAGAATCTTTTTTATGATATATCTTTCTATTTCTGATTGAAAATTTCCTATTAATATGAAAAAAAACTTAAAAATAATATACATATTTACAGATAATGTAGTAGTATTATTCCTTTATGTTTTCTCATTCCATATATTGTATATGTACACGGCACACCAAATGTGGCGATGCTGTAATTTAGAACTTCAAAATTATATGACAAATTAACTGTGCATCTTTCTTCTTCTAAAATTGTCATTTGATCACCATTGTGTTTTGACTTTTAATAATTAGCTCTGCATTTTATATATTATTACACGTACGTTAATATATCTAGGTTTTTTGTATGACCTACATATAGTAAAACATTCCTTTGTAACATTATTATTAATTGAAATTTATCTGAATTTTTTGACAATGTAATTAAATTATGTATTTTTAAAAATAAATAATGTACAGAATGACAAGAAATTGTGGCCATTTAAAGTCAGAAGCCAATGATTGTGGTCAACTTGGAAGGAGTTTAGAAACAATTTTCTGCTCAAGAGATCTCATCAATGGTCCTTTTAAAGATGAAGGTTACTGCCAAGGCATACATCGGATCATTGGTAAAAAAAAATTTTCCTTATCATTGGTAAAAAATGTCGTCCTTGCTATCCCTGCATATTTTACTGCGCCAGGCAACAAGGATGTTGGTACATTGCTAATCTTAATGTAATATAATCAACGAGCCGCCATTGCTTATGACCTTAGCAAGGACTATGCCACTACGCACTCAAACAGGGAAGGGACTTGTTTTTTCATTGGGGCCAGGAGTGGCTAGTGCCTTATTGCCTTCCTAGGGTTATCATAATATTTGTAGTGCATGTTATAATTTTTATAAAAATTGTATTTTAATTTATATTCTGATGAAAAATATATCTTTTGGTTCCAATAAAATAAACTTTTTCCCCTTATAAAATAAAAATTTTGGCCCATAAAACTTTCACTTTTTGAAGGGATACTAAGGTGAACTTTTTCTTCAATGAATATTATCAAAACAAAGTTTTTTAAAAAGATATGCTTATCTATATGGAAAGAGAACTACCCAAAAATTTTATTACATTACAGATTCAAATGGGTTTGGTGATTTGAAGAACTGTAAAACTCTACTATAAACTTTTTACTAGTATATTTATGTATTTTATTTATTGAATATTTTTGTGTGGTGATGAAAATTCTTTTTTTACCCTTTTATGAATGTTTGATGGGTTCCTCAACTATAATAAAATTCACCTGAATTTCTTCCGTCTCTAATGATAACAAATATAGACTCATATTTCACAATATGGTATTTATATTTGACATTTTTATAGATTTTATGTTAGTTATCTTTTTTTAACCACTAACACCCCTTGAAGAAGGCTTTACATCTAGGTGACCAAATAACTACAGGTAGAGAAAAATTAAATTTAACTAACTCGCCCTTAAAAATGTCAAAATTTGATAATAACGAACCAATCAAATGTATATCCACATATCCACCCAGTCAAGTTGGTACTACATGCATATCATTATTTAATTTAAAAATCTCCTATATATAGATTTCATAATATTCAAAAATTTCTTTACAAGAACTTAGAAACCTTTTTCTAGAACATATTTAATTTCGTTGAACATCATTTACTAAATAAAAATTCAAATTTTATTGCAATAATGGGGAATTTTGTTGACGGTATAACTACCTGATAAGTAAAATCAGACATATTTTAAACATCTTCAAATCCATAAATTTGAGTTCTATGATTTTATCTTTATTCTAATCAACACAGTATGTTCAAATACTCTAAGTGTCGTTTGTTTTAATTTATTTCAATAAAAAAATGCTAATCCCCGAAAATATCTTTGTAGGTACCTTAAAAATAAAATCTTGACCTAGACATACTACAACACAAGGACTTTTACAACCGAATATTTACACTAGATCCGTCGTAAAGGCCTCATTTACAACTTAAAATTTCTGTCATTTTTGGTCATTTTTGGTCCAGTTGAAAGTTTGAAAATACGGACACAAGTTGCGAGTTTTGTCACAAGTTTCTAATCTTATCATAAGTTCCAAATTTTGTTACAAAGTCTGATGTAGTTTTTGTCACAAGTCCAATATTCTTGTCGCATATTTCGAATTTAGTCACAAGTTCAGATTCCGTCATAATTCCAACTTATGACTAAATTTCTATCAAAATAATAGCTGTGGATCCCAGCATATCAATTTATTTAGGGAAAAACAATTGACACGTCCTTGAAATATTTGAGTTTTATTGTTCAGGTCCCTGGACTAAAGATTCCGTATTTCGGGTCCTAAACGTTTTAAAAAATTTGCTTCAAGTCCTTATCGTTAAGTAGATTCTAACACTGTTAGAATCTTGCTGCCACATGGCCATTTTTACACGTCAGCTGCTGATTTGTTCACAAATTAAAAAAATAAAAAAATTTATATTAAAATAAACAATTTTTACATACGGATTTTGAGTTTTGAATATCAAATGCTATACATACATTGCGTTGAAGTTCACGTGTCCCAAACGGGCATGCCATAGCCATGAGTCTTCTTCTGTTTTTGTGAGTAAACAAGTCACTTCAAGAAAAATCTTATACAAACGGTTTGCTGATCTCTGCACTCTCATTAACAGCTTCCCATCATTGTCATACACCCACAAAAATTCGCCCTGCACTATAACTTTATTCCCTTGTTCTGACATCTGCCCAAGACTTAGGATATTATTACATAAATTTGGAATGTAAAACACATCATTGAACACTCTCTCTTCACATGTCTTGCACTTGAAAGAGACTGATCCCTTCCCTTTAATACAAGTAGTCGACCCATCACCAAACTTTACCTCTGCTGTGATATTTTCATCTAACTTCGAAAATTTTGTTTTATCCCCTGTCATATGGTTACTTGCCCCATTTTCTAAGTACCACAATTGAGAAAATTTCCTCTCCATTTTATCTCCCTCAAACCTTGGCATAACCTTCTCTTCATTCAACTATACCATCTCGGTTTTCTTCTCATCGATTTCAGTCAGCAGTAACGCAGGTTCATCAACTTTAATTTGAACCAGTTTTACCTCTGTTCTTTGATTCCTCTCTCGACGTGGCCTTTTGCACTCTGTAGCATAGTGTCCCATATTATTACAGTTAAAGCACCTCACAATGTTTCTGTCACGAGTATTCTGATAACCTCATCTCCGTCCTTTGAAACTTGATTGGCCGTCTGAATTGTCTTTGTTTGCTTTCTTCATCCATTCCTCCATAGTGAATAACAACTTCTCTTCAGATTTCTCCTTCTTACACCATTCTTCCTCTGTCAGCAATAATTTACCACCTCCAGTATTTTCATTCTGACCTTTCAGCCTCTCCTCATGGGCTTGGAGATATCCAATTTCATCTTTCACTGACATTGTTTCCATGTTCCCAAACTGCTCTATCGTTGAGGTAATCTGAATAAATTTCGAGGGAACCGCTCGAAGTAGTTTCTTAACGACATAGGCTTCATTCACCTCTTCACTCAACGATCGAATGTTGGACACCAATCCATTCAGTTTCATATAAAAATCATGGAGCTGATCACTCTCATCCATACACAGATTCCAACTCTGCTTTAAGTGTCTAAACTCTAACCTTTTTCACATGATCCGCTCCTTGACACATAACCTTGAGAGCTTCCCACCCCTCCTTTGCAGTTTTATTCTCAGAGATTGACAGTACCATTTCCTCAGGCATGCCTTGGTAAAGCATAGCCAAGGCGATCTTGTCTGTTTTCTCATCAATCACTGCCTTTGCATCGCCTGGTTCTACAGCGTTCCACACCCCCGGTGCCTGCATAAAGACCCTCATCTTTAATGCCCAGACCGTATAATTGCTCTTGGCCAGCGTAGGGTATGTCAGCCAAAACGATCCTGCCTTGCTTTTTCCCACGTCCATTTCTTTGACCCTTTAGCTCTGATACCAAATGTAGAGCTTAGAGCTTAAAAGAACCTTACACAGAGAGAATGAAACGTGATTTGTAAACTGAAAGCAAGAATAATTCTCATTGTAATAAACGAAAAGATTACATACTAATATAAAGGAAACTAATAGATATGAATTCCTAAAAACTAGCAGCAAACCAACAACAACTTTCCTAACTTATTTCCTCTATCTCAACGATCATACAATTACTAATATTACTTCTATGACTAGGACTCTGTTACTCACTGGGCCCTTGGGCTCACTGAGATTATTCAAGCTTAACATATAACCCAAATTCAAATTACTTCCAACATCTTGAATTAATCCTTTACTTGTCATATTGTCCATTACGGTGAACTAAGAGTATATTTGATAAGATTCATCACGCAAATGGTGCTTCTTGGCTGGTTGATATGAGGCAAACTTTAAATGTGAAAGATTTAAAACTTTTCATGCTAATATACCAAAGGAATTCAGAGAAAGAGCACGTGCATCTTAGATGTTAAGGAATATCCAAACTTGTGATATTGCAGGTGAGTACAGATCATCTTGTCATCTTTATGTTGCTCCTAAATATACTTGTTTCATTGATATATCTACCTCTACCTTTACACCCTACTCCAACAGTAGATGTCACTCTATCCTCTAGAATTGCCTTTCGTCTAGTGAGGTTATGAAAAGAACAAATTACTACTTACAAAAGACTTTAAGCAAAAATTCATGTATAGATTGTCATTCTCTTCTTCTCCTTCATTGTTCTTTACTTTACGATTTATTCTCATAGAAGATATTTTATTTGGATTAATAGAGCTTGTTTAGATTAGCTATGTTTAAGTCAAGTCATTATTTTTTAAGATACCTACAAAGTTATGTTCATGAATAAGCACATCTTTTATTAAAGTAAATTAAAAAAACTGCACTTAGATGAACAATTGTGAGGTCTAGATTAAAACGTCCAACATCTTCAAATACATAAGTTTGAATTCTATGATTTTATATTTATTCTAATAAACACAATATGTTCAAATACGCTAAATGTGGTTTATTTTAATTTATTTTAATAAAAAAAGTCCATATCCCTGAAAATATCTTTGTAGGTACCTTAAAAAATAATACCTTGACCTAAACATAGCCAATATAAATAAATTCTATCTGACTAAATAAAAATTCAACATAGCCAATATAAATAAATTCTATCTAACTAAATAAAAAATCTTCAGTGAGAATAAATTATAAAGAACAATGAGGGAGAACAAGAGAATGATAATCTTTACATGATAATCAATAAGTGGGCAATGATCCGGTTATATCCGCTCTAGAGTTGGAATGATAATTGATTTTAAAATAGAGATACTGGAAAATGGTAACAAAAAGATAATAATAAAAACTGATTGAAAATGTAGAATTGTATCCTTACAAAACTTTTCTTGAATCATAGAGAAACTTATATATTGGGAAAGCATCAAATGCATAACTAATTCTCATTCTAACATTAATATATATGCATACGTAGATTAGATATCTAACTTCTTATATGAATTATACATGACCACAAAACATTGATAAAGAGTAGGAATTTATAACATATATTTAAATTTAAATTCTTATTACTAAAAGAATTGTTCTTAATTTAATAATTTTAACAGCAGTTACCAATTTAATTTTCTTAACCTCATTTTATTTTTTTGTCACAAAAAACTCATTTAATTTTGAAGACTATATGAATTACAAACAAATGGGCCACTAATTTATCTTTGTGGGGACCAAATTATTTTTATATCCAACATAGAGTATTATTTCTGAAACGTAGTGTAGCGGCCCATAGTTTTTAAATCCATGAGAAGCAAACTGGGCCTTGGTATATTTGACAGTTGATTGAAAACGTTGCATAACCCTAATCTAGCGGACGCCATTTTGTATAAAGTAGTGTTTTGGGATCAAGTTAGAAATCACATGAAATGCTTTTCAAAGAATGAAGTGGCCAAACACTTTGCCATCCATCGACCATGCCTTGATGTTGTTTATCAAGATTAAGGTATAAGAATTTAAATTTCTTTGCTTCTGCATCTCCAAGTTAAAGTATTTGCGTTTTTGTGCATAAACAATGGTTAAATTTCAACACATGAGAACTTGTATGACAATTATCATGTTTATATGTTGTATGTATGTTTATATGTTGTATGTAACTGTCAACACACAAAACTATGTCAATCCTCATGTTTATATGTATGTTTGTGTATATGTTGAGATGTCAATCCTCATGTTTATATGTATGTTTGTGTATATGTTTGTCAACATAGAATTTCTAGGTGACATTTGTCTGATTTTGTTTTTGTACATAGAATTTAAAGGTGACATTTGTTTGATTTTGTTTTTGTGTTCTCAACACACATATAATAAAAACCCATTTAGAAAAGGAGGAAATAGGTCAAGAAGTATTTCATATCAGGATAAAGTTACCAAATATTTTATAGGAGAAAAGAGATACAAGGACTATATATTGAAATAAATTCTAAATTACATTTGTTTATGTTTAAATGCTAGTTGAGACCGAATACATATGAAACATGTACCATGTTTTTTTATCACTAAGAATATATATTTTCTTTGACTTCCAACAGCATCCATGATTTTTTTTCTTTTATTTTTTCTGATGCATTTTTATCATATATTCATTTTTCGTTTTTATGTCACTTAGTACATAATTTTTCTTCACAGGAATTAGTAAAACAATTTGACCTTTTATTTTGTTGCCGTCTATTAAACAATGAAGAAAATGCTCCAAGTCCTTTCTACTATCGACTCATTCTTCTCCGGCCTAGAGGATAAAATCCTTCTTCGTTTATCTCTAATCATTAATATGAATATAGAGTGTGAATAAATATGCATACATTTGTGTTTTATATTGTGTGAAGGTATATTAAGTGGTCTTAAGATGCGTATTATGTGTGTACAAAAATATTTTTTTTACCTCCCTCTCCTCCACACTCCTTCCATCTTTGTATCACTACTAGAAATATGTCAATAGACATCGGTTTTTAGCCGTTGTAAAAAAAAATTCTGGGCGATGTCTATGCGTGTGTAGAGAAAGGTCCAAACTTTAGACATCGGTTTTTAGCCGATGTCAAAGATGAATATACACAACGGTTCTCTTAAATAAACTGATGTCTTTCGTGTTGTTTAACATCGGTTTTTTATAGAAGAGCTGATGTTTAATACTAGCTTAGACATCAGCTGATTAAATAAACGATGTTTAACACAACCTTTAAAATCAGTTTCTTAAAGAAACTAATGTCTTTGAAATAATATTGAAGTAGTACAACTTTAACATTGCTTGTTCTAAACACACAAATACCACAAACAAACCAAGACAATCAAATATAAATAACCAAAATCCAGTTATATATTACCAAACAAGCCAATTCAGTACACACAATAACGACAAAACCAATACTACATTATCAAATCAAAGCTCATCCCTACTACATTACCAAAAGGACAAAATGAAAGTACTAGCTAACTGTGCAATTTGATGTTACAAATCAGGTCTTCTTTGTGCAATTTGATTCCTCGACTTGCTTTTCATCATCTGATTCTCGCGAACATAGCTCAGGCTTATCGATCTGTTCCCAAATACCAGAATCGTGTGTGCCATGTGATTGACTTGATACTACTGATGTGCAATCTGTACCACATTGTTCAGTTGTGTCAATCTGGTAACTGATCTCTTCAAATCGGCCATATATAGCAGCAGATCCATGTAGCAAGTCCTTGGCAGATAGCCCTAAGAAGTATTTCATTAAGATCATTAGACATTATAAATATATGAACAACGAATTACTAAAAACTGTCGGCCAGCTACAAAATTGACTATAAATTAATATATCATTACCCTTTTTATCAGCCATCCTAAGCTTTAATCTTGAGTGCTATTACCTACTATCTTGAGTGCTATTACCTACTAAGAAAGGAATTTCATATACAGAGATCCAGCATTCTGGTATGTGTTTGGAAGGGTGCAGAATTGGGACATTATTCTGTTTCCAAGTCGTTTAGGTTTGGCAACTTCTCAGTACCATCAAACATCACACATTCTCAATACCATCACACATCCCAGGGATCCCTGTTCCCCATTAAGAGTGAACATTAGGGGATAAATATAAACTTGAAGCTGATCGAGATAGATTCCTATTTTGGTTTGCACATTTGACATTTCTAGTAACAGGGATAGGAGTCCTCCATTTTAAGGTTATGTCACACTAGCAAATTACTTAAAATTAGGTCAGGGTGGAAACCAATCAACCAGCACATGTAATTACTATTAAAAAAAGAGCACATTTAAAGGAATGAAATAACCTCGATCCATACCTCAACTGCATGGGAAGATGCATGCTTTGGATGAAATCTGCATATGATGTTCCCCTAGTCCCAACTTAAATTCCAGCTGAGATCAAAGAAATGTGCATAATATAATGTTCTAGACAAGTTAAATCTTTCGAATGGAAATTGGGACAAACATCTCCAACCGAACTGGTACTGGAATAACGATCAAAGTTTCTCGCTCAGCAGTAGTCCCTTTCCAACATTTGTCGGACAACCACCCAAAGTGCTTCACTTTTAGCTACATGAATGACTCTCACCTAAGAATCCCTTCTGCTACTAGTGATAATCCTTGCTCTGAACTGACTTAATAAGGTAGGGAGGCTAATGAACCAACACAACTTTCTGTTTTTTGTTTTAAAATAAGAGAAAAGGTGCACATCCCGCTCAGTGGGGTTCTGCTATTTCCTTTTCTTTTCTTTTTTATGTTTTGATATGTGTACACAGTGATTCTGGGACTTGCCATTATTTCTTTAACATAGTATTTCATGTTGCTTTTAAAACAAAAAAAATATACGCTTTCAAACTAAAACAAGAAAACATGATACGAGGATCCTGTGCTACTTCAGTTACTTGTTAGTTTAATAACGCATAATACAGAAGTAAGGCAGCATTCATAATCTACAGTGATGTTATTTCTTTGTTTAGGAGCAGTCACAAACTTATTTCTTGAAACATTACTATTCTTAAGTTACTTTAAAGTACATTTAGTATCTTATCAACAAATCGGATGCAGAAATACTTACTGCTGGTGCTAGGAGGCCACCAAAAATGATTATTCTAGCCATAAAAGAGCAGCAAGTAGCATAGTATTGCTTAAGGTTTGCCGAGGTCTGCATGAAATCACATATCAGTCGTATAGTCGACTTCCGAAACTGTAATTATAGAACACAGATAAAATAGTCTACTGACGGTTTGATTAATTTAAACGGACATGAATATACTGAGAATATTACAAAACTTGATAAATTCATTAGTGAGAGAAGCAAGTAGCACGGTATTGCTTAAGGTTTGGTGAGGTCTCCATGAAATCTGTTAAAGAAATTTAATTACAATAGCATAACAATTATCTATTGTAATTAAATTAAGCTATATTACAGAGAGTTGAGCTTATAATAGAGCCAGGAAAAAAATTAAAAAGATAAATAAGTTGTACCATACAACCTTCGTCGCCTTCAGCTAATGCAGAAGCCATGAATAGATACACCAAACACTGAATAAATACGCAAAACCAAACCCCCTTTTTATGGAGTGATCGGGTGAGTGTTTTCTTTAGAACAGACGAGAGCATCTCTGTCTCTGTAGATCTTGAAGTTGGACAAAGAGTACCCTGATTCGGAAATCTGTCAAATCCAATTGTAGATTGTTAACTTGAAAGACAAACATAAAATGTAAAGAAAAATCATTAAAAAGTAACAAACAAACTAACAAAGCTACCCAAGCTAAAAGAGCAACGAATCTGCAAAAAAATGTTCAATTAAAAAAAATCGAGTTTAAATCGAACTATTAATTGGAAAATTACTTACGATTTGAGTTTCCTTTTCTCTTAATTCGAGCTTCCTTCTTCTCTATTTCGATTTACAGAAATCGTAATTACTAAAATGTGTGTTTAATTAGGGATAATGAGAGAAAAGTGAGGGATGCTGGTGAGAGAGACAGAGAGAGAGGGTCGTGTAGTACTGAGAGAGAGATGAGTGAGAGAGAGAGAAAGAGATGAAAGAGAGAGATGAGAGAGAGAGAGAGATGAGGGTCGAGAGAGATGAGGCTAGGGTTGAGAAAGGAAAGTTGAGAGCGGGCAAATAATTTAGGGGAAAGTTTAGAGGCGGGGGAATGAAATGTTTAAAGGGGGAAATGTTTTATTAGAAATGGGGGGAAATAATCTAGGGGGGGAAATGTTTTATTAGAAATGGGGGGAAATGTATCATTCGCGTGTTTTTTATTTTTTAAAAAATCATAAAAGACATCGGTTATTTTACGTACCGATGTCTGGAAACTTGATTAACATCGCTTTTAAAAAAACCGATGTTAAAAACCTTTTTAACATCGGTGGATTTTCAAACCGATGTAAAAGGTGCGATGTCTAATCTATATTTTCTAGTAGTGTATATGTATATATTATATTTGGGGTGATCAGAAGTTGAATTGTACTTCAATTGTCCATCACCATCCGTCAAGAACTTTGGGGGATTTCATTAGGGCAAAAAACACTTCTGTAGAAACTATCGTGAAAAAGAACATTTGAAAGGCCCACAGTGGTAGGAAGAAATAGGAATATGAATGTGAAACTATTTTCTCTAGATGAAGACTACACCACAAAACTATCTTTAAAATCATTTATATAATTTTTACATGCTCACATGAGTTTGCATTAATCATAATATTTTACAAAAATTTTGCTTCAATTTTCATCTAGTTTGAATTTCATGAATCATGAAATTGATTTATGAGAGTCTTTTTTATGATATATCTTTCTATTTCTGATTGGAAATTGCCTATTAATATGAAAAAAAAAACTTAAAAATAATATACATATTTATTATTCCTTTATGTTTTCTCATTCCATATATTGTATATGAACAGGGCACACCAAATGTGGTGATGTTGTAATTTAGAACTTCAAAATTATATGACAAATTAACTATGCATCTTTCTTCTTCTAAAATTGTCATTTGGTCACCATTGTGTTTTGACTTTTAATAATTAGCAGCATTTTATATATTATTACACATACGTTAATATATCTAGGTTTTTTTGGTATGACGTACATATTGTAAAACTTTCCTTTGTAACATTATTATTAATTGAAATTTATCTGAATTTTTAGACAATTTAATTAAATTATGTATATTTAAAAATAAATAATGTACAGAATGACAAGAAATTGTGGCCATTTAAAGTTATTGCTAGTCATAGTGAGAAGCCAATGATTGTGATCAACTTCCAAGGAGTTTAGAAACAATTTTCTGCTGAAGAGATCTTATCAATGGTCCTTTTAAAGATCAAGGTTACTGCCGAGGCATACATCGGATCATTGGTAAAAAATGTTGTCGTTATCATTGGTAAAAAATGTTGTCCTTGCTATCCCTGCATATTTTACTGCGCCAGGCAACAAGGATGTTGGTACATTGCTGATCTTAATGTAATTAGTATAATCAACGAGCTTACTTCTGCCGCCATTGCTACTATGCCACTACGCACTTAAACAGGGAAGGGACTTGTTTTTTCATTGGGTAGGAATGGCCAGTGCCTTCCTAGGGTTATCATAATATTTGTAGTGCATGTTATAATTTTTATAAAAATTGTATTTTTATTTATATGTTGATGAAAAATATATCTTTTGGTTCCAATAAAATAAACTTTTTCCCCTTATAAAGTAAAAATTTTGGCCCATAAAACTTTCACTTATTGAAGGGATACTAAGGTGAACTTTTTCTTCAATGAATATTATCAAAACAAAGTTTCTTCAAAAGATATGCTTATCTATATGGAAAGAGAACTACCCAAAAATTTTATTACATTACAGATTCAAATGGGTTTGGTGATTTGAAGAAATGTACAACTCTACTATAAACTTTTTAATAGTATATTTATGTATTTGATTTATTGAATATTTTAGTGTGGTGATGAAAATTCTTTTTTTACCCTTTTATGAATGTTTGATGGGTTCCTCAACTATAATAAAATTCACCTGAATTTTTTCCTTCTCTAATGATAACAAATATAGACTCATATTTTAGAATGTGATATTTATATTTGATATTTTTATAGATTTGATGTTAGTTGTCTATTTTTAACCACTAACACCCCTTGAAGAAGGCTTTACATATAGGTGACCAAATAACTACAAGTACAGAAAAATTAAATTTAACTAACTGGCCATTAAAAATGTCAAAATTTAATAATAAGGAACCAATCAAATGTATATCCTACATGCATATCATTATTTAATTTAAAAATCTCCTATATATAGATTTCATAATATTCAAAAATTTCTTTAGAAGAACTTAGAAACCTTTTTCTAGAACATCTTTAACTTGTTGAACATCATTTACTAAATAAAATTTTAAATTTTATTGCAACAATGGGGAATTTTGTTGATGGTATAACTAGGTGATAAGTAAAATTAGACATATTTTAAACATCTTCAAATCCATATATTTGAGTTCTATGATTTTATCTTTATTCTAATCAGCACAGTATGTTCAAATACTCTAAGTGTCGTTTGTTTTAAATTATTTCGATAAAAAAATGCTAATCCCTGAAAATATCTTTGTAGGTACCTTAAAAATAATACCTTGCCCTAGACATACTACAACACACAAGGACTTTTACAACCGAATATTTACACTAGATCGGTCATAAAGGTCTCATTTACCAATTAAAATTTCTATCATTTTTGGTCGAGTTGAAAGTTCGAAAATACGGTCACAAGTTTCTAATTTGGTCACAAGTTGCGAGGTTTGTCACAAGTTTCTAATCTTGTCATAAGTTCCATATTCTTGTCAGATAGTTCGAATTTAGTCACAAGTTCAGATTCCGTCATAAGTCCAACTTATGAGTAAATTTCTATCAAAATAATAGTTGTGGATCCTAGCATATCAATTTATTTAGGGAAAATCAATTGACACGTCCTTGAAATATTCGAGTTTTATTGTTCAGGTCCCTGAACTAAAGATTCCGTATTTCAGGTCTTAAACGTTTTAAAAAATTTGGTTCAAGTCCTTACCGTTAAGTAAATTCTAAGACTGTTAGAATCTTGCTGCCACATGGCCATTTTTACACGTCAGCTGCTGATTTGTTCACAAATTAAAAAAATAAAAAATTTTATATTAAAATTTTAATGTAAAAACAGTTTTTACATACGGGTTTTGAGTTTTGAATATCAAATGCTATACATACACATATACACCACCAAGAATATGATGAAGGTCCGTCGGCAACATTGGAGGTCACGGAAAAATTTCTAGAAATCGGTGACTTTTCTAGATTTTGGTGAAACCAAAAACATCTCAGAAAATTCGAAAAAAATATGCATTACATTCACTTTTAGCAGATCTAAATACTCAGGCATTCTAAATCAATAAACCATATTTACATCTAACAATTCGGCCAACAACATTTTTCTGGTCAACTCAAAAATCGATATGTATCAATAAATAACACCGATGTCCATTGTTGGCGGTGGTGGAGTCCGGTGATGCCCCAAATCGGGGTGACACTGTCACCCCTGAACTCATTGTGTTATTATGTTTGTCGTTTTGTACCGCTACTTCCAGTTGAATTCATCATAATTGATGTAGGAAAAGATTTCCCCCAATTTGTTTTATGAAACCTAATACACAATATATATATATATATATATATATATATATATATATTGTTATGTGCATGTAAAATCATGTGGGAGGCTTGTGTTTATAATTTTTACCATTTAATTTTACTTTTTTTATTTATTGTATACAAATCAGCAGCTGACGTGTCAAAAAGGGGTGCCGCCTCAGCTTGATTCTGACGTCCATCAGAATCTAATTGATGGAAGAACTTAATCGAGAAAAATTCAAAAGTTCGATTACCTGTACTGCAGAATCTTCTGTTTAGGGACCTAAACAATAAAACCGAAAAGTTCATTGACGTATCAATTTATTTTCCCATTTATTTAATGTGGAAATAAAAACCAAATTTTGTATAAAGATTTGAATGAAAACATTCATCATAAGTGCTTTGAATCCAGTACTTACGACATATATTTTTGTCATAAGTTCACGGCTAAATTTCAGAAAAAGTATTTCATTTTGAAATTAAATTTAATTACAACACTGCTAAACGGTATCATTTCGGCAATAAAAGAAATTATGATGAGTTTTTCATCGTATGTTAATTTACAAAACTTAAATTACGATGAATTTTAGTTTATGTCGTAAGGTGAAAACGACGTTGTTTTTACAGATGACTTATTACTCCTTTTTTAATTGAAAATGACGAATCTTCTATATCTTTTGTAATTTGCCTTTTGTTCTTTTCATAACCTCATTAGATGTGTGGCAATTGGAGAAGATAGTGTGACATCCATTAGTGGACCAGGGGGTGTAGACGTAGAGGTAGACAAACCAATCAGACAATTACATGCAACATATACAAGATAAAAGGATATGTGCTGACCTCGAACAAAACAAGTTTGGATACACATTGACATCTAAGATTCATTTTCACTTTCTTCCAATTCCTTTTGACTCTTAACACGAAAAGTTTTAAACCTATGACACATAAAATTTGCATCATTTGACCGTTTTCCTTTTCCAGGATCAAATTGAAATTCAGTACTGAAAGACAAACAAAAAACACCATTTGTATGACGCATAATCATCTAGTAATCGTTTATAGACCACAAATGAATACCCACTCACTCTCAAAAATTGGGTGTGTTAAGGATTTAAGACACCATGATTAGACTATATGGCTTTTATAATAAATAAAAATATGGATCCCCACTTTTCCGTTTATAAACTCGGCAGCTAAGGTCTTTCCCAGCTAAGGTGAGGGTACTATTCTCTTAGTGATAGATATAAATATGATCATTAAATTTTAAAAAACTTAGAATATTTAGTAAAAAAAGAGCGGAAGTATATGGTGTCACATAAATTTGTGTAGTATCTTGAATTAATCCTTTACTTGATATATTGTCCATTACGGTGAAATAAGAGTATGTCTGATAAGCTTCATCGCGTAAAATGGAGGCGTATCCAAACTTGTGATATTGCGGGTGAGTACAAATCATCTTGTCATCTTTATGTTGCTCCTAAATGTCCTTGTTTGATTGATATATCTACCTCTACCTTTACACCCTACTCCAACAGTAGATGTCACTCTATCCTCTAGAATTGCCTTTCTTCTAGTGAGGTTATGCAAAAGAACAAATGACTACTTACAAAAGATTTTAAGCTAAAATTCATGTATAGACTGCCATTTTCTTCTTCTGTTCTTTATGATTTATTCTAGTAAAAGATATTTTATTTGGATTGATAGAGCTTCTTTACATTAGCTATGTTTAAGTCAAGTTATTATTTTTTGAGATACCTACAGATTTATATTAAAGGATAAGTACACCTTTTATTAAAGTAAATTAAAAAAAAAACTGCACTTAGGTGAACAATTGTGAGGTCTACATTAAAACATCCAACATCTTCAAATAAATAAGTTTGAATTCTATGATTTATATTTATTCTAATCAACACTGTATGTTCAAATACTCTAAGTGTGGTTTATTTTAATAAAAAAAAGTGCATATCCCTGAAAATATCTTTGTAGGTACCTTAAAAAATAATACCTTGACCTAAACATAGCCAATCTAAAAAAATTCTTTCTAACTAAATAAAAAATCTTCAGTGAGAATAAATTATAGAGAACAATGAGGGAGAACAAAAGAGAATGATAATCTACACATGATAATCAATAAGTGGGCAATGATCCGGTTATATCCGCTCTAAAGTTGGAATGATACTGGAAAATGGTAACAAAAAAGATAATAATAAAAACTGATTCAAAACGTAGAATTGTATCCTTACAAAACTTTTCTTGAATCATAGAGAAACTTATATATTGGGAAAGCATCCAATGCATAACTAATTCTCATTCTAACATTAATATATATATATGCATACTTAGATATCTAACCTCATATATGAATTATACATGACCACAAAACATTGATAAGCAGTAGGAAATTTATAACATATATTTAAATTTAAATTATTATTACTAAAATAATTATTCTTCATTTAATAATTTTAATATTAGTTACCAATTTAATTTCTTAACCTCATTTAATTTTGAAGACTATATGAATTACACACAAATGGGCCACTAAATTATCTTTGTGGGGACTAAATTATTTTTATATCCAAAATAGAGTATTATTTCTGAAACGTAATGTAGAGGCCCATAGTTTTTAAATTCATGAGAAACAAATTGGGCCTTGGTATATTTGACAGTTGATTGGAAACGTTGCAAAACCCTAATCTAGCGGCCGCCAATTTGTATAAAGTAGTGTTTTGGGATCAAGTTAGAAATCATATGAAATGCTTTTCGGAGAATGAAGTGGCCAAACACTTTGCCATCCATCGACAATGCCTTGATGTTGTTTATTATGATTAAGGTATAAGAATTTAAATTTCTTTGCTTCTGCATGTCCAAGTTAAAGTATTTGCGTTTTTGTGCATAAACAATGGTTAAATTTAACACATGAGAACTTGTATGACAATTATCATGTTTATATGTTGTAGGTAACTGTCAACATAGAAAACTATGTCAATCCACATGTTTATATGTATGTTTGTATATATGCATGTATTTGTCAACATAGAATTTCATGGTGACATTTGTTTGATTTTGTTTTTGTACATAGAATTTCAAGGTGACATTTTTTTGATTTTGTTTTTGTGTTCTCAGCACACATACAATAAAAACCCATTTAGAAATGGAGGAAGTAGGTCAAGAGGTATTTCATATCAGGATTAAGAACGTAAGATAATATTCTACCATTGTTATGTAAATTCGTTTTTTTTTAGTTGGTGAAAGTTACCAAATATTTTATAGTAGAAAAGAGATACAAGGACTATATATTGAAATAAATTCTAAATTACATTTGTTTATGTTTAAATGTTAGTTGAGACCGAATACATATGAAACATGTACCATGTTTTTTTATCACTAAGAATTGTAGGAATAAAAGTGTATAATAAAATGTTGGAGATTAAAGAGAAGAAACTTGTTCTCAATAATCCACACAACTTTCTTTCTCACACCTAAAGAGATATAAAAACTCACACTTATTTCACTGAAATGATTTGATAATTGTTTGAATATTTACAAAGCTTGGAAGATTATCCTATTTATAGGACTATACAGAACCTCCTAGAACACATCTAGTACATGCACTTCATTTAATATGTAACTCCTTAAGTACATGAACCATCTAGAAATGCTACAGGTCTTGAACTCAAAAGTCTATTCCAAGTACATTCATGAACATTCTAGATAATAATAATAATAATAATAATAATAATAATAATAATAATAATAATAATAATAATAATAATAATAATAATAATAATAATAATAATAATAATAATAATAATAATAAACCAAAGTTTAGATTATAATATTTTAACATCCCCTTTAAGCTAAACTTTGCACATGCCAAGTTTCTTCTTCAACTTCTTGAAAATAACTTCTTGAAAATGTCGGGCCTCAAAGGTTTTGTAAAAATATCACCAATTTGGTCTTGTGTCTTGCAATGTTCGACCACGACTTCTCCTTTCTTCACCAAGTCTCGAATAAAATGACATTTGATTCTAATATGTTTGCTCTTCCCATGAAATACTGGATTTTCCGTGAGTGCTATAGCGGATTTGTTATCACAATATATAATTGGACTTTCTTTTGTGACATGATTGAGGTCCTCTAACACCCATGTGATCCAGAAAGCTTGGCAACTAGCTAATGATAGAGAAATATATTCCGCCTCCGCCGTTGATAGAACCACAACTTGATGTTTCTTTGACATCCATGTGATGGCACTAGAGCCAATGAAGAAAACATTTCCTGAAGTGCTTTTACTATCATCAATACTTCCGGCCCAATCACTATCGCAATATCCAAGTACCTTGGTATCATTTCCCTTTTGATAATAAAATCCATCTCCAAGTGTTCCACGAACATACCTCAAGATTCTTTTTCCCGCCTCCCAATGTGTCTTCTTTGGTTGTTCCATGAATCTACTAATCAAACTAACACCATATGTTATATCCGGTCGAGTGGCTGTCAAGTACATCAAACTTCCAACAAGACTTCTATATAATGTGGGATCAACAAACTTAGAATCATCATCCATGCTCAATTTCAAGCCAACTTCAACGGGGGTACTACTTGGTTTCGCATCTTCCATTCTAAACTTTTTCATCAAATCTCTTGCATACTTTTCTTGAGAGATAAAAATTCCATTCTTTATAATTCAATAGGTGTATATTGATCAACCACCGTTTGATACCTTCTTCAATATACACCTCTTCTCATAATTCTCCATTTAGAAAAGCGGATTTGACGTCCATTTGGTGAACTTTCCACTTATTTTGAGCGGCCAAAGAAAGTATCAAACGGATGGTTTCAAGGCATGCCATGGGAGCAAATTCTTCTTTATAATCAACTCCATATTTTTGCTTGTAGCCTTTTACAACCAATCGCGCCTTGTGCTTTTCAACTTCACCATGTGCATTCAACTTTGTCTTGTAAACCCACTTGACTCCAATGGGCTTCTTTTCCTTAGGAGCTTCAACTAACTCCCATGTTTGATTTCTTTCAATTTCTTGATCCATAGCTTGCCTCCATTTATTTTCCTTAGTGGCATCTTCAAAAGCAACTGGATCCGCATTTGCATATAAGGCAAAATCAACAAATTCATCTTCTAAAATTCTTCTTGTTGCTCCATAAAGATCCGCTATTGATCTTGTCTTTCTAGGTGGTGATTCGGAACTTGAAGATGATGATGAGCTTGGAGGAGAATGGGATGGTGGAGTAGGTGGAGTGGAGCCTTCTTCTTCAATTGGATCAAATGCATCATTATCAAGAAAGATACTTGAACTTTCTTTCTCATTCTTCCATTCCCATGAAGCCTCCTCATTGAAAATTACATCACGACTAATTATGACCTTCTTTGTAATGGGATTGTACAATTTTTATGCTTTGGAAGCTTCACTATAACCGACAAAGATGCATTTTTTGGATTTATCATCAAGTTTGCCTCTCTTTTCACCGGGCACATGAGAATAACAAATGCTTCCAAAAATTCTAAAGTGAGAGACACATGGCTTCTTATGACTCCAAGCTTCTTGTGGAGTCTTCCCTTGTACACTTATAGTAGGTGCAAGATTGAGAACATAGCATGCACATGCCACCGCTTCGGCCCAAAACATCTTAGGCAATCTTTTTGTTTTCAACATACTTCGAACAAACTCCATGATTATTCGGTTCTTCCTCTCGGCCACCCCATTTTGTTGAGGGGTTGAGCAAACCATTAGTTGATGGCGAATGCCATGCTTCTTCAAAAAACTTCCAAATTCTTGGGACATATATTCACCACCACGATCGGATCGTAATATCTTTAAAGAATGACCACTTTCTTTCTCCACATATGCTATAAAATCTTTAAATTTTTCAAATACTTGAGATTTTTCTTTGAGAAAATAAATCCACATCTTGCAACTATAATCATCAATTAAAGTGAGGAAATAGCGAATACCTCCAATAGAGTTTGTGGGCATAGGTCCACACAAATCCGAATGTACCAATTCCAATGGCTTTTTAGCTCGCCATGCCTTCTCTTTTGGAAATGGATCTCGATGATGCTTACCAAAAATACAATCTTCACATACTTGATCTTGCCTTTGAATATTTGGAATGCCTCACACCATATGGCCTTTACACATCTTTGATAGAGTGCTAAAACTCAAGTGATTATATCCAAGACGCCAAAGCCAAGACTTCTCATTCACAATATTAGCAAAACATGGAAGAGACTCACTTTGAATTTTCAATGGAAACATTTTAGTTGATGTCATCTTGACTCTTGCAACAAGAACACCATTTTTATCTTTGATCACACAAAAATCATCTTTAAAATTCACATGATGTCCCTTTCTTGTAAGTTGCCCAACACTTAAAAGATTATGTTTAAGATCGGGTACATAATAGACATTAGAGATATAGTTTGTACCTTGCTTTGTTCGGATTGGAATATCCCCACAACCTTTGACAATGAGCCTTTTGTTATCACCCATCTTGACTTCTCGTTGGACACTTTCATCAAAATTCACAAAGCAATTTTTATTTCCGGTCATGTGGTTACTACAACCACTATCGATATACCAAACATCTTCAAGAGATTCTTCTTGAACATTACTAACAAGAATCATACTTTCATTTTTTTCTCAACATTCTCATGTCGAAAATTTGATTCATCTTTTTCATCATTAATCCTTTTGTAACAATCTTATTTCATATGCTCATTTTTATGACAATAATGGCATTGAAAATGAAAATAATTACCTCTTCCTCTTCCATTGTAACCTCCACGAGCTCTTCCTCTTCCTCTTTGATATGAGCTTGAATTTTCACTTTCCACCTTTTCTCTTCCTTGTCCTCGACCACGAAATCATCCTCTTCCACCTCTTCCTCTAAAACCACCACGATTAGTTTCTTGAACTTGAAAAGCTTGCTCCGAAGGAGAGTCAAATTGTTTGATGCATAGCTCGTGAGATTGTAGTGAGCCCAACAATTCTTCAAGAGAGAAAGTATTCAAATCTTTTTGATTCTTCAATAGCCACAACAACGTGCTCAAATTTTCGAGTCATGCTATGAAGAATTTTTTCCAAGACTCTTTTATCCAAAATTTCTTCTCCATTGACACATAGTTGATTAACAATCGAAATTGTTCGATTATAATATTCCTTCACCGTTTCACTTTCCTTCATTTTTAGTGAATCAAATTCACCTCTTAGAGCTTGAAGCCTCACCATTTTGACTTTTTCTTCACCTTTGTATGCCTTGTTGAGGATGTCCCATGCCTCCTTTGATGTTGACGCCATTGAAATCCTCTCAAAAATTACCTCATCCACCGTTTGATAAATAAAGTAGAGAGCCTTCTTGTCTTTCTTTCGATTCTCCTTCAAAGTATTTAATTGTTGTGTTGAGAGATTTGTTTGATTCTCCGGTTCTTCATATCCATTCTCCACAATATCCCAAAGATCTTGAGAGCCATATAACACCTTCATTTGGATGCTCCATTGGTTGTAATTCTTTCCCATCAAACGAGGAAGTTGAGGTTGCAACATGTTGTTGGAAGCCATCTCTTAACCTTGCTCTTGATACCACTTTGTAGGAATAAAAGTGTATAATAAAATGTTGGAGATTAAAGAGAAGAAACTTGTTCTCAATAATCCACACAACTTTCTTTCTCACACCTAAAGAGATATAAAAACTCACACTTATTTCACTCAAATGATTTGATAATTGTTTGAATAATTACAAAGCGTGGAAGATTGTCCTATTTATAGGACTATATAGAACCTCAACACATCTAGTACATGCACTTCATTTAATATGTAACTCCTTAAGTACATGAACCATTTAGAAATGCTAAAGTCTTGAACACAAAAGTCTATTCCAAGTACATTCATGAACATTCTAGATAATAATAATAATAATAATAATAATAATAATAATAATAATAATAATAATAATAATAATAATAATAATAATAATAATAATAATAATAATAATAATAAACCAAAGTTTAGATTATAATATTTTAACAAGAATATATATTTTCTTTGACTTTCAACCGCATCTATGATTTTTTTTTCTTTTATTTTTGCTCATGCATTTTTATCATGTATTCATTTTTCGTTTTTATCTCACTTAGTACATAATTTTTCTTCACAGGCATTCGTAAAAGAGTATGACCTTTTATTTTGTTGCCGTCTGTCAAACAATGAAGAAAATGCTCCAAGTCCTTTCTACTATCGACTCATTCTTCTCCGGCCTAGACGGTAAAATCCTTCTTCATTTATCTCTAATCATTACTATGAATATAGAGTGTGAATAAATATGCATATATTTGTGTTTTATATTGTGTGAAGGTATATTAAGTGGTCTTAAGATGCGTATTATGTGTGTATAAAAATATTTATTTTACCTCCCTCTCCTCCACACTCCTTCCATCTTTGTATACTTATATATTACCTTTGGGATGATCAAAAGTTGAATTGTACTTCGATTTTTTGTGTTTGAGGGGAGTATAGTTATTTTGTTTTTTAATCACCCTGCCTTTTTGGTATATTTAAATCTATCAATTTTAGTTAGAAAATATTTATTTTTGAATCCAAAGGAAATAACTAAGACTTGATATGGTCAAATTTTAATTGTTTCTCTATGCTTGTTTCTTGTTAAATCTCAAAGCTTGTAAAATCGGAGAGAGATGTGTAAGACTTTGAAATATTTTTTAAATTGTCCATCACCATCCATCAAGAACTTTGGGGGATTTCATCAGGGCGAAAAACACTTCTCTAGAAAATACGGTAAAAAAGAACTTTTGAAAGGCCCACAAGATCTGTGGTAGGAAGGAATAGGAATATGAATGTGAAACTATTTTCTCTAGGTGAAGACTATACCACAAAACTATCTTTAAAATCATTTATATAATTTTTACATGCTCACATGAGTTTGCATTTATCATAATATTTTACAAAAAATTTTCTTCAATTTTCATCTAGTTTGAATTTCATGAATCATGAAATTGATTTATGAGAATCTTTTTTATGATATATCTTTCTATTTCTGATTGAAAATTTCCTATTAATATGAAAAAAAACTTAAAAATAATATACATATTTACAGATAATGTAGTAGTATTATTCCTTTATGTTTTCTCATTCCATATATTGTATATGTACACGGCACACCAAATGTGGCGATGCTGTAATTTAGAACTTCAAAATTATATGACAAATTAACTGTGCATCTTTCTTCTTCTAAAATTGTCATTTGGTCACCATTGTGTTTTGACTTTTAATAATTAGCTCTGCATTTTATATATTATTACACGTATGTTAAAATATCTAGGTTTTTTGTATGATGTACATATAGTAAAACTTTCCTTTGTAACATTATTATTAATTGAAATTTATCTGAATTTTTTGACAATGTAATTAAATTATGTATTTTTAAAAATAAATAATGTACAGAATGACAAGAAATTGTGGCCATTTAAAGTCAGAAGCCAATGATTGTGGTCAACTTGGAAGGAGTTTAGAAACAATTTTCTGCTGAAGAGATCTCATCAATGGTCCTTTTAAAGATGAAGGTTACTGCGAAGGCATACATCGGATCATTGGTAAAAAAAAAATTTCCTTATCATTGGTAAAAAATGTCGTCCTTGCTATCCCTGCATATTTTACTGCGCCAGGCAACAAGGATGTTGGTACATTGCTAATCTTAATGTAAGGAGTGGCCAGTGCCTTATTGCCTTCCTAGGGTTATCATAATATTTGTAGTGCATGTTATAATTTTTATAAAAATTGTATTTTAATTTATATGCTGATGAAAAATATATCTTTTGGTTCCAATTAAATAAACTTTTTCCCCTTATAAAATAAAAATTTTGGCCCATAAAACTTTCACTTTTTGAAGGGATACTAAGGTGAACTTTTTCTTCAATGAATATTATCAAAACAAAGTTTTTTAAAAAGATATGCTTATCTATATGGAAAGAGAACTACCCAAAAATTTTATTACATTACAGATTCAAATGGGTTTGGTGATTTGAAGAACCGTAAAACTCTACTATAAACTTTTTACTAGTATATTTATGTATTTAATTTATTGAATATTTTAGTGTGGTGATGAAAATTCTTTTTTTACCCTTTTATGAATGTTTGATGGGTTCCTCAACTATAATAAAATTCACCTGAATTTCTTCCGTCTCTAATGATAACAAACATAGACTCATATTTCACAATATGGTATTTATATTTGACATTTTTATAGATTTTATGTTAGTTATCTTTTTTTAACCACTAACACCCCTTGAAGAAGGCTTTACATCTAGGTGACCAAATAACTACAGGTAGAGAAAAATTAAATTTAACTAACTCGCCCTTGATAATAACGAACCAATCAAATGTATATCCACAGATCCACCCAGTGAAGTTGGTACTACATGCATATCATTATTTAATTTAAAAATCTCCTATATATAGATTTCATAATATTCAAAAATTTCTTTAGAAGAACTTAGAAACCTTTTTCTAGAACATATTTAATTTCGTTGAACATCATTTGCTAAATAAAAATTCAAATTTTATTGCAATAATGGGGAATTTTGTTGACGGTATAACTACGTGATAAGTAAAATCAGACATATTTTAAACATCTTCAAATCCATAAATTTGAGTTCTATGATTTTATCTTTGTTCTAATCAACATAGTATGTTCAAATACTCTAAGTGTCGTTTGTTTTAATTTATTTCAATAAAAAAATGCTAATCCCCGAAAATATCTTTGTAGGTACCTTAAAAATAAAACCTTGACCTAGACATACTACAACACAAGGACTTTTACAACCGAATATTTACACTAGATCCGTCGTAAAGGCCTCATTTACGACTTAAAATTTCTGTCATTTTTGGTCCAGTTGAAAGTTTGAAAATACGGACACAAGTTTCTAATTTGGTCACAAGTTGCGAGTTTTGTCACAAGTTTCTAATCTTGTCATAAGTTCCAAATTTTGTTACAAAGTCTGATGTAGTTTTTGTCACAAGTCCAATATTCTTGTCGAATATTTCGAATTTAGTCACAAGTTCAGATTCCGTCATAAGTCCAACTTATGACTAAATTTCTATCAAAATAATAGCTGTGGATCCCAGCATATCAATTTATTTAGGGAAAAACAATTGACACGTCCTTGAAATATTCGAGTTTTATTGTTCAGGTCCCTGGACTAAAGATTCCGTATTTTGGGTCCTAAACGTTTTAAAAAATTTGGTTCAAGTCCTTATCGTTAAGTAGATTCTAACACTGTTAGAATCTTGCTGCCACATGGCCATTTTTACACGTCAGCTGCTGATTTGTTCACAAATTAAAAAAATAAAAAATTTTATATTAAAATAAACAATTTTTACATACGGGTTTTGAGTTTTGAATATAAAATGCTATACATACATTGCGTTGAAGTTCACGTGTCCCAAACGGGCATGCCACAGCCATGAGTCTTCTTCTGTTTTTGTGAGTAAACAAGTACCATGAGTCACTTCAAGAAAAATCTTATTCAAACGGTTTGCTGATCTCTGCACTCTCATTAACAGCTTCCCATCATTGTCATACACCCACAAAAATTCGCCCTGCACTATTACTTTATTCCCTTGTTCTGACATCTGCCCAAGACTTAGGATATTATTGCTTAAATTTGGAATGTAAAACACATCATTGAACACTCTCTCTTCACCTGTCTTGCACTTGAAAGAGACCGATCCCTTCCCTTTAATACAAATAGTCGACCCATCACCAAACTTTACCTCTGCTGTGATATTTTCATCTAACTTCGAAAATTTTGTTTTATCCCCTGTCATATGGTTACTTGCCCCATTTTCTAAGTACCACAATTGAGAAAATTTCATCTCCATTTTAACTCCCTCAAACCTTGGCATAACCTTCTCTTCATTCAACAATACCATCTCGGTTTTCTTCTCATCGATTTCAGTCAGCAGTAACGCAGGTTCATCAACTTTAATTTGAACCAGGTTTACCTCTGTTCTTTGATTCCTCTCTCGACGTGGCCTCTTGCACTGTGTAGCATAGTGTCCCATATTATTACAGTTAAAGCACCTCACAATGTTTCAGTCACGAGTATTCTGATAACCTCATCTTCGTCCTTTGAAACTTGATTGGCCGTCTGAATTGTCTTTGTTTGCTTTCTTCATCCATTCCTCCATAGTGAATAACAACTTCTCTTCAGATTTCTCCTTCTTACACCATTCTTCCTCTGTCAGTAATAATTTACCACCTCCAGTATTTTCATTCTGACCTTTCAGCCTCTCCTCATGGGCTTGGAGATATCCAATTTCTTCTTTCACTGACATTGTTTCCATGTTCCCAAACTGCTCTATCGTTGAGGTAATCTGAATAAATCTCGAGGGAACCGCTCGAAGTAGTTTCTTAACGACATAGGCTTCATTCACCTCTTCACTCAATGATCGAATGTTGGACACCAATCCATTCAGTTTCATATAAAAATCATGGAGCTGATCACTCTCATCCATACGCAGAGATTCCAACTCTGCTTTAAGTGTCTAAACTCTAACCTTCTTCACATGATCCGCTCCTTGACACATAACCTTGAGAGCTTCCCACCCCTCCTTTGCAGTTTTCTTCTCAGAGATTGATAGTACCATTTCCTCAGGCATGCCTTGGTAAAGCATAGCCAAGGCGATCTTGTCTGTTTTCTCATCAATCACTGCCTTTGCATCGCTTGGTTCTACAGCGTTCCACACCCCCGGTGCCTGCATAAAGACCCTCATCTTTAATGCCCAGACCGTATAATTGCTCTTGGCCAGCGTAGGGTATGTCAGCCAAAACGATCCCGCCTTGCTTTTTCCCACGTCCATTTCTTAGTCCCTTGAGCTCTAATACCAAATGTAGAGCATAGAGCTTAAAAGAACCTTACACAGAGAGAATCAAACATGATTTGCAAACTGAAAGCAAGAATAATTCTCATTGTAATAAACGAAAAGATTACATACTAATATAAAGGAAACTAATAGATATGAATTCCTAAAAACTAGGAGCAAACCAACAACAACTTTCCTAACTTATTTCCTCTATCTCAACGATCATACAATTACTGATATTACTTCTATGACTAGGACTCTATTACTCACTAGGCCCTTGGGCTCACAGAGTTTATTCAAGCTTAACATATAACCCAAATTCAAATTACTTCCAACATCTTGAATTAATCCTTTACTTGTCATATTGTCCATTACGGTGAACTAAGAGTACATTTGATAAGATTCATCACGCAAATTGTGCTTCTTGGCTGGTTGATATGAGGCAAACTTTAAATGTGAAAGATTTAAAACTTTTCATGCTAATATCCCAAAGGAATTCGGAGAAAGAGCAAGTGCATCTTAGATGTTAAGGAATATCCAAATTTGTGATATTGCAGGTGAGTACAGATCATCTTGTCATCTTTATGTTGCTCCTAAATGTACTTGTTTCATTGATATATCTACCTCTACCTTTACACCCTACTCCAACAGTAGATGTCACTCTATCCTCTAGAATTGCCTTTCGTCTAGTGAGGTTATGAAAAGAACAAATGACTACTTACAAAAGACTTTAAGCAAAAATTCATGTATAGATTGTCATTCTCTTCTTCTCCTTCATTGTTCTTTACTTTACGATTTATTCTCATAGAAGATATTTTATTTGGATTAATAGAGCTTGTTTAGATTAGCTATGTTTAAGTCAAGTCATTATTTTTTAAGATACCTACAAAGTTATGTTCATGAATAAGCACATCTTTTATTAAAGTAAATTAAAAAAAACTGCACTTAGGTGAACAATTTTGAGGTCTAGATTAAAACGTCCAACATCTTCAAATACATAAGTTTGAATTCTATGATTTTATATTTATTCTAATCAACACAATATGTTCAAATACGATAAATGTGGTTTATTTTAATTTATTTTAATAAAAAAAGTCCATATCCCTGAAATATCTTTGTAGGTACCTTAAAAAATAATACCTTGACCTAAACATAGCCAATATAAATAAATTCTATCTGACTAAATAAAAAATCAACATAGCCAATATAAATAAATTCTATCTAACTAAATAAAAAATCTTCAGTGAGAATAAATTATAAAGAACAATGAGGGAGAACAAGAGAATGATAATCTTTACATGATAATCAATAAGTGGGCAATGATCCGATTATATCCGCTCTAGAGTTGGAATGATAATTGATTTTGAAATAGAGATACTGGAAAATGGTAACAAAAAAGATAATAATAAAAACTGATTCAAAATGTAGAATTGTATCCTTACAAAACTTTTCTTGAATCATAGAGAAACTTATATATTGGGAAAGCCTCAAATGCATAACTAATTCTCATTCTAACATGAATATATATGCATACTTAGATTAGATATCTAACTTCATATATGAATTATACATGACCACAAAACATTGATAAAGAGTAGGAATTTATAACATATATTTAAATTTAAATTCTTATTACTAAAAGAATTGTTCTTAATTTAATAATTTTAACAGCAGTTACCAATTTAATTTTCTTAACCTCATTTTATTTTTTTGTCACAAAAAACTCATTTAATTTTGAAGACTATATGAATTACAAACAAATGGGCCACTAATTTATCTTTGTGGGCACCAAATTATTTTTATATCCAACATAGAGTATTATTTCTGAAACGTAGTGTAGCGGCCCATAGTTTTTAAATCCATGAGAAGAAAATTGGGCCTTGGTATATTTGACAGTTGATTGAAAACGTTGCATAACCCTAATCTAGCGGACGCCATTTTGTATAAAGTAGTGTTTTGGGATCAAGTTAGAAATCACATGAAATGCTTTTCAAAGAATGAAGTGGCCAAACACTTTGCCATCCATCGACCAATGTTGTTTATCAAGATTAAGGTATAAGAATTTAAATTTCTTTGCTTCTGCACCTCCAAGTTAAAGTATTTGCGTTTTTGTGCATAAACAATGGTTAAATTTCAACACATGAGAATTGTATGACAATTATCATGTTTATATGTTGTATGTATGTTTCTATGTTGTATGTAACTGTCAACATAGAAAACTATGTCAATCCTCATGTTTATATGTATGTTTGTGTATATGTTTGTCAACATAGAATTTCAAGGTGACATTTGTCTGATTTTGTTTTTGTACATAGAATTTCAAGGTGACATTTGTTTGATTTTGTTTTTGTGTTCTCAAAACACATATAATAAAAACCCATTTAGAAATGGAGGAAATAGGTCAAGAAGTATTTCATATCAGGATTAGGAACGTAAGAGAAGATTCTACCATTGTTATGTAATTTCTTTTTTTTTTGTTGGTGAAAGTTACCAAATATTTTATAGGAGAAAAGAGATACAAGGACTATATATTGAAATAAATTCTAAATTACATTTTTTTATGTTTAAATGCTAGTTGAGACCGAATACATATGAAACATGTACCATGTTTTTTTATCACTAAGAATATATATTTTCTTTGACTTCCAACAGCATCAATGATTTTTTTTCTTTTACTTTTTCTGATGCATTTTTATCATATATTCATTTTTCGTTTTTATGTCACTAAGTACATAATTTTTCTTCACAGGAATTAGTAAAACAATTTGACCTTTAATTTTGTTGCCGTCTATTAAACAATGAAGAAAATGCTCCAAGTCCTTTGTACTATCGACTCATTCTTCTCCGGCCTAGAGGGTAAAATCCTTCTTCGTTTATCTCTAATCATTAATATGAATATAGAGTGTGAATAAATATGCATACATTTGTGTTTTATATTGTGTGAAGGTATATTAAGTGGTCTTAAGATGCGTATTATGTGTGTATAAAAATATTTTTTTTACCTCCCTCTCCTCCACACTCCTTCCATCTTTGTATACGTATATATTATATTTGGGGTGATCAGAAGTTGAATTGTACTTCAATTGTCCATCACCATCGGTCAAGAACTTTGGGGGATTTCATTAGGGCAAAAAACACTTCTCTAGAAACTATCGTGAAAAAGAACATTTGAAAGGAAGAAATAGGAATATGAATGTGAAACTATTTTCTCTAGATGAAGACTATACCACAAAACTATCTTTAAAATCATTTATATAATTTTTACATGCTCACATGAGTTTGCATTAATCATAATATTTTACAAAAATTTTGCTTCAATTTTCATCTAGTTTGAATTTCATGAATCATGAAATTGATTTATGAGAGTCTTTTTTATGATATATCTTTCTATTTCTGATTGCAAATTGCCTATTAATATGAAAAAAAAACTTAAAAATAATATACATATTTATTATTCCTTTATGTTTTCTCATTCCATATATTGTATATGAACAGGGCACACCAAATGTGGTGATGTTGTAATTTAGAACTTCAAAATTATATGACAAATTAACTATGCATCTTTCTTCTTATAAAATTGTCATTTGGTCATCATTGTGTTTTGACTTTTAATAATTAGCTCTGCATTTTATATATTATTACACATACGTTAATATATCTAGATTTTTTTTGTATGACGTACATATTGTAAAACTTTCCTTTGTAACATTATTATTAATTGAAATTTATCTGAATTTTTAGACAATTTAATTAAATTATGTATATTTAAAAATAAATAATGTACAAATTGACAAGAAATTGTGGCCATTTAAAGTTATTGCTAGTCATAGTGAGAAGCCAATGATTGTGGTCATCTTCTAAGGAGTTTAGAAACAATTTTCTGCTGAAGAGATCTTATCAATGGTCCTTTAAGATGAAGGTTACTGCCGAGGCATACATCTGATCATTGGTAAAAAATGTTGTCCTTATCATTGGTAAAAAATGTTTTCCTTGCTATCCCTGCATATTTTACTGCGCCAGGCAACAAGGATGTTGGTACATTGCTGATCTTAATGTAATTAGTATAATCAACGAGCTTACTTCTGCCGCCATTGCTTATGATCTTAGCAAGGACTATGCCACTACACACTTAAACAGGGAAGGGACTTGTTATTTCATTGGGTAGGAATGGCCAGTGCCTTCCTAGGGTTATCATAATATTTGTAGTGCATGTTATAATTTTTATAAAAATTGTATTTTTATTTATATGTTGATGAAAAATATATCTTTTGGTTCCAATAAAATAAACTTTTTCCCCTTATAAAATAAAAATTTTGGCCCATAAAACTTTCACTTATTGAAGGGATACTAAGGTGAACTTTTTCTTCAATGAATATTATCAAAACAAAGTTTCTTCAAAAGATATGCTTATCTATATGGAAAGAGAACTACCCAAAAATTTTATTACATTGCAGATTCAAAGTTTGGTGATTTGAAGAAATGTACAACTCTACTATAAACTTTTTACTAGTATATTTATGTATTTGATTTATTGAATATTTTAGTGTGGTGATGAAAATTCTTTTTTTACCCTTTTATGAATGTTTGATGGGTTCCTCAACTATAATAAAATTCACCTGAATTTCTTCCTTCTCTAATGATAACAAATATAGACTCATATTTTAGAATGTGATATTTATATTTGATATTTTTATAGATTTGATGTTAGTTATCTATTTTTAACCACTAACACCCTTTGAAGAAGGCTTTACATATAGGTGACCAAATAACTACAAGTAGAGAAAAATTAAATTTAACTAACTGGCCATTAAAAATGTCAAATTTAATAATAAGGAACCAATCAAATGTATATCCTACATGCATATCATTATTTAATTAAAAAATCTCCTATATATAGATTTCATAATATTCAAAAATTTCTTTAGAAGAACTTAGAAACCTCCTTCTAGAACATCTTTAACTTGTTGAACATCATTTACTAAATAAAATTTCAAATTTTATTGCAACAATGGGGAATTTTGTTGATGGTATAACTAGGTGATAAGTAAAATTAGACATATTTTAAACATCTTCAAATCCATAAATTTGAGTTCTATGATTTTATCTTTATTCTAATCAGCACGGTATGTTCAAATACTTTAAGTGTCGTTTGTTTTAATTTATTTCGATAAAAAATGCTAATCCCTGAAAATATCTTTGTAGGTACCTTAAAAATAATAGCTTGACCTAGACATACTACAACACACAAGGACTTTTACAACCGAATATTTACACAAGATCGGTCGTAAAGGCCTCATTTACCACTTAAAATTTCTATCATTTTTGGTCCAGTTGAAAGTTCGAAAATACGGTCACAAGTTTCTAATTTGGTCACAAGTTGCGAGTTTTGTCACAAGTTTCTAACCTTGTCATAAGTTCTAAATTTTGTTGCAAAGTCTGATGTAGTTTTTGTCACAAGTTCCATATTCTTGTCACATAGTTCGAATTTAGTCACAAGTTCAGATTCCGTCATAAGTCCAACTTATGAGTAAATTTCTATCAAAATAATAGTTGTGGATCCTAGCATATCAATTTATTTAGGGAAAATCAATTGACAGGTCCTTGAAATATTCGAGTTTTATTGTTCAGGTCCCTGAACTAAAGATTCCGTATTTCGGGTCCTAAACATTTTAAAAAATTTGGTTCAAGTCCTTACCGTTAAGTAGATTCTAGCACTGTTAGAATCTTGCTGCCACATGGCCATTTTTACACGTCAGCTGCTGATTTGTTCACAAATTAAAAAAATAAAAAATTTTGTATTAAAATTTTAATGTAAAAACAGTTTTTACATACGGGTTTTGAGTTTTGAATATCAAATGCTATACATACACATATACACCACCAAGAACATGATGAAGGTCCGTCAGCAACAATGGAGGTCACCGAAAAATTTCCAGAATTCAGTGACTTTTCTAGATTTTGGTGAAACCAAAAACATCTCAGAAAATTCGAAAAAAATATGCATTACATTCACTTTTAGCAGATCTAAATACTCAGGCATTCTAAATTAATAAACCATATTTACATCTAACAATTCGGCCAACAACATTTTTTCGGTCAACTCAAAAATCGATATGTATCAATAATTACTTCAACTAAACATATTATCTGTAATAACCGCGAATTTTCGAATAATATTTTAATTTTGAGCCAAATTTTAGAGTCTTGTTTTAATTAGTCAGCGGGAGAAAAAACGAACTCTTTTTACCAAATATTTATATTAAATATTTTCATCATTATATCATTTCAATTTGTCCCCCATTTTTATTTCTTTTAATTTAATAATTATCCACCTATTAAATAAAAAATTGATTATGATTATACCACTAATATTCCACATCAAATTGTCTTCCATTATTGTCAATTGGAATGATTAAATCAGAAATGGGACTCTTATATTTAAAACCGACATAACATGTCACTGCAAACCATCTGTTATATCTCTATACTCTACTAAACCAAAAACAAACGCAGCCCAGTATAGAAAATGAAACAAAACAGGGTTAGAGCACTCATTTTTTCTCAGAAACAGAGACACTCTACATCTCTTTCTCCTGCAAGAGAATCACCTCCTTTCTATTTTAACCAAAAACCCGAACCTATATATATACAAACCAAGTATATACACAGGTAATTATTTTGTTTTTCTTCCCTTTCTATTTATTTGTATCCGTCGTTTTCATTTTTGTAACAATCGGGTAGGCTTAGTACATGTGATTGGATCGTTTGTGATTGTGTTGTTATCGATTGATGGAGAAACCGAAGCTTGGGAGGAGGAATGTTGCAGTTGTATTGTGTTCTGTTGTGTGGTCGGGTTATGGTGGTCTTCGGCGTTTGTAAGGGGGGAATGGTGGAGGTCGAGAGGGGAAAGGGAGAGATGAGAGGTTTCGATCGAGAGGGAGAAGAGATACGGAGAGAGTGAACAAGAAATTGAGGCAGAGAGTGATTGATTTTGTGGGTTGTTGCCGGAGTAATAAGGGGAAACGAGAGAGATGGAGGCGGAGAGATTAATGGAGATTGAGAGAGATTGAACTCGAGAGAAAGAAAGGGAGAGAGAGATGACAGCGAGAGGGAGAGGGAGAGAGAGAGAGAGGGGGGGAGAGAGAGAGAGGGGGAGTGAGAGAGAGCAGGGGAGACAGATTTCCGGCGAGCGGTGGTGGTGCGTGGGCCCCACGCGTCGTCGGAGAAACTGAGAAAAAAATTGTGTTTTCTGGAACATAATAAAATATAAAAATATATTTATATAATAATAATAAATAAAAAGAGGTTAAATATTCCTTTTAAAATTAGTTTTAAATAATTGAGTTATTATTATAAAAATGGTGAGAAATAAAAAGGAGTTATAAAATTTGTTTATTATTTAAAAATTGTGAGGAATAAAAAGAGTTTAATAAAATGGTGTAATTAATTTATTAATTATTTAAAAAGAATTATTTCATGTTTTTGGGACGAAAATTATAGATTTATTAATTGTCGATAAAAGAGGAAAAATTGTGAATAAATAGGATTAAATTACGGTATTATTTTAGAAGATTTATAATTAGCGTTCTGGATTATTCTAATTAACCGGATCGAGTCAGATTATTTTAGAGATTAAAATCAGAGTAATATTTAATAATTACGAGATTAAAAATAGAGCATTGCCGTTAAGTTCCGTAACCCTATTTTCGTTTTAAGTCGGATTTACGGATAATAAAAAATAAGATTTATTTTTGAGATTTAATTCCTGAGTTCGAAGAGAGATTTATTTATACGGGAATTATTATTCGTTATTATTGTAGAGATTTTCGAGAGATGTTATTATATTTAAATATTATATTGGCGGTTTAGAAATACCTTTATTTTGATGAAGCGCTCACGTATTTCTGGTTGCCATTTTTAGAGAATAATTCTCGAGACGTAGATCGACGCCAAGTTCACGGGTAGAGTATAATTTTATTTGCATTCATTTGCACTTCGAGATCGAGGCAAGTTCATTCCTACCCTAACTTTTGGAAACTTTGAATTTCTGTTCGTATTATTTAATTCCTTAATTATTTTCGAGATATTATATGTTGAGATTTATCTGTTGCTCCGTATGATGCAATAATTTCTTTTGAGCATTATTTCTCGTTAAATATTATTATGCTGTTAATTTAGTTTATTTGAGAATTATAATCCCTATAAGCGTAGAAATAATTTAGTTGCTATCGGGTCGATCTCATTAATTCGAGACGACTATTATTATTTTTTTTTTGTCAAGAGGAATATATTCCATAGATGGATTCATCGAATACAATATTCGTAAGGTGTTCTTTCATTCAAGAAAGTTTATCATCTAACCAGAAGACACGCATGTTGTCACTGGACGCTTAGACAATAGAACTTTAATGTCTGAGAAGAGACCACCCAATTGGTAAAAACTGTACACATAAAACGAACAATTAGAAAGAAAAGGAAAAATAAAAATTACAAGTCCAACACTCCAAAAAATTATCTTGGTCGATCTTTAAAAGTCTTAAAATCCAAGTCACCAAAGTCTTAACTTTTCCATAATTTGTCACCAGCCCACTATGAAAACCTGCATTTCTGCTCTTCAACCCAATCAATAGGGACACAACGGGAAACAAAAAAGGCCTCGTTAAAAACCCACAAGAGCAAAACCCTTTTGGAAAAAAACTCAAGTGGGAAAAGAGTGCCCTCCATGAAACCCAAGATCATCGAAACACAAACTCAAACCGTCATTTGATTACAACTATTCTTCTAAGAAACTGGTTTTCTGTCCATTCTCCACATGGCTAAAGCAAACTCTTTCCTGAAATTTAAAAATAAACAATTTTCAATATCCGTTCGACACAAACTTTATTAAGAGCTCCGAAAGTAACTCAACACTATACTATCGTCCCAACCAAAGGGAATACCTTTGGTTAGACAAAACACCTACAATGTTAGACATCTCAAATAATAATCGATAATTTATTAATAATATGAAAATTATTATTTAAGACTATATATATATATATATATATATATATATATATATATATATATATATATATATAAATATACATATACACATAAGTATTTATGATTTAGCTAATAAATTTTAAATTTATAAAATTACCAAATTAACACATATTTATTAATAGTAACATAATTGAATAATTAAATTCCAAAAATTAATTACGAAATAGAGAAACCATATAAATGGCACAACGAAGCCTCTTAAAAGGCCCAAAATATGAGCCATCAATCATGGCCACCCAAAAATGGTACAAAATTTAATTAGCTTCTAAAAGTCTGTTAACTAAAATCATCAATTAAAATAGTTAAAAATAGACCAGATTAAAAACACAAATTGACCACTAATTGATCACTATCAATTAACAATCAAATAATTTTAACTGAAAATTAACTATGACAATCAATCATCATCAATAGCAAATTAAAATAATAAACTTGACAAAATTAAAGAATGAACCTGGACGAAAATTAGGAACATGGTCATCGGACAATTTTCCGGCCAACTCCCTACCATCCCAAAACACTCCATGTTAAAACCCTATTGAACCTATATCCCCACAAATAACTACCAACACAACTACAGTCAAGAAACATTCATGTAATAATCAAAATAGAGACAAGAAATCACGCAGCCCATTCGTTTTATTCGTACAAACAACAGAGAGAAGAATTCACCACATTTGCAAATTAATTAATTTCGATATACAGTAATTAACTTGCGAGGCCACAACCTTACCACGTTGTTAGCTCAAGACACCACATTTGCCCAGGGACATGAACATAACAGAATCACAAGTGATTTGAAAACACACCATAGCCATGTGGTTGTGCTCACACATGGTACTTACCATTCGTTAAGTACTCACCGGGAATCTTGAAATCTGTCAGAAATGACTTTTAAACGTACCGGAGGATGAAGGAGTGTGCGTGCAGATCGAGTGAGTAGATAGATCAACAAACAAACTTTAATCTTAACTATAGCCTGTATTAATTGGACTCGTAGCCAGGGGAAATTTTTGAACATTAGGATAATAGTTTTGAGTTACATATGTATGAGATAAAAATGCAACAAAATGTACAGAGACGACTATTATTTTGATTTAGTGAAACTAATCTCATTCGTCTGAGATAGTTAAATTCATTCTTTTCGATTGAATTTATTGTACAAATTCAACCGTTATTTATTGATTATCTTTTAGTTAGTTCCTCGTTTGAACTAACCTATAGAAGTTTAAAAATTATAATTATTAGAGATTTTTACTCGTCGATCAAGTGAAAAAAAAAAATATTCTATTTAAACATTCATCAATATTGAGTATTATAAATATTGAGAAGTACTATTTGTTCAGTACGGCTCCCAATTACTTCATTTTAAGACTATTCTCATAATTTCGAGATAGTTGAGTTTATTGTCAAGGTTTGACATTTTGTTCGTGTCAACCGATAAATTATTATTATTGAGAATTTAAATCAGTCCATTGTTCGAATTGGTGGTAAAATCGAGTCAGACTAGCAGTCCACCAGATTTGTAAATATTTTCTGGAAGAATTATTTCAAGTTATCTGTACCCCAAATATTCGAGAATTCTGTATTCTACTGGTCAATTTTGGGCAAGAGGCCCATTATAGAGAAAGAGAGACTCGTGTACCGTTTTACGGACCCGAGAATAATTAGGCACTTTGTTGCCATGGTTGAATTGATAACCATTATGATGCTAGCATTCATACATATATATTATATTGTTGATATCGTATTGTAGCCGTGATCGGGCGAAGTGTGGTGTCATTGGAGGCCGGTATTCTTGGTCGGTTAGTTGATCGCCCCACCGAGATACCGAGAGGTGGAAGACCAGTTCATTCTTAAATCATGAGTTATCAGAGTTATATCAAAATGAGTTGTTCAAGTATTCTGTTTCGAGATGAGTAATGAGTCTTTTGGAGTATTTTGTTTTGAGATGAGTTTTGAGCCTTTCGAGTATGATATTTTCGAGATGAATTTGAGCCAAATCATATTGTGATATCTGATATTAAAAATTTTAAGTATTTCTTTCGGTAAATACCAAGCAAGAAGAGAACTTGCTGAGCACTATAGTTGCTCATTCTTGGTTTACAACATTTTGTTCAGCTATCAAGTCGGAGAGAGGCGAAATGTCCAGTCAAGGATACAGAGGCAACGGGAAAGCGCAAGGCTATGGTGACAATAATTAGAAGATCCAGATGGAATCTTTATATTGCTACAGTTGTGAACTTTTGTAATATATTATTTCGAGTTGTAACAAGTTGGATTGTACTATGTTGTGAAGACGATCTTGGACCTGCGGAGTGGGACATTTATGCTCCGTTGTAATAAAATTTGGTATTGTTATTGCGTTATCATATTGAGACAATGTGACGACCCGGGTCCCCGGTCAGGGTGGATTTGGGGGCGTTACATTATCATAGTCTAATAGTCAATAAATAACACCGATGTTCATTGCTGGTGGTGGTGGAGTCCGGTGATGCCCCAAATCGGGGTGACATTGGCCTCACTCCTGAACTCATTGTGTTATTATGTTTGTCGTTTTGTACCGCTACTTCCAGTTGAATTCATCATAATTGATGTAGGAAAAGATTTCCCCCAATTTATTTTATGAAACCTAATACACAATATATATATATATATATATATATATATATATATATATATATATTGTTATGTGCATGTAAAATCATGTTGGAGGCTTGTGTTTATAATTTTTCCCATTTAATTTTTCTTTTTTTATTTATTGTATACAAATCAGCAGCTGACGTGTCAAAAAGGGGTGCCACCTCAGCTTGATTCTAACGTCCATCAGAATCTAATTGACGGAAGAACTTAATCGAGAAAAATTCAAAAGTTCAATTACCTGTACTGCAGAATCTTCTGTTTAAGGACCTAAACAATAAAACCGAAAAAGTTCAATGACGTATCAATTTATTTTCCCATTTATTTAATGTGGGAATAAAAACCAATTTTATATAAGGATTTAAATGAAAACATTCATCATGAGTTCTTTGAATCCAGTACTTACGACAGATATTTTTGTCATAAGTTCACGGCTAAATTTCAGAAAAAGTATTTCATTTTGAAATTAAATTTAATTAGAACACTGCTAAACGGTGTCATTTCGGCAATAAAAAAAATTACGATGAATTTTTCATTGTATGTTAATTTACAAAACTTAACTTACGATGAATTTTAGTTTATGTCATAAGGTGAAAAGAACATTGTTTTTAAAAATGACTTATTTACTCCTTTTTTAATTGAAAATGACGAATCTTCTATATCTTTTGTAATTTTCCTTTTGTTCTTTTCATAACCTCATTAGATGTGTGACAATTGGAAGATAGAGTGACATCCATTAGTGGACTAGGGGTGTAGAAGTAGAGGTAGACAAACCAATCAGACAATTACATGCAACATATACAAGATAAAAGGATATGTGCAGACCTCCAACAAAACAAGTTTGGATAGACATTGACATCTAAGATTCATTTTCACTTTCTTCCAATTCCTTTTGACTCTTAACACGAAAAGTTTTAAACCTATGACACATAAAATTTGCATCATTTGACCGTTTTCCTTTTCCAGGATCAAATTGAAATTCAGTACTGAAAGACAAACAAAAAACATACACTACAAGAAAAACGTTTATCAGCGACCGACTATTATCGACCGTATACGGTCGCTAATGGCCATAAGCGACCGACTTCGGTCGCTGATAGCGGTCACATAAGAACTGGTCGCTAAAAGGTTTTTCTGCGACCACTTTCGGCGACCGGATTTTAGCGACCGTTATCAGCGACCGGAGTTGGTAGCTACTACACAGCGACCCCTATCAGCGACCGATGCGGTAGTTAATAATTAGCGATAACTATCAGCGACCGAACACGGTTGCTACAACTTTATGGGTCTGTTTTAGCTTCAAGTGACTCATAAAGTATTATTTTATTCGTCTGTTTATCGGCTACTGCATTCGGTTGCTGATATTAAATTATTTTTAAAAAAAACAGCAGCTTCTGCTGCTGCACAGTCCATGAAGAACACCACCAGAAAATTTCCAGATTCCGGTCGGAATCCAAAATTTGGTGAATCCAAAAAACAACTGAAAATTCCGAAAAAAATATATACACTCCACAACATATCGAACCATGTATAAACCAAACCAAAATTTCGAACAAATATATTAAGGGACGATTCCGGCCAACAGTAGTTATTTGGAACAAAATAAATTTTTACAATAAAAAAAAATTAATACATAAGCATCTACAACCTAAGATCTATAAATTGGATAAAAACAAAATTTCGAAATACATATTAAACTCAGATTCCGGTCACCTCAAGAAATATCCGGCGAACAAAAACATTCTCAAAAAAATTTGAAAATAATCTACATGCAGTAACGGAAGCCGACTTTTAACCTCGTGTGCTCGGGATCACCAAAATCAACCTCTAAATCAAGAACCAAATTAAAATAAAAAAACAGCCCAAAAAAAATTAGTCCGAAACTTGAAGATATATATATATATATATATATATATATATATATCACTGGAAAGCTCTTGATTTGTAGAACACATACATATAAAAATCACTGATTTTCGATAAGTAGATTGAGAGATGTGATTATTTGAAGATTATATGTATATGTGTGTGTATAGTGAGCACAGAGAGAGAGAGAGAGAGAGAGAGAGTTCTGGGGGGAGGGGAGCTGTTGATAGATTAAGTAAAAAGGTTAGATAAAATAATGGGGTGGGTAGGTTAGTGTGTGTTTTTTGACTTTAGTGTATTGTTTTTTTTTATGTTGTTAATTGTGAACCGTTGGATGTTGCTTCTTTAATTTTAATCAAAAGCTATAAATTGCTAAGAGTTGGCAATCCTTGTGCTAAATTTTCAACCAATAGCATCTTGCCACATGTCATTAACAGATTGTTTTTTTTTTCATTTCACCAATAAAAAAGAAACAACTTAATATATTAAATAAATACCCATAAAATCGAAAATGCTCCAAAAATTATGAAATTTTGTCCAACACCTTGAAAAATATTAAGAAAAAAATTCCCTCAAAATATGGTCAAATTTCGTTGAAGTTTGGTCAATCGTTTGATTTTTCAACTTACGAGCTATTCGGCTCTAAATTTGACTCCGGAAAAAGTATATCAAAAAATTACGAAAATTAATAATGCCTAGAAAATATAAATTAAATAACCAATTCCAAGTTTCATGTTTTTCTAGCATAGGGAAGTATTTATTTGAAATTGTCGAAGTTAAATAAGGATAAATGTCCAAATAAATACGATACACCTAAGATCAAAACCATACGGATGTCCCAGATTATTGTTTCTATTTTTTAAAAAATATTTATCTACGATCCAACCGTACGGATGTCAATATAAATTTGGTTGGAGATCTTAGTAGAACACTATTATATTGTCTAGAACTCGTAACTAGTGTTTTGTCCCAGATTATTGTTTCTATTTTTTAAAAACATTTATCGACGATCCAACTGTATGGATGTCAATATATATCTAAAATAATGATATTCCCAAATTTTCAAAAAAAAAAAAATTAATTTGGTTGGAGATCTTAGTAGAACACTACTATATTGTCTAGAACTCGTAACTAGTGTTTTGTCCCATATTATTGTTTTTATTTTTTAAACAACATTTATCGATGATCCAACTGTACGGATGTTAAAATATATCTAATTAAATGACATTCCCAAATTTTCAAAAAATAAAAAATTAATTTAATTGGATATCTTACTAGAACACTACTATATTGTCTAGAACTCGTAACTAGTGCTTTATCCCAGATTATTGTTTCTATTTTTAAAAAAAACATTTGTCGACGATCCAACCGTACATATGTCAATATATATCTAAAATAACGATATTCCCAAATTTTCAAAAATTAACAAATTAATTTGGTTGGAGATCTTAGTAGATCACTATTATCTTGACTAGTACTCGTAACTGGTGCTTCGTTCCGGATTATTGTTTCTATTTTTTTAAAAATATTTATCGACGATCCAACCGTACGGATGTCAAGATATATCTAATTAAATAATATTCCCTAATTTCCAAAAAAAAAATTAGTTTGAAATTTTTTTAATTTTGGCGGTCGCTGATAATAGTCTTCGGTCGCAGATAATAGTGGTCGCTAATTATTGTGGTCGCTGCTAATTGCAGTCGCTGATAAATGTATTAGCGACGGAACTCGCGGGCGCTGATAAATTTTGTCGCTGAAGAATAAACCGCCAATTTTTCGTTCCAAAATTTTGGGCAGGATTTATAATGGCGACCAATTAGCGACTACTTGCGGTCACTGTTGTATATTAGCGACGGGATTTTTGTCGGTCGCTAATACCGGTCGCGGATACCTGTATTGGCGACGGAATAATGCGGTCGCTGATAAATTTAGTCGCTGATAGGCCTTTTTCTTGTAGTGTTCAATCATGGGATCAAAATAATCTAACCTTCGAGGAGTCACCAGTTGAAACCTCCTTTCCTACACTTCTTCACCTCTTTGAGAGCTTTTCTCAACTTGAAGAGCTTTCCCTGTGGTGATTCCGTGGAATACACCAAGATTTTCTCCTACCTTCTCTCGTTGAACATAAGCTTCATGGTGGGATTGATTACCCCCCAAGCTGAGGGCACGGCCTCTAAGAAGTGGATTGATGACTTCAGAGTTCGGGAAGCTGCAACCATCAAATCTAAGAGAACTGCACTGGGGCTTCAAAAGGCTGTGGAGATGGGGGGTGCGTTCTCAAAAGAGGGAAGGCTTGCATGCTTACAAGAAAAAGTTCCGCATCTCTTCTTCTACCCGAGGGCGCGTCTTCCATTGTACGAGAACTATTCAAACTCACCCTTCAGGGCGTACCCTACAGGCATAATCTTGCATTCTCGAAAGAGTTGAAAATTTCACTCAACTAACACTAGGGAAAGTGTACATTGACTACCCCCCTAGACTAGGAGTAATTAATTTACCTTGTAGTCTACTATTCACGCATTGCCCTACTTCAATCAACTTCTGGTAGAATGTGGAGCTAAAGAATCACTCTGTTCATAATGGGGGCACAAGCCTTACCCTATTAAAATACTCCACCAACCGCTCACATGACTTCTCGGGGGCCTCTCCCTTGAATGAATTACAATACAAAAGAGTGCATTCTCCGGTCACAGGCTACGTCAAATATCATCCCATGAAGGGGCATCTCAAAATAAGGCATCCTACGAATAACATCTCTCGAAGAGGCATATCACTAGGAGGCATCAAATAAAGGGCATCTCACGAAGAGGCATTCCCGTGGGGGTATTCCGCTGTTCATACAAATTGTCCTGAAATACATGTATATGTAGGGCTAGGGAGGTGCATCAGTATTACCCCCCAATATCAGAATATCATTCCTTAAAGAAGCGTCTCTTAAAGAGGCATCCCAAGAGGGGAATTTTAAGAGAGAGCCGTTGGAGTTGCTGAGGGCGATGACAAAGTCTCTTCTAGTGCGGATGAATGTCATTCTTGTGTAGAGGGGCTCACTCATGTGACCTTGGGGCCTCAACCTGCCTATCATGGGGCGCACTCTAAGATTCATGGGGCCGCACATTAATAAAATTTCCTTCAAGCAAAATATATGCCATGGATCTTTGCGATCATACTTGCAGACGAAGCCACAACATGAGGTTGATAAGTTAGGGCGCGCCCTGATGCCTATCATTCAGGTCATTGTAGATACGAGGGCGCGTCCTCTGTAACAAAGTATTATTTCTTCATAGAGGGGCTCGCTCAGACCATGGAGCCTCAACTCGATGATCAGGGGGCACACTCTATGATTCATGGGGCCGCAACTCAATAGCTTCTTTCCTTCTGGAGTCCAAGCAGTAAATTACCCTCGTAGATATTGGAGTCCGCCTGAGAATTTGCATCTTTCCTTGAGGGCGCGCCCTAACAAGAAAAGTCCTCTGAGGGAGACTTCCTTGAGGGCGCGTCCTATGTTGGAGGATTTTCCTGAAGTCGTGCATTTCCTTGAAGTTGAGTCCGGATGTAGAGCATCTTCCTGGGGTTGAGGATTCTCACCCTATCTTTCACTTGATGACCAGGCCAAACAATGTCATTCCTACATCCTTGGCTTCGCTATCTTCCAATGAGATCTCAAGAAAGGGCTCACTCGTGTCCAAGGGGCCTCGACCTGTAATCAAGGGGCGCGCGCTATGGAACATCATCCCGAGGAAGGGCTCGCTCATGTCCAAGGGACCTCGACCTGTAATCAGGGGGCACGCGCTGTGGATCACGGGGCCTCAATTACAAGTGTTCTCCGTTCTCTTGGCCAAGCAAACCCCTGTAGGCCTTCTCACCAGGCAAACCCCTGTAAGCCTTCTTACCAGGCAAACCCCTGTAGGCCTTCGCATCAGGAAAACCCATGTAGGCCTTCGCATCAGGAAAACCCCTGTAGGCCTTCTTACCAGGCAAACCCCTATAGGCCTTCTCTTTCCAGCAAGGTTCTCCTCATCTCGCCGGATTTCACTGAGGGCGCGCCCTGACCTATATTACTTGAGGGCGCCCTCAGAGGGAGATGCCTCTCGGGAATATCTAACATTCTGAAGGAGCATCCTCACAAATTGGAATGTTGCGTCTGATAAATTCTTGAGATCTTTTATGAAGTAGATGCCCCACCTGTAACAATTCATCTAATAGAAAATCTTAGATGTTACCTAGAGGAGGTGTTCTGGGGATGTGGATGTGTTCAACCATCGAATTCTCCTAGAGGTTGGAAATCATCTGAGCCTCGACTACCACCCTCAGGGCGCGCCCTGAGAGTCCTTGGGGATTCTCTTTCACCATCTTCTTCCTGCAAAAGTTCAAGAAACAAATAACAGAATTCACAACAAAACAAGTCAAGGGTTACCTTGAGGGCGCATCCTGATGGTGAGGGCGCGTCCTGATGGTGAGGACGAGTTCCCGATAATTGTGCCTCTTCCTTGGAACATCCTTCTTCGAATCATATTTGAAATCGCCCCTTGGAAAACCTAGTTCAATGCCGCTGATCGGAAACCTCCGCCTTTGAACATACCCGGAACTATCTTTTTGCAGTAGCAGCACGCAAATCATCTTTAGAAGCATCTTTTGAATCCACATTGCGTTCGATGAATCTTTTTTCAGATCTTGTTCGACCCCCCTGCTAGAGATCGCCATGCTTGGATCTTCCTCGTAACCGCCGGCCTACACCCTCATCAAGGATATCCCTTAGATCTTGCTTGATGCTTCATAAGAACCTTTATCATGATTATAACTCCATCCTCCTTGGATTATGATCTTGATTAGTAGCCTTCCTTCTCAGAATAGGATGTGGATTTCATCCTAAACCAATTACCAATAGGTTTCCTAAACCAAGTAGAATTCTTCATTGAAAATTCGTAGTTGTCTTTTCTCTCCAGTTTCGGACTGATTCCAACCAAATTCTTCAGATTATAACACCTTTGGGTTACCAAGAATTTAATAAGCTTTACGTGGGCTATAAAATCATCCAAATCTAACTTCTAGAACTCAAGATATGACCCAAACAGTGTAGGTAGCACGTGCAGCACAATACATACGAATTTTTATATATTTTAACTCCAAGATCGGTGACCCATCATCAATTAAGCCATACTTGAGACCATATCTTTCAAACCATGATGTGAATCGTACCCTGTTAAATGCAAAAATTTTAAAACCCCTTAGATTTGGTGTAACATCTTTCCTTGAAGATGTAGATCTTGAATAGCCCCTCCTTCTAGCGCCAATTTGTTGATGGAGGAATTTGGTAACAACAAAGTTTGAGGTCTGTCACTGGAATAAAGATCTATGACAGTGGTTCTTCACCGGATAAGTCACCGGAGTGTGGTGGCTGTGATGAATTGGGGGCTGAGATTGAGAGGGTTCTTGGTGGTGGCTCGTAGCTCTTCGCTTCCATCCCCCTCAATTTGCCTACGTACCTCTATATTTATAGAGGATCAAGCCCACGTAGTTCTTGGAGAGCAAGAAACCCAATTGGGCTTGGATTGTCGGTGTAGCTTCCGGAATGTTCTACTATGAGGCCTAACCGCAAAGGCCAAAGGCTCACCCAAGATCTCAAGACTTCACGGATAAGGAAACTTCCCCCGTCGAAGACTAGTCCTTATCGCTACCAGCTATTTCTTGATTTCAAGGATGCAGGTATAGCCATGGTTTACCCCAAATGCAGAACGCATCTTGTCCCCCAAATGAGAAGCATCCACCAGATAGCAGGACAAGTGATCCAGAGCTTTTGGGTGCAAAGTGCAGGATTACTCCGAAGTTCCCCAATGAGAGCGCATCCATTGAATACAGGAACAGAGCTCCCAAAGCATACACCAGAAAGTCCCCATCTTTCCACCTTAGGGCACGCCCTTAATGTTTAAGAAGGGTCCTTATATCCAGGCATACCCCTGGAGGCCTTCTGCGACGGACATCCCCCTCCTGAGATACGACAGGAGGGAATTCTTCAACAACTCTTTGAAAACCAGCTTTAGTAGAAATCTTCAACATAATTTTATCAGTAAGGGTGCGCCCTCCTTCTAGGGAAGGAGAGGGCGCGGCCTAATTTCTTATAAAACTAACAAGCATCCCTTTTTACTGCTTTTATGTCTCTCAGGGCGCACCCTCCACGTACGGGAGGCGAGGGCGCATCCTCCTTTTGCAAATCTTTATCAAACTCCTAATTTATCTTGAAAAAACAAAAAATTTAACCCGTATCTGACCGGAATCCATTTTAGAATACCCGAACCGAATTTTGGGCATAACAACTATGTTTCTAGGGATGAAAGAAAAGTAGTATGTGGAAAGTGCATGGTCAAGAAAGAGGAAGATTTTGGAAAGTTCTATTCTTCCATTCTATGGTCAATAATCCTATTATAATGTATGAAAGCATTGACATATGAGCTTTGAAACCAATATTTTTCTGCAATCTTTAGTTGGTACTTGATATTTCTTCTAGATTTTAAGAAATAATGGAAAAAGGATTTTTGTTTGTTATATGATGAGTACTTCTATAATATATTTTCTCGGCTATTTTCGTCCGTACTTCAATTTCTTGATTGACAAGTTCTAGAAATGTTGGTAGAATTGATGCAAATGTAATAGATTTCTGTATATTTACAGATTGTATGTAAATGTATGTATATCTAAGATGTAGAAGAAGAAGAACAAATTTTATAAATGAAGAACTTGGTTCGTTTACAAGAAGCAAGACTACTTATATAGTCTAAAAAGTCAACTTGAATAGTCAAAGCTACTCTAACTAATTCCAAATACCTTGTAACAAACTCTTATTGATTTGTGAAGATATTGCCAGCTGGATATTAGACTTATGCTGAGGCTTGAGATAAATAGTAGAGACTGCATTGGATGATTTTTCAGAGTCAACATCTGTTGACTTGGTAACATTCTCATTACTCCCCCCACAAATTGGTATTACACAAGGATTGTGTAGGCCTAATTTGGAACAAATACACCAATGTGCAGAACTGCCAAGAGCTTTGGTAAAGATGTCTGCTAGCTGAAACTTAGTTGAAATCTTTTGAGGAACAATAACACCAGACTGAACTTTCTCACGTATAAAGTGACAATCCAATTCAATATGCTTAGTCCGAGCATGTTGCACATGATTAGAAGCAATATCTATTGCAGCCAGATTATCACAAAACACTGGAACATGCTGAGAACAAGAAACCTGAAGATCAGCTAGCAAATATTTGATCCACATCAACTCTATAGTTAAAGAAGCAAGCGCTCGATATTCAGCTTTAGCAGTACTCATGGAAGTAACAGTCTGTTTCTTAGCATACCAGGAAATCAAAGCAGACCCTAGTTGAACACAATAGCCAGTAACAGACCTTCCAGTTGTAGTACAACCACCCCAGTCACTATCACAATAACCTTTGAGTTGCAAATTATTTGATGAAGGAAAATACAAACCCAAACCAGCTGTACATTTCAAGTATCTAAGTACACGATTCACAATATTCATATGTTGTTCACGTGGTTCTTGCATAAATTGACTCAATAGATGAACAGAAAAACTGATATCTGGTCTAGTGAATGTTAGATACAACAATTTTCCTACCAGACTTTGATATAACGAAGCATTCTGAATCAAAGGTCCAGATTTATCATTAGCAAACAATTTAAGATGTTGATCCAAAGGAATGGAAAGAGGCTTAGCATCTAACAAATTGGCATGTTCAAGCATATCAAGAATAAATTTTTGCTGACTGAGAACAATGCTTGCATCTGTTCTACTTATTTCCAAACCTAAATAGTACTTGGCTTCACCTATATCCTTGATACTAAACTGATCATGTAGAGCAGTTTTGAGAGTCTTAATGAAAGAAACATTGTTACATGTAACCAAAATATCATCCACGTAGACCACAACAATAGTAAAAGAAGTTCCTTTTGAGTGAATGAACATTGAATAATCTGGTAGAGACTTGGAAAAACCATAATCAATCAAGAAAGATGACAATTCTGCATTCCATTCTCGAGAAGCTTGACGAAGACCAAAGATGGATTTTATTAACTTGCAAACCAAATTAGCAGTTGCAAAATTGACTTTATAACCAAGTGGCAAATCCATATAAACCTCTTCATGAAGAAAACCATGCAAAAATGCATTATTTATATCAAGCTGAAAAACTGACCAGTTTTTGGAAGCAGCCAAAGCAAAAACTGACTTTACAGTAACCCCTTTAGCAACAGGAGCAAACCTATCATGAAAATCCACTCCCTGTTCTTGAGTATACCCTTTAGCTACCAATTGTGCTTTGTATCTCTCTATTGTACCATCAGCATTATACTTTATTTTATAAACCCATCTGCAGCCAATAGTTCTTTTACCAGGTGGCAGGGGAACTAGAATCCATGTGTTATTAGATTCCAAAGCATAAAATTCTTTATTCATGGCCATAATCTAATTTGAATCTCTAGCTGCTTGAGCAAAACTAGTAGGTTCTGAATTCTGATCAAGCTTAGCAAGAAATGCTTTATGTGTAGGAGAAAAAGAATGACTAGATACAAAATTAGCCATAGGATATTTAGAAACAGTAGAAGCTTTAACATCATAGTGATTCCACCAGTTTGGCCTCTTCTTGTCTCTAATAGATTGTCTGGTTACAACCTTAGGATGTAAGTTGACTAAGGTATCACTATTAGGTGGCATATTAGTCCAGTCATCAGATGTATCATGACAAGAATTAGTAGAATCACTATGATCATTTTGAATAATTGAATCAGATGTATCTGAAGAAGTAACAGAGGTATGTGTATGGGTGATATCCTGTGTGTTTGAAGATGAACAAATATATGAAGATGATTGAATTGCTGGAATATTTTGTGAATTTATAGATGACTGTGAAGAAGAAGCATCAATCCAATTGGAAAGAAAATGAGGATCAGTAGGATTAGATGCATGAGTTTTGTCTAAAAAAGGAAACACAGTCTCATGAAAAACCACATGTCTGGAAATAAAAGTCTGTTGAGTAGAAAGATTAAGGAGCTTATAGCCTTTATGACCATGTGGATAACCAAGAAACGCACATCTAACAGCTCGAGGAAAAAACTTATCAGAATCATGTATAGATGCAAAACATAAGCATCCAAAAACCTTGATGTTATCATAATAAGGACGCTGTTTATGTAGAAGATCAAAAGGAGTTTTATATGCCAAGACAGGTGTAGGTAGTCTATTAATCAAATTAATTGCTGCTAGGATACAATCACCCCATTACTTAATTGGCAAACCAGATTTAAGTCTAAGTGCCCTGGCAATAGACAAAATCTGTCTATGCCTTCTCTCTACTCTACCATTCTGAGCAGATGTGTGAACACAAGAAGCTTGTTGAACTATACCATTAGCAAGCAAAAATGATTGAAAATCATGATTAAAAAATTCTGTACCATGATCACTTCTAATTTGCTTAACAGTGGTATGAAAATGGTTATGAACATAAGCACAAAAATGTGTCAAATTCTGATACACATGCTGCTTAGTAGGTAAATGAAAAGTCCAAAGTGCTCTGGAATGGTCATCTACAAATGTAAGGAAGTATTTACAACCAGCAGTTGTCTCATGAGCATAAGGCCCCCATAAGTCAACATGTATAAGATCAAAAAGATTTTCAGCGTGAGAAGAACTCAAAGAAAATGGCAAATTGGTCTGTTTAGACAACGGATAAATTGGATAAAGTTTATTACATTCAGCTGAAATATCAAGAGAAATAGCAGAAATTTTATTAAGCACAGGGGTAGATACATGCCCCAATCTCATGTGCCACAAAACATTAAGTTGGTGTTTAGAAACTGTATTGAGACAAGAATGAACATGAGAAGACAAAGCAGAAAGATCATAAGTCTTGAAAGGTTGATCTAGATGATATAAACCAGACTTCTCTCTACCAAGTGCAAGAGTGTCCTTCTGGTTCTGGACTTGAAAAGCACAGTAATCAGGAAAGAAAGTCACTGTGCCATGATTATCAGATGTCCATTTTGGAACAGAAAGAACGTTGTATTGAAAAGTTGGAACAAACAACACATTATGCAATGTGAATTTGTTATGAAAAGAGACAGAACCAGTATGCTTCACCATAATATGTGAACCATTTGGTAAAACTACATTACTTGGTGTATTGAGTACCACAACATTATGTAGTAAATGAAGAGAACAACACATGTGATCGGTTGCCCCTGTATCAATCAACCAGATATTCTCACTAGCAGTAGTATGCACAAAATTAGTATAGGCTACAGCCATACCTGCAATGTGTTCTTCAGGACTAGCCATTTTCTTACTAATACCCACAAAGTTATTGACTATCTGGCTTAACTGATTGATCTACTGTTGCATTTGTGTGAGCTGAGAAGTTGGTTGAATTGACTGAAGATTCTATTGAGAAATAAAAGCATTTTCTGCATTTGCTAAATTAGCTTTTGGCAAATTCCTGAATTGTCCTAAACTCTGAGCATTAGTGTTACCAGGCTTCTCTTTCTTTTTCCAATTTGGTGGATATCCTATCAACTTGTAACAATTTTCTTTAGTGTGTCCATTGAAATTGCAATAGGAGCACTTAAGACCAGGCTTGACTGTACCACCAGAATTGTTGCCAGCTTGGAAACTTCCTCTATTAGTACTAAGCCTCTTGTTAGAACCTGATTCTACATTCTCTGTACAAGTTAAAACTGAATTAGCAAAAGGATTGTTCAAGGTAACAGATGTCTGATAACCTTGTCTAGCTTTCTCATCCTGTTTAACAAAAGCATATGCCTGAGAGACTGTTGGCAATGGATTCATTAACAAAATCTGTCCCCTAACATTAGCATTACTATCATGAAGTCCCATAAAAAATTGCAGAAGTTTCCTTTTCTGATCTCTTTCAACTTGCACATTATGAGCTCCACAAGTACAACTAACATTTGGTTCCAACACAACATACTCATCCCATAAGGCTTTGAGTTTGTGAAAATACACTTCCACTGATTTAGTACCTTGATCTAGACTATGTATGTCCTTCATGACTTGATAAATTCTATGTCCATTAGTTCCAGAAAACCTTACTGTTAGCTCAAGCCATACTTCTCTAGCAGTAGTCACATAGTTCAGTCCATCACTGATCTCATCAACCACTGAATTCAGAATCCAGGTAATCAGTAGATCATTAACTCTCTCTCATTGTGCTAGTAATGGAAAGTTTTCATCTGGTTTCTCAAAAATTCCATTTACAAGAACAAACTTATTTCTAACATTTAAAGCTATTTGCATTGATCTACTCCATGGACCAAAATTGTCAGGACCTACTAACTTCTTAGCAATCAAAACAATGCCTGGATGATCATTATTATGCAAATATAGAGGATGTGAATTGTTCTCAATGAAATTTGCACTAAAATGCAAACCTACTCCAGTCTGATTCTCTTTAGTTACATCTTCATCTTCATGAACATGAACATCTCCATTAGTACTACCACTAGTACCAATTCCTTGCACTACATTCGCAAAATTGTTACGCATCATGACTGTATGAAAATCTAGGGTTTCGTAAATTGGTATCCAATCTAAAACTCAGTGAACAACGATCTCAATCGATGAACAATTACAATAATTGCAGAACGTAAATCGAACAATGAACAAGATGATTAAGCAATTACAGATCGATCTCAATCAATCTGTCTTCCGTAAAACGAACACGAAAATCAAATTGAAAAAGGAAGATGATTACCAGATCTCGATTGACGAATACATCAACTAGAAGTCGAAGAAGAAACAGTCATGAAAAGTTTTGATACCATAATAGATTTCTATATATTTACAGATTGTATGTAAATGTATGTATATCTAAGATGTAGAAGAAGAAGAAAACAAATTTTATAAATGAAGAATTTAGTTCGTTTACAAGAATCAAGACTACTTATATAGTATACAAAGTCAACTTGAATAGTCAAAGCTACTCTAACTAATTCCAAATACTCTGTAACAAACTCTTATTGATTTGTGAAGATATTGCCTGGATATTAGACTTATGCTGAGGCTTGAGACATATAGTAGAGACTGCAATGGATGCTTTTTCAAAGTCAACATCCGTTGACTTGGTAACATTTTCATTAAAATGTCCAATAACAGGTTTTGTAGGAAGCTCCCGAGCAGTAGCGGCTGTGTACTAATTTGTTTCTATTCCACTTTCTTTTTGATTGAAATTTCTCTTTTTATATTCTCTTTATATTTTTAGGTGTACAAAAGATTAATCTTATTAAAAACACCTTTTTTATATAACTTGAAAAAAAACAATTTAATGTCTTTTTCATCACTCATAACGGATTCATCAAAACACTTATAAATTTACACATAGCGTACGTATTAGCAATGCTATTCTATTCCCTACGGACAATGACCATTTACACTAAACTAGCCAACAGTAAACTAGCCAACTTATCCGTGTTTCGCCGTCTATAAATTTTTATTTTAAAGTAGTGAAAAAAGATAAATTAATTTCTCTCATTCTTAAAAATTGATTGGTCTCTTATGAATTTTCTTAAAAAAACTAATTTAAAAATAATTTACACTAATTATTAGTTGGAAAAATACTTTCATTACATATCTAAAATTTTGATAATCTTAAAAATATCATAAACATATAAAAATAAAAATTAACATATGAACGTAATATTTACGATCAAAAGTTACAAATATCGAATATAACTTAATAATGTTTTTTAAAGCCGACACCCCTCTCATAATATACATATTCAATAATTGTGTAAGAATTTATTTAATTTGAATATTAATTAGTTTTGACACAATATTATGAAACAACGGGTGTATACTTTTTTATCAATTCAATCTTCCGATAAAGTGGTTGGGTTTGTTCAATTTAATTAGTTTGGTCATAACTCATGTGTAATTTATTCATGTGCAAAAAAATCTGTTTGTATTATTTGTATACAAATTTCAGATATTAAGTAAAGATTAGTATACTTTATTACGATTGCACAATCATTGATAATAAAGATTTCTTGAAAAGTTCAGGTTAATAACGTTTTTTAAAGTCAACACCCCTCTCATAATATACATATTCAACAATAGTGTAAGAATTTGTTTAATTGAAAAAAAAATTATTTCGACACAATATAATGAAAAAAATGGGTGTATAGGTTTTCTATCGATTTTATCTTCCGATTAAATGACATGGTTTGTTAAATTTAATCAGTTTGATCATAACTCATGTATAATTTATTTATGTGCAAAATTAAAAATTTATCTTTATTGTTTGTATTCAATTCCAGATATTAAGTAAATATCTTGTACTTCCATAATTTATTACGACTTTCACAATCATTGATAAAAAAATTGATTGAAAAGTTAAGGTCGTCTACCCTATAATCATCCGAAAAGAAATTATAGTAATCTTGAACATGGAATAAAAAATAACGCAATATAAATAATTGTTAGTCGTCATTTTACCTAAAAATAAACTTAACTATATATAATTAATATTTAATATTGAAATCAATATATTCTAAATAAGTGCTAGCATTAGCATTCTAAAATTACTTAATCTATCCTTCCACTTTTTACTCATCCTATATATCTTTACAGGCTTTTTGGTCATTTAACATTAAAATTACCTAATCTATCCTTCAATTTTTTAAACATCCAATATATTTTTACAGGCTTTTTGGTCATTTAACATTCTAAATACTACGGGTTGTTTTAAAACCCATGTCATATTCTTTTCAAATCTTTTCAGATCCTTATTTTTAGCCAGTTATTTTCTCATTCAATCTCCACGTTGATTCTTTCAGTTTTGCTTTCCATTTTTGAATTTAAACGCACCACTCATCATCACACGTTGTGTTTTCATCTGACCTAATCTGCATACACGGGTTTGCGTTTCTTCTTCTTCAATTGATTTCATGGTTATAACTCTTTCATATTTTCTTAGTCTTAATAAGCATCAATCAGATGTTCAATTAGTTATTGATATTCAATTCTAATTATACTCATATGTTTTCTAATCATGTTTTGATTTTATTTTTTCGCAGATGAGGGTGAGAAAAAGAGCAATTACAGAAATTACAGAATTTTAATCTTACCTACGGTTTGTAATATATAATCTATAAACATTTATACAATATTGGGTATATGTATATGATTACATATGTATATTCATTATCTGATATGTATATATATTCATTGTCTTTGATATGTATATCAGAAGTATCTCACACTTTGATAATCAAACTACATGTTTTTGATTGTCTATTTCATAATTTAATCGGTCACCAGTTTCATTTTTATAAAATCGTGTTCGGTATTGAAGTAACCAAATTAATTTTTTTGGTTTGATCTATTTAACAGGTTTTATGAAATTTGTAATGAAAAATAAACTGATGTCTTCTAGTTTTTGTATAGAAAGGCAAGGTTAATGAGGATATTGTGTCAATGGCAAACAGTTCTAACAGTTCTGCATAGAAGGTCTTCATTCTGTTTTGTGTATTCAACCCTCCGATAACAGGTATCCCCATTTATCCCATTTGTTTTTCCATTTTTCATAGTCCCAATAGAATTTGTTTTTCTATGCATATTCAAATTGACTGCTTAATGTCAATGGATATATGTGACTACTTCTCTTCTCCTTTGCTTAGCTGGGAATTTGATTGCTAATCAGGTGCTTACCTAGAATTTGGTGCTACTGAAAATAGTCTACTTATTAGATAACCTTAAACTGGAAAGTAATATAACACCACATGCAACTTATGCGGTTGCCTGCTTCTTTACAAAAGTGTCTGAAAAAATATTTGGATGGAGGAAAAAGCTAGAAGAATGCATTGTTTGCTAAAACATTGAAAGTTTCGTCGGTAGTTCGATCGGTCAGTCTTAGTACTGTATAATTATTAATATAATTATTTAATAATTTAATAATAGCATAAATTATACTAAAAACACTGTAAGTTGACGAGTTTGAAGTTACGAAAGCTGAATATCGAGACACCATAGTACTATAGTTAGTTCCAGCATAATTGTTAGAATTTAATTTGTTCATGTAATAACACTTTTATTTTATTTAAATTACTTTGTCCTGGCCTATACCATTAAACCCCTCTGTTGTTTATGGCAGTTTTTCTGAAGGTGTGCAATTGTGATATATAAACACAAACATGTCTAGCTTTACGGGTGTTCATGTATCTGATCAATGGCTCCAAACACAATTCACACAACTCCAGTTACTCAGCCTCAAAGACAAAGTAACATATCTTTCTCATTTAACTCCATTTTAAATTTTTGTGCTTGAAATATTTTGTGTTAAATTTACTGTATGTTTCGTATTAATATCGTGTTTTTATTAGGACTTTTTCTTTTGCTAAGTTGATTTATTTTGTAGTTTATAGCCGTACAGAAACAGAATCGTATAGTCAGAATTGGGGATTTGCCACCTTTACTTGCACAACTTATAGCTTCCGGTGAGGTGTTTACAGAGGAAGGTATTAGACTTATTTTACGTGAATTGGAGTCTGATATGAGTAGTGAGGTTGATTTTGAAGGATTCCTCAGGGTGAGCTTTTACGCTTTTCATGAAATGTATTGGCCATAACTCGCTGTGGTTATACGATATGATAGGCTACTACTGTATATAAAAAAACAGAAATTTTTTAGGCATATATGTTGTTAATATTATGTTGTGTGTTTGTGGACTACTGAACTGAATAAGTACAATACCCTTCCTTCAGTTACTACTATAAGATGGTATCTTTGTGTCTTAACTTCATTTTTTTCTTGTATTTGGTTGGATAGGCTTATCTTAATGTACAAGCACGAGCTGCTGCGAAATTGGGTAACCTGAAAAATTCATCTTCGTTCCTTAACTCCACCACGACTACTCTTCTACACACTATAAAAGAATCAGAGAATGCATCTTATGCTGGCCACATTAATATTTATCTTAAAAATGATCCATTCTTAAAGAAATTTCTTCCTAAACATCTGACTACAAATTATCTATTCGAGGTTGCAAAGGATGGAGTGCTTCTATGGTATGTTAGTGTGTGCCTTTTAGTAATCTCTTTGGCAAAAAGTTTGGATATTGGTATCAGTTATTTTTAATTTTGACATATTGCATGTCTTGACATAGTAAGCTTATCAATGTTGTTGTGCCAAATAAAATTGATGAACGAGCTATTAACAACAAAATAGTACTCGATCCTTGGGAATGAAATGAGAATCATACACTTTGCCTCATCTCTGCCAAGGCTATAGGCTGCACAGTAGTCAACATCGGCACTGAGGACCTGGTTGAAGGAAGTGTAAGCTTGATTCTAATGTAATCTAGAGACTTTGGATCATAATACTATGTCTCTGACGGTTTCCGATTTACATTTTTTAATTTTGCAGCCACATATGGTACTTGGCTTAATATCGCAAATTATAAAGGTAGACCTTTAACAATTTAACTTCATATAGTTTAAATTTCCTGTTTAAAACAACTCGGTGTGCTACTGTGAACTGCCAGTTTCTTTATACATTCTAATACAATAAAGATGCTAATATGATAGGATGTTCTATGTCGTACGGAGACCTAAACTCTGATTATTCGGGTGCTGAGTCTTTACTTTCTGTCTTCTATTATCCATAAAATTCTGAATTTGCAATATCAGATGCAATTATTGGCAGATCTCAATCTCAGGAAGACACCTCAGCTTATGGAATTAGTGGAAGATAACAATGTAATTGACTATACATATTTATAAATCTCAAGAATCTTTTTGTTTCTTTCTCTGCATTAATTTAACAAATTATTAAGCAACAACGCAGTGATGTATTTTATAATGTATACAAGATGTTGAGGAGATTATGGCTCTAGCACATGAGAAGGTTTTATTGAAGTGGATGAATTTCCGTCTCAAGAAAACGGGCTACAAAAAAGTTGTCACGAATTTCTCTTCTGCTTAAAGGTAGTCTATGCACCTGGGTAGCTAAAAATCAGCGGTAGAGATTTCCATGTTTCTTAAAGTTTGCAGTTAGCAACAAAAGACAAATTTAAATACTAATATATTCTAGCTAAATTGCATTTGATCTACGGGAATTATTACTAACGTGTCATACGTTCCTTTTAAATATTACTCGCTCTGCAGAGATTGAGCGATCCAACGATCAAGCAATGTTATGCCGTTGCAGAGGATGTCTTCAGATATTGCAAAGGATGACGAACAGTAAGCTCTAGCAGAACAGAACATGAGTACCAACTGCCTTACTTTTTCTTTTCATACTTCTATATGTACCAACCAGATCCAGATCGCAGCATAATTGAATTAGGAGAAGATTTTATATATTTTTCTTTTCTTCGGTAATGGACATTTAGTTTTAACACGAACCAGACTGTAGAATGCTCAAATTAGGGGAATAATTTGTAGATTTTTCTTTTCTTTGGCGATAGACAGTCTTTAGCCGAACAAGACATGAACGTAATAACTTTACAGCGTAATTTCAATTTTTTAGAACATTTTAAAAATTTATAACTTTCTTAGATGCCCTTATTGTTTATGAAACACCAAGGCTATCAGTAAAAAATATAGCAAAGAGAATATGTAGAAAGAAAGAACAGAGACATGTAAGAAGGTTTAATAGCAAAGACATGTCGAAAGTACAAGTTCTTTTGTCGTCAGCTCCCAATACAACTCAATTTTTAATTTTCATATTTACTTATAAAAATAAATTCTTGATATTGGAAGTAGTGTACTGCTGCACCATGTTTGCGTATGTGCTTTTTTGTTTTCCAACTTGCTAACTAGGAGTATTTAGACTTAAGCGGAGAGCTGGGTTTAGCAAAAAATTTCTAATATCACAAGCTGGACATAAATAAACTTTTTTCTTTTGCAGGATTGTGCATCACCGTTGGAGTGTCAGTAAAGATAAGTTTATCATGGCCATATAATTCATGTGATAAAAAGGAATGCAGGTGGTTCTCCTCACAGTTATGATATACAGGGAGTCGGGATAATTCATTTTTTTAGCTCTTGGGATGCTAAAAGCCAAAAGGTTGGTAGCTGTCTGTGGACACATGTACTTGATAAAGATAGGATAGATCATGGAAATAATATGGATGTTTGGACTATTGTAGAAGCTTTATTATATGGAAATGGAATTAGAGCATCCTTTACATGCTTTGGAATTGTGTCCTAATTTAGGCATGGAGATTTCATGCCAGTGTATTTTCCTCAATGAAATAAGAGGCATTTACATGGTGAGTTTAAAATTGGTCAGGGTTATATATAAGAACCCTCTTCTCCTAATCCACCTTTTAATCAGTATGTTCAGGTTTTCAATTCTAAGTTGATGACAAAAATCATATTATTCTCACGTTAACATGAGCTAAAACATTAATTTAAATTTTGATGTCATGAATTGGCCAAGTCCATTTGCAAGGGTATAAGTAAACTATATTGAGAAGGCTATTTTTTTTTAATTTAACGATAATGGTCTTCCAAGTCAATAAGCCATTTGGATTTCGGTGTCTGGTGCCCAGAACAATTTTTTTCTTTCTTGCCAAAGTGAGTTTGGTTTGAATAATAAAGTCAGGTTACTTGCCCGAGATCTTCTGGATGCAACTCTCAAAGGTACATTAAGCAAGTTTTTAAAGAATTTTTTCTTTTGTAATCATTCTACAAAACAAATTTCCAAAAAGTTGGAATCCTACACGGGAAAGTGTTGTTTGTGGCAACTTATAAGGAAGCTCGAGTATATTCTTTAGGATGTGATTAATAGTTTCAGATGTATACTTCAGCAGTGTGTCATTTTTAATATCATGTTCTTGCATTATATTGAATACAAGTGCTTTGGCTTGATTTTAATCTTATTGGCTTCACAAATAATAAGTTAGTTCTAAAATATCATAAGATAAAAGATAAATAAGTATAATCAATTAAATAATTTTTTTTTAATTATGAAGAATGACGATTTAAATATTTTGTAATTATATGTAATGTAATAGTTTAGATTTTGTCTCTACGATGTGAAAAAAAAAACTTTTAAATTAATAGCTTATAAACCATGCAATTCACGATTGTTTTTTAATACTTATAATTATATAAATTATATGTGATATAATTTTAATCGTCTAATTTCTAAAATATTAGATATAACGATTCATAATATAAAAGTTATAAGTTTTTGCTTTACTGTGAGGAGAAAAATTTAATTTGTTTCTTTGTGTCATTTCAATTTTAATTGATGTATTATTAAAATATTACTTTTTTTAAAATTAGAACAAGAAGATAAATCAAGTATATGTGTTTTTTTTCTTTATTTTAACGCGCCGAGCAACATTTACCAATATATAATTTAACAATCCTTTTTTTGAAAACTAAATTTATTACATATAACTAGTAATATTGCCCGTGCTTGGCACACGGAATGATATTTGTTTAGTTGATGTTAAAATTTATATGTGATTTCCTAATGTCGTACATTTATGACGTTATTCATTTCGGAATAATTGTTTTGGAAAACCATATTACGGTTATGTTATTGTTCTCTCTAAAGTAACGTTGAGCACATTTTTGATTTAAAAACAAACCAAACTTAAGATTTTAACATTTAAACAAAACATCCTTGGTACTTAGACCAAAAATCATAACAAAGCAGTAATGAAAAATCCATAATAATCAAAACATAGGAACAATCCAAATGAAGTATTAATAACCAACTCCAAATAACAAATATGTCGACCATCCTTTCAAGGCTTTAATATCATCAAATTAAGTCCATAAATTCATGTGATTCATTTCTCCTGTAAACAAATAACACTTCATAAGTTTGTAGATTTACTTGGTTGAATATCTAAGAATTGGAAATAAAATGGCAGAATTTGTAGAGAGATAATGCTAAAACCATCTTAATCTTCTTGCTAGTAGATTTTGTTGAACTTGGAGTAGTTCGACTATCGAACAATTCAATGACATTATTCTGAAACGTATGAAATTTAAGTAAAACAATAACAAATCTGAATGGTTGCAGTTAGTGGACCATTAAAAAAATTGATTCATGTTCTATAACCAAATTGAAATACCAAATTCTGCAAATGCTGAAGGTCCCGGATAAGTCATTGTTCCTTGAGACATTTCAGAAGTTGAGGTGAAAGAATCATAAGCATCAGTTACATAATAGAACACTGTGAATAAGGTGAATACCTTCTCCATCTGTAACATAATTTTGATTTCAGTCATACCAAACATCCTTCTGGTAGCACGATCCATTAAAATGAAATTATAAGCCCAGTTGAATCTTCTCTAAGGATAACAATTCTATATCTGTTTGACAAATGGAAAAAAAACTGTTGGGAACAGATATTGTACAAAAACGATATGACATGTGATGCATAGTATCAGTTGATGTTATTTACCATTTTTTAGGAACTGGAAGAGTCACTGCAATTGAAATACCTAAACATTCCATCTTATTTTTTAACTTATCCTTCACAGTCATTACAACTGCTATACCACCAATCAGTTTCTTCAACATTTTAAATCTTTACAATGCAGAAAAATTATTTCTGTAGATTAGAAATTATAATTATATATCGGTTAACATACATTTACATGTATAAAGAGCTTTGTTCAAGTTAAAAACTATGTTTTCCAAATACTAAAACTATTTTGAAACCTTAATATACTCTGTATCTTGCTTTCATGTTTTTCAGCCAGTTCTTTCAATGTCAAAATTTCTCACTGGACTTGTAACAATTTTTTATGGTGTTACAACATCTGGCTGGCTTACTGTATATCCTTCTTCTTCTAGTCTGCAACAATAAACATTTTGACTTCTATTCAGATTCAAGACAGTAAGTATGTTTGAAGCATGAAAAGCATAGTCACTATCCAAATTTAAGTACACCTTTGAAGATGATAATGTACTTATTTTAAGGAAATGGATACATATAGAACAAATTGAATTCCAGATGGCCTTTAGAGAAACTTGAGAATGCATGATTCCAAGATCCATTAAGAATCAGAGAGCTAAAGGGTGCATCCCTGGTGGAATTCCTACCGAGATAACAAAAAGGCTTAGCTGACTAATAATGAGAGCAATGTTAGTTTGTTACCTTCAGGATTTTCCCTAATGATGTACCATTTCCTCCACCAATAGTCCCCTCAATCCCAAGCCAACCTGCGAAGGGTCTGCAATATACTGTTCAACAGAAACACATATGAATAGAACCATGAAAAAATAATTCATACATTTTTATTGCTCTACTTAGAACCTCAACATACTGAATATAATATATAAATATGCAAAAGACGCCCTAATGACCTACCAATTATAAATGTGTAATATAATGATTAGAAATAGACTATAAGAAAACTATACTACCGACAACAATTTAATACCAAGGTCTCGTTTCCTGTTAAGCTGAAACTCCAAATTACTGAATTATGAAAACTAATAAATAAAAATCAAACACGTCATTAACCTTATAATAATAGTGCACATCTACTAATAAAGCAAACTAAAAGTTGTAAATATATTGTTAGAACCAATCATAAAACATCAAAATATAGATCTTAAATTTAAATTTTAAAAGAACTTACATGCCAGACATGCACATAACCTTTCTTGCAGTAAGAAGTTAACTACTCCAAGCATGGTAATTGGTCTCTACCATGTGTTCTGGTGTACGGCTTGTTTATAACTTCATTCTACAGAGTCAACAACCCCAGAAGCAATAAGCTATAGGAAGAAATCCAAATGCAATCAACCTTTTGACTATTAATCTATTCAGAGTAATCTAAGAGAATACAAACTTAGATAAAAATGATGAAATTTTGTCCGGTCAAACCCTATTAATTTTTGCTGATTTTTCAGACATGTTTTAATCCAAAGAGTTTTCTAATGTCGGTAACATACAATGAACAATAATGTCTTAACATATAACTCACCGAATGAAAGAAAATCCAATAGAGCTGCAGTAACATATAATGACTGTCAAAAATATATAGCAAGTTTCCAATGATCCTTAGAGATGCGCAATGGATCCCAATTGACCACGACAAAAAGTCCAAATTCAAGGTACCTCTGCCTACATACAAATGAAAAACCAATATTTCCGTACCATATAAAAAACAATAAAAGCTGGCATGCTTTTTTTATGGACTATGGTTATATTATGTACACATGTATCAAAGTAATTATAGGAGTATTGAAGCTGCAATTTCAATTTTACAAATGTTCATTATACTTCTATATATTGTCTTGACAATAGAAATTGAAAAAGCTACCTGGTTCTTCACAATAAAACTCAGGAACTATATTATAAAGGTCACTACATTGGACCTGTAAAAAATTCAATATATCATTACCTGGTCACTATTTGTTGAATTTAATGCTAATAATGGAATGCCTAAAATTCCAACAAAATTGCTAAAACCTTACTTTAACTCATTTACATGGATATTTATTTGGTACTAAATCCTCCATCCTTAGTCTTCCAGGCCTTTTATTAATGATAGAATTAGGAAAAAAAATATCAAAAAGATTGTCTATTGTACCTTTGAGAGTTTCATCCCGGTGATCCTTAGCAAGTGACTTAAGACCGACCTTGCCATCCAAATCAACCTCTACTTTTCCATGAAGAAATCTGAGAGAATAAGAAGGTTAAGCTTTTTCATTGATTTATTCAAGCTTGTTCATCCCTGAAAATACTCATACATTGTTATTTGTGTGTTAGTCTAATTGAGAGGTAATCTCTAACAACTAATTATATACAGAAATATCCAGACTGTCCAAGGATATTAATTATGTCTATATTATATTAAAACACCTCGAACAACTACGTTATTGGTGATACTAAGTCATGCTCCGGTCAAATAAAGCCTGAGGCTGAATTAAACTCACCGGAAACTCACCGGAAACATACTTAACTACATATAAAAATGAGATGGAAGTAAGAATCCGCTTGCACTTTAAAATGAAAGGTGTTAAGAGGATATAAGAAAAATTAACTCTCTATTACACTCCTGTATATATATATATAAGATAAACTGAGTAGAGCATGTAATGTCTCTAGCAAACATGTGTGTGTTTTCATATACCACAACAGTAGTATACAAAACAGATATGGTTGTCGAAGGACACTAATTAATAAATTATGTAGTGATATTATTAATCAATTCAACAGTAAACATGGATTCGTTATCTAGGTTGTGCAGAACGTACATTCAAGTTGAAGCTAATGAAAATAGAATTTGGCTCACACGCTAATAGTATGTTGATCTTTGAAGCAATTTATGCCTGATATAAAAAACAAAGTTATGTTTGTGGTTCACTGATTTAGTTTTAAGTGCTATGTGTCACAGCGATGTTGTTGTTTAAAGCCAATCAAAAAAAATAGCTAAAATAAAGTTGTAGGAAGAAAACACAATTATAGATGCACATGTACTTAAATTAAAGCATTCACACTAACATTTCCACAGGCGATGAATAAAAACATATGAGTAAAACTTTAAGAAAGCAGAATCAGTGTAGAATAAATTATAAGCAAATTTGGTACAACGAAAAGTAGTCACCTGAGTTGGAAAATAGCGTATGACATTTGCCTGGTGACCTCTCTAGAACGACAACACATCTTCTTCACTCAAAAATCTTCTGAAGCAATCACCAATACCTGTATAGGGCCTCTTAAGCTGTCCCATTTTCAACAATTCTCCTTGATTTTGCAATAAAAATTTGACTCGATCCATAACACCTCCGAGATTTTCACCACAACCTGCTAAAAACGAACCAATTTCATGTCTTAAAATAAATCAAAATGAGCTGCTGCCATTGATCTAAAACACGGCCGCATCAATGTTACATGTTTTCCATCGCGAAATATGCTTAATGATTCTACATTATTATTTATTATCTTTAAGTAACTATAGTTTATATATATCATTCCACGTTATCCGAATGTATTACATTGGTCAAACAATTAAACTAAATATTTTTTCTGCTTTAATTGTAATTCAGCAAGTCATCCTACAAAGAAAATACTCAAATACCGGATGTGATTCAGAAGCTACAGAAGCTACAATTACAACATCCAAACAATATAGAACATACAATTCATCGCAAGTTTAAACCCAAATAAAACAATCCAAACTCGTTTAGAACTTTAATCAAACAATTGGACTGCAAAAAAATTATAAACATTGAGATATGTGTAAACATTGAAGAATCATTACCCATTCTTTTAAGAAGATATAAAATGCCGAACACATCGTAATAATTGGAAAAGAAAATTACCCATTGACTACCTGATAAAATAGAAAGATATCATTAGTGAGTATAATGAATCTTTAAATCAAGAACTATAGAATAGAATTACGAAGAACCTGGTAAATACATAGATATAGAATCAAGAGAAAATGATCTAAATATAAATTGATGAATAATAATACATGATAGAAATTCAAATTCGTGAAGGAGGAGAAGAACAGGAGAAGAAGAGATCGCATAAAAGGAGGAGATAGGAGAATAAGGCAAATCAAACCTCTCCAGTCAATGCAATTCGAAAAATCTCGATAAATAAAAACTTGATATATATAACAACATAAATTAGTTTTACCATGTTTGGGCGAAGGAGATGAGGAGAGATGCAAGCGGAATTCATTTTCGACATGAATTGTCCATCGTATAATCAACATACCATCGATAGTTAAAACAACGTATACATGAAGACCAATTGATATCAACATACCTGCTTTGTCCATCAGTCTTTGAAATGATGTATAAGAATCAACAATCAAGATTTGATACACAATCTTCCCCTTCAGTAATTACCAAAGATGACTCCACAAATTAAGGAATACAAATTCAAAATAAACAGATTAGCACGAAACATGATTATAAGAAGTTATCATAAAAATATTTTGAAAACTGACGCATATGGACATAACCCATTACTATATGGGTGATCCATTTTGTGGAAAAAAAAGACTTAAATATTAAATGACCAAAAAGTCTGTAAAAATATATTGGATGTTTAAGAAGTGGAAGGATAGATTAGATAATTTTAATGTTAAATGACCAAAAAGCCTGTAAAGATATATTGGATGAGTAAAAAGTGGAAGGATAGATTAGGTAATTTTGGAATGCTAATGCTAGCACTTATTTAGAATATATTGATATTACGTATGTGATATTTATTATTCTAATAAAAATTGGGTACATCTTTACAAATATAATTATTTATATTAGCAAAATGTATTATATAAATAAGTATATTCAATTAAATAAATTAACTTTTTTTAAATTACGAAGAGTGACGATTATATATTTTTTAGTTGTATGTAATGTAATAGTTTAGAAATTTGGTCTCTACGGTAGGAGAAAAACAGTTTGGTAACTCAAAACGTGTATTTCCAGTAATTATATATAATTTGAAAAATTATATAATATGATTATTAAAATTAAAATTATTTATAATAAACGATATTAATTTAAATTTTTTTAAAAAAATCAACAATGTAAACAATTATATATCAATATAAATTAGTGATATTCAATGTTATAATTCCAATTTTTAAGAAACATGAAAGTCATTAAGTAATTTTATGTTTCATATGTAACCAAATAAGTTAATGGAATTTGAAAAAAAAATCATTGTTATGATAAATTAATTTATTGTTACTGATATAAAGGAGTTGAAATATTGACATGAGAAAAATTATTACAAAATATAGTGTAAAGGTTATAAAGCTTATTTTTTTAAAAAAATATGGATAATAATTTATTTGAATAATTGCTCATATATCTTTTATTTATACATACAAATAGGTGTTACTCTGTATGACTTTCCAATCCATATAAAAAATTTAAATCCCATTCTAAAGAAGATGCGGATATCCAACTACCTCAATGTTTAGTTGAGAATTATTTTTTATTTTTTTATTTTTTATCTCTATTTCACTCATTAAATGTAACTATTTAATACAAAAGTAAATTAATGAATTAATTCCATATAATCTTAATGGGATTTTTTATTTCAATTTAAAACATTCCACAAATTAAGTGACACCTACTTTTAAATAATTTTCATTTATTAATAATATGATACAATGAAAGTTTGCATTTTATTTTTTTTGACATATTACTATGAGGTGACGTCCCAACATTCTTGAATTAGATATTTCAATTATTAATCAATATAAATTCAAAATAATAAAACAATTTTGAAACACTTGAACTTTTTTTAATTTTTTAATTTCAAAATTTGAGCAATTTACACAATGACACAAAAAAAATAATTATATTTTTAGATATTAAATTTAGGTAATTAACTAAGGTAATGTATGTTACAAAATAATGTATATAAATTTCATGATATTAACTACAAAACTAAACAAATTACCATTTTCATTAATATAAATGAGTCTAGGCATTGTATGCCGAGTAATATCTAGGATACATTTTGTATTGTAATTGTGTATTTATTTTTTATTTAAACATTAATCATTACAATTGATTTTTAATTGTTTTACTTTTACCTTATTGAATAATGAACATGATTAACATATTTTATATAATTTATTAATTACCAACTATCTATATATAATAATAGTTATGTAATAGTATTAATATAAAGACAAAAATTATTTTCAAAAGAATGTTCATTATGAATAACTAATTGCTATTATATAAAAATGAATAATATCTCTAGCAAAAGGCATTTTATTGATGATAATTATCTTATATGTACTTTTAAACTCAAGTTCTTTTAATGTATTAAAATGCGGAAAATACCTTTTATATAATGTATGAAATAGTAAACAAAATCCCTTTGATATATGTCTTGCAGGTGATTTTATATATAAAGTTTATTTTATATATAAAGTTTCTACAGAGTCATCTACGAGACTATTTGTTATAAACTCCCGCACCTTCTTAAAGGCACTCAGTCTTACTTATAATAGAAAAATCCCTCCATTTGACTTTATGTGTGTTGTTCATGTTGTGCCCAAATTTCAAAATCCTCAAAATTTCTATTTATTCTTTATATATTTAAATAGTCATTTCCACAATAAGAGAATAGAGTAGTCAAAGAAATTGGTAATTTGTTAAATTTCAATATTATGTACTTGATATTGTAACCTGCAAGGCAAATCAATAAATCAACCTACCAAATTTAGTATATTTCCATGTTTTAGTGGTTTTTCCTTTGTGATTATATATGATAAGAAATGTGATGAAAAATTAAATAGAGAGATATAATAATTGGTATTAGAATTCTGAAAGATAATAGCAGAAATAGAGATAGATTGAGAGATAAAATAATGGAATTAAAGATAATTCAGAAAATTAGAGTGATAGATATAGCTTGCACATTGCCAATAATTTGTGCGAGAAAATATGTTTTGTATTCTATTCCATTAAGGTATAATTACACTGACATATCTCTGTCATTGACTTGAAGTTTTGTTAAGTGTATCGCAATATGATGTGTTTCACTTTTTACTTTCGTGTGCCTTTGATAAAGACCTTAATCGGTTGATAGCTATTTCATATTTTGAACGTGGAGCTAATACCGTTACATATGTTTCACTTTTCACTTTCGTCTGCCTTTGATAAAGACCTTAATTGGTTGCTAACTATTTTTTATTTTGAACGTGGAGTTAATACTGTTACATATACTTATTTTATACAACTGTCTTAAATCAATAATTCATTATTGCCTATTTGAGTTTTTTAGAAATTACTTTCATACCTAAGGATCTTGCTGTTAACAAGAGCAATGCAGCTATACTGATTAGAAAATATAAGAAGCCTATGACCCCATGTCAGTGCAACATTGACATTGACAACACAAAATTTAAAAAAATGTTAAATTGTTTTGTTTGTATATATAAATTTAAGGAAAAGATGAAGGCGATGATGCTTGCCATGGGTGAGGTTTCAGGTTTAGATGTTAATGTTTAACATCTGACAATATAGTTTACCATTAACGTTTAATCATGTTTTTCAGTCAATGCTTAATTATACCAATATGTTTATATGTTTGCAGATGAATTTTTGTGCAAAGTTAAAGTTAAAAATGTGGAAGAAAACGATAGTTGGTGATATAATGGCTGTCACAAAAGCAAATGCAATGAAGACGTTTCAAAACTAGAAGGCAAGTACAAGTGTTTCAAATGCACCAGAAATTTTCCACACCAGCAGAAGAGGTATTACTTTTAATATTGTTGGGCTGGCTGAAGATGATACTCAAGCATTCAACTTTGTTTTCTTGGATCGTGCAAGAAAACGATATATTGGAAAAACAACAACAAAATTGCTTGCAAAGGAATTAATTTATGTTTTTTCTCTTTTAGTTCTACATCTTAAAATGATAATAGACATTTTTGCTATACGTCAGGTTCTGCTAACATCATGCACAAAGAAAATTAAAATGGTTACATTTATTTTTTATTATGATATATACAACTATACAAGACTTGATTCAGAAAAGTAATACCTTATTATGATTCATCCTTCTCTCTTGGCAGGAAATCTGAAAAGAAAATTAGCAAAGCATCACTGCAATTATGGACTCTGTGAGGAAGAATTGGCCAGAATTATTCTATGAATTAATAATTTGTTATTAGCTTACAACATATATTGTTTTCTATTCACTTCTGAACATTTGATACTTTTTGTGAATGCTTTTGAATGTTGGTTAATTGTTTTAGACATGGTGATTGGTTTTCAAATTTATGAATATGTGATGTGTCTGAGTTCAACCTCACATTGAATCGAAGATCTTGATTTTATGTTTTTACTAAAGAGAATGTGATTTTTACAATGAACTTTATCTTCAATACGTTCTTGACATCAAACATTTGTTAACCATTTGTTTATGAGAATGTCTTAAAATTATAACAATCATTGTCATTTTAAAACGTTCCTATTAGTTGTAACGAGTGCATCTATTCTACAAAATGAATGGACAGAAATGAATTTCCGTGTGCGAAGCACGGGCTATATTGCTAGTAATAACTATAATGTTCAAATAAAGTTTGCTAATTTTTAAACAAATTAAATAGAGTAAATTTAATAGATGTTTAATAGGTATAATTAATGACTAATTAAATTGTCATTAATAGCTATTTAATGTAAAAAAGACTCTTAATAAAAAAAATTAAAGAAACAAAATTTCCAGAAAAATACCATAAACTTGGTGTTTAGGTGTTTAGTGAATAGTGGAAAATTGTGTATTTAGAGGGAAAATACTTGGTCAATCATAAAAATTTTGAGAATGTTACGGAAATTATATAATAATATATTATGAGATTTAGAAATGGTTTGATTGAGAATGGTTAAATATTGGATTTATTTCGAGAGTAGGACATAACAATCAATAAAAATGATGTTAGGCTTTATGGTAGCTATTAATATATGAATTTCTTTTCTTATGTTAAGACATTTTTTTTTTTGGAATGATACCTTACACGGTGTAAAATTTGAACACACAGCATCATTTGAACTAAACCATACCTAAAACTATTTTCCCAAAATATATGTGATTCATCTATGTAAATAATAAATCCTGAATACTTTTTGCCACATTCTTCCTTTTATGTCCTTCTGTCCCCTTTGTAAACTAAGCTTTGTTAAGGGTATAAATGTAAAATCATTTGAAAAAAATAAAAGCCACGTCAGAAATCAATCTTAACTCATTCTCCTTGATAGATGCTAACCCTATTCCCTATCATTAATTCAAAATCAAACCACGAACAAAATTCCCTGTCATTAATTGAAAATCAAACCACACGATCAATACACAAATATCCGCAATACACACAATCTTAAAAAACTAGGGTTTCAAATTCAATTCAACAATTCTCATCAATTTATACATACACTCTTTCGATCTATTTCATCGATTTATACACACATAATCGTTCGAATTTGTTTCGATCTCTCTGGAATGAACTCGCGAGGGAGATATCCGCCGGGAACCGGCAAAAATCGCGACGGAAATGTCGAAGCCAAGCGCTCATTGCTCATCAACAACAACAGTACGACCAGAGAAATTTTATGCACAGTAATCACCAGTTTCAGCAACAACAGCAGTGGCTGAGGAGGAATCAAACCGGAGGAAGAGTCTATTCGAGTGTCGAAGAAGTCAAGAAAACTGTCCAGTATGAAGCTTTTGATGATTCCAGGTATCTTTTTTCGTTTTGTTGCGGTTATTATTAGAAATTATTATTGTTTTAGTTTATGTTTTGTGTTTGTCATAACATTATTATCATGGTTAATGTTTACTATGAATTGTTTCTTCTAGGCTAACCCTATTCTTTATCATTATTTCAAAATTAAATGACGAACACTTGCAGCAACCCAATCGAAGAAATCAAAGAAATCCAAGCGAAGAAATCGAACTATTATGCTGATTATCCCAAACCAAGCCAAGTCTACAGTGTTTCGTCGAATCAGATGCTGATTTCGTTGAATCTTGATTTCATGTTTTATAATTTTCACAAATTCCAATATACTTTGCAGCAATCATAAATTATCAACATTTTGATCATTTTAAATTTGTTCTTTTGCAGGTTGTATGTGACAATTGTGAAGACATAGTCGGATTGATTGTGAAAGGTAACTACAAGTGGACAATAAATTAATCGGGTACTATTTATCAGATGGTTTAGACACATTAATAAATCTATACCGCTAAAGTGTTTGTTGTAATGCCTAAATGAAAATCATGCTTATGTTAACAAGTATTGTAGTGGTTTTCAAAAAAAGTATTGTAGTGAATTATATAAGTTTGATACTATCTTCTGCATATATGCTTCGTAGTTAATTTTGTTTTTGTTTAATTCGTAGATAAATGTCAAGTTAATTGGTAGTGTTTCATTTAGTTCTATTAAATAAATTATGGATCTTTTATAAACCACTAATCTTAGCATGATTTCGATATTAATTTGTTGTCAGAGATTCTTAACCACTAATCTTAATATTATTAATTTTTTTAGTCATATGTTAAGTCCGAGTGTTGCACAATATTAATAAAGTATAAAGTTTTGGATGGTGAATTGACATTCTTTTTACAATTTTTGTACTTTTTGTCAACAGGTACATTCAAAATTCTAATTTATGTTCAAAATTACTCTCTGGTCACATGTTTACAAATCAACTTTCAAGATATTGAACAGCCTCTGAACTTTATGTAAGTAGTAACTCTGAAATCTACTTTTGATTGTTTTTATGCTTATGTCAGTCATGGTTTGTACATTATTTGGGTTACTTGGATGCATAAAGGTTTTAGGGTCACCAATGACACATTATAGGCGTGGACATAACCATGATTTGGAATTACTTAACTTTTATCTTACAATAGCGCCTGACCTCTTTTGCTATTAAATGCAAATTTGGTCCTCTTGGATTGCATTAAATCATTCGTTGATGACGATAAATTAACCCAACTGGACCAACGCTGTTGTTGATGACGATAAACAACAAACAATGTTTCTTCTCCTATCCCTATTATTATGCATATAGTTTATGTATTTATTGGTAAAATTGATTACTTTAGTGTGGAATATAGAGATGAATGTTATTAATTGAATGCAGATTGGCGTTGGAAGAGATTAAGTTCCTTCAGAAACAAAAGGCGAACAAGTCCGGATCCCGGCTTTGCTTTCGATGAACCAAGACATTGGAGTCAATGGGGGTTTGCTTACCAAAGGGAGCGAGAATAAGAATCAAATGGATGGGGAGAATGATGAGTTGGTTTTGTAGGATATTTTGCTCAAGAAACTACTGTTAGATTAACATGTATAATATTTTCATTGTAATTATATCGGTGGCAATTGATATCTGACTTTTTATAGGAAAACGAAGCTATAATGATTGTGATAGCTCTCAAGCAAGGTACAGAGATACGAACAAAAGTTTACAGTTGTATATGCCAAAAGAGTTGAAATTCAAATTCTTTTATATGCCAAAAGCTTTTTGTATAACATCCAAGCCCACAATCGAATGCATACCGGACCAAACAACCCACCACAGGTTAGTCCAATAGTGCTTGCATATTGGTATACAATGGTCATTAACTTGTATCTATAAAGGTCCCAAATACTCTTATTCTAATCAATGTGGGATGTTACAAACACCCCCTCTTATTGGGTCGACGTCCTCGTCGAGCCCACGCACACTTACGGAACCCGGGCAGTGCCTCTGCACTTCCGGTTGGGCAGAGCTCTGATACCATTTATAACATCCAAGCCCATAACCGAATGCATACCGGACCCAACAACCCACCACAGGTCAGTCCAAAAGTGCTAGCAAATTGGTACACATTAGTTGTTGACTTGTATCTATAAAGGTCCCAAATACTCTTATTCTAATCGATATGGGATGTTACAAACACCCCATCTTATAGGGTCGACGTCCTCGTCGAGCCCACATGCAAACTTACTAAACCCGGGCAGTGCCTCTGCACTTCCGGCCGGGCAGAGCTCTATACCATTTATAACATCCAAGCCCATAACCGAATGCATACCGGACCCAACAACCCACCACAGGTCAGTCCAAAAGTGCTAGCATATTGGTATACAATGGTCATTAACTTGTATCTATAAAGGTCCCAAATACTCTTATTCTAATCAATGTGGGATGTTACATTTTGTATCCTAAAAAATAGCTATTGTATGTGCAGCATTCTATAAATCTGAAATTCATCTTTCCAATTTATTTTTTGTATATATCTCCAGCTATTGTTATTGCATTATCACCCATATTGATAAAAAAAACCTGACCATGATATTCTGATGTTTTAAGTTACAGATTTCGATCATAGATTATTTTATGTGTTGTGCTAGATAACAGATTTTTGATATTCTTGCTGGTATTTGAGCAATTGTATAAATGCGGCTTCACTGAAAAATTTAATTCATTTGATGCAGTTGGAAAGCTAAATTAGCATATTTTTCATCAAAAGTGGTCATTTGGTTTTCATTGCAGAGATGCGGGAGTAGCTGCAAAAAGAGAAATCACATTCATATCTAAACTACTGTTTGGGTCAAAGACATTTTTGATATATGTAGAGCTTGTATTCAGCAAAGCCGGAGAGACTATCAGTGTAAATTATATGGGAATGGATGTTACTGATCAGGTCATATTACTTTTATCATTGATCGTTCATTAAAAAAGTTTTATCCATTTTTTCATTTTCTTTTCTTGCATATATTTGCATCTGCCTTTTGAGCCCAAAATATCCCAGGCTACTTTTACTATAGGATCACATACTTATGCCACACCTTCACCTGTCTCATGACATAATATGTTTGTGATCATGGGTTAAAAAAAAGAGAAGATGGCACAACTTAGAGAGGAGATAGTAGTGCAAAAGCCCAAGGAGACGGAACTTAACAAATCAATTCATATTACAGGTTCGTCAACTCTAGCTATGTAATTATTTTTTGGTTAGGCCTGTTGCCTATGAGCAGAAGTTATTCACGTATTCCTATCTATACTTCTGCAGAGGAAACTATACGAGCAAAACAAATGCTTGCAACTATGTTGTTTGCACTAATACACGCAAGCGTACGCGGTCACAAGTAATATGTAAGGTTAAGTCCAAATTCGTTCCCACAGAGACTGGTTTAGGTTCAATACAAATTTATATAACTGTTAACAAAAAATCACGCAAGCGTACGTGGTCACAAGTAATATATGAATAAGTCGAGTTCGTTCCCACAGGGATCTGGTTTAGGTTTTAATTCAGTTCATGTACCTATGCAACAATGTATGGTTTTTATTCACTGCTAAGACAATTAACAAGATTAGGATTGATTAACTAAAATTAACTAAAAAGTAAATTAACAACTAAGAATTAACTAACTAACGAGAATTGGAATCGAATTACTTCTACAAGAGTAACATGGGATCCTAACTTCATTAAATACTTCGCTTAGATCTGACGCCTTTAATCACTATATGCAATGGTTATGATATCTGATCCGATAACACGAAACAAGTACACGCTACCTGTCAGCATACATATACCAAACTAAACATACATCCACAAAAGAGATAGAAGATGAATAGACACCAATTATGCTTAGACCCTATATGTCTATAGAATTTGAAAACATAACGGTTGAAGAACAAGTTATCCATAAAGATCACACAGGGCAATATAAGTATTTTCATCTCATACTACGAATCATGTTGATAAACAATCATGAACCTATGCTAGCATGGCAAGTTCTAAACCTCAAGATCCACTTTCACTTCACAAGAGATTAACAAATTAGATGTTCGCGACGCATCTATCAATTAAGCATAACCATACAAGGATATCAGATATACATCACACACAGATCTTTAAAGCAAACAAGATACTAAAGCTCCATAAATAAATCCGTTAGAATCCCATGACAACGATTAGTTCATAATCGAACCGCTCGTCATCATGGGATCTGATGAAACCATGATAATAAAACAAGATCTGAATAATAAATAAGAGTAATAGAGTAAGAAAACAAATCCCAAAAACATCCAAGAGTATCGCCTAATTAGAAGAAAACAAAAGTAGATCTAGATCTCCGTTGCTTGTCACGAGCGTTGGGAATCCTTTTCCAAGTTTGAATCTCTATCTTCGGCTCTCTCTTTGTGTTATGGTATGAATTGGTGGGTGTTGGTCGTTTTATGATGGTAGGATGTGTTTATATAGGCCCTAGGAGTCTTTTTCAGCAAGAAAAGTCCCAAAAATACAATAAAATTCGAAATTTGATAGAATTCAGCAAATTTCCAGAATGTTCGGGTGCAGTCTGCGCGGTTTCTGCGCAGTCTGCGTGGTTGGCTCCTATTCAGAATTATAGAAAATTTCCCAGGCTTCGCGTGGACTGCTTACGGGCCTCAAACGGACTTGTAGAACTCCAGATATAGCCAAAACAGTGGAGACTGCGCAACCTACCTGGAAAATCCGAATTTTAATCAATTTAACCTCCAACTCTTAGTTCTGCAAAACTCAATGAAAACACATTAAATACACCACATACTTGAGGCAAAGTAATCAATTTAAGCCGATACGAAGCATTTCAAGTGGATATAAAATCCACTTATCACACCCCCAAACTTAAACCGATGCTTGTCCTCAAGCATAAACAAATATAACTATATACAACTAACTAGTACCACTTCCGTAGGTGATCACGGTTGCATTTGGCATATGCAACAAGCCCTTTAAACCCCTAGGCAACCCTAGTGGACGAGTAAGGTCTCGTGAGGGCCTATAGTGAATGCACCCACAAAATCCATCTAACTAAACAATGCAAAATCAATGCAATGCATGAATACAACTAATATGAAAATGCAACGATCCCCTTCAAACTAACCAAAACCAACTAGCAAGAAAATATCTCAAAAAATTCAAATAACTCCAAATAGAGCTCGACTAAGTCCCCGTATACTAACATTACATGAACAGAAACGTGCGTGTGTGCGATGCTCATTAGAAATACTCCCAAAACTAGATCAAAATCATACCTATTCTTCGCCAAGACAGTCACAGGTTTATAAATAGAATAAGCTGTAAACACTTCATAACCTAGAAACACCTCCATCCTCATTTGAGTTAGCCAGAAATTCATGCTTTATTACTAACAACTATGACACATAATACTATACACAATAACGCATGCTTATTTAACCGTGCAATGGATGAGACCCCAAAAGGCTTATACAATAATACCCATGTAGCGAGCGTTAGGTTAGTGGATCCCAGACTATAAAAGCCTTAGGTCACTAGGCAAAAAGTCCCCACGAACTTAATTGCTCGAGTATTAAAGAGCTCACCCTGGTTAATTTTGCAATTAAACTATTTAAACATAACAACTTTTTTTTTCTTTTTTTTCATATATGCAATCTGGAATGAGAATTTTCAATTCCAACCCTAGACTACTCATATAAATATGAGCCGGCTACTAGACATTTGACACCTAGCCATTATTGACAACTAGCATGAAATCTCTGGTTTCCCCCAAACTTAGACTTTAGTGTTCTAGGTCATCAAGGGAATAACGAAAATTCTAAATATAATCAAGTGATTAAATCTCAAAACAACCAAATAAGCATAATCTCAACCTAGCCCGAAAGCAACCTAATGAGACTGTGTAAAAATTGTGTTTCTGAAACATGCACGTCAATTTCATAAGAACTATAAATCAACCCTCTATTCATCATTACCACACTCAATTAGACATCTACCTACCAATCAGAATTAGCTCGTCCTAAGGGATCATGAAAAATGCATGCCATGCAAATGCAACTAAAATGAACTCACATGGTATAAAAACACAAAAACAGAATGTCCTATATGAAACAATATGCAATAACACGAACATACATGCGTGAATTAATACTAATATGCAAAATATGATATCTATATGAACACAACGACACATAATCACAAATAACTACATATACACTACTTATCCCCCAAACCACCCCCAAACTTAGAATATTCAATGTCCCCATTGAATGGAAGTAAATACAAGGGATAGCAGGAAACATACCTAAAATTACCGAAACACGTGGATTGCCTCCCACGAAGCGCCTTTTTTTTAAAGTCTTTAGCTAGACCTGGCAATGGCTTTGTCTCTTGAAAATTTCTACACCGTATCTCTATATGGCCATTTAATTATCTTTTCCGGGGTACATCCTCGATGACAAGTTTCCGCCTTCTTTGTTCTTCAAAGGTGTCAGCAACAATGTTCTCTTCACTACCTGACAAGTTAGCAACAATAATAATAGGCAAAGTAGATGATTGACCCAAATATACAAACCTCAAGTGATCTGGTCGTTTAAGCTCGAGTTTGGAAACTTCTTCAACATGATGAGTTTCATTATTAACTACCAAAGACTGATCAAGAGTGGTAATGGACGGATTAGGAACGGAAGTGGGTGGTTCACCAACAGAAGTCTTATCAACAGACTTAGGATCAAAAGAACTCTCCTCAAGTTAGATTTCATGCTTAGAACAAATGACCTTCAATTCCTCTAACATCTCATAAGAAGTAAAATTCTTATACAACTCATGAAGATCTTCATTACCCTCAACAAAAACATCTTTCTCAAGAAAAGACTCAATTGCACTATCCTCAAGATTTGACCATGAAACCACCTCATCAACCAGCACCTTAGAATCCCAGAGATCAGCCAAACCTAGTGACTCACACTCTTCCTCCTCATCACTATCCACCACAGATTCAGACAAAACAGAATTTTCTTCTTTTTCTGTAGGATCCTGTTCATGAATTCCTTCTTCATCCTCAAATTGCTGAATTCTGATCGTTCGTGACTTTTCCAGATCTGAGTGTTATGGCATTAACCTGCTCCATGCCATCTTTTTTTCCTGGATTTACCTCTGTGGCACTAGGAAGAACTCCCTGCGGTATGTTGAGTAAGGCACTTGCAATTTGTCCAAACTGATTCTCCAATCTCTTGAGAGATACCGCCTGACTTTTCACCATCAACCTCAATTCATCCACTTCAGATTTTTCATTCGAAGATTGACCAGCATTCTCATGAGACTGTTGCTGAAATTCCGAAGGTTGGAATTGTTGCCTTGGAGCATACTGCTGCTGATAGCCTTGATCGTTGCTCCAACTGAAATTAGGATGATAAATGTTGGGAGCTAGCTGGTGCGATCTCTGAAAATTGCTCACAAACTGCACCGATTCAATAGATATGGCACATTGAGTCGTCTCATGTGCGCCCGTACATAGCTCACAAACACTAGCAACTTGAGGCACCCCATGCTTTGACACAGAATCCAATTTCTTATTAAGTGCCTCTAGCTGAACTACTAGAGCTGTGATTGTATTAACTTCCAGAATTCCTGCTATTTTGTCTTGTGATAATCTCTGAATTGAATTCTGGTATTCATTCGCAGCCATCATCTCAATCAACTCATAAGCTTCCTCATAGCTCTTGGCCCATAGAGCTCCACCTGATGCTACATCTAGCATGGGTCTTGACTGGGCACCCAAGCCATTATAAAAGCAGTTAATCACTATCAAATCAGGCAACCCATGATGTGGACACCTCCTTAGCATCTCTTTATATCGCTCCCAAGCCTCGTACAAAGACTCTCCAGACTGCTGTACAAATTGAGTTATAGCATTCCTGATTGCTGCGGTCTTTGCCATGGGGAAAAATTTAGTGAGAAATTTCTGAGCAAGATCCTCCCATGTCAAAATAGAACCTGCTGGTAGAGAGTGCAACCAGCCCTTAGCTTTATCCCTCAAAGAGAATGGGAAAAGTCTCAATTTGATAGCATCTTTCGACACCCCGTTGATCTTGAAATTGTCGCAGATCTCAATGAAATTCTGGATGTGCATGTTAGGATCGTCAATCGGAGCACCCCCAAACTGAACCGAATTCTGCACCATCTGAATTATGCTAGGCTTAATTTCGAAAGTATTAGCTGCAATAGCTGGCCTGACAATGCTAAATTGGACGTCATTGATCTTTGGTTGAGAATAATACATCAATGCTTTCGCTGCTGCTGCTGGTTCTCCCATTGCTACCTGAAACACATAGAACTAAACAACTATGTAAGAAACAATCCGAGTCAATGAACTCTAACGACCACTGATGACAAGCAAATAAACTAAAAATAAAACACCGATGATCCCCGGCAGCGGTGCCAAAAACTTGTTAAAAAAAATCACGCAAGCATACGTGATCACAAGTAATATATGAATAAGTCGAGTTCGTTCCCACAGGGATCTGGTTTAGGTTTTAATTCAGTTCATGTACCTATGCAACAATGTATGGTTTTTATTCACTGCTAAGACAATTAACAAGATTAGGATTGATTAACTAAAATTAACTAAAAAGTAAATTAACAACTAAGAATTAACTAACTAACGAGAATTGGAATCGAATTACTTCTACAAGAGTAACATGGGATCCTAACTTCATTAAATACTTCGCTTAGATCTGACGCCTTTAATCACTATATGCAATGGTTATGATATCTGATCGGATAACACGAAACAAGCACACGCTACCTGTCAGCATACGTATACCAAACTAAACATACATCCACAAAAGAGATAGAAGATGAATAGACACCAATTATGCTTAGACCCTATATGTCTATAGAATTTGAAAACATAACGGTTGAAGAACAAGTTATCCATAAAGATCACACAGGGCAATATAAGTATTTTCATCTCATACTACGAATCATGTTGATAAACAATCATGAACCTATGCTAGCATGGCAAGTTCTAAATCTCAAGATCCACTTTCACTTCACAAGAGATTAACAAATTAGATATTCGCGACGCATCTATCAATTAATCATAACCATACAAGTATATCAGATATACATCACACACAGATCTTTAAAGCAAACAAGATACTAAAGCTCCATAAATAAATCCGTTAGAATCCCATGACAACGAATAGTTCATAATCGAACCGCTCGTCATCATGGGATCTGATGAAACCATGATAATAAAACAAGATCTGAATAATAAATAAGAGTAATAGAGTAAGAAAACAAATCCCAAAAACATCCAAGAGTATCGCCTACTTAGAAGAAAACAAAAGTAGATCTAGATCTCCGTTGCTTGTCACGAGCGTTGGGAATCCTTTTCCAAGTTTGAATCTCTATCTTCGGCTCTCTCTTTGTGTTATGGTATGAATTGGTGGGTGTTGGTCGTTTTATGATGGTAGGATGTGTTTATATAGGCCCTAGAAGTCTTTTTCAGCAAGAAAAGTCCCAAAAATATAATAAAATTTGAAATAGGATAGAATTCAGCAAATTTCCAGAATGTTTGGGTGCAGTCTGCGCGGTTTCTGTGCAGTCTGCGCGGTTGGCTCCTGTTCAGAATTATAGAAAATTTCCCAGGCTTCGCGTGGACTGCTTACGGGCCTCAAACGGACTTGTAGAACTCCAGATATGGCCAAAACAGTGGAGACTGCGCAACCTACCCGGAAAATCCGAATTTTAATCAATTTAACCTCCAACTCTTAGTTCTGCAAAACTCAATGAAAACACATTAAATACACCACATACTTGAGGCAAAGTAATCAATTTAAGCCGATACGAAGCATTCCAAGTGGATATAAAATCCACTTATCAGTACCTATGCACCAATGTATGATTATTATTCACTGCTAGGACAATATCAAAGATGGGTTTTGATTATTTAAATTAACTAAGAAGTAATTTAACAAAACTAAGAATTACTTAACTAATGAGAATTAAAATCGAATTACTTATGAGAATTAAAACATGGGATCCTAACTTCTTTAAATACTTCATTTAGAGTTGATGCCTTTAATCAAAGTATGTGATGGTTATGATAACTGATCGGACAACACGAAACAAGTATAGGCTATCTGTCCGTATACGAATACCAAACTACTCATACATCCACAAAAGAGATAGAAGATGGGAAGACACCAATTATGTTTAGACCCTATATGTCTATAAGATTTGAAAACATAACGGTTTAAGCACAAGTTATCCATTAAGATCACATAGGACAGCGTAAGATGATTAAAATTACACTATAAATCATGATGTCAAAACATACATAATCCAATGCTAGCATGGCAAGTTCTAAATCTCAAGATCCACCGTCGCTTCACACGAGATTAACAAGGCAACTTAGATGTTAGCTACGCATCCAAGAAGAATAAGCATAACCATACGAGGATATCAAGAATTCATCACACAAAAAATCTTTAAAGCAATCAAACTACTAAACTACATAGATAAATCCGTTAGAATCCCATGACAACGATTAGTTCTTAATCAAACGGCTCGTCATCATGGGATCTGATGAAACCATGGTAATAAACAAAGTCTGAATAAAAATAATTATGCTAGAGTAATAAGGCTTAGAAAACAAATCCAAAATCTGAAGATCCAAAGTATCCTAATAGAAGAAAACGAAAGATGAAGTAGATCTAGATCTCAGTTGCTTGTCACGAGCGTTGGTGATTCCTTCTTTGCTTTTCTCCCTTGCTTCTCTGATAAAAACCGTCATTTTCTTGATGCCTAGATATGTTTATACAGCCACAGGAGTCTTTTTCTCCAAGAAACGTTCCAAAAATACAATTTAAGATCAAAATAGGATTTTTTCCAACGAGCTCCCGTGCCACGGCGCCCGTTCCCCGGGCCACGGCATGCCAAACCTTCTATCCAAGATTGTAGAAAATTTCGTTGTCTTCGCGTGAGCTGTAAGATCGTCAGAATCGGACTTGTAGAAATCCAGATATGGCCAAAACAGTGAAGACTGCGCAACCTACCCGGAAAATTCGAATTTTAATCAAATTAGCCTCCAACTCTTGATATTTAAACTCCAAGCCCTCCTTTATTATATTTCCTTGATACTTCTTTTCTTGACGTATCTCTGGCCTGCTTCTGGCCTCCTACCCCCGAGCTAAATTCCACCACAATTACGTCATTAAACACTACCAATGCCTCCAGCTATTAGTTCTGCAAAACTCAATGAAAACACATTAAACACACCACATACTTGAGGTCATGTTAATCAATTTAAGCCGATACGAAGCATTCCAAGTGGATATAAAATCCACTTATCATATGTCACATGAGATAAGATCTCCACTAGCAGGTGTCGTAAGTATGGCTGAAATCCTTTCAACATCAAAACTTGACAAAAAGCAACGACAACTATTGAGTGTCATGTTATCTTCTGGAGATTTGGTCCTACAATTAATAAATGACATCCTTGACCTTTCGAAGGTCGAGTCAGGTTTGGAGCTAAATCCTTCTCTTGATAGTTATATCTTCTGATAAATCTTATATTGTTTAATTCTAGGACTTATCTCACATGCATCTATAAATATCCTTTCTTGCAATATTTTCTAGGAGTTATGAGGTTGGAAGCTACCAAATTTAGGCCAAGAGAGGTAGTAAAGCATGTACTCCAAACAGCTGTAGCATCGTTCCAAAAGATATTAACATTAGAAGGGCATATAACTAATGATGTTGCAGTAGAGGTGAGAGCTTTTTTGTATTCAGTTGTGTATTAAAAATCATATAATTTAGAAGCAACTAAACTATTCCACCTCGCATATAATTTAGAAGGGCATATAACTGAATTAGTTGCGTAAACTAATCATATAACAAACAATATTTAAATACAAAGCAGCCACCTTGCCCCCCTAACCCTACTATCAGCACTAATCTTCACCCTTCCTTATACTGTATGGATATCTTCTATCATCTGTATATTACACCATTCTTGCCCAGCTCGAGCAGCATGAATCTATTCTTCCCCACACAAGTGTCATAACAACTAACTCTGACAGGTTTTTACATTAGATAATTGATATTAAGGGCGGGAGAAGAGATATTTGAGAAAATAATTATATAGTTGTGAAGTTACATATTAGTCATTGGGTGTTTCTTATGTCTGATTTTTCCCATGCAAGGCAATTCCACCTTTGAAAGCTTTTAAAAGGAGAATTATAGGTTTCTTCTGTTGGAGTCAGTTTCTTTTGCTTAGAATATATTGTTTCGGTTTCTTACAAAATATACATATAAGAATATATGTATTTGTACATTATAAAATTTGAGGACTCTCGGACCATTTGATGTTACTTTTGAATAAAATTGGAAAAATGGACCAGGTTGTTCCTTTCAAATTTTCTTTCAAATTTTCTATTGAACTAAGTCTGTGGAATGGAGCAGGTTTGGGGATCAAGTGCAAAGCACAGACTACAAAGATTGGGCAAGGTATAAACTATAGACATTAATTTCGGTTATGCTATTCATCTCTAGCCTTCCCTTTTGTTATATCAAGCATCTAATGTTTTATGTGATGTTGCATAGTAATGGAGATTTGACAATATACATTTTTGACATTTTTTAAAATAAAAAATAAAATACCAGAAACATAAACTTGAAGATGTTGTGCATATCATTAAAAAAGAGTGACGTTACAAGTCAAAATGCATGCCTTAAAATGTACCTGAGAAAGTTGGCCTACTTGGTTTGCTCTCATTTTTAATGGCCTTAGAACACGTGCAAAGTTGTAGATGAGTTTAGAAGCTGATTCAGTGTTTTCAAGCAGTTTGTTCTTTTGCTTTATTTTGGTTTTCCATCCATTTACCAGTTCTTAAGGATTATTCAAACATATGTGTGAAATGATTAAGACATCACGAACTCGAACTCGACGAGGAGATGGGGGTCTGTCGTCTTGAGACATCTGAAAAGGGTGAAATGATTAAGTGTGTGTCCTTACAGAAAACAAATGAAGGAGGAAAGAAACAAGCGGACAGAAAGGCTCTATGTGTTCTCGTGTCGTTCACAGGGAATGTGGGGGGTCGCAATCCTAAGGGAAAGGCTAACGTTCTTAACCTATGTTTCTATATAAGTAATCACGGATCGCACTCCTACAACAGCGAGGACGGGTCGCATAAAAAAATTGACATTTTGGGATCGCAGTTATTTGGGTTCGCATCGCATGAAATTTAAGACATTTAATCGTGCAATTATAATGAAGAACAGTAATTTAAATGCAAGAAGAGAAAAAAGACTTACTTTTTGAAGAAGAAGATTGAAAAAATCGAAAGAAACTTGGGGTCGCTGGTGAAAGGGCCTGAGAATTCTTTGCGTTTGATCCGGGAGCAAACTGACAGCACTTCAATAATGTGTTCGTGAGAATAAAAAAGGAAATGATAGTGACAGGAGTATATATAGTCATCAGGAGAGAGAAAGACATGGGACACGTGTTGAAATCTCGACCGTTGGACACACATCTCAAGACACAACAGCTGTCAAAACCTTTCAAATTCTTGGGGTCGCGACTACTTCAAGGGTTATATCTGTTCTTGGGCTCGCTTCGCAGTGACAACTCGTGTTCTTTGAGTCCACATCGCATCTCCAATGGCAATATGGACTCGGGGGGTAGTTGTTATGCCCAAATCTGGCATAATGGCTGAATTGATTTAATTACCTAAATTGATGGTTCATAATCTATGATGGGCCTAGAAGATGAAGATTGGGTCACTAAAGCCCATAATTGGAATCAGCCCAGCATACTTTGGACATAATATCTCCATTACAGGGGCACCTGGCTCGCTACATGATTCCACCTCGCGTTGTAGTGCCTCGCTATAAGGCCACCTCGCTACAGGAGCACTTTGTCTATTTTCTCACACTAGGCCTATGCGCCTCTCATGCTGCTCAGCCTCGGGGTCGCATCTACCGGGGTCGCTACCTGGGGATCGCTTCGTTTGGCTCCCGTCAAGGGATCGCTTCGCGTGGCCAGGCCTCTTTAGGTCGCATGCAAGGGCCTTGATGGATCTTTCATTCCAAACCTATCCGTTCGAGGTCATGGGCTTTTACAGCTGGATCATGGATAGGATTGATGACTCATTGCCACGTCAGCCCTAGCTACATGGGCTTGGACTTTGGCTTATCTCTTAAAACCCTAGCCCGCCTAGGTAACTTGTGGCCCAAGAACTACGTCAGGCTTGATCCCTATAAATAGGGTACGTAGGCACCTTGATACGGATGAGAAACAGTTTACCTGAAAAACACCTATCAAGCTCAGCCACATTCATACACACAAACCCTAATCCTTTGTTCTTCTTTTGTTAGCAAAATATCTGTATTTTGCTCCGATAATCCAGCAAACCTCCAAAATATTGTTATACAATATTCTCCCTATAACATCCGCTATAGGATCAAGTTAGTTCAGCCTGTGTAGTATTGACAAACTCTGCAATCTCAAACTATCCTCCCAATATCTAAATAATCAGTTCAAATCTCAGATAGTCAAATGTAGATAAGTAGGGAGTATTTGTTAATTAGCATTAATTAGCAGATACTGATATGCTCATACTCACAAAGTGCCCGATTAAGAATGAATAACACAAACTAATACCATACATTTCTATTGCAGTAGCATCCATCTACAAGAATATCAAAATACAACCAGCATATTGATTTATATATAAATTTTAAACACAGAAAACCTTCAACACTGAAAAGTTGTTACCAGAGAAGTTTATGCATTTACACATATTTCTTTTTTGGAAAAATAGTGTAAACAACTGCTTTGAGCAATATTAGATCTTACGTTGACATTAATAGAGACAGAGATAATTATGTGGTTCTTTAGATCAGGCTTTAAAGTTTTGGACATTTTTTTACTACATAGTATTTTTGCTGTTTATGTTGCTGAATATTTAAGTTTCAGGTAAGTTTCACTTTGGACTAATGTCTTATCTACTTCTACAGCATATGGCGTTGATATGTTGAACACAATTGGTTATATATACGCAAGACAGTCAGCTAAAAAGCTTGGTAAGAAAGCTATATATTTTGGTATGCCATATGTTGCTGAGTGGTTTGGAGATGTTCATCGGAAATTAATCTTTGGGAAGGTGAATGGTGAAAATTGCCCTTTGGAATCTTCAAACGCTGCTAACTGTATCAAAGCAAAACAAGCTCCATCCGAAGTGGATGATGGTGTTAAAAAACCCAACAACGATACTACAGATAGTGTGAAATCAACCGAAGCAGTCGAATTGATGGCCGGAAATTCAGAAGTCAACCATGACATTCAGAGCCAATCAAAGTCTCCTAGAGGAACAGACTACCAAGACTTTTTCACTTGGACTGGTAGGAAAAGCTGGGCTGATATTGCTGAAGAGGAACAAGACTTGCTAAATGGAAGAAGTACTTTCCAATGAATATAATTCTGACATTTTTAGGTGCAAAACATACAAACACCCTATTCAAATTCCTTTAGAATTGTTTGCATTTTTATTTCTCCCTCAAAACGATTGGGTGAAGCTTCTATTTTGTGTTGTTTTACCTTACATTAGCATCCTCTTCTACCCTTGCATTAACAACCTCATGTAATAAATCTATTTTATTTCTATATCTTAAGTTGTTTTATACTGTTATATTCTAATATTAATTCTGAATGAATTTATTAAAATTATCTTTAGTTATTGTTTATATATTTGACCTTTTTTTTATAATATAGTACATGACTAACTATATTAACATAGTCTTTCTTATTTAATATTAAAATTTAGAAATAAATAAAAATATGGACAATAAAATTAACTACAAATTATTTAAGTTTATAATTTTCTTTTTTTATCATTTTTTGGAGTAACTAACGTAATTTTAAAACCTATAAAAAAATAAATATATATAACCTTTTTTATATAAATTAAAATAAATTTAAATTTAAAAATTTCTAAAAAAATGTAAAAATATAATATTAAGTTAAATTGTTTCTTTAATTTCCCTAATATTGTTGATTCACAAAAATACTTTCTATTATTTAAAAATATATATAGATAGAAAATAATTTCTTATTTGATTATTAAATTACTTTACATTTTCTAATAACATTAAAATGTTATATATAAGCTATCTTTATAAGAAAGAATACTGTATTTTTATTCAGAAAGAACAGATTTGTTAATTTAACCCATAATAAATCGTACACATAATCAACATATAGCAAATATACAAGGAAGTTATCAAGCAAAAATATAAACATACAGCTGATATGGGCTAAAAATAATCCCTAAAGACACATTTAATGTGGCATTAATTAGACACAGCATGGTCCAGACGTGGGGCCTAATAATGAGGTCAAAAGCCCTATTTGAATATTAATTTCGTAATTAATATTAAGGGTAATAAATAGTTCAGCAATTAGAGTCAAATAAGGATGTTACTCCTACCAAACTTAGCCTCCAAGGTACAGAATTCGATATGGGAACTGATTCCTACAAGGAAGGAGTCTAGAACCTTCCTCAAGGCGGTGACTTGCCTACCAAGTCACCCAATCCTACCATAATTCTAAGGCTTCTCAGCCTATATAAGTGTCTGACCCCTCATTCTCAGAACTACGTTTTTGGCTTGATTCTCAATACGAGATACGTAGGCACTCTGTGAGGACCGATCAGTCTCGAAACACGAAAACAACCATTAAAGCTCGAAGCTCAACAACTCTAGCATTAAATACGATTCATAACCCACTTTTTATTCCACAACATTTGGCGCCGTCTGTGGGACGACAACATCAACCATGGTTCAAACACGAAGAACAGCCTCAACCGAGGCCATGCCCCTTAGCTCTGCTCCACCCACCACTTCTGATCCACAAATCACCACTGGGGCAAGTCCCCCCATCAACAGGGACGATCATTCAATCTCTGGTTTCTCAACCTCCAGGGACGATTCCCCATGTGGAGAGGACTCTACCAGCGGTCGTACAACCAGGACAAGAGACTAACCAACTTCAGATGGTGGTCTCTCCTTTGAATAATCGCTCGCTACTCCTAGGGCTACAGATCCATACTACGGATCTCCCTCTGAATACCAATCCGATGTATGGTTTGCCTAACTATCCCCCGCAACAAAGGGACCCTGGACCAAGTGGTCATGCCTTACAGATCCATGAGCCGTATCAGCCTCCATACATCAGAGGCTTGGCCCCCCCCTGAACGAGGGTACTATGATTACTCTAGTCCTTATACTGATGATTCATCATCGGAGGATGACGATCGTGATGAAGCCCCGAGAAGGTGATGTGCTAGCAGAGAACCTCGACAACTGTTTAGAGAATCAAGGCTCATGAGGCCGAGATCTTAAAATTGAATGATGATATGGCGAGAGAGCAAGCAAGACTGAATCAAAATTAACCTCCTCTAACCACAGGAAGGATTCCCATTATGGACTTGGAGAGGTCCTCAAGGAGACAGAAAAGGGTTGATGCCCCAACTGGAAGAACAACAAGGGTGGAAACCCCCAAAGGCAACCCCAAGGATCTGATGCCACTTGGGGATCCTGACGATCCCACACCCCCGTTTACTGAGGAGGTGATGAACGCTCATATTTCCAAGAAGTTCAAGATGCCGACAATTAAGGCATATGATGGAACGGGTGATCCCTTGAATCATGTCAGGACTTTCTCGATTGCACTGCTGTTGCAGCCTGCAAATGATGCCTTAAAGTGTAGGGCGTTCCCTCAAACCCTGTCATGCATGGCTCAAAGATGGTATAGCCGGTTGCCTACAAATTCGATTGGCTCTTTTAAGGAGTTGAGCGCCACTTTTGTTAGCCAATTCATTAGCGGAAGAGTTCATGAGAAAAGCTCTGCATCTCTTATGAATGTGGTGCAAGGAAGAACGAAAATCTAAGGGATTATCTCAAGCGATTTACTAATTAGGAGACGTTGAATATCACTGATTTGGAAAATAAGGTGGCCATGGTAGCCCTAGAACATGGAACCACTGATCTATTCTTTAAAAGGTCATTGGCGAAGCATCCTCCTGAGAATATGGTCGAGCTCCAACGAAGGGCCGACAAGTATATCAAAGTTGAGGATAGCATGAAGAAAGAGGCCGCAGTAGGTAATAGCAAGGGTAACAATGACTCCAAGAAGCGAAAGCAAGACCAGGAGTATGATGACCAGGAGTATGATGTTATGGACAAGTATCCCCGAACTAGAGAGAACTCCGACTCTGCCCCTAAGAAGAACCAAGGACCAAGGTTCACTGAGTATGCATGGTTGAATACTCCTAGGAGTCGAATCTTGTTCGACATTGAGAAGGATAAGAATTTTCGATGGCCGAAGCCACTTAGGGGTGATCCCGCAAAGAGAAACAAGAATCTGTATTGCAGATTCCACAGAGATGTGGGACATGACACTGATGATTGCAAGCAACTCAAAGACAAGATCGAGTTTTTGATCCGTAGAGGGAAACTCAGCCACTTCACTAAGGTTGAAGATCGTCGTAATCAAATTAGAGATTATAAAAGGGATGACGATCAAGATCACAACCCACAGCCCCGAAGGCCAGTAATCAACATGATCTCAGGAGGCTCGACTGCGGCCGACACAACAAGGAATTCTCGAAAGGCTTATGCTAGAGAAGTAAAGACTAAAGTAATGGTTAGTTTTGATGACTCAAACTTGGAAGGGGTGAAGTTCCCCCATGAAGACCCGTTGGTCATAACTTCTGTGATTGGAAACACAGAGGTGAAGTAAGTCTTGATAGACAATGGAGCTTCCGTTGACATTCTATTTTATGATGCATTTGTGAAGATGGGGTACAATGATTCTCAGTTGACCCCCAATAACATGCCTATATATGGATTTAATGGAGTAGAATCCAATATTGAAGGGACTATTCAGTTGCCTGTAACTATTGGCCAGGAGCCCAAGGAGGCCACTCAGATGTTAAACTTCCTGGTAATCAAGGCGGTTTCAACGTACAACGCTATCCTCGGAAGGACTAGACTTCATGCATTCAAGGCTGTTGCCTCAACTTATCATATGAAGATCAAGTTCCCAACCAGGAATGGTGTTGGAGAACATGAAGGTGATCAAAAAATGGCACGAAGCTGTTATGTAGCCAAGTTAAGGCCTAATGGAGTCGGGGGGCAGGTCCTTCCGATTGAAGACATGAATGTCCGTAGTGGTAAGGAACACCAAGAAAGGCCAGCAGATGACATCACACATAAACCTCGGACAGTCATTAAGTTATCAAGTGGTGCAAGCCTAGTCTTGCAAAGCCCCAATAGGCTCAAGTTATCCTAGTATGACTTAGCTTCATATTTATCTAGTAGAAGTAGAAATAAGGTTCGATGAAACCATTGCAGAGCATGTCGCTCCGAGTAGGACAGTAGTACTCTATGAAAGGGTTGTACCCATTTCAATTTATTAATGCAAGTTTGTTTTCCATTCATTGATTGTGTGATTTTATTTATGTGCCAAGCACTTGATGAGTGCAAGTCAAGGATGACCAAGTACCGTAAATAAAAGAATACACGAATGGAAAACAAACAAATGCATAAATAAAGACCCCGAAGGGTCAGGATTTATGTTACAACACGACCAAGTAAGAGTTTAAGTTTGTGAAGGACCCTGGATAAAAGACAAGCAGATAAAAGCCACATGCAACAATTAAAGCCATGAAAGGCCGAGGATGTTAAGGACTAGCTACTCTTCAATATTTCTTAAGTACCAGGATTAAGAATCCAGGGATGAAGGCCAATAGATAACCTTTAGCAAGGATTAAGAAGATCAAGCAAGCTCTCGTTTCAGAAGTTTAAAAGGCAAGAAGCCCACGGGATTGCATTTATCAAAATCTAAATCGAGGTATCAACCCCGAATCCTAGGTTGAAAAACACAAGTTATTAGCCATGAAGGCTAAGATTAGTTATGAAGGACAAACTTGAGGGGGTCATGAACCTCCAATTAAGATCCAAAGGTTGAAACTTTACGTTGAAACTTGAAAACCAATATGTAAGTTTGGATTCTCGATCCAGAACGCCGACATTGAATATCTTAACACCAGCGTTCAACACTTGAATATTAACCTGAAATGGAGATTGAAAACCTCCTAGGGAAGGTTCAAGACCTCCTGGGGCTAACCAGAAACCCCCTGGCCTTGGACCGGTATCTCTGATAGATATTTCGATGATTTAAAACGCCCTTGAGATTGAAAACCCTTGATTTCGAACATCAACGTTCAACACTCAAGGCCGAACACATGCCATCCGAAAGGCCGCCTGAGAAGCCCAAGACCAAGACAAACATTGAAGCCATGACGACCAAGCGATCCTGAGAAGGTTACTTACATAAGAGCTTCTCTGAAGGAACCCTTGAAGGGCAAGTTGATAGCATTCATGCAAGAGAATAGTGATGTGTTTGCTTGGATAGCAGCCGATATGCCCGGGATTGATCCCCAACTTATAACTCACAGGTTGAATTTCGATCCTGAGTGAAAGACAATAAAGCAGAAGAAAGAAATTTTGCTCCTGAAAGGCAAGATGCCATCAAGCAAGAGGTTGACAAACTCTTAGAAGCTGGTTTTATTGAGGAGATTCAGTTCCCCGAATGGTTGGCTAACCCTGTGATGGTCAAGAAAGCAAATTGAAAGTGGAGGATGTGTATAGACTTCACTGATTTAAATGATGCATGCCCGAAGGATTGTTTTCCCCAGCCAAGGATAGACACATTGATAGATGCTATAGCTGGAATTGAAATGTTGAGCTTCATGGATGGATTCAGTGGCCGCAATCAGATTAAGATGCACAAGGATGACATCCCATAGGTATCTTTCATAACTAACTTTGGTATTTTCTGCTATCTTGTTATGAGTTTTGGTCTAAAGAATGCAGGAGCTACTTACCAACGACTGGTGAATAAGATATTCGCCCATTTGATTAGAAAAACCATGGAGATCTATGTTGATGACATGTTAGTCAAAAGTTTGATCAAGGCAGATTATATTAAACACCTCTAATGATGTTGAATCCAACCAAGTGTGCTTTTGGTATTGGATTAGGGAAGTTTCTGGGTCTGATAGTTTCAAAAAGAGGCATTGAGGCCAATCCTGATAAGATCAAAGCGATCTTGGACATGGAACCACCCTGCTCTATATGAGATGTACAGAAGTTGACGGGCCGAGATACAACCCTAGGGAGATTCATCTCCAAATCTGGTGACAAATGTTTCCTTTCTTTCAAGCATTGAAGAAAGTGAAGAATTTTGAGTCGACATCTGAAAGCCAAGAGGCCTTTGAACAGCTGAAAGAATACATGACTGAAGCGCCGTTGTTGGCCAAACCTAGTCTTAGGGACATTCTTTATCTGTACCTGGCGGTATCTGAACAAGCATTGAGTGTTGTCCTCATTCAAGAAGAGAATAAGGTTCGATGAAACCTATTTACTATGTGAGCAAGGTGTTGCATGGAGCTGAGTTGAATTACTCTCCCATCGAGAAATTTGCTTTGGCATTACGACCATACTTTTAGTCACACAAGATTGAAGTCCTGACGGACCAACAGTTGAAAAATATTTTACACAGCCCGAAGGCCAGTGGAAGGCTAATCAAGTGGGCAATAGAACTTGGAGAATTTGACATCACGTATAAGCCTTGGACAGCCATCAAGGCTCAGGCATTAACTGACTTCGTGGTTGAATGCACTAGTAGCAACCAAGAAGTCGGAGGATAGGAGATAGTAACCACCCCTGGGAGAGAGAATAAAGATGAAGAGCGTGTACCTAATCAGAAGGAATATTGGGTGCTTTATTTGCTCTATTTTTATGGAGCATCAAAAACAAAATCTAATGGTGCAGGTTTAGTCTTGCAAAGCCCCGATGGGTTCCCAGCTGAGTATGCCTTGAAGTTGGATTTCCCAACAATCAACATCGAAGCTGAATATGAAGCCTTGATATCCGGATTGGGCTTGGCAAGAATTATGAGAGTCAAGAATCTCAAAGTATGCGGGGAATCAAGACTAGTAGTCTCGCAAGTGAATGGTGAATTTGAAGCCAAGGACGAAACTATGGCAAAGTACTCGAGAGTCGTGAAGGCCGTGATGACTCAGTTTGATGAGTGCTACGAGGAGCACATTCCGAGAGAAGAGAACGTTAAGGCTGATGCCCAATCTAAGTTTGCATCTTCTGAGATAGATAATTATGTGGAGAGTTTATACTTCCAGGTCCTGAAGACCCCACTATCGATGCGAAATTGGTAGCGCCAGTTGATGTAAGATGAAGGATAGACCCTCTTAAAGCTCATCTTGAGACTGGTTGTCTCCCTAATAATGCCTTGAAGGCACAGAAACTGTCAGTGAGAATGTTAAGATAAGAGGTTCTTTATCATTCCATACTTAAAATCTTGAATCTCAAATCCTGACACAAAATTTTAGCCTTGATGGCCAAAAAGGCTGTCTACCTCGAATCAAGTTTGTCGTTTGAGTTAAGGACTTGAATCAAGAGCCGTCAATCGAATTCAAAGCAAAGCAAGGTCCTGTGAGCATAAGAAGAAGGTTGGAAACCTAGAATAAAGATAAAGGGTTGACAACCAGCCAAGGGAACTTCTTGAACGATCAACCGAGAAGCAGGACATCCACCATATGTAGCAAGGGGGGCAAGAACTAAAGCTTCATCACAAGTTCCACATCTTAGAATGAGAATGAAGGGTTGGTTATAACCGACAACCATGAATGGATTCAGGGTTTAAAACCAAGGATTCAACAAGCGGGTTAAGGCCCAGAAGGCCACGAAAGTTATGAAAGCCAATTTGAAGTGAAGGATGTATGTTTGGTCGTCCACTTTAAATAATCAAATTTGACGATTGGTTACTGATATTAAGGTCCAAATATCGACATTTGAATACTGATATTGAGGTTCAAGGACCGAGCAACAGCCGACCAAGCTCCAAAGAAAGCTCTGGCCGACCGAGCTTTCGCCCTAGCCGACTGAGGATTATGATTGAGTCTTGAAGTTGATGATCGAGTCTTGATGTTGATGTTCGAGGCCTCACCTTGATGATCGACCTGAAACCTCAGGTTGGCGGTCTAGAAGGCCTAATGAACTAAGTTGAAGCCATTGAAGGCCAACGAAACTACTAGAGCCAACCTTGGATCAAGAGATTCAAGAATGAGCCACTGAATCAACATTCTAACATGATGATTAAAAGATTCGTCAAAAACTTATAAATTCTGGAAAAGGAACTGAGAATATAAGTTAATATCTGACAGAAGGAGCTTTGGAAGCTGATTATGGTTAAGAAGCCTAATTAAGAAGTTAACGCAAAGTACGGGATTAGCAACGCTAATCAAGAAATTAGGGGAAACCTTAAACAAAAGTCATGAATGACCATATTGTTGGTTTTCCATATCGATGATCGAGTGTCAATATGAAAGCTCATATTCCATTGTCAATATGAAAGCTCATGTCACATTGTCGATACGAAAGGTCGTGATCCATTGTCGATATGAAAGGTCATTGTTCAAGATGGAAGTTGAAGTGTTGGAGCCAACGGTGCCAAAAAAAATTGAAAACCGGCCGACTGGGAGCCAGCCGACCGGGGCAACCGGAAGGCTTCGGCCGACCGGGGCATGGCCGACAAGTGGCTGGCCGATCGGCGCACTCGGGAGGCTTCGGCCGACCAGGTTCCATATGGAATACGAAGATTTCAATGTCATTTCGATGTCGAGTATTGATCCCAACATCGTTTCGAATATGAAAACTAAGCTGGGCCGGAAGACCGGGGACCGGAAGACCGGGGCACCCGGAAAGCTTCGGCCTACCGGGTTCCATGTTGAATATGAAGATCCAACAGTGTGATTGAAAAGTTCAAAGTAATTCTATTTAAGATCAACCGACCGGCCTCAGCAAAGGGCCTCAGCCGACCGAGCCTCAGCCAAGGGCCTCAGCCGACCGAGCCTCAGCCGACCGGCCTCAACCGACCGAGCCTCATTCAACCAGCCTCAGCCAAGGGCCTCAGCCGACCGAGCCTTAGCCGACCGGCCTCAGCCAAGGGCCTCAGCCGACCGACACCAGCCAAGGGCCTCAACCGACCGACCGAGCCGCGAGGGAAGCTCCAGCCGATCGACCGGAGACACTCTGGCCGACCGACATCGATTGTCGATATGAAAAAAAAAATAAAAAATTTGCCGACCGAGGTCCCGGCCGACCGGCTCACCGGGGACGCCTCGGCCGACCGACATCGATGGTCAGCATGCAGATTTGGTTTGGCCGACTGACAGTGGTGGTCGAGTCGGGATTTCACATTTTTGTTTTTGTTTCTCCGTCTCGATGGTCAAGATCACTATTGAGATTGTTTTGGACAAGATAATCAAGTGGAAGTTGAAATTGAGATTAGCACCGTTTAGTGTCGATTAAGCACCGAATAGTGCCGATTAAGCACCGATTAGTTCCAATTAGCACCGATTAGTGCCGATTAGCGCTGTTTAATGCCGATTAGCACCGATTAGTGCCGATTAAGCTCCGATTAGTGCCAATTAGCACCGATTAGTGCCGATTAGCGCTGTTTAGTGCCAATTAGCACCGTTTAGTGTCGATTAAGCACCTAATAGTGCCAATTAAGCGCCAATTAGTACCGATTAGCACCGATTAGTGCAGATTAAGCACCGATTAGTGCCAATTAGCACCGATTAGTGCCAATTAGCGCTGTTTAGTGCCAATTAGCACCGTTTAGTGTCGTTTAAGCACCGATTAGTGCAGATTAGCGCTGTTAGTGTCGTTTTATGTCGTCTGACGTCGTTTAACACTGTTTAAACGTTGTTTGAGGCTGATTAGCGCTGTTTAGTGCCGTTTACCACCGTTTAGTGTCCTTCAACATCGTCGTAAATGCGTCGGTCGCTCCACGCCTTACATTAAGATGATATTGTTGAATACCCATGTAAGAGCAATAAACCCTGACCCAAGTCTCGAAAAGGCCGTTAAAACTTCAATGAAAACTGATCAGTTTTCCTAGAAGTTGGGGGGTAAATGATATGGGCTAAAAATAAGCCCTAAAGACACATTTAATGTGGCATTAATTAGACTCAGCATGGTCCAGACATGGGGCCCAATAATGAGGTCAAAAGCCCTATTTTAATATTAATTTCGTAATTAATATTAAGGGTAATAAATAGCTCAGCAATTAGAGTCAAATAAGGATGTTACTCCTACCAAACTTAGCCTCCAAGGCACAGAATTCGATACGGGAACTGATTCCTACAAGGAAGGAGTCTAGAACCTTCCTCAAGGCGGTGACTTGCCCACCAAGTCACCCAATCCTACCATAATTCTAAGGCTTCTCAGCCAATATAAGGGTCTGACCCCTCATTCTCAGAACTACGTTTTTGGCTTGATTCTCAATACGAGATACGTAGGCACTCTGTGAGGACCGATCAGTCTCGAAACACGGAAACAGCCATTAAATCTCGAAGCTCAACAACTCTAGCATTAAATACGATTCATAACCCACTTTTTATTCCACAACAACAGCTCAATGACATTAATTTACAAAATTGATGAGTGATAACTTTCACAATTTTTTAAATTTAAAATTTGTAATTCTCACTTTAAAATGATGTAAATTAAATGATTTTAATTAAAATGTAAATGTATGAACATTGAACTGTATATTCATCATTTTAATTTTACTATATATTTATTAAGTGAGATACTCATGAAAGTTCAAATATAAAAAGCCCTCAAAATTTCAACAAATCTCATTCTTTTATTTAGATCAAGAAAATGGTTAAAATTATAAAAAGAGTTCTAAAAATTTAGTTTACATATATATGCAATTTTAAGTGATAAAATTTTTTTACATGTTTTTTATTTGATAGTTAAAAAATACAAGTTATTCAAAAAAAATTATTTAAAAATGATATATCAGATTATAAACACATTATTTAAAAAACTATGTTTCTAACATTTATTTGAACAAGTATCGATTGAAATCTTGACATATTTCTATTCAAATATTACCTTCAATTTCTTTTAGCATAATTTTTTTCTGTGTATATTTAGAAAAAACTCAATAAAATTTTAATAGCTACAAATATTAAAACTCAATTTTTTATTCAAATAAAAGACTTTTCTTTTGTTAGGTATTTCAATGTCATTTATTATAGCTTTATTTTGACTGTATGAGTATTTTGAATTTGTGCATTTCATATGATTTATGAATTTTATTGGATTAACATAATTTTCCAACTACAAAAAACATATTATTCCTAATAACATAATTTTTTATTTTTGTTCACGAGCTTAAATGATTTTATTAAACCAAAAAAAAAAATAGATAAACTTAACTTTACGAATACTTAGAAAAAAACATATTAATACCAAGAAGTAGTAAAATAAATATTAGTGCTAATAACATAATTTTCCATTTCGTTTACGAGCTTAAATGATTTTATTAAATCAAAAAAAATATTAACGTCCGTGGCACGGGTGATTATAGAAAATTGAACACAATTATACTACAATAACATCAAAGTTAATATTTTTATTTTAAAAATTTTACATCGTGAAATATTTCTCTTAAATTGAAACTAAATTTTTTGAATATTGTAATTCTAGCAAATTATGTACTTTAAAAATAATCAACGCCCGCTCGCATAGCGCGGGCAAAAAAAAAACTAGTATTAATATTTATGCGATCTAGAATCCATTACATCTACGGAGAATAATCAATTAATATCGATTAATAGTTCGAAGACGAAGTAAGATCAAATCGTCCCAATCTATTTTTTATTTCTTCAATTTTTTAAATTAAAAAATACTAAAAATTATAATTGCCTTATGAATATTAAAGTTGTCTTGTAAATATTTGCTAATGTGAGAAATCAAAATTATCATCTTAATTTTCTCCCAAACTTTCTAACAAAGTAAAAATTATAATTAATTTATAAATATTTCATAATGTAGAAAATTAAAACTAGCATAATGTTTTCCCCTACTCTATTTCCAATTGTCTAAATACATTTACTAATGTAGGAAACTAAAACTATAACCTTAATATTCTCCTAAACTAAGTAAAAATTATAATTATCTTATAAATATTTGCCAATGTACCAAACCAAAATTATCATCTTGATGTTCTCTTAAACTTTCTTTAGAAGTCAAATTTAAAAAAAGAAAAAATTAACAAAAAAATTGCAATTACCTTCAAAAAATTTGTTAATGCAGAAAATTAACACTATTGTATAAAGTTAAGACGAGGGCAGTGAGAAGGCTTGTTTTAATCTACTTTCTAATTTTTAAAATTATATTTACCTTATAAATATTTGCTAACGTATGAAATTAAAATCACCATCCTAATCTTCTCCTAAACTTTCTCTCGAAATCAATTTTTTTTTTAAAAATGAGAAAAATATTAAAAATCACAATTACATTTAAGTTTTTTTTTGTGTTTAAAATTTCTTTATTTTTGTTATTGTATTATAAACACAGGATGCCTTTAAATACCTTTCACTACCTTGTAAGTTTTTATTTACCACAAACACACCAGTGCAAACCATAACCAAGAGAGTTGTACCCAATGGACGTGGACGATGATGAAGTTCACATTGTGGAGCTGGTGGATGCTGGGGTCTTATGGAGAATTCCAAGACAAGGCTTTGTGAAGATCAATGCTCATGCATGTTTCTTTGATGAACCTCTGCCTAATGGGAATCGTTCAGGTATTGGTTATGTCTTTCGTAATGAACATGGTCAAATAGTTCGAATGGTTGCAGGTTCTTTGGGGATCCAAGAAAGGAGGATTAATGAATTTTATGCAATGCTTTTGGGGCTAAGAAGAGCCTATCTTGAAAGCTATACCCAGATAGTTTTGGAGACTGATAATGCAATGGCTTATTGGGAATGGAGGTTTTCCGATGGAGGAGTCTTTCCGGCGCACAGGTACGTAGTTAACCAGCTGAACCAAAAAAAGGCGGACAAGAATCAAGTTCTGGAAATCAAAACTATTAGGGAGGAGGCTAATGAGATGGCAAGGTACTTGGCTCAACATGGAGCTCATACATGGAATAGAATGGTGATCATTGAGGCTCCTTTTGGAAGGATTCGGGAAATCTGGACTAATGATATGGGGTTGGGTCCTCTTGGTGAGCAATTTGAAGAAGTCCTTGAAGGTGATTTGCAGGCTGAGCTCGCAGTGGAAGAAGAGGGTTTGGAGGACATGCCATAATCTGGGGAAGATGAATCATCAGCTTCTTTTATTTATCTGTTTTCTTTTAATTTATGTTCATTAAGTTATTGGGCTGCTTAAAATGTAGTGAAGTCTTTTGGGGTTTAGCGGGGCTAGTGATAAAAATTGTTAGTGGATAGTTTGCTGCCTTCTGTTGCTTCGACTATGGTTGTTTCGAATAGGGTTGTAATGTTTGGGCTGAGCCCATTTTATTAATATTAGTTTTTCGCTTTTCAAAAAAAAAATACAAGATGCTAAGGTGGCGCTTCTCAAATCATCTCAATCAAAATTTCAGATTTTCTCATTTTTTTGAATCATTAGATATCAAAGATATTTTTTTTTAAAATTAATCATCTAAGAAAAATATTACTTACCTTTTATAAATTTACTAACTGAGAGACTTCATTCATTTTTATTTAGAATTTAGCAGAAGAATAAAGCTAAATACGACAATGGAAACTACACCGAAAGAACTTTTATAAGTTAGGTTAGAGATGACATTACCTATTTAATTTAGGATTGTAGAAAATATGATTTTCAATTAGAGGATAAATTAAGTTGAACTCTGAACATTTGTACAATATTATACGAGAAAGTGTGATGATGACAATTAAAAAATTTATGTAGATATTATACATTGTCATATAAAAAGGATCATCTGTGCAACTAACGGCTAATTTTAACCTAATTTATGACATATTGTATTCATTTGTTTAATTATTCTTAAAATTGTAAATTTTATTAATATATTTTTAACAATTTTAAATAAATATTATAACATCGTTCCAAAACGCGACTTATATAATTTGTTAATAAAAAAATGGTCACTCAAACTTCTTGAAAAAGAATTTGGAAAATAAATTGCGATTCTAGAATTATTCATACTTATTAGGCACTTCCTGACAAAAAAAAAACTTAATATGCCAGAATGCATATTGAAGGAATAAGTGCTCCGTCACTATGATTTGTCTTTTAAAAGTTGGCTATAATTGTTCTTATTTTTATTTACTGTGTAGCCTATATATATAATGATAAAACTATACAATAAGTTGCACATTCTGTAGCATATAAAAAAATAAATTACCTGTTGCTAATGATGGACGAGAGTAATATAGAATGATGAGTACTGTACAAGTATTAAAGAGAACAATTTTGTCCAGGTAATTCCAAACTTTTGGAAGAATATGTTTTTAATCCCTATGGAGGTGTGTGAAGGAATTGAAAAGACAATAAATGCCTTTTGGTGGGGGAATGGCAGTGCGAATAAAGACATCAAGTGGATGTTGTGGGAAAGGCTTTGTGCGATTAAAGAGGATGGTGGTCTGGGAGAAGTTTTAATGTTGCAGTGTTGGCAAAGCAAGCATGGTGATTGGTAAATAATATAAATCCTCTAGTTACACAATTAATGTGTGCTCGTTATTTCCCCAACACAGATTTTTTAAACCCAGAAATTGGAGCAAACCCGAGTTATGTGTGGAGGAGTATAATTGAGGCGCAGGATGTGGTTCGACAAGGCTATAGACGTCGAATAGGGGATGGATCAAGTACTAGAATATGGCAAGTCCCATGGCTACCTTGTCCACAAAATGGTTTCTTGACGATCGAGATTCCAGAGGAGCTAAAACATGTGATGCTACAGAATTTATTTGATGAAAGTCAGGGGGTGGGATGAAGAAATCTTTAATGATATTTTAAATGAAATGGACAGAGAAATGGGTTGATGAATTCCACTGCCAGGAAGGAGGCGAGAAGATTCTTGGTTTTGGGCACTTGATGACAAGGGAGAGTTTAGTGTAAGAAGCTGCTATAGAAGATTAAGAGGGGAAACCGAGTGCTTGGATGGACTGTTCTCGAGGAAATTATGGAGCCTAAAGCTGCCTGGCAAAGTAGTGAACCTTTTATGGCGGGCTTATCATAGTTGTTTACCAACGGCTAATACACTAGCAATGAAGAGTGTTATTGTGTAGATAACGTGTTAGTGCCAGATGTATGTGGAGGATGACATTCATGTTTTATTTCAGTGCTGCTTTGCTCGGGAGGTCTGGGAAAGTGCTGGTCTTAGTAGTCTGGTTACGGTTTTACCAAATGAAACGATTTTGCTGGTTCCGAACAGGCTGTAAGGAACAAATTATGATGGTAAGTTTGCTGTGTTGGAATCTTTGGCAAAGAAGAAACAACTGGGTATGGAACCATGTCAACATGTCGAGTTTTGGAGTGCGATCTAAAGCATGTAGTATGTTAACGGAATGGCAGCGAGCTAGGGAAGAATACAGTCCAAGAATAACACAACAACATATAGCAGATCGTAAGTGGTGTAAACCACCTGCAGGTTGGGTCAAAATTAATACGGATGTAGCATGTATGCAGGGATCATACCAGGTAGGTGTGGGTTGTGTCATTAGGGATGAATGGGGTAATTTCTTCGATCAAGGTGTAATGTAGTACAAGGAAGTTTTCAGCCGCGGGAAGCAAAAGCTATAAGTCTTAAAGAAGCTTTAACCCGGACAAAGGAATGGAGGAGAAGTAAGTGTATTTTTGAATGCGATGCAAAGCTTCTTATTGATGCAGTTAATGGAGGCTGAGGGAAAACGTATTTTCATGTGATTGTTGAAGATTGTATCGATATACTTAAACACTTTGATGAAGTGTTAGTTGTGTTTGTACATAGGTCTGCGAATATTGTCGTCCATATCTTAGCACGAGCTACATATTCTATGTCAGGTCTTACGGAGTGGTTATATACTGCTCGGGACTTTATCATCTGCATGCTTGATTCTGAGAAATTTTAATGCAAGTACGTTTTTCAAAAAAAAAGAACAATTTTGTCATCTTAAATATACTAGTTTATAACCCGTGCAAAAGCACAGGTTATTTTTAATTTTTTATAATTTATTTATAGTATAGCATAATATTATCAATTATAATTTTAATATGTTATTGGAAAAATTTGAACCTTACATCTTTATATATAATAATTTTTAGTATTAAATATAAATTAATATGTTGGTGGCGAGAATCGAAGCTTAGACTTCTGTATATAATAACTTTTAGTATTATTATATCTAACGGGCTTGATCTAAAAGTAAAAGATCTAACGATGGTGAATGAGGGATAACAAAAAATGAGCGGATAACTAAACTACAAATTATACCATTTTTCTTATTATGGTATAGTATATAATATAGATTACAAGAATTTTATGCAAAAAATTTGTGCATGTTTCCTACTACAAATCAATATATATACACAAACATGCATAGGAAGAACGATAACTTATATCAACACTATTAAATGATGAATTTTTTCTTTTAATACTTGGATCAATAATAAAAATTGTATACCATTTATTTTGATATTGTCACTTTTGATATTATTATATACGAAATAAATTAGGATATAAATAATGCTCAATATATTTTTACATAAGAAGATTATCTTTTTATGAAAATGAATGTTCATTTTTGGTTTGAAAATAAATGAAATTCGTGAATTAAAAAGTAACAATAAATTTTGTAAACATTATATAAATTATAATGCACAAGTACGAGTATTAATTATTTCGATTTTAGATAAAGTCATGCTACATTATATTATAGAATAGTATTATAAAAGTTTCACAATAATCAACATCAAAATTGACTATTCGATGTAAATAGAAAAAAATAAATAAATTTGAAAATGAAATAATACCCAAACTACACTACTTTTCCTTAAAGGGTGCTCGAAATACACATGTGCGCTGCTGTCCGCCCTTTTTTCCCACGAATTACGCATCTCCCATATGCGTGGTCTGGGATACACATTCCAGGATTACGTATCTCAAGTCACGCATCTGAGGGATGCGTAATGACGTCATATTACGTCATTATCTCATAAACGTCTCCGGCGTTTAGGCGGCCTCAAAATCGTCATCTCGTTCGCCCACCTCCGTTCAGCGCCCTCCGGTTGCCTCCACCACATCTGAGGACATACAAATGATGCCCAGACTTGCCTCATCATTTTGCCCTACTTCGTGTTTGTTTTCCGACCCCGCAAGGGTGTGCACAGACCAACCGGAAACTAAATCGGAAAAAAGCTTCGTTTTGGGGCATTTAAATCCGGAAAAACAAATGGAAATCAAATGGTATAGGAATGTCACTACAAGAAAAGGGTCAATAGACATCAGTTTATGGCCGATGTCTATGTTATTTTGCATGTGATGTCTATTCTAGACATCGGCAAGAAACTGATGTCTGTACTAACATAGACATCGATATTTCCTTCAATACACATCAGTTGTTCTACAAAATAGGTTAGATATAATTAATTTTATAAACAACTTGCATGCCTTATATTCTAGAAAACATATAATAAATTAAGTTATTTTTCACATACACATCACTTTCTTTCTTTGGAAAAATGTCTATATGGATATTAGACATCATAATTTTATCAGATAAAGTGATGTCAATAGTTATCTTAGACATCATCTTAGACTAATGTCTAATGTTCTTATAAACATCAGTTTCTTTATAAAAAACAATAGTTACCTTAGACATCATCCTATACTTATGTCTAATGTAGGTATAAACATCAGTTTTTTAAAAAAACTCATTTATATGTGTCTCTTAAACATCAGATTTTATAAATAAAAAATGATTTCTATTTGTTTTTAAGACATCGGACATTGTAGACAAAAGTGTTGTCTTTCCATATGTAAAAAATAAAATAAAAACTGGACCATTCACAATATATATCCAACCGTTTATATTACACCATTCAAAAATATATCATTCTAGTTTGAATTTCATGAATCATGAAATTGATTTATGAGAATCTTTTTTATGATATATCTTTCTATTTCTGATTGAAAATTTCCTATTAATATGAAAAAAAACTTAAAAATAATATACATATTTACAAATAATGTAGTAGTATTATTCCTTTATGTTTTCTCATTCCATATATTGTATATGTACACGGCACACCAAATGTGGCGATGCTGTAATTTAGAACTTCAAAATTATATGACAAATTAACTGTGCATCTTTCTTCTTCTAAAATTGTCATTTGGTCACCATTGTGTTTTGACTTTTAATAATTAGCTCTGCATTTTATATATTATTACACGTACGTTAATATATCTAGGTTTTTTGTATGACCTACATATAGTAAAACTTTCCTTTGTAACATTATTATTAATTGAAATTTATCTGAATTTTTTGACAATGTAATTAAATTATGTATTTTTAAAAATAAATAATGTACAGAATGACAAGAAATTGTGGCCATTTAAAGTCAGAAGCCAATGATTGTGGTCAACTTGGAAGGAGTTTAGAAACAATTTTCTGCTCAAGAGATCTCATCAATGGTCCTTTTAAAGATGAAGGTTACTGCCAAGGCATACATCGGATCATTGGTAAAAAAAAAAATTTCCTTATCATTGGTAAAAAATGTCGTCCTTGCTATCCCTGCATATTTTACTGCGCCAGGCAACAAGGATGTTGGTACATTGCTAATCTTAATGTAATATAATCAACGAGCTTACTTCTGCCGCCATTGCTTATGACCTTAGGAAGGACTATGCCACTACGCACTCAAACAGGGAAGGGTTATCATAATATTTGTAGTGCATGTTATAATTTTTATAAAAATTGTATTTTAATTTATATGCTAATGAAAAATATATCTTTTGGTTCCAATAAAATAAACTTTTTCCCCATATAAAATAAAAATTTTGGCCCATAAAACTTTCACTTTTTGAAGGGATACTAAGGTGAACTTTTTCTTCAATGAATATTATCAAAACAAAGTTTTTTAAAAAGATATGCTTATCTATATGGAAAGAGAACTACCCAAAAATTTTATTACATTACAGATTCAAATGGGTTTGGTGTTTTGAAGAACTGTAAAACTCTACTATAAACTTTTTACTAGTATATTTATGTATTTTATTTATTGAATATTTTAGTGTGGTGATGAAAATTCTTTTTTTACCCTTTTATGAATGTTTGATGGGTTCCTCAACTATAATAAAATTCACCTGAATTTCTTCCGTCTCTAATGATAACAAATATAGACTCATATTTCACAATATGGTATTTATATTTGACATTTTTATAGATTTTATGTTAGTTATCTTTTTTTAACCACTAACACCCCTTGAAGAAGGCTTTACATCTAGGTGACCAAATTAACTACAGGTAGAGAAAAATTAAATTTAACTAACTCACCCTTAAAAATGTCAAAATTTGATAATAACGAACCAATCAAATGTATATCCACAGATCCACCCAGTCAAGTTGGTACTACATGCATATCATTATTTAATTTAAAAATCTCCTATATATAGATTTCATAATATTCAAAAATTTCTTTAGAAGAACTTAGAAACCTTTTTCTAGAACATATTTAATTTCGTTGAACATCATTTACTAAATAAAAATTCAAATTTTATTGCAATAATGGGGAATTTTGTTGACGGTATAACTACGTGATAAGTAAAATCAGACATATTTTAAACATCTTCAAATCCATAAATTTGAGTTCTATGATTTTATCTTTATTCTAATCAACACAGTATGTTCAAATACTCTAAGTGTCGTTTGTTTTAATTTATTTCAATAAAAAAATGCTAATCCCCGAAAATATCTTTGTAGGTACCTTAAAAATAAAACCTTGACCTAGACATACTACAACACAAGGACTTTTACAACCTGTTGTGGAATAAAAACGAGGGTTTGTAAATTGCGGCTAGGGTTTGTATGTATTAAATACAAGGGATGGTGAGCTTCGAGCTTTAATGGCTGTTCTTGCGTTCGAGACTGATCGGTCCTCACAAGATGCCTACGTATCTCTGTATTGCTAGAGAATCAAGCCAACGTAGTTCTGAGAATGAGGGGTCAGGCCCTTTATATAGGCTGCGGGAGCCTTAGAATTATGGTAGGATTCGGAGACTTGGTGGACAAGTCACCTCCTTGAGGAAAGTTCTAGACTCCTTCCTTGTAGGAGTCGGTTTCCATGTAGAATTAGGTGCCTTGGAGGCTAAGTCAGGCAGGAGTTATATTCTTATTTGACTCTTATTACTGAGCTGTTTATTACCCCTAATATTAATTACGGAATTAATATTGTTAATAGGGTTTTGGCCCATCTGGTGGGCCCCACGTTTGGACCATACTGGGTCTAATTAATTTGACATTAAATGTGTCTTTAGGGTATATTTTTAGCCCATATCATTTGCCCCCCAACTTCTAGGAAAACTGATCAGGTTTTCCTTGAAGTTTTAACGGTCCTTTCCAAGACTCGGGTCGGGGTTCATCTTTATACACTAGTGTTTCACGAGTATTGTCTTTATGTAAAGCGTGGAGCGACCGACGCGTTTACGACAATGTTAATTCGATGCTAATCGGCACTAATCAGCCTTAACGACATTTAAACAATGTTTAAACGACGTTGAACGGCATAAAACGGCACTAAACGGTACTAACTAGCCTTAAACGACACTTAAACAACGTTTAAGTGACGCCAACCAGCATTAAACGACACTGAACGGTGCTAGAAGACACTGTCGGTGCTAACGACATTACTGGTGCTATCGGCACTAACGGTGCTTATCGGCACTTATTCGGTGCTTATCGGCACTAACGGTGCTAATCGGTGCTTATCGGCACTAACAAGCCTTGAACAACACTTAAATAATGTTAAGCGATTCTAAACGGCGCTAAACGGTGCTAAACGGCACTAGCGGGGGTTCGGGGGCAGCAGCCCCCAGCGGGGTCCAAGGGGCGGCAGCCCCTGGCGAGGTCCAAGGGGCAGAGCCCCTGGCTGGGGTCGAGCTGTACTATTCAGAAATTATCATTTCGACTAAAATTTATGAATTTTAGTCACAAATTTCAATCAGGAAACTTCACATTTTTCGACCAGGATTCTGGTCGAAATAAGGTCTGATTTTTCTCCTGGTCGAACGAATTTTCGACCAGGATTCCTAGTCGTTTCGACCAGGATTCTGGTCGAAATAAGGTCTGATTTTTCTCCTGGTCGAACGGATTTTCGACCAGGATTCCTGGTCGTTTCGACCAGGATTCTGGTCGAAATAAGGTCCAAGGTTTCTCCTGGTCGAACGAATTTTTGATCAGAATTCCTAGTCATTTCGACCAGGATTCTGGTCGAATTAATGGTCCAAAATTTCTCCTGGTCGAACGAATTTTCGATCAGAATTCCTAGTCATTTCGACCAGGATTCTGGTCGAATTAAGGGTCCAAAATTTCTCCTGGTCGAACGAATTTTCGATCAGAATTCCTAGTCATTTCGACCAGGATTCTGGTCGAATTAAGGGTCCAAAATTTCTCCTGGTCGAACGAATTTTCGATTAGAATTCCTAGTCATTTCGACCAGGATTCTGGTCGAATTAATGGCCTTTTTCGTGGCCTCGTCGAAGAGTTTTTCGACCAGGATTCTTGGTCATTTCGACCAGGATTCTGGTCGAATTAATGGCCTTTTAATGGCTTGGTCTGTCAAGACCTCGATTTTACGTGACTAAAAAGTAAGGTCTTAATTTTCTTGAGGCCATGACCGTGCCTAAAGCAAACTTTTCTATAGCGGAGTGATTCAGGTCAGCTTCATGAAGCACCTTGGTGACATAGTAAATGGGTTTCCAAACCTTCCACGAGAAAGCTTCAAACTCCTTTCAAAGGTTTTATGCTTGCCTAATCTTACATAGAATTACTTTGAACCTTTCAACCACCTTGTTGGAATGTTGATTCAGTTACTCATTCTTGAGTTGTTCACGAATCTCTTCATCCAAGGTTGGATCTGATAGCTTTGTTGGCCTTCTAAGGCTTCAACTTAGTTCCTTAGCCCTTGATTTATAACACAAGGCCTGGATTCTAAGGTTGATGTTGGTGTTCTGGATCACCAACACGAGGCTGAGACCTTGGTTTTAAGGTTATTTTCAACCCTTGATTCCCTTGATTCTCATTCTAAGATGTAGGAATGATGAAGTCCCTTAGTTCTTGCCCCCCTTGCTTCATACGGAGGAGGTCTTACTTTTCAGTTGATCGTTCAGGGAGTTCGCTTGCTCCTCAGCATTTGACTTCAAGTCCGGTGTGTCTTGGCTTGTTGTTAACCTTCTTTTCTTGATTCTAGGTTTCCAACCTTCTTCTTATGCTCACAGGACCTTGCTTTGGTTTATATTCGATTGAAGGCTCTTGATTCAAGTCCTTAAACTTCAAATGACAAACATGATTGGAGGCAGACAGCCTTTTTGGCCATCAAGGCTAAAATTTTGTGTCGGGATTTGAGATTCAAGATTTTAAGTAAGGAATGACAAAGGACCTCTCATCTCAACACTCTCACTAACTGTTTCTGTGCATTCAAGGCATTATCAGGGAGCCAACTAGTCTCAAGATGAGCTCGAAGAGGGTCTATCCTTCAGCTTACATCAACTGGTGCTACCAATTTTGACTCGATGGTGGGGTCTTCAGGACCTGGAAGCAAAAGCTCTCTACATGATTCTTTATCTCAGAAGAGCCATACTTAGACTGGGCTTCGGCCTTAATGTTCTTTTCTCTCTTGGGATATACTCAACATGGCATTTATCGAGCGGGGCTATCGCGGCTTTCACAATCCTCAAGTATTTGGCCATATTCTTTTCTCTAGCCTCAAACTCTCCATTGACTTGTAAGACTACCAGATTTGAGTCTCCACAAACTTTCAGGTTCTTCACCCTCAGGGCTCTCGTCAATCCAAGGCTGGCCATCAGAGCTTCATACTCTGCCTTATTGTAGGTTGTTTGGAAGTCCAACTTTAAGGCATACTCAAGTGTGAACCCATCATGGCTTTGCAGAACTAAACCTGCACCACTGGTTTTTGTTTTTGATGCCCCATAAAAATAGAGCTTTTTGTTTTTGATGCCCCATCAAATTTGTTTTTGATGCCCCATCAAAATATAGCATCATCAAAATATAGCATCCAATATTCCTTCTTTTCTTCCAGGGGTTTCTCACCTTGCTGACCTTCCTGGTCTATTACCTCCTGCCCCCCGACTTCTTAGTTGTCAATGGTATATTCAACCACGAAGTCAGCTAGAGCCTGGGTTTTGATGGTCGTCCTATGCTTGTACTTAACATCAAATTTTCCTAGTTTGATTGCCCACTTGATGAGCCTTCCATTGGCTTTCGGGCTATGAAATATGTTTCTTCAGCGGGTGTTCCATCAGGGCTTCAACGTTTGTCTTTATCCAGGGTCCTTCAAGGACTTAAACTCTTATCTGCTGTAACCTAACTCTACCCTTCGGGGTATGCATTTGTTTGTTTTCATTCGTGTATTCTTTTATTTTCGGTACTTGGTCATCTTTGACTCACATATCAGGTGCTTGGCACATAAATAAAATCACAATCAATGAATGGAAAACAAACATGCATTAATAACTTGAAATGGGTTCAACCCTTACATAGAGTACTACTGTCCTACTCGGAGCAACATGCTCTACAATGGTTTTAATGAACCTTATTTCTACTTCTACTATATAAATATGAAGCTAAGTCCTACTAGGATAACTTAAGCCCAATCGGGGTTTTGCAAGACTAGGTATGCACCAGTTAATTTTGTTTTTGATGCTCCATCAAAATAGGGCACCCACCACTCCTTCTGGTCTCCTCATTCTTATTCTGAAGTTCACTTCCTGCTTGGGGTACTACCTCTTGCCCCCCGACTTCTTGGTTGCCAATGGTACACTCAACCACAAAGTCAGTTAACGCCTTAGCCTCAATGGCTGTCTGAGGCTTCTGTGTGATGTCCTCTGCTGACCTTTCTTTGTGTTCCTTACCACTGTGGACTTCCATGTCTTCAATCGGAAGGACCTGCCCCCCGACTCCATCAGGCCTTAACGAGGCTACATAACAGCTTCGTGCCATCTTCTGATCACCTTTATGTTCTCCAACACCATTCCTGGTAGGGAACTTGATCTTCACATGATAGGTTGAGGCAACAGCCTTGAATGCATGAAGTCCAGTCCTTCCAAGGATAGCGTTGTACGTTGAATCCGCCTTGATTACCAGGAAGTTCAACATCCGAGTGGCCTCCTTGGGCTCTTGCCCAATAGTTACAGGCAGCTGAATAGTCCCTTCAACTTTGGATTTTACTCCATTAAATCCGTATATAGGCATGTTATTGGGGGTCAACTGAGAATCAGTGTATCCCATCTTCACAAACGCATCATGAAACAGAATGTCAACGGAAGCTCCATTATCTATCAAGACTCGCTTCACCTCCGAGTTTCCAATCACAGGAGTTATGACCAACGGGTCATCATGGGGGAACTTCACCCCTTCCAAGTCTGAGTCATCAAAGCTAATCGCTACCTCAGTTTTTGCACGCTTCGGGGCCTCTCCCATGATGTGCAACACCTCTCGGGCATAAGCCTTTCGAGAGTACCTAGTTGTCCCGGCCGCAGTCGGGCCTCCTGAGATCATGTTGATTACTGGCCCTCGGGGCTGTGGGTTGCGATCTTGATCGTCATCCCTTCTATTATAGTCTCTTCTCTGGTTACCACGGTCTTCACCCTTAGTGAAGTGCCTCAGCTTCCCTCTACGGATCAAAAACTCGATCTCATCTTTGAGTTGCTTGCAATCGTCAGTGTCATGCCCCATGTCTCTATGGAATCTGCAATACTGATTCTGGTTTCTCTTTGCGGGATCACCCCTGAGTGGCTTCGGCCATCTGAAATCCTTATCATTCTCAATGTCCAACAAGATTCGACTCCTAGGAGTATTCAACCTTGCATACTCAGTGAACCTTGACCCTTGGTTCTTCTTAGGGGCAGAGTCGGAATCCTCGCTAGTTCAGGGATACTTGTCCCTAGCATCATACTCTTGATCATCATAGTCCTGGTCTTGCTTTCGCTTCTTGGAGTCATTGTTACCTCCACCTCCACCTACGGTGGTTTCTTTCTTCAAACTATCCTCAGCTTTAATATACTTATCAGCCCTTCGTTGGAGCTCAGCCATGTTCTCAGGGGGATGCTTCGCCAATGATCTCTTAAAGAAGAGGTCAGTGGTTCCGTGTTCCAGGGCTACCATTGCCACCTTATTTTCCAAATCAGTGATATTCAGGGTCTCCTTAGTGAATCGCTTGAGGTAATCCCTCAGATTTTCATTCTTTCCTTGCACTACATACATAAGAGATGCGGAGCTCTTCTCATGCACCCTTCCGCTAATGAATTGGCTAACGAAAGCGGCACTCAATTCCTTAAAAGAACCAATAGAGTTCGCAGGCAATCGGCTATACCATCTCTGAGCCATGCCCGACAGGGTTTGGGGGAACGCTCTGCACTTTAGGGCATCACTTGTAGGCTGCAGTAGCAGTGCTTTTGAGAACGTCCTGACGTGATTTGCGGGATCACCCGTTCCATAATAATCCTTAATTGTCGGCATCTTAAACTTCCTAGAAATATGAGCATTCATCACCTCCTCAATAAACGGGGGTGTGGGATCATCAGGATCTCCAAGTGGCATGAGATCCTTGGGGTTACTCCTGGGGGTTTCCACCCTCATAGCTTCTCTTGTTGGGACATCAGCCCTCTTCTGTCTTCTTGAGGACCTCTCCAAATCTATAACGGGAATCCTTCCTGAGATTGGAGGGGGTCGAATTAGACTCTGTCTTGCCTGTTCCCTTGCTATGTCATCCTTTAGCCTTTGGATCTCAGCCTCATGAGCCTTAATCCTCTCCTCAGCCGTTTGTGGAGGTCCATCATGGATTCCTTGGGTCCTCGCTCGAGGTTCTCTGCTAACACGTCGCCTCCTTGGATGTTCATCACGATCATCATCCTCAGATGACGAATCATCAGAATAGGGGCCAGAGTAGTCGTCCTGATAAGGACCCAATCCTCTAATATAGGATGGATCCTGTATTTGCATGGCATGTCCGCTTGGCCCTGCTCCCCGAGCAGCTAGAGGGTGGTTAGGCAGACCATACCTCGGGTTAGTATTCAAGGGGAGATCCGTGGTGTGGATCTGTACCCCTGGTGGTGGGTTGTCAGGATTAAAAAGAGGAGAGACCACCATCTGAAGAGGGTTGGTTCCTCGTCCTGCTTGGTCGATCTGAGGCAGCGTACTCTCAACGTGGGGAATCGCCCCTGATTGTTGAGAAACTTGAGAGTGGGTGATCACCCCTAATGCTGGGGGAGCCTGTTGGATGATCGCCCCTGATGCTGGGGGAGCCTGTTGGATGATCGCCCCTGATGCTGGGGAACCATGGTTGATGTTGTCTTCCCACAGACGGCGCCAAATGTTGTGGAATAAAAACGAGGGTTTGTAAATTGCGGCTAGGGTTTGTATGTATTAAATACAAGGGATGGTGAGCTTCGAACTTTAATGGTTGTTCTTGCGTTCGAGACTGATCGGTCCTCACAAGATGCCTACGTATCTCTGTATTGCTAGAGAATCAAGCCAACGTAGTTCTGAGAATGAGGGGTCAGGCCCTTTATATTGGCTGCGGGAGCCTTAGAATTATGGTAGGATTCGGAGACTTGGTGGACAAGTCACCTCCTTGAGGAAAGTTCTAGACTCCTTCCTTGTAGGAGTCGGTTTCCATGTAGAATTAGGTGCCTTGGAGGCTAAGTCAGGCAGGAGTTATATTCTTATTTGACTCTTATTGCTGAGCTGTTTATTACCCCTAATATTAATTACGAAATTAATATTGTTAATAGGGTTTTGGCCCATCTGGTGGGCCCCACGTTTGGACCATACTGGGTCTAATTAATGTGACATTAAATGTGTCTTTAGGGTATATTTTTAGCCCATATCACAACCGGATATTTACACTAGATCCGTCGTAAAGGCCTCATTTACGACTTAAAATTTCTGTCATTTTTGGTCATTTTTGGTCCAGTTGAAAGTTTGAAAATACGGACACAAGTTTCTAATTTGGCTACAAGTTGCGAGTTTTGTCACAAGTTTCTAATATTGTCATAAGTTCCAAATTTTGTTACAAAGTCTGATGTAGTTTTTGTCACAAGTCCAATATTCTTGTCGCATATTTCGAATTTAGTCACAAGTTCAGATTTCGTCATAAGTCCAACTTATGACTAAATTTCTATCAAAATAATAGCTGTGGATCCCAGCATATCAATTTATTTAGGGAAAAACAATTGACACGTCCTTGAAATATTTGAGTTTTATTGTTCAGGTCCCTGGACTAAAGATTCCGTATTTCGGGTCCTAAACGTTTTAAAAAATTTGGTTCAAGTCCTTATCGTTAAGTAGATTCTAACACTGTTAGAATCTTGCTGCCACATGGCCATTTTTACACGTCAGCTGCTGATTTGTTCACAAATTAAAAAAATAAAAAATTTTATATTAAAATAAACAATTTTTACATACGGGTTTTGAGTTTTGAATATCAAATGCTATACATACATTGCGTTGAAGTTCACGTGTCCCAAACGGGCATGCCACAGCCATGAGTCTTCTTCTGTTTTTGTGAGTAAACAAGTCACTTCAAGAAAAATCTTATACAAACGGTTTGCTGATCTCTGCACTCTCATTAACAGCTTCCCATCATTGTCATACACCCACAAAAATTCGCCCTGCACTATTACTTTATTCCCTTGTTCTGACATCTGCCCAAGACTTAGGATATTATTGCATAAATTTGGAATGTAAAACACATCATTGAACACTCTCTCTTCACATGTCTTGCACTTGAAAGAGACCGATCCCTTCCCTTTAATACAAATAGTCGACCCATCACCAAACTTTACCTCTGCTGTGATATTTTCATCTAACTTCGAAAATTTTATTTTATCCCCTGTTATATGGTTACTTGCCCCATTTTCTAAGTACCATAATTGAGAAAATTTCCTCTCCATTTTATCTCCCTCAAACCTTGGCATAACCTTCTCTTCATTCAACAATACCATCTCGGTTTTCTTCTCATCGATTTCAGTCAGCAGTAACGCAGGTTCATCAACTTTAATTTGAACCAGGTTTACCTCTGTTCTTTGATTCCTCTCTCGACGTGGCCTCTTGCACTCTGTAGCATAGTGTCCCATATTATTACAGTTAAAGCACCTCACAATGTTTCTGTCACGAGTATTCTGATAACCTCATCTCCGTCCTTTGAAACTTGATTGGCCGTCTGAATTGTCTTTGTTTGCTTTCTTCATCCATTCCTCCATAGTGAATAACAACTTCTCTTCAGATTTCTCCTTCTTACACCATTCTTCCTCTGTCAGTAATAATTTACCACCTCCAGTATTTTCATTCTGACCTTTCAGCCTCTCCTCATGGGCTTGGAGATATCCAATTTCTTCTTTCACTGACATTGTTTCCATGTTCCCAAACTGCTCTATCGTTGAGGTAATCTGAATAAATTTCGAGGGATCCGCTCGAAGTAGTTTCTTAACGACATAGGCTTCATTCACCTATTCACTCAACGATCGAATGTTGGACACCAATCCATTCAGTTTCATATAAAAATCATGGAGCTGATCACTCTCATCCATACGCAGAGATTCCAACTCTACTTTAAGTGTCTAAACTCTAACCTTCTTCACATGATCCGCTCCTTGACACATAACCTTGAGAGCTTCCCACCCCTCCTTTGCAGTTTTCTTCTCAGAGATTGACAGTACCATTTCCTCAGGCATGCCTTGGTAAAGCATAGCCAAGGCGATCTTGTCTGTTTTCTCATCAATCACTGCCTTTGCATCGCTTGGTTCTACAGCGTTCCACACCCCCTGTGCCTGCATAAAGACCCTCATCTTTAATGCCCAGACCGTATAATTGCTCTTGGCCAGCGTAGGGTATGTCAGCCAAAACGATCCTGCCTTGCTTTTTCCCACGTCCATTTCTTAGTCCCTTGAGCTCTGATACCAAATGTAGAGCTTAGAGCTTAAAAGAACCTTACACAGAGAGAATGAAACGTGATTTGTAAACTGAAAGCAAGAATAATTCTCATTGTAATAAACGAAAAGATTACATACTAATATAAAGGAAACTAATAGATATGAATTCCTAAAAACTAGCAGCAAACCAACAACAACTTTCCTAACTTATTTCCTCTATCTCAACGATCATACAATTAATGATATTACTTCTATGACTAGGACTCTGTTACTCACTGGGCCCTTGGGCTCACCGAGTTTATTCAAGCTTAACATATAACCCAAATTCAAATTACTTCCAACATCTTGAATTAATCCTTTACTTGTCATATTGTCCATTACGGTGAACTAAGAGTACATTTGATAAGATTCATCACGCAAATGGTGCTTCTTGGCTGGTTGATATGAGGCAAACTTTAAATGTGAAAGATTTAAAACTTTTCATGCTAATATCCCAAAGGAATTCGGAGAAAGAGCAAGTGCATCTTAGATGTTAAGGAATATCCAAACTTGTGATATTGCAGGTGAGTACAGATCATCTTGTCATCTTTATGTTGCTCCTAAATGTACTTGTTTCATTGATATATCTACCTCTACCTTTACACCCTACTCCAACAGTAGATGTCTTTCTATCCTCTAGAATTGCCTTTCGTCTAGTGAGGTTATGAAAAGAACAAATGACTACTTACAAAAGACTTTAAGCAAAAATTCATGTATAGATTGTCATTCTCTTCTTCTCCTTCATTGTTCTTTACTTTACGATTTATTCTCATAGAAGATATTTTATTTGGATTAATAGAGCTTGTTTAGATTAGCTATGTTTAAGTCAAGTTATTATTTTTTAAGATACCTACAAAGTTATGTTCATGAATAAGCACATCTTTTATTAAAGTAAATTAAAAAAACTGCACTTAGGTGAACAATTGTGAGGTCTAGATTAAAACGTCCAACATCTTCAAATACATAAGTTCGAATTCTATGATTTTATATTTATTCTAATCAACACAATATGTTCAAATACGCTAAATGTGGTTTATTTTAATTTATTTTAATAAAAAAAGTCCATATCCCTGAAAATATCTTTGTAGGTACCTTAAAAAATAATACCTTGACCTAAACATAGCCAATATAAATAAATTCTATCTGACTAAATAAAAATTCAACATAGCCAATATAAATAAATTCTATATAACTAAATAAAAAATCTTCAGTGAGAATAAATTAATCTTTACATGATAATCAATAAGTGGGCAATGATCCGGTTATATCCGCTCTAGAGTTGGAATGATAATTGATTTTGAAATAGAGATACTGGAAAATGGTAACAAAAAAGATAATAATAAAAACTGATTCAAAATGTAGAATTGTATCCTTACAAAACTTTTCTTGAATCATAGAGAAACTTATATATTGGGAAAGCATCAAATGCATAACTAATTCTCATTCTAACATTAATATATATGCATACTTAGATTAGATATCTAACTTCATATATGAATTATACATGACCACAAAACATTGATAAGAGTAGGAATTTATAACATATATTTAAATTTAAATTCTTATTACTAAAAGAATTGTTCTTAATTTAATAATTTTAACAGCAGTTACCAATTTAATTTTCTTAACCTCATTTTATTTTTTTGTCACAAAAAACTCATTTAATTTTGAAGACTATATGAATTACAAACAAATGGGCCACTAATTTATCTTTGTGGGGACCAAATTATTTTTATATCCAACATAGAGTATTATTTCTGAAACGTAGTGTAGCGGCCCATAGTTTTTAAATCCATGAGAAGCAAACTCGGCCTTGGTATATTTGACAGTTGATTGAAAACGTTGCATAACCCTAATCTAGCGGACGCCATTTTGTATAAAGTAGTGTTTTGGGATCAAGTTAGAAATCACATGAAATGCTTTTCAAAGAATGAAGTGGCCAAACACTTTGCCATCCATCGACCATGCCTTGATGTTGTTTATCAACATTAAGGTATAAGAATTTAAATTTCTTTGCTTCTGCATCTCCAAGTTAAAGTATTTGCGTTTTTGTGCATAAACAATGGTTAAATTTCAACACATGAGAACTTGTATGACAATTATCATGTTTATATGTTGTATGTATGTTTATATGTTGTATGTAACTGTCAACATAGAAAACTATGTCAATCCTCATGTTTATATGTATGTTTGTGTATATGTTGAGATGTCAATCCTCATGTTTATATGTATGTTTGTGTATATGTTTGTCAACATAGAATTTCTAGGTGACATTTGTCTGATTTTGTTTTTGTACATAGAATTTCAAGGTGACATTTGTTTGATTTTGTTTTTGTGTTCTCAACACACATATAATAAAAACCCATTTAGAAAAGGAGGAAATAGGTCAAGAAGTATTTCATATCAGGATTAAGAACGTAAGAGAATATTCTACCATTGTTATGTAATTTCTTTTTTTTGTTGGTGAAAGTTACCAAATATTTTATAGGAGAAAAGAGATACAAGGACTATATATTGAAATAAATTCTAAATTACATTTGTTTATGTTTAAATGCTAGTTGAGACCGAATACATATGAAACATGTACCATGTTTTTTTATCACTAAGAATATATATTTTCTTTGACTTCCAACAGCATCCATGATTTTTTTTCTTTTATTTTTTCTGATGCATTTTTATCATATATTCATTTTTCGTTTTTATGTCACTTAGTACATAATTTTTCTTCACAGGAATTAGTAAAACAATTTGACCTTTTATTTTGTTGCCGTCTATTAAACAATGAAGTAAATGCTCCAAGTCCTTTCTACTATCGACTCATTCTTCTCCGGCCTAGAGGATAAAATCCTTCTTCGTTTATCTCTAATCATTAATATGAATATAGAGTGTGAATAAATATGCATACATTTGTGTTTTATATTGTGTGAAGGTATATTAAGTGGTCTTAAGATGCGTATTATGTGTGTACAAAAATATTTTTTTTACCTCCCTCTCCTCCACACTCCTTCCATCTTTGTATCACTACTAGAAATATGTCAATAGACATCGGTTTTTAGCCGTTGTAAAAAAAATTCTGGGCGATGTCTATGCGTGTGTAGAGAAAGGTCCAAACTTTAGACATCGGTTTTTAGCCGATGTCAAAGATGAATATACACAACGGTTCTCTTAAATAAACTGATGTCTTTCCTGTTGTTTAACATCGGTTTTTTATAGAAGAGCTGATGTTTAATACTAGCTTAGACATCAGCTGATTAAATAAACGATGTTTAACACAACCTTTAAAATCAGTTTCTTAAAGAAACTAATGTCTTTGAAATAATATTGAAGTAGTACAACTTGAACATTGCTTGTTCTAAACACACAAATACCACAAACAAACCAAGACAATCAAATATAAATAACCAAAATCCAGTTATATATTACCAAACAAGCCAATTCAGTACACACAATAACGACAAAACCAATACTACATTATCAAATCAAAGCTCATCCCTACTACATTACCAAAAGGACAAAATGAAAGTACTAGCTAACTGTGCAATTTGATGTTACAAATCAGGTCTTCTTTGTGCAATTTGATTCCTCGACTTGCTTTTCATCATCTGATTCTCGCGAACATAGCTCAGGCTTATCGGTCTGTTCCCAAATACCAGAATCGTGTGTGCCATGTGATTGACTTGATACTACTGATGCGCAATCTGTACCACATTGTTCAGTTGTGTCAATCTGGTAATTGATCTCTTCAAATCGGCCATATATAGCAGCAGATCCATGTAGCAAGTCCTTGGCAGATAGCCCTAAGAAGTATTTCATTAAGATCATTAGACATTATAAATATATGAACAATGAATTACTAAAAACTGTCGGCCAGCTACAAAATTGACTATAAATTAATATATCATTACCCTTTTTATCAGCCATCCTAAGCTTTAATCTTGGAAAGGCATGCCCACTAAAAGAATGAGAAATCTGAAACAGTATATCAGAGAACCTGTCATCGTCTTTTATCCATGTAACATATGCAAGAACATCTTTGTATGGCCCACTGTACTGTAAAAAATAACATATATCAGAAAGGACAGAAAAGAACACTAAGCACATAGCATTGTAATGTAGGAACTTTGCACTTGTATTTTCTTGAGTGCTATTACCTACTATCTTGAGTGCTATTACCTACTAAGAAAGGAATTTCATATACAGAGATCCAGCATTCTGGTATGTGTTTGGAAGGGTGCAGAATTGGAATATAATTCTATTTCCAAGTCGTTTAGGTTTGGCAACTTCTCAGTACCATCAAACATCACACATTCTCAATACCATCACACATCCCAGAGATCCCTGTTCCCCACTAGGAGTGAACATTAGGGGATAAATATAAACTTGAAGCTGATCGAGATAGATTCCTATTTTGGTTTGCACATTTGACATTTCTACTAACAGGGATAGGAGTCCTCCATTTTAAGGTTATGTCACACTATCAAATTACTTAAAATTAGGTCAGGGTGGAAACCAATCAACCAGCACATGTAATTACTATTAAAAAAAGAGCACATTTAAAGGAATGAAATAACCTCGATCCATACCTCAACTGCATGGGAAGATGCATGCTTTGGATGAAATCTGCATATGATGTTCCCCTAGTCCCAACTTAAATTCCAGCTGAGATCAAAGAAATGTGCATAAGATAATGTTCTAGACAAGTTAAATCTTTCGAATGGAAATTGGGACAAACATCTCCAACCGAACTGGTACTGGAATAACGATCAAAGTTTCTGGCTCAGCAGCAGTCCCTTTCCACACCTGTGTCGGACAACCACCCAAATTGCTTCACTTTTAGCTACATGAATGACTCTCACCTGAGAATCCCTTCTGCTACTAGTGATAATCCTTGCTCCGAACTGACTTAATAAGGTAGGGAGGCTAATGAACCAACACAACTTTCTGTTTTTTGTTTTAAAATAAGAGAAAAGGTGCACATCCCGCTCAGTGGGGTTCTGCTATTTCCTTTTCTTTTCTTTTTTATGTTTTGATATGTGTACACAGTGATTCTGGGACTTGCCATTATTTCTTTAACATAGTATTTCATGTTGCTTTTAAAACAAAAAAATTATACGCTTTCAAACTAAAACAAGAAAACATGATACGAGGATCCTATGCTACTTCAGTTACTTGTTAGTTCAATAACGCATAATACAGAAGTAAGGCAGCATTCATAATCTGCAGTGATCTTATTTCTTTGTTTAGGAGCAGTCACAAACTTATTTCTTGAAACATTAGTATTCTTAAGTTACTTTAAAGTACATTTAGTATCTTATCAACAAATCGGATGCAGAAATACTTACTGCTGGTGCTAGGAGGCCACCAAAAATGATTATTCTAGCCATAAAAGAGCAGCAAGTAGCATAGTATTGCTTAAGGTTTGCCGAGGTCTGCATGAAATCACATATCAGTCGTATAGTCGACTTCAGCTAATGCAGAAGCCATGAATAGATACACCAAACACTGAATGAATACGCAAAACCAAACCCCCTTTTTATGGACTGATCGGGTGAGTGTTTTCTTTAGAACAGACGAGAGCATCTCTGTCTCTGTAGATCTTGAAGTTGGACAAAGAGTACCCTGATTCGGAAATCTGTCAAATCCAATTGTAGATTGTTAACTTGAAAGACAGACATAAAATGTAAAGAAAAATCATTAAAAAGTAACAAAAAAACAAACAAACTAACAAATCTACCCAAGCTAAAAGAGCAACCAATCTGCAAAAAAATGTTCAATTAAAAAAAATCGAGTTTAAATCGAACTATTAATCGGAAAATTACTTACGATTTGAGATTCCTTTTCTCTTAATTCGAGCTTCCTTCTTCTCTATTTCGATTTACAGAAATCGTAATTACTAAAATGTGGGTTTAATTAGGGTTAATTAGAGAAAAGTGAGGGATGCTGGTGAGAGAGACAGAGAGAGAGAGGGTCGTGTAGTACTGATGACATTGAGAGAGAGATGAGTGAGAGAGAGGGAAAGAGATGAAAGAGAGAGATGAGAGAGAGAGAGAGATGAGGGTCGAGAGAGATGAGGCTAGGGTTGAGAAAGGAAAGTTGAGAGCGGGCAAATAATTTAGGGGAAAGTTTAGAGGCGGGGGAATGAAATGTTTAAAGGGGGAAATGTTTTATTAGAAATGGGGGGAAATAATCTAAGGGGGGAATGTTTTATTAGAAATGGGGGGAAATGTATCATTCGCGTGTTTTTTATTGTTTAAAAAATCATAAAAGACATCGGTTATTTAACGTACCGATGTCTGGAAACTTGATTAACATCGCTTTTTAAAAAACCGATGTTAAAAACCTTATCACCATCCGTCAAGAACTTTGGGGGATTTCATTAGGGCAAAAAACACTTCTCTAGAAACTATCGTGAAAAAGAACATTTGAAAGGCCCACAGTGGTAGGAAGAAATAGGAATATGAATGTGAAACTATTTTCTCTAGATGAAGACTATACCACAAAACTATCTTTAAAATCATTTATATAATTTTTACATGCTCACATGAGTTTGCATTAATTATAATATTTTACAAAAATTTTGCTTCAATTTTCATCTAGTTTGAATTTCATGAATCATGAAATTGATTTATGAGAGTCTTTTTTATGATATATCTTTCTATTTCTGATTGGAAATTGACTATTAATATGAAAAAAAAACTTAAAAATAATATACATATTTATTATTCCTTTATGTTTTCTCATTCCATATATTGTATATGAACAGGGCACACCAAATGTGGTGATGTTGTAATTTAGAACTTCAAAATTATATGACAAATTAACTATGCATCTTTCTTCTTCTAAAATTGTCATTTGGTCACCATTGTGTTTTGACTTTTAATAATTAGCAGCATTTTATATATTATTACACATACGTTAATATATCTAGGTTTTTTTTGTATGACGTACATATTGTAAAACTTTCCTTTGTAACATTATTATTAATTCAAATTTATCTGAATTTTTAGACAATTTAATTAAATTATGTATATTTAAAAATAAATAATGTATAGAATGACAAGAAATTGTGGCCATTTAAAGTTATTGCTAGTCATAGTGAGAAGCCAATGATTGTGGTCAACTTCCAAGGAGTTTAGAAATAATTTTCTGCTGAAGAGATCTTATCAATGGTCCTTTTAAAGATGAAGGTTACTGCCGAGGCATACATCGGATCATTGGTAAAAAATGTTGTCCTTATCATTGGTAAAAAATGTTGTCCTTGCTATCCCTGCATATTTTACTGCGCCAGGCAACAAGGATGTTGGTACATTGCTGATTTTAATGTAATTAGTATAATCAACGAGCTTACTTCTGCCGCCATTGCTTATGATCTTAGCAAGGACTATGCCACTATGCACTTAAACAGGGAAGGGACTTGTTTTTTCATTGGGTAGGAATGGCCAGTGCCTTCCTAGGGTTATCATAATATTTGTAGTGCATGTTATAATTTTTATAAAAATTGTATTTTTATTTATATGTTGATGAAAAATATATCTTTTGGTTCCAATAAAATAAACTTTTTCCCCTTATAAAATAAAAATTTTGGCCCATAAAACTTTCACTTATTGAAGGGATACTAAGGTGAACTTTTTCTTCAATGAATATTATCAAAACAAAGTTTCTTCAAAAGATATGCTTATCTATATGGAAAGAGAACTACCCAAAAATTTTATTACATTACAGATTCAAATGGGTTTGGTGATTTGAAGAAATGTACAACTCTACTATAAACTCTTTAATAGTATATTTATGTATTTGATTTATTTAATATTTTAGTGTGGTGATGAAAATTCTTTTTTTTACCCTTTTATGAATGTTTGATGGGTTCCTCAACTATAATAAAATTCACCTGAATTTCTTCCTTCTCTAATGATAACAAATATAGACTCATATTTTAGAATGTGATATTTATATTTGATATTTATATAGATTTGATGTTAGTTGTCTATTTTTAACCACTAACACCCCTTGAAGAAGGCTTTACATATAGGTGACCAAATAACTACAAGTACAGAAAAATTAAATTTAACTAACTGGCCATTAAAAATGTCAAAATTTAATAATAAGGAACCAATCAAATGTATATCCTACATGCATATCATTATTTAATTTAAAAATCTCCTATATATAGATTTCATAATATTCAAAAATTTCTTTAGAAGAACTTAGAAACCTTTTTCTAGAACATCTTTAACTTGTTGAACATCATTTACTAAATAAAATTTTAAATTTTATTGCAACAATGGGGAATTTTGTTGATGGTATAACTAGGTGATAAGTAAAATTAGACATATTTTAAACATCTTCAAATCCATATATTTGAGTTCTATGATTTTATCTTTATTCTAATCAGCACAGTATGTTCAAATACTCTAAGTGTCGTTTGTTTTAAATTATTTCGATAAAAAAATGCTAATCCCTGAAAATATCTTTGTAGGTACCTTAAAAATAATACCTTGCCCTAGACATACTACAACACACAAGGACTTTTACAACCGAATATTTACACTAGATCGGTCATAAAGGCCTCATTTACCACTTAAAATTTCTATCATTTTTGGTCGAGTTGAAAGTTCGAAAATACGGTCACAAGTTTCTAATTTGGTCACAAGTTGCGAGGTTTGTCACAAGTTTCTAATCCTGTCATAAGTTCTAAATTTTGTTACAAAGTCTGATGTAGTTTTTGTCACAAGTTCCATATTCTTGTCAGATAGTTCGAATTTAGTCACAAGTTCAGATTCCGTCATAAATCCAACTTATGAGTAAATTTCTATCAAAATAATAGTTGTGGATCCTAGCATATCAATTTATTTAGGGAAAATCAATTGACACGTCCTTGAAATATTCGAGTTTTATTGTTCAGGTCCCTGAACTAAAGATTCCGTATTTCAGGTCCTAAACGTTTTAAAAAATTTGGTTCAAGTCCTTACCGTTAAGTAAATTCTAACACTGTTAGAATCTTGCTGCCACATGGCCATTTTTACACGTCAGCTGCTGATTTGTTCTCAAATTAAAAAAATATAAAATTTTATATTAAAATTTTAATGTAAAAACAGTTTTTACATACGGGTTTTGAGTTTTGAATATCAAATGCTATACATACACATATACACCACCAAGAATATGATGAAGGTTCGTCGGCAACAATGGAGGTCACGGAAAAATTTCTAGAAATCGGTGACTTTTCTAGATTTTGGTGAAACCAAAAACATCTCAGAAAATTCGAAAAAAATATGCATTACATTCACTTTTAGCAGATCTAAATACTCAGGCATTCTAAATCAATAAACCATATTTACATCTAACAATTCGGCCAACAACATTTTTCTGGTCAACTCAAAAATCGATATGTATCAATAATTAACACCGATGTTCATTGTTGGCGGTGGTGGAGTCCGGCGATGCCCCAAATCGGGGTGACATTGGCCTCACTCCTGAACTCATTGTGTTATTATGTTTGTCGTTTTGTACCGCTACTTCCAGTTGAATTCATCATAATTGATGTAGGAAAAGATTTCCCCCAATTTGTTTTATGAAACCTAATACACAATATATATATATATATATATATATATATATATATATATATATATATATATATATATATATATATATTGTTATGTGCATGTAAAATCATGTGGGAGGCTTGTGTTTATAATTTTTACCATTTAATTTTACTTTTTTATTTATTGTATACAAATCAGCAGCTGACGTGTCAAAAAGGGGTGCCACCTCAGCTTGATTCTGACGTCCATCAGAATCTAATTGATGTAAGAACTTAATCGAGAAAAATTCAAAAGTTCAATTACCTGTACTGCAGAATCTTCTGTTTAGGGACCTAAACAATAAAACCGAAAAGTTCAGTGACGTATCAATTTATTTTCCCATTTATTTAATGTGGAAATAAAAACCAAATTTTGTATAAAGATTTGAATGAAAACATTCATCATAAGTGCTTTGAATCCAGTACTTACGACATATATTTTTGTCATAAGTTCACGGCTAAATTTCAGAAAAAGTATTTCATTTTGAAATTAAATTTAATTACAACACTGCTAAACGGTATCATTTCGGCAATAAAAAAATTACGATGAGTTTTTCATCGTATGTTAATTTACAAAACTTAAATTACGCTGAATTTTAGTTTATGTCGTAAGGTGAAAACGACGTTGTTTTTACAGATGACTTATTACTCCTTTTTTAATTGAAAATGACGAATCTTCTATATCTTTTGTAATTTGCCTTTTGTTCTTTTCATAACCTCATTAGATGTGTGGCAATTGCAGAAGATAAGAAGATAGAGTGACATCCATTAGTGGACTAGGGGGTGTAGAAGTAGAGGTAGACAAACCAATCAGACAATTACATGCAACATATACAAGATAAAAGGATATGTGCTGACCTCGAACAAAACAAGTTTGGATACACATTGACATCTAAGATTCATTTTCACTTTCTTCCAATTCCTTTTGACTCTTAACACGAAAAGTTTTAAACCTATGACACATAAAATTTGCATCATTTGACCGTTTTCCTTTTCCAGGATCAAATTGAAATTCAGTATTGAAAGACAAACAAAAAACATATCAACCAACCAAAAAACACCATTTGTTTGACGCATAATCATCTAGTAATCGTTTATAGACCACAAATGAATACCCACTCACTCTCAAAAATTGGGTGTGTTAAGGATTTAAGACACCATGACTAGACTATATGGCTTTTATAATAAATAAAAAAATGGATCCCCACTTTTCCGTTTATAAACTCGGCAGCTAAGGTCTTTCCCAGCTAAGGTGAGGGTACTATTCTCTTAGTGATAGATATAAATATGATCATTAAATTTTAAAAAACTTAGAATATTTAGTAAAAAAAAGAGCGGAAGTATATGGTGTCACATAAATTTGTGTAGTATCTTGAATTAATCCTTTACTTGATATATTGTCCATTACCGTGAAATAAGAGTATGTCTGATAAGCTTCATCGCCTAAAATGGAGGCGTATCCAAACTTGTGAAATTGCGGGTGAGTACAAATCATCTTGTCATCTTCATGTTGCTCCTAAATGTAATTGTTTGATTGATATATCTACCTCTACCTTTACACGTACTCCAACAGTAGATGTCACTCTATCCTCTAGAATTGCCTTTCTTCTAGTGAGGTTATGCAAAAGAACAAATGACTACTTACAAAAGATTTTAAGCTAAAATTCATGTATAGATTGCCATTTTCTTCTTCTCATTCATTGTTCTTTATGATTTATTCTAGTAAAAGATATTTTATTTGGATTGATAGAGCTTCTTTACATTAGCTATGTTTAAGTCAAGTTATTATTTTTTGAGATACCTACAAATTTATATTAAAGGATAAGTACACCTTTTATTAAAGTAAATTAAAAAAAACTGCACTTAGGTGAACAATTGTGAGGTCTAGATTAAAACATCCAACATCTTCAAATAAATAAGTTTGAATTCTATGATTTATATTTATTCTAATCAACACTGTATGTTCAAATACTCTAAGTGTGGTTTATTTTAATTTATTTTAATAAAAAAAGTGCATATCCCTGAAAATATCTTTGTAGGTACCTTAAAAAATAATACCTTAAAACATAGCCAATCTAAAAAAATTCTTTCTAACTAAATAAAAAATCTTCAGTGAGAATAAATTATAAAGAACAATGAGGGAGAACAAAAGAGAATGATAATCTACACATGATAATCAATAAGTGGGCAATGATCCGGTTTTATCCGCTCTAAAGTTGGAATGATACTGGAAAATGGTAACAAAAAAGATAATAATAAAAACTGATTCAAAACGTAGAATTGTATCCGTACAAAACTTTTCTTGAATCATAGAGAAACTTATATATTGGGAAAGCATCCAATGCATAACTAATTCTCATTCTAACATTAATATATATATATATATATATGCATACTTAGATATCTAACTTCATATATGAATTATACATGACCACAAAACATTGATAAGCAGTAGGAAATTTATAACATATATTTAAATTTAAATTATTATTACTAAAATAATTATTCTTCATTTAATAATTTTAATATCAGTTACCAATTTAATTTATTAACCTCATTTAATTTTGAAGACTATATGAATTACACACAAATGGGCCACTAAATTATCTTTGTGGGGACTAAATTATTTTTATATCCAACATAGAGTATTATTTCTGAAACGTAATGTAGAGGCCCATAGTTTTTAAATCCATGAGAAACAAATTGGGCCTTGGTATATTTGACAGTTGATTGGAAACGTTGCAAAACCCTAATCTAGCGGCCGCCAATTTGTATAAAGTAGTGTTTTGGGATCAAGTTAGAAATCATATGAAATGCTTTTCGGAGAATGAAGTGGCCAAACACTTTGCCATCCATCGACCATGCCTTGATGTTGTTTATCAAGATTAAGGTATAAGAATTTAAATTTCTTTGCTTCTGCATCTCCAAGTTAAAGTATTTGCGTTTTTGTGCATAAACAATGGTTAAATTTAACACGTGAGAACTTGTATGACAATTATCATGTTTATATGTTGTAGGTAACTGTCAACATAGAAAACTATGTCAATCCACATGTTTATATGTATGTTTGTGTATATGCATGTATTTGTCAACATAGAATTTCATGGTGACATTTGTTTGATTTTGTTTTTGTACATAGAATTTCAAGGTGACATTTTTTTGATTTTTTTTTTGTGTTCTCAGCACACATACAATAAAAACCCATTTAGAAATGGAGGAAGTGGCTTGTGGGTTTTTTTAGATCTTAGGCCTTTTTGGTTGTTCTCAAGGTGAGCTTCTTTGTATTATTGGGCCCTATGGTAGTTTTCCTGTTGTGGGTTTTTATTCCCATGGTTTTTGTTTTTGATTTTAGTTTGTCCTCTTAGGCTTGTTTGTTTTTTATTCGTCTCTTTCTCTTGGGTGTGTCCATGAGATTTCTTTTATTGCCTTGCGTTTTTTTTTCGCTTGGTTGCTGTATTCTTTGGAGCTTGTTCCAAATGAATATTTTCTTGGCTTTGAGTTTTTTGCTCTTGGTCTGTACATTTCTTTCTTATTTATAAAATTCCACGAGGCCAAGCCTCATTTACCAGGGAAAAAAAAAGTAGGTCAAGAGGTATTTCATATCAGGATTAAGAACGTAAGATAATGTTCTACCATTGTTATGTAATTTCGTTTTTTTTTAGTTGGTGAAAGTTACCCAATATTTTATAGGAGAAAAGAGATACAAGGACTATATATTGAAATAAATTCTAAATTACATTTGTTTATGTTTAAATGTTAGTTGAGACCGAATACATATGAAACATGTACCATGTTTTTTTATCAATAAGAATTGTAGGAATAAAAGTGTATAATAAAATGTTGGAGATTAAAGAGAAGAAACTTGTTCTCAATAATCCACACAACTTTCTTTCTCACACCTAAAGAGATATAAAAACTCACACTTATTTCACTCAAATGATTTGATAATTGTTTGAATAATTACAAAGCGTGGAAGATTGTCCTATTTATAGGAATATATGGAACCTCCTAGAACACATCTAGTACATGCACTTCATTTAATATGTAACTCCTTAAGTACATGAACCATTTAGAAATGCTAAAGGTCTTGAACTCAAAAGTCTATTCCGAGTACATTCATGAACATTCTAGATAATAATAATAATAATAATAATAATAATAATAATAATAATAATAATAATAATAATAATAATAATAATAATAATAATAATAATAATAATAATAATAATAATAAACCAAAGTTTAGATTATAATATTTTAACAAGAATATATATTTTCTTTGACTTTCAACCGCATCTATGATTTTTTTTTCTTTTATTTTTGCTGATGCATTTTTATCATGTATTCATTTTTCGTTTTTATCTCACTTAGTACATAATTTTTCTTCACAGGCATTCGTAAAACAGTATGACCTTTTATTTTGTTGTCGTCTGTTAAACAATGAAGAAAATGCTCCAAGTCCTTTCTACTATCGACTCATTCTTCTCGGGACTAGACGGTAAAATCCTTCTTCATTTATCTCTAATCATTACTATGAATATAGAGTGTGAATAAATATGCATATATTTGTGTTTTATATTGCGTGAAGGTAAATTAAGTGGTCTTAAGATGCGTATTATGTGTGTATAAAAATATTTTTTTTACCTCCCTCTCCTCCACACTCCTTCCATCTTTGTATACGTATATATTACCTTTGGGATGATCAAAAGTTGAATTGTACTTCGATTTTTTGTGTTTGAGGGGAGTATAGTTATTTTGTGTTTTAATCACCCTGCCTTTTTGGTATATTTAAATCTATCAATTTTAGTTAGAAAATATTTATTTTTGAATCCAAAGGAAATAACTAAGACTTGATATGGTCAAATTTTAATTGTTTCTCTATGCTTGTTTCTTGTTAAATCTCAAAGCTTGTAAAATCGGAGAGAGATGTGTAAGACTTTGAAATATTTTTTAAATTGTCCATCACCATCCGTCAAGAACTTTGGGGGATTTCATCAGGGCAAAAAACACTTCTCTAGAAAATACGGTGAAAAAGAACTTTTGAAAGGCCCACAAGATCTGTGGTAGGAAGGAATAGGAATATGAATGTGAAACTATTTTCTCTAGGTGAAGACTATACCACAAAACTATCTTTAAAATCATTTATATAATTTTTACATGCTCACATGAGTTTGCATTTATCATAATATTTTACAAAAAAATTTCTTCAATTTTCATCTATTTGGAATTTCATGAATCATGAAATTGATTTATGAGAATCTTTTTTATTATATATCTTTCTATTTCTGATTGAAAATTTCCTATTAATATGAAAAAAAACTTAAAAATAATATACATATTTACAGATAATGTAGTAGTATTATTCCTTTATGTTTTCTCATTCCATATATTGTATATGTACACGGCACACCAAATGTGGCGATGCTGTAATTTAGAACTTCAAAATTATATGACAAATTAACTGTGCATCTTTCTTCTTCTAAAATTGTCATTTGGTCACCATTGTGTTTTGACTTTTAATAATTAGCTCTGCATTTTATATATTATTACACGTACGTTAATATATCTAGGTTTTTTGTATGATGTACATATAGTAAAACTTTCCTTTGTAACATTATTATTAATAGAAATTTATCTGAATTTTTTGACAATGTAATTAAATTATGTATTTTTAAAAATAAATAATGTACAGAATGACAAGAAATTGTGGCCATTTAAAGTCAGAAGCCAATGATTGTGGTCAACTTGGAAGGAGTTTAGAAACAATTTTCTGTTGAAGAGATCTCATCAATGGTCCTTTTAAAGATGAAGGTTACTGCCAAGGCATACATCAGATCATTGGTAAAAAAAAAATTCCTTATCATTGGTAAAAAATGTCGTCCTTGCTATCCCTGCATATTTTACTGCGCCAGGCAACAAGGATGTTGGTACATTGCTAATCTTAATGTAATATAATCAACGAGCTTACTTCTGCCGCCATTGCTTATGACCTTAGCAAGGACTATGCCACTACGCACTCAAACAGGGAAGGGACTTGTTTTTTCATTGGGGCCAGGAGTGGCCAGTGACTTATTGCCTTCCTAGGGTTATCATAATATTTGTAGTGCATGTTATAATTTTTATAAAAATTGTATTTTAATTTATATGCTGATGAAAAATATATCTTTTGGTTCCAATAAAATAAACTTTTTCCCCTTATAAAATAAAAATTTTGGCCCATAAAACTTTCACTTTTTGAAGGGATACTAAGGTGAACTTTTTCTTCAATGAATATTATCAAAACAAAGTTTTTTAAAAAGATATGCTTATCTATATGGAAAGAGAACTACCCAAAAATTTTATTACATTACAGATTCAAATGGGTTTGGTGATTTGAAGAACTGTAAAACTCTACTATAAACTTTTTACTAGTATATTTATGTATTTAATTTATTGAATATTTTAGTGTGGTGATGAAAATTCTTTTTTTACCCTTTTATGAATGTTTGATGGGTTCCTCAACTATAATAAAATTCACCTGAATTTCTTCCGTCTCTAACGATAACAAACATAGACTCATATTTCACAATATGGTATTTATATTTGACATTTTTATAGATTTTATGTTAGTTATCTTTTTTTAACCACTAACACCCCTTGAAGAAGGCTTTACATCTAGGTGACCAAATAACTACAGGTAGAGAAAAATTAAATTTAACTAACTCGCCCTTGAAAATGTCAAAATTTGATAATAACGAACCAATCAAATGTATATCCACAGATCCACCCAGTCAAGTTGGTACTACATGCATATCATTATTTAATTTAAAAATCTCCTATATATAGATTTCATAATATTCAAAAATTTCTTTAGAAGAACTTAGAAACCTTTTTCTAGAACATATTTAATTTCGTTGAACATCATTTACTAAATAAAAATTCAAATTTTATTGCAATAATGGGGAATTTTGTTGACGGTATAACTACGTGATAAGTAAAATCAGACATATTTTAAACATCTTCAAATCCATAAATTTGAGTTCTATGATTTTATCTTTATTCTAATCAACACAATATGTTCAAATACTCTAAGTGTCGATTGTTTTAATTTATTTCAATAAAAAAAATGCTAATCCCCGAAAATATCTTTGTAGGTACCTTAAAAATAAAACCATACTACAACACAAGGACTTTTACAACCGAATATTTACACTAGATCCGTCGTAAAGGCCTCATTAACGACTTAAAATTTCTGTCATTTTTGGTCATTTTTGGTCCAGTTGAAAGTTTGAAAATACGGACACAAGTTTCTAATTTGGCCACAAGTTGCGAGTTTTGTCACAAGTTTCTAATCTTGTCATAAGTTCCAAATTTTGTTACAAAGTCTGATGTAGTTTTTGTCACAAGTCCAATATTCTTGTCGCATATTTCGAATTTAGTCACAAGTTCAGATTCCGTCATAAGTCCAACTTATGACTAAATTTCTATCAAAATAATAGCTGTGGATCCCAGCATATCAATTTATTTAGGGAAAAACAATTGACACGTCCTTGAAATATTCGAGTTTTATTGTTCAGGTCCCTGGACTAAAGATTCCGTATTTCGGGTCCTAAACGTTTTAAAAAATTTGGTTCAAGTCCTTATCGTTAAGTAGATTCTAACACTGTTAGAATCTTGCTGCCACATGGCCATTTTTACACGTCAGCTGCTGATTTGTTCACAAATTAAAAAAATAAAAAAATTTATATTAAAATAAACAATTTTTACATACGAGTTTTGAGTTTTGAATATCAAATGCTATACATACATTGCGTTGAAGTTCACGTGTCCCAAACGGGCATGCCACAGCCATGAGTCTTCTTCTGTTTTTGTGAGTAAACAAGTACCATGAGTCACTTCAAGAAAAATCTTATACAAACGGTTTGCTGATCTCTGCACTCTCATTAACAGCTTCCCATCATTGTCATACACCCACAAAAATTCGCCCTGCACTATTACTTTATTCCCTTGTTCTGACATCTTCCCAAGACTTAGGATATTATTGCATAAATTTGGAATGTAAAACACATCATTGAACACTCTCTCTTCACCTGTCTTGCACTTGAAAGAGACCGATCCCTTCCCTTTAATATAAATAGTCGACCCATCACCAAACTTTACCTCTGCTGTGATATTTTCATCTAACTTCGAAAATTTTGTTTTATCCCCTGTCATATGGTTACTTGCCCCATTTTCTAAGTACCACAATTGAGAAAATTTCATCTCCATTTTATCTCCCTCAAACCTTGGCATAACCTTCTCTTCAGTCAACAATACCATCTCGGTTTTCTTCTCATCGATTTCAGTCAGCAGTAACGCAGGTTCATCAACTTTAATTTGAACCAGGTTTACCTCTGTTCTTTGATTCCTCTCTCGACGTGGCCTCTTGCACTCTGTAGCATAGTGTCCCATATTATTACAGTTAAAGCACCTCACAATGTTTCAGTCACGAGTATTCTGATAACCTCATCTCCGTCCTTTGAAACTTGATTGGCCGTCTGAATTGTCTTTGTTCGCTTCTTCAGATTTCTCCTTCTTACACCATTCTTCATCTGTCAGTAATAATTTACAACCTCCAGTATTTTCATTCTGACCTTTCAGCCTCTCCTCATGGGCTTGGAGATATCCAATTTCTTCTTTCACTGACATTGTTTCCATGTTCCCAAACTACTCTATCGTTGAGGTAATCTGAATAAATCTCGAGGGAACCGCTCGAAGTAGTTTCTTAACGACATAGGCTTCATTCACCTCTTCACTCAACGATCGAATGTTGGACACCAATCCATTCAGTTTCATATAAAAATCATGGAGCTGATCACTCTCATCCATACGTAGAGATTCCAACTCTGCTTTAAGTGTCTAAACTCTAACCTTCTTCACATGATCCGCTCCTTGACACATAACCTTGAGAGCTTCCCACCCCTCCTTTGTAGTTTTCTTCTCAGAGATTGACAGTACCATTTCCTCAGGCATGCCTTGGTAAAGCATAGCCAAGGCGATCTTGTCTGTTTTCTCATCAATCACTGCCTTTGCATCGCTTGGTTCTACAGCGTTCCACACCCCCGGTGCCTGCATAAAGACCCTCATCTTTAATGCCCAGACCGTATAATTACTCTTGGCCAGCGTAGGGTATGTCAGCCAAAACGATCCCGCCTTGCTTTTTCCCACGTCCATTTCTTAGTCCCTTGAGCTCTGATACCAAATGTAGAGCTTAGAGCTTAAAAGAACCTTACACAGAGAGAATGAAACGTGATTTGCAAACTGAAAGCAAAAATAATTCTCATTGTAATAAACGAAAAGATTACATACTAATATAATGGAAACTAATAGATATGAATTCCTAAAAACTAGGAGCAAACCAACAACAACTTTCCTAACTTATTTCCTCTATCTCAACGATCATACAATTACTGATATTACTTCTATGACTAGGACTCTGTTACTCACTAGGCCCTTGGGCTCACTGAGTTTATTCAAGCTTAACATATAACCCAAATTCAAATTACTTCCAACATCTTGAATTAATCCTTTACTTGTCATATTGTCCATTACGGTGAACTAAGAGTACATTTGATAAGATTCATCACGCAAATGGTGCTTCTTGGCTGGTTGATATGAGGCAAACTTTAAATGTGAAAGATTTAAAACTTTTCATGCTAATATCCCAAAGGAATTCGGAGAAAGAGCAAGTGCATCTTAGATGTTAAGGAATATCCAAACTTGTGATATTGCAGGTGAGTACAGATCATCTTGTCATCTTTATGTTGCTCCTAAATGTACTTGTTTCATTGATATATCTACCTCTACCTTTACACCCTACTCCAACAGTAGATGTCACTCTATCCTCTAGAATTGCCTTTCGTCTAGTGAGGTTATGAAAAGAACAAATGACTACTTACAAAAGACTTTAAGCAAAAATTCATGTATAGATTGTCATTCTCTTCTTCTCCTTCATTGTTCTTTACTTTACGATTTATTCTCATAGAAGATATTTTATTTGGATTAATAGATCTTGTTTAGATTAGCTATGCTTAAGTCAAGTTATTATTTTTTAAGATACCTACAAAGTTATGTTCATGAATAAGCACATCTTTTATTAAAGTAAATTAAAAAAAACTGCACTTAGGTGAACAATTGTGAGGTCTAGATTAAAACGTCCAACATCTTCAAATACATAAGTTTGAATTCTATGATTTTATATATATTCTAATCAACACAATATGTTCAAATACGCTAAATGTGGTTTATTTTAATTTATTTTAATAAAAAAAGTCCATATCCCTGAAAATATCTTTGTAGGTACCTTAAAAAATAATACCTTGACCTAAACATAGCCCATATAAATAAATTCTATCTGACTAAATAAAAAATCACCATAGCCAATATAAATAAATTCTATCTAACTAAATAAAAAATCTTCAGTGAGAATAAATTATAAAGAACAATGAGGGAGAACAAGAGAATGATAATCTTTACATGATAATCAATAAGTGGGCAATGATCGGATTATATCCGCTCTAGAGTTGGAATGATAATTGATTTTGAAATAGAGATACTGGAAAATGGTAACAAAAAAGATAATAATAAAAACTGATTCAAAATGTAGAATTGTATCCTTACAAAACTTTTCTTGAATCATAGAGAAACTTATATATTGGGAAAGCATCAAATGCATAACTAATTCTCATTCTAACATTAATATATATGCATACTTAGATTAGATATCTAACTTCATATATGAATTATACATGACCACAAAACATTGATAAAGAGTAGGAATTTATAACATATATTTAAATTTAAATTCTTATTACTAAAAGAATTGTTCTTAATTTAATAATTTTAACAGCAGTTACCAATTTAATTTTCTTAACCTCATTTTATTTTTTTTTTCACAAAAAACTCATTTAATTTTGAAGACTATATGAATTACAAACAAATGGGCCACTAATTTATCTTTGTGGGCACCAAATTATTTTTATATCCAACATAGAGTATTATTTCTGAAACGTAGTGTAGCGGTCCATAGTTTTTAAATCCATGAGAAGCAAATTGGGCCTTGGTATATTTGACAGTTGATTGAAAACGTTGCATAACCCTAATCTAGCGGACGCCATTTTGTATAAAGTAGTGTTTTGGGATCAAGTTAGAAATCACATGAAATGCTTTTCAAAGAATGAAGTGGCCAAACACTTTGCCATCCATCGACCATGCCTTGATGTTGTTTATCAAGATTAAGGTATAAGAATTTAAATTTCTTTGCTTCTGCATCTCCAAGTTAAAGTATTTGCGTTGCATAAACAATGGTTAAATTTCAACACTTGAGAATTGTATGACAATTATCATGTTTATATGTTTTATGTATGTTTCTATGTTGTATGTAACTGTCAACATAGAAAACTATGTCAATCCTCATGTTTATATGTATGTTTGTGTATATGTTTGTCAACATAGAATTTCAAGGTGACATTTGTCTGATTTTGTTTTTGTACATAGAATTTCAAGGTGACATTTGTTTGATTTTGTTTTTGTGTTCTCAACACACATATAATAAAAACCCATTTAGAAATGGAGGAAATAGGTCAAGAAGTATTTCATATCAGGATTAAGAACGTAAGAGAATATTCTACCATTGTTATGTAATTTCTTTTTTTTTTGTTGGTGAAAGTTACCAAATATTTTATAGGAGAAAAGAGATACAAGGACTATATATTGAAATAAATTTTAAATTACATTTGTTTATGTTTAAATGCTAGTTGAGACCGAATACATATGAAACATGTACCATGTTTTTTTATCACTAAGAATATATATTTTCTTTGACTTCCAACAGCATCCATGATTTTTTTTCTTTTATTTTTTCTGATGCATTTTTATCATATATTCATTTTTCGTTTTTATGTCACTTAGTACATAATTTATCTTCACAGGAATTAGTAAAACAATTTGACCTTTAACTTTGTTGCCGTCTATTAAACAATGAAGAAAATGCACCAAGTCCTTTCTACTATCGACTCATTCTTCTCCGGCCTAGAGGGTAAAATCCTTCTTCGTTTATCTCTAATCATTAATATGAATATAGAGTGTGAATAAATATGCATACATTTGTGTTTTATATTGTGTGAAGGTATATTAAGTGGTCTTAAGATGCGTATTATGTGTGTATAAAAATATTTTTTTACCTCCCTCTCCTCCACACTCCTTCCATCTTTGTATACGTATATATTATATTTGGGGTGATCAGAAGTTGAATTGTACTTCAATTGTCCATTACCATCGGTCAAGAACTTTGGGGGATTTCATTAGGGCAAAAAACACTTCTCTAGAAACTATCGTGAAAAAGAACATTTGAAAGGCCACAGTGGTAGGAAGAAATAGGAATATGAATGTGAAACTATTTTCTCTAGATGAAGACTATACCACAAAACTATCTTTAAAATCATTTATATAATTTTTACATGCTCACATGAGTTTGCATTAATCATAATATTTTACAAAAATTTTGCTTCAATTTTCATCTAGTTTGAATTTCATGAATCATGAAATTGATTTATGAGAGTCTTTTTTATGATATATCTTTCTATTTCTGATTGGAAATTGCCTATTAATATGAAAAAAAAACTTAAAAATAATATACATATTTATTATTCTTTTATGTTTTCTCATTCCATATATTGTATATGAACAGGGCACACCAAATGTGGTGATGTTGTAATTTAGAACTTCAAAATATATGACAAATTAACTATGCATCTTTCTTCTTATAAAATTGTCATTTGGTCACCATTGTGTTTTGACTTTTAATAATTAGCTCTACATTTTATATATTATTACACATACGTTAATATATCTAGGTTTTTTTTGTATGACGTACATATTGTAAAACTTTCCTTTGTAACATTATTATTAATTGAAATTTATCTGAATTTTTAGACAATTTAATTAAATTATGTATATTTAAAAATAAATAATGTACAGGATGACAAGAAATTGTGGCCATTTAAAGTTATTGCTAGTCATAGTGAGAAGCCAATGATTGTGGTCAACTTCCAAGGAGTTTAGAAACAATTTTCTGCTGAAGAGATCTTGTCAATGGTCCTTTAAGATGAAGGTTACTGCCGAGGCATACATCCGATCATTGGTAAAAAATGTTGTCCTTATCATTGGTAAAAAATGTTGTCCTTGCTATCCCTGAATATTTTACTGCGCCAGGCAACAAGGATGTTGGTACATCGCTGATCTTAAAGTAATTAGTATAATCAACGAGCTTACTTCTGCCGCCCTTGCTTATGATCTTAGCAAGGACTATGCCACTACGCACTTAAACAGGGAAGGGACTTGTTATTTCATTGGGTAGGAATGGCCAGTGCCTTCCTAGGGTTATCATAATATTTGTAGTGCATGTTATAATTTTTATAAAAATTGTATTTTTATTTATATGTTGATGAAAAATATATCTATTGGTTCCAATAAAATAAACTTTTTCCCCTTATAAAATAAAAATTTTGGCCCATAAAACTTTCACTTATTGAAGGGATACTAAGGTGAACTTTTTCTTCAATGAATATTATCAAAACAAAGTTTTTTAAAAAGATATGCTTATCTATATGGAAAGAGAACTACCCAAAAATTTTATTACATTACAGATTCAAATGGGTTTGGTGATTTGAAGAACTGTACAACTCTACTATAAACTTTTTACTAGTATATTTATGTATTTAATTTATTGAATATTTTAGTGTGGTGATGAAAATTCTTTTTTTACCCTTTTATGAATGTTTGATGGGTTCCTCAACTATAATAAAATTCACCTGAATTTCTTCCTTCTCTAATGATAACAAATATAGACTCATATTTTAGAATGTGATATTTATATTTGATATTTTTATAGATTTGATGTTAGTTATCTATTTTTAACCACTAACACCCTTTGAAGAAGGCTTTACATATAGGTGACCAAATAACTACAAGTAGAGAAAAATTAAATTTAACTAACTGGCCATTAAAAATGTAAAAATTTAATAATAAGGAACCAATCAAATGTATATCCTACATGCATATCATTATTTAATTAAAAAATCTCCTATATATAGATTTCATAATATTTAAAAATTTCTTTAGAAGAACTTAGAAACCTCCTTCTAGAACATCTTTAACTTGTTGAACATCATTTACTAAATAAAATTTCAAATTTTATTGCAGCAATGGGGAATTTTGTTGATGGTATAACTAGATGATAAGTAAAATTAGACATATTTTAAACATCTTCAAATCCATAAATTTGAGTTCTATGATTTTATCTTTATTCTAATCAGCACGGTATGTTCAAATACTTTAAGTGTCGTTTGTTTTAATTTATTTCGATAAAAAAATGCTAATCCCTGAAAATATCTTTGTAGGTACCTTAAAAATAATACCTTGACCTAGACATACTACAACACACAAGGACTTTTACAACCGAATATTTACACAAGATCGGTCGTAAAGGCCTCATTTACCACTTAAAATTTCTATCATTTTTGGTCCAGTTGAAAGTTCGAAAATACGGTCACAAGTTTCTAATTTGGTCACAAGTTGCGAGTTTTGTCACAAGTTTCTAACCTTGTCATAAGTTCTAAATTTTGTTGCAAAGTCTGATGTAGTTTTTGTCACAAGTCCCATATTCTTGTCACATAGTTCGAATTTAGTCACAAGTTCAGATTCCGTCATAAGTCCAACTTATGAGTAAATTTCTATCAAAATAATAGTTGTGGATCCTAGCATATCAATTTATTTAGGGAAAATTAATTGACAGGTCCTTGAAATATTCAAGTTTTATTGTTCAGGTCCCTCAACTAAAGATTCCGTATTTTAGGTCCTAAACATTTTAAAAAAATTGGTTCAAGTCCTTACCGTTAAGTAGATTCTAGCACTGTTAGAATCTTGCTGCCACATGGCCATTTTTACACGTCAGCTGCTGATTTGTTCACAAATTAAAAAAATAAAAAATTTTATATTAAAATTTTACTGTAAAAAAAGTTTTTACATACGGGTTTTGAGTTTTGAATATCAAATGCTATACATACACATATACACCACCAAGAACATGATGAAGGTCCGTCAGCAACAATGGAGGTCACCGAAAAATTTCCAGAATTCGGTGACTTTTCTAGATATTGGTGAAACCAAAAACATCTCAGAAAATTTGAAAAAAATATGCATTACATTCACTTTTAGCAGATCTAAATACTCAGGCATTCTAAATTAATAAACCATATTTACATTTAACAATTCGGCCAACAACATTTTTCCGGTCAACTCAAAAATCGATATGTATCAATAATTACTTCAGCTAAACATATTATCTATAATAACCGTGAATTTTCGAATAATATTTTAATTTTGAGCCGAATTTTAGAGTCTCGTTTTAATTAGTCAGCGGGAGAAAAAACGAACTCTTTTTACCAAATATTTATATTAAATATTTTCATCATTATATCATTTCAATTTGTCCCCCATTTTTATTTCTTTTAATTTAATAATTACCCACCTATTAAATAAAAAATTGATTATGATTATACCACTAATATTCCACATCAAATTGTCTTCCATTATTGTCAATTGGAATGATTAAATCAGAAATGGGACTCTTATATTTAAAACCGACATAACAGGTCACTGCAAACCATCTGTTATATCTCTATACTCTAATAAACCAAAAACAAACGCAGCCCAGTATAGAAAACGAAACAAAACAGGGTTAGAGAACTCATTTTTTCTCAGAAACAGAGACACTCTACATCTCTTTCTCCTGCAAGAGACTCACCTCCTTTCTATTTTAACCAAAAACCCGAACCTATATATATACAAACCAAGTATATACACAGGTAATTATTTTGTTTTTCTTCCCTTTCTATTTATTTGTATCCGTCGTTTTCATTTTTGTAACAATCGGGTAGGCTTAGTACATGTGATTGGATCGTTTGTGATTGTGTTGTTATCGATTGATGGAGAAACCGAAGCTTGGGAGGAGGAATGTTGCAGTTGTATTGTGTTCTGTTGTGTGGTCGGGTTATGGTGGTCTTCGGCGTTTGTAAGGGGGGAATGGTGGAGGTCGAGAGGGGAAAGGGAGAGATGAGAGGTTTCGATCGAGAGGGAGAAGAGATACGGAGAGAGTGAACAAGAAATTGAGGTAGAGAGTGATTGATTTTGTGGGTTGTTGCCGGAGTAATAAGGGGAAACGAGAGAGATGGAGGCGGAGAGATTAATGGAGATTGAGAGAGATTGAACTCGAGAGAAAGAAAGGGAGAGAGAGATGACAGCGAGAGGGAGAGAGAGAGAGAGAGAGAGAGAGAGAGAGAGAGAGAGAGAAAGAGAGAGAGAGAGGGAGAGTGAGGGGGAGAGAGAGAGAGAGAGAGAGAGAGAGAGAGGAAATATGGAAGAGAGAGAGCAGGGGAGAGAGATTTCCGGCGAGCGGTGGTGGCGCGTGGGCCCCAAGCGTCGTCGGAGAAACTGAGAAAAAAATTGTGTTTTCTGGAACTGATTAATCAGGTAATAACATAATAAAATATAAAAATATATTTATATAATAATAAATAAATAAAAAGAGGTTAAATATTCCTTTTAAAATTAGTTTTAAATAATTGAGTTATTATTATAAAAATGGTGAGAAATAAAAAGGAGTTATAAAATTTGTTTATTATTTAAAAATTGTGAGGAATAAAAAGAGTTTAATAAAATGGTGTAATTAATTTATTAATTATTTAAAAAGAATTATTTCATGTTTTTGGGACGAAAATTAGAGATTTATTAATTGTCGATAAAAGAGGAAAAATTGTGAATAAATAGGATTAAATTACGGTATTATTTTAGAAGATTTATAATTAGCGTTCTGGATTATTCTAATTAACCGGATCGAGTCAGATTATTTTAGAGATTAAAATCAGAGTAATATTTAATTATTTACGAGATTAAAAATAGAGCATTGCCGTTAAGTTCCGTAACCCTATTTTCGTTTTAAGTCGGATTTACGGATAATTAAAAATAGGATTTATTTTTGAGATTTAATTCCTGAGTTCGAAGAGAGATTTATTTATACGGGAATTATTATTCGTTATTATTGTAGAGATTTTCGAGAGATGTTATTATATTTAAATATTATATTGGCGGTTTAGAAATATCTTTAGTTTGATGAAGCGCTCACGTATTTCTGGTTGCCATTTTTAGAGAATAATTCTCGAGACGTAGATCGACGCCAAGTTCACGGGTAGAGTATAATTTTATCTGCATTCATTTGCACTTCGAGATCGAGGCAAGTTCATTCCTACCCTAACTTTTGGAAATTGTGAATTTCTGTTCGTATTATTTAATTCCTTAATTATTTTCAAGATATTATATGTTGAGATTTATCTGTTGCTCCGTATGATGCAATAATTTCTTTTGAGCATTATTTCTCGTTAAATATTATTATGCTGTTAATTTAGTTTATTTGAGAATTATAATCCCTATAAGCGTAGAAATAATTTAGTTGCTATCAGGTCGATCTCATTAATTCGAGACGACTATTATTATTATTATTTTTTTGTCAAGAGGAATATATTCCATAGATGGATTCATCGAATACAATATTCGTAAGGTGTTCTCTCATTCAAGAAAGTTTATCATCTAACCAGAAGACACGCATGTTGTCACTGGACGCTTAGACAATAGAACTTTAATGTCTGAGAAGAGACCACCCAATTGGTAAAAACTGTACACATAAAACGAACAATTAGAAAGAAAAGGAAAAATAAAAATTACAAGTCCAACACTCCAAAAAATTATCTTGGTCGATCTTTAAAAGTCTTAAAATCCAAGTCACCAAAGTCCCAACTTTTCCATAATTTGTCACCAGCCCACTATGAAAACCTGCATTTCTGCTCTTCAACCCAATCAATAGGGACACAACGGGAAACAAAAAGGGTCTCGTTAAAAACCCACAAGAGCAAAACCCTTTGGGAAAAAAACTCAAGTGGGAAAAGAGTGCCCTCCATGAAACCCAAGATCATCGAAACACAAACTCAAACCGTCATTTGATTACAGCTATTCTTCTAAGAAACTGGTTTTCTGTCCATTCTCCACCTGGCTAAAGCAAACTCTTTCCTGAAATTTAAAAATAAACAATTTTCAATATCCGTTCGACACAAACTTTAATAAGAGCTCCGAAAGTAACTCAACACTATACTATCGTCCCAACCAAAGGGAATACCTTTGGTTAGACAAAACACCTACAATGTTAGACATCTCAAATAATAATCGATAATTTATTAATAATATGAAAATTATTATTTAAGACAATATATATATATATATATATATATATAAATATACATATACACATAAGTATTTATGATTTAGCTAATAAATTTTAAATTTATAAAATTACCAAATTAACACATATTTATTAATAGTAACATAATTGAATAATTAAATTCTAAAAATTAATTACGAAATAGAGAAACCATATAAATGGCACAACGAAGCCTCTTAAAAGGCCCAAAATATAAGCCAACAATCATGGCCACCCAAAAATGGTACAAAATTTAATTAGCTTGTAAAAGTCTGTTAACTAAAATCATCAATTAAAATAGTTAAAAATAGACCACATTAAAAACACAAATTGACCACTAATTGATCACTATCAATTAACAATCAAATAATTTTAACTGAAAATTAACTATGACAATCAATCATCATCAATAGCAAATTAAAATAATAAACTTGACAAAATTAAAGAATGAACCTGGACAGAAATTATGAACATGGTCATCGGACAATTTTCCGGCCAACTCCCTACCATCCCAAAACACTCCATGTTAAAACCCTATTGAACCTATATCCCCACAAATAACTACCAACACAACTACAGTCAAGAAACATTCATGTAATAATCAAAATTGAGACAAGAAATCACGCAGCCCATTCGTTTTATTCGTACAAACAACAGAGAGAAGAATTCACCACATTTGCAAATTAATTAATTTCGATATACAGTAATTAACTTGCGAGGCCACAACCTTACCACGTTGTTAGCTCAAGACACCACATTTGCCCAGGGACATGAACATAACAGAATCACAAGTGATTTGAAAACACACTATAGCCATGTGGTTGTGCTCACACATGGTACTTACCATTCGTTAAGTACTCACCGGGAATCTTGAAATCTGTCAGAAATGACTTTTAAACGTACCGGAGGATAAAGGAGTGTGCGTGCAGATCCAGTGAGTAGATAGATCAACAAACAAACTTTAATCTTAACTATAGCCTGTATTAATTGGACCCGTAGCCAGGGGAAATTTTTGAACATTAGGATAATAGTTTTGAGTTACATATGTATGAGATAAAAATGCAACAAAATGTACAGAGACGACTATTATTTTGATTCAGTGAAACTAATCTCATTCGTCTAAGATAGTTAAATTCATTCTTTTCGATTGAATTTATTGTACAAATTCAACCGTTATTTATTGATTATCTTTTAGTTAGTTCCTCGTTTGAACTAACCTATAGAAGTTTAAAAATTATAATTATTAGAGATTTTTACTCGTCGATCAAGTGAAAAAAAAAAATCTATTTAAACGTTCATCAATGTTGAGTATTATAAATATTGAGAAGTACTATTTGTTCAGTACGACTCCCAATTACTTCATTTTAAGACTATTCTCATAATTTCGAGATAGTTGAGTTTATTGTCAAGCTTTGACATTTTGTTCGTGTCAACCGATAAATTATTATTATTGAGAATTTACATCAGTCCATTGTTCGAATTGGTGGTCAAATCGAGTTAGACTGGCAGTCCGCCAGATTTGTAAATATTTTCTGGAAGAATTATTTCAAGTTATCTGTACCCCAAATATCGGGAATTCTGTATTCTACTGGTCAATTTTGGGCAAGAGGCCAATTATAGAGAAAGAGAGACTCGTGTACCATTTTACGGACCCGAGAATAATTAGGCACTTTGTTGCCATGGTTGAATTGATAACCATTATGATGCTAGCATTCATACATATATATTATATTGTTGATATCGTATTGTAGCCGTGATCGGGCGAAGTGCGGTGTCATTGGAGGCCGGTATTCTTGGTCGGTTAGTTGATCGCCCCACCGAGATACCGAGAGGTGGAAGACCAGTTCATTCTTAAATCATGAGTTATCAGAGTTATATCAAATGAGTTGTTCAAGTATTCTGTTTCGAGATGAGTAATGAGTCTTTTGGAGTATTTTGTTTTGAGATGAGTTTTGAGCCTTTCGAGTATGATATTTTCGAGATGAATTTGAGCCAAATCATATTGTGATATCTGATATTAAAAATTTTAAGTATTTCTTTCGGTAAACCTTATTATATTTATATACCAAGCAAGAAGAGAACTTGCTGAGCACTATAGTTGCTCATTCTTGCTTTACAACATTTTGTTCAGCTGTCAAGTCGGAGAGAGGCGACATGTCCAGTCAAGGATACAGAGGCAACGGGAAAGCGCAAGGCTATGGTGACAATAATTAGAAGATCCAGATGGAATCTTTATATTGCTACAGTTGTGAACTTTTGTAATATATTATTTCGAGATGTAACAAGTTGGATTGTACTATGTTGTGAAGACGATCTTGGACCTGCGGAGTGGGACATTTATGCTCCGTTGTAATAAAATTTGGTATTGTTATTGCGTTATCATATTGAGACAATGTGACGACCCGGGTCCCCGGTCAGGGTGGATTTGGGGGCGTTACATTATCATAGTCTAATAGTCAATAAATAACACCGATGTTCATTGCTGGTGGTGGTGGAGTCCGGTGATGCCCGAAATCGGGGTGACATTGGCCTCACTCCTGAACTCATTGTGTTATTATGTTTGTCGTTTTGTACCGCTACTTCCAGTTGAATTCATCATAATTGATGTAGGAAAAGATTTCCCCCAGTTTATTTTATGAAACCTAATACACAATATATATATATATATATATATATATATATATATATATATATATATATATATATATATATATATATATATATATATATAGTTATGTGCATGTAAAATCATGTTGGAGGCTTGTGTTTATAATTTTTCCCATTTAATTTTACTTTTTTTATTTATTGTATAAAAATCAGCAGCTGACGTGTCAAAAAGGGGTGCCACCTCAGCTTGATTCTAACGTCCATCAGAATCTAATTGACGGAAGAACTTAATCGAGAAAAATTCAAAAGTTCAATTACCTGTACTGCAGAATCTTCTGTTTAAGGACCTAAACAATAAAACCGAAAAAGTTCAATGACGTATCAATTTATTTTCCCATTTATTTAATGTGGAAATAAAAACCAATTTTATATAAGGATTTGAATGAAAACATTCATCATGAGTTCTTTGAATCCAGTACTTACGACAGATATTTTTGTCATAAGTTCACGGCTAAATTTCAGAAAAAGTATTTCATTTTGAAATTAAATTTAATTAGAACACTGCTAAACGGTGTCATTTCGGCAATAAAAAAAATTACGATGAATTTTTCATTGTATGTTAATTTACAAAACTTAACTTACGATGAATTTTAGTTTATGTCATAAGGTGAAAATTAAAGAACATTGTTTTTACAAATGACTTATTTACTCCTTTTTTAATTGAAAATGACGAATCTTCTATATCTTTTGTAATTTTCCTTTTGTTCTTTTCATAACCTCATTAGATGTGTGGCAATTGGAAGATAGAGTGACATCCATTAGTGGACTAGGGCTGTAGAGGTAGACAAACCAATCAGACAATTACATGCAACATATACAAGATAAAAGGATATGTGCAGACCTCCAACAAAACAAGTTTGGATACACATTGACATCGAAGATTCATTTTCACTTTCTTCCAATTCCTTTTGACTCTTAACACGAAAAGTTTTAAACCTATGACACATAAAATTTGCATCATTTGACCGTTTTCCTTTTCCAGGATCAAATTGAAATTCAGTACTGAAAGACAAACAAAAAACATACACTACAAGAAAAACGTTTATCAGCGACCGACTATTAGCGACCGTATACGGTCGCTAATGGCCATAAGCGACCGACTCCGGTCGCTGATAGCGGTCGCATAAGAACTGGTCGCTAAAAGGTCCTTCTGCGACCACTTTCGGCGACCAGATTTTAGCGACCGTTATCAGCGACCGGAGTCGGTAGCTACTACACAGCGACCCCTATCAGCGACCGATGCGGTAGTTAATAATTAGCGATAACTATCAGCGACCGAACACGGTTGCTACAACTTTATGGGTCTGTTTTAGCTTCAACTGACGCATAAAGTATTATTTTATTCGTCTGTTTATCGGCTACTGCATTCGGTCGCTGATATTAAATTATTTTTAAAAAAAAACAGCGGCTTCTGCTGCTGCACAGTCCATGAAGAACACCACCAGAAAATTTCCAGGTTCCGGTCGGAATCCAAAATTTGGTGAATCCAAAAAACAACAGAAAATTCCGAAAAAAATATATACACTACACAACATATCGAACCATGTATAAACCAAACCAAAATTTTGAACAAATATATTAAGGGACGATTCCGGCCAACAGTAGTTATTTGGAACAAAATAAATTTTTACAATAAAAAAAAATTAATACATAAGCATCTACAACCTAAGATCTATAAATTGGCTAAAACAAAATTTCGAAATACATATTAAACTCAGATTCCGGTCACCTCAAGAAATATCCGGCGAACAAAAATATTCTCAGAAAAATTTGAAAATAATCTGCATGCAGTAACGGAAGCCGACTTTTAACCTCGTGTGCTCGGATCACCAAAATCAACCTCTACATCAAGAACCAAATTAAAATAAAAAAAAATCCAAAAAAAATTAGTCCTAAACTTGAAGATATATATATATCACTGGAAAGCTCTTGATTTGTAGAACACATACATATAAAAATCACTGATTTTCGATAAGTAGATTGAGAGATGTGATTATTTGAAGATTAAATGTATGTATATGTGTGTGTATAGTGAGCACAGAGAGAGAGAGAGAGAGTGAGAGAGAGAGAGAGAGAGAGAGAGAGAGAGAGAGAGTTCTGGGGGGAGGGGAGCTGTTGATAGATTAAGTAAAAATGTTAGATAAAATAATGGGGTGGGTAGGTTAGTGTGTGTTTTTTGACTTTAGTGTATTGTTTTTTTTTATGTTGTTAATTGTGGACCGTTGGATGTTGCTTCTTTAATTTTAATCAAAAGCTATAAATTGCTAAGAGTTGGCAATCCTTGTGCTAAGTTTTCAACCAATAGCATCTTGCCACATGTCATTAACAGATTGTTTTTTTTTCATTTCACCAATAAAAAAGAAGCAACTTAATATATTAAATAAATACCCATAAAATAGAAAATGCTCCAAAAATTATGAAATTTTGTCCAACACCTTGAAAAATATTAAGAAAAAATCATATTATTCTCACGTTAACATGAGCTAAAACATTAAACCGCGTCATACTTATGTTCTAGTGGGCAAGTTCCTCACGGAGAGAAATATAAACTTTCATGCAATGAAAAACGTCATGGCTTCCTTGTGGCGGCCAAAGGAAGGAATGGAGATAGTTGATCTGGGGAGTCAGAGGTACTCTTTTGTTTTTTACCACATATTAGATATGCAGAAAGTCCTGGATGGAGGTCCATGGACATTCGAACAAAGTCTATTGCTGTATCACAGACTCAAAGATACAGAAGACATGCACAGGGTCAAGTTATCTACCATAGATATCTGGGTCCAGATTTACGACCTTCCAACAGGTTTTGCATCTGAAAATGTCTTTCGTAATATTGGAGATTATGTTGGTACATTTGTCAAATCAGATCCTAACAATGTTAAAGGAAGTTGGAAAATGTACACACGTATTCGGGTTACAATGGACATTGAAAAACCCATTAAAAGAAGAATGAAGATTAAAAGGGAGGGAGGTGACTGGAGTTGGGTAAACTTCAAATATGAAAGGCTTAGCTCATTCTGCTTCGTGTGTGGTATGCTAGGGCACCAAGACAGGGATTGTGCCATTGTGTATGCGAATCCTGATAAAGAAATCACGCGTGCATACGGTGGATGGTTGAGGGCACCAACAAGAAATGAAAAGAATATGGACCTAGGAGCAAAGTGGCTGCGAAATGGTGGAGAAAGTAGTCAAACATGGAATGAAGAGATGGTAAAAAATGAAAAAGGGAACAACAGGCAGGGCAGTGAGGGGGGGGCAGCACGTTTCATGGAAGTGGATGGAGTACTGTCCGAGATTCAAGAAGAAGTGGGGAGCATCAAGGTTATGCCAAGGAATATAGAAAATGCTCAAAGTAGTATGGATAAAAATATTGCAGGAGACAAGCTACATGAAAAGAAGGAAGGGGTCACTTTAGAAAAAGAATTAATTATAGCTGAATCAAAAAGGAGGCGTGTGGAGAATATTCAAGAGGTGGGCTTGACAGATGACACAGATGTAAATAGGCTTCTCAACTTGGATGGGCCAAAAAACTGCTTAGAGGCGGGACCTGTGGAACAGGCCCGCCTAGATCAATGAGTATCCTAGCCTGGAACTGCCGTGGTCTGGCCAACCCACGTGCAGTGAGGTTTTTACGGGACATGGTCTCGCAGCTAAGGCCTAGTTTTGTGTTTCTATCTGAGACAAAAGTTAAGAAGGCGACAGTAATTAAGGTGTGTAGGAAAATAGGCTTTGTTAATTGTTTTAATGTCGATTCTCAGGGTACGAGTGGGGGATTGGCTTTGATGTGGAAGAGTAACTGTGATATTGTTATAAAGCAGAGTTGCTCGCACTACATAGACTTCGAAGTGAATGTGGAGCAGGTGGGAAGGTGGAGATATACTGGATACTACGGCTGTCCAGAGCGGGAGAGAAGACAGGAATCATGGAGTATGCTGCGTGAATTATCTGAGAGATCAACTTTGCCCTGGTGTATTATAGGGGACTATAATGACATTATGGTAGCAGATGAAAAGTGTGGAGGGTGCTTACAGCCTAGAAGTCTTATGGATGGTTTCACAGATGCTATAAACGACTGTCAGTTAGTGGATTTGGGTTTTACCGGTAGCAAGTTCACGTGGGAAAGGTCAAGAGGAACAGTTAGGTGGGTGCAAGAGAGGTTGGATCGAGGCTTGGCTAATAGACAGTGGAGGGACATGTTTCCCTTAGCAAGTATAGCAGTCATGGATGTCTCGACGTCGGATCATCTGCCTCTGCACTTGCAGCTAAATAGGAAAATGTATGTGCCTAAGCCTCACAGATTTAGGTTCGAGCATATGTGGGTTAAAGATAAGGATTGCTTGCACATTATTCAACAATGTTGGAGAGCAATGGAAAATCGAATTATTGCAGAGAAGCTAGACTATTGCTGTCTTAAGTTAGAAGAATGGGGGGGAGGAATGATAAAGGAAATCAGGGCTAAAATTAAGAAGCTCAAACAGAAAATGTCGAAGCTGAGATCGAGAAGGGACGTATGTGGAATTAATGACTATAATAAGACCAGATGGGAGTTCTTAAAATTGTTGGAGAAGCAAGAGATTTACTGGCACCAAAGAGCCAAGCAGTTTTGGTTACAAAAGGGTGACAAAAACACTCGGTTCTTTCACAAATTCGCATCATCTAGACGAACAAATAATGATATAACAAGGCTCAAGGATCAGCATGGGAATTGGAAAGAAAAAGAAAAAGATGTCCAAGAAGTCATTGTTAATTACTTCGATGAATTGTTCAAGACATCAGGAGGTTCAGAGCCAATTTTGACATCCCGTGAGGTCGTCAAACAAGTAACACGAGAGGAAAACTTGCACCTGATGCAAGATGTCTCATATGAGGAAGTAAAAGCAGCAACTTTCTCAATGCACCCCGAAAAATCTCCAGGTATGGATGGTCTGAACCCAGGTTTCTTCCAAGTTTTTTGGAATGTAGTTGGAAATGATGTGACAGAGTTTTGTAAAAATTTCTTTAATACGGGGAAGTTGCCAATGGAGGCAAACCGTACCTTAGTCTGTCTTATTCCGAAGGTCAGAAAGCCTAAGCAAATGACAGAATTAAGACCGATCTCCCTATGTAACGTGTTGATTCGAATTGTGTCAAAGGTATTGGCAAACAGAATTAAACCATGCCTAAAGAACCTCGTTTCAGCTAATCAAAGTGCTTTCATTGAAGGGCGTCTATTGACTGACAATGCCTTGATGGCGTATGAGCTTAATCACTGTATTAAGAGGCGTACCCAGGGCAAAAGAGGGATTGCAGGTTTGAAATTAGATATATCTAAAGCTTACGACCGTTTAGAGTGGAGATATATTGAAGGTATGCTTGGTAAGTTCGGTTTTAACCAAGTTTGGATACAAAGAGTGATGACCTGCATTAATTCTGTGACATATAGCTTTGTTAATAATGGCAGAGTTTTTGGTGACGTCCAGCCTCAAAGAGGCATACGTCAGGGAGACCCTATATCCCCTTATATTTACATCTTATGTGCAGAAGGGTTAAGCTCTATTATTAGAAGACATGAGGAGGCTGGCCTAATCCATGGCGTGTCAATTGCAAGAGGGGCGCCTTCTATATCACACCTCCTTTTTGCCGATGACTGCTATATGTTTTTCAGGGCAGGTGGAGTAGAGGCAAATACAATGAAGAGAATTCTGAATCGTTATGAGAGGTTATCTGGACAAGCTGTGAATCTTGGTAAATCAAACATAGTCTTCAGTCCAAATACACCGAGGGCAGAGCGAGATGTGGTGTGTAGAGAATTGCAGGTGAATGAAGTTTCTGAACCAGGTAGGTACCTAGGGATGCCAATGATTGTGGGAAGGAAGAAAACTTCTGTATTTCATTTCATAACGGATAAAGTCAAAAAGAAACTACAGATGTGGGGAACTAAGGATATCTCGAAAGCAGGTAAGTGTACCTTACTGAAAACGGCAGCACAATGTGTTCCAAATTTCTGGATGAATCTGTTTCTCCTGCCTAATGAAGTATGCGATTCTATTGAGATTCAAATGAATGGCTACTGGTGGGGTCATGGTCAGAGAAATCGAGGCCTAAGATGGAAAAATTGGAGAAAAATGTGTGTCATGAAAGAAGCTGGTGGGCTTGGCTTTAAAGAGATGAGGAATTTTAACATCTCCATGCTGGCAAAACAGGGATGGAGGCTCCTAAATAACGATAATCCTTTGGTAACAAGGTGCATGAAAGCGAAGTACTTCCCATCTGGGGACTTTTTGACAGCTCAGTTAGGCTCTAACCCGAGTTACATGTGGAGGAGCATTATGACTGCTCGAGAGATCGTTTTAAAGGGTTGTAGAAAGCGTATTGGAGATGGAAACCAAACTGAAATATGGAAGGTTCCCTGGCTTCCATGTTCTGAAAATGGCTTTATGTCTACGGAAATGCCTACACAATTGGAAGGAAGTAAAGTCAGTAGTCTCATGCAAATACATCAGAAGAAATGGGATGAGGATGTGTTGAATGACATATGCAATCAAAGGGATAGAGAGCTTATAAAAAGGATCCCTCTTACAGCACGCGTTGATACTGATTCTTGGTTTTGGCTCCCAGATGATAATGGATGTTTTACAGTAAAGTCATGCTATAGGTTGCTGCACGGAGAGGTTGAGGCACCATATGCAAATTTCTGGAGAAAGCTATGGAACTTAAAACTTCCAGGTAAAATTAACCATTTTCTGTGGCGTGTGTGCTCTTTATGTCTGCCTACAACGGTTCGATTAGCTTCAAAAAGGGTTCAGGTAGACACGGTTTGCCAGTGGTGTCATATGTACCAGGAAACGGATGTACATACTTTGTTTGAATGTCAAATAGCGGTTGCAGTTTGGAGTGAGGTTGGCCTGCAAGGAAGCCTTAATATATCTCCAGAAGATAGTGCTTTCGATGTTTTTTGCAGGGTGTTTGATCGGTGTAACAGGGAGCAGTGCACCTTATTCGCTTTGATGTCTTGGAGCATATGGAACAGAAGAAACAAGTGGATATGGGACAGGGTCAATATGTCTGCTTTTGGTATAAAAGCAATGGCCCAAAACTTACTTACTGAATGGAAAACAGCTCAAGATCAACAAGGCATAACCACGAATGCTAGAGGAATACAAGTTGCAGTGAAAAGATGGGAGAAACCACAGGCCCCGTGGGTGAAGGTAAACATTGACGCTGCATTATTTGAAGACATTCAGTGCAGTGGCCTTGGTGCTGTTGTTCGAGGAGCGGATGGTCAGTTCATCATGGCTCGTAGTAGAAGGCAAGACTTGTTTATGCCGCCAAGGGAGGCAGAAGCTTGCAGTCTCCAGGAGGCCCTGCTTTGGTTGAAAGGTAAGGGATTGCAGAGATGTATTTTTGAGACTGACTCCCAAATTCTGGCTCGAGCATGCAAAGGAGGAGATGGTAGATCGTTCTTTCATACAATCGTTAGAGATTGTATCGACTTATTTCAACACTTTGATGAAGTGTCAGTTTGTTTTGTTAGTAGGTCTGCGAATATGGTTGCTCATGAATTAGCAAAAGCGGCCTATTCAGTGTCAGGCTTTCGTGAATGGCATGAAAATGCCCCTGATTTTATCCATTCTGTAATTTGTTCTGAAGTTTATGAGTAATGCAAGTACGTTTTTCGTCAAAAAAAAAAAAAAAAAAAAAAACTATATTGAGAAGGCTATTTTTTTTTTAATTTAACGATAATGGTCTTCCAAGTCAATAAGCCATTTGGATTTCGGTGTCTGGTGCCCAGAACAATTTTTTTCTTTCTTGCCAAAGTGAGTTTGGTTTGAATAATAAAGTCAGGTTACTTGCCCGAGATCTTCTGGATGCAACTCTCAAAGGTACATTAAGCAAGTTTTTAAAGAATTTTTTCTTTTGTAATCATTCTACAAAACAAATTTCCAAAAAGTTGGAATCCTACAGGGGAAAGTGTTGTTTGTGGCAACTTATAAGGAAGCTCGAGTATATTCTTTAGGATGTGATTAATAGTTTCGGATGTATACTTCTCATTTTTAATATCATGTTCTTGCATTATATTGAATACAAGTGCTTTGGCTTGATTTTAATCTTATTGGCTTCACAAATAATAAGTTAGTTCTAAAATATCATAAGATAAAAGATAAATAAGTATAATCAATTAAATAATTTTTTTTTAATTATGAAGAATGACGATTTAAATATTTTGTAATTATATGTAATGTAATAGTTTAGATTTTGTCTCTACGATGTGAAAAAAAAAAAAACTTTTAAATTAATAGCTTATAAACCATGCAATTCACCATTGTTTTTTAATACTTATAATTATATAAATTATATGTGATATAATTTTAATCGTCTAATTTCTAAAATATTAGATATAACGATTCATAATATAAAAGTTATAAGTTTTTGCTTTACTGTGAGGAGAAAAATTTAATTTGTTTCTTTGTGTCATTTCAATTTTAATTGATGTATTATTAAAATATTACTTTTTTTAAAATTAGAACAAGAAGATAAATCAAGTATATGTGTTTTTTTCTTTATTTTAACGCGCCGAGCAACATTTACCAATATATAATTTAACAATCCTTTTTTTGAAAACTAAATTTATTACATATGATATTAAGTATGTGATATTTATTATTCTAATAAAAATTGGGTACATTTTTATAAATATAATTATTTATATTAGCAAAATGTATTATATAAATAAGTATATTCAATTAAATAAATTAACTTTTTTTAAATTACGAAGAGTGACGATTATATATTTTTTAGTTGTATGTAATGTAATAGTTTAGAAATTTGGTCTCTACGGTAGGAGAAAAACAGTTTGGTAACTCAAAAGGTGTATTTACAGATAATTATATATAATTTGAAAAATTATATAATATGATTATTAAAATTAAAATTATTTATAATAAACGATATTAATTTAAATTTTTTTAAAAAAAAATCAACAATGTAAACAATTATATATCAATATAAATTAGTGATATTCAATGTTATAATTCCAATTTTTAAGAAACATGAAAGTCATTAAGTAATTTTATGTTTCATATGTAACCAAATAAGTTAATGGAATTTGAAAAAAAAAATCATTGTTATGATAAATTAATTTATTGTTACTGATATAAAGGAGTTGAAATATTGACATGAGAAAAATTATTACAAAATATAGTGTAAAGGTTATAAAGCTTATTTTTTAAAAAAAATATGGATAATAATTTATTTGAATAATTGCTCATATATCTTTTATTTATACATACAAATAGGTGTTACTCTGTATGACTTTCCAATCCATATAAAAAATTTAAATCCCATTCTATAAAGAAGATGCGGATATCCAACTACCACAATGTTTAGTTGATAAAATAAAAAATTAAAATGCATCCCACAAAATAGGTTTTTGGTAGCCAACCAAAGGGAAGTGGGTATGAGAATTAATTTTTATTTTTTTATTTTTTATCTCTATTTCTCTCATTAAATGTAACTATTTAATACAAAAATAAATTAATGAATTAATTCCATATAATCTTAATCGGATTTTTTATTTCAATTTAAAACATTCCACAAATTAAGTGACACCTACTTTTAAATAATTTTCATTTATTAATAATATGATACAATGAAAGTTTGCATTTTATTTTTTTTGACATATTACTATGAGGTGACGTCCCAACATTCTTGAATTAGATATTTCAATTATTAATCAATATAAATTCAAAATAATAAAACAATTTTGAAACACTTGAACTTTTTTTAATTTTTTAATTTCAAAATTTGAGCAATTTACACAATGACACAAAAAAAAAATTATATTTTTAGATATTAAATTTAGGTAATTAACTAAGGTAATGTATGTTGCAAAATAATGTATATAAATTTCATGATATTAACTACAAAACTAAACAAATTACCATTTACATTATTATAAATGAGTCTAGGCATCGTTGCTAGACGATGCCGAGTAATATCTAGGATACATTTTGTATTGTAATTGTGTATTTATTTTTTATTTAAACATTAATCATTACAATTGATTTTTAATTGTTTTACTTTTACCTTATTGAATAATGAACATGATTAACATATTTTATATAATTTATTAATTACCAACTATCTATATATAATAATAGTTATGTAATAGTATTAATATAAAGACAAAAATTATTTTCAAAAGAATGTTCATTATGAATAACTAATTGCTATTATATAAAAAAGAATAATATCTCTAGCAAAAGGCATTTTATTGATGATAATTATCTTATATGTACTTTTAAACTCAAGTTCTTTTAATGTATTAAAATGCGGAAAATACATTTTATATAATGTATGAAATAGTAAACAAAATCCCTTTGATATATGTCTTGCAGGTGATTTTATATATAAAGTTTATTTTATATATAAAGTTTCTACAGAGTCATCTACGAGACTATTTGTTATAAACTCCCGCGCCTTCTTAAAGGCACTCAGTCTTGCTTATAATAGAAAAATCCCTCCCTTTGACTTTATGTGTGTTGTTCATGTTGTGCCCAAATTTCAAAATACTCAAAATTTCTATTTATTCTTTATATATTTAAATAATCATTTCCACAATAAGAGAATAGAGTAGTCAAAGAAATTGGTAATTTGTTAAATTTCAATATTATGTACTTGATATTGTAACCTGCAAGGCAAATCGATAAATGCAACCTACCAAATTTAGTATATTTCCATGTTTTAGTGGTTTTTCCTTTGTGATTATATATGATAAGAAATGTAATGAAATATTAAATAGAGAGATATAATAATTGGTATTAGAATTCTGAAAGATAATAGCAGAAATAGAGATAGATTGAGAGATAAAATAATAGAATTAAAGATAATTCAGAAAATTAGAGTGATAGATATAGCTTGCACATTGCCAATAATTTGTGCGAGAAAATATGTTTTGTATTCTATTCCATTAAGGTATAATTACACTGACATATCTCTGTCATTGACTTGAAGTTTTGTTACGTGTATCGTAATATGATGTGTTTCACTTTTCACTTTCGTGTGCCTTTGATAAAGACCTTAATCGGTTGATAGCTATTTTATATTTTGAACGTGGAGCTAATACCGTTACATATGTTTCACTTTTCACTTTCGTCTGCCTTTGATAAAGACCTTAATTGGTTGCTAACTATTTTTTATTTTGAACGTGGAGTTAATACTGTTACATATACTTATTTTAGACAACTGTCTTAAATCAATAATTCATTATTGCCTATTTGAGTTTTTTAGAAATTACTTTCATACCTAAGGATCTTGCTGTTAACAAGAGCAATGCAGCTATACTGATTAGAAAATATAAGAAGCCTACGACCCCATGTCATGCAACATTGACATTGACAACACAAAATTTAAAAAAATGTTAAATTGTTTTGTTTGTATATATAAATTTAAGGAAAAGATGAAGGCGATGATGCTTGCCATGGGTGAGGTTTCAGGTTTAGATGTTAATGTTTAACATCTGACAATATAGTTTACCATTAACGTTTAATCATGTTTTTCAGTCAATGCTTAATTATACCAATATGTTTATATGTTTGCCGATGAATTTTTGTGCAAAGTTAAAGTTAAAAATGTGGAAGAAAACGATAGTTGGTGATATAATGGCTGTCACAAAAGCAAATGCAATGAAGACGTTTCAAAACTAGAAGGCAAGTACAAGTGTTTCAAATGCACCAGAAATTTTCCACACCAGAAGAGGTATTACTTTTAATATTGTTATGCTGGCTGAAGATGATACTCAAGCATTCAACTTTGTTTTCTTGGATCGTGCAAGAAAACGATATTGGAAAAACAACAACAAAATTGCTTGCAAAGGAATTAATTTATGTTGTTTCTCTTTTAGTTCTACATCTTAAAATGATAATAGACATTTTTGCTATACGTCAGGTTCTGCTAACATCATGCACAAAGAAAATTAAAATGGTTACATTTATTTTTTATTATGATATATACAACTATACAAGACTTGATTCAGAAAAGTAATACCTTATTATGATTCATCCTTCTCTCTTGGCAGGAAATCTGAAAAGAAAATTAGCAAAGCATCACTGCAATTATGGACTCTGTGAGGAAGAATTGGCCAGAATTATTCTATGAATTAATAATTTGTTATTAGCTTACAACATATATTGTTTTCTATTCACTTCTGAACATTTGATACTTTTTGTGAATGCTTTTGAATGTTGGTTAATTGTTTTAGACATGGTGATTGGTTTTCAAATTTATGAATATGTGATGTGTCTGAGTTCAACCTCACATTGAATCGAAGATCTTGATTTTATGTTTTTACTAAAGAGAATGTGATTTTTACAATGAACTTTATCTTCAATACGTTCTTGACATCAAACATTTGTTAACCATTTGTTTATGAGAATGTCTTAAAATTATAACAATCATTGTCATTTTAAAACGTTCCTATTAGTTGTAACGAGTGCATCTATTCTACAAAATGAATGGACAGAAATGAATTTCCGTGTGCGAAGCACGGGCTATATTGCTAGTAATAACTATAATGTTCAAATAAAGTTTGCTAATTTTTAAACAAATTAAATAGAGTAAATTTAATAGATGTTTAACAGGTATAATTAATGACTAATTAAATTGTCATTAATAGCTATTTAATGCAAAAAAAGACTCTTAATAAAAAAAATTAAAGAAACAAAATTTCCAGAAAAATACCATAAACTTGGTGTTTAGGTGTTTAGTGAATAGTGGAAAATTGTGTATTTAGAGGGAAAATACTTGGTCAATCATAAAAATTTTGAGAATGTTACGGAAATTATATAATAATATATTATGAGATTTAGAAATGGTTTGATTGAGAATGGTTAAATATTGGATTTATTTCGAGAGTAGGACATAACAATCGATAAAAATGATGTTAGGCTTTATGGTAGCTATTAATATATGAATTTCTTTTCTTATGTTAAGACATATTTTTTTTTTTGGAATGATACCTTACACGGTGTAAAATTTGAACACACAGCATCATTTAAACTAAACCATACCTAAAACTATTTTCCCAAAATATATGTGATTCATCTATGTAAATAATAAATCCTGAGTACTTTTTGCCACATTCTTCCTTTTATGTCCTTCTGTCCCCTTTGTAAACTAAGCTTTGTTAAGGGTATAAATGTAAAATCATTTGAAAAAAATAAAAGCCACGTCAGAAATCAATCTTAACTGATTCTCCTTGATACATGCTAACCCTATTCCCTATCATTAATTCAAAATCAAACCACGAACAAAATTCCCTGTCATTAATTCAAAATCAAACCACACGATCAATACACAAATATCCGCAATACACACAATCTTAAAAAACTAGGGTTTCAAATTCAATTCAACAATTCTCATCAATTTATACATACACTCTTTCGATCTATTTCATCGATTTATACACACATAATCGTTCGAATTTGTTTCGATCTCTCTGGAATGAACTCGCGAGGGAGATATCCGCCGGGAACCGGCAGAAATCACAACGGAAATGTCGAAGCCGAGCGCTCATTGCTCATCAACAACAACAGTACGACCAGAGAAATTTTATGCACTGTAATCACCAGTTTCAGCAACAACAGCAGTGGCTGAGGAGGAATCAAACCGGAGGAAGAGTCTATTCGAGTGTCGAAGAAGTCAAGAAAACTATCCAGTATGAAGCTTTTGATGATTCCAGGTATCTTTTTTCGTTTCGTTGCGATTATTATTAAAAATTATTATTGTTTTAGTTTATGTTTTGTGTTTGTCATAACATTATTATCATGGTTAATGTTTACTATGAATTGTTTCTTCTAGGCTAACCCTATTCTTTATCATTATTTCAAAATTAAATGACGAACACTTGCAGCAACCCAATCGAAGAAATCAAAGAAATCCAAGCGAAGAAATCGAACTATTATGCTGATTATCCCAAACCAAGCCAAGTCTACAGTGTTTCGTCGAATCTGATGCTGATTTCGTTGAATCTTGATTTCATGTTTTATAATTTTCACAAATTCCAATATACTTTGCAGCAATCATAAATTATCAACATTTTGATCATTTTAAATTTGTTCTTTTGCAGGTTGTATGTGACAATTGTGAAGACATAGTCGGATTGATTGTGAAAGGCAACTACAAGTGGATAATAAATTAATCGGGTACAATTTATCAGATGGTTTAGACACATTAATAAATCAATACCGCTAAAGTGTTTGTTGTAATGCCTAAATGAAAATCATGCTTATGTTAACAAGTATTGTAGTGGTTTTCAAAAAAAGTATTGTAGTGAATTATATAAGTTTGATACTATCTTCTGCATATATGCTTCGTAGTTAATTTTGTTTTTGTTTAATTCGTAGATAAATGTCAAGTTAATTGGTAGTGTTTCATTTAGTTCTATTAAATAAATTATGGATCTTTTATAAACCACTAATCTTAGCATGATTTCGATATTAATTTGTTGTCAGAGATTCTTAACCACTAATCTTAATATTATTAATTTTTTTAGTCATATGTTAAGTCCGAGTGTTGCACAATATTAATAAAGTATAAAGTTTTGGATGGTGAATTGACATTCTTTTTACAATTTTTGTACTTTTTGTCAACAGGTACATTCAAAATTCTAATTTATGTTCAAAATTACTCTCTGGTCACATGTTTACAAATCAACTTTCAGAATATTGAACAGCCTCTGAACTTTAAGTAAGTAGTAACTCTGAAATCTACTTTTGATTGTTTTTATGCTTATGTCAGTCATGGTTTGTACATTATTTAGGTTACTTGGATGCATAAAGGTTTTAGGGTCACCAATGACACATTATAGGCGTGGACATAACCATGATTTGGAATTACTTAACTTTTATCTTACAATAGCGCCTGACCTCTTTTGCTATTAAATGCAAATTTGGTCCTCTTGGATTGCATTAAATCATTCGTTGATGACGATAAATTAACCCAACTGGACCAACGCTGTTGTTGATGACGATAAACAACAAACAATGTTTCTTCTCCTATCCCTATTATTATGCATATAGTTTATGTATTTATTGGTAAAATTGATTACTTTAGTGTGGAATATAAAGATGAATGTTATTAATTGAATGCAGATTGGCGTTGGAAGAGATTAAGTTCCTTCAGAAACAAAAAGAGAACAAGTCCGGATCCCGGCTTTGCTTTCGATGAACCAAGACATTGGAGTCAATGGGGGTTTGCTTACCAAAGGGAGCGAGAATAAGAATCAAGTGGATGGGGAGAATGATGAGTTGGTTTTGTAGGATATTTTGCTCAAGAAACTACTGTTAGATTAACATGTATCATATTTTCATTGTAATTATATTGGTGGCAATTGATATCTGACTTTTTATAGGAAAACGAAGCTATAATGATTTTGATAGCTCTCAAGCAAGGTACAGAGATACGAACAAAAGTTTACAGTTGTATATGCCAAAAGAGTTGAAATTCAAATTCTTTTATATGCCAAAAGCTTTTTGTATAACATCCAAGCCCACAATCGAATGCATACCGGACCCAACAACCCACCACAGGTCAGTCCAAAAGTGCTAGCATATTGGTATACAATGGTCATTAACTTGTATCTATAAAGGTCCCAAATACTCTTATTCTAATCAATGTGGGATGTTACAAACACCCCCTCTTATTGGGTCGATGTCCTCGTCGAGCCCACGCACACTTACGGAACCCGGGCAGTGCCTCTGCACTTCCGGCCGGGCAGAGCTCTGATATCATCTATAACATCCAAGCCCATAACCAAATGCATACCGGACCCAACAACCCACCACAGGTCAGTCCAAAAGTGCTAGCAAATTGGTACACATTAGTTGTTGACTTGTATCTATAAAGGTCCCAAATACTCTTATTCTAATCGATATGGGATGTTACAAACACCCCATCTTATAGGGTCGACGTCCTCGTCGAGCCCACATGCAAACTTACTAAACCCGGGCAGTGCCTCTGCACTTCCGGCCGGGCAGAGCTCTGATACAATTTATAACATCCAAGCCCATAACCGAATGCATACCGGACCCAACAACCCACCACAGGTCAGTCCAAAAGTGCTAGCATATTGGTATACAATGGTCATTAACTTGTATCTATAAAGGTCCCGAATACTCTTATTCTAATCAATGTGGGATGTTACATTTTGTATCCTAAAAAATAGCTATTGTATGTGCAGCATTCTATAAATCTGAAATTCATCTTTCGAATTTATTTTTTGTATATATCTCCGGCTATTGTTATTGCATTATCACCCATATTGATAAAAAAAACCTGACCATGATATTCTGATGTTTTAAGTTACAGATTTCGATCATAGATTATTTTATGTGTTGTGCTAGGTAACAGATTTTTGATATTCTTGCTGGTATTTGAGCAATTGTATAAATGCGGCTTCACTGAAAAATTTAATTCATTTGATGCAGTTGGAAAGCTAAATTAGCATATTTTTCATCAAAAGTGGTCATTTGGTTTTCATTGCAGAGATGCGGGAGGACCGAGAAGTATTTGAGCGTGGAGTAGCTGCAAAAAGAGAAATCACATTCATATCTAAACTACTGTTTGGGTCAAAGACATTTTTGATATATGTAGAGCCTGTATTCAGCAAAGCCGGAGAGACTATCAGTGTAAATTATATGGGAATGGATGTTACTGATCAGGTCATATTACTTTTATCATTGATCGTTCATTAAAAAAGTTTTATCCATTTTTTCATTTTCTTTTCTTGCATATATTTGCATCTGCCTTTTGAGCCCAAAAATATCCCAGGCTACTTTTACTATAGGATCACATACTTATGCCACACCTTCACCTGTCTCATGACATAATATGTTTGTGATCATGGGTTAAAAAAAAGAGAAGATGGCACAACTTAGAGAGGAGATAGTAGTGCAAAAGGCCAAGGAGACGGAACTTAACAAATCAATTCATATTACAGGTTCGTCAACTCTAGCTATGTAATTATTTTTTGGTTAGGCCTGTTGCCTCTGAGCAGAAGTTATTCATGTATTCCTATCTATACTTCTGCAGAGGAAACTATACGAGCAAAACAAATGCTTGCACCTATGTTGTTTGCACTAATACACGCAAGCGTACGCGGTCACAAGTAATATGTAAGGTTAAGTCCAAATTCGTTCCCACAGAGACTGGTTTAGGTTCAATACAGATTTATGTACCTGTTAACAAAAAATCACGCAAGCGTACGTGGTCACAAGTAATATATGAATAAGTCGAGTTCGTTCCCACAGGGATCTGGTTTAGGTTTTAATTCAGTTCATGTACCTATGCAACAATGTATGGTTTTTATTCACTGCTAAGACAATTAACAAGATTAGGATTGATTAACTAAAATTAACTAAAAAGTAAATTAACAACTAAGAATTAACTAACTAACGAGAATTGGAATCGAATTACTTCTACAAGAGTAACATGGGATCCTAACTTCATTAAATACTTCGCTTAGATCTGACGCCTTTAATCACTATATGCAATGGTTATGATATCTGATCGGATAACACCAAACAAGTACACGCTACCTGTCAACATACATATACCAAACTAAACATACATCCACAAAAGAGATAGAAGATGAATAGACACCAATTATGCTTAGACCCTATATGTCTATAGAATTTGAAAACATAACGGTTGAAGAACAAGTTATCCATAAAGATCACACAGGGCAATATAAGTATTTTCATCTCATACTACGAATCATGTTGATAAACAATCATGAACCTATGCTAGCATGGCAAGTTCTAAACCTCAAGATCCACTTTCACTTCACAAGAGATTAACAAATTAGATGTTCGCGACGCATCTATCAATTAAGCATAACCATACAAGGATATCAGATATACATCACACACAGATCTTTAAAGCAAACAAGATACTAAAGCTCCATAAATAAATCCGTTAGAATCCCATGACAACGATTAGTTCATAATCGAACCGCTCGTCATCATGGGATCTGATGAAACCATGATAATAAAATAAGATCTTAATAATAAATAAGAGTAATAGAGTAAGAAAACAAATCCCAAAAACATCCAAGAGTATCGCCTAATTAGAAGAAAACAAAAGTAGATCTAGATCTCCGTTGCTTGTCACGAGCGTTGGGAATCCTTTTCCAAGTTTGAATCTCTATCTTCGGCTCTCTCTTTGTGTTATGGTATGAATTGGTGGGTGTTGGTCGTTTTATGATGGTAGGATCTGTTTATATAGGCCCTAGGAGTCTTTTTCAGCAAGAAAAGTCCCAAAAATACAATAAAATTCGAAATAGGATAGAATTCAGCAAATTTCCAGAATGTTCGGGTGCAGTCTGCGCGGTTTCTGCGCAGTCTGCGTGGTTGGCTCCTATTCAGAATTATAGAAAATTTCCCAGGCTTCGCGTGGACTGCTTACGGGCCTCAAACGGACTTGTAGAACTCCAGATATGGCCAAAACAGTGGAGACTGCGCAACCTACCTGGAAAATCCGAATTTTAATCAATTTAACCTCCAACTCTTAGTTCTGCAAAACTCAATGAAAACACATTAAATACACCACATACTTGAGGCAAAGTAATCAATTTAAGCCGATACGAAGCATTTCAAGTGGATATAAAATCCACTTATCACACCCCCAAACTTAAACCGATGCTTGTCCTCAAGCATAAACAAATATAACTATATACAACTAACTAGTACCACTTCCGTAGGTGATCACGGTTGCATTTGGCATATGCAACAAGCCCTTTAAACCCCTAGGCAACCCTAGTGGACGAATAAGGTCTCGTGAGGGCCTATAGTGAATGTACCCACAAAATCCATCTAACTAAATAATGCAAAATCAATGCAATGCATGAATACAACTAATATGAAAATGCAACGATCCCCTTCAAACTAACCAAAACCAACTAGCAAGAAAATATCTCAAAAAATTCAAATAACTCCAAATAGAGCTCGACTAAGTCCCCGTATACTAACATTACATGAACAGAAACGTGCGTGTGTGCGATGCTCATCAGAAATACTCCCAAAACTAGATCAAAATCATACCTATTCTTCGCCAAGACAATCACAGGTTTATAAATAGAATAGGCTGTAAACACTTCATAACCTAGAAACACTTCCATCCTCATTTGAGTTAGCCAGAAATTCATGCTTTATTACTAACAACTATGACACATAATACTATACACAATAACGCATGCTTATTTAACCGTGCAATGGATGAGACCCCAAAAGGCTTATACAATAATACTCATGTAGCGAGCGTTAGGTTAGTGGATCCCAGACTATAAAAGCCTTAGGTCACTAGGCAAAAAGTCCCCGCGAACTTAATTGCTCGAGTATTAAAGAGCTCACGCTGGTTAATTTTGCAATTAAACTATTTAAACATAACAACTTTTTTTTCATATATGCAATCTGGAATGAGAATTTTCAATTCCAACCCTAGACTACTCATATAAATATGAGCCGGCTACTAGCCATTTGACACCTAGCCATTATTGACAACTAGCATGAAATCTCTGGTTTCCCCCAAACTTAGACTTTAGTGTTCTAGGTCATCAAGGGAATAACGAAAATTCTAAATATAATCAAGTGATTAAATCTCAAAATAACCAAACAAGCATAATCTCAACCTAGCCCGAAAGCAACCTAATGAGACTGTGTAAAGATTGTGTTTCTGAAACATGCACGTCAATTTCATAAGAACTATAAATCAACCCTCTATTCATCATTACCACACTCAATTAGACATCTACCTACCAATCAGAATTAGCTCGTCCTAAGGGATCATGAAAAATGCATGCCATGCAAATGCAACTAAAATGAACTCACATGGTATAAAAACACAAAAAAAGAATGTCCTATATGAAACAATATGCAATAACACGAACATACATGCGTGAATTAATACTAATATGCAAAATATGATATCTATATGAACACAACGACACATAATCACAAATAACTACATATACACTACTTATCCCCCAAACCACCCCCAAACTTAGAATATTCAATGTCCTCATTGAATGGAAGTAAATACAAGGGATAGCAGGAAATATACCTAAAAATACCGAAACACGTGGATTGCCTCCCATGAAGCGCCTTTTTTTTAAAGTCTTTAGCTAGACCTGGCAATGGCTTTGTCTCTTGAAAATTTCTACACCGTATCTCTATATGGCCATTTAATTATCTTTTCCGGGGTACATCCTTGATGACAAGTTTCCGCCTTCTTTGTTCTTCAAAGGTGTCAGCAACAATGTTCTCTTCACTACCTGACAAGTTAGCAACAATAATAATAGGCAAAGTAGATGATTGACCCAAATATACAAACCTCAAGTGATCTGGTCGTTTAAGCTCGAGTTTGGAAACTTCTTCAACATGATGAGTTTCATTATTAACTACCAAAGACTGATCAAGAGTGGTAATGGACGGATTAGGAACGGAAGTGGGTGGTTCACCAACAGAAGTCTTATCAACAGACTTAGGATCAAAAGAACTCTCCTCAAGTTGGATTTCATGCTTAGAACAAATGACCTTCAATTCCTCTAACATCTCATCAGAAGTAAAATTCCTATACAACTCATGAAGATCTTCATTACCCTCAACAAAAACATCTTTCTCAAGAAAAGACTCAATTGCACTATCCTCAAGATTTGACCATGAAACCACCTCATTAACCAGCACCATAGAATCCCAGAGATCAGCCAAACCTAGTGACTCACACTCTTCCTCCTCATCACTATCCACCACAGATTCGGACAAAACAGAATTTTCTTCTTTTTCTGTAGGATCATGTTCATGAATTCCTTCTTCATCCTCAAATTGCTGAATTCTGATCGTTCGTGACTTTTCCAGATCTGAGTGTTATGGCATTAACCTGCTCCATGCCATCTTGTTTTCCTGGATTTACCTCTGTGGCACTAGGAAGAACTCCCTGCGGTATGTTGAGTAAGGCACTTGCAATTTGTCCAAACTGATTCTCCAATCTCTTGAGAGATACCGCCTGACTTTTCACCATCAACCTCAATTCATCCACTTCAGATTTTTCATTCGAAGATTGACCAGCATTCTCATGAGACTGTTGCTGAAATTCCGAAGGTTGGAATTGTTGCCTTGGAGCATACTGCTGCTGATAGCCTTGATCGTTGCTCCAACTGAAATTAGGATGATAAATGTTGGGAGCTAGCTGCTGCGATCTCTGAAAATTGCTCACAAACTGCACCGATTCAATAGATATGGCACATTGAGTCGTCTCATGTGCGCCCGTACATAGCTCACAAACACTAGCAACTTGAGGCACCCCATGCTTTGACATAGAATCCAATTTCTTATTAAGTGCCTCTAGCTGAACTACTAGAGCTGTGATTGTATTAACTTTCAGAATTCCTGCTATTTTGTCTTGTGATAATCTCTGAATTGAATTCTGGTATTCATTCGCAGCCATCATCTCAATCAACTCATAAGCTTCCTCATAGCTCTTGGCCCATAGAGCTCCACCTGATGCTGCATCTAGCATGGGTCTTGACTAGGCACCCAAGCCATTATAAAAGCAGTTAATCACCATCCAATCAGGCATCCCATGATGTGGACACCTCCTTAGCATCTCCTTATATCGCTCCCAAGCCTCGTACAAAGACTCTCCAGACTGCTGTGCAAATTGAGTTATAGCATTCCTGATTGCTGCGGTCTTTGCCATGGGGAAAAATTTAGTGAGAAATTTCTGAGCAAGATCCTCCCATGTCAAAATAGAACCTGCTGGTAGAGAGTGCAACCAGCCCTTAGCTTTATCCCTCAAAGAGAATGGGAAAAGTCTTAATTTGATAGCATCTTCCGACACCCCGTTGATCTTGAAATTGTCGCAGATCTCAATGAAATTCTGGATGTGCATGTTAGGATCGTCAATCGGAGCACCCCCAAACTGAACCGAATTCTGCACCATCTGAATTATGCTAGGCTTGATTTCGAAAGTATTAGCTGCAATAGCTGGCCTGACAATGCTAAATCGGACGTCATTGATCTTTGGTTGAGAATAATACATCAATGCTTTCGCTGCTGCTACTGGTTCTCCCATTGCTACCTGAAACACATAGAACTAAAAAACTATGTAAGAAACAATCCGAGTCAATGAACTCTAACGACCACTGATGATAAGCACATAAACTAAAAATAAAACACCGATGATCCCCGGCAGCGGTGCCAAAAACTTGTTAAAAAAATCACGCAAGCGTACGTGATCACAAGTAATATATGAATAAGTCGAGTTCGTTCCCACAGGGATCTGGTTTAGGTTTTAATTAAGTTCATGTACCTATGCAACAATGTATGGTTTTTATTCACTGCTAAGACAATTAACAAGATTAGTATTGATTAACTAAAATTAACTAAAAAGTAAATTAACAACTAAGAATTAACTAACTAACGAGAATTGGAATCGAATTACTTCTACAAGAGTAACATGGGATCCTAATTTCATTAAATACTTCGCTTAGATCTGACGCCTTTAATCACTATATGCAATGGTTATGATATCTGATCGGATAACACGAAACAAGTACACGCTACCTGTCAGCATACGTATACCAAACTAAACATACATCCACAAAAGAGATAGAAGATGAATAGACACCAATTATGCTTAGACCCTATATGTCTATAGAATTTGAAAACATAACGGTTGAAGAACAAGTTATCCATAAAGATCACACAGGGCAATATAAGTATTTTCATCTCATACTACGAATCATGTTGATAAACAATCATGAGCCTATGCTAGCATGGCAAGTTCTAAATCTCAAGATCCACTTTCACTTCACAAGAGATTAACAAATTTAATATTCGCGACGCATCTATCAATTAAGCATAACCATACAAGGATATCAGATATACATCACACACAGATCTTTAAAGCAAACAAGATACTAAAGCTCCATAAATAAATCCGTTAGAATCCCATGACAACGAATAGTTCATAATCGAACCGCTCGTCATCATGGGATCTGATGAAACCATGATAATAAAACAAGATCTCAATAATAAATAAGAGTAATAGAGGAAGAAAACAAATCCCAAAAACATCCAAGACTATCGCCTAATTAGAAGAAAACAAAAGTAGATCTAGATCTCCGTTGCTTGTCACGAGCGTTGGGAATCCTTTTCCAAGTTTGAATCTCTATCTTCGGCTCTCTCTTTGTGTTATGGTATGAATTGGTGGGTGTTGGTCGTTTTATGATGGTAGGATCTGTTTATATAGGCCCTAGGAGTCTTTTTCAGCAAGAAAAGTCCCAAAAATACAATAAAATTCGAAATAGGATAGAATTCAGCAAATTTCCAGAATGTTCGGGTGCAGTCTGCGCGGTTTCTGCGCAGTCTGCGTGGTTGGCTCCTATTCAGAATTATAGAAAATTTCCCAGGCTTCGCGTGGACTGCTTACGGGCCTCAAACGGACTTGTAGAACTCCAGATATGGCCAAAACAGTGGAGACTGCGCAACCTACCTGGAAAATCCGAATTTTAATCAATTTAACCTCCAACTCTTAGTTCTGCAAAACTCAATGAAAACACATTAAATACACCACATACTTGAGGCAAAGTAATCAATTTAAGCCGATACGAAGCATTTCAAGTGGATATAAAATCCACTTATCACACCCCCAAACTTAAACCGATGCTTGTCCTCAAGCATAAACAAATATAACTATATACAACTAACTAGTACCACTTCCGTAGGTGATCACGGTTGCATTTGGCATATGCAACAAGCCCTTTAAACCCCTAGGCAACCCTAGTGGACGAATAAGGTCTCGTGAGGGCCTATAGTGAATGTACCCACAAAATCCATCTAACTAAATAATGCAAAATCAATGCAATGCATGAATACAACTAATATGAAAATGCAACGATCCCCTTCAAACTAACCAAAACCAACTAGCAAGAAAATATCTCAAAAAATTCAAATAACTCCAAATAGAGCTCGACTAAGTCCCCGTATACTAACATTACATGAACAGAAACGTGCGTGTGTGCGATGCTCATCAGAAATACTCCCAAAACTAGATCAAAATCATACCTATTCTTCGCCAAGACAATCACAGGTTTATAAATAGAATAGGCTGTAAACACTTCATAACCTAGAAACACTTCCATCCTCATTTGAGTTAGCCAGAAATTCATGCTTTATTACTAACAACTATGACACATAATACTATACACAATAACGCATGCTTATTTAACCGTGCAATGGATGAGACCCCAAAAGGCTTATACAATAATACTCATGTAGCGAGCGTTAGGTTAGTGGATCCCAGACTATAAAAGCCTTAGGTCACTAAGCAAAAAGTCCCCGCGAACTTAATTGCTCGAGTATTAAAGAGCTCACGCTGGTTAATTTTGCAATTAAACTATTTAAACATAACAACTTTTTTTTCATATATGCAATCTGGAATGAGAATTTTCAATTCCAACCCTAGACTACTCATATAAATATGAGCCGGCTACTAGCCATTTGACACCTAGCCATTATTGACAACTAGCATGAAATCTCTGGTTTCCCCCAAACTTAGACTTTAGTGTTCTAGGTCATCAAGGGAATAACGAAAATTCTAAATATAATCAAGTGATTAAATCTCAAAATAACCAAACAAGCATAATCTCAACCTAGCCCGAAAGCAACCTAATGAGACTGTGTAAAGATTGTGTTTCTGAAACATGCACGTCAATTTCATAAGAACTATAAATCAACCCTCTATTCATCATTACCACACTCAATTAGACATCTACCTACCAATCAGAATTAGCTCGTCCTAAGGGATCATGAAAAATGCATGCCATGCAAATGCAACTAAAATGAACTCACATGGTATAAAAACACAAAAAAAGAATGTCCTATATGAAACAATATGCAATAACACGAACATACATGCGTGAATTAATACTAATATGCAAAATATGATATCTATATGAACACAACGACACATAATCACAAATAACTACATATACACTACTTATCCCCCAAACCACCCCCAAACTTAGAATATTCAATGTCCTCATTGAATGGAAGTAAATACAAGGGATAGCAGGAAATATACCTAAAAATACCGAAACACGTGGATTGCCTCCCATGAAGCGCCTTTTTTTTAAAGTCTTTAGCTAGACCTGGCAATGGCTTTGTCTCTTGAAAATTTCTACACCGTATCTCTATATGGCCATTTAATTATCTTTTCCGGGTACATCCTTGATGACAAGTTTCCGCCTTCTTTGTTCTTCAAAGGTGTCAGCAACAATGTTCTCTTCACTACCTGACAAGTTAGCAACAATAATAATAGGCAAAGTAGATGATTGACCCAAATATACAAACCTCAAGTGATCTGGTCGTTTAAGCTCGAGTTTGGAAACTTCTTCAACATGATGAGTTTCATTATTAACTACCAAAGACTGATCAAGAGTGGTAATGGACGGATTAGGAACGGAAGTGGGTGGTTCACCAACAGAAGTCTTATCAACAGACTTAGGATCAAAAGAACTCTCCTCAAGTTGGATTTCATGCTTAGAACAAATGACCTTCAATTCCTCTAACATCTCATCAGAAGTAAAATTCCTATACAACTCATGAAGATCTTCATTACCCTCAACAAAAACATCTTTCTCAAGAAAAGACTCAATTGCACTATCCTCAAGATTTGACCATGAAACCACCTCATCAACCAGCACCTTAGAATCCCAGAGATCAGCCAAACCTAGTGACTCACACTCTTCCTCCTCATCACTATCCACCACAGATTCGGACAAAACAGAATTTTCTTCTTTTTCTGTAGGATCATGTTCATGAATTCCTTCTTCATCCTCAAATTGCTGAATTCTGATCGTTCGTGACTTTTCCAGATCTGAGTGTTATGGCATTAACCTGCTCCATGCCATCTTGTTTTCCTGGATTTACCTCTGTGGCACTAGGAAGAACTCCCTGCGGTATGTTGAGTAAGGCACTTGCAATTTGTCCAAACTGATTCTCCAATCTCTTGAGAGATACCGCCTGACTTTTCACCATCAACCTCAATTCATCCACTTCAGATTTTTCATTCGAAGATTGACCAGCATTCTCATGAGACTGTTGCTGAAATTCCGAAGGTTGGAATTGTTGCCTTGGAGCATACTGCTGCTGATAGCCTTGATCGTTGCTCCAACTGAAATTAGGATGATAAATGTTGGGAGCTAGCTGCTGCGATCTCTGAAAATTGCTCACAAACTGCACCGATTCAATAGATATGGCACATTGAGTCGTCTCATGTGCGCCCGTACATAGCTCACAAACACTAGCAACTTGAGGCACCCCATGCTTTGACATAGAATCCAATTTCTTATTAAGTGCCTCTAGCTGAACTACTAGAGCTGTGATTGTATTAACTTTCAGAATTCCTGCTATTTTGTCTTGTGATAATCTCTGAATTGAATTCTGGTATTCATTCGCAGCCATCATCTCAATCAACTCATAAGCTTCCTCATAGCTCTTGGCCCATAGAGCTCCACCTGATGCTGCATCTAGCATGGGTCTTGACTAGGCACCCAAGCCATTATAAAAGCAGTTAATCACCATCCAATCAGGCATCCCATGATGTGGACACCTCCTTAGCATCTCCTTATATCGCTCCCAAGCCTCGTACAAAGACTCTCCAGACTGCTGTGCAAATTGAGTTATAGCATTCCTGATTGCTGCGGTCTTTGCCATGGGGAAAAATTTAGTGAGAAATTTCTGAGCAAGATCCTCCCATGTCAAAATAGAACCTGCTGGTAGAGAGTGCATCCAGCCCTTAGCTTTATCCCTCAAAGAGAATGGGAAAAGTCTCAATTTGATAGCATCTTCCGACACCCCGTTGATCTTGAAATTGTCGCAGATCTCAATGAAATTCTGGATGTGCATGTTAGGATCGTCAATCGGAGCACCCCCAAACTGAACCGAATTCTGCACCATCTGAATTATGCTAGGCTTGATTTCGAAAGTATTAGCTGCAATAGCTGGCCTGACAATGCTAAATCGGACGTCATTGATCTTTGGTTGAGAATAATACATCAATGCTTTCGCTGCTGCTACTGGTTCTCCCATTGCTACCTGAAACACATAGAACTAAAAAACTATGTAAGAAACAATCCGAGTCAATGAACTCTAACGACCACTGATGATAAGCACATAAACTAAAAATAAAACACCGATGATCCCCGGCAGCGGTGCCAAAAACTTGTTAAAAAAAATCACGCAAGCGTACGTGATCACAAGTAATATATGAATAAGTCGAGTTCGTTCCCACAGGGATCTGGTTTAGGTTTTAATTAAGTTCATGTACCTATGCAACAATGTATGGTTTTTATTCACTGCTAAGACAATTAACAAGATTAGTATTGATTAACTAAAATTAACTAAAAAGTAAATTAACAACTAAGAATTAACTAACTAACGAGAATTGGAATCGAATTACTTCTACAAGAGTAACATGGGATCCTAATTTCATTAAATACTTCGCTTAGATCTGACGCCTTTAATCACTATATGCAATGGTTATGATATCTGATCGGATAACACGAAACAAGTACACGCTACCTGTCAGCATACGTATACCAAACTAAACATACATCCACAAAAGAGATAGAAGATGAATAGACACCAATTATGCTTAGACCCTATATGTCTATAGAATTTGAAAACATAACGGTTGAAGAACAAGTTATCCATAAAGATCACACAGGGCAATATAAGTATTTTCATCTCATACTACGAATCATGTTGATAAACAATCATGAGCCTATGCTAGCATGGCAAGTTCTAAATCTCAAGATCCACTTTCACTTCACAAGAGATTAACAAATTTAATATTCGCGACGCATCTATCAATTAAGCATAACCATACAAGGATATCAGATATACATCACACACAGATCTTTAAAGCAAACAAGATACTAAAGCTCCATAAATAAATCCGTTAGAATCCCATGACAACGAATAGTTCATAATCGAACCGCTCGTCATCATGGGATCTGATGAAACCATGATAATAAAACAAGATCTCAATAATAAATAAGAGTAATAGAGGAAGAAAACAAATCCCAAAAACATCCAAGAGTATCGCCTACTTAGAAGAAAACAAAAGTAGATCTAGATCTCCGTTGCTTGTCACGAGCGTTGTGAATCCTTTTCCAAGTTTGAATCTCTATCTTCGACTCTCTCTTCGTGTTATGGTATGAATTGGTGGGTGTTGGTCGTTTTATGATGGTAGGATGTGTTTATATAGGCCCTAGGAGTCTTATTCAGCAAGAAAAGTCCCGAAAATATAATAAAATTCGAAATAGGATAGAATTCAGCAAATTTCGAGAATGTTTGGGTGCAGTCTGCGTGGTTTCTGCACAGTCTGCGCGGTTGGCTCCTGTTCAGAATTATAGAAAATTTCTCAGGCTTCGCGTGGACTGCTTACGGGCCTCAAACGGACTTGTAGAACTCCAGATATGGCCAAAACAGTGGAGACTGCGCAACCTACCCGGAAAATCCGAATTTTAATCAATTTAACCTCCAACTCTTAGTTCTGCAAAACTCAATGAAAACACATTAAATACACCACATACTTGAGGCAAAGTAATCAATTTAAGCCGATACGAAGCATTTCAAGTGGATATAAAATCCACTTATCAGTACCTATGCAACAATGTATAATTATTATTCACTGCTAAGACAATATCAAAGATGGGTTTTGATTATTTAAATTAACTAAGAAGTAATTTAACAAAACTAAGAATTACTTAACTAATGAGAATTAAAATCGAATTACTTATGAGAATTAAAACATGGGATCCTAACTTCATTAAATACTTCATCTAGAGTTGATGCCTTTAATCAAAGTATGTGATGGTTATGATAACTGATCGGACAACACGAAACAAGTATAGGCTACCTGTCAGTATACGAATACCAAACTACTCATACATCCACAAAAGAGATAGAAGATGGGTAGACACCAATTATGTTTAGACACTATAAATCTATAAGATTTGAAAACATAACGGTTTAAGCACAAGTTATCCATTAAGATCACATAGGACAGCGTAAGATGATTAAAATTACACTATAAATCATGATGTCAAAACATACATAATCCAATGCTAGCATGGCAAGTTCTAAATCTCAAGATCCACCGTCGCTTCACAGGAGATTAACAAGGCAACTTAGATGTTAGCTACGCATCCAAGAAGAATAAGCACAACCATACGAGGATATCAAGAATTCATCACACACAAAATCTTTAAAGCAATCAAACTACTAAACTACATAGATAAATCCGTTAGAATCCCATGACAACGATTAGTTCTTAATCAAACGGCTCGTCATCATGGGATCTGATGAAACCATGGTAATAAACAAAGTCTAAATAAAAATAATTATGCTAGAGTAATAAGGCTTAGAAAACAAATCCAAAATCTGAAGATCAAAAGTATCTTAATAGAAGAAAACGAAAGATGAAGTAGATCTAGATCTCAGTTGCTTGTCACGAGCGTTGGTGATTCCTTCTTTGCTTTTCTCCCTTGTTCTCTGATAAAAACCGTCATTTTCTTGATGCCTAGATGTGTTTATATAGCCACAGGAGTCTTTTTCTCCAAGAAACGTTCAAAAAATACAATTTAAGATCAAAATAGGATTTTATCCAGCGAGCTCCCGTGCCACGGCGCCCGTTCCCCATGCCACGGCATGCCAAACCTTCTACCCAAGATTGTAGAAAATTTCGTTGTCTTCGCGTGAGCTGTAAGATCGTCAGAATCGGACTTGTAGAAATCCAGATATGGCCAAAACAGTGAAGACTGCGCAACCTACCCGGAAAATTCGAATTTTAATCAAATTAGCCTCCAACTCTTGATATTTAAACTCCAAGTCCTCCTTTATTATATTTCCTTGATACTTCTTTTCTTGACGTATCTCTGGCCTGCTTCTGGCCTCCTACCCCCGAGCTAAATTCCACCACAATTACGTCATTAAACACTACCAATGCCTCCAGCTATTAGTTCTGCAAAACTCAATGAAAACACATTAAACACACCACATACTTGAGGTCAAGTTAATCAATTTAAGCCGATACAAAGCATTCCAAGTGGATATAAAATCCACTTATCATATGTCACATGAGATAAGATCTCCACTAGCAGGTGTCGTAAGTATGGCTGAAATCCTTTCAACATCAAAACTTGACAAAAAGCAATGACAACTATTGAGTGTCATGTTATCTTCTGGAGATTTGGTCCTACAATTAATAAATGACATCCTTGACCTTTCGAAGGTCGAGTCAGGTTTGGAGCTAAATCCTTCTCTTGATAGTTATATCTTCTGATAAATCTTATATTGTTTAATTCTAGGACTTATCTCACCTGCATCTATAAATATCCTTTCTTGCAATATTTTCTAGGAGTTATGAGGTTGGAAGCTACCAAATTTAGGCCAAGAGAGGTAGTAAAGCATGTACTCCAAACAGCTGTAGCATCGTTCCAAAAGATATTAACATTAGAAGGGCATATAACTAATGATGTTGTAGTAGAGGTGAGAGCTTTTTTGTATTCAGTTGTGTATTAAAAATCATATAATTTAGAAGCAACTAAACTATTCCACCTCGCATATAATTTAGAAGGGCATATAACTGAATTAGTTGCGTAAACTAATCATATAACAAACAATATTTAAATACAAAGCAGCCACCTTGCCCCCCTAACCCTACTATCATCACTAATCTTCACCCTTCCTTATACTGTATGGATATCTTCTATCATCTGTATATTACACCATTCTTGCCCAGCTCGAGCAACATGAATCTATTCTTCCCCACACAAGTGTCATAACAACTAACTCTGACAGGTTTTTACATTAGATAATTGATATTAAGGGCGGGAGAAGAGATATTTGAGAAAATAATTATATAGTTGTGAAGTTACATATTAGTCATTGGGTGTTTCTTATGTCTGATTTTTCCCATGCAAGGCAATTCCACCTTTGACAGCTTTTAAAAGGAGAATTATAGGTTTCTTCTGTTGGAGTCAGTTTCTATTGCTTAGAATATATTGTTTCGGTTTCTTACAAAATATACATATAAGAATATATGTATTTGTACATTATAAAATTTGAGGACTCTCGGACCATTTGATGTTACTTTTGAATAAAATTGGAAAAATGGACCAGGTTGTTCCTTTCAAATTTTCTTTCAAATTTTCTATTGAACTAAGTCTGTGGAATGGAGCAGGTTTGGGGATCAAGTGCAAAGCACAGACTACAAAGATTGGGCAAGGTATAAACTATAGACATTAATTTCGGTTATGCTATTCATCTCTAGCCTTCCCTTTTGTTATATCAAGCATCTAATGTTTTATGTGATGTTGCATAGTAATGGAGATTTGACAATATACATTTTTGACGTTTTTTAAAATAAAAAATAAAATACCAGAAACATAAACTTGAAGATGTTGTGCATATCATTAAAAAGGAGTGACGTTACAAGTCAAAATGCATGCCTTAAAATGTACCTGAGAAAGTTGGCCTACTTGGTTTGCTCTCATTTTTAATGGCCTTAGAACACGTGCAAAGTTGTAGATGAGTTTAGAAGCTGATTCAGTGTTTTCAAGCAGTTTGTTCTTTTGCTTTATTTTGGTTTTCCATCCATTTACCAGTTCTTAAGGATTATTCAAACATATGTCCGCTATAGGATCAAGTTAGTTCAGCCTGTGTAGTATTGACAAACTCTGCAATCTCAAACTATCCTCCCAATATCTAAATAATCAGTTCAAATCTCAGATAGTCAAATGTAGATAAGTAGGGAGTATTTGTTAATTAGCAGATACTGATATGCTCATACTCACAAACTGCCCGATTAAGAATGAATAACACAAACTAATACCATACATTTCTATTGCAGTAGCATCCATCTACAAGAATATCAAAATACAACCAGCATATTGATTTATATATAAATTTTAAACACAGAAAACCTTCAACACTGAAAAGTTGTTACCAGAGAAGTTTATGCATTTACACATATTTCTTTTTTGGAAAAATAGTGTAAACAACTGCTTTGAGCAATATTAGATCTTACGTTGACATTAATAGAGACAGAGATAATTATGTGGTTCTTTAGATCAGGCTTTAAAGTTTTGGACATTTTTTTACTACATAGTATTTTTGCTGTTTATGTTGCTGAATATTTAAGTTTCAGGTAAGTTTCACTTTGGACTAATGTCTTATCTACTTCTACAGCATATGGCGTTGATATGTTGAACACAATTGGTTATATATACGCAAGACAGTCAGCTAAAAAGCTTGGTAAGAAAGCTATATATTTTGGTATGCCATATGTTGCTGAGTGGTTTGGAGATGTTCATCGGAAATTAATCTTTGGGAAGGTGAATGGTGAAAATTGCCCTTTGGAATCTTCAAACGCTGCTAACTGTATCAAAGCAAAACAAGCTCCATCCGAAGTGGATGATGGTGTTAAAAAACCCAACAACGATACTACAGATAGTGTGAAATCAACCGAAGCAGTCGAATTGATGGCCAGAAATTCAGAAGTCAACCATGAGATTCAGAGCCAATCAAAGTCTCCTAGAGGAACAGACTACCAAGACTTTTTCACTTGGACTGGTAGGAAAAGCTGGGCTGATATTGCTGAAGAGGAACAAGACTTGCTAAATGGAAGAAGTACTTTCCAATGAATATAATTCTGACATTTTTAGGTGCAAAACATACAAACACCCTATTCAAATTCCTTTAGAATTGTTTGCATTTTTATTTCTCCCTCAAAACGATTGGGTGAAGCTTCTATTTTGTGTTGTTTTACCTTACATTAGCATCCTCTTCTACCCTTGCATTAACAACCTCATGTAATAAATCTATTTTATTTCTATATCTTAAGTTGTTTTATACTGTTATATTCTAATATTAATTCTAAATGAATTTATTAAAATTATCTTTAGTTATTGTTTATATATTTGACCTTTTTTATAATATAGTACATGACTAACTATATTAACATAGTCTTTCTTATTTAATATTAAAATTTAGAAATAAATAAAAATATGGACAATAAAATTAACTACAAATTATTTAAGTTTATAATTTTCTTTTTTTATCATTTTTTGGAGTAACTAAAGTAATTTTAAAACCTATAAAAAAATAAATATATATAACCTTTTTTATATAAATTAAAATAAATTTAAATTTAAAAATTTCGAAAAAAATGTAAAAATATAATATTAAGTTAAATTGTTTCTTTAATTTCCCTAATATTGTTGATTCACAAAAATACTTTCTATTATTTAAAAATATATATAGATAGAAAATAATTTCTTATTTGATTATTAAATTACTTTACATTTTCTAATAACATTAAAATATTATATATAAGCTATCTTTATAAGAAAGAATACTGTATTTTTATTCAGAAAGAACAGATTTGTTAATTTAACCCATGATAAATCGTACACATAATCAACATATAGCAAATATACAAGGAAGTTATCAAGCAAATATATAAACATACAGCTGATATGGGCTAAAAATAATCCCTAAAGACACATTTAATGTGGCATTAATTAGACTCAGCATGGTCCAGACGTGGGGCCCAATAATGAGGTCAAAAGCCCTATTTTAATATTAATTTCGTAATTAATATTAAGGGTAATAAATAGCTCAGCAATTAGAGTCAAATAAGGATGTTACTCCTACCAAACTTAGCCTCCAAGGTACAGAATTCGATATGGGAACTGATTCCTACAAGGAAGGAGTCTAGAACCTTCCTCAAGGCGGTGACTTGCCCACCAAGTCACCCAATCCTACCATAATTCTAAGGCTTCTCAGCCTATATATGTGTCTGACCCCTCATTCTCAGAACTACGTTTTTGGCTTGATTCTCAATACGAGATACGTAGGCACTCTGTGAGGACCGATCAGTCTCGAAACACGGAAACAGCCATTAAAACTCGAAGCTCAACAACTCTAGCATTAAATACGATTCATAACCCACTTTTTATTCCACAACATTTGGCGCCGTCTGTGGGATGACAACATCAACCATGGTTCAAACACGAAGAACAGCCTCAACCGAGGCCATGCCCCTTAGCTCTGCTCCACCCACCACTTCTGATCCACAAATCACCACTGGGGCAGATCCCCCCATCAACAGGGGCGATCATTCAATCTCTAGTTTCTCAACCTCCAGGGACGATTCCCCATGTGGAGAGGACTCTACCAGCGGTCGTACAACCAGGACAAGAGACTAACCAACTTCAGATGGTGGTCTCTCCTTTGAATAATCGCTCGCTACTCCTAGGGCTACAGATCCATACTACGGATCTCCCTCTGAATACCAATCCGATGTATGGTTTGCCTAACTATCCCCCGCAACAAAGGGACCCTGGACCAAGTGGTCATGCCTTACAGATCCATGAGCCGTATCAGCCTCCATACATCAGGGGCTTGGCCCCCCTGAACGAGGGTACTATGATTACTCTGGTCCTTATACTGATGATTCATCATCTGAGGATGACGATCGTGATGAAGCCCCGAGAAGGTGATCTGCTAGCAGAGAACCTCGACAACTGTTTAGAGAATCAAGCTCATGAGGCCGAGATCTTAAAATTGAAGGACGATATGGCGAGAGAGCAAGCAAGACTGAATCAAAATTAACCTCCTCTAACCACAGGAAGGATTCCCATTATGGACTTGGAGAGGTCCTCAAGGAGACAGAAAAGGGCTGATGCCCCAACTGGAAGAACAACAAGGGTGGAAACCCCCAAAGGCAACCCCAAGGATCTGATGCCACTTGGGGATCCTGACGATCCCACACCCCCGTTTACTGAGGAGGTGATGAACGCTCGTATTTCCAAGAAGTTCAAGATGCCGACAATTAAGGCATATGATGGAACGGGTGATCCCTCGAATCATGTCAGGACTTTCTCGAATGCACTGCTGTTGCAGCCTGCAAATGATGCCTTAAAGTGTAGGGCGTTCCCTCAAACCCTGTCATGCATGGCTCAAAGATGGTATAGCCGGTTGCCTACAAATTCGATTGGCTCTTTTAAGGAGTTGAGCGCCACTTTTGTTAGCCAATTCATTAGCGGAAGAGTTCATGAGAAAAGCTCTGCATCTCTTATGAATGTGGTGCAAGGAAGAACGAAAATCTAAGGGATTATCTCAAGCGATTTACTAATTAGGAGACGTTGAATATCACTGATTTGGAAAATAAGGTGGCCATGGTAGCCCTAGAACATGGAACCACTGATCTATTCTTTAAAAGGTCATTGGCGAAGCATCCTCCTGAGAATATGGTCGAGCTCCAACGAAGGGCCGACAAGTATATCAAAGCTGAGGATAGCATGAAGAAAGAGGCCGCAGTAGGTAATAGCAAGGGTAACAATGACTCCAAGAAGCGAAAGCAAGACCAGGAGTATGATGACCAGGAGTATGATGTTATGGACAAGTATCCCCGAACTAGCGAGAACTCCGACTCTGCCCCTAAGAAGAACCAAGGACCAAGGTTCACTGAGTATGCAAGGTTGAATACTCCTAGGAGTCGAATCTTGTTGGACATTGAGAAGGATAAGAATTTTCGATGGCCGAAGCCACTTAGGGGTGATCCCGCAAAGAGAAACAAGAATCAGTATTGCAGATTCCACAGAGATGTGGGACATGACACTGATGATTGCAAGCAACTCAAAGACAAGATCGAGTTTTTGATCCTTATAGGGAAACTGAGCCACTTCACTAAGGGTGAAGATCGTGGTAATCAAATTAGAGATTATAAAAGGAATGACGATCAAGATCACAACCCACAGCCCCGAAGGCCAGTAATCAACATGATCTCAGGAGGCTCGACTGCGGCCGACACAACAAGGAATTCTCGAAAGGCTTATGCTAGAGAAGTAATGCACATCGTGGGAGGGTTTTATATCAAACGGGCCACTAATCTCATTAAAAAGTATCAAGTAGCTCCTCAGTCTCCACGGGGACTCATTTAAGCCACTAAACTAAGAAATATATCATTTGCCCCCCTGCATTCACAAAAATAATACAATTTATGGGGGTTTAAGTGTCTTGGATAAAATTTATGATGGCAAAAAAAAGTTCAATCTTGGATAGATTGTATTATTCTCACTTAGGTCACCATAAATTGTATTATTTTTGTGAATGCAGGGGGGGCAAATGATATATTTCTTAGTTTAGTGGCTTAAATGAGTCCCCGTGGAGACTGGGGAGCTACTTGATACTTTTTAATGAGATCAGTGGCCCGTTTGATATAAAACCCCATCGTGGGAGAGGCCCCGAAGAATGCAAAAACTAAAGTAATGGTTAGTTTTGATGACTCAAACTTGGAAGGGGTGAAGTTCCCCCATGAAGACCCGTTGGTCATAACTTCTGTGATTGGAAACACAGAGGTGAAGCAAGTCTTGATAGACAATGGAGCTTCCGTTGACATTCTATTTTATGATGCATTTGTGAAGATGGGGTACAATGATTCTCAGTTGACCCCCAATAACATGCCTATATATGGATTTAATGGAGCAGAATCCAATATTGAAGGGACTATTCAGTTGCCTGTAACTATTGGACAGGAGCCCAAGGAGGCCACTCAGATGTTAAACTTCCTGGTAATCAAGGCGGTTTCAACGTACAACGCTATCCTCGGAAGGACTAGACTTCATGCATTCAAGGCTGTTGCCTCAACTTATCATATGAAGATCAAGTTCCCAACCAGAAATGGTGTTGGAGAACATAAAGGTGATCAAAAAAATGGCACGAAGCTGTTATGTAGCCAAGTTAAGGCCTAATGGAGTCGGGGGGCAGGTCCTTCCGATTGAAGACATGAATGTCCGTAGTGGTAAGGAACACCAAGAAAGGCCAGCAGATGACATCACACATAAACCTTGGACAGTCATTAAGTTATCAAGTGGTGCAAGCCTAGTCTTACAAAGCCCCAATAGGCTCAAGTTATCCTAGTATGACTTAGCTTCATATTTATCTAGTAGAAGTAGAAATAAGGTTCGATAAAACCATTGCAGAGCATGTCGCTCCGAGTAGGACAGTAGTACTCTATGAAAGGGTTGTACCCATTTCAAGTTATTAATGCAAGTTTGTTTTCCATTCATTGATTGTGTGATTTTATTTATGTGCCAAGCACTTGATGAGTGCAAGTCAAGGATGACCAAGTACCGAAAATAAAAGAATACACGAATGGAAAACAAACAAATGCATAAATAAAGACCCCGAAGGGTCAGGATTTAAGTTACAACACGACCAATTAAGAGTTTAAGTTTGTGAAGGACCCTAGATAAAAGACAAGCAGATAAAAGCCACATGCAACAATTAAAGCCATGAAAGGCCGAGGATGTTAAGGACTAGCTACTCTTCAATATTTCTTAAGTACCAGGATTAAGGATCCAGGGATGAAGGCCAATAGATAACCTTTAGCAAGGATTAAGAAGATCAAGCAAGCTCTCGTTTCAGAAGTTTAAAAGGCAAGAAGCCCACGGGATTGCATTTATCAAAATCTAAATCGAGGTATCAACTCCGAATCCTAGGTTGAAAAACACAAGTTATTAGCCATGAAGGCTAAGATTAGTTATGAAGGACAAACTTGAGGGGGTCATGAACCTCCAATTAAGATCCAAAGGTTGAAACTTTACGTTGAAACTTGAAAACCAATATGTAATTTTGGATTCTCGATCCAGAACGCCGACGTTGAATATCTGAACACCAGCGTTCAACACTTGAATATTAACCTGAAATGGAGATTGAAAACCTCCTAGGGAAGGTTCAAGACCTCGTGGGGCTAACCAGAAACCCCCTGGCCTTGGACCGGTATCTCTGATAGATATTTCGATGATTTAAAACACCCTTGAGATTGAAAACCCTTGATTTCGAACATCAACGTTCAACACTCAAGGCTGAACACATGCCATCCGAAAGGCCGCCTGAGAAGCCCAAGACCAAGACAAACATTGAAGCCATGACGGCCAAGCGATCCTGAGAAGGTTACTTACATAAGAGCTTCTCTGAAGGAACCCTTGAAGGGCAAGTTGATAGCATTCATGCAAGAGAATAGTGATGTGTTTGCTTGGATAGCAGCCGATATGCCCGGGATTGATCCCCAACTTATAACTCACAGGTTGAATTTCGATCCTGAGTGAAAGACAATAAAGCAGAAGAAAGAAAATTTGCTCCTGAAAGGCAAGATGCCATCAAGCAAGAGGTTGACAAACTCTTAGAAGCTGGTTTTATTGAGGAGATTCAGTTCCCCGAATGGTTGGCTAACCCTGTGATGGTCAAGAAAGCAAATTGAAAGTGGAGGATGTGTATAGACTTCATTGATTTAAATGATGCATGCCCGAAGGATTGTTTTCCCCAGCCAAGGATAGACACATTGATAGATGCTATAGCTGGAATTGAAATGTTGAGCTTCATGGATGGATTCAGTGGCCGCAATCAGATTAAGATGCACAAGGATGACATCCCATAGGTATCTTTCATAACTGACTTTGGTGTTTTCTGCTTTCTTGTTATGAGTTTTGGTCTAAAGAATGCAGGAGCTACTTACCAACGACTGGTGAATAAGATATTCACCCATTTGATTGGAAAAACCATGGAGATCTATGTTGATGACATGTTAGTCAAAAGTTTGATCAAGGCAGATTATATTAAACACCTCAGATGATGTTGAATCCAACCAAGTGTGCTTTTGGTATTGGATTAGGGAAGTTTCTGGGTCTGATAGTTTCAAAAAGAGGCATTGAGGCCAATCCTGATAAGATCAAAGCGATCTTGGACATGGAACCACCCTGCTCTATATGAGATGTACAGAAGTTGACGGGCCGAGTTACAACCCTAGGGAGATTCATCTCCAAATCTGGTGACAAATGTTTCCTTTCTTTCAAGCATTGAAGAAAGTGAAGAATTTTGAGTGGACATCTGAAAGCCAAGAGGCCTTTGAACAGCTGAAAGAATACATAACTGAAGCACCATTGTTGGCCAAACCTAGTCTTAGGGACATTCTTTATCTGTACCTGGCGGTATCTGAACAAGCATTGAGTGTTGTCCTCATTCAAGAAGAGAATAAGGTTCGATGAAACCTATTTACTATGTGAGCAAGGTGTTGCATGGAGCTGAGTTGAATTACTCTCCCATCGAGAAATTTGCTTTGGCATTACGACCATACTTTTAGTCACACAAGATTGAAGTCCTGACGGACCAACAGTTGAAAAATATTTTACACAGACCGAAGGCCAGTGGAAGGCTAATCAAGTGGGCAATAGAACTTGGAGAATTTGACATCACGTATAAGCCTCGGACAGCCATCAAGGCTCAGGCATTAACTGACTTCGTGGTTGAATGCACTATTAGCAACCAAGAAGTCGGGGGGCAGGAGATAGTAACCACCCCTGGGAGAGAGAATAAAGATGAAGAGCGTGTACCTAATCAGAAGGAATATTGGGTGCTTTATTTGCTCTATTTTTATGGAGCATCAAAAAGAAAATCTAATGGTGCAGGTTTAGTCTTGCAAAGCCCCGATGGGTTCCCAGCTGAGTATGCCTTGAAGTTGGATTTCCCAACAATCAACATCGAAGCTGAATATGAAGCCTTGATATCCGGATTGGGCTTGGCAAGAATTATGAGAGTCAAGAATCTCAAAGTATGCGGGGAATCAAGACTAGTAGTCTCGCAAGTGAATGGTGAATTTGAAGCCAATGACGAAACTATGGCAAAGTACTCGAGAGTCGTGAAGGCCGTGATGACTCAGTTTGATGAGTGCTACGAGGAGCACATTCCGAGAGAAGAGAACATTAAGGCTGATGCCCAATCTAAGTTTGCATCTTCTGAGATAGATAATTATGTGGAGAGTTTATACTTCCAGGTCTTGAAGACCCCACTATCGATGCGAAATTGGTAGCGCCAGTTGATGTAAGATGAAGGATAGACCCACTTAAAGCTCATCTTGAGACTGGTTGGCTCCCTAATAATGCCTTGAAAGCACAGAAACTGTCAGTGAGAATGTTAAGATAAGAGGTTCTTTGTCATTCCATACTTAAAATCTTGAATCTCAAATCCTGACACAAAATTTTAGCCTTGATGGCCAAAAAGGCTGTCTGCCTCGAATCAAGTTTGTCGTTTGAGTTAAGGACTTGAATCAAGAGCCGTCAATCGAATTCAAACCAAAGCAAGGTCCTGTGAGCATAAGAATAAGGTTGGAAACCTAGAATAAAGATAAAGGGTTGACAACCAGCCAAGGGAACTTCTTGAACGATCAACCGAGAAGCAGGACATCCACCATATGTAGCAAGGGGGGCAAGAACTAAAGCTTCATCACAAGTTCCACATCTTAGAATGAGAATGAAGGGTTGGTTATAACCGACAACCATGAACGGATTCAGGGTTTAAAACCAAGGATTCAACAAGCGGATTAAGGCCCAGAAGGCCACGAAAGTTATGAAAGCCAATTTGAAGTGAAGGATGTATGTTTGGTCGTCGACTTTAAATAATGAAATTTGACGATTGGTTACTGATATTAAGGTCCAAATATCGACATTTGAATACTGATATTGAGGTTCAAGGACCGAGCAACAGCCGACCAAGCTCCAAAGAAAGCTCTGGCCGACCGAGCTTTCGCCCTAGCCGACTGAGGATTATGATTGAGTCTTGAAGTTGATGATCGAGTCTTGATGTTGATGTTCGAGGCCTCACCTTGATGATCGACCTGAAACCTCAGGTTGGCGGTCTAGAAGGCCTAATGAACTAAGTTGAAGCCATTGAAGGCCAACGAAGCTACTAGAGCCAACCTTGGATCAAGAGATTCAAGAATGAGCCACTGAATCAACATTCTAACATGATGATTAAAAGATTCGTTAAAAACTTATAAATTCTGGAAAAGGAACTGAGAATATAAGTTAATATCTGACAGAAGGAGCTTTGGAAGCTGATTATGGTTAAGATGCCTAATCAAGAAGTTAACGCAAAGTGCGGGATTAGCAACGCTAATCAAGAAATTAGGGGAAACCTTAAACAAAAGTCATGAATGACCATATTGTTGGTTTTCCATATCGATGATCGAGTGTCGATATGAAAGCTCATATTCCATTGTCAATATGAAAGCTCATGTCCCATTGTCGATACAAAAGGTCGTGATCCATTGTCGATATGAAAGGTCATTGTTCAAGATGGAAGTTGAAGTGTTGGAGCCAACGGTGCCAAAAAAAAATTGAAAACCGGCCGACTGGGAGCCAGCCGACCGGGGCAACCGGAAGGCTTCGGCCGACCGGGGCATGGCCGACCAGTGGCTGGCCGATCGGCGCACTCGGGAGGCTTCGGCCGACCGGGTTCCATATGGAATACGAAGATTTCAATGTCATTTCGATGTCGAGTATTGATCCCAACATCGTTTCGAATATGAAAACTAAGTTGGGCCGGAAGACCGGGGACCGGAAGACCGGGGCACCCGGAAAGCTTCGGCCTACCGGGTTCCATGTTGAATATGAAGATCCAACAGTGTGATTGAAAAGTTCGAAGTATTTCTATTTAAAATCAACCGACCGGCCTCAGCCAAGGGCCTCAGCCGACCGAGCCTCAGCCGACGGGCCTCAGCCAAGAGCCTCAGCCGACCGGCCTCAGCCAAGGGCCTCAGCCGACCGAGCCTCAGCCGATCGGCCTCAACCGACCGAGCCTCAGCCGACCGGCCTCATCCAAGGGCCTCAGCCGACCGAACCTTAGCCGATCGGCCTCAGCCAAGGGCCTCAGCCGACCGACACCAGCCAAGGGCCTCAACCGACCGACCGAGCCGCGAGGGAAGCTCCAGCCGATCGACCGGAGACACTCTGGCCGACCGACATCGATTGTCGATATCAAAAAAAAAAAAAATTACCGACCGAGGTCCCGGCCGACCGGCTCACCGGGGACGCCTCGGCCGACCGACATCGATGGTCAGCATGCAGATTTGGTTTGGCCGACTGACAGTGGTGGTCGAGTCGGGATTTCACATTTTTGTTTTTGTTTCTCCGTCTTGATGGTCAAGATCACTATTGAGATTGTTTTGAACAAGATAATCAAGTGGAAGTTGAAATTGAGATTAGCACCGTTTAGTGTCGATTAAGCACCGAATAGTGCCGATTAAGCACCGATTAGTTCCAATTAGCACCGATTAGTGCCGATTAGCGCTGTTTAATGCCGATTAGCACCGATTAGTGCCGATTAAGCACCGATTAGTGCCAATTAGCACCGATTAGTGCCGATTAGCGCTGTTTAGTGCCAATTAGCACCGTTTAGTGTCGATTAAGCACCTAATAGTGCCGATTAAGCGCCAATTAGTACCGATTAGCACCGATTAGTGCAGATTAAGCACCGATTAGTGCCAATTAGCACCGATTAGTGCCAATTAGCGCTGTTTAGTGCCAATTAGCACCGTTTAGTGTTGTTTAAGCACTGATTAGTGCAGATTAGCGCTGTTAGTGCCGTTTTATGCCGTCTAACGTCGTTTAACACTGTTTAAACGTTGTTTGAGGCTGATTAGCGCTATTTAGTGCCGTTTACCACCGTTTAGTGTCCTTCAACATCGTCGTAAATGCGTCGGTCACTCCACGCCTTACATTAAGATGATATTGTTGAATACTCGTGTAAGAGCAATAAACCCTGACCCAAGTCTCGAAAAGGCCGTTAAAACTTCAAGGAAAAGCTGATCAGTTTTCCTAGAAGTTGGGGGGTAAATGATATGGGCTAAAAATAAGCCCTAAAGACACATTTAATGTGGCATTAATTAGACTCAGCATGGTCCAGACAAGGGGCCCAATAATGAGGTCAAAAGCCCTATTTTAATATTAATTTCGTAATTAATATTAAGGGTAATAAATAGCTCAGCAATTAGAGTCAAATAAGGATGTTACTCCTACCAAACTTAGCCTCCAAGGCACAGAATTCGATACGAGAACTGATTCCTACAAGGAAGGAGTCTAGAACCTTCCTCAAGGCGGTGACTTGCCCACCAAGTCACCCAATCCTACCATAATTCTAAGGCTTCTCAGCCAATATAAGGGTCTGACCCCTCATTCTCAGAACTACGTTTTTGGCTTGATTCTCAATACGAGATACGTAGGCACTCTGTGAGGATCGATCAGTCTCGAAACACGGAAACAGCCATTAAAGCTCGAAGCTCAACAACTCTAGCATTAAATACGATTCATAACCCACTTTTTATTCCACAACAACAGCTCAATGACATTAATTTACAAAATTGATGAGTGTTAACTTTCACAATTTTTTAAATTTAAAATTTGTAATTCTCCCTTTAAAATGATTTTAATTAAAATGTAAATGTATGAACATTGAACTGTATATTCATCATATTAATTTTACTATATATTTATTAAGTGAGATACTCATGAAAGTTCAAATATAAAAAGCCCTCAAAATTTCAACAAATCTCATTCTTTTATTTAGATCAAGAAAATGGTTAAAATTATAAAAAGAGTTCTAAAAATTTAGTTTACATATATATGCAATTTTAAGTGATAAAATTTTTTTACATGTTTTTTATTTGACAGTTAAAAAATACAAGTTATTCAAAAAAATTTATTTAAAAATGATATATCAGATTATAAACACATTATTTAAAAAACTATGTTTCTAACATTTATTTGAACAAGTATCGACTGAAATCTTGACATATTTCTATTCAAATATTACCTTCAATTTCTTTTAGCATAATTTTTTCTGTGTATATTTAGAAAAAACTCAATAAAATTTTAATAGCTACAAATATTAAAACTCAATTTTTTATTCAAATAAAAGACTTTTCTTTTGTTAGGTATTTCAATGTCATTTATTATAGCTTTATTTTGACTGTATGAGTATTTTGAATTTGTGCATTTCATATGATTTATGAATTTTATTGGATTAACATAATTTTCCAACTACAAAAAACATATTATTCCTAATAACATAATTTTTTATTTTTGTTCACGAACTTAAATGATTTTATTAAACCAAAAAAAATAGATAAACTTAACTTTACGAATACTTAGAAAAAAACATATTAATACCAAGAAGTAGTAAAATAAATATTAGTGCTAATAACATAATTTTCCATTTTCGTTTACGAGCTTAAATGATTTTATTAAATCAAAAAAAAATATTAACGTCCGTGGCACGGGTGATTATAGAAAATTGAACACAATTATACTACAATAACATCAAAGTTAATATTTTTATTTTAAAAATTTTACATCGTGAAATATTTCTCTTAAATTGAACTAAATTTTTTGAATATTGTAATTCTAGCAAATTATGTACTTTAAAAATAATCAACGCCCGCTCGCAGAGCGCGGGCAAAAAAAAACTAGTATTAATATTTATGCGATCTAGAATCCACTACATCTACGGAGAATAATCAATTAATATCGATTAATAGTTCGAAGACGAAGTAAGATCAAATCGTCCCAATCTATTTTTTATTTCTTCAATTTTTTAAATTACAAAATACTAAAAATTATAATTGCCTTATGAATATTACAGTTGTCTTGTAAATATTTGCTAATGTGAGAAATCAAAATTATCATCTTAATTTTCTCCCAAACTTTCTAACAAAGTAAAAATTATAATTAATTTATAAATATTTCATAATGTAGAAAATTAAAACTAGCATAATGTTTTCCCCTACTCTCTTTCCAATTGTCTAAATACATTTACTAATGTAGGAAACTAAAACTATAACCTTAATATTCTCCTAAACTAAGTAAAAATTAGAATTATCTTATAAATATTTGCAAATGTACCAAACTGAAACCCTCTAATTTTGATGATCATACCTAGGTAGCAAGCTGGGAATATGTTCTGGATAAACATTGTTTTGCAGGTTAATTACTCACAGCAGAACACAGGGCATCTCAGCTAGCTGGCAAGGTATCTAAGCTAGCTGACACAGTATCTCAGCAAGCTGGCTGTCTGTCCAGTATATAAAAGGGAAGTTCGACTATATGGTTTTTAATTAAGTCATAAAAATTCAAGAGTGGTCTGAACATTCATGATATATATATATATATTTATATTTTAAAACACTCTTCATTCAATAGCTTTTCTAAAACAACTTTCCTTAGTAAAGGAATCTTTGAATTATTTAGTGTTCCTTTAAAAGCAACCAGCTTACTTTTCAAGCATGCACTTTTTAATATTCAAACATTCCTTACTTCTACAACTCCACCACAGGTTGTCTAGTAGAAAAGTATCTAAAGAAAACACATGTACTGATTATCAAATTCTTTATGCTCTTCATTTCTATCTAACGGTTTTCTTCAAGCATTAATTATTCTAACTTCTCTCTTTCCTCTGGTTTTATTTCTCAAAATAAGAATCATTATATCTTCAGTTTAATATACATTAAACCTGCATGTGAACGTTAGTAGTGCAATTAACTTGAACAAAGCCAAACGTGAGAAGTGATATTCAAGACCGTTGCAAGATTGTTCATATTTTTGTAGCTCCTGTACTTCACTATAAAGGCTTGCATATTTCTCCTCTGAAGATAACAAGAACCTTCAAGCTATATTCAAGAATACAAGAAACAACTCTGCACATCATTTCAAAAGAGCTCCTGTACTATAATATATACATCGAGTTTTTATAGAGTTCATATCCTTGAATTGTAATTATTTTTATCCATTGTATTGTTCAACTTGTAAAGTTGGTAGTTGCTGAATTGTTGAGCTTGTGGAACAAGGATTCAAGGAGCATTAGGCTAGAGAAGTTTATACTTGGTTTAAGTATAGAACTTAGAGAGCTGTGTTCAGGAAACAAGGGGTTCCAGCTAGCTGCAGTTAGTAACTGGGTGATAAGGGAGATATATTATTGAGTCTTGTAATTGGATTTTCTTGTGATCAATAATATATTCTCTTACCAAGTTGGTAAGGGACTAGGACGTAGACCATAGACGATTAGGGGTCGAACCTAGCTAAAAGTCTTGGTGTTCTTTACTTACTGCAATTTTGTCCTTCTGCATTGCATATCACAGCTAGCTGCCTATTCATTAATCTGTCTCATTTGGTTAACCCAGTTAGCTGCCTATCGTACCCAGCTAACTGCCAGTATATATTTTCTTAGGCAGAATAATTTTTATTTGATCATTGTTAGTCATAACACCTATTCACCCCCCCCCCCCTCTAGGTGTATTTTTCATTTGGTATCAGAGCTTTGGTATACTAACATTTCTGTAACAGGAAAAGTATCGATCAAATGGCTGACAATTATCTAGAAGGCAGGTCGGATTATAAGGCTCCACTTCTCACTGGATCAGAGAACTATAGTTGGTGGAAATGCAGAATGGAGACTTATTTGTCCAAGAAACCTCTGGTTCTAAGAGTTGTGCAGAAAGGGAACTATGAATTTCTCAACGACAAAAACGAACCAAAAGATGTTGATGATCTCACTCTCGTTGAGATTATCAAGTGTGGCTATAATGGAGAAGCAAGAAACTCCATAATGAATGCACTTGATCAATCTGAATATGACAAGGTATCCTCTCTAAAAACAGCAAAAGAAATGTGGGACGCTTTGGAATCCTATCATGAAGGTTCGAAAACTTTGAGAAAAGTTAAACTTAGCAAATTGATGAATGACTTCGGAAATTTCAAGCTCAAGAATCGTGAAACTATCAAAGAGAGCCAAGCAAGGTTTCAAATCACTATCAACACTCTGAAGAGACTTGGAAAAACCATTCCTCAAGATGAAATCAACATGAAAATTCTAAGTGCAGTTCCATTTATATTCGAAGCTAAAGTCACTGCATTGGAATCAAATCCCTCCATTGATTCTATGGATCATTTGGCCGTATTTGCAGAATTGGAACAATTTGAAAGCAAAATCAATAGTAGCAAGATGGAATCAGTCAAGGCTCCAGTTGAAAAGATGAAGAATTTAGCTTTGCACTCCAGTAGCAGCAAGCTGGATTCAGAATCAGAATCAGATTCTGATGAAGAATTAGCACTTTTATCCAGAAAAATCAAGAAGATGCTTGACTTAAGGAACAAGCTAAAGAAGGAGAAAGGTAGAGCTTCTGGAACAAAGAAAGATGTCAAAGAGGAAGCATGTTTTGAATGTGGCAAGAAAGGTCACTACAAAAGAGACTGCTACAAGCTGAAAAATAAGCAGAAGCAGCTAGCTGCCTCTAAAGACAAAAAGAAAGCTAGAGCACTTTTGACTTGGAGTGATGATGAAGATTCAAATTCTGACAATGAATCAAGTGATGAAATGGTGAACCTAGCTCTTGTTGGTCTTGATGATGAGAATGATGCTCAAGGAATTTTTCAAGATGGCCTTGTAGATAGTGATGTCTCGGACTCGGATGACAACAATAGTGAGGTAAATTACTTTTCTGATATATATTCTCAATCTTCAATGTTAGATGAATTAACCATGCAGGATCATAGTAATTTATCTAATGAGGTACTCGAAGATTTGAAAGATAAGAATGATAAGCTCAAAAAGAAGAATATTCAACTTAAGAAGATCATAATTGAGTTAATGGATGAGAAGACTCCTGCTAAAAATCATGCCCAAAATCTTACTGATCTTAAGGCTGAGATATCCCAGCTTGAAGGGATAAACAAAGTGCTTGTCAAAAGAAATGATACACTTATGAAGGAACTCAGCGAGCTGAGAACAGAAATAGAGGCTCAAGATGCATGTCTAGAAGCATTTAGTCCAAGGGAATCATGCTCAATGGAAATATCTCAACAAGCTGAAAGAATCAAAGAATTGGAAACTGAAATCAAGGATCTCCAGAAAGGAATGGGAAAGTTCATTCAAGGAGAAGATACTCTCAAAACTATGATGAGATATGCAAAAGTTCCAATCGAAAGAGAAGGAGTTGGATCGGCTTCCACAACACCTCTAAAGTATGATGGCAAACATGGAATTCCTTATGACTATGCCATGCCATGGAGGATCTGCCATAAATGTGGAAATAAAGGTCATTTGGCAAATCATTGCAAAGTTCAGAGTGCCAACCCAGCTAGCTGGAACAGACAGACTGGTAACAGTCAGCTAGCTGACAGAACAGTTGGAACAAGAACCAAAGCTTCTAAAGTGGTCCAAATGTGGATCAAGAAATCTGATTTAAATGTTCTGGACCCAAGCAAATATGGGTACCAAAACGTTGAGTTGGCTCTTTATTTGTTTTGTAGGTATGTCTTGTTGTCAAAGTGAGATCAAATCAATGGATTTTGGATAGTGGATGCACAAGACATATGAGTGGTGATAAATCTCAATTCCTGTCTCTCAGTAAGAAAAAGGGTGGAAATGTCACCATTGGTGATAGCAAAACACTCCAAATTCTTGGGAAAGGGAAGATTGGTAATAGTGTCATTTCTATTGATAAAGTACAATATGTCCAAGGTCTTAAATATAATTTGCTTAGTGTAAGTCAGTTGTATGATGATGGACATTCTGTTCTTTTTGATAAAGAAAAGTGTACTATTACTGTTGGCTCTAACAAAGTCCCCCTAGTTGCTAGAAGGGAAGGAAATATATATATATTTTGGACTTTGAAATGCAGGATTCATCTTGTTGTCTAGCTGCAGTTGATACAAATCCAGAAATTTGGCATAGAAGGCTTGGACATGCTCATATGGACTTACTCAGCAAGCTGTCTTCAAAGAAGCTAGTTAGAGGATTGCCAAAATTGAAGTATGTCAAAATGGAAACTTGTTCGGCTTGCCAATTAGGCAAACAAATCAGGACTCCACATAAATCAAAGAAAATGGTATCAACTTCTAAACCTTTAGAGCTACTTCATTTAGATTTATTTGGTCCGGAAGCATATAAAAGCATTGGAGGTAAACAATATGCATTTGTTATAGTTGATGATTATTCTAGACATACTTGGGTATTGTTTCTTCGTACTAAAGATTGTGCTTTCAGTGAATTTGAAAAGTTAATTAAGTTACTTGAGAACAAGTTTAAGTTAAGACTTGTCAGTATAAGGAGTGATCGAGGTGGTGAATTCCAAAAAGATTTTATCTCATATTGTGAAGATAGAGGCATTTCACATGAATTCTCTGCTCCAAGAACCCCACAACAAAATGGAGTTGTGGAGAGAAAGAACAGGTCATTGCAAGAAACAGCTAGAACATTGCTGCAAGAGAGCAAGCTGCCAAGAAGTTTCTGGGCAGAAGCAGTCAACACAGCTAGCTACGTTCTTAACAGAGTACTAATCAGGCCTATTCTCAACAAGACTCCTTATGAATTGCTAAAGAACAAGAAGCCAAACATAGGCTACTTTAAAGTCTTTGGATCCAGGTGCTTTGTACTCAAATCCATTGATAGAGATGGTAAATTTGATGCCAAATCATATGAAGCTATATTTTTGGGTTATTCTACAACAAGTCGTGCATATAGAGTTTATAATATATCTAAACGTACTGTTGAAGAGTCAATTGATGTCTCATTTCAAGAATCTAATGTTGATCTGTCAAGAGATTAGGAAGATATTGCAGGTTCAGATGGTGCCAGCGAGCTGCCAAGGTCAGATACAGCAACTCAGCGAGCTGACAAAGAAGCAGATTCCAAAAATACAGCAACTCAGCGAGCTGCCAATGAAGCAGACTCAGGAAATGCAGCAACCCAGCGAGCTGCAGTAGAAACTGAATCAAGTTCAGCTAATGATAATCAAGCTGAAATCTCTCCTCCAGTAGATGAAACTTGTGATAAGGTGTCAAAACTCACCTTGGAAGATTCTAGAGTCCAGAGATCACAAGAAAAGATGCCAATTTATAATGGGGACGAATCCCCTCCTCCATCCAAGAGAATTAGAGCCAATGAAGAAGTTATGGCTCATCATCATCATTTTCCAAAGTCAACAAGGACAGTAAAGAACCATCCTCCAGAGTTGATTATTGGTGATAAATCAGAAGGCATCAAGACAAGGAGAAGCCAAGCTAACTTTTGTGCATTTTCTGCCTTCCTAGCACAAGAGGAACCAAAGAATGTCAATGAAGCTCTAAAAGATGAGAATTGGATCATGGCAATGCAAGAAGAACTTAATCAATTTGAAAGATGTGATGTTTTGGAACTTGTAGAGCCACCTAAAGATGCTTCAATTATTGGTACTAAATGGGTTTTCAAGAACAAAGTTGATGAAGAAGGAACGGTTACTAGGAATAAAGCAAGGCTTGTTGCACAAGGATATAATCAACAAGAAGGAATCGATTTTGATGAAACTTATGCCCCGGTTGCAAGGCTAGAATCAATAAGAATGTTACTATCATTTGCATGCTTCAAGAAGTTCAAGCTACATCAAATGGACGTGAAAAGTGCATTTCTTAATGGATACTTGAAAGAAGAAGTATATGTCAAGCAACCTCCTGGATTTGAGAGTGATAAATTTCCTAATTATTCTTTCAAATTAAAGAAGGCACTATATGGATTACGACAAGCTCCTAGATCTTCGTATGAAAGGCTAAGTAAGTTTTTGATAAAGAATGGGTTCATTCGAGGTAAAATCGATCCTACATTGTTTACTAAACTTACTGGTAATGATATTCTAGTTGTGCAAATATATGTAGATGATATTATATTTGGATCAACTAATGATAAGATGTGCAAGTGGTTTTCTAAGTGTATGCATAGTGAGTTTGACATGAGTATGATGGGTGAGCTCAACTACTTTTTGGGGCTCCAAATCAAGCAAACTCAAGATGGGATATATGTACATCAGTCCAAGTACATCAAGAACTTGCTAAAGAAGTTTGGATATGAGAATATCAAGGCAAAATCTACACCTATGGGTTCTGCCAGCAAGCTGGCTGCAGATGAACGAGGTAAAGATGTAGATGTTCGAAAGTATAGAGGTATGATTGGTAGTTTATTATATCTTACAGCCTCTAGACCTGATATTATGTATAGTGTATGTGTGTGTGCTAGGTTTCAAGCTCAACCAAAAGAATCTCACTTGAATGCTATTAAAAGAATTTTTAAATATTTAAGTGGAACTACTACTCTTGGTTTATTTTATCCCATCACAAATGCATTTGATCTTGTTGGGTATAGTGATGCAGATTATGCAGGTTGTCAAACTGATCGAAAGAGTACAAGTGGTGTTTGTGCATTTTTAGGACAGATTTTAGTATCTTGGCAAAGCAAGAAGCAAACTTCTGTTGCATTATCCACAGCTGAAGGGGAGTATTTAGCAGCTGGAAGTTGTTGCTCTCAAATGCTATGGATGAGACAAACACTTCTAGATTTTGGAATTAAATGTGGCAAAGTCCCCATTTATTGTGACAATACAAGCACTATCAACATATCAAATAATCCAGTGAATCACTCAAGAACAAAGCATATTGATGTTCGACATCATTTCTTGAGAGACAATGTTGCAAAGGGAAAAATTGAGCTAATCTTTGTAAGTACAAAGTACCAGCTAGCTGACATCTTCACAAAGCCACTAGCTGAGGAGCGTTTCTCTGTGCTACGTAGAGAATTAGGCATGTGTAATGTCTAGCCAGCCAGCTACTATGGAAGGATGGAATTTTTATGTCTAGCCAGCTAGCTGCCATGGAAAGTCGGTACATTTTTATGATATTATGTACAATTTCATGCTCAATAGTTTTGTGCTAATTGTTTATTTTTCCTAAGTGTTGAATTAAAAATGATTTTCTATATGATATTATTTCAATATTCTATCTTGCTTATCTCTATAAAATTAGGCAAATGTGTTGTCTCTATTTTATTATTGGGTCAAGTTGTATTGGTTTTATTTTAGAAAAATTGATTTTACCCCTTAATTAATAAAAGAGGGTCACTTAGTGTCTGACTCTTATTATCACTTAACCTCCCCTAAATTAAGATTAGGGTTTCTAGCCGCAACCACTCGACAAACACAGATCTCTCTATCTCGATTCACAAACCTTCACTTGTTAACAATCAACAATGGGAAAAACTCGAGCTTCCAAGAAAACTCCAGTTACTGTCTCCAAAACTCAAAAGGGAAAGAACAAGAGGCTTTTCGATGAAGATGATGACATAGAACTCACTCGGGTTCAAGTAGACAGTGGCGATGAGATGTCGGAGATTCAGAAATCAGGGCAACGCGATGGTGTGTCCGCAAAAAGAACAAAGTATGGGATCTCGTTCACTACTGAGGAGTTGGAATCACGTTTCAAGCAACTTGATTTGGGCAATCGACGTATTGTGTTTGGTCGGCCGCTTGCAGGTAACTCCTATGTTAAATGCGGAGCTATTAGTTGTTTTTCTAAATTAGGGTTTGAGCCATTCATCAAAGACCTACCCCGAGAATGCTATCCCTCGTGTGTCTATGAGTTTTATGCGAATTTGGTCATTGAACAACCTGCTCTGTTTGTCTCTTATGTTCGTGGTCAAAGAATTTCGTTGAATGCTCCTGTGCTTAGCTCTATTTTGAGCATTGAACAACCCTCTAATGTGTCAATTGGTACTAAAAAGGGTCCTACTGAATTAGATAATTTTTCCGAACTGGACCAATTGAAAATTATTCGTGGGATGGAAGACTTAACGGAGTACACTCCTCCAACAACTAACACTGTGACTCCTTTGGCTCATGTATTATTTAAAGTTTGCATTGATAATGTTAACCCTCGTACGGGCACTCGTTCGAATTTTTCTGGTCAAGATGTATCTGTTGTGTCTATGCTGTTATCTGAGAAACCTTTTAACTTGGCTGGTCTCATATTGAAAAATATGATGGATGTGTTTGAAACAAACACTGCACCAATGCCCTATGGTTGTCTATTGACAAGGGTGTTTCAATGGTATGGACTTAATCTCAAGGATGAAGACTGTGAGTTGGCTAGAGAGTTTTTGGATGCTAAAATTTTATTGCAATCCCATCTCAAACGTGACTCCGATGGTAAGGTTATTCGCATGGATCCTCCTCCTCCTCCTCCACCTGTTACCCCTCTTTCTTCTGCTCAAGTTATTTCTGGAAATGCTAATGTGGCTGGAATGGATCATACTGAGGATTTCAAGCATCTCAAAGCTGCAATTCAGAAGTTAACTGATCAGGTTTCAGAAATGGCTGAAGAAATGTCATCTCTCCGAGAGGCAATAACTGGTTCTCACAATTCTGCCTCCACTAGGACAGGAGTTCACTCTGCAGATATCTCTGTTCTTCATGATTTTGCCAACATTGCTGCTAGAGCTGCTGGAAATGTGCCAGTGGTTAGTGTTGCTGATCCTTCTCTGGATGCATCTGGCTCAAAGACTGCTGCTAAGCCTTCTGAAGCAAAGAATGATGAAGTTGATGATGAGTCCTAAATGTCCTCTTTTTAATGATTAAGGGGGAGAATCATTTTAGGATTAACTTGATAAAACTGGGATTAACTTGATAAAACTGCTTATGTTGCTTATGTTTGCTTATGTGTGTTTTAACTTTGGTTTTCTGAACTTGGCCTATGTGTGTTTAACGAATTTGACTATGTTGGTTTAAGTTTTTAAACTCTGATGAATGTGGTTTTTATGTCTAAATCTATGGTATTTAAGCTTGTATTTATTTGTCTTTAATATGGTTGCTAGATTTAGGGGGAGTTTTGTATTTCTCCTAAAATTGGTGTATAATCATCAAAAAGGGGGAGATTGAAACCCTCTAATTTTGATGATCATACCTAGGTAGCAAGCTGGGAATATGTTCTGGATAAACATTGTTTTGCAGGTTAATTACTCACAGCAGAACACAGGGCATCTCAGCTAGCTGGCAAGGTATCTAAGCTAGCTGACACAGTATCTCAGCAAGCTGGCTGTCTGTCCAGTATATAAAAGGGAAGTTCGACTATATGGTTTTTAATTAAGTCATAAAAATTCAAGAGTGGTCTGAACATTCATGATATATATATTTATATTTTAAAACACTCTTCATTCAATAGCTTTTCTAAAACAACTTTCCTTAGTAAAGGAATCTTTGAATTATTTAATGTTCCTTTAAAAGCAACCCATGTGCTTACTTTTCAAGCATGCACTTTTTAATATTCAAACATTCCTTACTTCTACAACTCCACCACAGGTTGTCTAGTAGAAAAGTATCTAAAGAAAACACATGTACTGATTATCAAATTCTTGATGCTCTTCATTTCTATCTAACGGTTTTCTTCAAGCATTAATCATTCTTACTTCTCTCTTTCCTCTGGTTTTATTTCTCAAAATAAGAATCATTATATCTTCAGTTTAATATACATCAAACCTGCAGGTGAACGTTAGTAGTGCAATTAACTTGAACAAAGCCAAACATGAGAAGTGATATTCAAGACCGTTGCAAGATTGTTCATATTTTTGTAGCTCCTGTACTTCACTATAAAGGCTTGCATATTTCTCCTCAGAAGATAACAAGAACCTTCAAGCTATATTCATGAATACAAGAAACAACTCTGCACATCATTTAAAAAGAGCTCCTGTACTATAATATATACATCGAGTTTTTATAGAGTTCATATCCTTGAGTTGTAATTATTTTTATCCATTGTATTGTTCAACTTGTAAAGTTGGTAGTTACTGAATTGTTGAGCTTGTGGAACAAGGATTCAAGGAGCATTAGGCTAGAGAAGTTTATACTTGGTTTAAGTATAGAACTTAGAGAGCTGTGTTCAGGAAACAAGGGGTTCCAGCTAGCTGCAGTTAGTAATTGGGTGATAAGGGAGATATATTATTGAGTCTTGTAATTGGATTTTCTTGTGATCAATAATATATTCTCTTACCAAGTTGGTAAGGGACTAGGACGTAGACCATACACGATTAGGGGTCGAACCTAGCTAAAAGTCTTGGTGTTCTTTACTTACTGCAATTTTGTCCTTCTGCATTGCATATCACAGCTAGCTGCCTATTCATTAATCTGTCTCATTTGGTTAACCCAGTTAGCTGCCTATCGTACCCAGCTAACTGCCAGTATATATTTTCTTAGGCAGAATAATTTTTATTTGATCATTGTTAGTCATAACACCTATTCACCCCCCTCTAGGTGTATTTTTCACAAACCAAAATTATCATCTTGATGTTCTCTTAAACTTTCTTTAGAAGTCAAATTTAAAAAAAAAATTAACAAAAAAATTGCAATTACCTTCAAAAAATTTGTTAATGCAGAAAATTAAAACTATTGTATAAAGTTAAGACGAGGGCAGTGAGAAGGCTTGTTTTAATCTACTTTCTAATTTTTAAAATTATATTTACCTTATAAATATTTGCTAACGTACGAAATTAAATCACCAACCTAATCTTCTCCTAAACTTTCTCTCGAAATCAATTTTTTTTAAAATGAGAAAAACATTAAAAATCACAATTACATTTAAGTTTTTTTTTGTGTTTAAAATTTCTTTATTTTTGTTATTGTATTATAAACACAGGATGCCTTTAAATACCTTTCACTACCTTGTAAGTTTTTATTTACCACAAACACACCAGTGCAAACCATAACCAAGAGAGTTGTACCCAATGGACGTGGACGATGATGAAGTTCACATTGTGGAGCTGGTGGATGCTGGGGTCTTATGGAGAATGCCAAGACAAGGCTTTGTGAAGATCAATGCTCATGCATGTTTCTTTGATGAACCTCTGCCTAATGGGAATCGTTCAGGTATTGGTTATGTCTTTCGTAATGAACATGGTCAAATAGTTCGAATGGTTGCAGGTTCTTTGGGGATCCAAGAAAGGAGGATTAATGAATTTTATGCAATGCTTTTGGGGCTAAGGAGAGCCTATCTTGAAAGCTATACCCAGATAGTTTTGGAGACTGATAATGCAATGGCTTATTGGGAATGGAGGTTTTCCGATGGAGGAGTCTTTCCGGCGCACAGGTACGTAGTTAACCAGCTGAACCAAAAAAAGGCGGACAAGAATCAAGTTCTGGAAATCAAAACTATTAGGGAGGAGGCTAATGAGATGGCAAGGTACTTGGCTCAACATGGAGCTCATACATGGAATAGAATGGTGATCATTGAGGCTCCTTTTGGAAGGATTCGGGAAATCTGGACTAATGATATGGGGTTGGGTCCTCTTGGTGAGCAATTTGAAGAAGTCCTTGAAGGTGATTTGCAGGCTAAGCTCGCAGTGGAAGAAGAGGGTTTGGAGGACATGCCATAATCTGGGGAAGATGAATCATCAGCTTCTTTTATTTATCTGTTTTCTTTTAATTTATGTTCATTAAGTTATTGGGCTGGTTAAAATGTAGTGAAGTCTTTTGGGGTTTAGTGGGGCTAGTGATAAAAATTGTTAGTGGATAGTTTGCTGCCTTCTGTTGCTTCGACTATGGTTGTTTCGAATAGGGTTGTAATGTTTGGGCTGAGCCCATTTTATTAATATTAGTTTTTCGCTTTTCAAAAAAAAACACAAGATGCTAAGGTGGCGATCATCTCAATCAAAATTTCAGATTTTCTCATTTTTTTGAATCATTAGATATCAAAGATATTTTTTTTTAAAATTAATCATCTAAGAAAAATATTACTTACCTTTTATAAATTTACTAACTGAGAGACTTCATTCATTTTTATTTAGAATTTAGCAGAAGAATAAAGCTAAATACGACAATGGAAACTACACCGAAAGAACTTTTATAAGTTAGGTTAGAGATGACATTACCTATTTAATTTAGGATTGTAGAAAATATGATTTTCAATTAGAGGATAAATTAAGTTGAACTCTGAACATTTGTACAATATTATACGAGAAAGTGTGATGATGACAATTAAAAAATTTATGTAGATATTATACATTGTCATATAAAAAGGATCATCTGTGCAACTAACGGCTAATTTTAACCTAATTTATGACATATTGTATTTATTTGTTTAATTATTCTTAAAATTGTAAATTTTATTGATATATTTTTAACAATTTTAAATAAATATTATAACATCGTTCCAAAACGCGACTTATATAATTTGTTAATAAAAAAATGGTCACTCAAACTTCTTGAAAAAGAATTTGGAAAATAAATTGCGATTCTAGAATTATTCATAATTATTAGGCACTTCCTGACAAAAAAAAAACTTAATATGCCAGAATGCATATTGAAGGAATAAGTGCTCCGTCAGTATGATTTGTCTTTTAAAAGTTGGCTATAATTGTTCTTATTTTTATTTACTGTGTAGCCTATATATATAATGATAAAACTATACAATAAGTTGCACATTCTGTAGCATATAAAAAAATAAATTACCTGTTGCTAATGATGGACGAGAGTAATATAGAATGATGAGTACTGTACAAGTATTAAAGAGAACAATTTTGTCCAGGTAATTCCAAACTTTTGGAAGAATATGTTTTTAATCCCTATGGAGGTGTGTGAAGGAATTGAAAAGACAATGAATGCCTTTTGGTGGGGGAATGGCAGTACAAATAAAGACATCAAGTGGATGTTGTGGGAAAGGCTTTGTGCGATTAAAGAGGATGGTGGTCTGGGATTCAAGCGGTTGCGAAGTTTTAATGTTGCAGTGTTGGCAAAGCAAGCATGGTGATTGGTAAATAATATAAATCCTCTAGTTACACAATTAATGTGTGCTCGTTATTTCCCCAACACAGATTTTTTAAACCCAGAAATTGGAGCAAACCCGAGTTATGTGTGGAGGAGTATAATTGAGGCGCAGGATGTGGTTCGACAAGGTTGTAGACGTCGAATAGGGGATGGATCAAGTACTAGAATATGGCAAGTCCCATTGCTACCTTGTCCACAAAATGGTTTCTTGACGATCGAGATTCCAGAGGAGCTAAAACATGTGATGCTACAGAATTTATTTGATGAAAGTCAGGGGGTGGGATGAAGAAATCTTTAATGATATTTTAAATGAAAGGGACAGAGAAATGGGTTGATGAATTCCACTGCCAGGAAGGAGGCGAGAAGATTCTTGGTTTTGGGCACTTGATGACAAGGGAGAGTTTAGTGTAAGAAGCTGCTATAGAAGATTAAGAGGGGAAACCGAGTGCTTGGATGGACTGTTCTGGAGGAAATTATGGAGCCTAAAGCTGCCTGGCAAAGTAGTGAACCTTTTATGGCGGGCTTGTCATAGTTGTTTACCTACGGCTAATACACTAGCAATGAAGAGTGTTAATGTGTAGATAACGTGTTAGTGCCAGATGTATGTGGAGGATGACATTCATGTTTTATTTCAGTGCTGCTTTGCTCGGGAGGTCTGGGAAAGTGCTGGTCTTAGTAGTCTGGTTACGGTTTTACCAAATGAAACGATTTTGCTGGTTCCGAACAGGCTGTAAGGAACAAATTATGATGGTAAGTTTACTGTGTTGGAATCTTTGGCAAAGAAGAAACAACTGGGTATGGAACCATGTCAACATGTCGAGTTTTGGAGTGCGATCTAAAGCATGTAGTATGTTAACGGAATGGCAGCGAGCTAGGGAAGAATACAGTCCAAGAATAACACAACAACATATAGCAGATCGTAAGTGGTGTAAACCACCTGCAGGTTGGGTCAAAATTAATACGGATGTAGCATGTATGCAGGGATCATACCAGGTAGGTGTGGGTTGTGTCATTAGGGATGAATGGGGTAATTTTCTTCGATCAAGGTGTAATGTAGTACAAGGAAGTTTTCAGCCGCGGGAAGCAGAAGCTATAAGTCTTAAAAAAGCTTTAACCCGGACAAAGGAATGGAGGAGAAGTAAGTGTATTTTTTAATGCGATGTAAAGCTTCTCATTGATGCAGTTAATGGAGGCTGAGGGAGAACGTATTTTCATGTGATTGTTGAAGATTGTATCGATATACTTAAACACTTTGATGAAGTGTTAGTTGTGTTTGTACATAGGTCTGCGAATATTGTCGTCCATATCTTAGCACGAGCTACATATTCTATGTTAGGTCTTACGGAGTGGTTATATACTGCTCGGGACTTTATCATCTGCATGCTTGATTCTGAGAAATTTTAATGCAAGTACGTTTTTCAAAAAAAAAAAAAGAACAATTTTGTCATCTTAAATATACTAGCTTATAGCCCGTGCAAAAGCACAGGTTATTTTTAATTTTTTATAATTTATTTATAGTATAGCATAATATTATCAATTATAATTTTAATATGTTATTGGAAAAATTTGAACCTTACATCTTTATATATAATAATTTTTAGTATTAAATATAAATTAATATGTTGGTGGCGAGAATCGAAGCTTAGACTTCTGTATATAATAACTTTTAGTATTATTATATCTAACGGGCTTGATCTAAAAGTAAAAGATCTAACGATGGTGAATGAGGGATAACAAAAAATGAGCGGATAACTAAACTACAAATTATACCATTTTTCTTATTATGGTATAGTATATAATATAGATTACAAGAATTTTATGCAAAAAAATTGTGCATGTTTCCTACTACAAATCAATATATATACACAAACATGCATAGGAAGAACGATAACTTATATCAACACTATTAAATGATGAATTTTTTCTTTTAATACTTGGATCAATAATAAAAATTGTATACCATTTATTTTGATATTGTCACTTTTGATATTATTATATACGAAATAAATTAGGATATAAATAATGCTCAATATATTTTTACATAAGAAGATTATCTTTTTATGAAAATGAATGTTCATTTTTGGTTTGAAAATAAATGAAATTCGTGAATTAAAAAGTAACAATAAATTTTGTAAACATTATATAAATTATAATGCACAAGTACGAGTATTAATTATTTCGATTTTAGATAAAGTCATGCGACATTATATTATATAATAGTATTATAAAAGTTTCACAATAATCAACATCAAAATTGACTATTCGATGTAAATAGAAAAAAATAAATAAATTTGAAAATGAAATAATACCCAAACTACACTACTTTTCCTTAAAGGGTGCTCGAAATACCCATATGCGCTGCTGTCCGCCCTTTTTTCCCACGAATTACGCATCTCCCATATGCGTGGTCTGGGATACGCATTCCAGGATTACGTATCTCAAGTCACGCATCTGAGGGATGCGTAATGACGTCATATTACGTCATTATCTCATAAACGTCTCCGGCGTTTAGGCGGCCTCAAAATCGTCATCTCGTTCGCCCACCTCCGTTCAGCGCCCTCCGGTTGCCTCCACCACATCTGAGGACATACAAATGATGCCCAGACTTGCCTCATCATTTTTCCCTACTTCGTGTTTGTTTTCCGACCCCGCAAGGGTGTGCACAGACCAACCGGAAACTAAATCGGGAAAAAAGCTTCGTTTTGGGGCATTTAAATCCGGAAAAACAAATGGAAATCGAATGGTATACGAATGTCACTACAAGAAAAGGGTCAATAGACATCAGTTTATGGCCGATGTCTATGTTATTTTGCATGTGATATCTATTCTAGACATCGGCAAGAAACTGATGTCTGTGCTAACATAGACATCGATATTTCCTTCAATACACATCAGTTGTTCTACAAAATAGGTTAGATATAATTAATTTTATAAACAACTTGCATGCCTTATATTCTAGAAAACATATAATAAATTAAGTTATTTTTCACATACACATCACTTTCTTTCTTTGGAAAAATGTCTATATGGATATTAGACATCATAATTTTATCAGATAAAGTGATGTCAATAGTTATCCTGGACATCATCCTAGACTAATGTCTAATATTCTTATAAACATCAGTTTCTTTATAAAAAACAATAGTTACCTTAGACATCATCCTATACTTATGTCTAATGTAGGTATAAACATCAGTTTTTTAAAAAAACTCATTTATATGTGTCTCTTAAACATCAGATTTTATAAATAAAAAGTGATTTCTATTTGTTTTTAAGACATCGGACATTGTAGACAAAAGTGTTGTCTTTCCATATGTAAAAAATAAAATAAAAACTGGACCATTCACAATATATATCCAACCGTTTATATTACACCATTCAAAAAATACGTCCAAACAAAATACATCAAACCACCAACACATCAATCCACAAAACTAACTAAACATCCATCATCATCATTCCACAAAACTAACTACATATCCAACATTCAATCGACAAAACACACTAAATAACTACAAAGAATTTGCAGAACTACCTACCAACTAGCAATTCAATCCGCAAAATAAAATTACCATTGGCAATTACTACATCACTTAACAAGCACACCAAACTATCAAGACACTAGAAATCCACACTACAAATCCATGATTCTTGAAACAGATCCGAAGTGCTTATACCTCTTCATCTGTAGAATAGCACACTGTTGGAGTGTCAGTATCTTTCCTGATACATGCTTCTTCTGGCATCTTGAAACTTAGACAAAACATATCCTGCATTACAGAAGTGTTAGTTATATAATAAACTACCAAATGGGAGAGGACTGCCACAATGACTGAAATCCTATGGTTACAATGGCTAACTTTTCTGCTACAGGAACCTCAGATTTCAATAATCATCCATGATATACATACCACATCAGTTTGTGAACGTTAGTATGTAATACTTTCATTTGTTTTTGGCATGGCATCAATTCTCTGATAACCCATAAAAATGGTCCACGACAAGTGAGACAGGAGTATTTACCTGCATAAATACAAGCCGCTGTTATAATAAAAGAGAAGCCCAAGTAGAGAAGTGAAAGTGCAAGTAGGTATCCGCTTTTTAAACTACGGGTACTTGCAATAAGACCAAAGAAGTCAACATATTTAGGTATTGTGATGTCGACGTGGTATATAAGTGCAGAATAAACCTCGAGAACTGCTTGTGTAAGAGAAATTATGAAGCTGCACATCCACCAGAGTCTCAGAAACAAAGGATACATGCTGCACTTGTCTTTTTTTCACTTTGTACAGTGCAATCAAAGTAATAGCACATGCTATTGCTTGCAAGATCCCGGAGGTAAGAACTGGGCCCGGTGTCTCGCATTGTGTGTGTGCAGATTGTGCTTATTAACACGTGATAGTTTGTCTGCTTATGTGTTTTCTCTCCGTGCAATGGAAAGATTTGAAGTACAAGATAATAATTGATATAGTTTCAAACTCTCAGCTTGTAATCAAAAAGCAGGGGTTTAAGGCTCGGTTAAGTGCGTGAGTACTTAAATTTCTGCAATTAACCATGTCCAAGAAAAACAAAACTTGATGATATAGTTTTAAAAACTAGAACATGGTCTAAAGTTTAAAACTGATACAACTAATTACTCTGATGATTAACTTGCATGCATAAGCTTGAGCTTGTGATATTATTATGAAAAATCGAAAATGAACAGCTTCTGAACTTATCTAGAGTCTCAAATATCCAGTATGCGGAACGAAAACAGATGAATTAGCAAAAATAAAGACATATGCATGCATATCATTAAACAGTAAACATGCAGCTACATTCTTGAAGATAAGTAAGCTAGCTAGCTTACATTTGATGCTGCTGGGATCAAACATCTCTTCAGATAGAACAAATGCTTATTCTAATTCCAGCTTATTCTGCAGTAGGGTATCTCCCAGAGTATATTTGTGCTTACTTGAGAACTCTGATATCAATGATAACCACATGATTAGTTTATGAAATGTCATTAGTCATTACATAAAACCATTGCAAGCATGTAAAAATGCAAGAAGATGATAGAGACTCTAGTCACCAGACAAAAAAGGTGTATAGAAGGGTGGGATCTCCAAAATTTCCAATGAATATTATTTTGGAAAATTTGTTGTAGAGATAATTTCTTGTATAGAATGGGATCACGTGATGCAGATAAGTTTCAAACAGCTTGTACATCTTAACTTTTCTCTAACTCTTCTCAAACTAGACAACAATAGCATTGTGTGTTACAAGTATTGGACATATTGTACGAGTGTTACATACATTTAATTTTTAGTAACAAGTTGTTTTCGATATTTTAGCTAATGAATTTCGCTAAAAATAGTTCAACAGTCATCCGAAAATAGGAATATCGATCTTGTTTAACAAAATCGCACATAATACTAGAAATGATCTACATAAACTAAACTAACAATTTGCAACGTTCGATACAACTTGATTCGGATAATAAAAATACTTAATGTTACAAGTATATCATAATTCGATTCTCGCATATAATCATTTTACAGTGTACCAATCAACTAAATGGAAAAGGGAAATCCGAAAGAAGGAAAAGAACAAAAGGGGGGCTCAGTGGAGAATAAAATGTAGAAAAGGAAATTCAATATAATAAGACATGTGCATACTCACTCGTTATTAAAAATAAAGGACGTATAGGAGCTGGAAGCAATCATTGAAGTGGATACCAAGAATAATAACAGCTGCTGATGTAATAGCCCCTAGCCACTGAGACTTTTTCGCTGTCAAACCATATAAGATGGAATAGACAACTAGTACCAACAATGAGCCACAATATAAGAGACCCACATGTAAACCCCCGCAAAACACGAATTAACTGAGGAAGCAAGAAATAAAATATAACATTTTTATAAAAAAAAAACAACATAACGCAAGGACCTTTACAATGTAAAGTTACATCTAGTTAACAAACTAAAGCAAAATATTAAAGTCAATAAACTTGATATACTGAGTCACTGACTATTTGTAGCTTCCATATAAACGCACGAGTACTTCACCATCCGCTTGCTTAATGGGATAGCAACTCCCACTCATACTGTCCTCATCAAAAACCTATTATACGACCAAACAAATAGTAGTTTAATAGACCATGTGGAAATGTTACAAGCAAATAAGAGAGTTCTGTCAACAAGCACACACTGCCAAAAGCAAGAACTATGAGAAAAGCACAATATCAAGATGCTATAATCTGTTTCAGGACTTCACAAACCTGTGCAGGCCACCAAGAGGATTCGCTTAGCTTAACCCATATTACATCCCCAGGAGCTGTATCTTTATATAGGCGGTTCTTAGCATCTTCTTCCGTGCTATTTTGTTCAATATTTTCTTTCCATATACTCCCCATAGCTTATCACCGCAGGTCGATCTAATAAAAAATGGAGAAAACATTATCCATCCACTGCTCATAAATAGTAGGAATTGATAATTAAAAACTAGTAGAAATTTCTTAGCAACTCATCACCTGGAAATTCATGTTCATGTCATAGAACTGGGTAGCACATATATATCATAAACAGATTAACCATAACTACATAGATAACTTATAACTCTCATTAGAAGTTCTTGGAAATAATGTTTAACGATGCTTTCAAAAAAACTTATAAAACTGATCAATCATTCATGAAATGACAGCCATAATATGTACTTATATTTGTATTTTCATTCTGCATATGTTAAAAATTGATCAAACATTATCATTCTTCCCATAGTGCATGCGAAGAATTGTCATCTACTAAGGAATAACCTCACATTATAGGCTGGCATGCTAAACCAAACACCAAAAAGATCTAAAATCAACACGACCCAACGCATAATGGGGAAATCTTATCATCACCAAAAAAACCTATCAATTGCTTAACAATATCTTTAATCGTAAAGGTAATTACTTCGAGAAAAGCAAAAGCTACTAAAGTCGTGTGGACTTAAAAAGTTCCTCTTACTGTTAAAGTTATGTTTGCCATGAAAACAGATATAATCCCATACATTAACCTATTAACTTATGTTTGTTCCGAACTTCCGATTAATCTAATACATTTGTTCTGACTTCACACTACAGTCTACAGGGCATATAATCCCATACTTGATCCTTCAACATTTCAACTAACCTATGGACTGTTAGTCAAAGGTAATCTACGCGATGAACCTGTAGATTTCTTACTAAGCTTGTGTTCCCTTTAGAGCAACAAGCATCAATTAATCATCAGGTAAACAACTTCTTGTTCAGAGAGGGCAAAAAATGACTCCTTGTTCACTATGTCAAATGAGCAAAGTATTAAGCACCTAAATCAAGCTCAGAATAAATCCTTTAAACATTACTCTTTCTTACCACAGAAGCTGCAAGTTTGCTTGAATCATAAGCACCTAAAAACTCACAAGTAGAGCTTTCCACTGTCTGCAGGGATCAATCTATGTAATTAGGATGTACATAAGGAAATGTATATATAACACATTTCAGAAATTCAAAAATGATAAATTACCTTAAATAACAGCCAAGATCAAAACCAAGTGACAGAAGCCCTGTAAAATAAATTCAAAATAATTAGGGTATAACAAATACATCCAAGTAAATGAAAACACCCAAATTAAAAAATTAGGGTTTTGATTTCAAAATCCCCAATTTAAGAAATTAGGGTTTTGATTTTAAAAAACCCCCAAATTAAAGCTTACATATCCATGCAATTTCAGTAGAGAAAACCCTAGACATGGCAGAGAAGACCCTATTCGTGCAGAAAAGACCCAAATTAAAGCTTACAAATTTCAATTAGACGAGCGAGCAGATGTGAGGCTGGACGGAGGTGAGTAGAGCGGAGGTGAGGCCGAACGGAGGTGAGTAAAGGAGGAGGGTGGAGGTGAGTTATGGTAGTGAGAAACAAGAGAGAAATTTCAGTCGAGAGAGAGAGAGAGAGAGTGTGTTTCAGTCGAGAGAGAGAGAATAGAGAGAGGTATGAGAGTGTTAGTTTTTTTAATTTTTTGTTTTACTTTAATTAGCTTTGTTGAAAGGGGGGAAATAATTGGGGGAATTAATTGGAAAGGGGGGAAATTTTGATTAAGGGGGGAGAATATTTGGTGTAAAGGGGGGAAATTTTGATTAAGGGGGGAAAAAATGAAATGGGGCGCGTGTTGAAATTTTTAAGTCGAACTTTAGACATCAGTTTTAAAATAAGCGATGTCGTAAAAGAACAAAGACATCAGTTTTACGTGGGGTAATGTTATTACATTTTTTAAAATTAGTGGCATTAGTAACCGATGTCTAATGCGTGATGTCTATTTAACTTTTACTTGTAGTGTGTAGAGGGGGAGAATACGTTCATTTTGGTGTATGATACGTGTATCAAAGATGCCTGGAAAGTTGTGAACAATGTGCTCGAAAATTTGATCGAAAAACGACTCCGACATCATACGAGAGAGGCGATGAACAGTAACCAATACGCATGTACAACATGCGTATCTGTAGGCACGCATGTTGTACATGTGTATCTATGATAATTGTTCACGGGCATAGAGGTGGGATTTACAAAGACCACGCATGACAATATGCATGTGTGTAATGCGAGGTCCGTGGGTAAAAAGGGCGGAGCTTTCCACCCATGAATATTTTGGTTACGGAGAATTAATTGGTGGGTATTTTGGTTTTTCACCCGTTGAATATTACATACATTAAGTATACTAGATTTTAATATAAATATAGAATGCACGAAATCACTGATATTAAATTAAATTACTATTGCGAAAATTTTTGTTGAAAATCAGTATTTTTATTAGCGTACTTCTCCATATCACATATTTTAAAGTCATGATTTTGGATTAACTAATATTCTATCCAAAAGTTGTGCATTTAATATAAAAGTGCTCATTTTTTAATTTGAAAAAGACTTGTAAGCATATTTTTACTCACTTTATTTTACCTATAATTAAAATTGACAATAATATATTATATGTGATTCATATCAGTGTTGCTTTTTTTGAATACGTGTATATTTTATAAATAATTAAAGATATTTTAGTAAAGTCGATCAAATTTTGATTTATTTTAAAATTAGTTACAGCACTTTCATTTATAGTTGTATGTTTATTTTTCAAATGTTAAAAGTAAAAAATCTATATTTACTAACTATTTTATTGTAAAAATCTTTAATTCTAATTCCTAAATTTTGGTTTTAAACGAATTGTCTCGAATAGACCACTTACTAATAAGTTTTTTTTTAATTATAAATTTGATGAATCAAATGCATTACAAATTATTGAAGAAGAAAATTGTACACAAATGTTTGATTAAGTGATTTTTTTTTTTTTGGTTAAGAATTTTGGTCAAATACCTTATTTTATTGGCGGTGATTTTTTTCGTGAGATTTGTTATTACAAATGTTAATCATTTAGAAAATATAAATTATTATTATTAAATTAAAAATATATAAATTACAAAACATCGAAAAGCAAATATGTGCTATAAAATATTGTTTTATATTATGAGACATGACTAGGATATTTTTATTCACATTTTATTAACTAATTAAAGGAAAAAAATGATAGTTTGATTGATAGATCTTAACACGATGTAGTAGTCAATCAAATGAAAGTAGGTTTTACCTTCTTATGAAACCACAATTTGATTGATAATAATTAACTAATTTGTTCGTAAACACGATTAATTAACACAATCGTAAGTACAAACACAAACACGGTTCGGAAATCTAATAACATCTTCGCAGTAAGCATAAGGATTTGCTTTGCTATGACTACTTTTGCATTTCTTCTGGCAACAATCTAAATCGCAAACTTCAATGCTGCATGGCCCCATATATTTAGTGCACCTTCCGTCTTCTTCCTTTCCTGAAACAAAATATACTTAATTAGAGCTCAATTCCTGTATAATTATTAGTAATTTGCATTACAAAAGAGATTATCATGGTAATTACTCTTACAATATTAAGCAATTGTAGTACCTGACGATAGAGAGGGATGGAGAGTGATTAGTATGATGCATAAAAATGTTGCAGAGATTAGCTTCATCTTGCTATATGTGTATTATAGATTTAAAGATTATACAGACTTGTTTGTGTGTTCCCAAGTGCAGAGCAATTATATATAGTGCAAGACTGCAAGTTGCAAGAGATTTAAATGTTAACATTTTGAAACGTGTTTTTCTTTTATTGTTAAGGGTATAAATGCAATATTAATGATATTGTCTCCATTTTAATACATGTCACAAGTTACTTCTATTTTTCTCCTTTGACTACATTTAATGATTGATCAAGCATCATGCCATATACTACTACATTGCACAAGTTAAAATGATGAATTACATTCTGAGTGGTTGTCATGAAATTATTTTTATGTTCAAATATGTTTAGAAAAATGTTAAAAGATTTAAAATTATTCCAAAAAAATTCCCAAAATAGTAATATCTACGTAATTACTATTGATAACATTGACATTGTATAAGTAGGGGTCCCTTGCATAACATGTGTCATGTCTTCAACAAATATTTTAACTTTTTTTACATAACTATGTAAAGAAAGTAATTTGACCAAAAAAATAAAAAGTTAATCAAACATTATTTCCAAAACAAAATTTAAAAAAACATACGAAATAGTTACAAGTAAAAAATTCATCTAAAAAACCATCAATCAGTTTCTTTTGGATCCCAAGTCAGAAAAGTAAAACGGCCATTGTTTTCTCCACTGACATTAATGGCGGGAGTACTTAAAGCCCTAGTTCTCACCGGTACTTCGCCGTTTCCTCACCGGAGTTCTCACTTTCCGGCTTACAATTCCGTCAACGTAGCCAATAGGCTTACGTCATTTCATCGTAAACAACAATCAATTCCAAAAGGATGCATTATAATCAGAGCTAATTTACAATCAAATCAGGTCACTTTCTTTCCTAACAAATCAATGTGTTTATTAAGAGCTAATTTGTTTGTTTCATATAATTTATCGAATCGAGCTTATCGAAGTCGAGCTGTTTTCAAAATTTATTAAGAGTTAGTTCGAGGTTATAGAACTTTAGTTGAAACGAGTTCCGAGCTTGAAATATACTATTGAAGCTCGGCCCTAACTTTTTAGTGGAGGTCGAGCTCAGCTTGTTCACATATCAGCAATTTAAGCCGTAATTTAAATTCTTAGAATTTGGATAATAATAAAAGAGCCTGTGACTGAGTTACTGAGATATGTGGTGAATATTTGTAAGTGTACGTTATTAGACGTGTAATTTGGTTCGTGTATCAGGCAAATGGCGGTGGTGACTCCAATTGGACCAAACGGTTGATGAATTTCGCTTCCAAAAACTTTCTTCCGTTAGGTAAATGATTATGTTCTGACTTACATATTGCATCTCATAGTAAGGTGAGTTTATGTTAATTGATTCTTTATCTTATAAAAGTTTTGAGTAACTGAAATAGATGTCATATTATGATAAAAAGTGAATATTAGTGCAAACAACTTTGTAAGTCTAATGTTAATAGGAAACAAATAGGGAAGAGAAAATTAAGCAAGTTTATGTCAAGATAAGTCCATGAATACATAGCACTCACAACTTTACTGTTTTAAAAAGTGTATGTTCTGTACATTACTATTATACAACAATTTAAGCAAACAATTAGAAAACTGGCATGTTTTTCTATATTATTTATAAAGCTTGCTTGTTTGTTTGGTACATCTACAGTAGAATTAACTCTAGTAACTGTTACAAAACTTACATTAAGGCGTTTTGAGCTTTGGTGCATTTTTTATTTTTTGTTTTTACTTTAACTAGAATGCTCCATGTACTTTCACTTCTATAGTTTTAAATGTTCACCTTTCCTGTCATTTCTCGTAAACTTATCTTTGTGCATCTGTTCCTTCTCCTGATGGTATTGATAAAAAGTCGATGTGTTCAATATTTGTGCAGCTCTTGTCGGTGGAGTTGCATTAGGTCTTGCAAATCCTACCTTAGGCTGTCTTGCTGATAGCTATAATCTCTCTAAATTTAGCACTTTCGGAATATTTGCAATCGCAGGTAATAATTGACCTTTTTTTTTCTGTTGTTTGATGAGACAAGACTCATAATTTATGTGATGTAGGATTGACATTGCGTACTGAAGAGATTGGTTCCACAACCGAAGCCTGGCCTGTTGGACTTTTTGGTTTGGTATGCTCGAAGAACTTGAGTGCATGTAATTATTTAATATTTTTCTTGTTATTTTTTTCTTTACTCTTTTCTATCGTCTGGAATACTAGGAGCGCAATCCCACCTAATGATATAACCTTTTCATAATTAAACTGGTGAAATTCTCTCACATTATATCTTTGTTGGTGCAGGTTTCTATATTGTTGTTAACTCCCTTGTTTTCCAGGTTAATAATGCAACTTCGTCTTCAACCTCAAGAATTTGTCACAGGTACTGTAGTTTGCTTTTTTAAATTGCACTTCTGACATTTTCAGCTTCAAATGAATGCACTTACGATTTGTGCTGGTGCTGGGCTGCTGGCATATTGAGCTCAACTGGGCACTGCCATAGGAACTTGAACTCATCATTTAGTTTGAAAGATTGAACAGGACATTAAGTTTAAAATTTGTTTCCAGTGTGGTGTTAGGTTGATCACATAATATAGTAATTCACCACTCTAGAAATTTAAAGTCTATAAATTACATAAGAAGATCCTCACTTACAGGACATGTGTAGAGGTTACATTTTCTAAAGCATTTATCCATCCATGCCTTTTCTTGTTCGTACATTAATTATAAAACCTAAAGATACCATAATTTTTGCCCATTTCCAAGATTTTGGATGAAGTGTTTTATGTGTATGTACTTTTTATGCCAAAGTCATGTGCAAGCTATTGTTTTCATTTTGATTGCAGAGGCCATAGTTCTATTTCTTATCCATTTCTTCTATAGTTGTGCATACTGTTTAAAATTATTTTTATTATTAGCTTATTTAAACCTGTGTTTCTTATAAAGGCATATGATATCATTACACGCTATATATTAAAAGAGCCTTTTTATAAAATTAAATAAATTGTATATCATTTACAACATCCTATTTTCAAAACTTCATTGTTTTTATTATTTTAATCCGACAGGAAAGACCGATCGTTCCATATTTATTATCTTAACCAGGGCCATAGTAGAATTAATCTAAAAAAAATTATTATTCTAGTATGTTCCAAATGAAAGGACCAACTGACCAACTACCATTTTGGTTTCTTTTTTAATAAACTGTTCAATCATTAATTGAATTCTATAGCTTTCAATCATTAATTTTAGTCACTGGTTAGATGTTTTGTTATGTTTCTTAATTAATTTATATAGCCAACTATATACAGATATTTATGTGGTGTTTTTAATGTATTAGACAAAATCTAATGTTTGAGATTGATAAAAAGATATTTTCAAGCTCTATATATTATGATTGACTAAATATAAAGGAAAATTAACTCCTATATATTATAATTGACATGTTTGAAAGTTCTCTTCCTTTCGTGCTAATTTTTGTTTTTGTGTTGCTCAACATAGTGCTTATAATGTCATTTAGAGCAATCTAAATACTTCAACTTTTCTGGATCTTTAGGACTGGCAATTTTTAGCTGTATGCCGACAACATTATCAAGTGGAGTTGCACTTACCCGGGTACTATTAGTAAACTACCATGCAATGTCGATTTCTGAATACCTGAAAATTTGGTTCATTCAGACATCTGAATGGAGGTTTAAATTGTCATATGCAGCTAATTGGAGGAAACTCTGCTCTTGCTCTAGCTATGACGGTGATATCAAACCTGTTAGGTATTCTGATTGTAAGTCAATAGTCTGTTTAGGTTTCCATGTCCAGTTTAAACAATATGTATTCTATATATTTGTCTAATAATTTAAAGTACTTTCATTCATTAGAGTAGAAAATTTAATGTATGCCTTCCATGAAATACTTAATTCTTTATTGCTATAGAAGGCTATTATACATGGCAGCTTTAAACAATTTCGTTGTGTCCGTAGGAATGGGTGTGACCATGAAACTGGGTCAGACTTTTCATTAGATGCTGGACATTTATTGTGTGATTGTGTCCATAGGACGTGTGTGGACATGGAATTGGGTCGGATGCTTCATATTGGTAGTGGACACTTCACTTTTTAGGGTCTAGTCCAGATGATGTAAAGGCTTATCGGCTACTTGCTTTTAGACTAGCGGTTAGAATATGTGATATATTATCTGATAAATCACTAGATAAATTTTATGTATAACCAATGTAATGCCAAAAAAGGTTTAATAAGATAAGACAATGTTTGTACCATATTTCTTTAGCAGTCTAAGATTGGTTACATGGTATTAGAGTCTAACCACCACCAATAAAGGACCAGTTCTTGGGAAGCACCTCTAGCAACCTAGTCTGGCATCTTCCTAGCAGTGTTTTGTGGGGAGGGGGAATGTCTTGGGATGACTGAAGTCTCTTAGTCCTTTGTAACGCACTTTAGATTCATTGCAAACCAACCGTTAGTTCCTTAAGTGTGACTCAACTAATGTTTTTGGATTTATATTTTGGCTGTGACATATGTTGCTCAGACTCGGGTACGGAGTGTGGGATGCCACATGTCCCTTAGTTTTGGCTTCATTTCACTTTAGCAACAAAACTATAAACCACTTCCCTTAACTTTAATACCCCCCCCCCCTCCCCTCCCCTTAAAACATCTACATTTTGAAGTGTGACATATTGCATCCCTAAATTCAACACTCACTTCTTTTTGCATCACTTGACTTTAAACGCTTTTAGTTATTGTTTTGAAGGGGAACTGTCGATAGGATGCAAATTGTAGTGTATTTCAAAAGCAGGTCGTGAAATGTACCATATTTTAAAGTTCTGTTACTAAAGTAAGATGAATCAAAGTTAGGGAATGCAAAGTGCAATGTAATATTCTTCCATTTGATCCACTATTCATTATTAATATTTGACTACTAATTCGTTGAATGTGATAAATTAGTCATGTATATACTGATTTACCTCCAAACCGGTAGATCATACATTTTTTTTACCCTTGATCTTTTTTTTTTTTTTTTGCCAAGATTTACCCTTGATCTTTAACAGACTATCTAATGCAATTTCCATATCAGGTCCCTTTTTCTATCTCCAGATTTATCGCTTGTGGAGTGGGCATATCTATTCCAACAAAGCAGTTACTCAAAAATCTCATTGCTACACTGTTAGTCCCTATTATCTTGGGGAAGGTAATGAATTTATCATCTTGGGTAGAACCCCAACATATTCTTTCTTTGGTTTTTCTTCACATAAAAATATCTGTAAGTAACAAATTTGCAAATTTGGTAGAGAAAAAGGATCTTTTCTGCACTGTTTTAGGCTCTTTGTAGCTTGACCTCTTTGTAGGATGATATATGGTGTATAATGGTTCTCATATTTCATTTTTATAAGCATCTAATCCCCTTCTTTTTGTACCTAATCTAATAGACTTCTACCTTTTCTATCTGTACTAACAATTTAAAGTCAAAATAACTTCAAAGGAATATAATACCTTTATTATTGTTTTTACTAGTACATTGTATTATGTAACTTCCTCTTCTATATTAGTATGTTTATGCATTCCTTATGGAAGCTAAATTCTTGTTCTTACATACTATTTGTCAAAGCAATTCCTAGTGCTTGTAGTCTCATCTTTTCCTATTGGTCTTGTGTTTTACTGAACAGGTTTGTCGTGAGTCCTTCAATGGTATGCATTTTCAATTTCTTCACGTTTATGTTTAGATTTGTGAGAAAATACTTTTATATTCTTGCTCTTTAGTTGATCTAACTTGGACACTACAGAAAGTATATGTTTGTATGTGTGCGTGTGCATGTGTCTGTGTGTGTATATAGCGAAGCTAAAAGAAGAAACATATAAAGCTTGTTCCTATGTACTGTATCCCTGTTTAATTTCATGTATAAAGGTGTGCTTGTAGGTTTGTTTAACGAAAGAAAGCAAGAAGACTGAATGGGTATAATCCTAGATCACAGAGTTTCATTGATGCCAAAAAGGGCACATATGGACAATATTCTTATATACAAGAAAGAAAACTCACCTCATGATGGTCGATATATATTGTGCATGTCTAGCTTTTACCAAAGTGTTTGGGATCCATGGTAAAATTTATCTGCAAGCTGATCATTTTTCTCAAGGAAAGACTGATCCTGGTATCAGTCAAGCTGATCTTCTCTCTCAACGGAAGACTGATCCTGGTATCGGTCAATTCCCTTGCTGAAGTGTCTGCCAATCACAATGTCCTTTTTGCCTATCAAGTTGTACATGACTTTTAGCATTACTTATAGATGTTTTACTATCTGAAATAGTGTCATGAGCTTACTACTAGCTGTCCTAGGCCTAATGTTTAGATACACATCAATCCCCGAACACCAATGTAGTGGCTCTATGTTCAACCCAAAAGCTCTGTATTTCTACAAGTTGCGTCTTGTTGCCTAAGTAACAAGATTGTTTTTCAAAGGATGAACGCTATGCTAATATGGAAATACAATCTTACGTAGCCGGCCAAAAGACATCCAAAATTGTGTCTGACCCTCTTACGACCTTGATAAGAGAACATTATACCTTTTCGGCTTTTCTGGGAGATTGATCATTAATGTCAGATATGACAATATTTTGTACAGTCTCAACAGTCGCCAAGTATCGAACTCATGGATCATGCGTATACTGGCTCTATCCTCACAGTACATTATACATCCAGCCTAACATAAGAAAGCTAATTAAACCATCCCAAACATTAATACCTTATAATTTTAACATAGTTCCTACATTTCTGTGAAATGTTGATGTACTTTAATAAGTAATTAAGCAGGTGTGTACAATACGTACTTGTCTTAATAGAGGTGTTTGGAATTGCTTTTTACCTCTTATAGCTGCTTTTATCCTCTTATAATTGGTAAGAAAGCAAATCCAAACACCCCCAAGGGCATACTTTTGTCGAGATAGGAAGTTGTCAGTAAAAGGTTGATCCAAGGTCTATTCATCACTTTGTCTCTACCAATTTTTTGCAGAAATAGGGTTTTATCCTTGTCTTTTTACCTCTTTCTAGACCTTGTCCTGCATGACTTGAGCCAAAATCAATAGGTGAAATGCCAGTGTTGGGATTATCAAGGTCCCCATGGAAAACAGTGTGACTTGGCACAGCTTGTTTTTAATCTAGTTTGAGATTGACAGATATCTATTTTTTTATGTCAAGTAGGCTAACTAAGTACGGTTATAAGAAATTTTACTTGGTGTGGCTCATCTAAAGATCTTTTTTTACCTTCCAATAGCAGATAAAAACTGATGCTACTAACTATGAATATGTAAACATGGAATTGAAATTGCTGAACATGAGAGAAGTACAAAAGTCAATAAGTCATCGAGTTGTCGTGACCAATGTCCTCAAAACCACGTACCCCCTATCCGATCTGGTCAACTTCAACCTTTTTCCTTTCCACCAATGTATGTGCGGATTTTCAAAGTCCAGACATTTTCTTAATTTAATTAGAGGCTGAATATTGTACTTTGTGTATGATTTGTTTTTAGGTATTTAATAAACCCTTTCTATTAGTTGTTTTTTCCAAATCTTTTGTTGTTCCCACCAGGTTTCAGATGTTACGTAAACTGAGAGAATATAAAATTAAGGTTGGTAGTGGTAGATGTAGTATGTTATAGTGCTGTTTAGTTTACTGGCCTTCTCTTGTTTTTTAGTTATTTCTTATCCTTGAATAAAACAAATCATTGAAAGAAGTAATTGAATCTGATATATCCATTAGTCTGCATTGACAGTCTTACATTTTGACTTATCTACCGCTGATGGCAGGGTTGGCTGACTTTGCTGATCGAAATAGTAAGCTTTGGTCAATGACAAGTGCCATCCTACTCAGTTTGGTAAGACCCTATCCCTGTAATCTTGCAGTCATGGTATACCTACCATATATGTTCCCTTTTGAGTAGACCAGAAGGCTCCCATGAACAGAACAAAATTTGTTCATCCTCATAGAAAGGATTTTGTTGTAGGATGGTTGATGGCATAAGAAAGTAAAAAATGTATTCGCTCGAAAACAAATTGAAATCTCAACTGAAACGAAGGATCTAAAATCGTAATTTATCCTTCCAGTCTGATCATAATGAAATATTGCAATGGTTTATCACCCTACAGCCTACAGGGGTCTCTAGAACCTTTAGGCTGTAAGATAAGTAAAAGTACAAATTATCAAATGTACTCCTACAAAGTCTTTACTTCCCAATAACAATATACTCCAACATTGTTTCTAAAATATTATGATATGATAAATAAATACTAATCATGTAATCAATTGTAACATTCCGGACATACTATATCATGGCAACTAACAGTTTATGTATCTGTAATTTATAATAAACAAGTATGAATATGTAATCTTTATCAGTCTTCGTTTGCACTGCATCACTCTCACTGTCACTCTGTTAGTAGAAGAAAAGGTAGAATTTGTCCATGAGTTCCATCCTATATTAAATATTGGAAATCATGCCCTGGAAAGACTTCCAATCAGTCTTGCTTAACAAAGATGCCAGTTGGCCTAGTTCTACTAGCCTAGCTCGCAAGAGAAAATTGAATTTAAGAAATTTATTAGTATAGTTCTTTTAAACAATTATGATCCTTAGTGTTCAAAAACAGAAAAAATGTGAAAAAAACAATTCCTAGTATTGTTTTTTATTGTCTACTTATTCCTCTCTTTTTAATTAGTTCTCTGGCTTGAAATCCTTATTGTGTTTAACTTGCATAATACTTAGGTTCCATGGATGCAAGTGAGTAAATCGAGATCGCTTCTAATGATGGTTAAGCCTGAAACCTGTCTCATTGCTACTGGAATGGGAGTGTATGTCCTTTAATTATGATTCATCTCTCAAATATTAAATGCTTGTTTCCTCTTAGCTTAGTGATAAGTTCCCTACCCCCCCCCCCTCCCCTGGCGCCACTGTTGAAAAAGTCAACATGACAGTGAACCCTGTCCATGCACAGATATGAAAAACTGTGTTTGAAGTTTTTCTATAATCAATTTGCACATTTCAAATCTAATTTATGGCAGATGCAGTTTGTCTTCATTTTGAGACAAGCTGAGGATAAAATATCTATTTAAACTCCATTTTGACTAGTTTGTACAAATTTAAGATTGATTGCCTATTCATATTATTAGCATCATTCTTTTGGTTTAATGTTCCCTTATTTTTTTTTTTATACTTGTCAAACTATCTATTAACTCTAAGCTCTGCCCAGTTTTGCTTCTGAAAAGACATAATTTTTTTCCTGGGAGAATTACTGTTAAGTATTTACATCTCTTACTAACTCAATGAAATCTTGTTTTGGGTAGTAACTTTGTGTTTGATAAACTACAGTAATGCAACTTCTGTTTATGAACGGAAATATTGATTGATCAGATCTCTAGATTATTTTTCGCTGTTATGAGTTTTGGGATATATTGATTAGATATAGTAGCTTTAACTGACATAATTGCTCCATCCATTGCAGACTCCTTCACCTAGTACTGTTAGCTTTTAATGCTCTTTGCATACAGAGCCTCTCAGTTGTATCTGGCGGCAGCTCATCAGTTTTTTCGAAGAAACAGAATGTGACTGCACTTTTGATTGTTGCAAGCCAGGTAATTGCTCATCTAAAATTTTTCCTACAGACAAAAGCCACGCGGGTCAGCATTGAAAGAACTGTGTATCATAACTATAAAATAGAAAATGGACATTGGCATTTAAATTATTGAGGGGAATGAGAACTAAAGCGATGTGAATGGTGATAATTCAGAATCCCATGGCTTAGGTGAGGAATGAGTTACCTGGTTAACAGAAATGAGTTTATCATCCAAGTTTCAAACCGAGTAAACTCATCCCCCAGACACTAACACGTTGGAATAAATTCCAATTCCTTTTAACCAGGGTGAATTACCATGAAACAAATGGCCCATGATAAGCCCATAGTTAGATCATGTGGTACAACGACTCTGTCACTTGGGTGTTGGTGTCTGGTCATATTAATTCGTAAGTGTTTCTTTTGGTTTAATTTAATTTCTTGACTCAGGCACAGCTGGAGAGATTAATACCTAGATTTAGATAAAGTTTGGCAACTGATGGAACTGTATTTTTATCCTCAACTAAGGTTGGGAGGCTGATCTGATAAGCATCAGAATCATGCTCTCCTAATTTTGATCTTCTTTTCCAATGACATGTATTGTCCAACCCAAATGCTGAACTCACATCCTGAACGTGAAGTGTCCAACGAAGTAGTCATCCCTATAGAAGTACATATAACATTAGGTTGGTACTACTTGCAACCAGTCAGACCTGAACACTTCACATAATATCACTGACCAACAAAAAAAAGACCTGACATAGCATGTGCGGACACTATATCTTCGCAGAATAGGAAAAAGCTGACCCTAATATTAGTTTGCCATTTTTTTAGCAAAGTTCTCTTGGTTTTTACTTTAGGGCTAGCTAAGGCCTGGTTTGTTTGCATGCATCCAGAAAACCTTGCCTGTGATGGTAGCAGTAGTACAGCAGCTTGGTGGTGCACTTGGTGATTCTAGTTTGCTTGTTCTTCCCTGTGTTGCGGCACATTTGAATCAGGTTAATTTATTTACTGAACCTTTCTATTTACCTATGTACAGTTGAACCTAAATATATATATATATGTTTGTAGATTATTGTGGACTCTTTTCTTGTAAGCTTCTGGCTTCAAAAAGAGCAGTCTCTCGATAATGTCAAGACAGCTTAAGTATGGGGAATAAAAGGTGAAGTCGGTGGTTAGCCAATATGGGTGGTGGAAACTGGGAGGACTATCACCTCGTTATTCTTCAAAATGGTTCTAGCGTATAAAGTGGTCGGATTATCTGCATTCCTGCTCCCCTTATTATTCTTCAAAATGCATGTATGATTATACCGCCTTGGAGCTCGTACATACACAAGTCAAATGGCAGCATCGCATTAATCACATCTACTATGCTAGTATTGCGACATTATATATTCAGTGTCGCTTGAGTTGTATTTGTTGTAAAATATTAAAAGCCCCTCAGCCAGATACTTGATCTGTCGACTTCAAAGTAAACTAGAATTTATTTACTTGAATTTTTGAATTAGTTGTGGTACGTCATCATCACATAATGCTGATGTAACTAGGACTTGGCTGTCAACAAGTTGTAATTGGTCAGATTTTGTGTATATTGAGCTAGTGCACAGAGATTGTACAATTATAATACCTCCAAGTCTCCAATGTAGAAGCCCCTTTGAATATATATGGCTTGTTCGCATCTGATTTTGTTCCTTTTTTGTAGTTGGTTCTGTCGCACGACATTGTTATGTGAACGAATACAAAGTCCAACAGAAACTCTAGGAACAAATATTTTTGCAAAGCATAGCATTAAAATAGTTCAGACATTAGGTTCCCTAGTTAGTGGCCGATAAAACTTCTTTTTCTAACCATCGTTATACATGTGATATTTTATAGATGGATTACTCATTACTCACATACAGTGTTTAAGTTTAAGTTTAGTTTCGTTAGTGTAAAATCACAAAAAAAAAAAAAAAAAAAAAAATGATTCACTAATAAAATTACCTAATGATATTAACACTTAATATGGTCTCTTTGCATCAATGGCGCAAGAATGAGTACTTGATGCACACAAGCCTTTGGCGTAGGAGTAAACGTAAATTCTTGAACGTTTGTTATAGGAATATTTACGCCTAATAATGTTACAAGGTGCTTATAAGTGCATTGTATGCTACTATGCTGTAAGATTTTGTTTTTGCAAGAGGTTCATCGTCAACATGAATCACCAAATACATAGAAGATGGAGCTGTAGGTAAGGACAGACATATATTTGCATTCTGTGACTTATGTCCTGCTATTTTGTTCCCTGCAAACTCTTGCGAGGAAAAACAAGGTATGGGCAGGGAGAAAGACAAGTTTCTCACGTTTTCCGCAGATATCTCAAACTAAATTTAGCTCATGTGAAAGCGGGAGAGAAGTAATCACTTGAGGCATCACCATGCAATCTGGGTCATAATCACTTGAGGCATCACCATGCAATCTGGGTCATCACTTCTTACAAGGACCATAGTCCACCGTCTTCATTAAACAGCTCCAATGGCAAAAGGGTTTCGACAATGACTAGAGTCATTTCTCTTTAACAAAGTGCTCCAGTGGCAAACAGGATTTAAGCACGAAGAGTATATTCATTTTCTTTAGGCTACTTCTGCGGTACCTCTGGATATCACTTATCAAAAGATTCCCAACTAAAGTTTTCACAAACCCAAGACCCCAGCTGACCTCCTAATTCAAACTCCGATTTAAACATGTCACTGACAATGGGCACTTAAAAGAATTCTGCCAGGTCAGCAACGTGATAACGTTGTGTTGACAGGACAGAGAATGACAAAATTCAATTAAGAACAATTACATCACAGCAAACTGAAATGAGTGTCGGGAATTCTCAAACGTGAATAAGATAACACAGTAAATTTAATCCATTACACTGGAACGATGATAACCATGTACAACGTCTAAATATATCTCCAACACCAAAAACGAGAATTAATGATAAAATATATGTACAAGGTAAAGACATAACACATGCTCTCTGATCAAAGTCAAACTGCAAGCCAGCTAAACATATTCTTGGATGTTTCCTATAAACTCTTGGCTCTGAATAAGTTAACAATAAGACTGGGAATACATACCCCACACATGCAAAAGCTAATACCTATACAAGTCTATACATTCTTTATGTACAATGCACGAGCCTTTAATACTTGAATTGGTTGGACCTTGTGTTAAAACTGAAACACGTGAATACATCACATATCAAAAAAAAAAAAATGTAAGACACATACAGGCAACATACAAGTAGCATCCACCGCATGTGTGCACTTCATATGCCTGCGAGCGTGCACAGACACACACACACACATATCTAGTTACAGAGAGAAAGCAGTGACTAAACTGTTAAATTGATAATGATCTCTATTTATTCAGCTGTCTGCAAAAGAACTGTAAACGCTTACCAATCTTATACGATTATAAGGGAAATTTGGCACCCAAGGTTGGAATTAAGTGAAAAAAATCTTATAATCAATCTCTGTAGCAATCCAGTATCAAACAACAAGGCTTGGACAGACAAGTAGTCTCAATATAAATAGAAGGAACTATAAAGTTTGCATTTTAATACAATATTACAAAGGTTACCAGATTAGCTGGTTACATTTTAAACAACAGCCCAGGAAAACAAATAACAAAAGTAACATACAAGGTACAACAATTTTAAAAGCTTAGAGATTATTATAAAGTAAATATAGGAGTAATTAAAACCCCGTCGGAACAAAAAAATAAAATTCACATGCCTCTTTACTGTCTAGTGTATAGTAATCATATTTCCCTTGTACCAAAATAAGATTAAACCGAAAGAAAAAGCAAAAAGCTCTAACTAGAAACAAAACTTTCTACTTTTGACTCTACAGTAAAGCGATTACAATTTAGAGTGAACTATAATGTGAATTGAGTCCAAAATTTGAGTGGATCATGTTCAACTTATGAAACAATCTTGGATATATTGGTGGGTGTGATTCACATACCTTTCCCAGAGAGGTCTATATCTGCTAATACCAAACTTCTGCCATGGCTTCATGTTTCCATTAAAGTGAATTACAGCTGCACTCTCTATCAGTCTGTTGTCGATGTTCAAGTCATAACCCAAACCTAACACATGCCATCTCCTATCCAATGGCTCTGTTAACCCATAAAATGCTAAAAGACCAACTGGAAGCGTGCCTAGCTTCCAGAGTGATTTATCAGAATTCTGTTCTTGCCAGTAATGATATCGTGCAGTCACATCTGCTTTCCTCCAAGCAATCAGATCAAAAACATTCATGCCAAATGCCCAGCCACAAGCCTGTGGATCGATCTTTGAACTTATGAGCGGATTTGAGAAATTGAGATACTTGTAATAACGATGAAACGCTTCAAGGCAAGTTTCTACTGCACCATTGACATTTCCATGCAAATCCAATGAGAAGAGAGGAGTCAGGTCCTTTTGAACAACAACATCGTCATCAAGAAAAACTACCTTCTCCAGCTGAGGATAGATCTGTGGGATGTAAAACCGAAGGTGATTCAGCAAAGATATGTACTTTGGATTTCTAATCTTTGGTTCAATATTGTCATCTAAATGACCTTTGAAATAGTAGGCCCACACATCTTCTTCTGTCAGCTGTTTAACAATAGGAGAGTGTGTGTGATTTAACCAAGTTAGATCCTCAATCATCAGCACTTCTACCGCAGAACCTTTAAAGTCGTTACTTAGGAACCATGCCTGCATTGAACCATATGCTACCCTACTTGTAACAATATGGAAAACTAGCTGCTTGGGATGATCAGCATTTGAGACCGTAGAGTTGACAACAACTGAAAGAGCCAGCAGATTATCTGAAAATATGGCGAAGTGATAGAGGCTGTTGTCCACCAATCGAAGAGAACTTTCCTTCTCATTTGCAAGGTCCTGTAGTGACTTTTTATTCAGCCAATCCGCCATGAGCATGATATTGAGACAGTGAAGATTCTTAGGCATTGCTTCGGCAGCTATTTGCCCAAATACTGTACTTTGAACGGTTGCTGCATTTGTTCGCTCTTCAAGGGCTTGAATATGAGATTTCATTGTCATAATTGTTGTTGCAATATCATAATGGGCATCTTGTGCTTTAAATATCAAAGATGACAAGCTCTTTATTATAGGTTTAGCTTCATCAAGTGTAATAGCATTCTCTCTCATGGCAGCTTTGGAAAGCAAAAATTGGCAACTTCGAATCTTTGAAGTGAGTTCCCAGGCAAGATGAAGGTTATTGTGTTCTTTTGCTATAATTACATAAGCTTTGGCAAGTGTCATTTGCTCTGACAGTTGCCTAGCATAAGACTTAGCACTTTGTATGTCTTCGGTAAAGTTTAACCTCTCATGGATGACTTCTACATTTCTATTAATTTTATCCTGGAAATGTCAGGATAGATGTTAATTTACAAACAAAAAATGCGAAAAAAAATATAATCTGCTGCTGGATATACTGTTGCATAAGTGAAACATAAACCATCTCAAAGCAATCTCTCACATAAAAGTAAAAACATAGTAGCTTTGTGGAGTCATGGCACAATAAGGTAACATCAAGATAATTGGACATACATGTTTAGATACAGAAAACATGACAGCTTAAACGAAAATAGAACATTAAGAATAAAATGGAGAGGTAATATTTATATTTGCATTTGTCTGATTACATTACAAGATGCACAAGACACACTTGGGGGAAAAGGACGGGTTTCTGTTTGCACAAAATAATAGTTCACCATATAATCTTCTCCACATGTCAATGTGAGTTAAACTTTCAAATACAAAACACAATACTAAGTTACAACTTCATCTAAGTTAATAACCCGACGTGCCAAAAGCATATTCTTTATTTACCCTTTCTTAGTATTTCAGGCGATTCCACAATTCAGGTTTTAGGTATTCTCTACCATAGGATTAATTAATATACACGATCGTTTATCATTTATCTTGAATATCCTTATTTTGTGACGACGACAAGGGATATTCACAAAAGCTGTCGAACCACAACACATGTTGCTGTACAGCAATAAGCACGAAAATTGTCTATGAGGGATGACTCTGCCACTAGTCTACTGTAGAAACATGCAAATTGCAAACTTCACGATATAATATATCAATTCTTTATACCCAAGCTAAGTTAACAAAAAAATCAGACCCTTGAATAGATAAAAATAGTTGCAGAGATATCAGATCCTAATCAAGTAAATACCTACCAGATGTCTTAACTGTATTTTCTGTTAATATAAACAAGGTACCTACATACTTGAAACTGAAACCTTATATAACAAAGATCTATAATAACCCCCTATATATTCACTCAAACAAGATTTTACCATAATTAAAAGCAAAGATACTAATTAACCCTCATCGTGCTCAATTTAGCAACGGATGGAGGTTCCCTTACAGAACTTCCTAAAGTGTTTCCCATACAATCAGTTGTTTCCTCGAAACTTACTGTTAGCCCCTCCTACATTTAAAGCAAAGATACTAATTAACCCTCATCGTACGAGCTGAATGTACATAACCTAGTCAAAGTGGCAAACACACAGCACTTCCACATAGAATCTGAACCAAATACAAAACTAAAAAACCCCGCCTTGATCACGTATTATTGCGTATCCAAAACAAAACATCTACACAAAAATATAATATATACATCCACAAAAGATCATACATTTAGGTCCTACAATACAAAACCAATCAATCAGCAATACATACAACACAAAATAACCCAAATCAGAAATCTTACTAGTGTCGGTTGTCGAATCGGATCTTTATGCTCAATAGCATGAAAATGCTGAATAGTAAACAAAATAAATCCAGCTACACAAAACAAACCAAGCAATGATGAGATCCAACACGACAGATTTCTCCGAACCGGGCGCCGGAAATCAGCAGCCCGTCTCCTCATTTTTCAAATCAAACACACCCAAATTGCCAAAACTCATACACAATCTATAATTTTAAAGATGACCCATTAATCAAAATCCAAACTTTAAAGTGACCCATCACTCAATCAAGAAAATCTTGAGTGAGTGTAATAAAATGGGTATTTATAGGTGTTTTTTGATTGATTGTCTGTGAAGCAAACTGATAGATACAGTGTTGTGTGTGTGTGTGTGTGTGTGTGAAGATCTGAAGAGCTAAATATAAGTCAAGTACATAAAAGAGTGGTTTTGTGAGGAGAATCAAGAAAAGGGAGGCAAATGAATAAGGCTGCAAAATCTAGTACTAGGGAAACTTCTTACACTCGATTCACAAATTATACAGATAATAAATAAAATTGTACTTCCTTATCAAAAAGTAAATAAATAAATAAAATTGTATTGAGAAAAATGCTAACATGTACACATGGGTCTTACCTTTTTTTCCCTCAAGAATGAACAATTATGTTTTTATAAAATCGAAGGAGAAAATGACCAAAATATACTACTTTTGTAGTTCCCATACCCAAAATGTCAATATGCGGGAGCTGACGTAGCCTGTGATACGCATTCTGGAAATGCGCATCAGGAGTCACGCATCTCCCAGATGCGCAATGACGTTAGCTGACGTCATTTTGTCACAAACCACTCCGACGTCTCTTTGAAGCTCCAAATCGCTAATTTGGTTGCCTAATTCGTTCGCACTTCCGGCAACGACCACTACTCCTAATGGCACCAAAAGAAATCCCAAACCTGCCTCTACCTTTTCCCCCGTTCATTTGTTGTTTTCCGGCCCCGCACGGGCGTGCACAGACCAACCGTAGAGTCCATCGGAAAAAGAGGTTCGAATTTGGAGCTTTTAAATCCGAGAAACGAAATGGAAAATGAGTGGTACAGAATTGTAGATCGTGAGAAGCGAGCAATTTGATGTGTAGCATGCTAGTGAACGATTGCTGGAAAGGGGTGAATGAACTCGTCGAAATTTCGACCAAAACTTCGTATCCGGCGGCTGGTGGAAGACAGTGAACAGTGCTCCATATACGCATGTTCAACATGTGTATCCTATACCGCGCATGCTGAACATGCATATATTGAGTATTGTTCACTTATCCACAAAAACGATATTAACGAAGTCCACGCACTATGAGCTTGCGTATACAAACCGTATGCATATTAAGGATGCGGATACCATCCACGCATGTGTGTAATGCGTGGACCGTGGATAAAAAGGGCGGAGGTTTCCGCCCGTAGGTATTTTGGGCAGCTCGAATTAAATGGTGGGTGTTTTCGTTTTTCACCCTTATCGAAGTACATAATTTGAAAAAGAGTGGATTTTGAGTGTTGCTTTTATTCATAAAAATTTATCTTTTAATTAAAAGACATCATTAACTAATTCTTAAATCATAACATAATGAAACAAATTTTTTCGAATATTTACATAATAAATATTTATATCAAAAAAAAAATACCTTATATATAATTGACTATTCATATAAATAAAATAAGAACGTTAAAATAAATTAAATATTTTGATGTTAAGTCTATATATCTTGTTTAATTGATTTCATCGACATTGAGAATACTTAAGTTTAAAATTGATATGATATTTGAGTAAGTGATTAATTTTTAAATTAATAATTAAATTTCATTAATTTTTTTCTTTCCGCAATACTTCCTTTCGACACACAAACATAACTTGACAAAAATAAGTATACTAAGTCTTTGATTCGCTTAAAAATATTATTTCTATTATGAACATATATAAATTTAAGATAATGTCCAAATAAAAAAAGTTTTTTTAATCAGATACATAAATATTAAAATTCAATTTAATCACTAAAAATTATCATTTTAGTAGAACACCTAGTTAAACATATATATTATATATTAAGAAAAAAATTTAGTTTTAAAAAAAACTACTAACATTTATTTTACCTAAATCAGAAGGTACCAATGTATGCTATTAATGGCCTCCATTCATGAAACATGATACAATAAAACTCATGTTCATGACACTTTTTCAAAAAAGACTAAATTGTTGGGTTTTAGTTTCGATCTATGAGATTAAAAACCCAATTGGATTACCCTTGTTTTGGTCTACAAGGAGATAAAAATAAAGGAGCCCTATATATATAAATATAGGAGGATTATAATTAAAATAAGAGAGGGGAAAAATAGACACAAGAGAGATATAGAGAGAAAATTCGCAGGAATTTTTCTAGTTGTACAAGCTGTCTTGTTTTTGCGATTCCCGGAGTTGTACCGGTCGGATCGTCCTGAATTTTGGACAGCATCTTCCTTACACCGATATCTAGATTCTGAACGGTGGAGATCGGATTTGGAGGTCCAGAAGGTCAGTAGTTAAGGAGATGAACAGAAGCTATTGCACCACGGTGAGGGTTAATCTCCCCGCGGTTAGTTTCTCATTGTTGTCTTATTTGATTCCATACCTCTTAACGACTCATTCCAAGAGTGTGAAGGTAATTGTATTCCTCTAGTTTTATCTAGTGAAGACTTGGTGTATTCCCATATAATTTGTGATAGTGAATTGTTTGGGTGGACTACGGTCTCGTTGTTTTTGCTCCTTATCTTTGAGGGGGTTTTCCACGTATAACTCTGGTGTCTTGTTTTTCGGTTTATTGTTACTTTACTTGTTTGTTTCATCGAAGGTTCATATGAGTAGGGATAAGTATTGTCCAATGAAGTTTAATTCCGCACTTAGTTGTTACCGTTGTGGTCACTTTTTCCCATCAAATTGGTATCAGAGCTTGGTTGTTATTAAACTTGTTTGAATGATGGAAACGAAAACAAGTAGAATGGTTAATTTGAATGGTTCTAATTATCATGTTTGGAAGGGGAAGATGGAGGATCTTCTTTATGTGAAGGAATATTATCTACCTGTGTTTGCTACGGACAAGCCTGCAAATAAAATAGAGGCAGAATGGACTATTTTGCATCGACAGGTTTGTGGGTATATACGACAATGGGTGGAGGATAACGTGTTGAACCATATTAGTGGGGAGACACATGCGCGTACTTTGTGGAACAAGCTTGAGCAACTCTATGCTCGAAAGACTGGAAATAATAAATTGTATTTGATTAAACAGTTGATGTCTCTAAAATATCAGGATGGCACTGCAATTTCTGATCACTTGAATGCATTCCAAGGAATTATGAATCAGCTTGCTGGAATGAGTATCAAGTTTGAAGGTGAGATACAGGGATTGTGTCTTTTGGGTACTTTACCAGATTCGTGGGAGACATTAAGGATGTCTTTGTCGAACTCAGCTCCGGATGGTATTATCAGTATGGAAGCTAAGAGCAGTATTCTGAATGAAGAGATGAGAAGAAAGTCACAGGGTTCCTCTTCACAATCAGAAGTCCTAGTCACTAAAAGGAAGGGGAGAGCTCAAAGCACAGGTCCAACCAACAGATGTAATCAACGGAGCAGTTCTAGAGGTAAGTATTCTAATGTTGAGTGTTATCATTATGGTAAAAAAGGGCATACAAAGAAGTTCTGCAGAAAGTTAAAGCGAGAAAATAAAAAGAGTTCCGACAATGATTAGACGAAAACTGATAGTGGTAATGATAATTCTGTGGTGATTACTAGTATTGATGAGCACCTGATCTGTTGCGATGAAGATATTGTTAACCTTGCACAAGATGATCTGAGTTGTGCAATTGATAGTGGTGCTTCGTGCCACGTTACGTCACGAAGGGACTTCTTTACATCTTATACTTCTGGTGATTTTGGAGATGTTAAGATGGGTAACACTAACATATCAAAAGTTATTGGCATTGGAGATGTGTGTTTGAAGTTTGATACAGGCATGGAGTTATTTCTTCGTGATGTTAAGCACGTTCTAGACATGAGAATGAATTTAATTTCTATTGGCCTTCTTGATGATGAAGGATATGTTAGCAGCTTTGGTAATGGTCAATGGAAGCTCACTCGGGGTTCGTTAATTGTTGCAAGAGGGAAGAGGTCTCCGAAATTATATATGACACAACCGCAAATCTCCAAGGGCATTGTTAATGCAGTTGAGAATGTTGATATGATTGATTTGTGGCATAAGAGACTTGCTCACATGACTGAAAAAGGAATGAATATGTTGTCGAAGAAAAAGGTATTATCTGGTGTGGCTAATATAGAATTGAAAAGGTGTTCACACTGTGTGATAGGTAAGCAAAAAAAAGTTTCTTTTAAGAGTCGTCCTCCCTCTCGTAGAGAGCATATACTTGACTTGGTGCATTCCGATGTTTGCGATCCTATGAAAACCAAAACTAATGGTGGTTCATTATATTTTGTTACATTCATTGATGATCATTCAAGGAAGTTATGGGTTTATACCTTGAAGACGAAAGACTGTGACGCCCTCCCGACCTGGGGCCTAGATCGAAGGGTTACTAACACACTCTAGATGCAAACACCCTAAAAGGAAATATAAATATAACTTGTTGACTGGCCCCAACTCTACTATCCAAGATTTTTCACAGGTAATGGTATGAAACAAGCAAACCATCGTCTAACTAATTATTATTACAAACCTGAATTTAAAATATAATATTACTACAACCCAAAGTTCTCAAAAGTTCTAATATCAGTCCTCACAACTAACTAAAGATCTCCTCACTAAGCTGTTATTGCATCTACCTCGGGAGCTATCTCAAAAACGAACCAACCCAGGGCCACGGTAAGTGCGCTTCCTTGCGGTTTGGATTGTACGAACCACGATTCTTAGATTACTGTCAAAAGGGTTAGACAAAATAATAATGAGCCAACGCTCAGCAAGTAACTAAAGATCTGAACTGAAAGCAGTATAACAGGGTATTTCAAATGACGACAGTAATTCAAGATATGGCATGAATAACTGAAAAACAGTAACAATGATCTTAATACAAGAATTTGGCAGGAGATTAACTGATAACGGGATAGCAATAGATATTTCAAAACTTTGTAAAGTAATTGACATTTCAATCGGTAAACCAATTATATTTCATAGTAAATTAAAAGTAATCATCACTTTAAGAAAACTGATTGGAGGTTTTTACTTCATAACAGACAATACGGGTGATCAGCCCATAAAGTCCCCATACCGAACACAGAGTCCCTCTGGACATTAATCCTCTCATTAGGATAGCTTGGGTTCCCAAGAGGCAACACATTGGCCTATAATGGTGTCGAACTGGACAAACCAGAACTACACTAATACATACACAAACCGACGGAACCAGCATTACCCGTTCGCCCCATCTCTCCAATTGTCAGGAATTCGTGGAAACCATTTAGACAGGGTATCAACTGATAATCAGGATAGCAATAGATATTTCAAAACTGTGTAAAGTAATTGACATTTCAATCAGTAAACCAATTTCATTTCATAGTAAATTAAAAGTAATCATCACTTTAAGAAAACCGATTGGAGGTTTTTACTTCATAACAGACAATACGGGTGATCAGCCCATAAAGTCCCCATGCCGGACACAGAGTCCCTCTGGATATTAATCCTCTCATTATGATAGCTAGGGTTCCCAAGATGCAACACATTGGCCTATAAAGGTGTCGAACTGGACAAACCAGAACTACATTAATACATACACAAACCGACGGAACCAGCATTATCCGTTCGCCCCGTCTCTCCAATCGTCAGGAATCCGTGGAAACCATTTACACGGAGTTCCTAACATTTTATTAAAATCTCATTTTAAAAAAAAAACATCAAGATTTTCAAAACTCTTTTTAACTTCGTAAAACATTTTAATACTTATTCCTTTCAAAAATCTTTACTTCGAAGTACCTTCGACTCTCTGATAACAGATCGGCCCAGTCTAAGTGACTTCAAAGTATTTTAAGAAAACATTCCATTCTGATTTGCAATGATAAAAATCAAAGGATTTGATTAAGTTCTCTAGCATCAATGAAATAGGGATACAAGTCTGGATCAAGGATATAGACTCAAAGGCATCAAGGCAATTGATCAGATTCCAAGTTTAAAGTATAGTATAGGGGTAATTAAGTTTTTGAATCAGTGATTAGGTCATAAAGAAGTTTATAAAATTTTATGGTCAACATAGGTTGAACTGGTCACGGACATAGGTCAAGTAGAACACTGGTTTATCTGTCAGTCAATATGGTTTAATTATAGCGAGCTGTTTGACATATATGGTCAAGAAGCAATTAAAAAGAATTATGCTGTTTTAGGGTTTACAGTTTGTGAAACAGTCGTGGATCTGGTTGTATGAATAGAGAGGCTAAGCAAGACTTGTGATTAACATGGTATAAGATAGGCATGCTGGAATCAACAGGATATATCAGTTTAGGAATGTAAACTTCAAGAAAAGACAGAGTTACTTGCCTCCGGTATAATGCAACAGCTAACAGCTCAGTCACTGGTACTCAACCTTAGCTTTTCCTTTATCGCTAGGTCCTACGTCCTTCTTATCTACATAAACCATATCACTACTTTAGAATACTATACTTCTAATACGTCTCGTCCTAATCTACCCAGACGATTCCTATAACGCATTAACACTTCACATAGATCACATATACTGAACATACTTACCAAATAATTTACTATAATCAGATAAGCACATAATCACATAGCATCTATAACATGCCATCATATAAGCCACTTAAACACTTAACACATAATTCTAACTTAACTTGTAATCAATTTATAACTTTATACTATAGTCTTTATGATCTATAATTCTAACGAAAATCGGGCAGAGTCTCCTTTGTTTATAGGACTATCCCGTCGGAAATATCCGACTCAAAATAACAACCAAATCAATCCGATGGATTACAAATCCACCTACACTTCCCAATGGATTATATATTTCACAATAATTCACAATCATACTACTTACCGCTTACATCATACTTTTGACATTACTACATAATCCGAAATCAATCACCAAACATGCATAATGAATTATTTATTTACTATATCAAATAAAACTACTAAATCCAATTTAACAATCACTAAAATCTTATGACTCATGCTTTAATCCCTAAATTCGAAATTTAAATTTATACAAATCTGAAATCAACAATAAACATCAAGAACACCATTTAGATTTATAAATTAACAGTTATCAAATTCGAAAAATTCGAATTATATACATATAAATTCGAAAAATTCAACTAAGGTGAAAACCTTTTCATGCAATAGGATTTAAGCTTAGATATACACTTCAAATCAGTTATAGAGACTGCAGAGACATCATACCATCACGGACCACCAAGACCTCGCCAGAAAAAGACCACCTACGGTGAGGGTTTCGACCGAAACTCAAGAACACATACCAAACTTAATAAAAACTCGATTTAAAGTCATAACTAGCATCATAGTATCAACTAATCATCAAATCAGAAGCCCTCGAGGCTTGCATGTCTTTTTTAGCACAAATACATACACACGACCGTATATATATACATACAAATACATCGAAAACTTAACCCAATCATCAAACAAACACAAGAACATAGTTTGGAAGAATAAAACTAGAGTTTACACATGATTTTGATTGAAAAACATGAAGAAATGAAGAAAAGAGAGAGAGCAGTACCCAGCTGAAGAAACTCGTGAACAAGAGAAGAAAATGAAATGGGCGGTGGTTATATAGACTCAGGGGCAATTCGATAATTTGCCAAAAAAACTGAAATTCATTTTCTTTTTAAAAGCTGATTTTAATCCTTTAAAATCGAAATAAACTGGAAAAATAAGATAAAAATAAATTCTAAAATTCTAAAATGAGGTTTATGAAATTAGGAACATCCCCATATTTTTAAAATAATTTTCGAGTCAAAAATGAATTTTATATGAATTTTCTAAATAAAGGCTCTTTAAAAGAAATAAAGCTTTTTAAATCATTTTAGAATACCAAAACACAGAATTAAATACTCACACTAATTTTTATAACTCACTAATATCACAAAGATGATAATTTAAAAGATTTCATGATTTAAAACAACTCCAAAGATTTTATATGATTTTTGAAAGATTAAAAATGCACTTTAAAAATACTTTTAATGCTCTAAAAATATAAATAAAATTCTACGAGCACATACAACACATACCAATCCTCATATAAACACATAATTATGATTTCACACATAACTTGTCTTTTCAAAATATACTCATCATATAAATCACATAATTTCCACATTTAACAATTACACAAACATTTATAAATCGCGAAAAATTCCAGGTCGTTATAGCCTTCCCCCCTTAAAAGGATTCTGTCCCCAGAATCTCACCTAAGTAAACAGATGAGGATACTTGGCAAGCATCTCACTTTCAAGTTCCCAAGTCAACTTTTCGACTCTAGGATTCCTCCACAAAACCTTAACTAACTTAACAACCTTATTCCTGAGCTTCCTATCACTTCTATCTTGAATTTCTATCGGTTTCTCTTCATAAGATAAATCTGGCTGAATCTCAATAGGTTCATACTCGATTACGTGACTTGCATCTAGATTGTACTTCTTAAGCATAGATACGTGAAACACATTGTGAATATGGTGCATGTGCGGTGGTAGCTCCAATTCATAAGCAACTTTTCCGACTCGCTTCAAAATCTCAAATGGTCCTACATACCTCGGACTCAACTTCCCTTTCTTACCAAATCTCGTAACTCCTTTCCACGGTGATACTTTCAACAATACTTGATCTCCTATCTCAAAATTCATGTCCTTCCTTTTTAAATCAGCATATTTCCTCTGACGATCTTGGGCAGTAATCAACCTCTTCTGAATAATCTCAACTTTCTCCTTCGTCTGCTGAAGCAGTTCTGGTCCTAAAATTTTCCTCTCACCAACTTCTTCCCAATACACTAGTGATCTACATTTTCTCCCATACAAGGCTTCATACGGGGGCATTCCAATACTCGCGTGGTAACTATTGTTGTATGAAAACTCAACCAATGGCAAATGCTCATCCCAACTTCCTCTGAAATCCAAAGCACAAGCTCTTAACATATCTTCTATCATCTGAATAGTCCTTTCACTCTGGCCGTCCGTTTGTGGATGGTAAGCTGTACTCATCTTAAGTTGGGTTCCTAAACATTCTTGAAAATGTCGCTAAAATATCGAATTAAATCGCGGGTCTCTATCAGATACTATCGAAACAGGAACTCCATGACGTGACACAATCTCCTTCAAATATAAATGCACTAACTTGTCGAATGAGAATCTTTCGTTAATTGGTAATAAATGTGCAGATTTCATCAATCGGTCAATGATAACCCAAATCGCGTCGTGATTCGCTTTAGTCTTTGGCAATCCCACTACAAAATCCATGGCAAGGTGTTCCCACTTCCACTCAGGAATATCTAACGGTTGTAACAATCCGCTTGGATTTTGATGTTCCGCTTTGATCCTCTAGCAGGTATAACACTTACCTATCCATTTGGCAATTTCTCGCTTCATATCTGGCCACCAAAAATTTTCCTCATATCTCGAGCTATGGGCTTCAGTTAGAATCTCATTCTTCAACTCCAAAACATTAGGAATCCATATCCTCTTCCAAAATCTCAAAATACCTTGATCATCTTTCTGTGTACAAATCTCTTCTCCAGTCAATGTATTCATCTCACAATTCATCACTTCCTCCTGACATCTCCGAATCTTCTCCAGCAACTCGGGTTGAAAAGTTATCGTACTCAGAAACTCATCAGCATCCTTTGAATCATAAACTTCTAAACTTAACTTCTCAAATTCTCGAAATAACTCCTTTGGCATAGTCAATGTATTCAACCTTTCCTCTCTACTCAGCGCATCAGCTACAACATTCGCCTTTCCGAGATGGTAACTTATTTTGCAATCATAATCCTTAATCAACTCCAACCATCTTCTTTGCCTCATATTCAACTCTTTCTGGGTAAAGATATACTTCAAGCTTTTATGATCGGTGAAAATTTCACACTTTTTTCCATACAAGTAATGTCTCCATTCTTCAACGAAAATACAATCTCAGCTAACTCTAAATCATGTGTTGGGTACTTTTGCTCATGCGGCTTAACCTGTCTCGAAGCGTACGCGATAACATTTCCGTGTTGCATCAAAACACATCCTAATCCTTTATGCGACGCATTACTATAGATAACAAAATTTCCTTTATCATCTGGTAATACTAACACTGGTGCGGAAACCAATCTTTTCTTTAACTCTTGGAAAATTTCTTCACACTTATCATTCCAAATAAACTTCTCGTTCTTTTGGGTCAACTTAGTCAACGACGTAGCTATCTTTGAAAAATCTTGAACAAATCTCCGATAATAACCAGCCAATCCTAAGAAACTTCTTACATTAGTAGGAGTTCTCGGTCTACTCTAACTCACCACAGCTTTAATCTTTGCGGGTTCCACTCTAATCCCTTCATTACTAATCACATGACCTAAAAATTGCACTTCTTGCAACCAAAACTCACACTTAGAAAACTTGGCATATAATCTTTCCTTCCTTAAGGTCTCTAATGTGATTCTTAAATGCTTGGCATTCTTTTCAGGGTTTCTCGAGTATATAAGGATGTCATCAATAAATACAATTACGAACTTATCCAAATATCTCTTGAACACTCTATTTATTAAATCCATAAACACAGCTGGCGCACTCGTCAATCCGAAAGCCATTACTAAAAACTCATAATGTCCATATCGCGTGCGAAAAGAAGTTTTTAAAATATCTTCTGGCTTGATCTTCAATTGGTGATAACCTGATCTCAAATCGATCTTAGAAAAGTAAGCAACATCCTTCAATTGGTCAAACAAATCATCAATCCTCGGCAGTTGATATTTATTCTTGATAGTCAACTTATTCAACTCTCTATAATCAATACACAATCTCATACTTCCATCCTTCTTCTTAATAAATAACACTGGCGCTCCCCACGGGGACACACTCGGCCTTATAACTCCTTTATCCAATAAATCTTGTAATTGTGTTACTAACTCCTTCATCTCGGCAGGTGCCATTAGATAAGGCGCTTTGGATACAGGCTCGGTTCCAGGTGCTAAATCAATCGAAAATTCCACTTCTCTATCTGGAGGTAATCCGGGTAATTCATCAGGAAACACATCAGGGAACTCATTCATAACGGGAATATCTTCTATCCTTGGAACTTGTTTCTCCACATCAACCACATGTGCCAAATAAGCTTCACATCCTAGCTTTAACAACCGCTTCGCTTGCATGAATGTTAGAAATTTCTTATCTTGCTTATGTCCTTGAAATACTAATTCGCTACCATCTTCAATATGCAACTTAACTTGTTTGTTTCTACACTCAATTTGGGCATCGCACTCATTCAACCAATCCATTCCTAGAATAACATCAAACTCTCCCAGCTTAAATGGTAATAAATCCACGTAGAAAAGAAATCCTCCGATCTTAATATTACAGTTAGGACACTCCTGGTCTACGGAAATCTTATCCTGATTAGCAACTTCTACTACTAACGTCTTTTCTAATGGACGAATCTCACAATGTAACTTATTAAGAAATCTTTCAGATATAAATGACCTAGTAGCTCCAGAATCAATCAATACTTTAGCTTCAAAAGAGTTGACAGGAAGCGTACCTGCAACCACATCGGCATCATTAACAGCTTCTTTGACAGACATGTTTAAAGTACGAGCTCTGGGCTGAGGTGCTTGATACGGCACTTGTTGCGGTGCTGGAGGTGCGATGATCCTCAAAACATTAGCAGTCTGGATAGAATATGACCAACCTTACCACACTTGTAACAATTTAATCCTACTGGCTTTGCTTCCGAACATTCTTGAGCGTAGTGTCCTTTCTTTCCACATTTGTAGCAAACTATGTTAGGCTTATTACAGATACCCGGGTGCTTTCTCCCACAAATCTTGCAGTCTTGTAGTACGGGTCTTGTTATAGCCTGAGGGTTTACTCCTTGGGGTCTACGGTCTTGTCCTCCATTACCACCTCCAAACTTCTGAAAATTTCTATGTCCTCCTTGTCGATTTCCAAACCTTCCTCTGTTCGGAAAACTCCTCTGACCTTCTGTCTCTTAGCTCTTCTCCACTTTCTCAAACTTCCTCTTTTTACCAGCTTTCTCCTTCTGGTTCAAATCACTCTCCCCTTCTATAATCATCGCCTTCTTAACGACAGCAGAATAGGTTCTCAACTCAAATGCAGCAACTCTACTCCTTAACTAGGGCTTTAATCCATGCTGAAATTTCTTAGCCTTTCTAGCTTCATTTCCTACATACTGGGGCGCAAACCTACACAACTCAGTAAACTTAGCTTCATACTCCGCAACAGTCATTCCTTCTTGTTTCAACTTCATAAACTGAATCTCCAATTGGTCTTGTAAATAACCTGGTAGATATTTTTCATTAAATAACTCCACAAATCTGGGCCATGTAATCGCATCTCCTTCTGCGGCCTTAACAGACTCCCACCAAAAATTTGCTTCCGCTCTCAAATAAAAACTGGCAAACTCCACCTTCGGAACTTCATCAATCCTAACTAACGTGAAAGACTTCTTGATATCCATCAACCATGACTTAGCTTCAACAGGGTTCAAAGTACCTTTAAACTCAGGTGGGTGAACAGCTTGAAAAGATTTAAAAGTAACAGTTGGTTGGGCGGCTTGGTACTGTTGGTGTTGAACAAAAGCAGTTGTTTGTTGTTGAAGTAATTGGAACATCTGGGCCATGGTAGGGTTATCTTCGTTTTGTTAATCTTGGTTATCATTGTTGTTAGCTTGACGGTTTCTTCTAGGAGGCATCGTTCTGATAAGAAGGTAAATAGTTGGTAAACAACAAGTAGGTATATATTCAAAAGAAATAGGGTTCCTCCGTCTGGTACCAATAGAGGATCGGTTCTAATAAATCAGTATGATATGGGTACAGTTTTAAAGTAATACAACAGGGTTTATAAGAACAGGTCAATAAGTATGGAAATACGATATGTAAAGACAGTATGTAAAAGCGATAAGTAAAGAAGTGGACTCAAGGATATACGAATAAACATACGTCACAAAGACGAAAACAAACCAATATCAAAGTTAAGGGTATTCTAACCCTTCTACAACCAAAATTGAATAAACAAATTAAAACAACAACCATCCGTCTACCAGTACTAGGAAAACAAGAAAACATCCTAGACTAGTAGTAATCACAGCTAGCACTAGTGGGCTCTACCAAATGTCCCACTCACTAACCATCTCCACAGCAGCAGTCTAATCACGGGAACCTCGGGTCTTGCGAAGCTCACACAATGTCCAGCAAATCACAGTCGAAAGTCTACGGGCCTCGGCTAATACATCATGTGTGATGGGGTTCCGGTGTAAACGGTGCCTAACAGCATCTTCCAACATCCTGATACGTCCCCTCCAATCAATAGCAGTCAAATCTACTCGAAGCTGCGCCTCCACTTTCATCTTCTCAATAAGTTCCTTCAACTCTGCATTCTGACCTGCTAGGCTCTCGCACTTGCGAACCATATCCTCGAAGGTAGGCTCAGGTACGAAAGATCCGATGGAGGACTTGCCTTGCTCGGTGATAGATGGGGTCACAACTGGTACTGGGACTGGAACAGGCACGGTATCGGTAACAGATATAGGCACAGGTACTGATTCAGTGGTAGGAACAGGAATGTCGGCATGGGCCGGGGGACTCTCAACCTCGGTCTCAGATATAACCTCAGTATCAGACTCGACCTCTGCATCAGCATCAGACATAATTTCCGAAGGATCGGACTCCTCGGATAAGCTATCGGAATCGGGAAGTAAAGGTGCATCATCGTCCAACTCCATCTCCTGTAGTAATAATATATATGTATACACGCAGAATATAAACAAGTTAAGTTATGTTAGTCCTAGTAATCTATCGCGAAAGGAAAACCTAAACCTATAGTAACTCCCTACATCTATCACTCTTGAATCCTAATTGTATATACTTCTTTTATTAGTGATCCTAAATTCCTGGCTTATTTCACTGACCAAAACCCGTAACTCTGATACCAACCTGTGACGCCCTCCCGACCTGGGTTGTAACATCCCACATCGGTTAGAATAAGAGTGTTTGGAGCCTTTATAGATACAAGTTAACAACTAATGTATACCAACTTGCTAGCATTTTTGGATTGACCTGTGGTGGGTTGTTGGGTCCGGTATGCATTCAGTTGTGGGCTTGGATGTTATAAATGGTATCAGAGCAGGTTATCTTTCGGAGTGTATTAGGTATGAGACTAGTACATTCTCTAGGATGCGATCCTTAGGACTAGACTTTAGGAAGATATATCACGAACTTTTTGGAGTTTAGAATTGTTGTGAATTTGGGGACCAAATTCTTTTTAAGGAGAGTAGTATGTAATATCCCGTAATTTTTAGATTAATAATAGTAATAATAGAATAATAGAAAAAAAAGGATTTAAATTATATAATAAATAGGATTAAAAATTGGATTTGAATATTGGGCCTAAAACATGGATCATATTTGATTACGGATTACTAGTAGGTCTGGAATTAGGGTTGTAAGACATTATAAATACATCATATTCTCATTCTTCATTTTTTAAACAAAATTCGTAGGTCTATTCTTCACAAAATTCAGCAATCTTGTAAAATTTGTAAAAAAATTCATCGTAAGTCAGAATTCGTTGATTCTGGACTTTTCGGAAAGATCTTTTCGTGTTCTACAACTTTTGTTCTTTGAGTTTTTCAAGAAAACATCGTTTAGATGGTCAAAAAGGATAAATACATAGCTGATCAGAATTCTAATCATGGAGTCTTTCAAGATTTTAGATGTTCTTCTTCTGAGGGGTTGCTACATGTGTTCTTATGTGATTATATGAATTTTTGATTTGCGTAATTGAGGTAAGTAACTATTCATTGCTCCGTATTATTATAAATAAATATCTGTTGCTTCGCATAGTTGTAAGTAACTTTTTGTTGCTCCATATAATTGTGAAACTTGATTTGTATTGTTCGACTACATGTTCTCGAATATGTGTTTATCGTAAGTACGATTTTGAAATGTGATTAATAAGATATTAATTTTTCAGAAATCCCCAGTCATAGTCACGTATCAAATAAGATTCCGATCACTGGATAGTGTGATACATAGAACTAGTTTACGCACGTTCCGGAACACATCGATACCTTGTCAAGATTCAGTTTCACTTGGCGAGGGACGTAAACTAGCCCCCCATCAAATAAGAATAAGATGCCGGTCACTGGCAAAGTGTGGTGTAAGGTGTAATATAGGACTATGGGAATTAAAAGTAAAAGATATAAGACTAAGATTTATTTATTGATTAAGAATTTGATTATGTGAATTTTAGATATATTATATGCATCGCTTTGATATTTGTTGTAGAATATATTGTGTGAATCTTATCGTAATTGTGATTGAGTGTGTCGTGTGATACTATGTGATAGATGTTATGTGCTACATGTGAAAATCGTGTTTTTGAAAATTATAAAAATATTATTTTGAGCCGTCGGACGGTAGTTACTTGCTGGGCTTCGTAGCTCATCCTTTTAATTTTTCAGGTTCGGTATATGATCGAGTTTGGTAGCGTTGGAGTTCGAGGACCTTAGAATTGGTCAAGATTGAATTTTCGATAGTTGTTAGCTGCGCTTTTGTAATAAGTACCTTTGTAATTGACTTTTGGTTTAATAATTGTAATTTATTTTAGTTTTCGATTTAGAATTAATAGTCCGAAAAGTCGGGTTATTACAGTTGGTATCAGAGCTCTGCCCGGCCGGAAGTGCAGAGGCACTGCCCGGGTTCAGTAAGTTTGTGTGTGGGCTCGACGAGGACGTCGACCCTATAAAAGGGGGAGTTTGTAACATCCCACATCGGTTAGAATAAGAGTGTTTGGAGCTTTTATAGATACAAGTTAACAACTAATGTATACCAACTTGCTAGCATTTTTGGACTGACCTGTGGTGGGTTGTTGGGTCCAGTATGCATTCAGTTGTGGGCTTGGATGTTATATGGGGCCTAGATCGGAGGGTCACTAACACACTCTAGATGCAAACATCCTAAAAGGAAATATAAATATAACATGCTGACTAGCCCCAAGTCTACTATTCAAGATCTTTCACAGGTAATGGTATGAAACAAGCAAACCATCGTCTAACTAATTATTATTACAAACCTGAATTTAAAATATAATATTATTACAACCCAAATTTCTCAAAAGTTCTACTATCAATCCTCACAACTAACTAAAGATCTCCTCACTGAGCTGTTATTGCATTACCTCGGGAGCTATCTCCAAACGAACCAACTCAGGGCCACGGTAAGTGCGCTTCCTAGCGGTTTGGATTGTACGAACCATGATTCTTAGATTACTGTCAAAAGGGATAGACAAAATAATAATGAGCCAACGCTCAGTAAGTAACTAAAGATCTCAACTGAAAGCAGTATAACATGGTATTTCAAATGATGATAGTAATTAAAGATATGGCATGATTAACTGAAAAACAGTAACAATGATCTTAATACAAGAATTTGGCAAGAGATTAACTGATAACGGGATAGCAATAGATATTTCAAAACTGTGTAAAGTAATTGACATTTCAATCGGTAAACCAATTATATTTCATAGTAAATTAAAAGTAATCATCATTTTAAGAAAACTGATTGGAGGTTTTTACTTCATAATAGACAATACGGGTGATCAGCCCATAAAGTCCCCATACCGAAAACAGAGTCCCTCTGGACATTAATCCTCTCATTAGGATAGCTTGGGTTCCCAAGAGGCAACACATTGGCCTATTAAGGTATCGAACTAGACAAACCAGAACTACACTAATACATACACAAACCGACGGAACCAGCATTACCCGTTCGCCCCGTCTCTCCAATCGTCAGAAATCCGTGGAAACCATTTAGAGGGAGTTCATAACATTTTATTAAAATCTCATTTTAAAAAAAAACCATTAAGATTTGCAAAACTCTTTTAACTTCGTAAAACATTTTAATACTTAATCCTTTAAAAAATCTTTACTTCGAAGTACCTTCGACTCTCTGATAACAGATCAGCCCAGTCTAATTGACTTCAAAGTATTTTAAGAAAACATTCCATTTTGATTTGCAATGATAAAAGTCAAAGGATTTGACTAAGTTCTCTGACATCAATGAAATAGGGATACAAGTTTGAATGAAGAAGATATAGACTCAAAGGCATCAAGGCAATTGATCAGATTTCAAGTTTAAAGTATAGTATTAGGGGTAATTAAGTTTCTGAATCAGTGGTTTTGTCATAAAGAAGTTTATAAAATTTTAGGGTCAACATAGGTTGAACTAGTCACGGACATAGGTCAAGTAGAACACTGGTTTATCTGTCAGTCAATATGGTTTAATTATAGCGAGCTGTTTGACATATATGGTCAAGAAGTAATTAAAAAGAATTATGCTATTTTAGGGTTTACAGTTTGTGAAACAGTCGTGGCAGAATTCTGGCTGTATGAATAGATAGGCTAAGCAAGATTTATGATTAACATGGTATAAGATAGGCATGCTTGAATCAATAGGATATATCAGTTTAGGAATGTAAACCTCATGAAAAGATAGAGTTACTTGCCTCCGGTATAATGCAACAGCTAACAGCTCAGTCACTGGTACTCAACCTTAGCTTTTCCTTTATCGCTAGGTCCTACGTCCTTCTTATCTACATAAACCATATCACTACTTTAGAATACTATACTTCTAATACGTCTCGTCCTAATCTACCCAGACGATTCCTATAACGCGTTAAAACTTCACATAGATCACATATAATGAACATACTTACCAAATAATTTACTATAATCAGATAAGCACATAATCACATAGCATCTATAACATGCAATCATATAAGCCACTTAAACACTTAACACATAATACTAACTTAACTTGTAATCAATTTATAACTTTATACTATAGTCTTTATGATCTATAATTCTAACAAAAATCGGGCAGAGTCTCCTTTGTTTATAGGACTATCCCGTCGGAAATATCCGACTCAAAATAACAACCAAATCAATCCGCTGGATCCACCTACACTTCCCAATAGATTATATATTTCACAATAATTCACAATTTTACTACTTACCGCTTACATCATACTTTTTACATTACTATATAATCTGAAATCAATCACCAAACATGCATAATGAATTATTTATTTACTATATCAAATAAAACTACTAAATCCAATTTAACAATCACTAAATCTTATGACTCATACTTTAATCCCTAAAATTCGAAATTCAAATTTATACAAATCTGAAATCAATAATAAACATCAAGAACACCATTTAGATTTATAAATTAACTATTATCAAATTTGAATTATATACATATAAATTCAAAAAATTCAACAAAATGAAAACCTTTATATGCAATATGATTTAAGCATAGATATACACTCCAAATCAGTTATAGAGACTGCAAAGACATCATACCATCACTGACCACCAAAACCTCACCGGAAAAAGACCACCGGTGGCGAGGGTTTCGACCGAAACTCAAGAACACATACCAAACTTAATAAAAACTCGATTTAAAGTCATAACTAGCATCATAGTATCAACTAATCATCAAATCAGAAGCCCTCGAGGCTTGCATGTCGATTTTATCACATATACATACACACGACCATATATATATATATATATATATATATACATACAAATACATCCAAAACTTGACCCAATCATCAAACTAACACAAGAACACTGTTTGGAAGATTAAAACTAGAGTTTACACAAGATTTTGATTGAAAAACATGAAGAAATGAAGAAAGAGAGAGAGAGAGAGAGAGAGAGAGAGAGAGAGAGAGAGAGAGAGAGAGAGAGAGAGCAGTACCCAGCTGAAGAAACTCACGAACAAGAGAAGAAAATGAAGTGGGCGGTGGTTATATAGACTCAGGGGCAGTTCGGTAATTTGCCAAAAAAACTGAAATTCATTTTCTTATTAAAAGCTGATTTTAATCCTTTAAAATCAAAATAAATTGGAAAAATAAGATAAAAATAAATTTTAAAATTTTAAAATGAGGTTTATGAAATTATGAACATCCCCATATTTTTAAAATAATTTTCGAGTCAAAAATGAATTTTATATGAATTTTCGAAATAAAGGCTCTTTAAAAGAAATAAAGCTTTTTAAATCTTTTTAAAATACCAAAACACAGAATTAAATACTCACATTAATTTTTATAACTCACTAATATTACAAAGATGATAATGTAAAAGATTTCATGATTTAAAACGACTCCAATGATTTTATATGATTTTTGAAAAATTAAAAATGCACTTTAAAAATACTTTTAATGCTCTAAAAATATAAATAAAATTCTACGAGCACATACAACACATACCAATCCTCATATAAACACATAATTATGATTACACACATAACTTATCTTCTCAAAATATACTCATCATATAAATCACATAATTTCAACATTTAACAATTACACAAACATTTATAAATCGCGAAAAATTCCGGGTCTTTATAAAGACCAAGTGTTAGATGTGTTTAAGCATTTTCAGGCTTTAGTTGAGAGATAGACTGGGAAGAAACTGAAGTGTATCCAAATAGATAATGGAGGGAAGTATACATGTCCCTTTGATGTGTATTGCAGACAACAGGGTATTCGGCACCAAAGGACTCCACCAAAGACACCTCAGCTTAATGGTTTAGCAGAGAGGATGAATAGAACATTGGTGGAGCGAGCACTAGTATAAAAAGGGCCTATAGCATCGGTCAAAACATACTTTTTTCGTCAGTCAAGTGGCGTAGTATATGCAGGCGACACTATAGGTACGGGCCTGTTGTGTCGGTTATTTAGGCGACGCTATAGGTATAGGCATAAGCGTCAGTTACCTAAAATGCCGACACTATAGGTAAGGGCATAAGCGTCGGTTATCTGAAACGCCGACGCTTATAGATATGGCCATAAGCGTCGGTTACTTGAAATGCCGATGCTATAGATATAGGCCTAGTTATTGCGTCGGTTAACAAGAATGCCGACGATTATAGTTTTTTTTAAAAATTTTCTTTTTAATTTTTAAAATTTTTGTTTTATTGATAACCTTAACATACACAATACATCCCAAATAGACTTTGATCAAATACTGTATATAACAAACCTCAACCACAAATAAACCATAACAGCCAAGAAATATATCAAGCTCTTAAATTATGTATATATATATTTGATTTTTAAAGAAAAGGTATCAATCAAGGCTTTATACATAATTATATCATAAATACAATTAAAAATTCTTTTGAACAATTAAGCAATGTCAACAATCAAAATGACAAAATCATCCTTAAGCTCCTTGATTAAACCAGAGGTCCTGATTCCATTCCATTAAGCCATGAGCCAAATCCCACTCCTAAAGCTTCATCAACAGAGAGATCCTTCACAAATCCACATGAGACAATATCTGTTTGAAAATCTGGATCAATTATCTAATACAAGGTGTTGTGGGAGGAATTTGTCACAACAAATTAAGGAGGGCGTTGCTGGACTAGCGCCAATGAATACGAAATCGTCTAACTGTCCAAAAAGGCTCACAGCTAGAGATTTGAGACTAGCCACCCAGAAAGGCTCAAGACTAGGGGTTACTGAAGAACACGGGAGGTGGTTCCTCGGAGGATTGGACTGGATTCACGGGAATTAGAGCTCAAGGGCCGTATGTTGGCCAGCCAAGAACCCTAATAATGAAATATCATACAAGAGTATACGTGCTCTGGCTACTCAAGGAGTGAAAGTGTCTAAGAGATCCCGTACACTACCTACCTACCTCTATTTATAGAGGATCAAGCCCGAAGGTAGTTCTGAAATGATATATTCGGTTATTTGTGATGAATTATCCCATCTCTGAAGGGATTATCACTGATATCTCTGAAATAAATCGTGTATAATGTATATAATATGGTTTCCCAGCTGTTTTAGGAGTGTAGGATGTTTATCCCTTGTATTTATCATGACTATATGTGATTTAATCAAGTATATATGACATATATCCTTTAACAACTGTATATTTATCGGTTTAGAAGTATAAATCGACTGTAAAGACATGTTCCTAAAAAGTAAGAGGTCTGCCTTATCTTAATCTGCGGCCCTATCAGGCTTCCGGTGGAGGCTGGGGGGGTACTGCCCGATAGCCTAACTCCGATAACCCCTACGGTAGACCAATCAAAGAAGCTATTCTGGAAGCCCTATTGGATGGCTGGTAGTGGTTATAGGTTATCTATAAAAGGCTACCCTTGGAACCATGGACCTTATATTCGTTTAATGTGGTCACATGGTAGCCCCTAGGGCTGCCATGGGCCTTCGGAAACCCACCAAATCACTCATTTTCTTCATAGACTGGACCCTACCTCTCAAGTGGGCCTAAATCTGACCCATGTAAGATTTTGGTCACAACACAAGGCATTCAATCTGCTGTTTGAGTTGATGCTACAGAAGAAGCAACACATGAGAGGGTCTTCGCATATGAAGATTACTTGTGGCATAAAACAATATGACTTACGAAAGATAAAGAGGAAAATAGGTGAAGGATAATATACAGTTTTACAATTTGACCATAGCAAAATAGGTTTCTTGTACACATTTTTTCTAAATGTTTTCAACATAATCATCGAATTTCCCAAAGTGATTTACTTTTTGAAAGCAAATAACTACAATAATTTAAAGGACATCAAGTTTGAGCCCTGTAACAATTTTTTAAAAAGAGGACCAATTTATTTAATTAGTGAGAATGAAGGCAGACTAACAGTAAGAATAAATGGTCCTTTAATCTTTTTAAATCGATAGATTTTATCTTTCTTTAATACATGCATTATTAAGAGCACAAAATATATATGCTTCAAATAAGCAGTTATTTACATGGGGAAAAAAGAATGGGTGAGAATTATAGATGACAGATAATCATGTAACAAATCCTCATATATAAACTAAAAAAAGTGATTGCAGTTTCTAGAATTCTAAGAGCAGTAGTATCTGGAAGCGAATGAAGCTAACCTGACAGTTACCATCTTTTTGTGAAAGCAGGGGGCTCTCTCTGATCCGGTTCCTCTGTATTGAGCTTCAGGTCTGTTATCAATATGTTGACAATAGTTCATGAGGCGGAAAGCCAAAAAAATGAGGACCTACAAGATGGAAAATAGAACACTTGCAAACCAAATACAGATATTTAAAATAAAATGTAATGCAACTTTGATTGGTAAAAGAAATATGAAAACTGTACCAAAGGCAACAGTGTAAGTGATCCACCATGGTCCATAGGACAATTCAACATACCAATCATTATAATATACGCCCTGAAATAAATAACAAGCACTTGTTGTGTATTATAGATGCAGCAATATCTGTGAAATACTGCATGTTCTGTTTAAAATGAAGGATAAAATCAAGGCCTCAGTTATATACTTCTATACACGCTTGCTGTTATAACAACAGAGATAGTAGTTTATATATTCACTTGAATGGCGTATAGCTAGACTGTAAAGTGAAAACATAACAAACTAAAATTTTTTAATAACTAACTGGGAAATCTGAGCACAGTGGCCAGAGAACAAAGGCATGCTAACGAGACTCACCTGTTTAGTACTTGGAGTAGTTAACACAACCGTGTTTTTTTTTTACAGAAAATGAAGTTCTAAATGTACATTCTCCATAAGCCAGAGAACAATTATAATAAGCGTGGGTTGTGTTATTAATTAGAACTTTCAGTGTGAGGTTCAACTGCATCTATTAAGAACATATTGTCATATATTAGTGAACAAAATGCTGCAAAACTGTTTTAAAAAAAAAAAGACATCACAACTACTTGAATTGTCAAGAAACATAAGATGGGGATATAAATTGGAATAAGCTATTTATAAACTAATGAAATGATAAGTATGGAGTACCCCCATCATTTCCAGAGCGTAAAATGACTTAATTCATGTCCCCATTGGTGGTAAACGAAACAGTAACAAGTGCTTAAATAAGGATGTCTTGAACAGAAACAACAATAGACTCTTGACAGAATATACAAGCACCAACTATTGCTGTACTTCAGAAAATGTGCCTCAATACTTAATACCTCAATTACACACATACATGTAAGGCTTGAGTACTTGACATCAATATATATCACAGAACAGCATTATGACGCAAATAAAATGCATCACAACCTTTAAAGTGATCACATAATATGTTTTTAACACAAGCATCTATAAGAGTAAACTTGTGACTGGGTATTATTCACAGCTGATTCAAAATTAGAATATATAAGAAATATATAAACGAAGGAGCATCTAATACACACACACAGACACGAATGTATAAATCTTAAATAATGATATAAAATGGACAATTATTGGTTTACATATAGATAAATATGGAACTAAAAATACTTAAAAGATGATAGAACAGTACTTGACAAATGGTTGACTCATATCATCAAACAGGTTGGGGCAAGTTAAAAAAACCCAACTACCCTGTACAATAGGGGGAATAGAGAGAGTACCAATCGAACAATCAGCAAGAGTTGTAAATCTTAAAATCATACAATCAGTAAATCATATAATTAAGAGACCTAGTAGCAAATCCCAATCGAACAATGGAGTGTAATCGAACACTTGAAGTTGAAGTCGAAGATTCAGTTTAAATTGAAGTCACAGCATATGTTCATTAATTTACGTGAAGGTTCAGGTCGCGGTGAGTGAGGAGTTTCGGCGAGTTAAGGTTCAAGGGTGAGGAGTGTTTGAGAGTTGAATGAGTATATGTTTTTGTTATTTTTTTTACAGGATAGGGTTTTGTTTTAATTATAATATGTTTTTTCTATTTTTTTAATCAAACCCAATAGCGTCGGCATTATAAGAACTGATGCTTAAAACATGTTTATAGCGTCGGCATTAAGAAGACTGACGATAAAGGGTTGGTTTTAGGCATCGGTTGTTTCATGACCGAAGCTAAAGGGTCGGTTTTAGGCGTCGGTTGAGTAAAAACCAACGCTAAAGGGTTAGTTTTAGGCGTCGGTTGTTTTAGGACCGACACTATTAATGTTTTTAGGCATCGGCATTCATAAGCCCGACACATATAAAGGTTTTAGGCGTCGGTTAAATTAGTAAACCGACGCAAAAGGTCCAAAACAAATGACTTTAAGCGTCGATTAAGCTAGGAACCGACGCCTAAATCATTTATAGGCCATGGCTCTCTATAGAATCGACGCCAAAAGTGCGACGCTGTAAGACCTTTCTGTACTAGTGGAGTAAGATGTTTACTTTCACATGCTAAGTTGTCGATGTCTTTTTGGGGTGAGGCACTAAATACTGTGGTAACTGTTTTAAATCTCTCACCTTGTGTTCCTTTACAATTTGATATTCCAGATGGAGTTTAGAGTGGTAAAGATGTTTCTTATGATCATTTACGTGTCTTTCGATGTAAGGCTTTTGTGCATATCCCCAAAGATGAGAGGTCTAAACTTGATGTGAAGACTAAAGAGTGTATATTCCTTGGTTACAGCCAAGATGAGGTTGGCTATAGGCTCTACGATCCAGTTTCAAAGAAGATTGTGAGAAGCCGAGATGTTATCTTTGTTGAAGATCAGACTTTAAAAGATATTAGGAAGGCAGAGACAGTTCCTCAATATAACACTGATCTAGTTGATTTGGATCCAGTTCCTCCAAGACATGTGGAGTCACAGTTTGGAGATGATGTTCATGATGATGACCATCATGGTACTAATACTGATACTCCAGAAAATATTGACATGGATGATGATGCCCATGAGGAGTCACCAGTACACAATACTCCACCATTCATTCCACTCAGGCGGTCTACCAGAGATCGTTATCCTTCGAACAGGTATTCTCTGATGAGTATGTTCTATTAACTGATAGTGGTGAACCTGAATCTTATGCAGAAGCTATGAAAGATGAGCACAAATAGGAATCGGTCTATGCCATGCAAGATGAGATGAAATCCTTGTATGAGAATAATACTTTTGAGTTGGTGAAGCTACCTAAGGGAAAACGAGCTTTGAAAAATAGGTGGGTTTATAGAGTGAAGCAAGAAGAGCATACTTCACAACCACGGTACAAAGCTAGGTTGGTCGTCAAGGGATTCAGTCAGAGAAAAGGTATTGATTTTGATGAGGTCTTTTCTCCAATTGTTAAGATGACATCAATTCGTGTGGTGCTTGGTTTAGCAGCTAGTCTTGATCTGGAGGTTGAACAAATGGATGTCAAGACAGCTTTTCTACATGGTGACTTAGACAAAGAAATTTACATGGAGCAACCTGAAGGTTTTCAAGTAAAAGGTAAAGTGGATTATGTTTGTAGACTTCTTAAGAGTCTATATGGTTTGAAGCAGGCACCTCGGCGATGGTATAAAAGGTTCGAGTCATTTATGAAGGAGCAAGGCTACCGTAAGACTATTTCTGACCATTATGTTTTTATAAAATCGAAGTACACAATTCGAAAAAGAGTGGATTTTGAGTGTTGCTTTCATTCATAAAAAATTATCTTTCAATTAAAAGACATCCTTAACTAATTCTTAAGTCATAACATAAAGAAACAAATTTTTTCGAATATTTACATAATAAATATTTATATAAAAAATACCTTATATATAATTGACCATTCATATAAATAAAATAAGAAAGTTAAAATAAATTAAATATTTTGATGTTAAGTCGATATTTCTTCTTCAATTGATTTCATCGACATTGAGAATACTTAAGTTTAAAATTGATATGATATTTGAGTAAGTGATTAATTTTTAAATTAATAATTAAATTTCATTAATTTTTTTTCTTTCCGCAATACTTCCTTTCAACACACAAAAATAACTTGACAAAAATAAGTCTACTAAGCATATATTAATTTAAGATAATGTCCAAATAAAAAAAGTTTTTTTATTAGATACATAAATATTAAAATTCAATTTAATCACTAAAAATTATCATTTTAGTAGAACACCTAGTTAAACATATATATTATATATTAAGAAAAAAAATAGTTTTAAAAAAAACTACTAACATTTATTTTACCTAAATCAGAAGGTACCAATGTATGCTATTAATGGCCTCCATTCATGCAACATGATACAAAAAAACCCATGTTCATGATACTTTTTCAAAAAAGACTAAATTGTTGGGTTTTAGTTTCTATCTATGAGATTAAAAATCCAATTGGATTACCCTTGTTTTGGTCTACAAGGAGATAAAAATAAAGGAGCCCTATATATATAAATATAGGAGGATTATAATTACAATAAGAGAGAGGAAAAATAGACACAATAGAGATATAGAGAGAAAATTCGCAGGAATTTTTCTGGTTGTACAGGTTGTCTAGTTTTTGCGATTCCCGGATTTCTACCGGTCGGATTGTCCTGAATTTTGGACAGCATCTTCCTTACACAGATATCTAAATTTTGAACGGTGGAAATCGGATTTGGAGGTCCAGAAGGTCAGTAGTTAAGGGGCTGAACAGAAGCTGTTGCACCACGGTGAGGGTTAATCTCCCCGCGGTTAGTTTCTCATTGTTGTCTTATTTGATTTCCATACTTCTTAACGACTCATTCCAAGAGTGTGAAGGTGATTGTATTCCTCTAGTTTTATCTAGAGAAGACTTGGTTATTCCCATATAATTTGTGATAGTGAATTGTTTGGGTGGACTACGGTCCCGAGGTTTTTACTCCTTATCTTTGAGGGGGTTTTCCACGTATAACTCTGGTGTCTTGTTTTTCCGTTTATTGTTACTTTACTTGTTTGTTTCATCGAAGGTTCATATGAGTAGGCATAAGTATTGTCCAACGAAGTTTAATTTCGCACTTAGTTGTTACCGTTGTGGTCACTTTTTCCCATCATGAATAACAAGAATGTATTAATCAACTCATGAAACTCAAGTAATGTATATTTTTTTTAAAACAAAATTATAGACAACTATTTATAAAATGTTAATCAAGTCATATAAAATTGAACTAAATCTATAAATGTCCAAAATAGCACAATTTCTGAACTGAATGTCCAAAATAGCATTTCAGAAAAAGTTGACCCACACAGACACTTTGATAACGCAATTCATCATCCGTTACCCTCACAACACAAAATTGGATTGCATTATCGATATCACTACTCCAAGATCAGTACACCTAAGGCATATATTTATTGCGTTGACTTATAGGAAAAAATCATATAATTGTGTCAACAACATTAACGCATGTTATGCTTGCGTTAACTAGAAGCCTACCTACAGATTACGTCCTCAAAAATGGGACCCACCCACGTGCTGGTCAACTGGTTTTTTTTAGCCGGCTCCGTATTCAACCTGTCATACTAGTTTCTTGTGAAGGATATCAACACATGTATTATAATAGTTAAGTATGTGCTAGGGAATGACCAGACTTCTACAGGGTGCTATTTTGGATAATTGATTCAATTTTTATGCCATTTTGGTCATTATCTCTAAAGGGGTATGCTAATGTTTGAAATTGGATGTTATTCTAAATAAATGATTTGTCTGCTGAATTCTGGATACAAGAATGTGCATATTTCTCCTTGCAAATACTGGAGATACATGGAAGTCGACATCTGTAGAGAAGAATAACTGGTGGTTGTTGACTGCTATAGGTAAGGGTTTAAAGCGGAAGGTTCCAGTTGTAGAGAATTGTGCTGGTTTACCGTTTGTCATTATGATTGTATGTTGATTTGTAGTCAAATTTCCGAGTTTGTTGATTACAAGTTTTGTGCTTTCATCAACAATTAAGTTTCGGCCTAAATTCATATATATTTCAGCAAATCAGATTTCTTGTTTTATTGTTTTTTGTTGCAGATTTATACATGGTAATGTGCAAAATTGGTAATGATTTAAAATGCAATTATTATAAGCTGCATAATTTGCTTAATGCATGACATGGGTCTTGCAACTGGTTTTACGATATTTATGATTTCTGTTTTTTTGCAAAAATTATAGATATTACTCAAGTTTTTGGTTTATAATATTCTGCATATTTTGTGCTTATTTCTGGTTGTATGAAACAAATATTTTTCTGAATTTAGTGAAATTCTTTAAGTTTGTGGCTGGTTCTGTTTCTGGCACAGAAACAAGTAGTCCAAACAAGGCTAATGTCACAAGGTGATCATCAAACTCAGGTTGGCCACTTCATGTTGGGTGGAAATGGCTCCTGCATAGTAACTTAGTTACTTATATAATTAATGTATTTCATCCCATGATGTGACTCTCGAAAGCTGGCTTTGGAGGATAAGTCTGGAAATATTTCTAAAAACATGTACATGATATGCTTTGTTTCAATATAATGCTTGTATAAGCATTCAAGCCTGGTGTGCTTTTTCTATTTAAACTTTCTATTATGAGTGTAAATTTCAGCAATATTCCGGACCTCACTTTCTTAGCAAGCTTATAAAAATATAAACGTGTCCTTATTGGGGAATTAGTGGTGATTAAGCTTGTCGATACGCTCTAGGGATCCTGCCCTATATTCTGGTGAGTGATCCTAGGGGGATTTTTGGGATGCCCTGCGTGACATTTGTTTGGGAGAACTTGCCCTGTATTCTAGTGGGTTAGCCTCATCGGGGGGTAAGGACGCGTTCGTACATTTGAAGTAAGTCATGACTGTCCCTACAATCGTTGAAGAGGAAAGACCTGGTAGCGGTTGATGTTAGCTCTGATGGTTAGGGCTAATGTTGTATCCGTGAAGTCCTCATTCATGATTGAGCATTGGGGTCATTGGTCTAGGCTTCATTGTATGGGCTCTCCTAAATAGGCTTTCCAACTTTCCGGCTATGATGATCTGCTATAAGTGGGCTTGGGATTAGGTATCTCTCCAGCGAAGGCCTACTTCTACTGGGCTTAGGTTTCTGTCACAGAGTCCTACTTCCATTAGATCTAGGTTTCTTATCCTATAAGAACTACGTGAGACTTGATCCCCTATAAATACAGGGGTACGTAGACACATTAAAGGGGTGGAACGTTAAGAGCTTAGAGAGACCACAATCATTCCTTTGATCTCAGCCACCTTAAAACATACACTGCCACACTCCAGTTACTTTTCTGGTCAAAAACCACCATCGTATATCTTGATTCCGACTAAAAAACCTCGAATTTTGTTATCACAAATTCCTCCGTTAACATACAGCAATTTCATTTTCCATTAAACTCGAATTATTGTTTATGACTACATGTAATGTGTAGAAATTATAGAGAATACATTTATTCGAATGAGGTTTTAGATTTCCAAGCTAAATTTAATTGTTTCTCTTTTTGACTTGATGAGAATAAACCAGAGTATGCTTTACTACCCCCCCAAACACTTATTTATATTAGCATGACTCTTATTTCTACTTATCAATTAAAATGTTTTTGAAAGTGGTATATTCACATGTAATGTCTTAGGTTATTGACTTTTGAACATTTTCAATAGCTCCAATTGTGCACAAAATTTGTCATGTTTAGCGAAACTAAGACATGGAAATTCATTACAATTTTTAGGATTTATATTCGAATTTATGTTAATGAAATTCTTGATCTAAATTTTAAATATTGGTATTCTATAAAAAAGTACTCTGGCATGAAGCAAAATTTTTATGTACCTTGGGACGAAAGAGCTCTATTAGGTAGACTCGAGTTTCAGAAAGGAAACATAGAGGGTGTTATTGGGGTCCGTCCCGAATTCCTATTTAATTTAAGAATCCTATTATGAGCAGAATTCTAATTTGTGATATTTGAGGTAATTCTTATTTTGGTAGGAATATTAATTGTGATCCAATATAAGAAGTAATTGTCACAAATAGGATTTAAAATAGAATAGAATTAGAATATTTGTGGTGCCTATAAATATAGATATATGTAGAAGTTTTGGAGCATTGCAAAAGTTAGAGAGTTGTGTGTGATACACAAGAGAGAACTTTTATGATTAAGGCGAAGTGATTGCATTCAAGAGTGTTGAATGAGGGAGCGACTCTAATCTTGTAATACATTCATATTTTATGGATTTGTGGTTTTACCCTCCCTTGAAGGGTTTCCACGTTAATTTGTTGTGTTCTTTACTTTCATGTTTGTTATTGTGTTTGATTAACGTTGATCTATAGTGGATGCAATCAAACTGGTATGGTGATTGTATTCAAGAGTGTTGAGTGAGGGAACGATTCCAATCTTGTAATACATTCATATTTAGTGGATTTGTGGTTTTACCCTCCCTTGGGGGGTTTCCACATTACTTTGTTGTGTTCCTTACTTTTGTGTTTGTTATTGTGTTTGATTAACGTTGATCTATAGTGGATGTAATCCTTAAATTAGAATGGGTGATGGATTCTGCTGCTTCCATGCATATATGTAGAGATTGAGCGATGTTTGAGACTTTATGCACTGATAAAAATCTTGGTAATATCATTGTGGGGAATGATGAGAAGATGAAGGTTCAAGGAGTTGGAACTGTTTATCTTAAACTCCATGATGGTACGATCAAGAAAACTCTCAATATGGGATACGTACCAGATGCATCAAAGAACGTGTTATCTTTGATTGTGTTGGAATCACGTGGGTATAGATTCATTGGACGGGGGTGAAGTTTCAAGGTGTATAATGGAAAGAGCTTGATTCTACATGGGATGATGAATAAGAAGAACATCTATTGTTTAGATGAGGAAGCAACGACGATGAAGACCGAGAAAAAGGTAAGATTTTTGGAATCGATTGAGGTATTACGGAATTCCAGCCGAGGGAGGATTTGTTGGGGTCCGTCCCAAATTCCTAATTAAGTTAAGAATCCAATTATAAGCAAAATTCTAATTTATGATAATTGAGGTAATTTTTATTTTTGGTAGAAATATTAATTGTGGAAGGATTTTTATCCAATATAAGAAAAGATGGTAATTGTCACAAATAGGATTAGAATATTTATGGTGCCTATAAATATAGAAATTTGTAGGAGTTTTGGAGCATTGTAAAAGTTAGAGAGTTATGTGCAATACACAAGAGAGAACTTTTGTGATCAAGGTGAGGTGATTGTATTGTATTCAAGAGTGTTGAGTGAGGGAGCGACTCTAATCTTGTAATGCATTCATATTTAGTGGATTTGTGGTTTTACCATCCCTTGAGGGGTTTCCACATTAATTTGTTGTGTTCTTTACTTTCATATTTGTTATTGTATTTGATTAACATTGATCTATAGTGGATGTGATCCTAAGAGGTGCTCTACACGTATTTGAAGGGATTGGCATTACTGTTGTTGTGTTGAAGTTAAAAATTTCCATCATGAGTAGATGTAAACTCCCTCGACGTCATTCATTAACCGATGCATTACCAACAATGTCTATTCATGCTGTCAGTTTACTTTTCGAAACAATCTTTTTCAAAGCAAAATGTTTGCAGAGTCTAGGCAGGTTTACAGGTACCTCTATTTTTTTCTTTGGCTCCATTATATGTTGCAATGTTGGTTAAGCAGCTGGTGTTATATATAAATTTTCTGTCAAACAGACTTTGTGAGATCGTGTAGGCTAAATAATTCGTGTATGTATTTACTTTCCTGTGAATTCTGTCTATGTAATGCTTTGATGACCTAAATGAGTCCAGCTTGTATACTAAATGAACATTCTTTTAGTTTTGTGCTTTTAGAAAGGAGTTGAGTTGATCCAAAGTTTAGCGGGAAAAAAATAATTGGGTTTTCAACTAATTATGATTTTCTATAACCACTGAGGAAGTCTGGACTCTAAAAGTAATCATATTATTATTATTTTATGTCATGGTCTAATTCTTGTCTCCATTGGAAGAATATTAGAGGCTTCTTAATCGTGCAAAGTAGGGGTGAACAAAATTTACCCAACCCGTCCCTTATTTCGCCCGACCAACCCGGACCGTCCAAACCCGTGGGTTGAACGGGTTGATTTTTAAAAAACCCGTACTAATTGGGCTGGGTTATGGTTCAACAAATTTTAACCCTAACCCAACCCGTCCCAACCCGTTTACATACAATGCATATTGATTAAATATTTTTTGCAGTTTTTTGCATTCATTTTCTGCATTTTCTGCATTTTTTGCATTTTCTACATTCTGCAACATTTTGCAACACATTCTGCAACACATTCTGCATTCTGCAACACATTCTGCAACATTCTGCAACACATTTTCAACCTTCTGCAACACTTTCTACATTCTGTAACATTCTGCAACACATTCTGCAACACATTTTCTACATTCTGCAACACATTTCTGCATTTTCTGAACAGAATTTCTGCATTTTTTGGGCAGAATTTTCTGCAAAATTCTTTCGATTTGCAACCCGACCAACCCGCCCTAACCCAACCCGGACCGTTCAAAACCCGACCAACCCGCCCCGTCCAAAACCGTGGGTCGAACGGGTTAATTTGTAAAAAACCCGTACTAATTGGGTTGGGTTGTTTTTTCCGGCAACCCGCCCCAACCCGCCCCGTGTTCACCCCTAGTGCAAAGTACTTCTGGACACAGTTGAATTAGCATGTCTAGAAGGCTTACCTGGAGACTTTGCTGTCGATTACAAATTTTAGGAAATAATTAACAAGGTAGTTGAAATACTTCCAGATCTATGTATTCTTTCTTAGGCTCCTGAAGAAGCGATTTTGCCATACAGACGAGCTCTATTCTACCAATGGAATTTGGACACAGAGACCAGAACAAAAGTAGAAAAGAACTTTGCAGTATTTCTTCTATACAGTGGTACGAATGCAACCCCTCCAAATCTTCGCTCCCAGATGGAAAGTTCCTTTGTACCAAAAAACTATATAGAAGGGGCTGCTCTTTTATTGTTGATTCTTCTTAGAAAATTTCCCCTCAAAAAGATTGAATGGGACCCTTCAATCTTGTATTACCTTTCTTTTGCACTAACTACTACAGGTGATATTAGATCCCTTGCTTATCATGTTGAGGAGCTGCCTCTTGGGATCATGGAAAGACGTGAACGATATAATACTCTAGCCCTTTGTTATTATGGGGAAACAGAGGACATGTATGCTCTTAATTTATTGAGGAACCTGTTGAATGATAGAGACAACCAAACCTGCATAAATGAATTATTACTAGCTTCAAAGATTTGTGCTGAGAATTCTGATTATCTTCAAGAAGGTATAGGCTATGTGCAGAAATTTCTATCAAAAATTAATGGAAGATGTAATGAAATGGTGGTTGTGGCACATTCTTTACTTGGCATTTCTTTTTCATCACAATCCAGGATAGTGGTGTCTGATCTTCAGAGGATTTCAATACAATCTGAAGCAATTGAAGCGCTTGAGATTGCAGAAAATACGAAGAGGGAGACAAATCCAAATGTTTTCTTTCATCTAAGTCTAATAAATGTAGAGCAAAGAAAGTTGGAGGTTGCTCTTTACTATGCGAAACAACTTGAAATATGAGGATGGGTCTAGTGTCAAGGGATGGATCCTTCTAGCTCGCATATTGTCATTCGGTTGTGATAGAATTTGCCACCTGAAAATTTGTATAACATATAACATAAAGATGAGAAGAAGAAAATTGATATTTTGGGATTCCGGGTAATGTTGAGAACAAGTAAAATCACTACTTTTTCTTATGGATAAAACCACAATATATGAGCAAAATCAACACCCTTTCATCCCAAAGTAACTGCCCCATTCAATATACAATTAATGTCATTATTTCATTATTTGTAACTTCCAAATAATTAATCCATATAAATAACTTTCATAATATATTTTCATGTAACTCGCAAAATCAACTTTCACATTAATCAATATTAGTAACTTACAAATATATTAATAATATATTTTATTCCTTAATCTATTTGACAAAACAAGTCAAAAATACAACATCTCCCACTCGAAAATTTTGTCAAATCTATTTCATGACTCCCACATTTAGTAGGGTCTACAAATATAGAGGATGACTATCACTACATGATGATTATCACTCAAGAATACATTCTCAAACCAATTTTAATATCCAATCAAACCAACATCTTCCACTTGACATCATTTCTAAATAATTTTGACTGATTGATAAAGATGCCATCATTAGTCTGTTTAACTTGCAATCCTAAGAAATAGCTCATTTTCCCATCATACTTATTTGATATATAGACTACATGAGCTTTGAGAACTTTTCGCTTAGAATTAGTTGACCCAAAAATGATATCATCAGCATAAATCTGGACTAACAGCAAATCCTTACCATGATTCAAATAAAACAGAGTTTTATCAATTGTACCTCTTTTGAATCCACTTTCCAATAAGAATTGAGCCAGAGTTTCATACCAGGCAATTGAAGCTTGCTTTAGTCCATACAGTGGTTTATCCAATCTATAAACATGATTTGGATATCTAGGATCAACGAAACCAGGAGGTTGTTCAACATATACCTCCTCTTCCAATTCTCCATTAAGAAAAACACTTTTAACATCCATCTGGAAAACCTTGAATTTTATGTGGGCTGCATATGCCAGAAAGATCCTGATTGCTTCTAGCCTTGCAACAGAAGCAAAAGTCTTATCATAGTCTATCCCTTCTTGTTGAGAATACCCCTTTGCAAATAGCCTTTCTTTATTCCTGAAAATTGTGCCATCTGAATCTATCTTATTTTTGAACACCCACTTTGTACCAAAAATTGATCTGTTCTTTGGCCTTGGTACCAGTTTCCAGACTTCATTCATTTCAAATTCATTCAGTTCTTCTTGCATTGCTGTAACCCAATCAGCATCCTTGAGTGCATCTTCAACTTTCTTTGGCTCCTCCTTTGACAAAAAGTTGTGACAAATACATTCATTTTGAGTTGCACTTTTGGTTTTAACACCTGCATCAGGATTTCCAATAATTAAATCAGGAGTATGATTTTTAGTCCATTTCCTTGCTGATGGTAATTCATTTCTAGAATTTGATGCTCCTCATGGATTGGAGTTATTTTCAAAAGAACTAGAATCATTAGAAGCTTCCCCTGAGATATTGCTATCTCTTCCTGAAGTACTGTCAAGATTATCACTTGAATCTATTTCTGATGAATCTTCTCCTGATGGTTGAGTTGTATCAGTATTGATGGTATTTTGCTGTTGCTCCCCCTCAGCATTTGCAATTACTAGCTTCACCATCAGTAATTGGTGCTTCATCAGGAATTAGTGGATTATCAGGATCTGATGGAGTATCAGTATCTGACATAGATTCATCAGGATTCTTGGTAGCTTCATTTGCAAAAGTCAAACTATCATGTGAGTCTTCAGCTATTCCAGTTATCTTCTTATCATCAAAAGATACATTAATAGACTCCATGACTGTCTTTGTTCTTAGATTGTAGACTTTAAAGGCTCTTGATGTTGGATAACCAATAAAGATGCCCTCATCAGCTTTAGTTTCAAATTTTCCTAGCTGTTCAGGATGAGGTCTAAGAACAAAGCACTTACAGCCAAATACATGTAGATGCTTCAGACTTGGTTTCTTTTTTCTAATAATTTGATAAGGAGTCACACCATGTCTGTTGATAAGTGTGATGTTTTGAGTATAGCATGCCGTGTTAACTACTTCTGCCCAGAAATATGTAGGTAATTTAGCCTCCTTAAACATAGTTCTGCCAGTTTCAATAAGAGTCCTATTCTTCCTTTCAACTACTCCATTTTGCTGGGGTGTGTCAGGAGCAGAGAATTGTTGAGAAATAGCCTTATATTTACAGAACTCTTCCATTACTGAGTTTTTAAACTTATACTTTATTCCAGTCTCAATTAGTCTAATATGATCAAGAAGATTTTCTGGAGTCTCATCCTTTCTGTGTAGAAAATACACCCAAGTGAATCTAGTAAATTCATCAACAGTAACTAGAGTGTACCTTTTCTTGCTGATTGATATTATGTTGCCAGGTCCAGATAGATCAAAATGAAGCATGTGATAAGGTTCATCAATTGAGGATTCAGTTTTACTCTTGAATGATATCCTTCTCTGTTTAGCTTTCTGACATGCATCATAGAGTCCATCAGGAGTATAGAGAGCCTTTGGCAATCCTCTCACGAGGTCTTTCTTAACCAACTCATTGATGTTATTGAAGTTGAGATGAGAAAGCTTCTTGTACCAATTCCAACTTTCATCTACCGATGCTTTACTGATTAGACAGGTAGAAGGAGCATCAGTATTGGTACTGATATTGGCTTCATAGATGTTACTATGCCTTGGACCAATTAGAGCAATTTTTCCTAATTTCTTATTGATCACTTCATAATGAGAATCATAGAAGTTTACATAATAACCTATGTCTATGATTTGACTAACACTCAGTAAATTGTGTTTGAGTCCTTTCACCTGAGCTACTTTTTCAATGATGACATTTCCAATGATAAAATTGCCATATCCCGAAGTTTGTCCAATGTGCCATCTTTATAGGACACAGTTGGGCCAACCTTCTCCTCAAATTCTGATAGAAGGGCTTTGTCTCCAATCATATGTATAGAGCAATCACTGTCCATGACCAACACATTTTTATTTTTACCTTGCAATCAGAAACAAAAAGAGCTAGTTAGAATTTGTAAGAACCCACACTTGTTGGGTTCTTTTAACATGCATCTTAACATTTTTAGCAGCAGAAGTCTTTTTAACAAAAGTAGTCCTGTCAGTATTAGATCCATCAGGACTTGCTTTATCATTATCAAAATTAGAAGATGCATGCTTGACATTCTTAGATTTACGAGAATTTGCACTTTTATTAAACTATGGTATTCTTCACATGTAAAAATATAATGCCATTTACTGCCACAATGAGAACAGGGCTTCTGTAGTTTATAAAATACTGATCTATTCCTAATGTCATACTTAGGAATAACAGTAGTCTTCTTTTTACTCTTCCTACAATCAATAGCAAGATGATTAGAGTTTCCAAAGTTAAAACATGTTTTTCTTGGTGCATTTGGAATATATTTATAATTATGCTCTTTATTTATTCCAGTTTTACCATTCCTGTTTCTCTTAGTAGTAGCTGTCCTTTGTTTATTAGTGACCTCATAGATTTTATCCTTAAGTTGTTTTTGAGACAAAAGACCTATGTTTTTGCTTTTATTACAAGCAAGCTTAACAGGTTTAGATACATGCTCATTGTTTGTTGAGCAAAGGTGGATCCTTTTTCAGCAGTAGAATTGGGAACATGCTTAGCAAATACAAACTTAACAGGGTCAATATCTAACTTAGATTTATCTATAACATGTCTATAGGTCTTTGGATTTGTTGTCTCTTCCACAACAACTTTTTCTTTCAATTTCTTGTCATTTTCTGGTTTATAGCCTAGACATTCTTTCCAATTTTTATCAGTATTGATTTCATGGAATTTCCTTCCAGAATCAGTCCAAGTTCTGAGCTTTTCATTAGCATATTGAAGTTCCTTTTCAAGAGCAGTACATTTAAATTCCATTTCTAGTTTCATGTGCCTCGCATTATCATATTCTTTTTGTACTTCTTGCATAAAAAGTAACTCAAGTTCTAATTGATCATTTCTTTTTCTCACTTCTGACATTTCAGTTAAGATCCTAGCATTTTCAATAGATTCACTTCTAAAGATAATATGTAAAGACTTTAGAAAAGATCTTAATTCAGAAATACTTTCAGTATTGAAATCAAAAATAGTTTCAGGTACCTTATTATCAGGAGCAACAATCTCATCAGCATTAGCCATCAATGCATAGTTCATATCTTCTTCTTAAGAATCTAAGGAAGAGTCCAGCCAATCATTGCTCGAGGAGATGAGAGCTTTGGTTTTAGTCTTCTTGCATTCAGTTGCAAAATAACCCATTCCATCACATTTGTAGCATTTGACCATTGACTTGTCAAGCTTGCTACCTTTGCTTTCATTCTTCTTGTACCTATCTCTATCAGCATTGAAGGTTTTCTTCTATGTTAGGAATAATTCATGAGTTGTGATGTTAAGAATAGAATTTTCATATACTTCTTGTAATATCCTGATCTTATAAAGGATTTAGCACTTTGTATAGGATGTATGTGTTAGATAGTAAACTGTAGAGTTTAGTCAGGAACAGGGTGTCAAGGACTACATTTCAGGAACTATGAACAGATCCTGATACGACAAGTCAAATCCTAATGGATGTCAAGTCTTGATGCAATGTGAAATCCTGATATCAGTCATACTACTGATGATGTCATTATGGATGCTACAGAAACTGGAAAGTGCTATAAAACAGGATCGTTGTTTTGAAGAACAACAAGAAGTTATCATGAAGGAAAGAGTTTACTATTGATGGAAACTATCAACTGGACGACAGAACATTATCATGTATAGATTATTACTTTCTGTTATTAGTTGATAGGAAGCATTATAAATACTCTCTCTATATCATTGTAAAAAGTGTTCGAAAATACGAGAGCTTAGTGTAAGGTTTGTATTCGAGAGTTCGAAACAAACATAGAGAAATTTATATTGTCAGCAGCTGCTAAAGGTATTGTACACCTTTGGTAGAGTTTGTATTTGATCTTATTAATATAAACAAGTTTGATTCATTCGTTTGCTCTTGTTTATTTGATCGAGCAAATATCAGACACGATTACTTATACTTGTATTCAACCCCCCTTCTACAAGTATATTCGGGTTAACATTCTTGAAGTTGCCTTGTCTCCTAGCCTTCTAATACTTCATCTTTTTGAAGCCCTTGACTATCATATCGACTATTTCCATCATGTCAGAATCAGTAGAGTCACCATCAATATTAGTATCAAGATTGGCATCGGTATCTGATGATGAGTCATCAGGATCTGACTCGATAACTTTTGCCTTTCTTCTTGAAACCTCCACAGCTTTTCTATTTGATTTTGTTTCCACAGTCAAAGCAACAAACTTTGCCTTGACATTTTTCTTGTTCCTCCTCTGTTGAACTTCAAGATCATGGGTTCTTAGCATCCCATAGATTTCATCAAGAGACACAGCATCAAGATCATATTGATGTATAATGATTGAAGTTTGTGTATCTCATTCCTCAGATAAGTCTCTTAGAAATTTGGTGTTAAAGTCCTCAGAATCATACTCTTTGCCAACCAGATATAGATTATTCAGCAAAGTAAGGAATCTGTCATACATATATATCAGTCAGACTCTCATCTAGTTTCGCATCAAATTGTTCATATTCTTGAATCAGGAGAGCTCTTCTATTCCTCTTAATAGATTCAGTACCTTGGCATTGAGTTTCCAAAGTATCCCAAATTTCTTTTGAAATTTTGCATGCTATCACCCTGTTTGACATGACAACATCAAGACTATTATGCAAAATATTTTTATCCTTTGCATCTCTGAGTACTTTAGCCTTTTCCTCAGGAGTCCATTCACTTTTAATCTTCTGAACATAATGCTCAGGAACTGTGTTAGTTCTAGGAACCAATTTCTTGGGTATATATGGACCATCATGAATCCTGTCCAGATAATCAGGATTAGTTGCTTCCAGATACATGAGCATCTTAACCCTCCATGTTGGATACTCAGACTTTTTGAGGATTGGGATATTAATACTTTCATACTTGCTTGTCGACATCTTAGATCGTTACTGATTAAAATAAATCAGTTTTGCTCTGATACCAATTGTTGCCCAGTAAACTACAATTGTAGAAGGGGGGTTGAATACAATTGTATAAGATTTTAGACTTTTAACAATATAAACACAAGTATGAAGAATAACAACTTTATTGATTACTGGTATAAAACTGTTACAAAACTCTCTCAAGAAATTCTGATGTTCTTGAGAGCTGCTAGGTTACAATAATACTCGTGTAAGCGATTACAATAAATAAAACCTAAACTATGTTTATATATATCACACAGCTACCCTATCAATTACAAGATATGTTAAATCAATTAACAACTGTTTACAATACATATCTTAACTGATAGCTACGATCCTATAAAATAGGGACCGATAAATCAATCTTCTTTAATCTCTGGACCAATATAAATCTTCAAAAAATCATGACCAGCTATAAAGTCCTAACAACCAATCCTGATGATAACAATCCTGATACTGATGCTTCTGTAATCCTGATGACATTAACATCAAATCCTGATCAGCTAGTCAGTAGTCCAGATCTTGACATCCATTGAATAATAATCTAACAGTTTAAGATCAGGTAAGAAGATTAGACACTAGTCTAGCCGGGTGCATGAAATCAAATAATATCATCCCGAGAACAAAGCAACACAGAGATGTGCACCACAAAAATGAATATTATTATAAGACTAACACATGCCAATTAAACAAATATTGTAAAAAAAAAAAGAATATGAAAGAGTGAGCACTTAAAAAAAATAGCATGCATGATGATGTTAATCTGATAAAGCCAAGAGAAAGATTACATATACAAACGATATTAACAATTCTAATATAATAATAATATACTCTGGTAGGAGATAAGCAAAACAACGACATAGGCACAAGCAAAATGGTAAAAGAAGTAAAATATGGCAAGCATTGGCAACAAACAAACTTAATAGAAGTACTATATAAATGTTTAAAAAAACAGACTAGCAAGAAGCAACCTTGAACAAAATAAGGACTCGGCAAACAAGTATCAGAACGACAATTTTAGAGAGACAGTCAGGCGTTAACACAGAGATAGATCGAGCGGCGAAACTGTAACGAAAAGCTTTGATACCAACGATAGAATTTGCCACCTGAAAATCTGTATAACATATAACATAAAGATGAGAAGAAGAAAAATGATATTTTGGGATTCCGGGTAATGTTGAGAACAAGTAAAATTACTACTTTTTCTTATGGATAAAACCACAATATATGGGCAAAATCAACACCCCTCCATCCCAAAGTAACTGCCCCATTCAATATACAATTAATGTCATTATTTCATTATTTGTAACTTACAAATAATTAATCTATATAAATAACTTTTATAATATATTTTCATGTAACTTGCAAAATCAACTTTCACATTAATCAATATTAGTAACTTAAAAATATATAAATAAAATATTTTATTCCTTAATCCATTTGACAAAACAAAAAAAGTGTTATTGTTGGCATTGTTTTTATAAATTATAAATTGTTCGGGGCTTTGTACATAAATTTCAAAAGAATCAAAACTAAATATTAATCATTTCCGTAAAATAATTTTTCTTTCATATTTCCTAAATTAATCATTGAAACCATAGGTATACATTTGCCCATCTTTTATAATAACATTTATAATATGTTGCACTTTAATTCATCAAACACAACACTCATAATATAATCAACCACAATGGTTTCTTTCTCGACGATTTTTTCAATGTTATTTATTATACATATTCAATATTTTCTGTATTTGTTTTCAGTTCTTTTTTTAATATTCATCCCTCTAACACTAATTAAATTTTTATGCATGTATCCTCAATATATTTCTAATAAGTTTTAGTTGTGAAAAATTTTGAAAATAGGTTTTCATCCATTATCATTTAATTTGTTAATTAACACGTCCTATCAAGAAGAGATAATCACCAAAATACTCCATCCACAAAAGTTTGGCCCTCCCCTACCGTGTAGACATGGTGCACCATATCACCTTCCAATTTTTACATAAAATATGGCAATTCATGCAGCGGATCTAGGCTCTGTTAAGAAATTTCGTATACCGTATCCTTCAAATACGACACACGGTGTGCCGCTTATTGTAGCTAACAGAGCAAGTCATAGTGAATCGTTCATCTTATTACTTGTAATACGGAACACAAAACACCGTGATATTATGGTATGGTGCACGATGCAGCGTGATAGGGTGTTCCGGCAGACACAATAACGTATTGCAGAGCATTTAGGGCTATCCATTTTGATTTTGGGGCATTTTGGACCTTCACCCTATCAAGAACCTATTAATAAAGTATACATATATTCAAGATTACATGTATATATAAAATGTATGTATTTTATTTAACGAATGTCAATAAAATGACAATGTCATTGTAAAATATGTAATACAAAATGAGATCAAACTCGAAGAACACATATTATAATTATGGGTCCTGGTCCCCGACAATCAATTGTCAGGGACCGTTTATCCAACAATCGACTTCCTGGCCGTTGGATGGCCAGGATTTAAAAAAAATTCGCTCGATCCGTGCTTTTTTCCGCGGAACGCTACTGATATACGCTTTTTTCCCACGGAAATTATTAACAATCCGCGCAAATTTTCCGCGGAAATCAAAAAGACCAAAATATCCCTCCGCGGTTTTTACCCTAAAAGCAGAATTGTGATCATATTTGTTCACATTGTACTTTTGGATTGAAAAAGGGGGGAAAGGAGAGAAGATTGAAGAGTTAAAGAGATTGTGTTCATTCCTTTTATTGGGTAAGTTGTTATTGTTCTTATTTTTTGATTAATATGGCGGATAAGATGTTTTCTAAGTTTAAACCAAGAAAAAAAATCAAAAAATATTGATAATGTTGATGTCTTTAAGGGTTTAGATGATGTTGATGTTAATGTTAATGTTGATGTTAATGTTAGTGGTGATGTAGAGTATGTTAATATTGTTGTTGATGATGAATTTGTTGATGATTATGGTAAAGATGAAAATTTGCAAGAAAATGTTGATGAAGATGTTAATATACCATATTTGCACCAAAGGTTTGATAATTTAGAAGCCGCGGAGAATTTGTTTAGGGCGTATGCCTTGAAACATGGATTTGCAATTAAAATTCAAGAAACACAAAATTGTGTTAAAAATAAAGAAATTTATGCTCGATTATTTGTTTGTAATTTAGCGGGGGAAAATAAGGATAAAGGAGGTGTTAATGATGGTGAAATTGTAATGGGTAGTACTAAAGGTAAACGCCGTCGAGATGTTCTTCCTAGATGTGGTTGTAAGGTTAGAATGTATGTCGTAAATAAAAAAAATAACTCATTGGGAGATAATCGCACTAGAGTTAGAGCACAATCACGAGGTTGTGACACCTTCTAAAATGAATTTGATTAGAAGGGAGAGACATGTAACCGCGGCACAAAGAAATTTTGTTAGGTCCTGAAGTATCGTAGAAGGGGGGATTGAATACGATACTACCAAAAAAAAAAAAATAATTCCGAGAATATATCTTTATTGATAGTAAACTCGAAGGGGTGTTACAGCTTCTAATCCAATGGATTAGCTTCAAAACCAGAACACTCCTAAGGATAGTTTAGGCACGAGGACCTTCTACCCGACATTTCCTGAAAGCGGGCTAAGCCGGCTTCCCAACTAGATGGACTATCTAGCAGCTTACACAGAGAAGATATAAGAGAGAGAAGAGAAAGTTGTGTGTTGAGGTGTATTTTGAAATGAAATACAACAGGCCTATTTATAGGCTATAGAAAGTTACTATGCTATACTATGCTATACTATTCCAACAACCAAAAAACCGTGTATATTGAAAATATTTTGGACGTGGGCCCCACCTACATAGTACTATTCCACCAACCACAAAAAAGTGTCAGGTGAAAATATTTTGGACGTGGGCCCTACCTGCATAGTAACCACTATTTACACAGTAACTACTATGTAACCGTGCATAGTAACTGCGCATAGTAACCACGCATAGTATTACTATTCTTTCTCTCTTCTGTTTATTCTGCCAGATTAATTTAATTATTTTGTTAAAAATAATTAATTAATCTGTTACTTATTTAATTTTCAGAGTAAATTAATTTTTGACAATACCTTGAGATATTATGTTTGTCCTTGATCGTCAATAGGCTTTAGCAATTCTTTCGGTGAATTAATGTGTTGATCCTTCTCGTATGTGCTGACACTTAGTGCACTGGTCTGGTTCATAAGTGACTAGCACTGATCTTGATCTTCACACCTTCGTTACATTCCAATTGATTAGCCTGCAGCAGTATCTTCAAATAATATAGATACATGGAATCTTTTGGCCCTTCAACTAAATAATCTGTACATCTTATTCTATCACTGAGGCTTGATCATGTTAATGAACTTCTTTCAGCGATTCCTTGTCGGTGCCTGTTCTTCAAATTTCACGATCCCTGTATAGAGTTAATATTATTTATCTTTTATCCTAGTTGAGTTATATATGTCCTCTATTACATATTACATTACATTATGCTTTACAATCTCCCCCTATTTGATGTTTGACAAGCAAATTCCTAGAGGATAACTCAACTGATATAACAACAAATAAAGTTCAAAGATAAATAATATTAAAGTGCATCCTGGATCATATATATATATTTTCCAGATTTCTAAAATTAACCAAGTGCAAGACAATTGTTCCTCTAGATTGAACAAATCTTCAAGTTTGCCTTTGATTTCTTTCCATATAGCACTAATAGTCCCATTAGCTTTTCCTTTCCCAAAATAAAGTTAATTCCGTGTCAACAACCTTTTCCTTGCCCTTACGCCTAGTAGATTTTTCTTGGTCATCCACCTTCTCCCCTCAGTTGGGTTATCCTCCAGAGTAGTAGGATGTGGAGTTGGTAAATTAGACGAAGATGGCTTTACCAAGGAGTTGATTGCATCATTTAACTGGGTTGCCATGGTATTCAATTGAACCTGGAATACATCATGTTGAATAAGTTGCAAATTTCTGATTTCTACAATGGACTTACAGATATTTGGCAACTCTTTCTCCATTGTTTGGACCCGTGTATGGAGTCTGCTGTATTCCTTTCTGGTTACAGGTGCATGTGGTTGAGTAGGTTGCTCACTCGTACGTTCTGCAGGTGTTTCACTCAACATTCTATATTCACTCGGTTTAGTGGTTTGGGTTACACTTACATGTTCTGTTCGTGTTTCCCTCAACTCTCCTCCAGAGCTTCCACCGATATGTGTACCTGCAAATGAAATCATCCTAGCCCCTTTTTTAGAGGTCACAGATGGTGCAATGAAAGTTCGTGAGCTTCCGTCCTCGCGTGAAGCGAGTTGCCGACCACTGGTAAAGAGTGGTAAATCTCGAAAGAGATCCAGAGATTTTCCCTCTGGGAGGTTAAACTTGAATCGATTAAATGGCACAAAACCCAAGTTTCCCTCGTATGTCTGTGAAGACACTTGGTTCATAAAAGAACCATTTACCGATGGATCTTTCCGTAAAATGGAAGATTCACCAGCAGTTATTGAGGTAGGTAATTCCACCTCGGATGCTTGTGAAGGCATTTGATCTTTAGAAAGATCATCAACCACTCTTATGTTTCGTGAAATGGAACTCAAGATAGTTGTTCCCGTCAATTCAACCTCATTTACATTTGCACTCATTGGATAAGAAAGAATTGTTTCACTAACAGTTGTCGTTACCTCAGGTACATTGGGTTTACTTCGTTTAGAATAAGGTAGAGCGGCTAATGTAACTAATTCCTTATGTGGTGCTGCTGAGGCACTATCTCCCTCAAAAGTATTGATGGCTGGTCGTTTAAGTGACAATTGAGGTGTAGGAGTTTGTTGTGTTTGTGTTTGCATTTGTATAATGGGCTCTTCGACCTGTGTTAAAGTCGGTGGGATTTCCTGCTCTTGGTCGGGTAAGATGGCCACTAAGGGCTGTAGAAACTGTATTTCCTATGACACAACAGGGAATACAGAGGTTGGAATAGCAGGGATTGAAATATTACCCTGTCGTATACCTGCTCTCACTGGTCTTGGTAACAACGGAAGTGGGATAGTCTTTAGATATCCAGTTCGGACTGTAGGCACATCCGTATAGTTCTTTTTGCTTATGTAATTAATTACATTCATCTTCATGTAAGAACATTCCACCTTTCGACCATTTTCCAAGCGTAACCTGTCTTCATCATTAAAAAAATCATTTAATATTAGCTGTAGAAACCTTGGATATAGACATTTGACATTTTGAGTCCGAACATCTCTTCTTCCCATGTGTTTCATCTTTAAAATGATTTGACCAAGCACTATTTTTCCAAAACTAATCCCCAAATTATTGGCGACCGCATACCCTATTTTTTGAATAAATTCAGGTATTCGATCTTGATTTGTTCTATCTGAGGAAAAAAACATGGTTAAGAGTGTGAAAGAAGAAATTCCAGTACTGGGTTAGAAACGTTCTAGAAAGATTACCAGTATTGAAATTGCCATCTTGGTACCTTATAAAACGAAAGAACATTTCAATCTTTTCAGGTGTAGGATTAGAAACAAGATTTTCCATAGGAAAATGAAGAATTCTATTAACATCTCGTTCAGTGACCCTAATCGACCTACCAAACAGTCGATATGTGATTGCACACCCGTCCTGTCCAGAAGTGTTAACCGTACTGCAATATAGTTCACGCAATGCATCATGGTTAAGCTGCACTGGTGTAACTAAAGCATAGTAAATTAATGAATGTTCATTCAGAAATTGTGTCCAAGCCCGAAATTTCTCATCCAGAATGGTTTCGATTTGCTGAATGGAAATAGGATTAACTTTAGCAATTAAAAAGCTTCCCTACAATGCCATTTTCAAAACTTTGAGAAAATCCAAAAACAAAGGTTAGTTTTTATAAAGGATGATGTATAAAGCAAGAATATGAAACCCGATCTAAAAACCACCAGCTAGATTGAGAGATCTTTCCGATCAAAGCTCAAAATATTCAGCAATTGTGTGTATATGCTCTGTATATTTGAAAAATGATGATGTTAAACACAAACAAAAACTCATCATTTATAAGGTTTCAAGGTTTAGTGGGTTAGGTGTGATAGTGATAGGTTATTTTGAAAAAATAACACCGTTCAATAATTTCTCACCTAACAACCTAATTAGTCGAAAAACATCTTATCACTGAAACCTGTCAGCCTATACACATATACACATATTTAATACTTCTAATTATGGATTTAAAAATAATCACGCAGTAAATCAAGAATTAATCCACAATACTAATATAAACTCACAATTAAATAGACATAAAATTAACAAAATATCATTAATTGATATATGTCAATAAAATATTTATTTAATTATGCTACAATGATATCTCCAGAATAATCATGCAGATAAGCAAATAAAACAAACAAAATCCAGAGAATGAAATTCACTGGCTGCAAGCAAATTGAACAGACACTTTAAAAGATCATGTGAAATTTAACATACCAAGCTCACTTACCAACCTTGAAAAGGTTGCTTCATCCAAAGCTTTTGTAAAAATGTCTGCAAACTATTTTTCACTAGGAACAAAATGCAATTCCACAGTGCCTTTCATCACATGCTCCCTGATGAAATGATATCTGATGTCTATGTGCTTGGCTCTAGAATGCTGCACTGGATTCTGTGATATTGCAATTGCACTAGTGTTGTCACAGAAAATTGGGATCTTTTTAACTTTAACTCCATAGTCAAGTAGTTGATTTCTCATCCATAGAACCTGTGCACAACAACTCCCAGCTGCTATGTATTCAGCCTCTGCAGTTGAGGTAGATACTGAGTTATGCTTCTTACTGAACCATGAGACCAGCTTGTTTCCCAAGAATTGACATACTTTTTCTATCCATTTTGCAACCTGCATAATCTGCATCTGAGTAACCAATTAGATCAAAACCAGAATCTCTAGGGTACCAAATGCCAAGGTTTAGTGTTCTCTTGAGATATCTGAAAATCCTTTTAATAGCTACTAAGTGAGATTCCCTAGGATCAGCTTGAAATCTAGCACATAAACATGTACCAAACATAATATCAGGTCTACTAGCTGTTAAGTATAAAAGAGATCCACCCATGCCCCTATAGTTTGTCATGTCCACCTTCTTTTCCTTAGTATTCAGTTCAAGCTTAGTGGCAGTGGCCATGGGTGTTTTTGCAGAAGAGCAATCTGCTAAATCAAACCTTTTTAAAAGATCATAAATGTATTTTGTTTGACTTAAAAAATTCCCTCATTCACTTGTTTAACTTGTAAAGCAAGAAAATAAGTTAATTCACCCATCATACTCATTTCATATCAACTTTGCATGAGTTTGGCAAATCTCTTGCAAAGTTTCTCATCTGTATACCCAAATATTATATCATCTACATAAATTTGGACAAGTATCATAGAGCCATTGACATTTTTATAAAAGAGAGTTTTATCAACAGTACCTCGAATGAAGTGATTCTCTATAAGGAACTGTGAGAGTGTGTCATACCAGGCTCTAGGTGCTTGCTTCAGGCCATAGAGTGCTTTGAGTAGAAAGAACACATATTCTGGAAAGTCTGGATCTTCAAAACCAGGCGGTTAACTGACATACACCTCCTCCTCCTCCAGAATACCATTTAAAAATGCACTCTTGACATCCATTTGATAGACTTTGAAATTGGCATGCGCTGCATAGGCCAGAAAGATCCTTATTGCTTCTAACCTTGCCACTGGTACAAAGGTTTCTTCAAAGTCAATTCCTTCCTCTTGACAATAGCCTTTAGCCACTAATCTAGCTTTATTCTTTGTGACTATGCCATTCTCATCCATCTTGTTCTTGAATACCCACTTAGTGCCAATCACTGATTTGTCCTTAAGTTTGGGTACAAGTTTCCATACTTCATTTCTTTCAAACTGGTTTAGCTCTTCTTGCATTGCTAAAACCCAGTCTGGATCCAGAAGAGCATCTTCAACTCTCTTAGGTTCCTCTTTGGATAGAAAACTGCTATACAAGCATTCTTCTTGAGTTGCTCTTCTGGTTTGGACCTTTGCATTAGGATCTCCAATGATAAGCTCAAATGGATGATCCCTGGTCCATTTTCTTTGTGGTGGTAAGTTTGACCTTGATGAAGTAGCTTCATTTTCTCTGTGTTGATCATTATGGCATGTTATTGAGTTTTGATTGTGAGAAACTCCCCCTGAGTGTATGGCGCTCGAGATTGATGGAGTTCTTGCAGATTCATCAATAGATGCTTCTCTTTGATTTTCTACAAATGCTTCAAATTGATTTCCAACTGATGGTGTAAGTTGCTCTTCAACAGGTGGTTCATTCTACACTTCAACTGATGATCCTTGTCTGTTTCTCATACCATTTGATCACCATTCTTCATCATCATCTTCACTTTCTTTACCACTTCTATCATTCTCAAATGAGAGAGACTCATGAAAACCTTCATCTACTAGACTAGATATTTTCTTGTCATCAAAGACAACATGTATGGACTCCATTACAATGTTTAGTCTTAGGTTGTAGACTCTGTAGGATTTTCCAGCTGAGTATCCAACAAAAATAACTTCATCTACCTTTGAATCAAATTTTCCAAGATGATCACCATGATTTTTTAGTACAAAGCATTTGCATCAAAAGACATGCAGAAAGTTGATTGTTGGTTTCTTGCCTTTGAAAAGTTGATAAGGTGTCATGCCTTTTGCTTGATTGACCAAAGGAATATTTTAAGTGTAGCATTCAGTGTTTATAGCTTCTACCCAGAAGTATGTTGGTAGCTTAGACTCTTCAAGCATTGTTCTTGCAGCTTCAATTAGAGTTCTGTTCTTTCTTTCCACTACACCATTTTGTTGAGGAGTTCTTGGTGCAGAGAATTCTTGGATAATTCCTTCTTCTTCACAAAACTCTCTTATTATAGAATTCTTGAACTCAGTTCTATTGTCACTTCTAATTATCCTTACTTTGAGTAGAGGATTGTTGTTGACTATCTTGATGTGATTTATAATGACTTCAACCGCCTCATCCTTAGAGTGCAGAAAGAATGTCCAAGAAAATTTTGAGAAATCATCAATAATCACAAGGCAGTATTTCTTCTTTGAGATTGACAACACATTGACTGGTCCAAAGAGATCCATGTGAAGTAGTTGCAAGGGTTGATCAATTGATGACATTGACTTTGATTTGAAAGAGGCCTTCTTTTGCTTCCCTTTCTGGCATGCATCACACAATCCATCCTTGGAGTAATCTAATTTTTGAATACCTCTAACCAAATCCTTCTTTACCAACTCATTCATTGCTTTAAAACTCAAGTGTGACAGTCTTTTATGCCAAAGCCAACCTTCATCTACACTTGCCTTGCTGAGAAGACATGTAGTCATGTTTGCATTTGTTGAATTGAAGTCAGCAATGTACACATTTCCTCTTCTATCTCCTATCAACACTACCTTGTTGTCACTTTTCTTGAAAGTGAAACAAGCTTCAGATGTGAACCAGACATTCTGGCCTTTATCACACAGTTGACTGACACTTAGCAAGTTATGCTTAAGTCCATCAACCAGTGCTACTTCTTCAATGACAACATTCCCTTGTGAAATCAAGCCATATCCTCTAGTATATCCTTTGCTGTTGTCTCCAAAGGTAATGGTAGGGCCAGCTCTCTCCTCAAGCTTAATGAGCAGGGAAGAATCCCCAGTCATATGCCTAAAACAACCACTGTCCAGATACAAAAGATTCTTTCTATTTCCTCGCACACATCAAAACAAAATCAAGTTGATTTTGGTACCCAAGTTTTCTTGGGTCCTGACTTGTTAGCCAATTTCTTATCCTTCAAATCCCTTTTAACCGAAAGTTTAGATTGAGTTAAATCAATTATGACTTTAGGTTTGGGCCTTTGAGAGACAGAATTTGATACTTGCTCATATTTGTTATAGTTAATAGCATTGTTAGGCATAGTCTGTGCAAACATGTTATTCATCATCCATGGCATCTGTGGCATATTGAAAGCATTGTAGTATGGATGATGCATGAATGGCATGTTAGCATATTGACTAGATGCATGAGCAGAGGGAGCATACATATTTGGCATAACATTCACAGCAGGCACAAGCATAGGCATGTTGGGCATCAAAGGATTTTTCATAGCTTTGCAGTTGGTAGATAAATGATTAATACTTCCACACTTTATACATTCTTTCCTAGGAGCATATTTATCAGGTGTGTAATTATTGTGTTTGTTAATCCCTACCTTACGATTTCTGTTCTTTTTCTTGTCCTTAACACCTGACTTAATATTTTCTAGCTTGTCCTTTAATTGCTTGTGGGACAAGTTGCCTATGTTTCTTTTCTCAACTGATTCGGTATTGCTACATTCTCCATTAAAAAAATTCTTGTTGACAGGCCCGTACTTTTAATTCAATTTAGTTAAAGTTGCTTTGCTAACAGGCTTAAGTCTCAAAGAACTTTATTTTTCGACTAAATCACTGTCTGAAGCAACTTCCCTATCAACATCTAACTTAGCTTCTGCTAATTTGCAGAAAGAATCAATTCCTTGAACATTACAAATTTCCTCAGTTATAACTGTTGATCCTTTCCATTTAGCAATCAGACTCTGTTCCTCTACTAACTGTTTCTTTAAAACTTCCTCTCTCTTTATAGCCTCAATCATTTCATTTTTAGCATCCAAGCAATCTCTTCTCATAGTTTCAAACTCAATTAACTGTGTTTCTATTAAATTATTCCTATCACTTAACTTTTCATTAAGGTCTTTAATCCTCTTGTTCTCTCTGTTAAGTGATTTCAAGGTAACATGCATGTTGTACAATTTGTTAGATATAATTGATGTGAATAATAATCAGTGTTTAAGTGTTACAGTGAAATATCAGAGTTTAGATGGAAGCAATCAGAGTTTAGTTAAACGTTGACAGATGGAAGCTCGATAGAGTTTATTAAAATCTGTCTGGAGGAAGCGTCTACTGGTCAACAGTGTTTGAAGAATTATTGAAGATAATTATGGAAGCAATATCTTTGAAGATTGGATAGCTGTCAAAGAGATTTAATTGACTAAGAAGACGTGTAGCAATCGTATTTGATATCAATTGTATAGCTAATTTATAGGAGTATCAATTATCGATTGTATAGCAGCTGTATATCTTATAAATACAGTTAGGTTAACCCTAGAAGGGTATCGTGCAACGCAATATCATTCATTGTAACCTAAGCAGCTCTCTGTGATACTTTACATCACTGAGAGAGGAGTTATTAATTCCAAACAGTTTTTAATTGCTTAAACGTGTGTTTTATTGTTAATCTCTCATACAATCTTGATTATAATTGTGTATTCGGCCCAACAAGTGGTATCAGAGCCGATCTGTTACGTTAATACAGTTTAAGATCCACACACAACTATAATCAATGGCAAAGATACCTCCTCCAATAGGTTCAAGTTCTGAGAAGACTCCTACCACAGTGAGTCGTTATGAGACAATTAAGGTTCCTATTCTCAGGCCGGCAGACTATGCAATCTGGAAGGTGAAGATGACTATGTTTCTGGAAGCTACAGATCCAGAATATCTTGACAAAATTTATGAAGGTCCTCATAAACCTACAAAGCTATCTGTTGCTACTGCTGGTCAAGAAGCTAAAACAGTTCCAAAGAAGAAGAAAGATCTGACTCCTGAAGATCTTTCATCTATTGCTAAGGATGCAAAAGTTAGGCATCTACTTCATAGTGCCTTAGACAATGTTATGTCTAATAAAATGATTAACTGCACTACTGCCAAAGAAATCTGGGATGCCCTTGAGGTTAGATGTCAAGGAACTGCTGCTATCAAGAAGAATAGAAGGAACATACTCACACAGGAGTATGAGCACTTTGAGGCTAAATCTGAAGAAACCATGACATAAACATTTGACAGATTCTGTAAACTGCTCAATGATTTGTCACTGGTTAATAAAGAGTATGATCTAGAAGACTCAAATCTCAAATTTCTTCTTGCCTTACCTGAAAAGTGGGATGTGAAGACAACCACCATAAGAGATAACTATGATCTTGCTGATACTGAGATTGATGAAATCTATGGGCTGCTCAAAACTCATGAATTGGAAATGGAGCAGAGAAACAGGAGATCAAGCAAGAAGGTAAAGTCTGTTGCTCTTAAGGTTGAAGAGAAACTTGAAAACATGCAACAAGTTCAGAAAAAAAGAGATGATGCTGTTTATCTAGAACAGGATTTGCTAGGAAGATATAAGCAACTAGAATCTGAATTGGAGAAGGCAAATCACATAATTAAAACTTGGACTCATTCTGGAAAAGACACTCAAGAGGTTTTTCAGTCAGACACAGTTGGTTTAGGTTACTGTGTGGAAGATGAACTTAGGTTTCAAAATAAGGTCAAAGTTAGAACACATCTTCCATCTACAAAATTTGTTCATGGAATAAATGAACCTAAGTCTGAAGCTGAAAAAGGAGCTGTTAAGAAAGAACCAGTAAAAACTAGTGTTAAACAGGTTAATATTGGTTCAATGACAGATAAACAACTCAAGCATAAGCATAAGGAGTTAAAATCTATTAAAAAATAGAAAGTGTCTAGGAAGAATAGAAATGGTAAAGTAGGCATTACTCAAGGTAATTATCCAATGCTTGCTACTTTCACTCCAAGAAAGACATGTCATAACTGTGGTAGCACTAACCATCTTGCTAGTTTCTGCAAGAAGAATAAAAACATTAATTCTTAACCTTCCAAGTCTGAAGTAAAGAAAGATTATGTTAGAACTAGACCACAAACATTGTGGAAGTACTTGGCATTCTATTTATACTTGCAGGGATTATCATGCTATTTATCATAATTACTATGAACTTAAGCCCAATTTGAAATGGGTTAAGGTTAATTCTGGAAGTGTAAACTCTAAAAATGTTAGCTTAAATTCTGATAATGTGAATTCCGCTGCTAAAGCTAACAAAGTTAAGAAAGCCAAAGGATCCAAGCAAGTCTGGATCCTTAAATCTGACCTTCAGTGAATGTTTGTGATTGCAGGGCATCAGGGAGAGTACCCTAGTCGTGGACAGTGGATGTTCAGGACACATGACTGGAAATAAAGGCCTGCTATCAGAGTATGTGGAAAAGGCTGGCCCAAAAGTGTCCTGTGGAGATGGCAACATAGGACGTACTCTGGGATATGGCAATATCAAGCTTGGAAGTGTCATCATCACAAATGTAGCTTTGGTTCCAGGACTCAAGCATGATCTGCTATCTGTGAGTCAAATCTGTGACAGAGGATATCATGTAGATTTTCAGCCTGAATACTGTGAAATCATCAGTAAATCTACAGGGAAAGTTGTTCTAGTTGGACACAGGCGCAATAATATCTATTGTAACACCCTCACTTACCAATAGTAAAATTATACACTTTTTATAATGAATTAAACATTAATATAGGAGAAATTTTAGAAAATTCGGCATGATGTGTTCGTAAATCGAACTAACCACCTGTAATCCAACCAAACCATCACTACTTCTAATCATCTTGTCCACATGCATAATAAAGTTCAAACCAAATAATTACATATAAATACTACTATCCAAGATCGCTCACAGGTCACAGTATGAAACAACATCCAACTAGCTATTACAAACCAAATCCAAACTACATATTAATATTTTACAACCCAAAAGCCAAGCGAACTGTCTAAACTGATATTACAACAATATAATATAAGATAGAGCTGACAGCGGACTACCCATCCTATAACTTCAACTCGCTGGCTGCCTCTATGAGACTATCCGCTCCTTCTAGACATCTTCGAATTTAACTGAAGAAAACAGGGTTAACACAAAAGTGAGCCAATGATGCTCAGCAAGTATAATAATATGTATAAATGGAAGCATAAACTAGAATTAAATCTGCAAGTCTGATTAAAATAAATGACTACCAACAATTTCAGGTGCTCAGGGAAATTTGAAAATATAACATCTTATTTAAGTCAAGAAATGGAATATAATTGGACTATTAAGCATTTTATAAATAAAACAATAATAAGGTTAGGCTGCTGATCAGTCACGCACTAACCCCGGACAAACGCACACATCAATATCCTTTAATGGATCCACGACACACATTGGCCTTAATATATGACCACGAATCTGGTCCTCCCCGAAGGGCCTCTATTTAAAAAAAACAACAGTCCAATTCTATAATCTGAATGCCAGGTGTCAGAACAATCGATCACCTCGACCAGCCAAACATACTGAAATCTCACGTTCCAAGTCAACAACTCAAATTCCAAGAATAATTGAGGTCTAGTAACATCTGACCTAGATATCGACAAGTTCAATATAAAGAAGGGTACTGTTTTGGAATATGTCACTAGAAAGAATCAACAAGTTAAATTTTATTGTTCTGGGACAGGACAAACAGGTATGCATATTCATTGAAAAATAACTGAACAATAGTATCGACAGTAAATCAGACTAATATACTGAACAAGTTATGATAAGCATGTTTCACTTGAAAGATAAGTGAAATAATTTACTTGCCTTAACCAGGTATTTACTGAAGTCGCCGGTTCCCTACGTCCTCAACTTTCGCCTTTCCTTTGTCCTTGGGATCTTGAGAGAGAGTGTTCGAGAGATTCTTCTAGAGTAACCGAGAGAGATTGAGAGACTAAAGAAATTACTCTAAGAAAATAGCTGCTGGTTTCTTTTTCTAATTAGGGATTGAGGTCTTAAAAAGGGGAAAAACATTAAGGGGAATGATTATTATTTTATTGAATAAACAATAATTAATTCCCAAAAATTCGAATTAATAGGGAAAATGGGTGAAATTTTAAATCTAAATATTCTAAAATGAAGAACAGAAAATTACGATCACCCACATATTTTTAAAAATATTTTTAGGATTAAAAAAGAATTAAATAGGGATTTTACAAGATTGAATCCATAGAATGGAAAAATAATTCATAAAATCATTTTAAAATCCTTAAAACCAGAAATAATTCACCAAATATTTTTAGAAGTCATATAAACTAATAAGGTTAATAATGCAAAAGATTTCAGGATTTCTGCTAATCCCGAGGATTTTATAAAATTCACAAAAGGTAAATATAACACGATTAAATAGGGATAAATCCCCAAAAATATAATTAAAAATACCCGGGCTTACACATCACATATAAATCATCACTAAGCCCACAAATATTATACCACACATACTTCACCTCCTCAACAAATTTTATACGCCACATTATTCACATTTAAAATTAAATAAATAATTATTATAACTAAAAATTTCTAAGGCGTTATTCCCTTCCCACCTTAAAAGGATTCTGTCCCCAGAATATCACCTAAGTGAATAAATGAGGGTAATTCTCGAGCATGTCGCTTTCAAGCTCCCAAGTTGATTCTTCCATTATGGGGTTTCTCCACAAAACTTTTACTATAGGTATTGTCTTATTTCGCAGGACTTTCTCTTTACGATCTAATATCTTGATGGGTTGTTCCACATAAGATAAATCTGACTGGATCTCTATCGGCTCATATTCAATGACATGTTTAGAGTCCGGGTGGTATTTCTTAAGCATTGATACATGGAACACGTTGTGAATATGTTGCATGTGAGGCGGTAAGGCTAACTCGTAGGCAACTTTTCCAACCTTCTTCAATACCTCAAGAGGCCCGACAAATCTTGGACTTAATTTTCCCTTCTTACCAAATCTCACTAACCCCTTCCACGGAGATATTTTCAACAAAACTTGTTCTCCTTCTTCGAACTCCATATTCTTTCTAGCCAAATCAGCGTACTTCTTCTGTCGGTTCTGAGCTGTCACTAACCGTTTCTGAATAAGCTGAATTACTTCCTTGGTTTGCTGTACTAATTCTGGTCCAAGTATATTTCGCTCGCCAACTTCCTCCCAGTATACTGGAGATCGACACTTCCACCCATATAATGCTTCATACGGTGGTATACCAATGCTAGCATGAAAACTGTTGTTGTATGAAAATTCCACTAATGGCAAGTGTTCATCCCAACTTCCTGCGAAATCCAGTGCATAAACTCGGAGCATGTCTTCAATTGTTTGAATCGTTCTTTCACTCTGACCGTCAGTCTGAGGATGATAAGTAGTACTAATTTTTAATTCAGTGCCCAAAAATTCTTGAAAACTTCTCCAGAATCTCGAATTAAATCTTGGATCTCGATCTGAGACTATTGATACTGGAACTCCATGTCGCACCACAATCTCTTTTATGTATAGGTGAACCAATTTGTCTAATGAAAACCTCTCATTTATCGGAAGGAAGTGTGCAGACTTCGTTAATCGATCAACAATTACCCAGATAGCATCATGATTAGCTCTTGTCCTTGGCAATCCTACCACAAAATCCATCGCAATATGCTCCCATTTCCACTCGGGAATTTCTAATGGTTGTAGCATCCCACTTGGTCTCTGATGTTCAGCTTTTACTTTCTGACAGGTCAAACACTTACTCACCCATTCGGCAATATCTCTCTTCATATCTGGCCACCAGAAATTTCTTTTCAAGTCTCGATACATTTTCGTACTTCTAGGATGAATCGAATATTTCGAACTGTGGGCTTCCTGTAGAATTTCATTCTTTAACTTCGTCATATTCGGTATCCAAATGCGTGAAGAAAATCTCAATATTCCACTGTCATCTACTTGAGTGCATATTTCCTCACCTGTTAACTTGTTAACATCTCCGCTCATGACTTCCTTCTGGCATCTGCGAATCTTTTCTAACAACTCGGGCTGAAACGTCATGGTGTAACCCTTATCTGTATTGCTTGTAGGCACGTAAACTTCTATCTCTAATTTTTCAAATTCTCTATATAGCTCCTCAGGCAATGTAAACATGTTAATTTTCTCCTTTCTACTTAGAGCGTCCGCCACCACATTCACTTTCCCGGGGTGATAGTTAATTGTACAATCATAATCTTTGAGCAATTCTAACCATCTCCTTTGCCTCATATTTAAGTCTTTTTGGGTGAAAATATACTTTAAACTCTTATGGTCCGTGTAAATTTCGCATTTTTCCCCATACAAATAATGTTTCCAAATCTTCAAGGCGAAAACAAACGCGGCCAATTCCAAATCGTGAGTAGGATATTTCTGCTCGTGAGGTTTCAATTGTCTCGAAGCGTAAGCAATTACCTTACCGTGCTGCATTAATACACATCCTAAACCCTTGTGAGACGCATCACTGTAGATCACAAAATTTACTTTCTCGTTTGGAAGTGTCAATACAGGTGCAGTCACTAATCTCTTCTTCAATTCTTGGAAACTTTCTTCACATCTCTCATTACACACAAACTTTTCATTCTTCCTTGTCAACTGTGTTAATGGGGTGGCTATCTTCGCAAAGTCTTGAACAAATCTTCGATAGTATCCTACCAACCCTAAGAAACTTCGAACTTCTGTAGGTGTTTTAGGTCTCTCCCAATTCATCACAGCTTCAATCTTAGCAGGGTCCACTTTAATCCCTTCACTACTGATCACATGCCCTAAAAACTGCACTTCTTTCAACCAAAACTCACACTTATAAAACTTTGCATATAACTTCACTTTTCTTAACGTTTCTAGAGCTATCCTCAAATTCCCTACATGTTCTTCTTCGGTCTTTGAGTATATCAAAATATCATCTATAAACACAATCACAAACTTATCCAGATATTTCTTAGAAACCATATTCATTAAATCCATGAACGCCGCTGGTGCATTGGTTAACCCAAACGCCATTACTAAAAATTCATAATGCCCATACCTAGTCCGAAATGCGGTCTTTGGAACGTCTTCCGGTCTAATCTTCAACTGGAAATACCCTGACCGTAGATCAATCTTAGAAAAACAAGTCGCTCCCTTCAACTGGTCAAACAAATCGTCAATTCTCAGTAAAGGGTACTTATTCTTAATGGTCAACTTATTTAGCTCTCGATAATCAATACATAATCTCATACTCCCGTCCTTCTTCTTTACAAACAATACCGGAGCTCCCCACGGAGATACACTAGGCCTGATAATACCTTTTTCTAAGAGGTCATGTAACTGAATAGCCAATTCTTTCATCTTTACAGGTGCCATACGATAAGGAGCCTTTGACACGGGTTCGGTTCCTGGTGCCAAGTCAATGGTAAATTCTATTTCTCTATCCGGAGGTAACCCGGGGAGTTCATCTGGAAAAACATCGAGAAACTCATTCACCACTGGTATTTCCTCTATCTTAGGTACCTCTTGCTTGGTATCCATGACATAAGCCATATAGCCCTCGCATCCCTATCTCAACAGCCTCTTAGTTTGCATGATCGTTAAAAATCTCCTAGTCTGTGTCTGACCTCTAAAGGTAACTTCTACATTATCAGGGGATCTGAGTATCACCTTCTTATTCTTACAGTCAATTTGTGCATTGTTCTCTGTTAACCAATTCATTCCTAAAATTACATCAAATTCGCCTAACTGGAAAGATATTAAATCAGCATAAAAACAATGCCCTGAAATGTCTACCTCACAACGAGGACACACTTGAGTAACTGGAATTCTCTCTGAATTAGCTATTTCTATAACTATAGCTTCATGTAGCATACACATTTCACAATTCAACTTTCGAGCAAATTCTATAGATATAAAAGATTTCGTAGCCCCTGAATCAATCAATACTTTGGCATGTACAGAATTTATAGGAAGCGTACCTGCCACCACATCAGAATCCTTAACAGCTTCGTTCACGGTCATATTAAAGGTCCTAGCCAATGGCCGAACATTGACTGCTAGAGGTGCCTCTATTGCATGAATCATGGGATTAGCTGGAACTGGATGCTTGACTAAAGGTACCTTACAATCTTTCATCACGTGCCCTGGCTTTCCACAGCGATGACAAACAATCCCTACTTTACATTCCCGAGCATAGTGTCCCTTTTGATTGCACTTATAACATGTCACCTCTAACTTAGCACACACTCCCGAATGCCTTTTCCCACAAGTCTTACATTCTGCCACAAGTGGCCTAAGAAGCTTCTGTTGATTTGAATCTTGAGGTCGACTTCCTTGTCCTCCATTTCCCGTTCCTGGTTTCTTAGAATTTCCATTCTTCCCTGGTTGGAACCCCGGTTTCTTATTCGGGACATTTTTAGAACTGCCCTGCAACTGTCGTCCTTCTATTGCTCCTACCTTCCTTTTCCTTCCCTCATTCTCCTTGAAATATAACTCACTTTCTCCTTCTGCAATCATTGCCTTCTGCACCACCACTGCATAGGTATCTAACTCCAAAACCGCCAACTTACTGCGAATCTATGGCTTTAACCCTTGCTGAAACCTTTTTGCTTTCTTTCTGTCTGTATCCACATATGTCGGAACAAACCTCGCTAACTCGGTAAACTTAGCTTCATATTCCAACACACTCATATTACCTTGTTTCAGTTCTAGGAATTTCATCTCCATCTGATCCTTCATGAAATCTGGAAAGTACTTTTCAAGAAACAACTCCGTAAATCTTGCCCAAGGAATTACCTCTGTAGCTTCCAGAGCCTTCACTGACTTCCACCAGTACATAGCCTCATTTTTCAGAAAGTAACTTACATATTCAGTTTGCTTATCTGCTGGAACCCCTACTAACTCAATAGCTTTCTCCATCTCCTTTAACCATGACCTCGCTTCTATGGGATCTGCTGCCCCTTTGAATTCTGGAGGTTTAACTGCCTAAAATGACTTAAAGGTGACTACCGGAGGCACGGGTTGTTGTTGCTGCTGCTGTTGTTGCTGCTGTTGTTGCTGTTGTTGCTGTTGTTGTTGTTGCTGTTGCTGCTGTTGCTGTTGTTGCTGTGCCAACAGTTGCTGTTATAACTGTTGTTGTGCTAGGGTAGCAGTTTGCTGAACAAGGGTCTGCAATATTTGAGCCAAAGCAGGGACCTACAGGAGGTGGGTTGGCTTGTTCATCCTGATTGGGGGTTCGAGTATTTTGTTTCTTCTTTCTTGGAGGCATATTTCTGAAATCAACGGACAATCATTAGGTTCAGATTCAAGAATCAATAAATCAAAAGAATCTAATTTAAGCAAACAGTGAATATACTATTGAAATATAATTCAAGGTTTCCAGCCATTGCTCGGGTCAACGATTGATTTACAAGGTGTAGCAGGATACAAAATCAAAGTCATACAAGGTATTCATGAATATCTGGTAGATGCATTAACGGAACGATAAACATAATGCTGAAATTAAATACGGTACTGAAAGTAAATGCAGTACTAGAAAAAGAAGCGGTGCTGAAAATAAATTCAATGCTGAAAGGTAAATATGATGCTTAAAATAAATGACAATATGAAAGGAATTTAACGCAGTTTTGCAAAAAGGGATCATCATATATATATCTGGTACAAGCGTAAAAACAACGCTTTGTACAACATAACACTAAAAGAGGAAACTGCTAGCATCTAGTCAAAGTACAACAGATATCTACAACAAAACTGGTTGTACTGTAAGTTCCGATATACTACTACCATCATACTATGCCTCTATATACAAGGTGTGTCATCGTGCTATCCTAACCATCACTGGTCCCTGCCTGATCCTCCTCACTGAGCTGGTCCAAGAATATTATCCAGGTCTGCCATCACCAAGGCTAGAGTCATCTGATGTGTAACAACTGCCGGCTCATCTCTAGGCATATTCTGCGTCCGAATCGAAATAACATTCCTGATCGCCTACAAGCGTCTCCGGATCCCCTCCAGCTCCGCCAATGCTCTGTCTCACTGTCTCACCACATCTGTCTCGGCCGCTCTCATGGCCTGCAACTCTGCCACCTGACCCAAGAGATAATCCCTCTCTCTGCCCAATCGTTCATGCTCAAAGTAGGGAACTGGAAATGGGGTATAACGATAGGCTGGCCCGTTAATCGAGCTCTGAGATCCTATATATGGCTGCATAACCCTAGGTGGTACCTGCCGTGACACTGGAGCCACTCATACTGAGCCCTCATCTGGATCTGAGTCTGAGCTAGAGCTAGGGGCCTGTAATAACATAATTACCTTATAATTAAACATACTAACTCTCGTATAACGATCCTAATCCTCCCTATTACTCTAACCCAGTTTCCCACCTAATTGTTTCAGTGACTTTGACCTGTAGCTCTGATACCAACTTATAACACCCTCACTTACCAATATTAAAATTATATACTTTTAATAATGAATTAAACATTAATATAGGAGAAATTTTATAAAATTCGGCATGATGTGTTCGTAAATCGAACTAACCACCTGTAATCCAACCAAACCATCGCTACTTCTAATCATCTTGTCCACATGCATAATAAAGTTCAAACCAAATAATTACATATAAATACTACTATCCAAGACCGCTCACAGGTCACAGTATGAAACAACATCCAACTAGCCATTACAAACCAAATCCAAACTACATATTAATATTTTACAACCCAAAAGCCAAGCGAACTGTCTAAACTGATATTACAACAATATAATATAAGATAGAGCTGACAGCGGACTACCCGTCCTATAACCTCAACTCGCTGGCTGCCTCTATGAGACTGTCCGCTCCTTCTAGACATCTTCGAATTTAACTGAAGAAAACAGGGTTAACACAAAAGTGAGCCAATGATGCTCAGCAAGTATAATAATATGTATAAATGGAAGCATAAACTAGAATTAAATTTGCAAGTCTGATTAAAATAAATGACTACCAACAATTTCAGGTGCTCAGGGAAATTTGAAAATATAACATCTTATTTAAGTCAAGAAATGGAATAGAATTGGACTATTAAGCATTTTATAAATAAAACAATAATAAGGTTAGGCTGCTGATCAGTCACGCACTAACCCCGGACAAACGCACACAGCAATGTCCTTTAATGGATCCACGGCACACATTGGCCTTAATATCTGACCCCGAATCTGGTCCTCCCCGAAGGGCCTCTATTTAAAAAAACAACAGTCCAATTCTATAGTCTGAATGCCAGGTGTCGGAACAATCGATCACCTCGACCAGCCAAACATACTGGAAACTCACGTTCCAGGTCAACAACTCAAATTCCAAGAATAATTGAGGTCTAGTAACATCTGACCTAGATATCGACAAGTTCGATATAAAGAAGGGTAATATTTTGGAATATGTCACTAGAAAGAATCAACAAGTTAAATTTTATTGTTCTGGGACAGGACAAACAGGTATGCATATTCATTGAAAAATAACTGAACAATAGTATCGACAGTAAATCAGACTAATATACTGAACAAGTTATGATAAGCATGTTTCACTTGAAAGATAAGTGAAATAATTTACTTGCTTTAACCAGGTATTTACTGAAGTCGCTGGTTCCCTACGTCCTCAACTTTCACCTTTCCTTTGTCCTTGGGATCTTGAGAGAGACTGTTCGAGAGATTCTTCTAGAGTAACCGAGAGAGATTAAGAGACTAAAGAGATTACTCTAAGAAAATAGCTGCTGGTTTCTTTTTGTAATTAGGGATTGAGGTCTTAAAAAGGGGAAAAACATTAAGGGGAATGATTATTATTTTATTGAATAAACAATAATTAATTCCCAAAAATTCGAATTAATAGGGAAAATGGGTGAAATTTTAAATCTAAATATTCTAAAATGAAGAACACAAAATTACGATCACCCACATATTTTTAAAAATATTTTTAGGATTAAAAACGAATTAAATAGGGATTTTACAAGATTGAATCCATAGAATGGAAAAATAATTCATAAAATCATTTTAAAATCCTTAAAACCAGAAATAATTCACCAAATATTTTTAAAAGTCATATAAACTAATAAGGTTAATAATGCAAAAGATTTCAGGATTTCTGCTAATCCCGAGGATTTTATAAAATTCACAAAAGGTAAATATAACACGATTAAATAGGGATAAATCCCCAAAAATATAATTAAAAATACTCGGACTTACACATCACATATAAATCATCACTAAGCCCACAAATATTATACCACACATACTTTACCTCCTCAACAAATTTTATACGCCACATTATTCACATTTAATATTAAATAAATAATTATTATTACTAAAATTTTCTAAGGCGTTAAATCTATGAAGCAAGTTTGTTGACAAACTCTGATGGAAAAGCTGTGTGCCTGTCCACAAGAATGTCTAGTGAAAAGAGTTGGAAGTGGCATAAGAAACTCCCTCATCTGAATCTGAACAACATTAATGAGTTGATAAGAAAGGATCTTGTAAGAGGACTTCCAAAGTCTTTATTAAATGTTGATGGCTTGTGTGATTCCTGTCAAAAGGCCAAACAAAGGAAGTCATCTTTCAAGAGCAAGTCTGAATCTTCAATTGTTGATCCTTATCATCTTCTACATATTGATCTCTTTGGACCAGTGAATGTCTTGTCTATTGGAAGAAAGAAATATGCTTTAGTCATTGTTGATGAACACACCAGATACACTTGGGTGTATTTTCTAGCAAAGAAGAATGAAACTACATTAACTCTGATGGAGCATGTAAAGCTGCTGGACAAAGGATCAAAACACAAAGTCAAAATAATCAGGAGTGATAATGGAACAGAATTTAGGAATGCAACAATGGAAGAATTCTGCAAGAACAGAGGAGTGAAGCAAGAGTTTTCTGCACCTGGTACACCATAGCAAAATGGTGTAGTTGAGAGGAAAAACAGAACCTTGATAGAAGCTGCCAGAACTATGCTTGATGAAGCAAAATTGCCAACCTATTTCTGGGCAGAAGCAGTTCAAACAACCTGTTTTACTAAAAATGCCACACTGACCAAGAAGCATAGGAAAACACCATATGAGATGGTGAAGGAAAAGAAGCCAAACCTGAAATATTTTCATATTTTTGGGTGCAAATGCTTTGTGTTGAAAACTCATCCTGAACAGTTGACCAAATTTGAGTTAAAAGCTGATGAAGGAATTTTTGTTGGCTATCCGCTGTCAACTAAGGCATTCAGAGTTTATAATCTGAAAACCAAGGTGATCATGGAGTCAATTCATGTGTCATTTGATGACAAGAAAATAACTGGACTTGAAGATGTAAATGAACATGATCAACTGCACTTTGAAAATGAAGACTTAATCTTTGATGAAGTAAACTCTGATGAAACTGATCTGACAAACTCTGTTGAAGCATACTCTGAACCTCTATTGGTAAACACTGAAGAAACTTCTCATCCAGAACAAAGGGGAGAACCAGTTGAAGGGGAGCATGATCAAAATGATGACTCAAATTCTAATAGTAAGTCAACTGAAAAATCTGGATCAAACTCTGATGACTCAAACTCTGAGCAGTCAAATTCAGGGGGAGTCTCAGAAAATGAAGAAAGACAACAAGAAAATCAGGAGAACATGGATCAAGGGGGAGGATCACATACTGATAGAAGCCATTTACCTTCTGCTAGGAAATGGACAAAATCTCATACACCTGATCTAATTATTGGAGATCCAGATGCAAAAGTAAGGACAAGGAGTGCTACAACAAATGAATGTCTGTTTCATGCATTCCTGTCGAAATCAGAACCAAAGAAGGTAGAAGAAGCTCTTCAAGATGCTGACTGGATAACAGCAATGCAGGAGGAGTTAAATGAATTCGAAAGAAATGAAGTATGGACCCTTGTACCTAGACCAAAGAATAGATCTGTTATTGGTACTAGATGGGTTTTCAGAAATAAAACTGATAGTGAGGGAATTGTTACAAGGAACAAGGCTAGACTTGTGGCAAAATGCTATTCACAGCAGGAAGGAATAGACTATGATGAAACTTTTGCTCCAGTTGCAAGATTGGAGGCAATAAGGATTTTTCTAGCATATGCCTCTCATAAGAAATTCAAGGTTTTTCAGATGGATGTAAAAAGTGCTTTTCTGAATGGGAAGCTTGAAGAAGAAGTGTTTGTTGAACAACCACCAGGATTTGTGGACCCCAAATATCCAAACTATATCTACAGGCTGGATAAGGCTCTCTATGGACTTAAGCAGGCACCAAGAGCATGGTATGAAACTCTGGCTCAATTTCTTTTAGAAAGTGGGTTCAACAGAGGTACAATTGACAAAACCCTGTTCTATTTTAAATCTGGCAGTGACTTGCTTTTAGTTCAGATATATGTTGATGACATAATTTTTGGGTCTACTAATGATAAACTCTGTAAGAAGTTTGCCAAGCTCATGCAGTCCAGGTATCAAATTAGTATGATGGGAGAGCTTAGTTATTTTCTAGGTCTACAAGTGAAGCAAACAGATGATGGGCTTTTTATAAATCAAGCAAAATATACCAGAAATCTTCTCAAGAAATTTGGTATGCTTGACTGTTCATCTACAACAACTCCCATGGCAACAACAACAAAGTTGGACAAAGACACAGGAGCTCCAGTAGATATGACAAGCTACAGAGGCATGATAGGGTCTCTTCTTTATCTAACAGCAAGCAGACCTAATATCATGTATGCAACTTGTCTCTGTCCAAGGTTTCAGGCAGACCCCAAAGAACCACATTTAACAGCCGTGAAGAGGATTTTTAAGTATCTCAAAGGGACCATAACCTTAGGTCTGTGGTATCCCAGAGACTCAGATTTCAAGCTACTTGGTTACTCTGATGCAGACTTTGCAGGCTGTAAGATAGACAGAAAAAGCACCAGTGGAAGTTGTCAATTTCTGGGTGACAGACTTGTTTCTTGGTACAGCAAGAAACAGAAATCAATTTCTACATCTACAGCTGAAGCAGAGTATATTGCTGCTGGTAGCTGTTGTGCACAGATTCTGTGGATGAAGAATCAATTGCTAGATTATGGATTGAGGTACAGTAAAATACCTATTTACTGTGATAATCAAAGTGCTATTGCTATGACAGGTAATCCAGTACAGCATTCAATGACCAAGCACATCAGCATAAGGTACCACTTTATCAGAGAACATGTAGAGGAAGGGAATATTGAGCTTCATTTTGTGTCTACAGAACAACAGCTTGCAGATATCTTCACCAAGCCATTGAGTGAAGCTATATTTACAAGGCTGGTAGATGAACTAGGAATGGTCTCTGGTTTTGACTAGAGATATTGGTTAGACTCAAAATTTTTCTTATGTAATGTGTTGCTCATATTTCTGTGATATGTTAACTGCTATGTGAACTCTGTTGTTAAACTCTGCTATGCAAACTCTGTTCGTTAACTGTTAAACTCTGTTAGCATGCTCTATAGGTCATACACTGTTGACATGTTGGATAAACTCTGAGAAAATCTGATATTATTATTGTCTGAATGTAAACACCGATGAAGAAATATGTATGAAGCATGATTCTCAGTAAATAATCATGAATCCTTCTAAGTTATTTGTGATCTAATCTTAGACTGTGCAGAAAATTAACACAGCATGATACTCTTTCATATTTATAGCATCTCTTAGTTTATTTATCCTAAACTCCGAGTCTATAAATACTGTGTGCATTGCCTCTCATGAATAACTTCTGATGTTGATGAGCTCTAAACTCTGTTAGTTATACACTGTTAATTTAAATGCTATTATTAGACTACCTCCAAAGAAAATGTATATAGGTTGCTAAAACTCCTTTGAGATTATGTTGGTGTCTAGGACGACCCAGGAACTTGCTGGTATATAGTAAGGGCTAAAATTCTCTAATTTTTGGTGACTAGTCAAAGACTAGGAAGACCCAGGAACTTATCAAAATGATAAGGGCTAAAATTATAGTATTTTTGGTGACTAGTTCCAACCTCTGATTACTGGAATGAATATATATATATATATATATATATATATATAGATTAGTTAAAAGGGGGTATAAATTAATTAAATGTTATTGTATATAAATTGTTTACTACAGAGTTTAGCATTCATCATACATTCAGTGTTTACTATGAGAGTTTGTGCATCTAGTGTTTACTGATTTACTTTATGGATTTTATGAAAAATTAGATGCTCTAAAAATTGAATTGGTAAACTCTGCTATACACACACATATGTTCACACCTGTGCAGTTTTTGAAAGGATTATGGTAATGAAGTTGGAGAATTGACAAACGCTGACGAATTTTGTCTAATACTCTAAGGTATATTTTCTTTCAGATAATTTACATACTTGGGGTAAAAAGAGTTTTGCCAACTGTTAATGAGTGTTGGAGTGTTAAAGTGTGTTGGTAATGGGAGAGAGAAAGTAGCGGTAATTATTGCTATAATTACTGAGCGTGCATAGTTGTTTCATTGCATGTGTGCCACGTGTCCCACTCACCCACTAATGTGTCCCACTCACACATTAATCAAGAAACTGTTGCGTGTATTACTGCTTAAAACGATTGAGTTTTAATTTTTAATTACATCTCTAATCATTTTACATACACGATTCATATTTACACACATCCACTCACAATTACTTTTCACACAACCATTCAGTTACTTCGTTCTTTCACTTGGGCATTTTTGCAAACACCTTGCATACATATCACTTTTAACTGCTATTTTCTTCTCACATCGGTTCTAATGGCCACCAAAGCTTTTACTGCTCAAGGTTATTGTTTGTTCCTAATAATTATGCAGCCCCATTGAACAATACAAACGTTCCAGAGGCGTTTCATTTGATTCAAAATTTCTTGAGAGATTCAGAGATAGGTCAAGCCCTAGTCGAACCACCAACGCTTTCTGCCACGCAGATTGCTACTTTCTGGGAGAACTCTACTTATGTCGATGGAGGAGAGGATGGGACTCCTTCAATCATTTTTACAAATGACAAGACAGAGTATGTGATTACTCTAACTACAGTAAGAGAAACCATGGGTTTTGATACACACACTTCCTACAGTGTTGCTTCTGACAATACCCTGAAAGAGATGTTGCAGCAACTTGGTTATTCAGATTCTCTAGCAAGACTTGGTAATGTGAAAAGGCCAAAGCTAAGGAAGGCGTGGAGTTTCTTCTTCGATTGTATAACAAGGGCCTTTGGAAAGAAAGTCACAAACTGGGATGCTATCCCTACTGACAGTCTACAAATTGGGTATTCTCTTCTCTATGGAAGTAATTTCGATTTTGGTAGACTTTTTTTAATGAACATAGGTGATAGATTGTCAGAGTCTACTACTGTCTACTTTGCTAGATTCTGTCAATTATTGTTTACTGCTTGTGTGCCTGGTATTGCAATTGCTGAGGATGATGTTATTCAGCCTTTTAAAGTCAATAAGAGAATATTCTCTGATTTGACTAACAAGGATACCAACAAGGAGCAATTACCTGACTTGGTTTTGCTTCTTGCTCTTCAAAATTTCCTACATCAACCTCAAGAACCACAACAGCCTGAGCCTGAACCACAATCACCTACAAACACTGAACCTCAACAACCTGTAAACACTGAACAAAATCCAAACACTGCACCACAACAACCTACAAACACTCACACTCAAACTTAACCCCAACCTCAACCTGAACAACAACCACCACCTACACAGACCAAATCAAAACGTGGAGGTAGAACAAAGCATACAGCAGAAAATACACAGCATATATCTGCTAGAGCTAAAAAGGAATCTGCTAAAGCTAAAAAGGAGTCTGTCAGGCCTAGAAAGGAAAGAGCAAATAAGCCTCCATCACCATCTGTTGTTGAAGATGAGTCTACTGAAGAAGAAGTGACAGTTGAGGTGCCTCAAGCTAAGAGGAGAAAGTTGATACTTGATGAGTCTGATGAGGAGATGAACATTGAACCTCCAGAGGTGATTTCTAAAGAGATACCTGCTGTTGAGATAAATGTTGTAGAAGAAGCTGTACAAACATCTGAAAATGTACAGATGGATGTGGACAACAGAGATGGTTCTGCTACAATGGATGATTTTTTTGAGACATTCATTCCATTCTCTGATCACATTGATATTCCTACTTCACCTATTGCTGCTAATTCTGGAGAAACTGGTGCAGTTGATCAGCCTACTGTAGTACTTGATGAAACAGTAGCATCACTCACTGAGCTATTCTCTGATGCTCACCAGGTTTCTGAAAAAGGTGAAGAAGTTGAGAAATCAACCAAGGCTGTCCTTTCTGAGCTTATGGATGCAGTTCTTGAAGTTGCAAAGTCTGTTGATAAGACTGTTGAGTCTGCAGAGCAACCTGTCGAGCAAGTTGATGTTGAAACTGCAGAGAATGTTGTAGAAACTGTTGCTGAAAATGTTGAAGAGCCTATTAATCCAGTTGAAGATGCAATTGCTGATGCTGAAGATGAAGGAAGTGTAGAATCTAACTCTTCTCAGAGTATACAAGTACAAACTGATGCAAAGCACACACCTTTTTCTCACCCTTCACATGCACATGACATTGAAGTAGAATATTTTGCCAAGTATTCAAAGGATTGGTATAAAGCAGATTGCATTTTTCCTACTGGAAGAGCAGCTAAGTTTGTGCATCAGACTGCTAACACGATTTCAAATCCAGACATTCTCTCAAGTCTGCAAGCAACTATTGTTCAAGTCAAGACACTGAATGAAAGGTTTGATGAGTCTCAAAAGGCAATTACTGATCTGAGAGCTGATGTTGTTGCTCGAGACATGAACATGCAGAGAGATAATCAAACAAAGTTTCAGACCTTTTCTAAAGCTCAAGAAACTCTGTTTCAAAGTCTAGGTCAAGTTGAACAGAATCATGCTGTCTTGTCTGGTAAGATTGATTCCATTGCTACCTCTTTGGAGCTGATTACATCTATATTGATTCCTGATGATGTTAAAAAGGGGGAGAAAGTTGCTAAGTCTAAATGCAGGCAATCTCAAACTCTGACTAAGAAGGATGATACTGAAGATGGAGGAGCAAATGACAAAGGCAAGAGATTAAGAGTTGATCAAAATCTAAGTTTGAGATTTGGCAAGTCTTCTAAATCAAAGTCTGATGGAATAAACACTGATGCTCAGGGTACTTCAAAAACCAGGAGTTTGTTATTTACTGAAAATCCACAGACCGATGAAGAATTGGCTGCCAGATTGTTTCTGGAAGAAAATGAAGAAGGAGTTACCATTGAAGATATTCAAGCTGAAGAAAAGAATTTACAAGAAGAACATCAGAAAGCTTTGAAGTCTGGAAAATTCAAGAAGCAAGAAAAAGCTCCTAGGCCTGTTCTTAAAGGCATTGTTATTAAGGAAAATGTTGGTGCTGATCAAAGGTCACAAGTGTCTAGGAAATCAACAGAAGCAGAGGCTAAACAAAAGTTGAAAGGCATTGTTGAAGAAGGGAAGGTTTCAAAGAAAGTGAATACAACCTCTGTTGCTACACAAGTTCTACTGAAACCTTTGCCTACCCAAATGCAAACGGTTTTTGGAAAACCAACACTTCATGATCCAACTCTGATTACTGGAGGTACTACTGATTTTCTACATGGCAGAGCCTTAATGGGTAAGCTAGGAAGTGATAAAGCTGGCTTGGGCTCACATAGAGAAGTTAGAATGAATACTGGTCCTCGAGATCCTTCATCACTGGCTGTTCCAGGTCAAGGTGTTACTCAGGAGAGTTTAGACAGACTGGAATCAGTACAGTTGATTCATCAAAGGAGTTTGAACAAAGATTTTCTGCTGTATTTCATGGCAGATGGAACTGTGTATAAAGTTGGTGAGAATGATATTGATTTGAAGCTATGGGAAGAATTGGAATATGTTCTATATCTCTTCAAAGTGAAAAATCAAAGGACTCAACAAGCTGCTAATGTGCTAAGAAATAAGATGGTGAAAGCTAAGGCAATTAGTGGTACAAGATACACAAGTGAATATGTTCCAAAGTACAGAGATTATCATGGGAATATTGTTGAGATGAAGAAGAATAGTGCTAAACTGAAGACAGATCTGGGTATAACAGTTCTTGATTTTAACTCAGAGTCAGAGAAAGCACAATTCATCAGACTGGGTAATGAAATGAGAAGAAACAAAATCTATTCTCTGAGATCTGCAATCTATCAGACAGGTGATGATGATCCTGAACTTAAGGAAATTAAGAAGGTCATGCAGGTAGAGCTTGAGAATGCAGAAAGAAGATTGCTTATCGACTACCTCAGAACAACACCAGATGTTGAGGAAATTAATTAAACAAATCTCTGTAAGCGTTTCTTGTTTTCTGTAGATTTTATTAAGTAGAAGTTTAAACTCTGTTTGTATATTAAACACTGTATTTGTTTATTTGTTTTGACATCATCAATTATTGTAAACTTGTGCATTTTTGCAAATGAACAAGTTGGGGGAGATTGTTAGATATAATTGATGTGAATAATAATCAGTGTTTAAGTGTTACAGTGAAATATCAGAGTTTAGCTGGAAGCAGTCAGAGTTTAGTTAAACGCTTACAGATGGAAGCTCGACAGAGTTTGTTAAACTCTGTCTGGAGGAAGCGTGTACTGGTCAACAGTGTTTGAAGAATTATTGAAGATAATTATGGAAGCAATATCTTTGAAAATTGGATAGCTGTCAAAGAGATTGAGTTGACTAAGGAGACGTGTAACAATCGTAATTGATATCAATTGTATAGCTAATTTATAGGAGTATCAATTATCGATTGTATAGCAGCTGTATATCTTATAAATATAGTTAAGTTAACCCTAGAAGGGTATCGTGCAACGCAATATCATTCATTGTAACCTAAGCAGCTCTCTGTGATATTTTACATCACTGAGAGAGGAGTTATTAATTCAAAAAAGTTTTTAATTGCTTAAACGTGTGTTTTATTGTTAATCTCTCATACAATCTTGATTATAATTGTGTATTCGGCCCAACACAATTCAATAGACATTTCATCAATTGTGCTAGCACATTCAGCTTTAGAAAGATCAGTTAAGACTGTAGAGAATACCTGGTTGCTTGCTGAGCTAGCTTCTTCATCAGTTTCGTTTGCCATGAGTGCAAGATTGACAAACTCCTCTTCTGCATCTGAGTCACCTCCAGAAGCCCAGTCACTATCTTTCGACACAAATGCTCTCCCTTGTTGCTTGAGAAGATCAAAATATTTCTTCTTGTAATCAACAGCTTCAAACTGCTTCTTCTCTTTCTCAGCTTGAGATTTCCTGCATTCATTGGCAAAGTGACTAGTAATTCCACAACTAAAGCACTTGATCTTCGATCTCTCAACCACATCTTTGGAGGGTTGATAGCTCTTTTTGAGTTGACTTGCTCCTGATGGATTCTTCTTGAATCTGAGCTTTGAGAATCTTTTTGACAAAAATGCCAAATATTCATCCAGATCAGTAGACTCGTCTCCACTGGATGCATCAAGTTCTTCAATCATCTTGCCCTTGCCCTTGCTAGCTTCACCTTCACAAGTTTTCGAACTTAGTGTGGCTTCTACACTCTTCATTCTTCCACCACCTTGGATTGTTGGATTATTGGCCATCAAGGCTATAGCTCCACTCTTCTTATGGCTCTTTTCTACTTCCTCATCTTGCTGCATTTCAAGCTCATATGTTTTTAGGATGCCATACAGTCTCTCAAGTGTAAAACTTTTATAGTCTTTGGAGATTCTGAACGAGACTGTAATTGGCTTCCATTTCTTAGGAAGAGATCTCAGAAATTTTAAGTTGGAGTCTTTGACTTCACATGTTCTCCCATACAACTTCAGGCCATTCAGTAGTTTCTAAAATCTACTAAATATATCTGTTAAATTTTCACCAGAATTATGGTGGAAGTGTTCATACTGTTGTATGAGGAGTTGCATCTTGTTCTATCTGACCTGCTCAGTTCCTTCACAGATGGTTTGGAAAATGTCCCACACTTGCTTAGCAGTGGTGCAGTTAATGACATTATCAAACATATCTTGATCGATTCCATTGAACAAAATGTTCATGGTCTTCCTATCTTTGTGAATCTCCTCCAAGTCTTCATCTATGTACTCAGCTTGATTCTTTGGAATAGGCCTTCCAGCAGCTACAATGCTAGCATCTTGACCATCCCAGAGTTGGCCTTCATTGGAACATGAGGTCCTTTCTCTATGCAATCTACATAGCCCTCATCGATGGCTGAGAGATGAAGGTGCATTTTTACTTTCCAGTGAAAGTAATTATCTTTGTCAAGCATTGGAATCATCACACCTGTATCCTTCCTTCCCATGGTTTTGATCTTTAGACTTCTTGTATGCTAGAAGTTTGCTCTAATACCAATTGTTAGGTCCCGAAATATCGTAGAAGGGGGGGTTGAATACGATACTACCAAAAAAAAATAATTCCGAGAATATATCTTTATTGATAATAAACTCGAAGGGGTGTTACAACTTCTAATCCAATGGATTAGCTTCAAAACCAGAACACTCCTAAGGATAGTTTAGGCACGAGGACCTTCTACCCGACACTTCCTGAATGCGGGCTAAGCCAGCTTGCCTACTAGATGGACTGTCTAGCAGCTTACACAGAGAAGAGAAAGTTGTGTGTTGAGGTGTATTTTGAAATGAAATACAACAGGCCTATTTATAGGCTATAGAAAGTTACTATGCTGTACTATTCCAACAACCACAAAAACGTGTCTGTTGAAAATATTTTGGACGTGCGCCCCACCTGCATAGTACTATTCCACCAACCACAAAAACGTGTCTGTTGAAAATATTTTGGACGTGGGCCCCACCTGCATAGTAACCACTATTTGCACGTAACCACTATTTGCACAGTAACTACTATTTTCATAGTAGCCACTATTTGCACAGTACCTGCATAGTAACCGTGCATAGTAACCATGCATAGGAACCGTGCATAGTAACTGTGCATAGTAACCGCGCATAGTATTACTATTCTTTCTCTCTTCTGTTTATTCTGCTGTTTTAATTCATCTCAGAAAATAATCCAAGTACCAGATTAATTTAATTATTTTGTTATAAATAATTAATTAATCTGTTACTTATTTAATTTTCAGAGTAAATTAATTTTTGACAATACCTTGAGATATTATGTTTGTCCTTGATCGTCAATAGGCTTTAGCAATTCTTTCTGTGAATTAATGTGTTGATCCTTCTCGTATGTGCTTACACTTAGTGCACTGGTCTGGTTCCTAAGTGACTAGCACTGATCTTGATCTTCACACCTTCGTTACATTCCAATTGATTAGCCTGCAATAGTATCTTCAAATAATATAAATACATGGAATCTTTTGGCCCTTCAACTGAATCATCTGTACATCTTATTCTGTCACTGAGGCTTGAGCATGTTAATGAACTTCTTTCAGCGACTTGATCCTTGTCGGTGCCTGTTCTTCAAATTTCACGATCTCTGTATAGAGTTAATATTATTTATCTTTTATCCTAGTTGAGTTATATATGTCCTCTATTACATATTACATTACATTATGCTTTACAAATTTAATGAAAACACTATATATGTCGGGTGTTCCTCCTAGGCAACAAATGTCCATTTTTGGTAATTTGAAATGTGGACAACAACATGTAGGTTTTGATGGACAACATGTAAGGAATGTGGTATGTGAGTTTTGGAAAAATAATTTAGAAGTTAATGATGCTCAAGTGGGCTTAGACTTTTCGAATCAGTTGAAAGAAGAAAGTGGTGGCAAATTTTACATTAGGACATTACTTGATGAAGAGCAAAGGTTGAAATGTCTAGTATGGGTTGATCAAAACAAGTTTTGAATGGGTATTAGGTAGTTGGCTTGAGGCGGTCGGAAACAAACATCCCTTGGCTATCATTACCGATCAAGATCAAGCCATGATCGGGGCTATTGCACCACAACTACCTAACACCACCCATTTGTTGTGTATTTGGCACATTACTAATAAATTCCCCAAAAAACTTGCAAGTTACTACTCCAAGCACCCGGAAAGTTTCAAAGTTGATTTCAACAATTGCATATACAACTCATTGACCGAAGATGTGTTTGAGGATAGGTGGAAAGCATTGGTTTTGAAGTACAAATTGGAAGATAATACATGGCTAAAAGGATTGTACAATTTGAAGCATAAATGGATCAAGGCCTTCACTCGAAACACTTTTTCTTCGGGTCAAACCACAACTTCAAGGAGCGAGGGAATGAATGCATTTTTTAATAGCTATGTTAGTTCGTGCACGGGTTTGACGGAATTTGTTGAAAATGCTCAAAAAGGTTTGGAAAGACAATTTATGCGGGAGAAAGAAGAACATTATACATCATGGTGCTTCCATATACAATAAAACCATGTTTAGAAAATTTCAAGAGCAATTGATGGAAGCCACAACATACTTCGTGGAGAAAGATAGAGATCGTTCATTGGAAGAAGATGAAAATACATACTACAAATGCTTTAGGCAATTGGTGGATCCCGAGAAAAGAACTATTTATCTTGTTACATTCAACAAAATGGCTCTAAGTGGTAGTTGCAAGTGTAGAATGTATGAATATTTGGGAATTCCATGCCAACCTATTATTGCCGTGTTGACAAAAATATGTGTTTCCGAAATACCCAAGGCCTTTTTGAGAAGACGGTGAACTAAGGATGCTAATAGAATTGATGGTGTGTTGCCTTACCATTTGACCGGAGAAGAAACATCATCCCATGATTTGACTCCTACCGAAAGATTCAACAACATGATTTTACTTACTATTGGTTTTTGTCATAGTAGCATGGCATCAAAGGAGCGTTACGAGTACGCCAAGTACGCCGTTTTTGTCATTAATCGGGAAACCGAAATTCTTGAAAATATGGGAGTTGATGGAATTGAACACGTAAGGAGTGAAGTTGGCACAAAAACAACTCAAGAAGGTGGTCATGACTTGCATGAGCCAATCCTTGATCCAGTTGTCTCACAAACAAAAGGAAGGAAGGAAGAACATCATTTGAAAAGTCCAATAGAGACACTTCATAATGCCCCGAGGAAATGCAAACATTGTAAAATGGAAGGGCATGATATTAGAAAAAATGCTCAAAGTGCTCAAAATGTTAAAAAAGCTCAAAGTGGTCAAAATGTTGAAACTGTTGAAAAAGCTCAAAGTGGTCAATTGTAATTGTTATAAATCTCTACTTTTCCGTTTTGTCATTTACATTATGTCCTTTTCACACTATCTAACAAAATCATTTTTATTGTAATGTGTAGCTAACATGGATAGTGGTGATGTTTCGGATGTTTCGCATGTTAGTGATTCACTCTCGGCTTCTTCCGGGGGAAGTGAGTCATACATTATTGATATATCGGACAATGCGGTGGATGAAATATGTCGCAATTTACCACCATACTATGACATAATGGAGTTTAATGATGCCTTTGAGCCCCCACCGATTGTTGAGGAGGAGGATGGTGACTTATATATTCTGGAGGAAGAGGTTATAGGTCAAAGAATTGGACCGAAGCATGCCGTTGGATGGCCACCGAAGAAATGATGGAGAGGGTAGCGTATAATGTGGATCCCTACTTTTTTCCCGTCTTGAACTTGGGGAAGGATAGCGAAGGTAAGTGGAGGATTTTCGATTGGGATGGTGGACTTCTTAAGTACTGTGACATTATTAGTGACATTTACAAATTGAGGCCTCGGGAAGGTTGCACACGCGATTAAATGCGCGTGGCATTTGTGAAGGGATGGGTTTCCCACGTAAAGGATAGTAATCATCCTCGTTGTTGGGCAACATTTTATCTCTACGATGGATCGATCCCTATACATGTCTCCCTATGGAACGACACCAACACTCACAAAGCCATTGCTAGTGGTGTCATCCGCGAAGGTTGTGTTGTTGTCTTGTACCAAGTTGCCGCGTTTGTCAAGGTGGAGACTCCTCCCGGTACTCCGACTCACCGTTTGTCAACCGGCTTCTCCAATATTTTAGCTATATTTGGTTAGATGGTGGAAATTTGTAATTTTAAGGTCATTATATTTTGAACACTTTCTTGAACTTATGATGTAGTAATTTATGTTGTATATTTGGAATTATAAGTTGTAACTCTTGTTGTCGTTTAATTTATGAATTTATATCCAAATTTGCATGTCATATTATAATTATAATGAAACGACTGTAATTTATTGGAAATAAAATCTGAACATAATGGTTGAAGAATGTATGGTGTGTTTTTGAAAAAATTCAAAAGTTTAGAGGTGCTTTGAAAAATCCCAAAAAAACATAATTTAGACATATTTTAAGGAATTTTGAAATTTTTATAATTTAAACCAATTAATGTTTTTTTTCAAAAAATTCATTATTATAACATTTTCAGATTTTGGAAATTTAAATAATTTTTTTACAGAAATTTGCCACTAACTTCCAAAAGTTGGTGGAAATTAGCACTTTTATGCAGTCTGGTTTCCCCTGTTTTCCTCTGTTTCTACCATTCCGCGAAAATTTATCGCGGAACGCTACGCCTATCTGCGGAAAATTACCGCGGAACAGTCTGGTTTTTTGTTGACATCACCTGACTGTTTCCTGCACTTCCCACCTGTACCAAACCAGTCAAACTACCACTGTAGCTATTCTGCAACTTTCTCAGCAAAAAAATCGACAAAAAAACACAAAATTTACGAAAACTCCAAAATATGGCCAAAATCGCCTAAAATTCACAAAAGATGAAATATTTCATCTCCTCCAAATCCAATGAAATTACAACCAAAGGGAAGGGTGACAATATCAATGAAGAAAATGTAAAATGGGCGGGGAAAACCAACATGCAACTACAAAAATTTCTGGGGGAAAAGGGAAGGGACACGGTCGATGAACGACCGATATAAACCAAATAAAACCATTTATTTCATTGCAACTAAGTCAAGTACATGAATGTATTCAATTCTAATAACACTGAGAGGTTCTAACTAACTACAATAAAAAAGGAAAACAAACTAAACTACGCATTTTCGATCCTCTGACGCATAAGAAAGCCTGGAATTCGTCTAGCCTTGCACTTTGGAAGCTCAATAGCAATCCTATACCGGAAAATCTCAACGTCTTCTTCCCTCCACACCAATGAGTCTATCTCATAGCTTTGTAAGAGATAGTTCATGTACTTCATGATGAAGAGGCCACAATCCGTACTATTCTTCTGTTTAGGCCTATTACTCCATGGTTGAACACTCGTCTCCTCCTTCGGTAGGTTCATAGAGTTCCGATCAAGGTATCTCAACATGCCCGGAAGTACTCAAACCTAAAGAAGAGTACAAATAATAAGAAACAAAAACAAAATGGAAATGTCAAAGTCGAACATAAAGAAAGAATGAATACCATCAATCGCTCCTCCGCCGGATACTCAGCATCCTCGTACAGTGGATCTAGTAGAATGACCCCCCAATTCTTCACAACAAAGACGAACAAAAACCAATGATTTCCAGTAACATGGGCGGGGACAAAGATGAAATCCACCTTGTTTATGGATGGACCTACACCACAAGTGGCCCATTGAAGATAAAATCTGGCTAGTGTCTTTGACTCCCGCCTAGTGTCCACACCATTGCCAAAGTTCATAAAAAAGGGGTCCATGAAGTAGTAAGTAGGCTTTTGCTCGAACACGTGCTCCAACAAAATGTCACGTAGCAAACACTGTAAGAACATAAGTAAATAAACAAAATTAGTACATAAACAATATGGCAGTATAAAAAAATGCGTGTAAGATGAATGAATACCATGTATGTGTAGATGACCCGGTCATCTATCCAACTCCCGGGTGCTAAAGATAACATCGCAGTCTCATTCAAATGAAACTATTTATGCCAGATTCCCCCTTTGCTTTCACCACCCTATCCCCTCATCCCCAAGTGTACTTGATGTTGTCTATCTTATCCTCCCTGATAGGCTTATTTATTCACCATTTCCTTTCCGACACACGACGTACACCAAGCTTCTCTGGCCTCGAAGAAGATTGCTCATCTACATCCATAGGAGTCTGTGACACATGCTGGGAAGGCTGTGTTAGCTTTATGATATCATGATCATCAATGCCTGTCATTGGGGTCTCCTTCACCTTACCCGGTAACTAAACATTTTCAAACTTTGGCATTTTATAGGCTGGACCTCGAACCTCCTTCATGAATCTACAGAATGGCTCTAAGAAGGTGGGTGCAATCCTCCCAAGCTCCTCCTTGTACTCCTCAGGAATGGAACAATCTATCTTTTGTGCAAATTCCATCCCCTTTATGATCTGCACAAGATGATAAGAATCATTAAAACATTAACATCACTTAGTAAAGATGTAAAGAAAACAAATATAGATAAGAAACAAAACTCACAAGTTCATAGGCCTTCAAGTTGTTAAACAACTCTCGAGTAGCATACTCTACCTATGGATGTGGTTGGGGCTTCTCAACCCGTATCCGAGATATGTCAAGGTACCATGCCATGTAGTCTGGTTCAGAAACATGATGAGAATCATCCAAGTCAACATCTCCGGGCCTATCAACATCCAATCACAACTCATAAAACTAACTTTCGCCTACATATACGGTGTCATGTCAACCGGAGACCTAGGAATCCCCTACCTCAACCCTAACTGCCTCATAACCCTGTCAGGATGCTTATACTCAATAATATCATAATGTAGAAGTGCAACCCTAGCACACCCGGTATAAAAACCCTTCCAATCCTCATCTGGACCCTCTTCATCAGAATCCCATAAATGATCATAAGGGGTCTTGTTAACACTATCCCCTGCAACTCCATCAAACTCACCCCGGTAGTGTGGCAAGCTATGATGAGGCCCCTTACTAACATAACCCATTGTGTGAACATATATATATTCTTAATCTAACGGCTAATATCTAATCTCATTTCAATCAAGGGCTCTTATTTCACCACCTCAGCAATCCAGGTGAAGGATTTTCCACCAATCACGTGTTGTCACTTAAGATAAGGATTTATTTGTAAAATGCTTGTATCAATAAGTTCAAGACAATAGTTTAAATTTTTAAAAGCTTATCTAAAAGTGTTGAAAACAATGATTTAATGTACAAAACCATTGTGTGTTGCATGCAATTCAGACAATAATATTCACAAACCATTATCTGATTACATTTTATGCAACGTCTTATCAAAACACTTGTCTAATTTTAACAACGTTTTTGAAAAGAATTGTTTGAAGTTTCTTCAGACAATGCTTTCCAAAAGCGTTGTTAAAATCAGACAATAGTATTTAGTCACCATTGTGTGACTACTTTTGAAGCAATATCTGATAAAAACACTTGTCTAAGTTTTACGACGCTTTTCATAACCATTGCAAGACAAACTGTTAGACAACACTACATTAAAAAACTGTTGTAAAACGGATGTCTATTTTGATCATCTAGACAACACTTTTTAAAACTGTCGTTAAGTTCATGATCAGACAATACACTGAAAAGCTTGAAAAAATAACCGTTGTGTGAAAATTTCAGCCAACACTTTTTCGTCGAAGTGTTGTCTGATGTGTGTCGTCTGATTCAGAAATTCTTGTAGTGCTAGTTCCCAATTAATTTAAGATAGGATGCCTAAGTTTCCATTATTATTTAGATCGGATGATACCCTACAGAGTTTCCATATATTGTAGATGTTGTCAATACATTTACAAGAGTCAGAGTTGGACCAGCACGAGGTATGTGCACTAGAGATGGACTTAAAGAGAGATACAACTATGTGTTCCAAGTTCGAGGCTAAACTCTTACATGATTTCGTGACCAATATTAGTTTTTGTTTTTCTAAAGATATACATTATAGAGGTTGAAATGATTCTCTATGGTAATGTGTTTTTCGTACATTCCCTCTTAGAGATTTTCTTCCCTGACGAGCTACCGCAAGTGTCGCTTTTGTACAAGAATCGATACTTGTTCCCAAGAGCTTATTTAGTGCTGGAAAATCATTCTTTAAATAACTTCCTTAGCAATGATCATCAATAATTCGTACCCTTACGGATATACATCATCATACCGGTTTTTATGAAATTATGGCCGATGTGTACAAAGTCCATATTTCAATGTCACGGATGTATGTTTTTAAACTTTGATGCATGGTTTATGTGTACATTTGAATCCATTAATTAAAAACATGTTAACAACCATTTATACCTTGTTTGATTTAGAATAATACAATACAAATAATATTATTTTTTATTTAAACATTATTATATGAATATAAAAAATTATATATATATATATATATATATATATATATATATATATATATATATATATATATATATATATATATATATTTCACATATGAAATCGAGTTGAACTCCGACCATACATAAAATTTGAGCTTTTTCACATGCTTCCTAAAAATGATAGCAGTTTTGAAATGGAACACCAAATTAAACTTTTGTCAAGTGAGCTCAAACTTCAAATAAAATCTTTTTCAAGCTCTTAACTTGAAATTAACAGCTTCAGTCCATGACTCAACATAAAGCAATGATTATTAAATTAAAGAATTTTAAGATACTGGCCTATAAAATGCAAATAGACATACTGCACAGTTTTTCACTAACTTACAATTTAGATACTGTTGTGGAATAAAAACTAGGTTACTAGTGTTGCGGCTAGGGTTTGTGTATTTGATGCACAGGTGTGTGAGCTTCGAGCTTCAATGGCTGATCAAGTGTTTCGTGACTTAACTCGGGTCCTCACAAGATGCCTACGTATCTTGCAAATATCAAGAATCAAGCCAATAAAACGTAGTTCTAGGTTGAAGGATCAGGTCCTTTATATAGGCATTGGATGCCTTGGAATTAGAGTAGAATTAGGTGTCTTGATGGGCAAGTCACAGCTTAGGCCCAATTCTAGAGCCTTCTAACAGATAAGAAGATAAGAATTAGAATTATATGCCTTGAAGATCACTCCTAATATGATTAGGTTCCCTTGTTGACTCAAATATTGGGTCTTTTATTTGCTGAATAATCAATTACGAAATTAATAATTAATTAGGGTCTTGGGCCCCATTTAATGGGCTTCTACCCTTGGACCATTCTAGGTTCATTTAATGCAACATTAAATGTATTTTTAGAGTTTATTTTCAGCCCATATCATTTACCCCCCAACTTCAAGGAAAACTGATCAGGTTTTCCTTGGAGTTATTACGGCCTTGTTCGAGACTTAGGTCAGGGTTTATCTTTGATATCGTTTTGATGTAAAGCGTGGAGCGACCGACGCGTACACAACGACATTAGATTATGCCAACAATATTGAACGGTGCTAGACGGCACTAAACGGCGATAAACAACCTTAAATGACGTTTAAACAATGTTAAACGACATTTAAACGGCGTTAAACTGCGCTAAACGGTACTAAACGGTACTAAACGGCGCTAAACAGCCTTAAACATCGTTTAAACGATGTTAAACGACGCTAAACGGCGTTAAATTGAAAACGTTGAATTGCGCTTCGAGCATAAAATTATTTTTCCATTTTTATGGAATTTCCAATTTTTCTCAACTTCAGGAGTAAGTATTATTCTCAATTTCCTTACTTTTGATTAATAATAATTTGAAAAGAATAACCATTTTTTTTTTGTGTGTTGCCATCAGGCTTTAGCAGTATATTCAACCTACTCGTGGTTCAAACACGAGCAGGAGACACTCTGTACATTTCTAGTTGCCACCAGGCTTTAGCTGCATATTCAACCTACTCGTGGTTCCAACACGAGCAGGAGACATTCAGCACATCTCTAGTTGCCACCAGGCTTTTAGCTGTATATTCAACCTACTCGTGGTTCAAAAACGAGCAGGAGACATTCAGTATTTTTCTAACTAAATTTTAAGACTCCATTTATAGATGCATGCATGGCTGTGCAAACATGCTACTCGTTGTACAACCACGAGTAGGAGACAATTTACAAACCACGAGCAGGAATATCACCTGCTACTCGTTGCAGAGATGGAAATACAACTTGCTCGTGGTTTAACAACGAGCAAAATACATACTTTTTGCCACGAGCAAGTATACTATATTTCCTCAAAAACCTGGGCCTGGGCTTGGCCTTTAATAATTATTATACAGAGTTTTGTTATACTCTTAAATATAATTTTTTTTTTAGCAAAAATAAAATCTTTCCTCAATCTGAAAATACAAGCTACTCGTTGTACAACCACGAGCAGGAGACATGCAAAAACCAACGAGCACGATTGATGCCTTCCAGTATTGGATTTTCTCATTATTTGCATTGTACTCGTGGGTTAACCACGAGCAACCCGGCTCTACTTGTAATTTCCACTATGTCTTTTTATTGTACTTTTACGCATCCTTCTGGAAGATAATTAAATAATTAATTTCTTATTTTTTACGAGGAATTTCTCCTCAGAACAAATGGGTTTCAGACCTTTTCTTGGAATTTTCTTTGGGCCAGGCCTTTATACTATATAGGTTTAGTTCTTTTTAAGCCCACGAACCTTTTTTACTCTGACTTTCAATATATTTGCTTAGAATCTTAAATTTCTAACGGTAATATGTCCGTTAGAAGCTTCCAGAATAAGTTTCTGACTTGGGCTGGCCCATAAACCTGAAATTTTTATGGGCTTTTCACTTTTTACCGCGTACAGGCGGTTACCAGGTGATATCAACCGGCTGTTTTTCAGCTATATAATAGTGAGATGAGGCACTTGTTTTCTCACTTTTCTTCTCTAAAAAATTTTCTCTCTAAAATTTCTTTCATTCAAGTGAAGTTTCAAAAGGTTCTTTCTTAGGGTTTCAAGAGCATTGTTCTAGGGTTCCACCCAAGGCGATCATCGTCCACCGTGCTTTACCAGTTTCCAGTTGAAGATTTAAAGAATCTTCATCTTTTCCGTTTGCTACTAATCAATTTCTGGGTCTCAAAGCTTCATCCTACCATTATCAATGGCAGATTCCGGCAATTCCCAGCAATCCGAGCAATCTCAACTCAACCCAACGGTGGCTTCAACTAAGCCTCCAAGATCTGCAAGAGGTAAAACCAAGATCTCTCTTGTTCATAGCAATGTCGTTACACTTAGGGACTTGTTAGAGGAATTTTCTACTGCTTTCCCCAATATTGCTCATCTTGATGCATACGATATCCCTAGCAAATATGATCAATCAAAAGTAGATTTAATATCCACTCTTTTTGGTATTGTAAGCCCTTATAGGGCCGTAGCTGCTAGTCCATTTGATAGAGCCTGCAACCCTAAAGAGGGTGCCATTTGTATTTTTAAGGAGACATTTTATGCTGGGTTTAGGTTGCCTCCTCTACCCTTTATCTTTCGCCTCTTGGCTGAGGTAAGAGTTTGTCCAACTCAATTATATCCTAATGCTTGGAGATTCATATATTGCTATATGGTTCAATGTCGTAAACACAATCTTGAGCCTAGTGTCTCTGTATTTAGATATCTTTTTAAATTCACGAATTCCCCAAATAACACGGGTTGGGTTCAAATCTCTCATAGGAGCCTTTCTCGCACTTGTTTCATCCCTAGTACTTCCCCAGATTCTCTTCCTAATTGGAAAAAAGAATTCTTTTACCTTTTCATGGATGGGGCAAATTGGGGAGACTTTTTTAGGTTTAACTTTTCTAAAGCCGTAGATGGGTCCATGCGAGACATTAAATTGGGTGTAGACGAGCGAGCTGCTATTGAGATCCTTACAACTGATGGCACAAATCATTGTGCTCAATTAATCTCTGAGGGGTCCCTTCAAGCAGCAAAGCTAAGTGATTTGGGAGAACAGGGTAGACATGCCTTCCTTTTACTTAATTTTATGCCTCTTTATTTTTGTTTGTGGTCTTATGTATTTTCATGTTTACAACAGCCTTGACTGCGCTTAATGCTGTTTTCCAAAAGAGGGAGAGAATGGCAGAACAAAGGTCAGGAGTGAATACACAACGATCCAAGAAGGTCAAAACTGGCCTTACTACTGAGGCTGAGGGATCTGAGGTAGTTCCTGCCTTTCTCACTCACTCTGAGAGGATTGATGTTTCTGAGGATCCCTCTTCTTTCGAAGTTGGTTGGGGACTTCGGAAGAAGGACACAGTTGTTGGTGATACTCATCGTGCGGCTGAATGGTCTCAGAGTATAGTTACCCCTCGTGACCGGGTTAATGTGGTGGAGTCTTCTGATGACCTCCAGGTTGAGAACCTTGGGGCTCATGGCATTGCGACGGTATTACTCTCCCTTTCCCTTCTCGTTGCCATAATATCTTTATTCCAATTATTTCTTACCACTTTGTTTTGTGTTATTTTTTAGATTAACGCTTACTTCCAGGCTGGGCTTCATAACCTAAAGAAAGTTCGTCAGGAGCTGACTATTGCAGAGAGGGATCGTGACAGAAACCAAGCTGATGCAGATACTAACTTTGCGAGGTTTCGAGCTGTAGAAATGGAACTTGCTGCGGAGAAGGAAAAGTCCAGAAGATTGGAACTAGAGCTTGCCAAGGGTAAGGAGCAAATTTTGAAGGAGTATCGTTCCTCTAGGGAGTTTGAAGAGCTCCTTAACGCTGAGTACGATGCTAACTTTCCAGCGACTTTTAACATGTGTTGGGAGAAAATCATCGAAGAGCTGGGACAAAAGATTTCTGGGGTCACTTTAGCAAAGTTCCCCGCACCTGCCATTCCAGGCACCTCCAGTTCTACCCAGGAGACTGTTTGTGAGACAGTTGCTCAGTTCTCTACTCAGCCAGCGATTCCCAGCCCTTGCCATCCCAGGAAGGAGTTTCATCTCCTATGGTTGAAGACTTGGAAACTTTCCCTATGGCGGATGACCCTGCTTTCACCCATTCCACTGATGTGGGTGACTCTCTCAAGGATCTCGACATCTAGATAGCCTTGCACGGCTTACTTTTGTACTTATTTATCTGAGACTTTTACCCTTCGGGGATTTTATCTTATCTTCAGCTTAACTCTAACTTATGCCTTGCATGGCTTATTTGTGTATTGAACTAACCCTTCGAGGGTTTTATTTATGGTTTGTTTATCATGCTTTTTAGAGTTTTCTTAGTACTTGACCTTATGGCTCACACACACCCATGCTTTGGTACAACATTTGCTTTACGTGTATATAATAACAAAACAAAAAGAATAACTCAATTGAAAACAAGAAACAAACTTCATTAATAGGTTTGACGAAAAATGTCAATAAATAGGGGTCAACCCTTACATAGATACTCTACTTCCTATTCGGAGTTTTTAAACTCTGATACGGTTTCATCGACCTTATTTCTAGTTACCTATGAGCTATGTCCTACTTAGGATAATTAAACATAATAGACCTTGAGATTCGATGCATGCCAAGTGCGAGGCACCTCGTTTCCTTCCAAAGTCTCCAACTTGTATGATCCTCGTCCCAGCGTACTTTTGACCCGATATGGGCCTTCCAAATTCGGTGCCAACTTCCCCCTTTGTCCCACTCCGGATGCTTCAATCTTTCTGAGTACTAGGTCTCCCTGACGGAAAAACCTTTCCTTTACCCTTAGATTGTAATAGAAGGAAGCTTTCTTCTGATGTTCAATATTCCTAGCATGGGCTTCATCTCTTACTTCATCGATCAAATCGAGGGCTAGTCTCATCCCCTCCTCGTTTGTGTCTGGTTCGAAGGCTTCCACTCGTGGAGATGCATGCATAATTTCCACGGGTACCACAGCTTCGGCCCCGTAAGCTAACATGAATGGAGTAGCTCCAGTAGTCACCTTGCATGTGGTTCGGTATGCCCAGAGTATGGGTAGTAACTCATCCACCCAAGTATTTCTAGAGCGTTCCACTCTTTTCTTCAGTCCATCAAGGATGATTCGGTTGGCAACCTCAGCTTGACCATTAACTTGAGGGTGGGCAACTGAGGTGAATCGAAGCTCAATCCCATTCTCTTCACAATAGTCCTTGAATTCTTTGTTATTAAATTGTAATCCATTGTCTGTAACGAGGACTCGTGGTATTCCGTATCTGCACATGACATTCTCCCAGAAGAATTGCATGATTTGCTTGGTTGTGATTTTAGCCAAAGGTTTGGCCTCAATCCACTTTGTAAAGTAGTCAATAGCTACAACTAGAAACTTCCTTTGAGTAGTGGCCACAGGAAAGGGCCCAAGAATGTCCATCCCCCACATAGCAAACGGGATGGGGGAGCTAACGGATGTCAACATCTCGGGTGGTTGTCTAACCACTGGTGCATGTTTCTGGCACCGATCACACTTTTTCACGTACTCTTTGGCATCAGCCATCATCTCAGGCCAATAGAATCCAAGCCTGACTAACTTGCGAGCTAGGGACCTGCCCCCCAAGTGTTGTCCGCAAATTCCCTCATGGACCTCCTCAATAGCTGATTTGGCCTCTTCGGGCCTCAAACACTTTAGATACGGAATCACAAAAGATTTCTTGTAGAGTATCCCTTCAATCAGAGCATACCTCAACGCTCTCACAGATAATTTTCGTGCTTCCGTGGCATTAGTCGGGAGCCAACCAGTCTCGAGGTGTGCTTTTATGGGATCTATCCAACATTCCCTCACCCCAATAGGTGCGACTAACTTTGAATCGATGGTAGGGGTTCTCAGGACTTGGAAGTAAACACTTCCAGAGTAATTTTCTATCTCAGAGGAGGCGTACTGGGATAAGGCATCAGCCTTGGTGTTTTCCTCCCTTGGAATGTGCTCAATGTAGCACTTATCAAATTGAGTCATTATTGCCTTCACAAGCCTTAAGTATTTAGCCATGGTTTCATCCCTTGCCTCAAACTCTCCATTGACTTGGGCCACTACTAGCCTTGAATCTCCACAAACTTTAAGGTTTTTGACTCTTAGGGCTCCTGCCAAGCCAAGTCCGGCTATCAGAGCTTCATATTCTGCTTCATTATTGGTTGTTGGAAAGTCTAACTTCAAGGCGTATTCAATCATGAATCCATCGGGACTTTGTAAGACAAGACCTGCGCCACTCGTTTTTGTTTTTGATGCCCCATCAAAATAGAGCATCCAGAATTCCTTCTCCTCTATTATGGGTTCCTTTTCTTCCTTATTGCCTTCCTGAGGTATCTCCTGCCCCCCGACTTCTTGGTTGTCAATGGTGCATTCAACCACGAAGTCAGCAAGTGCCTGAGCTTTGATGGCCATCCTTGGCTTATACTGAATATCGAATTCTCCCAACTCAATTGCCCACTTGATGAGCCTACCACTGGCTTTAGGGCTGTGCAAAATATTCCTCAATGGTTGTCCCATAAGGACCTCAATCTTATGTGCTTGAAAATAGGGCCGTAGTTTCCTAGAGGCAGTTAACAATGCTAAGGCAAACTTCTCAATGGTGGAGTAGTTCAACTCCGCTCACATAGTATACGGGTTTCTGAACCTTGTTTTCCTCCTTTACCAGCACCGCACTCACAGCTTGACATGAAATTGCCAAGTAAAGATAAAGGATTTCTCCCGTACTTGGCTTGGCCAACAGCGGGGCCTCAGACATATACTTCTTCAACTGCTCAAAGGCCTCTTGGCTTTCTTCAGTCCACTCAAAGTTTTTTACCTTCTTCAAGGTTTTAAAGAACGGCAAACACTTGTCCCCGGATTTGGAGATGAATCTCCCTAACGCGGCAATCCTCCCGGTTAACTTCTGTACATCCCTTATAGAACGTGGTGGTTCCATGTCCAAAATAGCCTTGATTTTGTCGGGGTTGGCCTCAATTCCCCGTTTTGAGACCATGAGACCCAAAAATTTCCCAGACCCAACACCAAAAGCACACTTGGCCGGATTCAACATCATCTTATGGTGCCTCAGCACTTCGAAAGCCTCGCCTAGGTGTTCGATGTGATCTGCCCTGTATAGGCTTTTCACCAGCATATCATCCACATAGACTTCCATAGTCTTTCCAATGAGATGAGCAAAAATCTTGTTTACCAACCTCTGGTATGTAGCTCCTGCATTTTTCAGCCCAAAAGCCATGACTAGGTAACAATACACACCGAAGTCAGTGATGAACGATACCTTAGGAATATCATCCTTATGCATCTTGATCTGGTTATATCCACTAAAGCCATCCATGAAGCTTAACATCTCGTGCCCAGCCGTGGCATCTATCAACGTATCGATCCTTGGAAAGGGAAAACAGTCCTTTGGGCATGCGTCGTTTAGATCAGTGAAGTCTATACACATCCTCCACTTTCCATTAGCCTTCTTCACTACTACAAATATAGGCAAAGGAACCGCTAATAAGAGACCACCTTATTCAAATAATTGATTAATTAAGAAAAGAAACCACACTTTTTCAAAAAATGGTCTCTTATAATATAAGTAAAGAGACCCTCTTATTTAAATAAGTGGTTATTTAATAAAAGAAACCTCACTTTTAAAAAAAAAGATCTCTTATAATACATGAAAAGAGACCTCTCTAATTAAAAAGGTGGTTTCTTATCATTTTTTAATATTATTACAAAAAAAAACTAATTACCCCCAATTTAAAAAGGTGGTTTCGTATTACACTCCAACTCCGAGCCCTGTTCTACAATTTCATAAACTCCGATTCATAGAATCCCTAATTCCATCTACGATTGACTATGATTGAGAAATCTACTTTGATTCAGTGAACCTGCGGAGAAGCCCTAATTCCATCTAGTTCGATTCAGGCATACTCGGTCATACCGGTAACTTCCCTCTCCCTCTCTCTGTCTCTCTCACGTATGTGCGTATATATGTGTGTAAATATGTCTATATAGTTGGATTGAGTTATGTTTATGCTTCTCCACTATCTTCATATGTGTGTATTGTCAGTGTATATGCTTCTCACTCAATAATATATGTGTGTATATATATGTATTGTCTGTATTATGCTTCTCACTAGGTAATATATGTGTATTGTTTGTATGTTTATGCTTAAAGTGTTTTGTCTCAAGTTTAGTATATTATACTTAATTAGTTGTACAACTAATTGCAAACTCAGTAGTTTCTTGATATCAATTTCCGTATGTGCGAGACGAATTCTAAATGTTCAATTGTTGTTCAAGGCAAAAGACGAATTCTCGGTATTGATCATGATGTTGTAGACGAAGAGGAGTACAACGAATTTGACGAAAATCCCTCTTTCTCAACAGGGCTGCCCACCTCATATGAGGACAAGAATTCTGATGCACATTATGTTGGGAATGACCACGATGAAGGAATGTGGAGTGATTAAGCATAATTTTCTAATTGGAATAATAAGGTATAATAATATTTATTTTTCATACCGCTATATCTAAATAAGCTATATCTTGTAGTAGTATAGTTATGCGATTTAGAAGCTTCTGTGTAAACCCCTTTTAGTTGCCTTACATGCCGTATGCTCATTTATAGTTGTTAATAGTCTATCTAATTACAATTAGTATAAGAAAATTGATTTGTCAATTTAATGAAGAGTTCTTGCATTATGTTAGGTCTGTGGCATGCATTTAATCTTTCATATCTTGCTTTCTGTAAATATTTATGATATGAGGGTAGCAACTTACTGACATAACAAAAAATGACAACAAAAGTTGATGGTGTACTTTACTGCTATGATTACTCATGCTAAATAGACCACTTGTCCTTATACACATGCTATTTATTAGTACATGGCCAAGTTAAAAGCACAATTACAGAGCTGTTTCACAGCAAATACTAGGAATTTAAAAGATGGGAAGAAAAGCTAAAGAAAACAATTAAGACAATAATAGAGAAGGAGAGTGTGGAAGACTGTAAAACTAATGATAAATTTTACACAATAGAATTGAGAAATTATTACTCCCTGTAGGCAGTTGCATGCCTCTTTTTTACTTTTTATTCATGTACTCAGGCATTAGTTTTGGTATTTGCAATTACTTCTATGCATATGTACTGTAATCACATATTTACCAAAGAAGTAGTATCAGATTTTGATAAAGCATCCCAAAACTGAATGGGCTCTTAAGTTCCCCTGTAAGGAAAATAATCCTATTAAGCCTTGAGAACATGGTGACTGATCAAGTAAATGACTTTTTACGAACACATCCTATTTTATACTTTCAATACTGTAAACTGCTATAAGTGTATCCTATTTAAAAGTTCAGCAGTCCTCTTTCTAAATTCTAATGGTGCCAGCATAAGAAAATTGTTCTAAACATAGAGAATGCATAAATGGAAACTACTGACACTAAGTTAAATGATTTCTTTGTAAATGAGTAACAAATTATAAATAACAAAACTGAGTTGATTGTTTAGTGACAGCATTGAAGATTTTACAATCGTAGAGGGCAGCGAATTAAACTCTTATGCATGGGAAGTAAGCTAATTACTATATTTTCTTACAAGTATAGAAGAGTGCTCTCTGTTATAGTTGACGATCAGTTCCGTAAGTCTATGTAACTGCGTCCTTTTGTTTATTTTCTTGTTATTGCTGTTTTATGTTATTCATTTGATAATCATCTTTAATTACTTTGTTTTTTCCTTTTAATTCAACTTTACTTATTCTGCTGATCCCGTACGCAGGAAGAGCTGGATCAGATTAAAAAGATGGAAAAGGCCTCCCCTGCGTGCAAAGAGTAAGTATGATAACATCGCTGCGATGCACTTCCTTTTATTGAAACTGAACATAACCGAAACTGATCTCCTGATATCTCTGTTACGGTGGCCCTTAGACTGCTTGTAGATGTGGAATCAAGACCAGATCCGCTTCTCGCAATGTAATAATACTCACTTGTGTGTCTTTACTCCAATATCATGTCTGCAACATAACATGTTTCATCACAATATTATGTTTGATTGATGTTATGAACTGTTGTGTTGTTTTGGGGCAGTAATGGAAGCAGTGGCAGCACTCAAGGTATCAGCAAATGATGTTTGTGATTGTGCTTGGTGAAACTGCGGTACTGGTGCCCGATGGGCTTGGTTTGATTCCATATCTTGTGATGAAACATGCAGACCTGAGAATTTGGATTGGTTGTGAATGGGAGTTGGTGGCAATCCTACGAATAGTATGTTCGGGTTCAGGATTCCGTCTGCGCTTGACATGGAACAGGATAGTAGCATGTTCGCGGCTGCAGAGGTTGTCGATGCCATTGCCATGGCTGCTGGAGGAAGTGGATGGGTGTGTGTACCTTCGTATGTTGTTATGAGTATTGTTCTATCCTCAGCACATCTTTGAACCTGTTAAATATCAAAACTCAAGATTAGTCCAGTACAAAGATATCTTCTTTTCTTACAAATTTTGACTGTATTGATTGTTTGATTGATGTTATAATTTCATAATATTCTGTAAATATTATTTTATAATATTCTGTAAATATAAGAATATTATTATAATAATTAATAATAATAATAATCTCAATGACAATTAATAATATAAAAAAATTATTAATTTGAGAAATTTAATCCTATTCAGAGCAAAGAGACCACCTTTTAGAGACAACTGATTTTTTTAGTGAAATTAAACAGACCACTTATTGGCCTATGTGGTTTCTTAACTAGAACCAGAGAGACCGTCTAATCTAAATAAGTGGTTTCTTTTCCTTCTACCTAAGAGACCACTTTTCTTAAATAGTTGGTCTCTTATTTCTATTTAAGAAACCCCCTCAAAGAAGAGGTCTCTTATCCTAAGAGACCACTGACCTAGAGACCCCCTCTTGAGGTGGTCTCTAAGATGGTTTTTAGGTGGTCTTTTTAGGCTTTTTTGTAGTAGTGCTTGACCATCACAGGGTTGGCCAATCATTCCGGGAACTGGATTTCCTCAATGAACCCTGCCTCTAGGAGTTTGTCAACTTCCTGTTTTATGGCTTCTTACCTCTCAGGTGCAAAATTTCTCTTCTTTTGTTTTACCGTCTTCCGGTTTGGATCCACATTCAGGCTGTGTGTTATCAATTGGGGATCTATCCCTGGCATGTCAGCCGCTGTCCACGCGAAGACGTCAATATTGTCTTGCAGAAAGGAGATCAATTTGCCCTTCAAGGGGTCTTTCAAAGATGCCCCGATGTAAGTAACCTTCTCAGAATCTCCCAACTCCAAAGGTATGGGAAGCAAGTCCTCTGCTGGTTTTCCTCTCCGCTCTTCATTCTCCCGAACATCCATATCCTCGATTGGGAGGACCTGCCCCCCGGTTCCATCCGGCCTTAGTGCGGCCACATAACAACTTCTTGCCATCCTTTGATCACCTTTCTCTTCTCCTACTCCGTTTCTGGTTGGGAACTTAACCTTTAAATGATAGGTAGAGGCAACCGCCTTGAAAGCATGTAGTCCCGTCCTACCTAAGATAGCATTGTATGTGGATGTATCTTTGATAACCAGGAAATTTAACATCTGAGTTGCCTCCCGTGGCTCCTGCCCTATAGTCATGGGTAGCTGAATTGTTCCCTCAACTTTTGACTCCACCCCGTTGAACCCATATATGGGCATGTTTGACGGTGTCAACTGAGACTCAGTATACCCCATTTTTAAAAAGGCATCGTGAAACAAAATGTCCACCGATGCTCCATTGTCAATCAAGACTCTCTTCACTTGGGAGTTGCCTATCACAGGTGAGATAACCAGGGGTCATCATGGGGAAACTTCACCCCTTCGAGGTCCGAATCATCGAATCCAATTGAGACCTCCGTCTTTGCACGTTTTGGCGCTTCCCCTACAATGTGCATCACTTCTCGTGCATACGCCTTTCTGGAATTTCTACTTGTTCCAGCCGCTGTCGGGCCACCGAAGATCATGTTGATCACCGGTCCCCGGGGCTGCTGATTGCGGTTACGATCCTCATCTTTTCTATCATAATCTCGCCTTGGATTTCCTCGATCCCCATCTTTACAGAATTTATTCAATTTCCCCTTGCGGATCAAAAACTCAATTTCATCTTTCAATTGTCTACAATCGTCGGTATCATGTCCCACATCTTTATGGAACCGGCAATACTGATTCTTATTTCTTTTCTCAGGATCAGTCCTTAGTGGCTTCGGCCATCTCACATCCCTATCTTTTTCTATCTCCATCAGGATTTGACTTCTTGGAGTGTTCAGTCTGGCGTAATCCGTAAACCTTTGCCCGGGACTCTCCTTTTTAGGGGCTGAATCAGAATCCCTGCCCGTGCGCGGGTACTTATCTTTAGCATCATATTCCTGTTCCGACTTCCGTTTCTTAGAGTTGTCACCGTTTCCGGTGTTCCCCATCCCTGGATCTTTCTTCAGGCTATCCTCCGCCTTGATGTACTTGCTCTCCCTTTGCTGGAGCTCAACCATATTTTCAGGGGGATGTTTAGCCAATGACATTTTGAAATAAACATTCGAAGTTCCATTCTGCAATGCCACCATGGCTACCTTGTTTTCCAGGTTTGTAATGTTGAGTGTTTCCTTTGTGAATCGCTTGAGATAGTCTTTGAGGTTTTCATTCTTTCCTTGTATCACAGTCATGAGAGATGCGGAATCTTTCTCATGAATTCTTCCTCCTATGAACTGGCTGACAAAAGCATTACTTAGTTCTTTGAAGGAGGCAATGGAGTTCGGTGGTAGGCGGCTATACCAACGTTGCGCCATGCCAGCTAATGTTTGGGGAAACGCCCTACACTTCAAGGCATCACTGGCGGGTTGCAACAGCAATGCGTTAGAGAACGTCCTTACATGATTAGCGGGATCTCCCGTTCCATCGTAAACCTTTATGGTAGGCATCTTGAACTTCCGTGATATATGCGCATTCATTACCTCTTCAGTGAATGGAGGGGTTGGATCATCAGGATCTCCCAGTTGCATCAAGTCTTCAGGATTGCCTCTGGGAGTTTCGACCATCGTGGTTCTACCTCTAGGGACTTCGATCCTTCTCTCTCTCCTTGGGGTGCTTTCCAAATTAACAAAAGGAATGTCTTCTCTCGTCACTGGTGGGGGTCGATTTTGATTCTGTCTTCGCTGTTCCCTTTCTATGTCCTCCTTTAATTTTTGGATCTTGGCCTCGTGAGCCTTGATTTTTTCAACAGCCGTTAAGGGAGGTCGGTCATGGGTTCTTCGGCGTCCAACGGGTTCCTTACTTGGACGACGTCTTCTTGGGGCTTCGTCCCTATCTTCTTCCGAGGATGAATCATCAGAGTACGGTCCTGAGTAGTCGTAGTATTGCTGGCCTTGATTGGGTCCTAAACCCCTGATGTAAGGTGGATTGTAGGGCTCGTGTATCTGGAGGGCGTGACCACTCGGTCCGGCCTGATACGGGGGATAATTAGGCAACCCATATAACGGGTTCGTGCTTGCGGGGATCACTGTAGTAGAGATCTGAGCGGTGGGTGGAGCGGACTGCCCTCCGAGAGGGGCGACCACCATCTGAAGGGGATTCGTCCCTTGAGTGGTGGGACTCGTGCTCACGGGTAACGAGTCATGAGGTTGTGCTTCAGTTCCTTGTGGCCGAGTGACTAGCGGTTGAGAATTCGTCCCTGGGGGCACTTGTTCTCCAGTCGGGGGTGTGGTGGTGTTAGTGATGGTTTCAGAAAGTGTTGGTGTTCTCCGGGTGGTAACCATGGTTGATATCCGAAAGTTCCCACAGACGGCGCCAAATGTTGTGGAATAAAAACTAGGTTACTAGTGTTGCGGCTAGGGTTTGTGTATTTGATGCACAGGTGTGTGAGCTTCGAGCTTCAATGGCTGATCAAGTGTTTCGTGACTTAACTCGGGTCCTCACAAGATGCCTACGTATCTTGTAAATATCAAGAATCAAGCCAATAAAACGTAGTTCTAGGTTGAAGGATCAGGTCCTTTATATAGGCATTGGATGCCTTGGAATTAGAGTAGAATTAGGTGTCTTGATGGGCAAGTCACAGCTTAGGCCCAATTCTAGAGCCTTCTAACAGATAAGAAGATAAGAATTAGAATTATATGCCTTGAAGATCACTCCTAATATGATTAGGTTCCCTTGTTGACTCAAATATGGGGTCTTTTATTTGCTGAATAATCAATTACGAAATTAATAATTAATTACGGTCTTGGGCCCCATTTAATGGGCTTCTACCCTTGGACCATTCTAGGTTCATTTAATGCAACATTAAATGTATTTTTAGAGTTTATTTTCAGCCCATATCAGATACTTAAGAAAATTTTGCAACTCAAATTAAATGATAATGAGTTATTAACATTATTCATAAAATGCGAGGTATGACGATTTTGGAAGTTTATGCTTAAGTTAGGACTAGCCTTAAGTTTGGTATAGGTCTTCTATCTATATATTCCATAACTAAATTAAAAACCCAATATTTAGTTTGTATATGCTCATAGAAAAGGATGTAACAATTCTTTTAGTATTTCATTAAACATTTATCACTAAATAAACTAAATATGTAACATAGGTGGAAACCACATAAATAAATTTACTTAAATATTGTATTAAATGAAAATTAATTTTAAATATTAAATTACACATGCATATTTTTATATATTATTATTAGTTGGTAGGAACTCCAATCTAGTATATGTCTGTGGATTCATATTTTAAAACCTGGTAATATAATAATATTAACCAAAACATTCTTTAAAAATAGTCTTTCAATACTAGAGTTGAGGTAGAATATTATAAAATGATCTACAAAAAAAATTTCAAGTATTGTTCTTTAAGTAGAATTTTTACAGAATATTTTCAAATTTCAAAATACAAAATTTGAAATCTTATCATTTTTCTAGTTTTTTCAAAATTATTATGCAATACCATCAATTTATTAATTTTTTTAAAAATTAAAGTATGCCTAAATTTTTTAAATTTGTAAAAAAATTTCAAAATCTAAACTAAGTGCAAAGAAATTATGATACACTTTTAAAGATAAAACAAAACGTGTAAATTATGAGTGGACCATTGAAGAAGAATGGAGAATTGCACATAAAAAGTCTAAATAGGCCCCACTTAGAAATAAACTATTTTTTAATATAAAAAAAACCCATGTTCATAAGCTAAATGCTTGCATACTCACACACTATATATCTTATTTTTCACTGTTACACAAATACCCTGTATACATTTCTTTTGGCACCTTCCTCATCTTCGTTTGTACCGCCTTCCCTTTCCACCGAGCTTCCCAAATGTGGATATTTCACACATTTCTTTCTCTTTTTGTTTCGGTGTTTTTCAGGCATGATGGCAGAATCCTTGTTAGGATTGTTCGGTATGATGACAGAATCCTTGCTAGGATTCAACAACTGGAGAATATGGTAACTGATTTTTACATCTTTTTATGTCTGACTTTGATTAATTGTAAGGTTCTTTAATTTTTTTTGCAAAATGAAAAATGAAAAGATGAAGCATAAATAAGATTTATAAATAGAGAAAAGTGTTTTCGTAAGTCACAATAGATAAATTCTCAGTTATAATGACTATGAACATGTTTACAAATTTGAAGATTATGCAAATTATGCTTAATTAATTTTTTTTTTTCATTTAGTAGTAGGTTGAACATTTTTTTTTGTATAATCATCTATTGATTATTAATATAGATTGAGAATTGTGGATTTCAAATCTATCAAATTAGTTTGAAGTCAATGGATACTCTGAGATAGAGGGAGAAAGAATTAATGTATAAGTGATTTTCAAGCATTTTCCCCTAGATTTTTAAACAGTTGTATTAGATTGATTGATAATTGCATAATGTAATTTGTTTTTCTAAATAAATGATTTAGCATAAACATCATAAATTTATGAAAAATGCTAGGTACCCCAAATTGATACCCAAAAAATTTCCCAAATGCCAAGTGTGGCTATGTAAGTTTTGCCACATCATTTGGGAACAATATTTGGGTACCAATTTGGGATACCTATCATTACTCTAAATTTATACGCACCAATCTAATTTCTTGCCACACCCTAGATTTTAATTATACGGTAGCTCTCTCTATGTTATCTGAATTTTAGAAGCAAATTAAGAAGATATGCAATCATGTTTAATTGTTTTCATTTCCCCTTCATTTCCTTTTAGGTGGACAACTATGTTCACCCTCGATTCATCTTGTTTTCTGATATCGATTATTAATGCATAAAAAATGAATACAGGGATTAGTAAATGGACAGCTTAGAGAGTGTTATGCACTATTCGCAGATGAGCACTCATCCTTTGCTGAATTGCTTAGGATGTTTTACGACAGTGTAAGCAGTCAAATGGACATGCTGGAAAGTATCTTGTGCGTGTCAATCTTCACATATTTTTTTTTTTAGTTTTTAAGTTTATGTAATTCTAGTACGTACTTAATCCTCTTATTTATCAATTTTTATTTTTGAATTCAGGAATGACAGAGCTGTTGACTACAGAATTATATTGCATGTTTGCTATGACCTGAGAGACAATGTTCTAAGGTAACATGTCTGTTAGACTTTTACCTGAGCGGTTTATTTGCCAAAAAACTGAATTTGCATGCTCAAAAATGATATGCTCAACTCCATCCAAAATTTTTATTTTCTTGCATTTATGTTCTTTCTTCGAGTACGACTTCAAAACAGTCTTATTTCTCTTCTTTTATTGTACACAGTACACTACATCTTGACAATTTTTAAGACTCATAGTACATATAAGAACATGAGGCAATTGTCACTGATAAATAATGTATGTGGTTATATAATTTTAAGAGCACTACAAATAGTACATCAGCTGTCCAAGTTTTCCAGTTTGTCCTTAAACAGAAGCATGATTTTTTTCACAATATTACAGCAGAGTGCACCTATCTTTTACCTGTGTTTCCAGTTAAAAGTCTCTAACTCATTCAAATAATGGAGATTCAGCAAGTTATTGATGATTCAGTGAATCATTTAAATTTAAATAAAACTCGTAGATAAATGAGATATAAGTTGTTTTCATTGTTACATCTTGTAATGAAAGCAAAATTTGTGGATGTTGTAGTTTGGGTGCTGTGCGTATGGGAAGTCTATGTTACGAGCTTTGCGAGGCTTCTTAATGTCATTCCGCAGACAGGTGAGTGTGCTTCTATTGATTAATTACATTATTTCGTTGTTCTTGAGTTATGTTATGGTTTTAATATGTATATATTTCAAAATTTCTGATTTAGAAGATGTGCAATTTATAAATTGGTTAATGTCAAGATGTTACTATTTTATATATGGATAATTTTTAAAGATATGTGTGTGTTTCCAATCCTACTTTAGAGAAATTAACAGTTAAAATTGGAGGAACATAAGTTAAGTCACTTCTGTCTTCGAAACCATCCAAAATTTAACCCAATCCAAGATTAAATATGTCACAGGCTACAATGTATTAAAGTTTGATTTGCAATTTAAATAAATCATAATGTTGTCGAGAACTACTACTTTTAAGTGAACCTATGTTGTTGGGAGTTGTCCACATCGGTTGTGGAAGGGGCAAATTGTTGGCAGTAAGTTAACTCCATTAGTTAACTCGATTAGTAAGAGGCCTTTTGGGTGCCCAAAACCAAATTTGTACATGCTCGATCCAAAGTGAGCAATATCATATCATACTATTGTGGAGTTAAAGTCTGCTTAGCAAGTCCAATGTATGACTCATATTTGTATTTATGAGATACTCAATGCAATCGGAACACATTCTTAATTGACATTCATGTTTGTAACTCATAATAAATGGAATTTGGTATTATTTTCGGGTCTAGTGTTTTTCAACTTCCTTAAATAAGTTATCAATAATTCCTTATTGACAACTTATTCAATATAATGTTTTGTTGATTATAAAATGTGATAAAAGCAGTTCACTGTATATTAAAGTTAACAGGTTAGGGCACTTTTATACTGAAACTATTTGCTGAGTTTCATTATATGTTAATCTTTAGGTGTGTCCGCACACTGCAAGAGATAAGACGCGAGTATCTCAGTCTCAAGCCACATTTAGATGAGATTCTCCAGGTAAACTTATGTTAACAAATTTTATTTTTAATTCATACAATTTTTTGTGTAAATATGTGATTATTCAATCTTTCTTTGCATGATGTTTTTAGTTGTTTCTTTTTCAATGTTTTGTGGCCAGGAGTCAACTTCTTGTATCGAACTTAATAGAGCATATATATCACACATTTTTACCATATTTTACAGTTCAATTTAGTTTAGTATTCTTCATTCCATTTCATTTCCGAGAACTTGTAAACATCGGGATCACTTTAATTAAAAATGGCTTTAGTATGATAAAATTTAGCTTTTAATATCTAATCATTAGAACTAATTAATAAGTTGTATTATTCTAATTAATTTAATTAATAGATTAATCTAAGCATTTCATTCTAATAGTGATATCTTTTTTCCATGTGTAGCTACTGTAAACTACCAACATTACTTGGATGAGAACAATCTTCAACCATATTCGTGCTTTTCTTGTTGTTGGACTGGCAACTATAAGTGGGTATTACGATGTTGGTGTTGTTTCGTAATTATTTATGGACTATTTATCAGATGGAGTTAATTAAGGTTTCATGGTTTTCATGTTATGTTATGCAAATGTTGCAGTTTTATCATTGTCGTTTGAGTGAATTTCTTTAAAATTGGCATAAACAGAAACTTTGATTGTAGTGAGAGTTATTGGAATGTTAGTCTTCATCAAGTAGAATTGTTCTGCAAGTGAAAGACATTATTCTACGTGAAGAATAACTAGCATGCATGATAGTTCAGAATAAAACAACAGCCTCATTTTTATTCATATATTTATATGATTTTGCAAGTATGTAATGCTATATAGTGTTTAATTTTGTAGAATTTGAGATTGGAAATTTATAAGTGATGTTTCATGTATCTCATTAAAAATAACAATTAAATTTTTTGGGTTACCATGGTTTACAAAAATGAATATAGAAACTCTAACACTACAAGCATTTTCATTAAAAGTATTCCACGGAAGACTTGCATGTGAAACTTTACAATACATTCCATATTTCCAAAACTTTAAGGTAATAAAGGACTAAAGAATCTTTCAACAATACATAGTACAGAAGATCTGCTGCAGCCACCTACCTTTGCCCAAAAAAAATGCTTGTGAGATGCAACCTATGAAATGACTCGATTATTCTTTAAAGGAGATATTCAAATAAAAAAGCATTCGACTTACCAGTGTGTCAATGCTAAGTCGACACATAATGTGTAGGCCACGTTAATTTTGGGAAATGTCTGTTACTCCTACCTACCTTATATAGTGTATTATAATCTACTTAGGATTTCCTGATATTATTTTCTATGAAAACCAAGGAGAGCATGATGTCACGCCCCGCCAACATTTAGCCTCTCTTGGTGCGGAATAATCTAGAGAAGGCCGGAAGGGTCCGGATGACTCTAGAATATAGTGGAACATTGCGGAGTTCTCTAGAAGGTGCTGGGCAATTCAAGAAGAATCTAGAAGATGGCGGAACGTGGTGGAGCCTCGTGGAATCTTCCGGAGCCTTCAAGAGTTGGGAGCTTTCTAGAGACTTCCTATGTATGTTTGTATATTCTAGATATGGTAGGATCTAGAATTAACTTGTATAGATTGTTAGTGGAATAATCTTGAACCATGTGGGATGTACATGTTCTGGAATTCTCTCCAAGTGGTGGAGGAGCCTATAAATAGGTGAGACCCCTCATTTGGAGATAGGGAGAAATAGGGGGGATAGAGTGGAAGAGCAAGAGGCAAAGTTAGAGCATTCAAGAGGGAGAGCAAGTGTGCTTCTCTTGTGAGGGTTGAGTGCTAAGCTTTGTAACTAGCAAGGGGCTAGTGTGGATCAAGGGGATCCAACTCTTGTAATATTGGGATTACTAATAAAGAAAGGGTCTTTGTTAGTAAGTGTGGTTGTCTTCTACTCTTATATTTCTCTTGTATCCGCTGCACAAGTGTTGGGGAACACTTGGGGTTGAGGCTGGTCTAGTAGTTCGCTTGGTGGGCGACGAGCGCTAGACGCCGGCACGGTTGGCTTAGAAAGGGGACGATTTCTAAGGCCGTGACAAAGTGGTATCAGAGCTAAAGGTTACGGAGGGCGTAATCTTGACACGAATCAAGGCAAAGCAAGGGTGCGAAGCCAAGAGTAAGGGCAAGGCGACTAACGATGGTGCTAAGGGTAGCACAACCATGGGAAGTCCAAAGTCTCCTAAGGGAAGTGGAGCCAAGGACGAGGGGCGTGTGTCGCCAAGCGAAAAGGGGCAACGTAGGGGCGTTGCAAGGAAGGAGTCGCAACGGGTATCTCCGACAAGGGCCGAGAGGCGGCCCAAGGAGGTCAAGGAAATACTTGGGGAGCGGCTCGTGAAATTGAAGGGTTTGGCACCGAGTAGGCAATACTTGGTGAGATGGAAGGGTGTGGCACCGAGTAAGGCAACGTGGGAGTTGGAGCAGAACTTGGAGCAACACCAAGAGGCGTTGGAGCGCTATTGGGAGGCAACGACGTCGACGAGGGCGTCGACAGATTCGGTGGGGGAGAGTGTCACGCCCCGCCAACATTTAGCCTCTCTTGGTGCGGAATATTCTAGAGAAGGCCGGAAGGGTCCGGATGACTCTAGAATATAGTGGAACATTGCGGAGTTCTCTAGAAGGTGCTGGGCAATTCAAGAAGAATCTAGAAGATGGCGGAACGTGGTGGAGCCTCGTGGAATCTTCCGGAGCCTTCAAGAGTTGGGAGCTTTCTAGAGACTTCCTATGTATGTTTGTATATTCTAGATATGGTAGGATCTAGAATTAACTTGTATAGATTGTTAGTGGAATAATCTAGAACCATGTGGGATGTACATGTTCTGGAATTCTCTCCAAGTGGTGGAGGAGCCTATAAATAGGTGAGACCCCTCATTTGGAGATAGGAAGAAATAGGGGGATAGAGTGGAAGAGCAAGAGGCAAAGTTAGAGCATTCAAGAGGGAGAGCAAGTGTGCTTCTCTTGTGAGGGTTGAGTGCTAAGCTTTGTAACTAGCAAGGGGCTAGTGTGGATCAAGGGGATCCAACTCTTGTAATATTGGGATTACTAATAAAGAAAGGGTCTTTGTTAGTAAGTGTGGTTGTCTTCTACTCTTATATTTCTCTTGTATCCGCTGCACAAGTGTTGGGGAACACTTGGGGTTGAGGCTGGTCTAGTAGTTCGCTTGGTGGGCGACGAGCGCTAGACGCCGGCACGGTTGGCTTAGAAAGGGGACGATTTCTAAGGCCGTGACAATGAGCTCTCCAAACTAAACTGCTTGTATTGTAAGTTAAGATGTCTTGATATTGTACTTGGGAAGATATTGTACTTGGGAAGAAGCCCTGAGGTCTTCACATGTCATCAACCTCTCTAACTGATCATCCACCTGTTCTGTCACTAGGTTTTCAAATATGAGATGATCTTATTTAATATTTAAGTTAATTCCATCAACATATATAACATCTTATTTATAAGATCAAAAAACAATGATATCTGTTGTCAAGGTAAGTGTTTTCATGGTATATTTTGAGAAATTTCGACATAAGAAACCTCCAAATTCATTGAAGATGATAATTTCTTAATTTCACTTTTGTCCTTGTCAAATGTCATGACTATATTTTAATTGTTGGCATTTCATATAAAATGGCTAAATGATCTGTCATATCAATTCAATAATTTTTAAATACTATACTATTATAAGCTAACAGGTTTTATTTGGTTAGTTGCTGGTTTAACACCTTTCAAAAAAATTGTTAACGCTAAAAATATAAAATTGTATATAAATAAATAGAAAGTATCAAAATACAACAAATATTTTAAGAAAAAAGAACAAAGACATGAGATACTAGACAACCCTAGTATGCAAACTCTTTGGACATTGTCTTATTACAATTGTACAGTAATTAGATATAAATAAATAGAAAAAGAACTAAAATACAAAACATATATATATTACAAAAAAAAACTAAGACATACTCTAATTATATATAAATAAATAAAAACATACAAAAATACAAAACATATTTTACAAAAGGAAAAATTAATTGTAACATCCCTAAATTATTAAAGTTTTTTTTCTAAGTCCATGAACAAAAAATATGTATTTCAAGGTAACAAACTTTTGAACTTTTCCCATCGTAGTCCTTCCGTCCAAATTTGAGAAACGTTAGTCAATGCTGTGTGACACTGATGTGGCAAACAAAAATTTATGGATTGAAGTGAAATTTTGATATGTTAATCTAGAAGTGATTACATGGTGAAAGTTTTTAATTTCAAATTCGCTAAGGTATAGAAATCTACACTTTAATTCCAAGAACACCAACAAAAAACTTACTAAGATCTGTAGATTTCTATATGTTAGTGAACTCGAAATCTAAAAGTTTCACCACTCGTGTTCTTGTAATCATTACTAGATTAAAATATCAAAATTTCACTTCAATCCGTGAATTTTTGATTGCCACGTCACTGTCACATCAAACATTGACTAACATCCGATGGTAAAATTTGGACGGAAGGACTGCGATGGGAAAAGTTCACAAGTTTGATTACGTAGAAATTCATATTTTTTGTGGAGGGACTTAGAGAAAAAAAGGCTATTAGTTAGGGATGTTAGAATTAATTTTCCCTTTAAAAAAATATAAACCAAAACAAAGACACCGAACACTAGACAATCATAATATGCAAACAATTTGAATATAATATTATTTAATGTAACGTCCCGAAATCCACTACAAGTGGCTTCGAGTCATCACATCACCATTGCAATTACCTTTGTTATGAAACATACCGTATAAACCTTCTTACCTCGCCCGACAGATCCAAGGGTCGAGTATCCGCCTCATGTTTCCACCTGCTACCATTACTATTACATACCTTAGAGTCCTTAAGTTCGTAATACTTTAAATATTACAAAGATTTTCTAACGAATAACACTGAGAGCTCATGAAGTAAAGCAATTCTTCTACTCCTCGTTCAGGAAATGTTCTTTCCCCTTGCTCAAGATTTACCGCAAAAGTGAGTGAATGATTGCTCAGCTGACCACCTGCAAAAGATAATAAGATGCGTGGAAGCGAGTTGTACCCGAAGGGTACTAAGGACGGAAAGAAGAGGAGATTTCAAAGTAGTGGAAGAAACTTTGGGAAGAAGTTTGATCATCGGAGCGAGAAGAAATCTTGTGTGAAGAGAGAGGATAAAAGCACTGATACTAGAAGGATTGGGAATCATGACACTAGAGGTAGCAACCAGAGGTTCAAACCTCCACAGACAGTTAATGTGATGCAAGGAAGACTACCTCTACCAGAATGCAAGACATGTGGAAAGAAACACCCTGGACCTTATCATCAAGCCAGCATGAATTGTTATAATTTTGGACAGAAAGGTCATTATGCTTCTAATTTCAAGGATCAATCCGTCACCTGTTTCAACTGTGGAAAGAAATGTCACGTGTCCCGAGATTGCAAGCAGCCTTCAAAGGAGAATCCAGTACCTCGACTCACAGCACCTACTAACAACAAGCCGACAGCACGAACTTTCAACATGATTGTAAGAGATGCCTTTGATGATAGCGATGTGATCGTAGGTACGCTTCTAGTAAATTCTGAGAATGCGTGCGTTCTGGTTGATTCCAGAGCCACCAAATCTTTTAATTCTGAGAATTTCATGGATAAGTTGAATCTCAAATCTTTGCCTTAGAGGGAATTCTGAACATAGAAATGGCTAATCAGGAAGTCATTCCAGTAAACCGATTATGTCCGGATTGTTCTATAGAGATACAGGGACAACGTTTTGACGCAGACCTCATTCCTTTTAAGTTAGGGGAATTCGATGTAATCCTAGGGATGGATTGGTTAGCACGTTACGATGCCCAAATAAATTATCGTCGGAAGAGGGTTAGCCTAAGAGGATCTAATGGTATAAAAAATTTCCATTTCTTGGGTGGAGACCGACTAAGGATTTTCTATCAATAATTCAAGCTAAAAGAGTTACTTGACAAAGGTGTAATCAGACCAAGTGTGTCCCCGTGGGGAGCTCCAATTTTGTTCGTGAAAAAGAAGGATGGATTTGTACGACTATATGTTGATTATCATGAACTGAACAAGATGACCATCAAGAACAGGTATCCTCTACCTCAAACCGATGATCTGTCTGACCAACTTAAGGGAGCTACGCATTTTTCGAAGATCGACTTGAGATGCGGATATTATCAACTGAAGATCAAGCCCGAGGATATTCCTAAGACTACCTTTAGAACCCGATATGGACATTATGAGTTCTAAGTTATGTTGTTTGGGTTGACGAATGCTCCAGCTACTTTTATGGATTTAATGAATCGTGTGTTCAAGAAGTACTTGGAGAAGTTTGTGATTGTATTTATTGATGACATTCCAATATACTTGAAGTCTCCTGAGGAGCAAGCTGAACACCTCCGTTTGGTTCTAGAAACCTTGAGGATGGAAAAGTTGTATGCGAAATTTTTAAAGTGCGAACTGAAAGAAGTTCAATTTTTAGGCACGTTGTGAGTAATGAAGGAATTTCTGTAGACCCCGCTAAGATAAAAGCCGTACCAGATTGGGAGAGACCCAAGACCCCAACAAAGGTTAGAAGTTTCCTTGGACTATCCGGATATTACCGCAGATTTATGAAGGATTTCTCAAAGATAGCTATGCCATTGACTCGACTTAGCAGGAAGACTGAAAAGTTTGAGTGGACCTCCAAATGCGAAGACAGCTTCCAAGAATTGAAGAAGAGACTGACTTCTGCTCTAGTTCTGACTCTGCCCGACGAGAAAGGCGATTTCGTGATTTTTAGCAATGCTTCTCCCAAGGGATTAGGATGCGTACTGATGCAACATGGGAAAGTAATAGCTTATGCCTCTCGACAACTGAAGGAATATGAGTGTCGCTACCCTACTCACTATTTAGAACTTGCTGCTATTGTATTTGCACTCAAGATTTGGAGACATTACCTGTATGGGGAGAAATGCGAGATTTACACGGATCACAAGAGCTTAAAGTACATATTTATGCAAAAGTAATTGAACATGAGACAGAGAAGATGGTTAGAATTAATCAAGGATTATGACTGTACGATAGACTATTACCCAGGAAAGGCTAATGTAATGGCCGATGCTTTAAATAAAAAGGAGGACTCAACTTGTTGACAACCTCAGAAGAATTAATTAGAGAATTCGAGAAAATGGAGTTAGAAGTCAAGGTCCCAGTCCAAAACAATGAAAGAATTTACAGCATTCATTTTCGACCAGAGTTGCTCGAGAAGATTCGCCGCTGTCAGGAACAAGTAATGGAAGAAAGAAGATCAGAGTTGACAGGAGAAGAGTTTTTGAGTTCAAGAGATGATAAGAGAATTAAACGATTTGCTTCGAGTATTTGGATTCCTAATGTTACAGAATTAAAAGAAGAAATCATGAGAGAAGCGCATAACTCGAGATATTCCATTCACCCAGGGAGCACAAAAATGTACCAAGACATCAAGCAGAATTATTGGTGGCCTAACATGAAGAGTAAGATTGCAGAATGGGTAAGCAAGTGTTTGACCTGTCAGAGAGTGAAAGCAGAACATCATTGACCCAGTGAATTACTTCAATCATTAAAAATTCCAGAATGGAAATGGGAGCACATCACCATGTATTTTGTAGTAGGTTTACCTCGAACCAGAGCAAATTATGATGCCATATGGGTTATAGTTGACAGACTTACGAAGTCTGCGCATTTTCTTCCGATTAGTGAAAGGTATTCCGTAGAAAGACTAGTAAGGTTGTATTTGAAGGAAGTGGTAGTTCGCCATAGAGTGCCTGTATTTATTGTGTCATACAGAGATGCTCATTTTACTTCTAGGTTCTAGAAAAGTTTTCATGAATGCCTTGGTACCAAGCTAAATTTGAGTACAGCCTATCATCCGCAGACAGACGGACAGAGTGAGAGGACAATTCAGACGATAGAAGATATGCTCCGAGCTTGCGCTTTGGATTTCAAGGGAAGTTGGGATGATCATCTGGCGTTAGTTGAGTTTGCATACAATAATAGTTATCACTCCAGTACTGGCATGGCCCTGTATGATAAAAGAAAGTGCAGATCTCCACTGTGTTGGGATGAAGTTGGTGAACGAAGAATACTAGGGCCAGAAATGGTCCATCAGACTAAGCAATCCATAGAAAAGATTTGAAAGATATTAATTGCTGCTCAATACCGTCAGTGAAGATATGCAGATCTGAAGAGAAAAGGTAAGTCATTTGATATAGGAGATAAAGTATTGTTGAAGATTTCCCCGTGGAAAGGGGTGATGAGGTTCGGGAAGAAAGGGAAACTGAGTCCTAGGTATATTGGACCCTTTGAGATTCTTAAGAAAGTTGGAGTCGTGTCATATCAATTAGCCTTACCGCCAGATCTTCAACGCATTCACGATGTATTTCACGTATCAATATTGAGAGCCTATCATCCTGATCATCGACATGTATTAGAATATGAACCCATCGATGTCAGAGCTAACCTAACCTACGTAGAGCAACCAGTGGAAGTTGTGGACTATAAAGTTCATGAGCTTCGTAATAAGAAATTGAATTTAGTAAAAGTGATTTAGAAAAATCGTCAAATCGAAGAAGCTACTTGGGAGCTTGAGAGTGAAATGCGTAGTAAATACCCTGAATTGTTTAGCGAATAATGTTGATCCCAAGGACGGAATCCTTTTAAAGAGGGGAGACTGTAATACCCGAGAATTTTATTAATAGTTATAATGCCGAGCCTTCTCAGAATAATTTTATAAATTCAACTTTCTTTTTTTTAGGGATGCGTATGAATATTTATTAGAGCAAAGCTATCTTTCTAATAATGGTGATCTATTATTATTATTGTTATTGTTATTATTATTATTATTATTATTATTATTATTATTATTATTATTATTATTATTATTATTATATATGTATATATTTTATTATACTAATCTTGATAATGGGCTTATGATATTTATTATGTGGATAATCAAATATATAGAATAAAAGGAGTATTGTAATAAGTGGGTCAAGTTGTGAGCCCAACTAGTGATAGGCCTCATTAGTAGTTTGTATAACATATCCTTATTACTAGTTGTCAAGCCCACTTCCATAAGTTCTTTTATTTTTATTTTTTTCTTTAGCACATTAAGAGCCCAAGAGAATTGTTGGTATTTATTAAAGGCATTAGATAAAAAATGATCATCATACTCATTACAAACACCCGAGAGAGAATAATAGAGAGAGAAAGACAAAAACCTCCATTAAAGCCTAAATTTGAAAGCTCCTAATTACTAGAGTAGTGGTCGGATCGCGCATGCAATTGCATAATTAAATAGCTCTCGAGAAAATCTTTTATTTGAGATCCATTTGTAAGGGGTTTTTAGAAAAGATTTTGTAGGCAAGTTTTAAATTTGGGTTTTCACAACAAAGGGTATGAATTTATACCCACCAAAACCTCTTTATGTTATTTTTATTGTGTTTTCAATACTTTATGTTTAATTGTGGATTTGAAATATATGTGATAAAATTAGGTTCTTAGTTATGTTTGATTTACCTTCAAATTGTGATTTAATGAGGGAGAATAGTAGTTAAATATTGGGTTTGTGTTTGGGGGAGGTAAGATTGTGTTGCATGTTGGTTTCGGGGTCACCACCGCGCTAAAGGTGGCCGGCGGTGGTGGGTGTCGCTAGAAGCAGTGTAGAGTGGGTGGGGTGTGGGACGAAGAGAGAGGAGGGAAGATTGAGGGGGAAAACGAGGGAGATTGAGAGAGAAACGGAGGGAGACGCGGACGGAGAGAGAGAGAGTGAACATGAGAGAGAGACGAGGGTTTGAGAGAGAAGAAGAAGAGAAAAAGCGAGAGTTTCAGATAAAGAGAGAGAGGGAGAGAGAGGGGAGAGAGAGAGAGAGGGAGAGAGAGAGAGAGCAAAAAGAGAAGAGAGAGAGAGAGATGCGAGTAGGGAGAGGAAAGATTGGGAGAAGAGATCGTGGGGAGAGACAGAGAGAACGAGAGATTTTGAGAGACACAGAGAGAGTCAGGGGGTGGTGGAGGTGGAGCCGCCGGCGCCACCACGGCGTCCGGCGACCGCCCCTGTGGTGGTAGTGGTGGTATATGCTTGCATAATTTGTGTGTGTAATTAGGAATTAATTTTGGGTATTAAAATGATTAAAATAATAAAACAAATTAGGATTATCAAATTGGTTTTTAGAGAAAAGGTTTTTAATTATTTGGTTGAGCATTAAAATGGGAATTTTATTAATTGTGATAAAGGATGAGATTGGTGAATAAAGTATTATTTTAAAAAGGGTATTATCAATTGGTTTAAAATTTATCCAAAAATGAAAGTTTGTTAATTTAGTAATAAAGAGAAGTGGATTAAAACTTTGGTCATATGAAATTGGGTTCATTTTCTTGGAAATTTATTAATTATATTAAAAGAAGATAGTTGATTTAATAGAATAATTGTTTTAAAATAGAGAAAAGAAATATGGTTTATTAGTTTAATATTAAGTGAGAAAGATTTTAGAATTTGAGAGAATTATTAAAATAGGATTTATGTGATAAATTACATCTTGTTAAAAATAGGAAAATTGATTATGTACTTAAATTTAATAAAAAATGGATCCGTTAATTTGAGAATAAATAGGAACTAATATTATTAGTTCTCTAAATTGGACTTTATTAAAATGGAGAATTTCTAGATAAAATTTTAGAGACTTCATACGAACCAAATTAATTTGGAAGTGTGAACTAAATGATTAATCAAATTATAGAATTTCGTTATAGAATGAGAATTTTAGATAATTAGTACGAATTTTATAAAAGCCTTTTATTCGACATGCGATTTTTAAATAAATCAAAATGTGTCACTTAATTAGGAATAAATAGAGACTTCGTAAATGAGATTTTCCGTACGAACAAATAGAGTGAAATTTCCCTCGTAGTCTTTTACTTTCATTAGAGAAATGTCATAAATTACGGGATATCAAAAATAATTAGGTAAACGATTAGAGCCTCCATTTAAATATATTATTTTGCGAATAATACGAAAAAGAAGTTTTAAGGATTTCGAGAATATTTTAAATTATATCTTCGAGAATTACATGATTATCAATGACATTATTACCGAGTTATTTTGACATTACGTGATTAATTTCTACCCGAGTACTAAAATCCTTTTTATAATTTATTATAGAGATTCTTTCTGAGAATTGAGATTTTCACTTGCGGGTAACGCTTTTTAATTATTCGGTTATCTTAGCATCAAGACAAAGGCAAGTTCATTCCTACCCTAACTCTCGGAAATTTGGTATTCTTGTTAATTCATTCATAATTATTTTCGAACTATCTATTATGAGATTTATTTGTTGCTCCTTATGATGCAATAATTTCTTTTGAGCATTATTTTCTCGTTAAATATTATTTTACTGTTAAAATTAGTTTACTTGCGAATTGTATCCCCTATAAGCGTAGAAGCAATTTCGTTGCTATCGGGTCGAACTCATCAACCCGAGACGACTATTTATTTTGATTCAGTGGAACTAGTCTCATTTGTTCGAGATAGTTAAATTCATTCTTTTCAGTCGAATTTGTACAACAAATTCGACAATATTTATTGATTATCTTTTAGTTGGTTCATCTTTCTAATCAACAAATAGGAGTTATAAAATTAGGACCGAATAGAGTTTTACTCGTTGATCAAGTGAAAAGCATTCTATTGAAACGTTAATCGATTATGAGTATTATAAATATTCGAGTGGTACGATTTGTTCAGTACGACTCAAACTATTTCATTTTGAGACTATTCTCATTAGTTCGAGATAGTTGGCTTTCTTGTCAGAGGTTGGCATTTTGTTTGTGTCAACCAATAAAATATGTTTATTGAGAGTTTACATCAGTGCATTGTTCGAATTGGTGGCACATTTCAGTAAAACTGGTAGTCCGCCAGATCAATCAAGTATTTTCCTGTGAAGATTATTTCAAAATATTAGTTCATTAAATATTCGGGAATTCTGTATTATACTGGTCAATTTTGGGAAAGAGGCCCATAACAGAGAAAGAGAGACTCGTGTACTGTTATATGGGCACGCGAATATTTAGGCACTATGTTGCCAGGGTTGACTTAATAACCCTTTATGATGCTTGCAGTCATACATACATATTATATTTCGTTGATATCGCATGGTAGCCATGATCGGGCGAAGTGCGGTGTCATAGGAGGACGGTATTTCTGGTCAGATAGTTGATCGCCCCACCGAGATACCGAGAGGTTGAAAGACCAGTTTATTTATTTCTCATGAGTCATCACAGTTACGCCAAATGAGTTTTTCGAGTATTCTGTTATCTAGATGAGTCCTGAGTCAATGTCAGATTGCTGATATCCGATTGTTCATTAAATTTTTAGTTTATTATTCGGTAAATCTTATTATATTTATATACCGAGCAAGGAAAGAATTTGCTGAGCACCATAGTTACTCATTCTTGCTTTATAAATTTTATTTAGCTGTCAGGAAGGAGAGTTGCGAGACGTCCAGCCAGGGATCCAAAGGAAAAGGGAAGGCTCACGGCTATGCTGACAAGGATTAGAATATCCAGTTGGAACCTTTATCTTTCTACGTTGTGAACTTATGTAAGAAATTATTCAGAGATGTAATAAATCGTATTATAATAATGTGTGAGACCGATCTTGGATCTGCGGAGTGGGACACTTATGCTCCGTTGTAATAAATATTTTGCTTTATTATTGAGCTAACTTGTGCTGCAGGATAGAATTCGAATCTTGAAATTTTAGTAAATTAATTTAATCATATAATATATTTAATCATTAGATCTAATGATTCTGATTTTTTACTAAAAATGTAGTGGTCATTATTCGTAGTATACGGATTTCTATTATATTTTATTATATTCAGTACGCCATAGATGGGCTATAGTAACATTTTTTTCATGGATGTTGCTAGAATATGTTACCTTAGCATGTTACTTTGGACCTAATATAATATTTTGTTTTTTGTGTTACCTTAGCCACAAATGTGATGTTACTTTAGTTTTAAAGTGTTTGATGTTAGCAATACATGATATGTTACCTTGTATCATTAATAAACTGAATTTTGAATTTTTTAACTAAAAAATTGTTAATTATTTAAAAATCACATTTACCTTTAAATTAATTCATTTTTATTTTCCATATAAATGAGTTATTATTTTGAAATATTAAAAGTGCTAATTTATTAATTTTTTCAATTTACATTTATTATTAAATTTTAAATGTACAATTTTTTTAAAAATAAAAATTCATAAATATTTTGGAATATTAATTAAGATATTTATTCATTAAATTTAATACATACAATATATTTGAAAAAACTAAAATTTATTTTGATTAAAAAATTATTTTTCTACAGTGTTAAAAAATTGAATGGTTATTTGACTTTTAAATTAATTAATTTTAATAAAATTAAGATATTTTTATAAAAAGTAAAAGTTTATCATGTAGATGAAATATTTCCCAAAAATAATGAAATTGTACATTTTTAAAATACATTAATATTTTATAGTAGAATAGAGGCACACACACTTTAAAATTTAAAAGAGCGGGTTCTGAAGAGAAGATTTGGGGGAGCGGCAAATGTCCCGCCCTCAGAGCATCTCCAATGCAATGAAATCCTTAGCTAAAATTTTAAATAACTTACCAAAATTGAAAATTATACATAACATGTTAAAAGTTCATCACTCCAATGGGGCATTCCTCTTGTCTAAAAATTTAGCCAATCCTTTATATTTTTTTAATATTGGCCATATTTGTTGAAGCACTAGAGATCTGTAGCAAATGTTATGTCATTTCCCGCCCATTTTCTTCCCATAATTGATCAAAAAAATTATTAATAATAATAATCATACCTTTTTTAAAATATAACATATCATTATAGCTGATCCCCATTGGAGTAAAACACTCTACAGGTTCAGTAAATTTTAGCCAACTATTATTTTTTTGAAATTTAACCAATGAGCTTAGTCAATATCATTGGAGATGCTCTCAGTAAAAAAATTTGCTTAAAACATAAATTGGGGATCTCACTCTTTGGGTCTCCCACTCTCTCTCTCTTTCTCCTAAACTCTCTATCTCTCTCTATCATTCTCAAATTAGCTTTTCTCCAAATTCACAAGAATCTAATATGTATCTTGTTTTCGCCTTTAAATTAGGGATTTTCAATTGATTCGATGTTTCAATTGGATTCTCTGATTTGAGAATTCTTCAATTTATTTGTTCTCTTTTTTTATTTCAGGGATGCTTCACTTTGTGCTCTTATTTGGAGCTTGTTGATATGCATATGGGGATTTTTGGTTTACATTTAGGGCTTCATTTTGTAGGTATAACCTCTCAGAGTTTAGTAATGGCATCACCATCATCTCCATCGTGCAACGCCGCCGTGTCTCCGCTGCAAGCCCTAACTTGAGGTTTTTCATTTCTACAAACCTTAGTTTTTTGTGTAATATTCTCGCATTTTTAGAATCTAACCTGACGTTGTTTTTTTTTTTTTTTGCATTTCTGATGTTATTTTGCAGTGATGCTTTGAGTCGTAGCTGCAAAATTGATGATGTTTCTGATGACTCAAAGCTCGAGTCTCTTGCTGTTGTTGATGATTCTTCTCTGGTAATTTTTCAACTATTTTTATAGCACAGTTCTTTTGATGATTTGGTTGCATATTTGTTGTATATATGTTATGTATGTGCTTATTTTAGTTTTGTTTTCAGGACTAAATTGGAAAATTTACAAAGCGTGTATTTATTTTAGTTTACAAAGTGTGTATTTGAACGCCCTGGATAAGAAAATTTTGACTTTTTTTAATACTTAAGGGTGCTTCTTGAGATAAAATTCTACCATTCACTTGCCAAAATAAGTGGGAACACTATTCTTACAACTCGGTAATTAAAACTTTGTTTACTGTTGAAGGAGTGTTATCTAGTAAACGTGGAGTCATATGTTTTAGTTATCATTTTTTTCTTGGCTGTATAAGGAGAATTTGTTGAAATTCGAATAAGAAATTTGCACATGTAATGATTTTATAAACCTATGCATGCATGTTGAAGAAAACATTCATTTTGCTTGCGGTTCTACATATTTCACTTTTGATCACATAATCTATTTTACTCTTATCGTGCGAAGGATGCTTTAACGCCAAATTATTAGTGATTTGTCTTAAGATTTTTACCTCTTGTGTACATAAATTTGACTTGTCTAGGAATCAAACATCAACTGTTTCAGTTTCTCCAACAGAAGCATTTTGAATTCATTTATTAAACATGTTATAAATTTGACTTGCTAACTTTGAATTTTTTTTGTCTCAACTTCTTGTCTCTTTTTACAATTGGAAAATACTCTTACTCTTGTTTCATGTAGATGAGCTAATCAGTACAAGCTGATGCTGCAGACTTATGCTCAAAGATGTAAACTCTTGTGTACATTTCCTTTTCCAGGAGTGTTTTTAATATTAGATGATGATTGCTTATAAGTGCCTGACAGAGTTAGTTTCCATGTTCATGTCCCTGTTTCTTTCCAGAATGGTTTTCGACCTTATAAGAACATCTTACGAGAGTTAGCTCAAAGCGAAGGTTTCATTTTGCCAGTGTATAAAACTGAAAATTCTGGTGAACCTCACAATCTATCTTTCATATCCAGCGTGGAAGTAGGAGACTTTTCAAGGCACAACGGCAAAATCCAAGAAACAAGTAGAATCTAATGCTGCAAGGGCTGCTTACACTGCTCTTATGGAATGTAAGTGGATTTATGTCACTAGTTCACAATGGTTTTATGTTTATAGTGTGCTTTGCCTTTTGGGTACTGAGTTCATTGACTATAATTAACATGTTTTAGTTTCACTTGATAAGACATGCAGGACTCAAGTGTAGGACGATGATGCGTAAGTTTCTTAAAATCTATATCTTGTATTACATTTTTACATTAATAGGATATAGTACTTAACTCGATAATGTACACTATGCTGCCTTGTAAGAGAATTTACCTAGGATAATACTCATACTGTTTTTACAACTATAATGCTATACAGGCCAGACCTAAAAAGTAATACTGATCGGGAACTAGCATGAGAACATCCTACAAATTCTTGTAGTACTCTGATTATCGAATACCAACAAGTATTTGCTACTCTCTCAATATTCTCTTGTTCTTCTACTTTACCTCCTTCCTTTATAGCCTTTCTTATCCTTTACAGTTTTGCATACTATTTTAATAGCTGATATTATTGAGTGAAAATGTGTTCATTATGCATAGTAATGCTTCCGGAGTGACTTCCATCCTGAAAATTAAGTTTGTAAGAGATACATTACAATATTTTCTTTTTTACTTTGCTCTACAAGAAAACAGATCTAGTTGGAACATAGTTCTTTTTTTAAAAAAAAAATCTTGACATAACTTTATAAATTTTATATTATCTACATTCATGTGATCAGCATGCATATAATTCATAGGCTAACATTTCTCCTAAAATTATACTTGTTTATCAGCCACTTTTATGACTTTGAAATGGTCTGACCATACTAGATTCATGGCTAATATGTATCTTAGTTTGGTGCCCCGTAGAATTTTAACAATCCCAAAGGTTTATTTGAAATGAAATGTAATATTGGTTTGGACAATTCTAACTTTGCAGAAACTGAAGAATCTGTCGGGAATAGAACAACACTAAAACATAAATTTCCTGCTGCTTGGTGGTCGGTTAGATATAATTTTGCTCAATCTAATCAGGTTTTTTTGTTTTTTAGCTAACAAATTTGTTTTATTTTGTTTCTTTTAACTTCATCAGCTTAATTAATGTATATTTTCATGTTGGCTCCCTGTTTTATATTCAAATATTAGGATCAGGTCAACATTTGGCAATGACTCCAGCATTTGCAAAAGATGAAGGGAGAAAAAAAAAGCTGGCAATACTACTTCCTGCCATCTAAGATACAAAATTATAATATTTTTGATCAACTTTTGCTACTATTGTGTATATAGATGTTAACTAGTTTTTAATTAAGTTTGTGAACAGTAGTAAATTAGTTTAGAATGTTTGGTGCGTATTTGGGAGTTTGTTTAGTTTGTTTGGATTATGGATGTAACTTTTGGAATGGTGTATCGAATTGAACAAGTCATATATGGATGTCTAATATTTGTAGTAGCTATTTTCAATTTTTTTTAGCAAATTGTTGCCAACCAAAGTGGTTCCCACACAGTTAGTTGGCATCCATACAGTGACAGTGTGGGTCTCATACTGGATCCCAATGTGGGTTTCATTGTGGGACCCGCTATTTCTTAAAAGAAATTGAATATCTAAGGTAACACAAATATTAAAATGCCAAAGAACTCACTTATGTTGCTATAGCATGCTATGGTAACATAAAATTGCATGTTACCCTTGGTATCAGAGATGTTACCTTAGACCCCTAAGTCAACATGCTGAGAGCTATCATCAGAAAAATGGTACCTTAGCTACTTTATGGGCCTAAGGTAACATATAATGTACCTGCTGTGACATTTTTTTTATGTTACCATAGGCTGTTTATGGTGTAGTGATTTTGTTAGTGATTAGAAGATATGGTGTGATATTTTGAGAAAATGACCAAAATAACATTATTTTGGTACCCTATTTCCCAAAATAACAGTTGTCGGGAAAGGTGCCCATTTTGACCAAGTGTCTACGCATATGGAATATGCGTATATTCTTTTTTATTTTCTCTCTCTGCCAGTTGTTCACTAATCTCACAAACACATGAAATGAAAAAACAAAGACCACGCATGAGGCTTATGCGTGGTCAGTTTCTAAATAATATTATTTTTTATATTTAATATTTTAAAATTTTATCGATATTTTCTTTAGGGGTTAAATAATTTTCATTTAGGGTTTAACGGGTTTCATTTGAGATTTAGGAATATTCAATTTTTTAATTAAAATTTTTAAACTTTATCTGTATTCTCTCGGGTTTCAACAGTTAACTTTTGGGATTCAAAAGTTCCATTTTGGGTTTTAGAAATATTCAGAACGACGAATAAACCGTATGCGAACTTACGGTTTATTAAAAATATTAAATTTTTTAATTATAATTTTTATATTTTATTTGTATTCTCTTCGGGTTTCAATAGTTAACCTTTGGAGTTCAACAATTCCATTTTGGATTTTAGAAATATGCAAAACGATGAATAAACCGTATATGAACTTTTATATATGTAGGCTACTATTCAAATAGAAACCTAACTTAAAATAAAAACTAATATTAGCCCTTAGATTATTCTAATCTAATGGCTCCGCCAGGGGCACCACACATAAATCCAATGCACCCTAACATATACAATCCCATCATATATAAATTTTGTAAAAAAAAAAATTGAAGCCACCTACGCATTTGAAATATGCGTAAGTAGCTAAGTTTCGCATTTCAGTTATGCATAGGCTGAAGACTCGCATGCTCTACATGCGTCTACCTTATAATAAATTAAAAAAAAAAGGAAAGTCAAAATCCGCATATGTAGTATGTGTAGGTAGAGAACACATTCCTAAAATGCGCATAGGTCTGGTCATTTCGGGCACGCCTTCCGCCCATGGTTATTTTGGGCACTACACTTTAAAATTTGGTTATTTGGGGCTTTCATCCTGATATTTTTAGGTATATATTAATTATTGCTAGATAGGTGTTTATAAGAAGTAATATCTTTAACTAAAAGTAAATGTGAAAAAGACAAGCGACTAATTACCATTAATTATATTATGTTATTATTTATTTTAGGTTTTTTAATAGTATAAATATCATACATATTTTTCTTTATAAGGAAAGGTAAATAAGTAAATTCACGAAATACCAAAAAACATATACCAAAAATAGGTAACAAAATTTTAATGTTTGGGCTACTATATAATTAATTAATTTTAATTTAATATTATTTAATATACTCATGTTTACGGATTATATTAATGTTTCCTTATTATAAACAATGTATACAGATTTTTAAAATATTTTATAAATAATTTAAAAATATGGTGTGATATTTTCGGGTATATATTAATGATTGTAAGATTAGTTTTATATTAAAAAGGTAACGTGTTTTAATTCGAAAGTAAATATTAATGATTGGAAGATATGATACGATTGATATTTTTAAATGTTTATAATGTGAAAAAAAAGGCAATCGAATAATTACCATTAATTATATTATGTTATAATTTATTTTAGGAATTTTAATAGTATAGATATCGTATATATTTTTCTTTATAATGAAGGGCAAATTAGTAAATTCATGAAGTACCAAAAAATAAGTACCAAAACTTTTAATATTTAAAATTAACTTATTTAAACAAAAATAAGTTATTTTCAATGACACCGCCTGACTCTTGTACATCATTCGAAGCTCTTCCAATTCAGACTTCTCAGACTGATTCAATGAATTCCCTTGAGATGGTTGAAATCCCGGTGGATTGAATGGTTGCCTTGGAGCATAAGGTGGTGGTTAATAGTTCTGATTATATGGCCTTGCATTGAACTGCTAATTTTGGGGTTGCTGAACACCACCCTGATTGTTGCTCCAACTGAAATTAGGATGATTTCGATTGTTGGGATGATAAACATTAGGCACTGGTTGCTGAGCTCTTTGAAAATTACTGACAAATTGTGCGGATTCAGATGAGATAGCACACAGACTCGTGTCATGAGCCCCTGCACACAATTCACAAACCATAGCAACCTGGTTAGTCCCATGATTAGAAAGGGAATCTACCTTCATTTTCAACGCCTTGAGTTGAGCAGCAATAGCAGTAGCAGCATCCAAGTCAAGAACTCCGGCCACTTTAGCAGGTGGCAAGCGTTGAGTAGGATTCTGAAACTCATTGGCCGTCATCATTTCAATAAGATTATAGGCATCCTCATAGCTTTTTGCCCATAGCGCACCTCCAGAAGCTGCATCTAACATAGGCCTGGACTGAGTTCCCAACCCGTTATAGAAATTGCTGATTATCATCCAATCTGGCATCCCATGATGAGGACAACGTGCCAATATCTCCTTGTACCTTTCCCAAGCTTCCCCCAAAGATTCCTGAGGTTGCTGAGCAAACTGAGAAATAGAATTCCGATAAGCTGCTATCTTCGCCATGGAGAAATACTTCGTCAAGAACTTTTGAGCACAGTCTCCCCAATGTTTAATAGAGCCTGATGGCATAGAATGTAACCAACTCTTGGCTTTATCCTTAAGAGAGATGGGAAATAGTCTCAATCTGATTGCGTCATATGTAATGCCGTTGAATTTGAAGGTGTCACAGATCTCAAGGAAGTCCCTAATATGAGCATTGGGATCTTCAGCAGGACTACCCCCGAACTGTACTGTATTCTGAATCATCTGAATGATGTTTGGCTTAAGCTCGAAATTATTAGCCCCAATAGCTGGGCGAACAATACTGGTATGAATATCCTCCACTTTTGGCTGAGAGAATTCACTCAAAGCCTTCGCTGGTTGTGCTTGATCTGCCATTTCTTCTATTGATTCAAGATCGTCTTCTAACCCGATGTTCTCAAAATCAAGTTTTCTTCTTGCTAGTTCTTCTCTACGTGCTTGAGCTCGTGTACGCATACACTCTCAAAAAGTACCTGAAATTCACCAACAAGAAATTTGGTGAGAACGTCCTAGTCACCGAACTTTAATGACCACTGATGGCAAATACTGAAACTAAACAAATAAAACCGCGTCCCCGGCAGCGGCGCCAAAAACTTGTTAAGACCAAACTCAACACGCAAGTGCACGTGATCTCAAGTAATATAGATAGCAAATAAGATTCGTTCCAACAGGGACTCGTTGTATTGTCTAGTTAATTCACTCACCGATGTATGATTATTATTCGATGCTAAGACAAATTAACAATTGGATTTTTGTTTATCACTACACTAACTCTAAGATTTATAACTAATGATCAACTACTTGAACTAAGAATTATATCGAATTACTTATGTGAATAAAACATGGAATTTTAACTTCATTAAACAATCCATCTATAGTCTCCACTTCTCTAGCCTTTTCATGTGATTTGTTAATACCTGATCGAATTCACAAAACTGATATAAGCCAACCTTCGTTGCACAGATACCATCCTAAATATTATCCACAATAGATAGAAATCACTTAGTCTCCCAATCATGCTTAATCTTCATATGTCTATAAAGATTGAAACATAATGGTTGAAGTACAAGCATTCAATTGATCACATAGTCGTCATAAAACGGTTAGAGTTACGACACTAATTATGAATGATATTCTCACGCATAAACCTATGCTAGCATGGCAAGTTCTAAACTCTTAGATCCACTTTCGCTTCAATAAGAATTAACACACAATTACAGGAGTTAGCTACTCTCCTATAACGAAGTAAATCAACCATGATAGGATATCACATCAATCACACAATAGGCATCGAGAAGATTCAACAAATAAACTTCATGAATAAATCCGCTAAAACCCCATGACAACGAATTAGTTCATAATCAAACTAATCGTCACCATGGGTTCCAATGTAAACATGATAGAAGAAAACAAATAATGATTTAAATAAATAACAAGGGTTCTAAAATTTTAAAATAAAGATCATGAAATTAGAAGCATCCCCATATTTTTAAAATAATATTTGGCTAAAAAATGAGTTTTATATGAATTTTTGAAATAAAGGCTCTTTAAAAGAAATAATGCTTTTTAAATCATTTTAAAATACCAAAACACGCAATGAAATCTCCACACTAATTTTACAAACTAAATCTTGTCTTAAAGATGATAATGTAAAAGATTTCATGATTTAAAACAATTCCAATGATTTTATATGATTTTTAAAAGATTAAAAATGCACTTTAAAAATACTTTTAATGTTCCCAAAATATAATTAAAATTCCACGAACATATACTCTAACGCCCCGACTTCCCAATACTGAAAATATAAATTTTATAATAAAATAGACGATTCCTCACCGAGGATCAATTCCAGGTTATGGTATGAAACAAGAATCTATACTATCCAAATTATTACAACTTCTATCTCAAATTCCAATTACAAACCTTTATACCGTCTAAATCACAGCGCAAGCCCATTTAGCATATGCCCGTGCTGGCTCTGTATCTAACTTTTAAAGAATGCACCATCGCTCTTACTTGAATTATAAAGCGTAGGTATGCAACTCCTTAACCCTAACTGAAAAGGGAAGGTAAAATAAAGCAAGAGTGAGCCAACAATGCTCAGCAAGTTAATAATATAGTGAAATAATATTTCAGTGATTCATTGATGAACAATATCAATGACCAATTTATGTCAAGGGAAATAATTCGATTTCCATCATAGAATTAAACTTTCATTTCTTACATTCATATTCTCTCATCAAAACATTCCTTTCTTTAAAAGTCATTCTATCATTTAACATATTTTTCATAAAAACTTTTTCTTAAAAAAAACTTTTAAGTTGATTGGAGTTTTTCCACGACTCCGGACAATACGGGTGATCAGCCACGTAAAGTCCCCATATCGGACACGAAGTCCCTCTGGACCTTGAAATTGGATTCCCAATTAGGCAACACATTGGCCTTTAATGCTGGACTGGGCACTCCCCCAGCCTCTTAAGCTAAAAAAAATGCTGGAGTGGGCACTCCCCCAGCCTCTTATGCCTCCAATCTGGAGGAATCCGTAGAAAACATTTTGACGGAATCCCCCACAATACAATCTTTAAAATTTTTAAAAAATTTCACTTTTAAGTCCTTTATACTCATTGATAACAGATCAGCCCAGTATAAGGAATTTTATAAACATCTTTAATTAATTAAACCATTTTCATTTTCAATTATAAAAGACTGAGGTTCAGGGAAGCAATTGATATGTAGAATCATTAAAAACAACAATAAGGCTAAGATTCAAGGGAAGCATGTAATATAAGGATTCATAAAAGATAAAGAAATTAGATTAAACTAAGCATGCTATGATACAACAAAGCAGAATCATATATCAACAAGGAAACATAAATCCAGTAAGGAACAAATCAATTATTCAGGGTCTAGAATTGAACAATAGTTTATATGGAAAATCATGAAATAAAAGAATCTGAAGTTCAACCATAAATTAGAGTAACTGCACAAGGTATAAATGAACAATGACAGAAAAATTTGAGAATGAGTGTTTGTAAATTAATAGAAGAAGAATGTCACTAGAATATAAATGAAAGGTATATGCACTAGGAAAATGATTTGAAAGGAACATCGTATAATTAACAGGACAGGTTTACATTATTCAGAATAAATATGAAGAGTAAAATGGCTAGCAAGAAGTGATTTTGAAAGAACAAATAAATAACACAAAAGGTTTCACATCACTTGAACAATAAGTGAGTTATAGTAAACTTGCCTCAATACATGAAGTTTCAAATTCCATTATTTCAATTCTTTTCTCACTTTACATCGGTCTCTACTTCTTTGTACATTGGCCTCTAATCGATCACACATCTGTCTTTCTTCTATAACTTGTCAGCCGCTACTCGGCACACTCGCCAATTCCAATAATTCTTTCACTCCTCAAGATTCCATTTACACATGCGCTGGCTCTGAGCCGGCCTCCCAATCGTACCTATATACAGGTAAAGTACTACTTTAGAACGTTTATAAACTTAACTATCTAACTCGTTCTACCCCAACGCACCCTATATCGCTTTACAACTTAACACATATAGCACTTACAACGTATTAACAACTTACACTTATACCTTTTTAACACGTACATAATATTGCTTTAAAACAACTCTTACAAACTTACTATACGAATTACAAAATAATTTTAACAAAAAATTGAACAATACTTTCTTTATAACAAGACCTAATGTCTTTGACCAAGGCATTGAAAATAAGTCTTTGAAAAATATATCGAACATACTTGAGAATAAAACATTTAAGATGAACAATGTTTTGAATAAAACATTAATTTTTGGTCCGGAAAATCAGTGATTGGGATATTTCGATATTTGTACCGTCTAGACTTTGCCTTTAAATATATCACAAATAACTTAGACTAGGAAACATCATTTCATTTACATTCCTTATCCAAATTAGTGATTTGTACGAGAAAAACATTTTGTTAAATTGACTCATCACTTGTTTATGACACATCGAATAAACCTAAGGGAGGATTTACTATGTTATCTTGTAAATTCTTAAATCTAATTTATTTTTCACTTTCGAACTTGATAAATCACCAAAACCTACAAGTGAAAGACGGTCTAGCAATCTTCCCAAAAGACTGTCGACTCACAAGATCTATAACATTCGTAGCATCAAAGATAGAAGTTTGTGAGTGTGGAGAATTTTGATTAGTGGTAGTTGTTTGTTGGTTTCAATGTGGATGTACTATTTGACAATTTGAACCATACGGAAATTGTGAATTTTGAACATAGGGGAAAAAAGGATTAGGAAATGGGAATTGAGAATTTGGCATTTGTGGATTATAATACGAATTTTGTGGATTAGAAAATTGAGAATTATCGATTTGAGTTTTGGGCAAACAGAAATTGGGTATTCGAGGATTGAGAATTCGGATTTGTATTTTGAGGATTTGAAGGTGAATTTTGATGGGGATTCATTTTTTTCTCTTTAGAAATTTTTTTGTTGAAGATGAGAGAAGTGTAAAAAATAAGTATCTTCATATTTATAGTGTCAAAAATTATGAACGTTATATTTTCTGCATTTTGTAATGGGTAACTACTTTTCAAAATTTTGTAAAATTAATATTAACGTTATACATTCAGGCCAACAATTGAGTTTTTGCCATTTTTGATGTTGGAGATATAAAAAAAAAAAAAAAAAGTCCACGTATGCAAGAGTTGATCAGCCCGTGTTGATGGGCCTGACCAACTTTTCTATTTCTACCCAGTGCATTAAAGAAGTCTCACTCTCTCTCCTCTACATCGCACTTAGGCCTCGCATTGGCCCAACAACAGAAACTGTGTAGGCAATAAATCAAGTGGCGTTTATATGTCCTATGAGGAGTCAATTTTTCCAATTATGTTCTTTAGGGTATTTTCACTTCAAAATGTGTTAAGAAGGCTCTTTTCTCTTTTTAATTTTTTTATAATATAATGATTTGTTAGTGTACATTGGGGGAGCCACCAAGAACTGAGTTTAGAATTTGTCACGAAAAATCACTTTCATCTATCTTTTCAGCATGTATATAATTAAATTAGGCTAATTCTATTATATATTTAAATTACTCATCCACGTTTCGAATGCCGTCAATAAAATATTAAATTTAAAAATTTATAATATATTTTTTTTATTGTGGGAACCCGCAGCCACTACCATTTTGGGTGCGCACTGGGTAAACCCACGGGCTCACGCAATAGCCTTCAAACCATGTGAACAAGTTAAACCGCACAAATGCGACAATCGAGGATGGCATAATCACACATCCTCCTCCCGTGGGATTCGAACATGTGATAAAGAGGATGATATTCCTCTCTTTAATTAACTGAGCCAACCCTTTCGGACCAATTTATAATATAAATTTAAATCATGCATGTCATAAAGTTATATTAAATTAAAATTAAAAAATTATTAAAAAATAATAATTATATAAAAACATAATTGTAACTTAAAATGAGTGCATCTTACAATTTTAAACTAGTAATATATAATAATAGTTTCATTTAAACATTTGTATTCTTCATACAACTTAATGCAATTCTATAATCAATCCAAATTAATGTTAAAGAAGAATAAAGAGAAACAGAATGACTAATATTCAATCTTCTTCTATAATATCGTGTGCCTTCACCCTCTCCACTGCCTTGTTAATATTGGTCTTTGTAACGAGAAAGTATAATTTTTCCTGTAGAAATGTATACTATACTCACTTATATTTTATAAAAAATATTAAAATATTCCCTCTCTCTCTTTTTGTGTGTATCATATGATTATATAATTCTTTTACTTAATTAATTTTTTTGAATATTGTACATATACCTTATACAAAGATGAGTAAAAAATTTGAAGAGAATATCTAAGATAACTTCCTCAAATATTTATAAAATAATTTCATATTAAAAAATACACAAAAGAAAAATGAGCAAATCCTACCAGAATATTTCCTACCACCTCTTTTCCTACCAGCCATTTCCTACTAAAGGTCAAATGGTCATTTCCTACCATAAACGATGCTGGTAGGAAATCGGTAGCCATTTCCTACCACAACTGGTAGGAAATGGCTGAAAAAGGGCCCACTTATCCACATCAACAAAGAAACGACATCATTTTTGCCAAAATATTTCCTACCACATGTCTTCGGTCGGTTTTATTCACCCCATTTCCTACCAAGGATGGTAGGAAATGAGTCTATTGAGTTCCACATGCCACGTTGTTTATGTGAGCATTTCTGAAAATAGTAAAACGACGTCGTTTTTGTCAAAGCAATTCCAACCACTACAAACTGGTGGGAAATGGGAAGCCCTTTTCCTACCAATGCTGGTAGGAAATGAGTTTCGTTGGTCCCACATGCCACGTTGTTTTTGTCAGCATTGTCCGCCTGTTTGACAACATCAAAACGACGTCATTTTGATAGAAGCATTTCCTACCACCCCATTGTGGTAGGAAATGGTTGGCATTTCCTACGAGCACGTAGTAGGAAATGAGCTATGTCAAAAAGTAAAAACCCAGTAATTCCTACCGTATTCATCAAATTTGGTAGGAATTGACAAGTAGGAAATAAGTCTATAAGGACATCCAAAAATAACTTATTATGAAATTATAAATTTATTTATTTTTTAAATTAATTAATTTATTTATTTATATCATTGGTAATAAATTTATTTATTTTGTAACTGTAATATTGAGATTGGAGAAATCCTCCAATCACAATATTACAGTTAGGACACTCCCGGTCTACGGAAATCATATCCTGATTATCAACTTCTACTACTAACGCCCTTTTTTAACGGATGAATCTCATAGTGCAATTTATCAAGAAATCTTTCAGATATAAATGACCTAGTAGCTCCAGAATCAATTTAAACTTTAGCTTCAAAAGAGTTGATAGGAAGCGTACCTGCAACCACATCGACATCATTAACAGCTTCTTTAACAGACATATTGAAAGTACAGGCTTTGGGCTGAGGTGCTTGATACGACACTTGTCGCGGTGCTGGTGGTGTGGTGATCCTCAAAACATTAGTAGTCTGGACAGGCTCCTTGCAGTTTTTAGCAATATGACCGACTTTACCACACTTGTAACAAATTAATCCTACTGGCTTCGCTTTCGAACACTCTTGAGCGTAGTGTCCTTTCTTTTCACATTTGTAGAAAACTATGTTAGGCTTATTACAGATACCCGGGTGCTTTCTCCCACAAATCCTGCAGTCTGGTAGTACGGGTCTTGTTATAGCCTGAGGGTTTACTCCTTGGGATCTACGGTTTTGTCCTCCGTTACCACCTCCAAACTTCTGAAAATTTCTCTGTCCTCCTTGTCGATTTCCAAACCTTCCTCTGTTTGGAAAACTCCTCTGACCTTCCATTTCTTGGCTCTTCTCCACTTTCTTAAACTTCCTCTTTTTACCAACTTTCTCCTTCTGATTCAAGTCACTCTCCCCTTCTATTATTATCGCCTTCTAAACAACAGCAGAATAGGTTCTCAACTCAAACGCAGCAACTCTACTCCTTAACCAGGGCTTTAATCCATGCTGAAATTTCTTAGCCTTGCTATCTTCGTTTCCTACATATTGGGGTGCAAATCTAGATAACTCAGTAAACTTAGCCTCGTACTCCACAACAGTCATTCCTTCTTGTTTCAACTCCATAAACTGAATCTGCAGCTAGTCTTGTAAATAACCTGGCAGATATTTTTCATTAAACAATTATACAAATCTTGGCCATGTAATCGCATTTCCTTCTACAGACTTAATAGACTCCCACCAAAAATTCGCTTCCGCTCTCAAATAACAGGCGAATAGCAGGCGGCTGATAATCCACACGGAACCCATGAACCTGGCTAATCCCATTCCTCTCCACACTAGCGTTCGCATAGACCCCTGCATTATGCAAAAGACCCCTCTCACGGGCAATAGGACGCCCCAACAACCGATTATACTCATCACGAGCCCCGTTATTAATAAACTGAGGTCCACCATTGCCTCCCTCAGAATCAGATGAAGATGAAGAACGAGGGTTCCTCCTACCAGTCCCACTACCGCCAGCACTCTCACTACCACCACCAACAACCCTTTGTCGCTTGGAAGCCATTGAATTGATTAGAAGAGTGTTTAAAGTGTTTAGAAAATTTTGAGATCTGTAAGTGTGTATGTATAGGTAGGGTTGTGTAATGGTATGTATATATAGGAGAAATTAGGGTTAGTGGGTGTAAGTAGTGGGCTTGGGTCGTGGGTCACTAATAACAACCAACAATTTTTTTTTCTTTTAAAATTTGCTGAAAATTTTTTTCTGAACAGCCCGTGCGGCGCTGCCGCGCCGTAGCTACTGTTTCAATTTTTTTTTTTTACATGAAACAATTCATGTGGGTTGCCTCCCACGAAGCGCTCTTTTCACGTCATTAGCTTGACGTAGCTCCAATTCCTTATGTTGCGTAAATTAGAACCGCGGTCTCAACTTCGCGATTCAACTTCTCTCCAAGATATGGCTTTAACCGCTGACCATTGACCTTGAACGACTGATCCGGTAACTTGTCGAAAATCTCTACTGCTCCATGCTGAAAAACTGTTTTGACTGTGAATGGACCTGACCAACGTGACTTCAACTTCCCAGGAAATAACCGAAGTCGAGAGTTGAACAACAACACTAATTGCCCGGGCACAAACGTCTTAAGAACCAACCGATGATCATGCCACCTTTTCACTTTCTCTTTGTATAGCTTGTTGTTCTCATAAATTTATTAATTTATTAATTTAAAAAATAAATAAATAAATTTATTTATTTTTTAAATTATAAATTAATAAATTTATTACGAATGATATAAAGGATCAGCTACAAAATTTATTTATTGGAAATTATGACGAATGAGTTTATGAATCTATCACTACAATGACATGCTTACCACACGAGCTGCAATGGTCCATGGTCCTATGAGAAGCAGAACCACTTGTATGTGTAGAAAGGTTGCCATCAACCCCGCTGGAATGATTATTTTTCTGAATCTTGGACTTTTTTTGAAATGTTGGGGTTTCCCAAAATTCAGACCAACTCAAATATACATCCATGCTAATTCTCTTTTCTGGTTGTTTGTGTTTTTTTCCAAGCAGAACGAGCTACACTACAAAGCTCAGAATACTTCCTCCGTGTGTTTGCTAACCAGCCCTGATATATCACGGCATCTGATTGCCTGCACACAAAATATTTCTACAATAATAAAAAAAATTAGTAAAGAAGGTAAGGTTGCATCTGATCGGAAAAGTACAAAGGAGGAACAGTACTAAGATTAGTTGTGTAAATACGCAATGACCAGTAAAAGCTTTGCCTATTAGAAGTTTTAAGTAAAAGTAAGACTCAGGGTAACAGGGTGATCCTCTATTGGTAGGGAAACATCTTTATAGCTAGATGGAATGCTCAATTCTGCATAATCTGCCACCTTATTCAAAAGTTGTTTCAAAATTCACAAATACTACCAAATCACCTTGATTACGATAATGCAAGTAGAAAAGGAAGCTTAAATTACCTTAAATTCTTCAAAATAAAAATCTTGAGTCTCTTTTGAAATTGATTTCCAATTATATCCAGTAAGCTCCAGTTTTTCATACATGATCTATTTGATCTTCGAAGAACACCCATGCGAAGGTTCCAACCTGAAAAAAATTTAAAATTTATGTAAGGCACTGTAATTCCATTGCTTGAATTAGAAAAAAGAACAAGTTTCGCAGCATAAAATATAAATAAATTCTAAACTTACACTTTCTTGATGACTTCTATCCGAGTCCTCCCATCGCTATCTGTAGAGCCAATGTTCCAATATAAATAATCACTGACAGCTGAAGACGATACATTAGGTGTGCCTTGGCGTGATTGTGACTGAGGAGTCAGCTGTCGTGATTCCCGTGACTGATTTGGTGTGGTTTGTCCTGAATGTGATGTGCCTTGGCCTGATTGTGATTGAGGAGTGAGCTGTCGATTTGCATTTTGATGTTCTGATTGAGATGGAATTCTCTGCCCTGATTGAGTAGAATTTTGATGTCCAGGTTTTGTTGGTACGCACTCAGATTGAGTTGAATTATGCTGTCAAGGTTTTGTTGGTACGCCCTATGTAGATTTGGCAGGGATGCTTTAAGTAGGGCTCCTAAATCTCCTCATTTTTGCCTGTAATAATGTACATTAGACACATATAAGTGATTATGCAGTATAATTAAATCCATTGACAATTTACAATTAAATAATTGCACATGTTTTGCAGGAAACATGTAAAATTAAACAATGCTTAAAGAATAGCATCAGAAACAATCACTACAGAAGATTTTAACCAGCCCTGCAATTAAGAAGAAATAATATTGAAATTACACTATGGACTCCACAGACAAACCTCTCCTTCATTTGAGAGAGGATTGTTCAAGCTTTCATGAAAAAGAATTTGACAACAAAATGGGACAGTGTTGACCAAACCAAGGCAATATAGTATGTTGGCTGATATGGAAGTGCATATAGCAACACAAATCTACTTTATTTAGGATTACTTGCATTGCCATGAAAGAATTAAGATAAGATTTATGCATATCCACCTGAGTATCTAATGATCAAACACAACCATAAGGGGGAAGCACACAATACGATAAAAAATCATAAATTAATAACGATTCAAGAACCACACAAAACTAAACCAATAAAACCATATTATTTGATTTTTTTTTAGGACTAATTACAAATCTACTTTTTAGAAAAATGGAATATAGATAGAAGTACGCATTTTTTAGAAAAATGCAAACTAAGTTATTTTTCTAACCAGACTAATAGGAGCATGACCATCCTCATCACCAGCACCTGCAGGTTTTGTTGGTACGCGCTCTGCAGATTGAGTTGAATTATGCTGTCCAGGTTTTTTTGGTATGCGCTGTGCAGATTTGGCAGGGATGCTTTCAGTAGGGCTCCTAAATCTCCTCATTTTTGCCTGTAATAATGCTCATTAGACACATATAAGTGATTATGCAGTATAGTTAAATCCATTGACAAGTTACAATTGAATAAGTGCACATGTTTTGCAGGACACATGTAAAATTAAACAATGCTTAAAGAACAGCATCAGAAACAATCATTACAAAAGCTTTTAACCAGCCCTGCAATTAAGTAGAAATAATATTGAAATTACACTACCGACTCCATTGAAAAACCTCTCATTCGTTTGAGACAGGATTGTTCGAGCTTTCATGAAAAAGTATTTGACAACAAAATGGGACAGTGTTGACCAAACCAAGGCAATATATTATGTTGGCTGATATGGAAGTGTATATAGCAACACAAATCTACTTTATTTAGGATTACTTGCATTGCCATGAAAGAATTAAGATAAGTAAGATTTATTCATGTTCACCTGAGTATCTAATGATCAAACACAACCATAAGGGGGAAGCACACAATACAAAAGAAATTCTTAAATTAATAACGATTCAAGAACCACACAAAACTACACCAATAAAACCATATTATTTGATTTTTTTTAGGACTAATTACAAATCTACTTTTTATAAAAATGGAATATAGATAGAAGTACCCATTTTTTAGAAAAATGCAAACAAAGTTATTTTTCTGACCTGACTAATAGGAGCATGACCATCCTCATCACCAGCACTTGCAGGTTTTGTTGGTACGCACTTTGCAGATTGAGTTGAGTTATGCTATCCAGGTTTTGTTGGTACACGCTCTGCAGATTTGATTGGGATGCTTTCAGTAGGGCTCCTAAATCTCCTCATTTTTGCCTGTAATAATGCACATTAGACACATATAATTGAGTAACAGGTCATGCCGATTTGTACTATGAGTAACAGTGGACTTTGAATTAAAGGGAGTGACCTACTATATCAGTTAAACCAGTTTTCTCAGTACTTGCACTTGCCGGCCTACTGCGTTTCTTTGAATTCTTCACTAAAAAGTTATTTTTAGCAAAGCCATTCTTGTCACCTCCAACATTTACGCCTATCTCTTGTTTTGCTTCAATCATAGACTGCAAATAGAGTAGTACATAACAAACAATACACTGAGCAAAGACACTGGAAAGACATAATAAATAAAGCAGAAAAGCATAATAAATAACACAACAATACACTGGAAAAGCTGTCTCTCTCACCTGAGCAAAGACATCCTTGTTCACTAAAAAGTTATTTTTAGCAAAGCCACTCTTGTCACCACTAACACTTACGCCCTGAAACCACACTAATTAAATGGTAGACAATGACAATTTAAGCTAGAATCATCAATGCTGGCCTGAAACCACACTAATTAAATCCCTAAGCTGCCTAATGCACTTAATTTTTTCCAGGTAGTGATGTTCAATGCACTACAGAAACCAATTACTTTTTTGGTACAAATTACAATGCAAGGGTCACATTGTAACATTTAACTTACTTTGGATATGCATGACAGTAGCTATTTGCGGAAGTATAACAGCTCACTTGATCTAACTTGTAAAGTACATGGTGAGAAGCAGCAAATGTAATAGTAATTGATTCTCAGAGTGGAGCTAATAGATCAATAGATTGAACATTCAAACTGGACGTGCATAACAATCATAGCAACTTGCAAGTAAATCAGCTAGTGCGATAATTTCACGTATGCATAAAATTCAAAGAGTAGTACATAACAAACAATACACTGAGTAGTACATAACTTGCAAGTGTCTCTCTCACATGAGTAAAGACATTCTTGTTGAGATCATTTGCACTCCGATTGTGTTTGTTTTTACTCACCTGAGCAAAGCCATTAATATCAACACTTGCTCCCCCGTTGCCTTTCTTTGGACTCGCAAACTTAGCAAAGCCAGCAATCTTATCACCAATACCCTCGTAATCTAAGCTTGGAGCTTGATGGGATTTTTCTTCGCTCGTAGGCAGCAAAACAGAGTGATATTAAAACAAAGAATATCTTTAGACACAACTGAAGCTAACACCAACTATTAAACAAGAAATATATAAAATTACAACCTAATTTTTAGTACCAAATTCGTAGTAGGATTTAAACAAAGAACATCTTCAGTTGATAGCTAACACCGATAATTAAACAACCGGACCATGGTCATAAAAGGAAGCCAATTTACAAAGCTACTATGGTCATAAAAGGAAGCAAATTTACATTAATCAAACTAAACCTCAAAACCCCTGTTCAAGAAATAAGAACCCAACCCATTTTAAGAAACTAATTACCAAATGGGGAGTGAATACACATACAAGAAAAGGGGAAATACATATACATACATAACTTCGTCGCTGCATGATTTTAACTTCAATTCACGCCGCTCACTGCCGCTCCTGGAGAGAACTAACCCTAGTTTTGTCTTTTGACCCCAGCGGCCCAGCCAGCTTGTTGTAGTCTCTGTATTTATATTTTTCAGTAAATAAAATAATAAGAAAATAGAATGGGCTAATTTTCAACACAAAGAAATAACTTATATATAATTATAATAATATTTCAAAGAAGACACTTATATTTATAATATTATAATATAGTATATATCTTACGATTATAATATTATAATATATATCAATAATAAATTAGTTACTGAAATACATTTTACATACATGATAGCTAAAAAAATTTACTCGGAGGAATTATTATATTCATCTTCACGATCACTATCATCAGTTTCTTAAGATCCGTCTTCTTCGGATTCATATTGTAACACCCCCAGATCCGGGGTCAGGGATCGGGTCATTACTGCCTCAATTTCCATGAATAACACTTGACTTGAGTCCAAATAAATAAACAACATGCAGTGACCCCACAATAATATCCAATCACACACAACAGTTATAGTCCCAGAGATGAAACTGAAATAAGTCTTGCATTAAAGGATTTGCGAATAAAAGTTATTACAATCCAAAGGGAGTAACAACATAATTTTAAAGTTCTTGTCGTTGATTAATATTAGTTATACATATACTTAAGGTGGAAAGCAAAGCTGGCTATCTATGCTACCTCAGCAATGGCAGCGATGAAATCAGCGGGTAGACCTCTGGCTGTGATAACCTGCTTGCGCCGTGTGTGCCTTACGCGGGCCATTCTGCCTAGCTATTGTTGTGACATAATAAATAAGCAAGGGTGAGCAAGAGCCCACCAACAATAATATAACTGAACAGTGAAAATATATGTAACAGTTCAAATATCTTTGAAGCCATATGCCATGCAATAACGAACATAGTACCAGTATAAGATGAACGATGAAGTTAGAAGGTAACTCAAAAATATACTTCTGTGAAAATATCTGCCATGCCGAAGATAGGCAAGATAACATTACTTATCATAAAAGAGGAACTTGGAGAAAATATTGCAATTCCAGATTCAATCACTTTTTCACCTGCCAACACCGATAGTCACTATGCCATAGATGGTCTATCGCAATATTATGATCATAAGTGTTGCAAAAATATGTTGCATTTGCCATGTTATTTTACCTCTACGGTAACACAATCATATTATGTTACCATAGCAAACCAATATGTTGCAATAGCTCGTCTACGGTAACAAGTCATGTGATGTTACCGTAGTCATAGCTATAGCCCCTTTACAGTAACAAGACATGCGATGTTACCGTAGCCATACCAATATGTTACAGTAGAAGGAGGGGTATTTAAAAAATCTATTTTAATTAACATAAATACTTTAATTTTGTTTAGATTTTGAAACAAATTAAATTAATTAATATAATTGGATTAAATTTTTTTAAGATTGACCGGTAAAGGAATAATTAATATATTTAAATATTTAAGTAATTCTAAATATTTAATAAACTAATTTTAACTTTTGGGAAAAATGTTATGAATTTAAATAATTTATCATAGCATATATGATCATATTTTATTTGATTAAATTAATGTAGACAACTTTACAAATATATAAATTTTATCAAATAAGTATCAATTTCATTTTTATAAATATGAAAACAATTTCAATAAAATTATAATAAATAATTATTGAAGAAAACGAAAACAATTTTTTACTAAAACCTCAATACGCGGGTTAGAAAATTAGGGCGGGGTTAGAAAATTTCAGACAAAAGCACGAGCGGCAAAAATACCGCCCACACTCACACTCTTATCTCTTTTCACTCCCCCACTCTTCTCTTTACACTCTCATCTGTCTTCCATCTCCCGCACTCTCGACGGTAAACAAATCAAATCACTCAAAACAACTGGCATTTAATCAATTTCACAAATTAATTAGGGTTTTCAATCGATTTGGGCTTCAAACAACTGCAATAAAATTAGGGTTTTCAATCGATTTGGGGTTTAAATTAGGGGTTTCTTGTTCATTATGTTTTAATCGATTTGGTCTTCAATTTCTCTCTTTAATTTGGGTTTATCTTTGTTTCAGATTCGGATTTGAGCGCTCTGGTTCCAGTTGGTTTATTTAGTTTGTTTCAGATTCGGTTTGTATCTTCGTTTAAGGTACTTCTTTTTCTACCTTTTCTGTTCAATGTATAAATTTATGTATGTATCCAGTGGGTTTTATTGTAATTAATTGAAAATTTATGCTACTTTCCCTGCCTCCAAAGCTCGTGTAATGGCAGAGGAGGTTTTTCTTTGCTCGAGTTGGTTTCAGGTTGGGTTTATGAAAAAAGCTTATGAACTCTCTGTTCTATGTGATGCTATTGTGTTTTCTAGTACTGAAAAGTTTTTTGAGTTTGCTAGTTCACGGTCTCTCTCTCCCCCCTCTCTTTCTCTCTCCCTCTCTCTCCCCCTCTCCCCTCTCTCCCTCTCTCTGTTTTTCATGATTTAATTTTCTTACATAATAATGCATAATTGGGTACTGGTTATAATTTCCTACTGAATTTGTTTTAATTTGACATGTCATCTTTAATTTTGATGTCTTTGCTGTAACATAATTAGAATAGATTTACTATGGTTTCTAATCTTGGTTCATAAGGGGTTAATTTAGTTTATCTATATTTGGTGGTTTTTATAATTATATTTGCAATTATCGGCTGAATTAATGAAATCTGCTTCTTGTTAAATAATGGCATTCTATAATCGAGAGTGGAGACAAGTAAACAAGATTCTTTGATATGAACAATGTGTTGGTATTTTGCTCTGTTGCTCTATATGAGTAAGAGTGGGGACAGATTTTATCAGTTCCAATTAACGACTTAAAACTAAGAAGATATCTGAATGAATGTTTGATATGTCTAAAAGTATTTTAGATCTTCAGATGCATGTTTTGTGGGTGTATAGGACAAAGAGTGGCTAAAGTACGTTAATAGAAAATTGTAACCTGACTGATAATTAGGATGTAGTAATTGTAATATTATCTTATTCACAAATATAAAACTATAAGATAACCACATAGCACAAGTGAGTATGTGGTGATAGAAATTTGGGGATAGAAATATATTTCTATGTATAACTCTGGAAGATCAAATGAAGAAATTTGGGGTAGCAATTTCCGTGATTGTTATTTTTTCTCAGCTAACATCTTCATTACCTTTAACTGACTGGGCACCATGGTTGTTTCTCCCGCAAATGCAGTCCTTTACTCCCCAGAGACAAAACTCCCTAGAACTGGGGAACTAGCTTTGAGAAAGGCTATCCCTGCAAACACTAACATGAAAACCATACAGGTGATAGAAAAATTCATTGTACAAAATTTCAATTCTTTATGTATGATATATTGTGAACATTCCCTTATTCTTTTAGGATTTCTTGGAGGACATCTCGTATTTGCTAAGGATACCACAGAGAAAGCCATTTGGAACAATGGAGGGTAATGTCAAAAAAGCTCTAAAGGTACTATTTTGGATCCTTAACTAGTGGTAAAGAAACTTATTGTAATTGATAAATTTCATAAATGTGCTATAACTTCAAAGAATCGACTCAAGTAAGAAATTCTTTTTTATTATAATATAGAACCAGCATGTCTAGTTCTAGATGATTGTTACGAATTAAAAGTAGATGATACAGATTTCTACCTCTGCTGATGTAGCCACCATATAAATTGGGTAACGTTGCCAGTGATCCATAATTATTTCATTCGTCTTACCTCTCTTTTATTTTAGATTGCGAAGGATGAAAAAGAATCCATCTTAGGTAGTGTTCCAGCTGATTTTAAGGATAAGGGTTTGGAGTTGTATACATCCCTGGTAGATGGGAAGGTATTTCACAGAAAAAATAAATAGACTCCTTAGGATAGACATGTCAGTAAATTGAATGCTATGTTTCCATCTTCTGATTAGCTCAAGTAGATCTATAATCAATAACGACTAACACTACGCCTAACACTATGCCATAGATGGGCTATCGGAACATTTTTTTCATGAATGTTGGTAGAATATGTTAACTTAGCATGTTACTTTGGACCTACTATAACATTTTGTTTTTTGTGTTACCTTAACACACACATGATGTTACTTTAGCTTTACCTTAGCTTTTAAAGTGTTGGATGTTAGCAACATATGTTACCTTAGATTATTAATAAACTCAATTTTTAATTTTTTTAATCAAAAAAATGTTTAATTATTTAAAAATCACATTATCTCTAAAATATTTCATTTTTATAAAAAATAAGAGTTTACTAAGTAAAAGAGTTTTTGTTTTTAAATATCAAGGTATTTAATTATTATTATTTTTCAGGTTCTATTTATTTATTAAATGTAAAATGGATATTTTAGAAAACAAAATCAAAAATTAATAAATATACCATTAATTTATCTTTAAATTAATTAAAAGTAAAATATCATTTAAAATTACATTTACATTTAAATTAATTTATCTTTAAAAAAATTAGAATTTTCCAAATAATTGACTTAATATTTTTAAATATTAAGAATATTTCTAGGACTCTAGAACTCTAGAACTTTCTATGACATTCATTTCACAATAAGGTTTATCTAAAACTCTTGAAATTTCTAGGACATTCATTTCACAATATGTATTATATTTTACATGTTAAAATGTCCTAATCACAACATCCTCCAATAAGAACTATATTTTTTAGGAGTATTATACCCGGCAAAATCAAAATATTCTCACCTATCCAGACCCCTAAGAAACTATGAGATTTAGAAGTTTTATCTTTTCATTTTTGAAATTTTAAGTATATTATCTAGTGATTCCAATTGAGAGGTCATAAAAAGTTTTATTATAAAATGAATCAAAATATGTTTTTGACTATCTAAAGAGGATCTTATGAACTTTCAAAATCTATAACATTAATCAGTCAAGATATTGTAACTGGTATGGCAAGGCAGGTACCACCTTAGCTTAATCCTTTACATTGTGTTCTCAAATATATTTTAAAAAGAATAATTTTTCTCGTAAGACTGAAAAAAATTGTAGATTAATTCTTTTTTAATATTTGTGTACAATTTTTTTCTTCAACTTTTGGAACGAGAGTGGGTGGAGCAAAAAAAAAAATTAATTTGAATTTTTTTTCTTATGATAATATTAAGCATGAAATGTAGTGGTAACATAAAAAATAATTTTTATTCTTAGAATATAGTTTATAATTCAATATTGTTTCGAAATGAAATCAAAAATTTTTAAATATAACTATTTTAACTATGAATTTTTTAAATATATATACATATTACTTCTAATTATCTAATTTTTGAAATAATTGCAGAAAATAATGAAGAAAGTGCTCCATGAAACCCTACATGTAATTTTTCATATATTTGAATTTTTTTCAAAATTTATTATTTATATTTTTGTTGTTGTTATTTAAGAATTAATTGAAGTGTAAATTAGATTTTGGATGTTCACCGGTTTGCTTTCTTGCTTCTTAGTTGATAGTGGTAATGTATATTCTGCAAATGATTTATTGTTCAAATCCATGATGTTTGAGCTAGAATTCGTTTTAATATGGCTTGAGTTAAAGAAAATCAGAGTGAAATTTTAAGAAAAGCCATGAAAGAGGAGTCTTATTCCATTCAAGAAAATCAAACAAGCGAACTTACTAATTTGCCACCAAATTAAATTTTCATTGGAGTAAAGTGGATAATTAAGACAAAAATGAATCCACAGGTTCACTCAACAAGCACAAGGTTTGATTAGTGGCAAAAGGATGTAAACGAAAAGAAGGAAAAGACTTTACATAAATTTTTACTATTGTTTCAAGACTTGAAATAATTCGTTTATTAACTTCTCATAGCTCAAAAGAAGTAGAAGTTGTTTCATATGGAAGTGAAATCTACTCTTTTGACTGGTGTTCTTAGGGAAGATATTTGTGTCAATAAACCACCAGGATTTGTCAGGAAAGGAGAAGAAAATAAATTTTACATACATAAGAAGGCTTTATATGCAAGGGCTAAAACAATCACCACGATCTTGGTACTGTAAGACAAATTCTTACTTTGACAAATGTGGTTTTCAAAATGTCCCTATCAGCATACTCTCTATATCAAAGGTCACTCTTGAGGAAAATTTTTACTGGAAATGATGTGAAGATGTTGAGAGAATTTAAGCACTCAATGATGGTTGAGTTTAAGATGATTTTATTATCATTGAAGTTCTTCAATCCAATGAAGGAATTTTTGTTTCTCAAGAGAGCTATGCAAAGGAATTTTGAAAAAGATTCAGGATGGAATATGCAAATCCAGTTCTCAGTCCATGCATCTTTAATGAAATAATAACGAACATCTATATATTTACTCTGACCATGAAACATTGGGTTTTTTCTAAATCAACAACACCTTTTACCTATATACATAGTAACACGACCATTCTTCACATATAAACTCTACTTCACATGATGATAATATAGTACATCTTTGTTTTGAAGAAATCAATGTAATTAAACTCTGATATTCAACGTTACCACCCAAATCACTATCCAAGAATCCTGATAAATGATAGTTATCTCATCCCTTTATGTAAATCAAGCCATAACTAAGTGTACCTTTCACATAGCGAAGAATTTGCTTAACAGCACCTAAATACAATACTATGGTCTCTCCATGAATCTGCTGACTACACCAACTGCATAAGCTATGTCAGGTCATGTATGTACGAAATATCTCAAGCCTCCCACCATGCTCTTAAACTGTGTTGGATTTACTGCTTCGCTTGTTGCATCTTTGTCCAGTTGAATTTTACTCTCCATTGGATACTTACCTGATTTGTAATCACTCATACCAGCATTCTCGAGAACCTTATTTTCATATGTCATTTATTTCAATTCAATATATCGAGGACCTTGATTAGCTTCCAACCCAAGAAAATAAGACAACTTGCCTTATTATCAATATACTGTCTTTGACAACTTGCAATATTGGTGGGAGGCAGTCAGACATGCTGTCTTTATCTTGAATAAACTCCCAACTCGTGCAATGTCGACCACTAAGCCACATGAAGCCTGGTTTGGCAAAAATCCAGATGTTGACTGTTTAAAAGTTTTTGGCTGCATAGCTTTCACAAAGACACCTTCTGTGCATATGAAAAAGCTGGATAATAGGAGTCAAATGGTAGTACATTTTGGCAGAGAGCCCGGGACAAAAGCTAACCGATTGTTTGATCCAGTCATGGGGAGAATACATATCAGTAGGGACGTCATTTTCGATGTAAACAAGGCTTTTGATTGGGGGACTGAACATAACTCTAAAACAAGTGGTGCAGGTCAGTTCATCCATGAAAATTACGTGGAGAGATGAATCTGTTTCGCCTGCATTACTTTCACTCAACACCACAGGTCTCAGTGTCGACCTCCTCTGATTCTCAATTTGCAAGTGAAGATTCTGCACACTCAAGAACAACGAGTGCTAGCAGTGAACAGCCCCACATGTTCAGAAGTCTTGAGGATATATATGCAAACACGATGGAGATTGAACTCAAAGATGAACTTCTATTAATTCTTATTGATGAGCCCGTATGTTTTGAACAAGCCATAAAGGATCCCGTTTGGACAGCAACAATGGACCAAGAACTTGACTCCATTGAAAGGAATCAGACCTGGAAACTGGTGGACTTACCTGCAGGTCACAAATCTATTGATCTCAAATGGGTTTTTAAGCAGAAAACATATCAACATGGCAAGATCACAGAGCATAAAGCACGCCTTATGGCCAAAGGCAATGTATAGCGCCATGGAATAGATTACGATGAAGTCTTTGCTCCTGTAATGAGACTTGAAATAGTGCGGCTATTCTTGCATTAGCAACTAAGCACGACTAGGAGGTTCATCACCTCAATGTCAAATCTAATTTTCTGAACGGGATCATCCAAGAAGAAGTCTATCACTACAAGGAAAACAGGCTCAGACAACGGTTTTTGCCCGTTGTCTGATGCCCTGTTTTCCTGTTGTCTATTGAGGCACCGTCTGTTGCCTATATCAGACAACGGTACCAAAACTGTTGTGTGAGCCTTCTTCGACAACAGTCCGTATTTACTGAAACGTTGTGTGAATACTAGAAACAACAACAGTTTGCGTTTAAGAAGTATTGTACAAACTACATTACAACAATGATCCTTAACTCAGAAACCGTTGTTCTAGGCATGTTTAGACAAGGGTTTTTTGTTTTGGTTGTGTTGTCTATTTCGTTTGCATCCAACACAACATTAATTGGTTGGGTTGCAGTATAGTTTTATAGACAATGGTCTTCTATATCTGTGATGTTGTGTTAAATACTTTCTCACAATGGTTTTATAGAAAGAAACCATTGTTGTTTCGTTAGTTAGACGATGGAATTGTTTTAAAAAGTGTTGTCTGAAGATTTGTTACACAACGGTTTACTTGTACAGAAACCATTGTAGTTTTTGTTGTTAGACAATGTAAGAGTTTTATAAAGTGTTGTCTGAATATTTCGTTCACAAGGGTTTTAATTGTTAGATTCGTTGCCTGAGCTGTTTTGACACAAGTTTTTCTATTTTAGCGTTTTCATTTATGTGTTGTGCGAGTAACTGTAATACAAGTATTTTTATCTTATTGTTTACATTTGTGTGTTGTCTGAGCAACTGTAACACAAGCTTCTATTCATTTTCTTGTTGTCTAGGTTCTATTTTGACAATACTTTGATTTTTCATAGTATTGTCTACAAGTACATTAGACAAAGGTATAATTTAAATGTGCAAACTAAACAAATTACTAAATGGCATTGTCTACAACCTTTAGTAAATAACATTACTAAAATTCCAACCATAAAATCCAAATCCATACAACCATAATATTCATACCAACATATCTACTCCGTTAGACAAACATACCATCAAAAGTACGGACATTGGGCCCCTATTTCGGAATGAACATATTCCACAAAATATAAAACTAACGGCCACCACAGTTTACTGAAAATGTTCATTGTGAAATAACAAGTACTGAAACTGTTCAACGTGCATGGTTCTTCATGAAATACTTGGCCCATTCGATCCTTATCTCATTGAGGTCATCGTTGTTGTGAGCAAGGTTTCCCCTCCGCTGCCACTGAAAATCACGAAAACAACATTAAAAATTATATACTTTCAATACAAAAAACAAGAACATTAGTCAGGGTTAAACTGACTATATATATTCCCCTTCTCTGCCATTTTAACATGAGCCTATATATATTCCCCTTCTCTGCCATTTTTGTAATTACTACTACTACTACTGCCCCCCACCCTCCTCTCTTCTCTCTCTCATTTGATGATTGTCTGGTCTATTTAATGTAGAGTACTAATACAAGGCAGTTATGTAAAACTGTGATATCAAACACTTGTTTTTGATATATAGATATACAATTGAAAGAAACTAAGGTGGAAATGGGTCGATCACCATGCTGTGACAAGCTTGGACTAAAAAAAGGGCCATGGACACCCGAGGAAGATCAGAAACTACTAGCTTACATCGAAGAACATGGTCATGGTAGCTGGAGAGCCTTGCCTACCAAAGCAGGTAAGTCCTTAATACTTACAACTTTTCACCAACCGAAGGAAATAAATATATCCGTAAGAATGTTATTGTAATGCTATACTAATATCTAATATTAACTTGATAATGTAAATACATATGATGTTCGTATAGGGCTTCAGAGATGTGGGAAGAGTTGCAGATTGAGATGGACAAATAATCTTAGACCTGATATTAAGAGGGGAAAATTCAGTTTGCAGGAAGAACAAACAATTATTCAACTCCATGCTCTCTTAGGGAACAAACAATTTTACTGATATGTTGTATACAATTCATACATCCAGCTATTTAGCATTTCAAGGTATTCATCTAGTTCAACACATAGGCACATTAAAGAGCTTAATCTAGTACTCGAGGAAGATAAAAGATGGACACAGTTTAACATTAGAAAGTAATAATTTTTGAACTGCTGCAGCATTGCCAGAAACTGTTTGTGCACATATAAATTCTGTTTGTGCACATATATATTACCTTAATATGAAAACTGAATTCCTTATCAGTGCAGATCTCTTTCATATACCGCATCACAAATAAGCCTCAGTCCTTAGTTCCAGTTTGGAGAGGAACACCCTAATCAACACGTAAAAAAGAATTTATACATTCGTACAAGAAACTCATGAAAATCAGGAAAACCGATGATAAATGTACAAATTATTACCGCCATATTCTCCCAAGTGATTTTCTTCACCATCAACTTCCTGGTCATTTCCTTGTAAAATTTGATCGCACTACGACAATATATTATAAATCAAATTACTATACATTTTTATTAATTGTTAAAGCAGATTAAAAATTAATTTTAAGTTCTGAGAGGTACTCACGTATCAACCACCTCAATCCATTCTGCACTTGCTAATCTACGCTTCAAAGGGTCCATGTGGTAAACCACTTGTGTTTCAGGATGCACAACAGTTAGCGACCAGTGGTTCCTAGTAAATAGTGACACCGAAAAATAAGAACAATAATATTTACTTAACGTTTATAGGCTAAAACAATTATGTAGTTTCAACTGAAAATATCATCAATTATACACGAAGGGATATTGATAATTAGAGCACCAGTGCATATATCTTTGTTAATAACAAGGGCCTTTGTGACTTAAATTGAAAATAACATGATTATTAAATTAGTCTTCACACAAAAGTTATTATATCAACCATTTCAATTTTCTTGAACACACACACACACACACACTTCTTAGTTACATTATTTTAGGACTAAATATTAAATTTTTTTCCTGATTAATTTCGTTAATTTTATTAGTTTTTATTAAAAAGCATGTATTTTTATAAATAATACAAATGGTAAAAGTAAAGAAATAAGTACTCACGCGGCGTTGTATGGCACTAGAAAATAGGATCCTCGCTCTCCATTTTTGAAACTGAAAGATAATTCACGAGCCCTCTCTGTAACAGTACCGCAACCATTTGCGCCAACCATCCCAGGATCAACAAAGCATATCATGCTGGACATTTTGTGTCTTTTCAAAAAGATCTCCAATAAACTATATAAAAAGCAAACAATTATGGACACAATTAAAAACTAAGTTGCAGAAATAAAAACAATTATTAGAAGCGATGATCTAAATATTAAACTTAGATACTTACTTAATAAACAAGCAAATAACGGACCCTGATATTTCTCCTCTTGCGCATAAGGCATGTAAATCTGATAAAAATAGAACTTGTTTTTTGGCTGATCCGAAAGCTTCTTTGCACAGCACAAATCTGGATGTTTTGCCATCCTTCAATGCCTCCTTTGCCCAGAGCCACATATGCTTCAGCTTCGGAGGATAATCATCACCCATATCTAACACAAACTCTGGTTTCTTCACTATATCAGCCACCTTCTTAAACTTCCTTTGGCTAGATTTCTTGACGCCCTTGAAAGAAACAATGTAGTCGATAATTCAGAACACAAACTAAAGCAGTACGAAAAGTTGGACTGTTACGTAAACAAATATAAAAACTAACCTTTTGAGTTTCTTTCAATGCATCACTGCTTTTCTTTACTTCTACAATGAGGTGTCTTGGCCACTCAACAAATGTCCCCACAGCTTGTTCCACGATGGTGATCTCATCTTGGATGGGGAAAGGAATTAAGGCAGATCCTTGGACAACACGAGTAATACAGACTCGTGCTTTCTCTTCTGGTAAATGCTTCCCATGAATAACTTTACACACCGTATCAACAGTTCCATAAGCAACAACATTGGTAGGGGAGTCTATGGTTAATTCCCACTCCACAGCGCACCCAGCCCCCCCAATATTCTTGTCCTCATCATTTGCCATCTCCTCAAACGCATTACTGTCAACCTGAACAATCTTATGAATCCCAGCCTCATCTTCAACCTTTTCCTCAACATTGTCAATCTTCTCTTCAATATTGTCAACCTTCTCAATATCGGCAACCTTCAACTCCAGGTCATCATCAATCTTCTCACTTGATTTTTCAGCCACCAATTTGTCAGTATCAAGATCCAGTTGCTTTCTTACACCTAGCAACTCCAGGTCATTCAAAATTGCAGGTGCACCCTTGCTACAGCTTCCTTGCTGCGAGACAACATTTGGACTGTTACCGGCATCTGTAAGCTTTCCACCTAAAAGAGCTTTTAAATTCTCCATCTCCGCAGCCCAAAACTCATCCCGCTCTTGAACAATCTTTTCTCTTTCTTCTTTCATAAACTTCTGGATACCATCTTGGATCCTCTTCTCAATTGTTTTTTTCTTCCTCTGCCTCGGCATGTTAAAGTACACAGACTGCTTGACATGAGTCCCTTGGCCACGGACTCGTCCTCGATGCTCAGGTTTACCGAGCACCTTTGAGAGGACATCATCAGTGCCTTCCTCTGTCAACTCCCCTTCACTGATTCTCTGTTTCATAACCACCTAAAAATTTAACCAAAAATCAAAGGGTGACCACAAATATTTTGGTAATGTGGAAATTTAATTAAAAGATAAATGAATAACTTACAATCTCTTCAGCAATCTCTTTAACTTTAGGATCCTTATAGTTTCCATCTTTATCCTGTCGCGCACGAACCCAGGTAGCTGACCGATCTATCTCGATTTCAGGATTGCTTTGCGACTGCATGAATAACCATGTTCGAGATATCAAAATTAAGAAACATCAACCCGTTTGAATATGACTCTTGTAAAAAATCAAAGAGTGTATATTACTAACCATTTCTTGTTCAAGGTTAGCATAACCCTTGCGAGAGATGCAGTGAGGGTATTCATTCAGCTCCCTTCTCTTTTTCTGCGTAGTGTGGATCTCCTTTTTCACATAACAGATAGTTAAAAAATTAGCAACAAAGCCTAATGTAACTTGTAAGAACTTTGAAAACAAATAAAGTCAAAAACTCACACTAAACTCAATAGAGAGACGATCAGAAACAAACATATCCCAATGTGCTTTCTCGATAAATGAGTAGTCAGCTGGAGGAGACTCCAACAACTCAAGTTGATCCCGGTAAGGAAGGATGTATGCAGTTGTTAATCGACTTTTAAACTCCCTCCACTTCTGGCACGCTGACTTCAACACCATCTTCCTTGCTGTTGGCGGCACATCAAATGCCATCTACATTCATAAGAATTGTTACTTAAGTGCAAGTTAGGTGGTAGGCAACAATGTGTACTTAAGTACTAGTAAGGGCAATCAATGTTACCTGCACACAATCCCATATTTTATTCTTTCTTTCTTTCGGAACACGTATCCATGAATCATACCATACTGCGACTTTAGTTCTTGCAAGAACTCCGATGTAAGACTGCATTTCAGTTCCTGCATCACCGTAGGGCTCACCCTTTGCATTGAAAGGCACCGTGAGCTTGATGCCCAGGATCTTACGTCGTACAATCCTATGCATTGTCACAGCTCCGCGTTTCAAGAGTTTAAGTCCCTCTTTTTTCTCAGCCACTGCTTGACTCCCACGTTTCCTTTTCTTGGATATTTGTTTTTGAAAATTGCTGGAAATGGCCTTCCCTTTAACAGACACAGGGGAGGAATTACTTTGAGAGGGCTGCACTGGTGTTTCGGTCATTGAGGCTGACTTGTTCTTCTTTAATGCCTTTAAAAGGGCAGAGGTACGAGAGGCAGTACGAGCAGAGGCAGATTTTGTTTTCCTTGAATCCATGATAAATCTACACACAAACAGAGAAAGAAACATAAATCTCAACCAAAGTCACATAAATCATAGTCACAAACAAAGAAACACAGTCACAAACAAAGAAACATAGTCACAAACTCAATCAAAAATCACATAAATCTCACACAAACAAAGTCAAAAACTCACTCAAATATCACATAAATCTCACACAAAGTCCAAAACTCACACAAATATCACATAAATCATACACAAAGTCCAAAATCTCACACAAAGTCCAAAACTCACACAAAAATCACAGTGACATACTATCAAACACTTGGTATGCATAAATCACTATGCATATATATCTTACACAACAATGACATAACTAAAACACAAAGTCCAAAACTCACACAAAAATCACAATCACATATTATCAAACACTTGGTAGGCATAAATCACTATGCATATATATCTCACACAACAATGACATAAACTAAAACACAAAATCTCACACAAAGTCCAAAACTCACACAAAAATCACAGTCACATATTATCAAACACTTGGTAGGCATAAATCACTATGCATATATATCTTACACAACAATTACATAAACTAAAACACAGGGAAACACACTAATAAACACACTAATGCATGCATAACATAAAAAGAGAAAACAAGCAAGAGACGAGGAGGGAGGGAGAGAGAAAGGGTGAGAGAGACAGAGAGAGGGAGGAAGAGGAGAGAGAGAGAGAGAGAGAGAGAGAGAGAGAGAGAGAGAGAGAGAGAGAGAGAGAGAGAGAGAGACTGTGTGTGCGAGAGAGAGACTGTGTGTGCGAGAGAGAGAGAGACCTGTCGCCGCCCGAAGACGAGAGCTCCGATCGAAAAGAGAGGGAAATGAAAATTGTGATTGAGAAATGAAAGGGGGAAAGTAAACCTAAGCAAACTTAACCAGTACTAAATTAATATTCTATTATAATATTTTTAATAATGTATTATAATATTTAAATAAAACATATATTTAGTAATTTATAAATTTGAGTCAGTGTTGTAAAAAGCGGGAATCGGACTTAATCGGTAGAGGAACTGTCCAGGGATTAATCGGGGATGATTAATCGAATAATCGGATTATTAATCAGTGCGGAAACCCATGGAACAGGGATTAATCGGTGATTAATCACCGATTTTTAGAACAGAGATTTGAGTATAATAATTTGAATTATACATATATGTATATTTTTTTTAATGATAAAAAAAATGTGAAAAATTGTTATACTAACTTTTATATCACCGAGTACAAATCTTAAACCCTAAACCCTAACACGTGATAAAATAAATGAAATATCAACCAGTCTCGTGTTCGCGATTCTTGATAAAATAAAGTTATCGAAACCCTAAACCCTAACATGTGAAACGGATTTTACATTACCCGTGTATTATTCGAATAAGTATAAGTAAATACGGTAAAAAATGTCTTATGTTATTATGTTTCAACTTAATAACACATTCGAAGCCGTGTAAACGGTACAAATTGATTTAAATAGTAGGAAACAAAAAAAGACAACGGTTTTCCCGCCAAAACTGTTGTGCCAAAGCACCTCAGACAAGACTTTTTTCCAAAATACCGTTGTGTAATTCAGACAACGGAAATATTTTACATTCTGTTGTGCAATATGCTTTCCAACAACCCTTTCCATATTTAAAAAACCGTCGTCTAAATCATACAACGGTTTTTTTAAAATTTCTGTTGTGGGAATGCCGTTTGCACAAGCATTTTTTTAACAGAAACCATTGTCTGAATACTATTTCGTTTTCTCCCAAATTGACGCTTTTAATTTATAAATTTTTCACTCCCGTTCCTATCCTTTGAATCTTATATTATTAATTAGTAATTAATATGTTAATTTGTTCAATATTGTGAGTGTGATTATATCGTGGTTTATAAATCGATCGATAACAAGAACTATATTATATATATATAGCACTCTATTAATACGTGGTACTATTTATTTGCAAAGGAAATTATCGTTCATATATCGAATAAATTTGTTATTTATATAAATGAAATATCAACCAGTCTCGTGTTCGCGATTCTTGATAAAATAAAGTTATCGAAACCCTAAACCCTAACATGTGATACGGATTTTACATTACCCGTGTATTATTCGAATAAGTATAAGTAAATACGGTCAAAAATGTCTTATGTTATTATGTTTCAACTTAATAACACATTCGAAGTCGTGTAAACGGTACAAATTGATTTAAATAGCAGGAAAAAAAAAGACAACGGTTTTGCCGCCAAAACTGTTGTGCCAAAGCACCTCAGACAAGACTTTTTTCCAAAATACCGTTGTGTAATTCAGACAATGGAAATATTTGACATTCTGTTGTGCAATATGCTTTCCAACAACCCTTTCCATATTTAAAAAACCGTCGTCTGAATCATACAACGGTTTTTTTAAAATTTCTGTTGTGGGATTGCCGTTTGCACAAGCATTTTTTTAACAGAAACCATTGTCTGAATACCATTTCGTTTTCTCCCTAATTGACGCTTTTAATTTATAAATTTTTCACTCCCGTTCCTATCCTTTGAATCTTATATTATTAATTAGTAATTAATATGTTAATTTGTTCAATATTGTGAGTGTGATTATATCGTGGTTTATAAATCGATCGATAACAAGAACTATATTATATATATATAGCACTCTATAAATACGTGGTACTATTTATTTGCAAAGGAAATTATCGTTCATATATCGAATAAATTTGTTATTTATATAAATGAAATATCAACCAGTCTCGTGTTCGCGATTCTTGATAAAATAAAGTTATCGAAACCCTAAACCCTAACATGTGATACGGATTTTACATTACCCGTGTTTTATTCGAATAAGTATAAGTAAATACGGTCAAAAATGTCTTATGTTATTATGTTTCAACTTAATAACACATTCGAAGCCGTGTAAACGGTACAAATTGATTTAAATAGCAGGAAAAAAAAGACAACGGTTTTGCCGCCAAAACTGTTGTGCCAAAGCACCTCAGACAAGACTTTTTTCCAAAATACCGTTGTGTAATTCAGACAACGGAAATATTTGACATTCTGTTGTGCAATATGCTTTCCAACAACCCTTTCCGTATTTAAAAAACCGTCGTCAGAATCATACAACGGTTTTTTTAAAATTTCTGTTGTGGGATTGCCGTTTGCACAAGCATTTTTTTAACAGAAACCATTGTCTGAATACCATTTCGTTTTCTCCGAAATTGACGCTATTAATTTATAAATTTTTCACTCCCGTTCCTATCCATTGAATCTTATATTATTAATTAGTAATTAATATGTTAATTTGTTCAATATTGTGAGTGTGATTATATCGTGGTTTATAAATCGATCGATAACAAGAACTATATTATATATATATAGCACTCTATTAATACGTGGTACTATTTATTTGCAAAGGAAATTATCGTTCATATATCGAATAAATTTGTTATTTATATAAATGAAATATCAACCAGTCTCGTGTTCGCGATTCTTGATAAAATAAAGTTATCGAAACCCTAAACCCTAACATGTGATACGGATTTTACATTACCCGTGTATTATTCGAATAAGTATAAGTAAATACGGTCAAAAATGTCTTATGTTATTATGTTTCAACTTAATAACACATTCGAAGCCGTGTAAACGGTACAAATTGATTTAAATAGCAGGAAAAAAAAAGACAACGGTTTTGCCGCCAAAACTGTTGTGCCAAAGCACCTCAGACAAGTCTTTTTTCCAAAATACCGTTGTGTAATTCAGACAACGAAAATATTCGAAATTCTGTTGTGCAATATGCTTTCCAATAACCCTTTCCATATTTAAAAAACCGTCGTCAGAATCATACAACGGTTTGTTTTAAATTTCTGTTGTGGGATTGCCGTCGTAATATTTAAAACATATTAATAAATCGAAGACATTAAAACATTAAAACAGAACCCCAAATCATCTCTTCTCAATATTTATGAGTGAAATCGAAGACCCAGCGATTTGAGTGCAGGCAACACAGCTTCTCAATCGATCTTATAAGGAGCTTCGATTTATTCATCTCAAGCTTCGATTTGGTAAGTGGTGAGTTTATTCATCTTTTAGTTTCGATTTTGTTAACTGTGGTTCTTCTATTTTGTTCTCTAGCTTTGATTTTGTATTCTCCTTAGCTTCGATTTTGTCTCTTTAGTAGCTTTGCTTTGATTTTGTTCATCCTCTGGAAATGGTTAATTATTTGCTCTGAGTTTTCTTAATTATTGTTAAGATCTTAACAATAATTAAGAATCGGTACTAGCTTTGCTGTTAATTATTTGCTCTGAGTTTGAATGCCCTAAATTTGGTTAAGAGTTTGAATGCCCTAAATTTGGCAGTACAGGGCAAATTTGAATGCTCTAAATTGGATTTTATGTGCAAATTATGAGCTCTGTTAAATCAAGCAAAATCAATATCTTGACACTTAATCCAACTATTTAATATCTTGATATTAGCTCTGTTAATATCTATGTTCTAGCGAGGTAAAAAGGTTAGTTCAAGTAAAAAAAACACAGGCGGCTAGTAGATAGTGCAGTGCAGTGCAGACTTTGTTGTAATTATGCTTCAGATGAGGAGCAACTATCCTTTCCTGTTGAAAGGCATCGGGAAAACGTCAATAAGAGAAATCTATCACTTTTTAGTTCTTAGAGTGCAGCAGGAATTTAAATTAGTGCAGTGCAGACTTTTTTGTAATCATTCTTCAGATGAGGAGCAACTATCCTTTCCTGTTGAAAGGCATCGGGAAAACATCAATAAGAGAAATCTATCACTTTTTAAATTACTTCATAAGGACAGATATTAAAATTGTCACAGCCCTGTTCAGAATGAAAACGTCAGTTCAATACAAACTTATAGAGAATACTTCTCTTGCACACAAATGGAAGACTTCTTGATAATTGAGCTACCACGTAAGCAATGCCTCGCTAATAGGTCAAGGGGGATAGGGGTGAAAATTTGAGATTTGTTATGGCAGGAAAAAGAAATAGTAGCAACATTTAAGCACGTGTATATAAAAAGCAGTTGAAAGATAATTATCAACTCGGAAACTATGAGAGAAAGCTTTATCTGTTAAATTTTAATGCAAGTTATGCTAGTAGTTGGAATTGCTAGTTAATTTGAATGCTCTGTTTTAATTAATCAAACTGCATTACATTCCTCCTAGGTGTGCCTTATGTAATCCATGCTTTTTTTGAATTAGATGGACAGGGATTGGTTGATGGCTGACAGAAGATCAAGAGAGTTTCAAAAAAGAGTTGAAGACTTGTTGATGTTTGCATTTGAGAACGGAAATAATGAAGATAAAATTAGTTGTCCATGTATGAAATGCGCACATAGTAAATCATGGAAAGCTCGGATAGTGAGGGATCATCTTTTCCTAAATGGTATCGATAAGACCTACAAGCGTTGGATTTGGCACGGAGAAACAAATGAAGAAGGAAGTCAGCCTTCGACGGAAGGGACCGACAGTTCTCAATCTGTGCATCAGCAACCGATGAATACAGATCAGAATATTGATGGTGACGATGATATTTCCCTGGACTCAGATATATTTAACCATGTTCAATCTGAACATGAACCTCTTTATCCAGGATGCGAAGGATTTTCAAAGATGAAGGCTTTAGTAAAGTTATACAACATCAAAGCAAAATATCAAATATCTGATTGTGGCTTCTCTGAAATTCTACTTTTGGTCGGGTCTATGCTCCCGGAAGGCAACACATTACCTTCTTCATTCAGTGAAGCCAAGAAAAGCTTGCGTGTTTTAGGCATGGAGTATGAGAGAATACACGCTTGCCCTAATGATTGTCTATTATATCGTGGAGAGAGAGATGAAGATGAGACAAGGTGCCGCATTTGTCAAGCTTCTAGATGGAAGTTAAACAAAAAAGGGGATGAATTGGAAGGGACTCCTGCAAAGGTTCTGTGGTATTTTCCTTTGATACCACGTTTAAAGAATTTGTTCAGTTCACCTCAAACAGCCAAGGATTTGACTTGGCACGATTCAGAGAGAATAAAAGATGGCAAAATGAGACATCCGGCAGATTCAAAAACATGGAAGGAAGTTGATGCAAAATGGCCAGATTTTTCTTCAGATTGTAGAAACCTTCGGCTAGCTTTATCGTCGGATGGATTCAATCCGTTTCATACCACAAATATTGATTATTCTTGTTGGCCAGTTTTGATGACAATCTACAATCTACCACCGTGGCTTTGTATGAAGAGGAAGTATATCATGCTATGTTTGTTGATATCCGGACCCAAGGAACCCGGCAATGATATTGATGTGTTTCTTCAACCACTTATTCAAGATTTACAAAAGTTATGGAGTGGGACACATGTTTATGATGCATTCAAAAAGGAGCACTTTTTGCTTAAAGCCATTTTGTTATGGACAATAAGTGACTATCCGGCCTATGGTAACTTGTCCGGAAATGTTGTGAAAGGGTATAATGGTTGTACAATTTGTGTTGATGAAACAAAAGCAACTAGACTGGTTAATTACCGTAAGTGTGTGTTTCTCAGACATCGGAGGTGGTTGGCCCGTGATCATCCATATCGGCGGCAGAAAAAATATTTTGATAACACCATTGAAAAAGAAACTGCTCCACTTCCATTAACCGGAGAGCAGGTGCTTCAAAGAGTACAGCATTTGAACGGACATGTTTATGGTAAGACACAATGCCAGCCTCGCTTAAAGAAAGGTGATCCTCGGCCAATTTGGAAGAAAGTTTCTATATTTTTTCAGCTTGTGTATTGGAAATATTTGCCGGTTAGGCATGTTCTCGATGTGATGCACATCGAGAAAAATATTTGTGAAGCTTTACTTGGTACCTTTCTTAATATACCAAAGAAGACCAAAGACAAAGAAACTGTTCGTCTTGACATGGCAGAAATGGGAATTCGTGTGGAGCTGCGGCCAAAAAATTCGGGAAAAAAGGAGAAGTTACCGTTAGCATCTTGGAATTTAACTCATGCTGAAAAAAAGGTTGTTTGCTCTTCCTTTCTCGGAATGAAGTTGCCTGATGGATTTTGTTCTAATATTAGGAGTCTTGTGTCAATGGAAACACTTCGACTTACTGGTTTGAAATCTCATGACTGTCATATGATTTTGCATCACCTGCTCCCCATTGCAATTCGGTCATCGCTGCAAAAACAGGTTAGGAACACTGTTATTCGGTTTTGTCTATTCTTTAAGGCCATTTGCAGTAAAGTTATTGAGGTCGATAAGTAGGAGAAAATGCAATCTCAGTTAGTAGAAACTTTATGCCAGCTTGAAAAGTACTTCCCCCCTTCCTTGTTTGATATCATGTTTCATCTTTCGGTTCATCTTGTACGAGAAGTTGAGCTTTGCGGACCAATTTTTCTTAGATGGATGTATCCTTTTGAGAGGTATATGAAGACATTTAAGGGATATATAAGGAATCGGGCTCATGCAGAAGGTTGTATTGCTGAGGCTTATATTGCGGAAGAGGGGGTTGAGTGTTTGGTGGACCACGAGGAAGCGACTATCGGGGTACCGAAAACTGGTAGGCATACAAAAGATTCTACTTACAGGCCTTTATCTGGCGTAACAATGGTAAACCCGAGCAGCACTGATTTGCATGTAGCGCATTTATGTGTACTACAAAATACAACTGCCATTATGCCATATTTTCAGTTAGTCGTGAAATTATAATTTTGCAGATTTTATAGGAAGTCATTCTAATTATTTTCTACAATTGTGGGCAGTGAACACATGTTAATTTTGATGACCACCTATCCAGATCATGAAAATGATGAAATGTGGCTAAAAAACAAGCAAAATGAGACATTTCCGAAATGGTTCAAAGATAAGGTATTATGTGCATTTTCATAATATTTTTGTGAATGTTTTTAAACTGCGTTGCTCACACAAATCATTTTTCAACTAATATGTATTTTTTGGCAGATTGCTTCCGATTTGTTTGATGGTAATGAGGTACAAGATGAGATAAGGTGGATTGTAGATGGCCCCAACAAGGACGTTCCTACATACAGCGGCTACAAAATGGATGGTGTTACCTACAGTACTAAAGACCGTGATGATACACGGCAAGTTCAATGCAGCGGTGTTTGTGTAGAGGCCGATACAATGGTTGTGCAGGGCAAGGATAAAAAAATAGAGCATTTGTCACATACATTTTATGGTGTCATAACAAATATATGGAAGTTGGACTATTGTAACTTTAGGATTCCAATATTTCGTTGTAAGTGGGTAGATATGAACAAAGGAATTAAGGTCGATGACTTGGGGTACACATTGGTTAATTTGAACAGGTTGGGGTTTTTGAATGATCCATTTGTGTTAGGAAAACATGTGAAGCAGGTTTGTTATATCGACGATCCCCTTGATAAGTTATGGTCCGTTGTGTTGAAGCTACCCGAAAAAAAAAAATTATGAAGATGAAAATGAGGGATCCGTAGAAGTTGAACTTGAGAATGAATTCTTTGCACCCAACCTACCGGATGATGATGATGAGGACATGGCTAGTTATATTCGAGATGGTGTAGATGAGCTAATAGAACTTTTGTGATGTAAAATTTTATTCGTGTTGTTTGAATTAATTATAACTATGATCATAACTTTTGTGATGTAATAAATGGTTTATAAGCTACTGTTGTTTGGTATGTTGGCTAACTGATAAAAGTAGATTGATTATGTTGGTTTGCATTTGTACTGTGAGCAGGTTAGTTCCATTTTCAATTTTTTTTTTCTGTATCCTGTAAATTAGACAACGGTTTTAAACAAGAAATCGTTGTCTGAATCAACAATAGACAATTAGCCTAAAAGAGTTGTCTGATAGCTTTAACTCAGACAACACTATAAAAAACTGTTGTTTGAACAAATGTTACACAACAGTAACAGAAAAACTGTTGTCTGATTCCAACAACTGTATTTTCTCTGTGTTGTTTGAATTAAACTCAAACAACGGATCAGAAAAACTGTTGTCTCCTTCTAACAATAGTTTTGTGTGCTCTTGTCTGAAACATTTTCAGACAATGGTTCCGGAAAACTGTTGTCTAAATATGAAATCTGTGCAACACTACATTTTAAATACCGTTGTCTGACTTCATCTAATAGACAATGGTTTTTTCCTCGTTGTAAAAACTGGGATCAGACAATACTTTTTTTTCTTGAACACGGGAACCGTTGTCTGATCTTTTCGGGCAAAACTTTTTTTGCAGAGTGTTGTCTGATCAGTGTTGTCTGATAGCAGATTTGGTGTAGTGTATGTGTCTCAGCCTAAAGGTTATATCAAGAAAGGTTCAGGACATAAAGTCAATAGACTGCTTAAAGCATTATACGGTCTTCGTCAAGCTCCAAGGGCATGGTACTCTCGCCTCAGTCAATATTTGTTGAAATTGGGTTTTGTCAATATTCTTTGATTGTTGGAGTCTATGTTGATGACTTGCTAGTTACCGGTACCAATTTCTCTGACATTGCCAAATTCAAGGGGGAGATGAGCCATGAATTTGACATGTCCGACCTGGGTAAGTTGTCTTATTATTTAGTGTTAAGAGTGACTCAAGGTAGTGGGTTTATCGTGTTAAGACAGTCCAGTTACGCAAAGAAAGTGCTTGAGAAAGCAGGGATGGTCGATTGCAATGCTGTCAAGTTCCCGATGGAATACAAACTTCAACTGAGTGCCGACTTGACTGGTGAGCCTGTGAATCCTACTTACTTTAAAAGTATTATTGGTGGATTAAGGTCCTTGGTACACACACGACCTGATATTGCTTATGCGGTAGGGATTGTTAGTAGATACATGGAGAGACCTACGGAGATACATTTAAATGCCATGAAATGGAATACGTATTGATTTATACAAAGGGACGAGGTAACTATATTTTATCCGGGTTCTCTGATTGTGACTTGGGTGGCAGATTAGATGATCGGAAAAGCATAGGTGGGATGGCATTTTATCTTGACGAAAATTTAATTACATGGGTCTCTCAGAAACAACGCTGTGTTGCTCTTTCATCGTGCGAAGCGGAGTTCATGGCACCTACGGCTGCTGCTTGTCAACCAATTTGGCTACAAAGGGTACTTAGTCACATTACAGGTAGCAAGTCAAGACTAGTTACGTTGTATATTAATAATAGGTCCGTTGTTGATTTGGCTCGAAATCCTATCTTCCATGGGAGAAGCAAACACAATGATTTGAGATACCATTTTATTCGAGACTGTGTTGAGCAAGCCTTGATCGTGATAAAACATGTTCAGACTAGTGAGCAGCATGCTGACATCTTAACTAAAGTGTTGGCAACAGTTAAGTTTGAAAGAATGAGAGATTTGTTGTTGGGAGTCAAAGATTTGAAGAATGTTTAGATTAAGGGGGAGTATGTTGGGATTATTATTAATCTAAACATATTATTTTATTTTGTTTCTGAATAAGTATTGTGAAAAAAGAATTAGTCTGCAGGTGGTTACGTTTGTTTAGGAAACAAATAAGTCACCTAGAGATAAACTAGGAGAAGTGGTCCTGGTTTGTAGAGGCTTTAGTTAGACAGCTCATATGTATGATTTATTTCTCTTTGTAATCGTTAACTCATTTTGTAAGTTTTCCATATCAGTAAAAATCAAGTTCAGTTTATTCTGGCAACTTTCATTCTTAAACTAACATATAACAACAAATAGTAGTTCAGTTGTTAGTAATCATGACAAGCATATGTGTACTAATGTTTGTTTTATCTGAACCCTAAGTCTTGAAAGTGCACTAGGGATAAGAACTCTAAACCTTGTTTACAAATTGCATAATTTATACTCCTTTTGCTGTTACAGGATAATAAAATTAATTAAAGAAAGCTGATGCAGCATGGGCTCATGGCAGAGATTGATTAGGATGGTAAAAAGGTCGTTGGATGTAATTACTGTTCAAAGGTGGTTTCTGGCATTACAAGACTGAAGCACCACCTGGCCAAGATTGGTGGAGAAACCATTCGTCCCCTCTAGCCAATTCAGAAGAAAGTTAACATGGAGATATCGGACTCTCACAGACCTGACCACGCTCTTGATCTTTCCAAAGGAAAGGAATCTCTGTCCATGCCGAGGATCCACAGTAGAGACTTCAAATTCATCTATTAAAGACTACACAGAGCACATGCAACGGTTTTCTGCTTGTTCCATCTGATCAGGTACATTTCATTTGTACTTATCTTTAAAGAAACTTCTCCAACCGACCTATTTGTATTCCAATGTGCAGACTATAATATATGCAGAGGTAACTGCTGAGAAAGAAAAGTCTGATGGGACCCTGATCCATGAGGCAGAAACTGCTCAAAAGAATTTGATCTTAATCAGTAAGTCTTGTAAGGAGTACAGGATTAAGGTCAAAGCGGAGAAGGAGGAATTTAGGAAGATTCAGGAGATTATTGGCCAGCAGCATTGGGAGAAGGTGCAAGAGCTGGAAGCAAAAAAAAAGAAAGGGCTGGGAGCCTTAGGGCTGCACTCGAGGCTTAAGCAAATTTTCATCTAAAAATATATTATTTGGAATAGCCACAATATTGTCAGAGCAAAATTCAAAGATTTCACCTGCATAATAATTAGTTTCTGAGGGGAAAGGATTTTCATGTGCTCTGACATCCTCGTGCATACATCTCTGATGATTATGGAACAAATAAACTTATTAAAATTTTGTAACTTAGTTTTAATGACTGAATAAGTACAGTATATATAAATTTTTTAAAATGGAAAAAGATTACCGTATTAAGATCATTAGTTGATTCTAACATAGCCACCTCTTCTTCTCTCAAAGCACCATCCTCTAGCGGAAAGAATTCTCTAATTGGTATTTGCTTATCACAATTCTCTTGTAATCAGCTTCTCACTCATTTCTGACAAAGGATAATCTCTAGGTTCAATTTCTTAGCAGCAACAAAAAAATATAAATAAATCACAAAAGGAAAATCTTTAAAAAAATGCAATTAAGATTTTAGCATCATGTTTTTTTTTTTAACATGTGAACCCGCAGCCGCTACGTGCGCTCTCATGGGCTCACGCAATAGCCTGCAAACCACGTGATCCAAGGCAAACCGCACAAGTGCGACAGGCTCTGCCCCATGGCATAATCACAAATGGGTAGCATCATGTTGATTGTTATTCAATTTGAAAGCAAACCTTTAAGAAAACAATTTATCAAAACTAAATAAAATTCTACAAAACATAGGGATTTATACGAATTAAATAAAATTATACAAAATATAGGGATGTTAACAAACCAAATCCAAGCCGAGTTTTGACAGAAACAAGGAGAGAGAATACTTGAGTAATCTACACAGTGAATAATTTAAAGAACTCAATTGACATATACTTATATATAGGCAGGCATGACAAATATACTAAGCAAGCATTATAAGAAAAAACATAGAAAATTGAAATTGAAACATAATATGTGGAAGATTGATGATATTCGAATAGCTTAATTAGTATTGATGGAATCCTCTTTCACTAAACAATATATAAACTTGTATATCAATATTACAAAAATTACCTAAAAAATACATGCCAATGGGGTAGCGGATTCATGGAGCACTTTCTTCATTGTTTTCTGCAATTTTTTAGAAATTAATAAATTAGAAGTAAAATATCTATATATAATAGTTCAATTTTACAATTAAATCACAGATCAAGTATAAAAAATTAAAAAAATCAAATTTTTGTACTATAATCATATATATGTATATGTACACATAATTAAAGCAGTGTAAATAGTAACTTGTATAATCTAAGTGGAGATCGGCACCTTAGATTTAAATGTATCTTACACCATAATCATAGTAGATGGCCATTCAAAATTGTATATATTTGTAATACATACAACATTCTATCTCTACACAGGCTTTAATGTTTTTTTACAGATTTCTAACCCATACTCTACTGAAAAGGAATAGAAACTTCTATATATAATAGCAAGTTAGGGCACGGCACTCCATACGAAATTACCATTATATCCTTAAAAATTATATATAGGATAAGATAATATCAAAGGTTCAAACTTGGAGTGAAAAAAAAGTAGATTTTATAAGATAAAATCTAAACTTTTCGATCATACTAAATCTTCTAGAGGAGCTCAAAGAGGAAAAGTGATTATTGTCTTCTATTATTTAATTCTAGCTTTTTCTTAATCCTTTTTTTATTTTTTTTCTTTATTTTATTTTTGCTCAAGATAATTCAAATTTTACTTAATATCACATGTAGATATATTTTATGTTTTTAATAATTATACTATTGTTTATCGTGTTTTTAATATAAAATGCTTTCTTTACATAAAAGTTTTGCAATTTTGGTGTTGATTTCCTCAAAATATTTTTATTGATATTTTAACTTGTACTTGATAGAATTATTTTAGGTATGTAAATTCAATGTCTTTTTAGTTGTTTACACTTAATTATTTTTTAGATTTGTAAAGTCCATTAGTCACAATATTGTCTAAGGTTAACTGTATTTACTTTTATATATTTTAATCAATTTTTTTATGTTATATAATTTTTTGTATTCTTTAGTTATTATGTTGTGTGATTTTTTTTATTTGCATTGATTCTTGTGCTTTTTTATCATAATTTTTGTTTTATTTTTCAGTAATTTTAGGTTACTTTAGTTTTTTATGCCTCTCCTATAAATTTCAGTTTTCACATTGGTTTGTGTTTCATGATTTACTCACTCAATTCCAAAATAGTTATCCATGCACACTTGAATTTTCTGTCATATTTGCCTAATTTTGCTTAAATCTTAAAAACTATTCTTTTACTATTTTAAGAAATTGAAAATTACATTTCAAAGAGGATTGTATAAATTTTTTAACAATGTAATTTTTAGAATATTTTCAAGACAATAATTATATAAAATTCAGTTGTCAATTTGAATCCGGGGAAAACTATGTTATTCTTCTAAACAAAAAATATGCCTCTTTAATTTTTCTCGAGATAGTTGAATTGTAAAATGTAGTTGCTGGAGATTAAGATTGCCTAATAATTTGTCATGTTATTTAAGCATCTCAATAATTTGTCATGTTATTTATATATATTTTATATGATTTTATTATCATACTTATAGTATTTTGTAAATAATTGAATATTATTAGTTAGAGTTTAATGTTTTAGGATAGAAAATAAAGAATTACCAAACTTGAAAGAAATTGAGTTTACTCGGACTAAAATCATAAAAAAATTCGGATTTCTTGGGCTACAAGTACATACATTATTGTTTGGCCCTTAACTCAAGCTTCAAACATCCGAATTGGGCGATCTTACCGCGCTAACAAAATTATCTACAAGTGCAATATCAAGATTCCAACTCGAGCAGAATTAGACCTGGAAGATAGATTAAGAATTTTACATTCAAAATTTAATTTGTTTCGAGAAATTACTTATATTTTCTTGGGAAAGTATTAAAAACTCTTCATTATACCCCCTTGACCACTTTTCCATATTTGCTTGTCCCAAAACTTTTGGCCTCATTTGTTAATTATGGTAAATTGAAAGTTTATTTTCCTACTCTACCCTTCTCTTTTTCACAATATTTAATAAGAGAATAATAAAAACATACACAATTTCCATCTCCATAAATCGTAAGCATATACAGCCCCACATAAGACCGGCATCATTTTACTTTTTTCTTTCTTCTCATTTTACATGAACATGAAAATGGGTAAATCTCTAAAATTCCAAATCAGCTCTCAACAAAAAAACTTAGCAAAACTTATTCAAAGGTCACAAGTATGGATTATCACTTTATCGACAAGCAACTCAAAATGTATCAGTATCTAAACCAGGTCTAGTCTAAAGAAAGCAACAAAATTCACTACAAGAATTTTCAATTTTAATAACAGAAAATTCCGTTGGTAAAGTAAGCAAATACGTTAGGAAACAAGTTTGCCTACGGAACAAAAGGGTTGGTACAAACCTCATTGACAAGGCCCTTTCCAACGAAATTATTTCCGTTACTTATTTTAACAACGGAATAACAATGAACTAATAACAGATCTCAAAATCACCAAAAAACACACCCAGCTAACACCCTGCTAACGGAATTTTCTGTTGATAATTTTAGCAACCTAGTAACGGATAATCCTTAGTAACAGAAATTTCCGTTGTTATTTACTAACACTTTGCCAATAGAAATCAATTGTTAAAATATTAACAAGCTTCCAAAATAAGCTAGCCATTCATTACCAAGTTGTCATTACAAAATAACAAATTAAGCATCAACTATCCATTCATCCATTCATTAATAAGCTGTCAAAAATAAGCATCCCTTAACATCATAACATAAACTCACCATAACATACTTAAGTCACCCAACTACTACTGAGCACCGTACATAACATACTAAAGTACTGAGTACTAGACTTAACATACTAAAGTACTGAGTACCAGACTTAACATAAAGTCATATAAACATCATAAATTTACCCAACAAAATAAACTAGTTACTCGTCACCATCGTCATCATTCTGACCATCTACATCATCTACGTTAGTGGTAGGGGACTCAGCACGTCGGAAAGAGTTAATCTCCAGAATTTTGGCTATTTGATCTTCCATTGAGTTAATTTTGGCTATTTGATTCTCCATTGTGCTCATCTTATCCTTTACCACTCTTAGTTCTTCTCGTAGCTTCTGATTTTCCATATTTGCAAATGATGAACTGCAAGGAAAATTCTCCGACCTATAAAAGAGGTTTTGGGATGAACCTACTCCATACACCCTCTTTTTCTTGTCAAATCCACCCGTTGCCTCGAGAAACAATGCATTTTTATCAAAGCCACTCTTGTCACCACCAACACTTACGCCCTGACAGCTTGTTGTAGTCTCTGTATTTATATTTTTTAGTAAATAAAATAATAAGAAAATAGAATGGGCTAATTTGAAACACAAAGAAATAACTTATATATAATTATAATAATATTTCAAAGAAGACACTTATATTAATAATATTATAATATAGTATATATCTTACAATTATAATATTATAATATATATCAATAATAAATTATTTACTAAAATACATTTTCCATACATGATAGCTAAAAAAATTACTCAGAGGAATTATTATATTCATCTTCACCATCACTATCATCAGTTAGTGAAGATCCGTCTTCTTCGGATTCATATTGTAACACCCCCAGATCCGGGGTCAGGGATCAGGTCGTTACTGCCTCAATTTCCATGAATAACACTTGACTTTGAGTCCAAATAAATAAACAACATGCAGTGACCCCACAATAATATCCAATCACACACACAACAGTTATAGTCTCAGAGATGAAATTGAAATAAGTCTTGCATTAAAGGATTTGCGAATAAAAGTTATTACAATCCAAAAGGAGTAACAACATAATTTTAAAGTTCTTGCCGTTGATTAATATTCGTTATACATATACTTAAGCTGGAAAGCAAAGCTGCCTATCTATGTTACCTCAGCAATGGCAGCGATGAAATCAGCGGGTAGACCTCTGGCTGGGATAACGTGCTTGCGCCGTGTGTGCCTTACGCGGGCCATTCAGCCTTGCTGTTGTTGTGACATAATAAATAAGCAAGGGTGAGCAAGTGAAAATATATGTAACAGTTCAAATATCTTTGAAGGCATATGCCATGCAATAACGAACATAGTACCCGTATAAGATGAACGATGAAGTTACAAGGTAACTCAAAAATATACTTCTGTGAAAATAGCTGCCATGCCGAAGATAGGCAAGATAGCATTATCTATTATATATATAATAGGCCAACACAAGATAAAAATAGTGAGATTTTTTAATGTATTGTAATTACCAATTTATCCCTCTATTCTCAAATTTTTTAAAAAATTGTGGTTGTTGGGGATTGAACTTGGGCCTTCAAGTTATTTAGCAAATCCTTCTACCACTACACCACTGAATCACATATGTTTTAAAACATACACATTATAGATATATGTGTGTGTTGTGCGACTTTTTATGTAGTATGATTATTAATTTATCCCTCTATTCTCAATTTTTTTGAAAAAGTTGTGGTTGGTGGGAATTGAACTTGGCCCCCGAGTTAATTAACAAATCTTTTTACCACTAGACCACTCAATCACATGTGTTTTAAATCATACACATAAAAGATGTATATGTGTTGTTTTAGTGAAATTTTTTTCTAATATTATAATATTGCGACATATTAATAATTTTTTGTCATGTTGCGTTTACATTTATTGATTTGAACTATAACATATTAAATTAAAATATAAATTATTGATACATAATATATGGTTTGATAATATTATAAAATTGTAATAACAATAATAATCAACATAATAATAAAAAAATTACTATATAATTATTCTCTTAAACAACCTAAGCACTCATCTATACGAATTTTCAATAATACACATAATATCTCTACGTATATCGCTTAAGCGGGGCAAGATTTGGTTTTATATAAAGAAACAATATGAAATGCATAATGTATTTTTTATGAAAAATATTACATATATGATTAAGTCAATAACTAAAGTACTTTATTACTGATTTGAAAGCACCAATTTACTCCTAAGTTCATATTGTATAGAAGTACTATTTTTAGTGATAATCGAACGTGGATCACCGAGTTAAATTCTACATCTTCGTACCATTAGATCACATATTCACATGTATTTTAAATTATACACACAATATGTATTATCGATAAAATAATTACGTAAAATACACAATTGTGTTATAAACCGATATTATAATTAATATGATGGATATTATCTAACAATATATTAGAGTAAATAATATTGAGGTGTTAACGTAAAATGAAATTATTATATTACTAAATAAGATACAATAATTTATTAGTCAAACTATTTGGGTCATAAAAATATTTGGCTTCAAAAAGACGAATTCTACAAATAACACATTACCTTTTATATACAAATTAGTTAATGTTCAATTTAAAATATGACATTTTACGGGAAAAAAGGACCATATATTATATATTATTTATGGAGGTAACTCAATGAAAGTCAGACGGAAATCGGAAGAGAAATAAAGGCAAAGAATTCTTAAAATGAAGAAATTAGAAGAAAACAAATAAAAGAATTAAAAATGTAGTTTTAAGAAGTAAAAGCGCAAGACCTGAGAAGTTTTAGAAAATTTACGAAGGTTTTTGATTGGAATCAGGACTGAAACCTACATTCTCAGAATGCAGCATCTTGAAGACTATTAAGTTTCTACCTTGAATATTATTGGAGATCCAGCTAAATGGATGCATCATTTTTGAAGAAAATTTAAGAATGTAGGTGCTATGAAAAATTGTCTTAATTAATAATTAGACAACACCCATAAAACACTCAAATTATATTCTATGACCCACAACAAAATTAAAATCTGACATGATTGCTATCAATATTACTCATATTAGTTTTCAGAGTACAATTCTGAACATATTTAAGTATGTACACAATAACCACATAGTCTAGTAACAAGATGAAATCTTTGAAAATCAATCACATGTTTCAAACGATACTGATCACGAATAGTTTAATTAAAAAATACAATTTAAGCTAGCGACCCGTGCCTCGCACGGGTTTTTATGCTAGTTTATCATAAAAGAGGAACTTGCAAAAAATATTTCAATTTCAGATTCAATCACTTTTTCACCTGCCAACAACGATAGTCACTACGCATACATGGTCTATCGCAGTATTATGATTATAAGTGTTGCAAAAATTGTTGCATTTGCCATGTTATTTTACCTCTACGGTAACACAATCATATTATGTTACCATAGCAAACCAATATGTTCCAATAGCCCCTCTACGGTAACAAGTTATGTGATGTTACCGTAGTCATACCAATATGTTGCTATAGCCCCTTTACAGTAACAAGTCATGTGATGTTACCGTAGCCATACCAATATGTTACAGTAGACAAGGAGGGGTATTTAAAAAATCTATTTTAATTAACATAATTACTTTAATTTTGTTTAGATTTTGAAACAAATTAAATTAATTAATATAATTGGATTAAATTTTTTTAAGATTGACCAGGTAAAGGAATAATTAATATATTTAAATATTTAAGTAATTCTAAATATTTAATAAACAAATTTTAACTTTTGGGAAAAATGTTATGAATTTAAATAATTTATCATAGCATATATGATCATAATTTATTTGATTAAATTAATGTAGACAACATTACAAATATATAAATTTTATCAAATAAGTATCAATTTTATTTTTATAAATATGAAAACAATTTCAATAAAATTATAATAAATAATTATTGAAGAAAAAGAAAACTATTTTTTACTAAAACCTCACAGAGCAAAGACAATAACGCGGGTTAGAAAATTATGGCGGGGTTAGAAAATTTCAGACAAAAGCACGAGCGGCAAAAATACCGCCCACACTCACACTCTTATCTCTTTTCACTCACCCACTCTTCTCTTTACACTCTCATCTGTCTTCCATCTCCCGCACTCTCGACGGTAAACAAATCAAATCACTCAAACAACTGGCATTTAATCAATTTCACAAATCAATTAGGGTTTTCAATCGATTTGGGCTTCAAACAACTGCAATAAAATTAGGGGTTTCAATCGATTTGGGCTTCAATCGATTTGGGGTTTAAATTAGGGGTTTCTTGTTCATTATGTTTTAATCGATTTGGTCTTCAATTTCTCTCTTTAATTTGGGTTTCTCTTTGTTTCAGATTCGGATTTGAGGGCTTTGGTTCCAGTTGGTTTATTTAGTTTGTTTCAGATTCCGTTTATATCTTCGTTTAAGGTACTTCTTTTTCTACCTTTTCTATTCAATGTATAAATTTATGTATGTATCCGGTTGGTTTTATTGTAATTAATTGAAAATTTATGCTACTTTCCCTGCCTTCAAAGCTCGTGTAATGGCAGAGGAGGTTTATCTTTGCTCGAGTTGGTTTCAGGTTGGGTTTATGAAAAAAGCTTATGAACTCTCTGTTTTATGTGATGCTATTGTGTTTTCTAGTACTGGAAAGTTTTTTGAGTTTGCTAGTTCAAGGTCTCTCTCTCCCCCCCTCTCCCTTTCTCTCTCCCTCTCTCTCTCCCCCTCTCCCCCCTCTCCCTCTCTCTGTTTTTCATGATTTAATTCTATTACATAATAATGCATAATTGGGTACTGGTTATAATTTCCTACTGAATTTGTTTTAATTTGACATGTCATCTTTAATTTTGATGTCTTTGCTGTAACATAATTAGAATAGATTTACTATGGTTTCTAATCTTGGTTCATAAGGGGTTTTAATTTAGTTTATCTATATTTGGTGGTTTTTATAATTATATTTGCAATTATCGGCTGAATTGATGAAATCTGCTTCTTGTTAAATAATGGCATTCTATAATCGAGAGTGGAGACAAGTAAACAAGATTCTTTGATATGAACACTGTGTTGGTGTGTTGCTCTGTTGCTCTATATGAGTAAGAGTCAAACCTTATATATTTGAGCAGTCATTAAAGTTGAGGGGGATAGATTTTATCAGTTCCAAGTAACGAATTAAAATTGAGAAGATATCTGAATGAATGTTTGATATTTCTAAAAGTATTTTGGATCTTCAGATGCATGTTTTGTGGGTGTATAGGACAAAGAGTGGCTAAAGTACGTTACTTTGGGCAAGTGACGACATTTGGACTGCAAATACTTGTGGTCATGGTGAGCTATCAGAAAAAATGGGATATCATGCTGTTGAGGGATTAATAGTCTAGATTAGACAATATAAAATTGTAACCTGACTGATAATTAGGATGTAGTAATTGTAATATTATCTTATTCACAAATATAAAACTATAAGATAACCACATAGCACAAGTGTGTATGTGGTGATAGAAATTTGGGGATAGAAATATATTTCTATGTATAACCCTGGAAGATCAAATGAAGAAATTTGGGGCAGCAATTTCCGTGATTGTTATTTTTTCTCAGCTAACATCTTCATTACCTTTAACTGACTGGGCACCATGGTTTGTTTCTCCCGTAAATGCAGTCCTTTACTCCCCAGAGACAAAACTCCCTAGAACTGGGGAACTAGCTTTGAGAAAGGCTATCCCTACAAACACTAACATGAAAACCATACAGGTGATAGAAAAATTCATTGTACAAAATTTCTATTCTTTATGTATGATATATTGTGAACATTCCCTTATTATTTTAGGATTTCTTGGCGGACATCTCGTATTTGCTAAAGATAGCATAGAGAAAGCCATTTGGAAGAATGGAGGGTAATGTCAAAAAAGCTCTAAAGGTACTATTTTGGATCCTTAACTAGTGGTAAAGAAAATTATTGTAATTGATAAAGTTCATAAATGTGCTATAACTTCAAAGAATCGACTCAAGTAAGAAATTCTTTTTTATTATAATATAGAACTAGCATGTCTAGTTCTAGATGATTGTTACGAATTAAAAGTAGATGACACAGATTTCTACCTCTGCTGATGTAGCCACCATATAAATTGGGTAACATTGCCAGTGATCCATAAATCTTTTATTCGTCTTACCTCTCTTTTATTTTAGATTGCGAAGGATGAAAAAGATTCCATCTTGGGTAGTGTTCCAGCTGATTTTAAGGATAAGGGTTTGGAGTTGTATACATCCCTGGTAGAGGGGAAGGTATTTCACAGAAAAAATAAGTAGACTCCTCAGGATAGACATGTCAGTAAATTGAATGCTATGTTTCCATCTTACTCAAGTAGATCTATAATCAATAACGACTAACACTACGCCATACATGGGCCATCGGAACATTTTTTTCATGAATGTTGCTAGAATATTATACCATAGCATGTTACTTTGGATCTACTATAACATTTTGTTTTTTGTGTTACCTTAGCCACACACGTGATGTTACCTTAGCTTTTAAAGTGTTGGATGTTAGCAACATACATGATATGTTACCTTAGATCATTAATAAACTCAATTTTTAATTTTTTAATCAAAAAAATGTTTAATTATTTAAAAATCACATTCTCACTCTCCCCTCTCTCGACCCTCCTCTCTCTCTCTCTTAAAATTCTCTCCCTCAATTTCTTTCTAATTTTCTTCATGTTAGTACATATTTGGGTTCAATTTAGGGCTTCTCAGTTGATTAGGGCTTGGGTTTGAGACTTAAACTTCTTCAAATTGGGGCTTCTTCAAATTAGGGTTTTTTAAATTAGGGATTCTTCGTTTTGAGTTCAATCATTCGATTTCTTCACTAATTAGGCTTAAACTTCGATTAATTGATCTCTCTTTTCGATTTCAGGGATTCTTCGGTTGAGGCTTCGAATTTGGGACTTTGGTTTAGTAGATTTCGGGCTTGTTTAGTGGCTTTGGGGCTTCGATTCAGAGGTATTACCCCTTTCGGGCTTCGATTCAGAGTTATTAATTGAACTCTTACATGTTTTTTATCTGTTGCTAGCTTGAGTCCATGATATGTTGGTAATTTGTTTCTTTCATTTGTGTAAATTAATTTTTTTTGTTTTCATCCTTATGTCTTTTTTAATTTTTTTTTACTTGTCTAATGAATCTTTAAACCTCTCAGACATAGATGGAGTGGTAGATATGAAGCTCATTTGTGGGACTAACGGCTACAAAAAAGAAGGCCAGGGCAGGAAAGGAAGACAAGGTTTGTAAAAGCATATTAGTGTACAATTTAACCTTCCTCATAGAATATTTTCGTCATCTGATTCTGACGTTGGAGTTGCTAATTATTTCAAATTGTTGTGATTGCTAATGTTGGGGATCTTAATTTACTGTCAAACAACACAGTTTACCTGGGTAAGCTTTTTTCTGAAATTTCTTCAAGTGTAATTAACATTCAAGAATGCACATTCCTTTGGTTTCTACGCAACTTAACATGTATGGTACCTTTAGGTGGTTATGATATGGAAGAGAAAGCTACGAGAGCTTATGATTCGATCGGCAGCGCTTAAGTATTTGGGACCTACAACTCATATTAACTTTTCGGTAATGGTACTATTACCATTGATTAAGAATTAACTTTATAGCATTTTCTGATAATAACTGGTCCTATCAGTCTAATTTTCTTATCGTCTGAGCAACCTTTGTTGATATTACAGTTGGAAAATTATCACCAAGAACTTGAAGACATGAAGAATATGACTAGACAGGAATATGTTGCTCACTTAAGAAGGTTGAATATACTCGAACGCAGATGTTTAAATTGCATTGTTACATAGGTCACAACCTCATAAGTGCATAAACAAATGTATAAATATAAACCATCTGAATCTACTTTTCAGGAAAAGCAGTGGGTTCTTTAGGGGTGCTTCTATTTATAGAGGAGTAACAAGGTTTATGTTGTGCTTATTCCAACTTCAAAACATGTACATTTCAATTGTATTCTTCTAAACCTGAAATATTTTCTTTGAACTTTAGCAAGCATCATCAACATGGACGATGGTAAGCTCGAATTGGCCGAGTGGCAAGAAATAAGGACCTATATCTGGAGAAATTTAGTAAGGTGCTTCAAAACCTCGAATCCTTAGGGACAGAATTTAGTCTAAAATACTATTTAATTAAGTTGTGGTAAAGATTCCCAACTTGGAGATTCTAGTTTTAATCTTCCAATTGTGCCAGGAAATTAAGTATCTGAAATTAAGAACTGGGTTTCGAGGAATTACCCTGCCAGTCATTCCTCCGATCAGCATTGCTGTTAAGATAAAGGTATATTGTCCTTGTTACCTTTGCGTTTTTCTGGGGATAATTGATCATTTTTTTGGATAAGCTATGTTTGCTGCATGTTAGTGATGTGAACATTTTTTGGCATTTCCTGTCAGGCAACTGGGTGAGAAGAATGACGCTGAGACTTTAAGAGAGACAAATAGCAGTGACTATGAAGTGGACAGGCGAAAACGTGTAACAACTGACAAGTGACAACTAAGAAAAGGCTTAGATATGTGATATTCCACTTAAAGGTTGTAGACTTGATAGTTAAATCTTTGTTTTAATACTCAGTTAAATATAGGTTCTTACATAGCTTTGTCTTAGGTAGTACATTTACTTTTTTCTGCACGATTAGCTTAGATTAAAGAAACACCATGGTAACTTCTGACTTTCACCGAAGTGAAACGTGGATGGCACACAGTATTGGATATGCTTATGTATGGTTCAATTTGTTAACACTCTCTTTAATTATATCGTAACAGATTTGGAACAAGTGAAAGACAGTGGGTGGAAGCTCAAGTTCAAAATGCGAAGCAAACTGTTGAGGAAGCTATCAGTTATTGGTATTGTAGATAGGTGAAGTTTTAATACTCTCATGAGAATTTCAAAACGGTAGTAAGCAATTTTAATATATCGTTTTCTTTCTTAGCCTGAACATTGGTTATTAGGTTTGGAAATAATTTAAAATGTGTTAGGTTAGAAACTTATTGATGCCTTTAGCGTCTTGATGCCTACAAGCACATGTGCATTCTACGACTTCTATCATACATCCTTGGTGTTAGATACGTTCATGTATTAATATAATTGTTAAGAAATGAAGTATATATTTAGCACCTGATCTCTTTACATACTTCATATAGCTGAAAATTAAATTGGAGGACTAGGCATAAAGAGATATTCAAAATTAACATATGTTTTATTGGTACCAGTCGAGTAGCTCTGCTAGCATATGACATTGCTACTTTTACCTCAACTAGTAACTCAGTGCCTTGTCTGCAACTTGTGCTATACTCTGCCCTTCTACCAAATTCATTTTAAAATATTATTTTTATTCATGACATGTCTGATATATCAACAGTGCTTTGATAAAAGAAGAAAATTGTGGATTGAAAATTACAAACAAATGTCACTATAATAATATGTTTCTCTAATTATTGACTTTATATATTCTATATGGTAGTAAACCGGAGCAACTAGCATCAATGACAAGGGATAATGATTTCTCTGCTTTGCAAAATCATGGTGGGGCAAGTCTATCACTGCTGATTACTACTTTAGAGCTCTCTTGGACGCGTGCGGTAATTTTGATGGTAGCTGTAGTTGTATTCTAAAATAGTAGTTGTTCTGTTAATGCAGAAAGCTAGTGTCTTTTTTGTTTAACGTAGTGTTGTAATTTATTGCAGTTGTTGTAGACTCTAGACTTGTGATGCTTCGGAATGGATGTAATATTTGTAATGGTTTTATTCAAATTTTTCTTGGTAAAATGTTGTAGTAGATATCAAATATATAGCCAAACTATTGCAAAAAAAATGTTTCAACTCAAATAGTGGGGCCCACAGTGGGGACCACAATGGGGCCCAAATCTCTAAGGTAACACATATATTAAGTTGCCGTAGAGCTCACTTTTGTTACTATAGCAAGCTACGGTAACATAAAACTGCATGTTACCCTAGGGATCAAAGATGTTATCTTAGACACCTAAGGCAACATGGAAAAATGCTACCTTAGCTACTTATGGCCCTAAGGAAACATATATTGTACCTGCGGTAACATTTTTTTCGTGTTACCGTAGGCTGTTTATGGCGTAGTGTAAGGACCAAAATGATGGAACCTTAGATTTCTAAGCCTAAAAATTCCTTTTCAAGGCAAAGCTAGATGAGCGGGATAACTTTTTATTATTTTTTGAGTTTTGTGTAACAAATCTTACTGTTCTTAATCATAATAAACCTAATGGTACTAAGCCACGTAATTAACAATTGGGTATTAGTTACTTCTGTTCCCCTCGTGTAACAATTAAAAGCCATCATTTCTACACTTTAGCTTTAAATTATAAGAAAATGTTCAGTCTACAACACATTCAGTCCACTACACATCAGTCCTCAAGGTGGAACTCGGGAAATTGTTGGTTAACCGAGATCACATCCTCCCAGCTAGCTTCATGCTTTGGTAGATTCTTCCAATGAATTAAAGCTTCCAAACGCTTATGACTTACGTCCTAAACTGGCCGCACATCTAAAATCATCCCAGGTTCTTGTAAATGCACACCTAGAGGGGGGTGAACAAGTGTTTATGGCTAACAATGGTTATTTATGACCTGTTTGAAATTTTACCAGAAACAGATTGTTGTTTGTGATAACGCAGTTTACAAATGGCAAGCTGATTGTAACTAAAATGCAGTGCAGTATGAAATATGCAAAAAATTAAATATGACACAAGATCTTTTAGCCAGGTTCGACCCTAATCCCCTATGGTCTACGTCCTGGTCCCTTACCAAATTTGGTAAGAGAATATATTATTGATCAACTATAAAACTGATTACAAGATCCAACAATATATCTCCCTTACACCCTGCTGCTTACAAATGGCTTGTTGTTTGCTGTGCTGAACTAACTCTCTAAGCAATACTTCCCAAGTATCCTTCTCTAGCCTAGTTCGACCCACCCAAAACCTTAAGCCAACCTTGTACAGCAACAAATCAGTTACAATTTGAACAATACAAAGATTTGAATAAATACAACTCAAACTATGAACCCTCTGAATATACATGTGCGTGTATATATGGGTTTGAAGGGTTTTGAAAGATTTAGCAATGTGAGCTTTGAGGTTGTATATAGCTTCTTGTTTTTCTGCACTTGATTTTCGGTGATTAAGAACTGAGCAAGTTCAGCCCTTAAATAGGTAAATAAGAGAATTTTTTAATATAATCATCAAAGGCTTCAACGGTTCTAATTTTGTAGCCGTTTTTAATAAACTTCATTTTGATGAAGTTTGAAGAATGGAGCTGTATAAAGAAGATGGAGCGTGTATAATGAAGTATATCAGATATGAGGAGAGAATATTTGTTATCATGAAGACAAGGTTAGGTGGGTGTAATGAGTGGTGAATAAAATAAGGTAAAGTGGCCTTATTTTAAGTAAAGGTTGTATTGGTTTGTCTCCCATTATATTTGAGTGTTGGCAAGTATAAAACAATTCAGAGGGCCCCTACAAATATTCCTAACAATATTTCCGTTGCATGCTCCTTGAAGAACCAAACTGTTCCTTGATTCTGGTAGACACAACCAGCTTGGTGGCACGCTGTTTGTGAAACTGGTATGCTGATTGTCCATGCATTTGGCTTGCTATTTGAGACAATCTGATTAAGCTATAATACCTGCAAAACCAAGTTAGTACAGTACCGAAATAACATAGCAAGTTCTTGTCAGCTTGCTGTTTTGGTCCTGGTGAGCTGAACAGATACATGGCCTTATACTTTTGCATTTCCATATCATCAACCAAGTTTCCTGAGAACATAGATATGTCTGTTTGATTTTTATCTCCAGGGATTCTGAACAGTTGAAAATGGCTTGCTGTTTGCGCATTGACTGTGTACAAATGGCTTGCCAACTGTTACTGTATCCCAACTTTGGCTTGCTGTTTAGATAGACTGATTATGCAATCAGTAAGCTTAAGTATCCTGCAAAACCAAGTTAGTACATATAGAAATCACAAGATGTTTTATATCAAACAACAAGCAATCAGCTTGCTGAATGTGATCATCAAAACCATAGGAGTATCAATCTCCCCCTTTTTGATGATTACACAATATTTAGGAGAATAGAATTACTCCCCCTAAATCCCTGCATATTAGGAAATTTTGATATAAAACAAACTCATATCTCACTTAGATACTTGCCATCAAGAATATTATAAGCTAGCATAATTAAACATTGCCGAATAGAATAACTTGTCAAAACAAGCAAATAAGTTCTCCTAAATTTCTCCCCCTTAATCCATCAAAAAGAAAACATTAGTTCAGGTCTGGAATAAGCATAGAGAAATAAAAATAAGTCATGATAATGGCATATAAAGAGTTTAGCTACAAATGGTAAACCAACGTTACCCAGTCTGTGCATGTCAGCTTGCTAACTACACAGTACACATGCCAAGCTCTCTTCGTATGGCTGAAAATCTTTCTTCAGCTAATGGCTTTGTGAAGATATCTGCTAGTTGTACTTCAGTTGAGACAAATACCAACTCAATCTTTCCTTTTGCAACATTATCTCTCAGGAAATGATGACGAACGTCAATATGCTTTGTTCTTGAGTGATTCACATGATTTTTTGAAATATTGATAGCGCTAGTGTTGTCACAATAGATTGGAATCTTGCCACACTTGATATCAAAGTCCCTTAGTGTTTGAATCATCCACAAAATCTGAGAACAACAGCTACCAGCTGCTAGATATTCTCCTTCGGCCATGGATAAAGCAATAGAAGCTTGTTTTTTGCATTGCCATGAAACCAAACTTTGTCCAAGGAATGCACAAACACCATGTTAGGCCGAATACACACTTATAATCAACTAAGTATGAGAGAATAACAATAAGTTCTTTAAAAGCTTTAAAAACTGTTTGGAATTAACTTCTCTCTCAGTGATGTAATATATTACAGAGAGCTGCTTAGGTTACAATGAAAGATATTGTATTACACGATCGATTACCCTTCTAGGGTTAACCTAATTGTATTTATAAGATATACAGCTACATACAATCGATAATTGATTTGCCTATAAATCAGCTATACAAATGTTATCAATTATGATTGCTACACATCTTCTAAGTCAACTCAATCTCTTTAACAGCTATCCAATCTGTAAAGATATTGCTTCCATAATTATCTTCAATTAATCTTTAATCACCATTGACTGAAGACGCGCTTCCTCCAGACAGAGTTTAACCAAACTCTGTCGAGCTTCCAACTGTCAGCGTATAGCAAACTCTGTCAAGCTTCCAACTGTCAGAGTTTAACTAAACTCTGACTGCTTCCTGTTTTAAGTTAAACTCTATTTTTCCCTATAAAACTTAAACCCTGATATTAACCATATCAATTATATTTAACAATCTCCCCCAACTTGTTCATTAGTAAAAATGCACAAGTTAACAATAATTGATGATGTCAAAACAATTTCATACAAACACAGTGTTTATTAAAATTAGCAGAGTTTAAACTTGGCTTAACAAAAATCTACAGAAAATAAGAAAAATTCTTAGAGACTTTAATCTCTAATCACCTCAAGATCTGGTGTTGTTCTGAGATAATCTATAAGCAATCTTTTCTCTGCATTCTCAAGCTCAATCTTCATAGCTTCCTTGATCTCTCTCAACTGAGGATCACTCTCATCAGTTTGATAGATAGCAGATCTTAGATCATAGATTTTGTTCCTCCTCGTCTCATTTCCCAGTCTGATAAATTTCACTTCCTCTGACTGTGAATTGAAGTCAAGTACTGTGATTCCCAGATCAGTCTTCAACTTTGTAGTACCCTTCTTCATTTCAATGAGATTTCCATTCCAGTCTCTGTACTTAGGAACATATCTATTGTTGCACTTCATTCCTCTGATTGCTAAATTCTGGAGCATTTTCTGTCTGAGCACATTTGCAACTGATTGAGTCCTTTGACTATTCACCTTCAAAAGATACAGAACATATTCCAGTTCTTCCCAATATTTCAAGCCAATATCATCCTCACCAATTTTAAATACTGTCCCATCACCCATAAAGTATAAGAGAAAATCTTTTTTTAAACTCTTCTGATGAACTAACTTTACTGATTCCAGTCTGTCCAAACTCTCTTGAGTAACACCACGGCCCGGAACAGCCAGTGAAAAAGGATCTCTAGGACCAGTATGTTGCCTTCTGTCTCTGTGTGAGCCTAGACCAGCCTTATTGTTTCCAATCTTACCAGACAAAGCTCTTCCATCAGAAAAATCCATAGGAGCTCCATATACTTGATTTGGATCATGAAGTGTTCCTTTACCAAAAACTGATTTCAACTGAGAAGATAAAGGTCTAGACACAACTTGTGTAGAAACACAGGTTGTGTTTTCTTTCTTCTATACAACTTGTGTAGAAACAGAGGTTGTATCTTTCTCCTTTAAAATTTCTCCTTCCATAGCAATGCCTTTCAGCTTGAGCTTAGCTTCAACTTCTGTTGATTTCTTAGATAAATGTGATCTTTGATCAGCATCAACATTTTCCTTGATCACAATGCCTTTAAGAACAGGCCTAGGAGCTTTTACTTTCGTCTTAAACTTACCAGACTTTAAAGCTTTCTGATGTTGTTCTTGTAAACTCTTTTCTTCATCTTTAATGTCTTCAATAGTAGCTCCTTCTTCAATTTCTTCAATAAACAATTTAGCAGCTAACTCTTCATCAGTCTGTGGATTAGAAGAGAATACCAAACTCTTGGTCTTTGAAGTACCTTGAGTATCAGTGTTTATTCTAGCAAACTATGATTTAGAAGACTTGCTAGATTTCAGAGTTTGAAGTTCTTCAGTTTTGCCCCTACCTTTATTACTTGCTCCTCCATCTCCAGCATTATCCTTTCTGATCAGACTTTGAGATTGCTTACATTTATCTTTAGCAACTCTCTCCCCCTTTTTGACATCATCAGGCATGAGAATAGATGTGATTAACTCCAGAGAGGTAGCAATAGAATCAATCTTTAAAGACATGGCATTTTGATTTTCTTCAACTTTGCTCAGCCTGTGAGACAAAGTTTCTTGATTCTGAGATAGATATTGAAATTTGTTCTTACTATCAAGTTTGAGCATATCATCTCCTCTAACAAATTCTCCTCGAACATCAGAAATGGCCTTTTGACAATGATCAAATCTAGAATTGAGAGTCTTCACTTGGACAACAGTAGCCTTGAGACAAGATAGAATCTCTGGATTTGTGATTGTTCTTGATGTTCTCTTGAAAAATTCAGCTGCTGTTGCAACAGGAAAAATACAAGTTTCTTTGTACCAATCAGCTGAAAATTGTTCAAGGTGTTCTTCTTCAGCATCTGCTTGATTTGAAGGGCCAGCAAAATCTTTAACTTTAGCATCAGTCTGTACTGGTAAACTCTGAGAAGAGCTTGACTCAGTACTCCCTTCAGTTTCAACTTCAATTTCAGCTTCAATATGATCAGTTGATGTTGGAATTGGATTTGACTCATCAACAGTTTCTGCAACAGTGTCTGCAGTAGGTTCAATATTCTCTGTAACAGGCTCTACAACATCCTCTGCAGGTTGTACAATAGGCTCAGAGTTTGTCTTCATGGGTGGTTGATCAATTTCCTCACCCTGTTCAACAGATTGATGAGCATCAGAGATTAACTCAGTGTGAGAAGCCACTGTTTCTTCATGTATCACAGTGGTTTGATTTACTGCATCAGTTGCTTCAGAGAAAACAGCAGGTGAAGAGATTAGAATGTCCATGTTCTCAGAGAATGGAAACAATGGTTCAAGAATTTCATCCATTGTAGCATCAGCATTACCATCTCTGTTTATCTCAACAGCAGGTATTTCCTTGGAAATATCCTCTAGAGCTTCAAAATTCAATTCTTCATCAGATTCTTCAAGAATTAATCTCCTTCTTTTAACTTGAGGATTCACTTCTGTTCTCTCTTCCTCTGAGACAGAATCGTCTAGTATAGATGGAGATTTAGGTTTGTTAGCCCTATCCTTTCTAGCCCTCTTTGGCTTAGAAGCTTCAGCAACCCTGTGCTTTCTTGGTGGCCTTATAGCCCTACTTTTCTTTGATTTCTTTGGTATGGATTGTGGTTGAGGTTGAGGTTGTGATGAACATTATGGTTGTGAAGGAGTAGTAATGGTTGGTGGAAATGTAGGTTTAGAGATTGGTTCAGTGTTTATGGTTTGAGGAGGTTCAGTGTTTGTGGGTTGAGGAGGTTCAGAGTTTGTGGGTTGAGGAGGTGATTGTGGAGGTTCAATGATTGGTTCAGGTTGTGGTGCTTGTGGTTCTTGTGGTTGGTTGAGAAAGTTTCTGAGGGCAAGTGGATAAATAAACTCTGGAACTTGCTCCTTGTTAGCATCTTTATTTGTCAAATCAGAAAATATTCTCTTATGGCATTGAAAAGGTTGTATAACATCCTCATCAGAAATTACCAAGTGAGGCAAACAAGCAGAGAATAAACATTGACAAAATCGTGAGAAATATACAGTTGTATTAGACTCTGCTAGTTTTTCACCCAAATTCATAAGAACTAAAAAACCAAAATCAAAGTTACTCCCATTAAGAAGAGAATACCCGATTTGAAGACTTTCACCAGGAATTGCATCCCAGTTGGTGACCTTCTTGCCAAACGCTCGAGTGATTCAGTCAAAGAAAAAGCTCCACTCCTTCTTAAGCCCTGGCCTTTTGACATTCCCAAGCTTATCCAAAGGGCATGAAAAGCGCAGTTGCTGTAACATTTCTTTTAATTGATTCTCACCATCCACAGAGTATGAGGTGTGAGTATCAAAATCCAAGACATCACAAACAGTTGCAGGAGTGATTACAAACTCTTGATCTTCATGAGAAAATACAATAGATGGAGTCCCATTCTCTCCACCATCATCATAAACAGAGTTTCTCCAAAAAGTAAAGATTTGTGTGGCAGAGAGTTTTTCTGGTTGAACAAGAGCTTGACCAATTTCAGAATCTCTCAAGAAGTTCTGAATCAAATGAAATGGTTCTGGGGCTTTAGCAGTGTTTAGTATTGCTGCATAGTTGTTAGTAACAAAAGATAGTCCCTGAGCCACAAAATTCTTGGTTGCCATTAGAACAGTTTAGAGATTTTGAGAAAAAAAAGTGTGTGGAAAAGTGTTTGTGAAAATGCTTAAGTGAAAGTAACAGAGAAATTATGTGTAATGTTATGTGTTCGTGGATGTAAAGATGAAAAGGTGAATAATGAAATGATTTTGATTAGATCTGTAATTGAAAATTAAAACCCAATCGTTTTAGACATTAAACACGCAACCAATTTCTTGTTAAGTGTGTGAGTGGGGCACGTGTCACATAAACAGTGGAACAGTTATTTACACGCGCAGTAATAATGCCTATTATTACTGCTGTTCTCTCTCCTATTTCCAATAAGCTTTAACTGTCTGACACCATTAAACAACTGGCATGTACTACATGCAAATTTCAAAAACTCTTTGTGTACTCCAAGTATATGCTTTGTCTGAAATAAAATATTACCTTAGAGCACTCAACAAAATCCAACAGTGTTTATCAATTCTCCAACTTAATTACTGTTATCCTTTCAAACACTGCACAGTTTATCAGAGTTTGCATAACAGAGTTTAACAGACCACAGAAATATGAACAACACAGTACATAAGTAAAGTTTTGAGTCTAACCAATATCTCTAGTCAAAGCCAGAGACCATTCCTAGTTCATTTACCAGCCTTGTAAATACAACTTCACTCAATGGCTTGGTGAAGATATCTGCAAGATGTTGTTCTGTAGACACAAAATGAAGCTCAATATTCCCTTCCTCTACATGTTCTCTGATAAAATGATACCTTATGCTGATGTGCTTGGTCATTGAATGCTGTACTGGATTACCTGTCATAGCAATAGCACTTTGATTATCACAGTAAATAGGGATTTTACTGTACCTCAAACATAATTCAGTAATTGATTCTTCATCCACAGAATCTGTGCACAACAGCTACCAGCAGCAATATACTCTGCTTCAGCTGTAGATGTAGAGATTGATTTCTGTTTCTTGCTGTACCAAGAAACAAGTCTATCACCAAGAAATTGACAACTTCCACTAGTACTTTTTTTGTCTATCTTACAGCTTGCAAAGTCTGCATCAGAGTAACCAAGAAGCTTGAAGTCTGATTCTCTTGGATACCACAAACCTAAAGTTATGGTGCCCTTAAGATATTTGAAAATTCTCTTCACAGCTGTTAGATGTGGTTCTCTTGGATCTGCCTGAAATCTTGCACAAAGACATGTTGCATACATGATGTCAGGTCTGCTAGCTGTTAGATAAAGAAGAGACCCAATCATTCCTCTATAGTTTGTCATATCCACTGGTGAACCTGTGTCTCTATCCAACTTTGTTGTTGTTGCCATGGGAGTTGTTGCAGATGAGCAGTCAAGCATTCCAAATTTCTTGAGAAGATTTCTGGTATATTTTACTTGATTGATAAAAATTCCATCATCTGTTTGCTTCACCTGTAGCCCTAGAAAATAACTGAGCTCTCCCATCATGCTCATTTGATACCTGGACTGCATGAGCTTGGCAAACTTCTTAAAGAGTTTATCATTAGTAGATCCAAAGATTATGTCATCTACATATATCTGAACTAATAACAGATCATTACCAAGATTGAAATAGAACAAGGTTTTATCAATTGTACCTTTTTTGAACCCACTTTCTAAGAGAAATTGAGCCAGAGTTTCATACCATGCTCTTGGTGCCTATTTAAGTCCATAGAGTGCCTTGTCAAGCTTGTAGACATAATCTGGATACTTGGGATCTACAAATCCTGGTGGTTGTTCAACAAACACTTCTTCTTCAAGTTTTCCATTCAGAAAAGCACTTTTCACATCCATCTGAAAAACATTGAATTTCTTGTGAGAAGCATATGCTAGAAAGATTCTTATTGCCTCCAACCTTGCAACTGGAGCAAAAGTTTCATCATAGTCTATGCCTTCTTGCTGTGAATAGCCTTTGGCTACAAGTCTGGCCTTGTTTCTTGTAACAACCCCATCACTGTCAGTTTTGTTTCTGAAAACCCATCTAGTACCAACAACAGATCTATTCTTTGGTCTAGGTACAAGGGTCCATACTTCATTTCTCTCAAATTCATTTAACTCCTCCTGCATTGCTGTTATCCAGTCAGCATCTTGAAGAGCTTCTTCCACTTTCTTTGGTTCAGATTTGGACAGAAATGCATGAAACAGACATTCATTTGTTGTAGCACTTCTTGTCCTAACTTTTGCATCTGGATCTCCAATTATTAAATCAGGTGTATGTGATTTTGTCCATTTCCTAGCTGTAGGTAAATGACTACTGTCAACAGTTGATCCTCCCCCTTATCAATGTTCTCCTGATTATCTTGATGCCTTTCTTCATTCTCTGAGGCTCCCCCTGAATTTGATAGCTCAGAGTTTGAACTGTCAGAATTTGGACTTTTAGAGTTTGAGTCATCAGAGTTTGAGTTTGATCCAGAATTTTCAGTTGACTCACTATCAGAATTTGAGTCATCACTATGATCATGCTCCAACTGGTTCTCCTCTTTGTTCTGACTGTACTATTTCTTATGTGTGTACCAGTAGAGGTTCAGAGTTTGCATCAACAGAGTTTGTTGGATTAGTGTCATCAGAGTTTATTTCATCAGAGATTAGATCTTCATTTTCGAAGTGCAACTGATCATGTTCATCAACATCTTCAAGTCCAGTGATTTTCTTGTCATCAAATGACACATGAATAGATTCCATAATCACCTTTGTTCTCAGATTATAAACTCTGAATGCCTTGGTTGACACTGGATAGCAAACAAAAATTCCTTCATCTGCTTTCAACTCAAATTTGGTCAACTGTTCAGGATGATTTTTCAACACAAAGCATTTGCACCCAAAAATATGAAAATATTTCAGGTTTGGCTTCTTTTCCCTCACCATCTCATATGGTGTTTTTCCATGCTTGTTGATCAGTGTTGCATTTTGAGTAAAACAAGCAGTTTGAACTGCTTCTGCCCAAAAATAGGTTGGCAATTTTGCTTCATCAATCATAGTTCTGGCAGCTTCTATCAAGGTTCTGTTCTTCCTCTCAACTACACCATTTTGCTGTGGTGTACCAGGTGCAGAAAACTCTTGCTTCAATCCTCTGTTCTTGCAGAATTCTTCCATTGTTGCATTTCTGAATTTAGTTCCATTATCACTTCTGATTATTTTGACATTGTGTTTTGATCCTTTGTCCAGTAGCTTTACATGCTCCATCAGAGTTAATGCAGTTTCATCCTTCTTTGCTAGAAAATACACCCAAGTGTATCTGGTACATTCATCAATAATGACTAGAGCATATTTCTTCCTTCCAATTGAAAAGACATTTACTGGTCCAAAAAGATCAACATGTACCAGATGATATGGATCAACAATTGAAGATTCAGACTTGCTTTTGAAAAAGGTCTTCCTCTGTTTGGCCTTTTGACATGAATCACACAGGCCATCAACATTTAACAAAGACTTTGGAAGTCCTCTAACAAGATCCTTTCTTATCAGCTCATTGAATTCAGATTCCAGTGAGAGAGTTTCTTATGCCACTTCCAACTCTCTTCATTGGACATTCTTGTTGACAGACGCATAGTTTTTCCATCAGAGTTTGTCAACGAGCTTGCTTCATAGATATTGTTGCGCTTTTGTCCAACTAAAACAACTTTCCCTGTGGTTTTGCTGATAACCTCACAGTATTCAGGTTGAAAATCTACATGAAAACCTCTGTCACAGATTTGACTCACAGATAGCAGATCATGCTTGAGTCCAGGAACCAGAGCTACATTTGTGATGATGACACTTCCAAGATTAATATTGCCATATCCCAAAGTATGTCCCATGTTGCCATCTCCATAGGAAACTTTTGGGTCAGCCTTCTCCACATACTTTGATAGCAGGGCTTTATTTCCAGTCATGTGTCCTGAACATCCACTGTCCACGACTAGGATACTTTCCCTGATGCCCTGCAATCACAAACAATTACTGAGGATTAGTTTTAAGGATCCAGACTTGCTTGGATCCTTTGGCTTTCTTAATTTTGTTAGCTTTAGTAGCGGAATTTTCACTATCAGAGTTTAAGCTAACTTTATCAGAGTTTACACTTGCAGAATTAACTCTAACCCATTTCAGAATAGGTTTCAGTTCATAGTAATTATGATAAATAGCATGATAATTTCTACAAGTATAAATAGAATGCCAAGTGCTTCCACAGTGTTTGCCTAAAGTCTGTGGCCTAGTTCTAACATTATCTTTCTTTACTTCGGACTTGGAAGGTAAAGAATTAATGTCTTTGTTCTTCCTGCAAAAACTAGCAAGATGGTTAGTGCTACCACGGTTATGACATGTCTTTCTTGGAGCTAAAGTAGCAAGCATTGGATAATTGCCTTGAGTAATGCCTACTTTACCATTTCTGTTCTTTCTAGACACTTTATGTTTCTTAACAGATTTTAACTCCTTTAGCTTATGCTTAAGTTGTTTATCTGTCATTAAACCAATATTAACCTGTTTAACACTAGTTTTTACTGGTTCTTTCTTAACAGCTTCTTTTCCACCTTCAAACCTAGGTTCATTTATTCCATTAACAAATGTTCCAAATTTCTTAGGTGGAAGAGGTGGTCTAATCTTGACTGTATTCTGAAACCTAAGTTCATCTTTCTCAGAATAACCTAGACCTACAGTGTCAGATTGAAAAACTTCTTGAGTGTCTTTTCCTGAGTGAGTCCAAGTTTTAATAATGTGATTTGCCTTTTCCAACTCAGATTCTAGTTATTTATACTTACTTAACAACTCTTGTTCAAGATAGACAGCATCATCTCTCTCCTTTTGAACTTGCTGCATGTTAGCAAGTTTTTCTTCTACAACCTTATTTCTCTCTTTGAGTTCAGAATTCTCAGTTTTGATTCTCTCATTCTCTAAAGTCTGATCCCTATAACTGATATGCAAAGCCTTAAGATATATTCTTAATTCAGTTATATCATCAGTATTATAAGCATAGGTAGTTAGAGGTACCTTGTTTTCAGAATCTTCAGCTTCATCAACAGTAGTAGCCATGAGAGCATAGTTAACATCCTCAACTGAGTCAGAGGTGTCTGCTCAATCTCTGCCTTTAGTGAAGAGTGCCTTCTCAGTTTTACCCTTCTTGCACTCAGGAGCATAGTGACCCATCTCCTTACACTTGTAGCATTGAATCTCATACTTGTCTCTTTTCCCAGATTTGGTATCCTTTCTCTCAGATTTTCTGAAATTCTTCCTGTCAAACTTTGAATCATTCTTGGAGAATCTTTTTCCTTTCTTGAAGTTCTTGAATCCCATCTTCTTGAAAGTCTTTACCATCAAAGCAACCATTTGCATCATTTCCTCATCATCTTCAGAATCAGATGATCCATCTGCATTGGAGTCAACATCAGAGTTTGATGACTCACTTTCAGAATGAATGACCAAGGCTTTTCCTTTTGCCTTCTTCTTGATGCTTCCTTCTTTGAGGGTCTTTCTTCAACTTTTAGAGCAACAGATTTTGACTTTCTGCCTGATCTTCTGCTTCTCTGTTCCATTTCTAGTTCATGAGTCTTGAGCAACCCATAGATCTCATCAATATCAGTATCAGCCAGATCATAGTTGTCTCTAATAGTGGTACAGCCAGATCATAGTTGTCTCTAATAGTGGTACGCGCTTTGCAGATTGAGTTGAATTATGCTGTCCAGGTTTTGTTGGTACACGCTCTGCAAATTTGACTGGGATGCTTTTAGTAGGGCTCCTAAATCTCCTCATTTTTGCCTGTAATAATGCACATTAGACACATATAAGTGAGTAACAGGTCATGCCGATTTGTACTATGAGTAACAGTGACTTTGAATTAAAGGGAATGACTTACAATATCAGTTAAACAAGCTTTCTCAGTACTTGCACTTGCACTTGCCGGCCTACTGCATTTCTTTGAATTCTTCACTAAAAAGTTATTTTTAGCAAAGCCATTCTTGTCACCACCAACATTTACGCCTATCTCTTGTTTTGCTTCAATCATAGACTGCAAATAGAGTATTACATAACAAACAATACACTGAGCAAAGACACTGGAAAGACATAATAAATAAAGTAGAAAAGCATAATAAATAACACAACAATACACGGGAAAAGCTGTCTCTCTCACCTGAGCAAAGACATCCTTGTTCACTAAAAAGTTATTTTTAGCAAAGCCACTCTTGTCACCACCAACACTTACGCCCTGAAACCACACTAATTAAATGGTAGACAATGACAATTTAAGCTAGAATCATCAATGCTAGACTAAAACCACACTAATTATATTCCTAAGCTGCCTAATGCACTTAATTTTTTCCAGGTAGTCATGTTCAATGCACTACCGAAATCAATTACTTTTATGGTACAAATTATAATGCAAGGGTCACATTGTAACATTTAACTTACTTTGGATATGCATGATAGTAGCTATTTACGCAAGTATAACAGCTCAATTGATCTAACTTGTAAAGTACATGGTGAGAAGCAGCAAATATTATAGTAATTTATTCTCAGAGTGGAGCTAATAGATCAATAGATTGAACATTCAAACTGGACGTGCATAACAATTATAGCAACTTACAAGTAAATTAGCTAGTGCGATAATTTCACGTATGCATAAAATTCAAAGAGTAGTACATAACAAACAATACACTGAGTAGTACATAACTTGCAAGTGTCTCTCTCACATGAGCAAAGACATTCTTGTTGAGATCATTTGCACTCTGATTGTGTTTTTTTTACTCACCTGAGCAAAGCCATTAATATCAACACTTGCTCCCCCGTTGCCTTTCTTTGGACTCCCAAACTTAGCAAAGCCAGCAATCTTATCACCAATACCCTCGTCATCTAAGCTTGGAGCTTGATGGGATTTTTCTTCGCTCGTAGGCAGCAAAACAGAGTGATATTAAAACAAAGAATATCTTTAGACACAACTGAAGCTAACACCAACTATTAAACAAGAAATATATAAAATTACAACCTAATTTTTAATACCAAATTCGTAGTAGGATTTAAACAAAGAACATCTTCAGTTGATAGCTAACACCGATAATTAAACAACCGGACCATGGTCATAAAAGGAAGCCAATTTACAAAGCTACTATGGTCATAAAAGGAAGCAAATTTACATTAATCTAACTAAACCTCAAAACCCCTATTCAAGAAATAAGAACCCAACCCATTTTAAGAAACCTAATTACCAAAAGGGGAGTGAATACACATACAAGAAAAGGGGAAATACATATACATACATCTATAATAGATTTCAGTTTCTTCATCTTCATTGATTAACTTCGTCTTGATTTTAACTTCAATTCACGCCGCTCACTACCGCTCCTGGAGAGAACTAACCCTAGTTTTTGTCTTTTGACCCCAGCGGCCCAGCCAGCTTGTTGTAGTCTCTGTATTTATATTTTTTAGTAAATAAAATAATAAGAAAATTGAATGGGCTAATTTGAAACCCAAAGAAATAACTTATATATAATTATAATAATATTTCAAAGAAGACACTTATATTTATAATATTATAATATAGTATATATCTTACAATTATAATATTATAATATATATCAATAATAAATTATTTACTAAAATACATTTTACATACATGATAGCTAAAAAAATTACTAGGAGGAATTATTATATTCATCTTCACGATCACTATCATCAGTTAGTGAAGATCCGTCTTCTTCGGATTCATATTGTAACACCCCCAGATCCGGGGTCAGGGATCAGGTCGTTACTGCCTCAATTTCCATGAATAACACTTGACTTGAGTCCAAATAAATAAACAACATGCAGTGACCCCACAATAATATCTAATCACACACACAACAGTTATAGTCTCAAAGATGAAATTGAAATAAGTCTTGCATTAAAGGATTTGCGAATAAAAGTTATTACAATCCAAAAGGAGTAACAACATAATTTTAAAGTTCTTGCCGTTGATTAATATTAGTTATACATATACTTAAGCTGGAAAGCAAAGCTGCCTATCTATGCTACCTCAGCAATGGCAGCGATGAATCTGCGGGTAGACCTCTGGCTGGGATAACCTGCTTGCGCCGTGTGTGCCTTACGCGGGCCATTCTGCCTAGCTGTTGTTGTGACATAATAAATAAGCAAGGGTGAGCAAGAGCCCACCAACAATAATATAACTGAACAGTGAAAATATATGTAACAATTCAAATATCTTTGAAGCCATATGCCATGCAATAACGAACATAGTACCAATATAAGATGAACGATGAAGTTACAAGGTAACTCAAAAATATACTTCTGTGAAAATAGCTGCCATGCCGAAGATAGGCAAGATAGCATTATTTATCATAAAAGAGGAACTTGCAGAAAATTTTTCAATTCCAGATTCAATCACTTTTTCACCTGCCAACAACGATAGTCACTATGCATAGATGGTCTATCGCAGTATTACGATCATAAGTGTTGCAAAAATTGTTGCATTTGCCATGTTATTTTACCTCTACGGTAACACAATCATATTATGTTACCATAGCAAACCAATATGTTGCAATAGCCCCTCTACGGTAACAAGTTATGCGATGTTACCGTAGTCATACCAATATGTTGCTATAGCCCCTTTACAGTAACAAGTCATGTGATGTTACCGTAGCCATACCAATATGTTACAGTAGACAAGGAGGGGTATTTAAAAAATCTATTTTAATTAACAAAATTTCTTTAATTTTGTTTAGATTTTGAAACAAATTAAATTAATTAATATAATTGGATTAAATTTTTTTAAGATTGACCAGGTAAAGGAATAATTAATATATTTAAATATTTAATTAATTCTAAATATTTAATAAACTAATTTTAACTTTTGGGAAAAATGTTATGAATTTAAATAATTTATCATAGCATATATGATCATAATTTATTTGATTAAATTAATGTAGACAACATTACAAATATATAAATTTTATCAAATAAGTATCAATTTTATTTTTATAAATATGAAAACAATTTCAATAAAATTATAATAAATAATTATTGAAGAAAAAGAAAACTATTTTTTACTAAAACCTCACAGAGCAAAGACAATAACGCGGGTTAGAAAATTAGGGCGGGGTTAAAAAATTTCAGACAAAAGCACGAGCGGCAAAAATACCGCCCACACTCACACTCTTATCTCTTTTCACTCACCCACTCTTCTCTTTACACTCTCATCTGTCTTCCATCTCCAGCACTCTCGACGGTAAACAAATCAAATCACTCAAACAACTGGCATTTAATCAATTTCACAAATCAATTAGGGTTTTCAATCGATTTGGGCTTCAAACAACTGCAATAAAATTATGGTTTTCAATCGATTTGGGTTTCAATCGATTTGGGGTTTAAATTAGGGGTTTCTTGTTCATTATGTTTTAATCGATTTGGTCTTCAATTTCTCTCTTTAATTTGGATTTCTCTTTGTTTCAGATTCGGATTTGAGAGCTTTGGTTCCAGTTGGTTTATTTAGTTTGTTTCAGATTCCATTTATATCTTTGTTTAAGGTACTTCTTTTTCTACCTTTTCTATTCAATGTATAAATTTATGTATGTATCCAGTTGGTTTTATTGTAATTAATTGAAAATTTATGCTACTTTCCCTGCCTCCAAAGCTCGTGTAATGGCAGAGGAGGTTTATCTTTACTCGAGTTGGTTTCAGGTTGGGTTTATGAAAAAAGCTTATGAACTCTCTGTTCTATGTGATGCTATTGTGTTTTCTAGTACTGGAAAGTTTTTTGAGTTTGCTAGTTCAAGGTCTCTCTCCCCCCCCCTCTCTCTTTCTCTCTCCCTCTCTCTCTCCCCCTCTCCCCCTCTCCCTCTCTCCCTCTCTCTGTTTTTCATGATTTAGTTCTATTACATAATAATGCATAATTGGGTACTGGTTATAATTTCCTACTGAATTTGTTTTAATTTGACATGTCATCTTTAATTTTGATGTCTTTGTTGTAACATAATTAGAATAGATTTACTATGGTTTCTAATCTTGGTTCATAAGGGGTTTTAATTTAGTTTATCTATATTTGGTGGTTTTTATAATTATATTTGCAATTATCGGCTGAATTGATGAAATCTGCTTCTTGTTAAATAATGGCATTCTATAATCGAGAGTGGAGACAAGTAAACAAGATTCTTTGATATGAACAATGTGTTGGTGTGTTGCTCTGTTGCTCTATATGAGTAAGAGTCAAAGTAACGAATTAAAACTGAGAAGATATATGAATGAATGTTTGATATGTCTAAAAGTATTTTAGATCTTCAGATGCATGTTTTGTGGGTGTATAGAACAAAGAGTGGCTAAAGTACGTTACTTTGGGCAAGTGACGACATTTGGACTGCAAATACTTGTGGTCATGGTGAGCTATCAGAAAAAATGGGATATCATGCAGTTGAGGGATTAATAGTCTAGATTAGACAATAGAAAATTGTAACCTGACTGATAATTAGGATGTAGTAATTGTAATATTATCTTATTCACAAATATAAAACTATAAGATAACCACATAGCACAAGTGAGTATGTGGTGATAGAAATTTGGGGATAGAAATATATTTCTATGTATAACCCTGGAAGATCAAATGAAGAAATTTGGGGCAGCAATTTCCTTGATTGTTATTTTTTCTCAGCTAACATCTTCATTACCTTTAACTGACTGGGCACCATGGTTTTTTTCTCCCGCAAATGCAGTCCTTTACTCCCCAGAGACAAAACTCCCTAGAACTGGGGAACTAGCTTTGAGAAAGGCTATCCCTACAAACACTAACATGAAAACCATACAGGTGATAGAAAAATTCATTGTACAAAATTTCTATTCTTTATGTATGATATATTGTGAACATTCCCTTATTATTTTAGGATTTCTTGGCGGACATCTCGTATTTGCTAAGGATACCATAGAGAAAGCCATTTGGAAGAATGGAGGGTAATGTCAAAAAAGCTCTAAAGGTACTATTTTGGATCCTTAACTAGTGATAAAGAAAATTATTGTAATTGATAAAGTTCATAAATGTGCTATAACTTCAAAGAATCGACTCAAGTAAGAAATTCTTTTTTATTATAATATAGAACTAGCATGTCTAGTTCTAGATGATTGTTACGAATTAAAAGTAGATGACACAGATTTCTACCTCTGCTGATGTAGCCACCATATAAATTGGGTAACATTGCGAGTGATCCATAATTATTTTATTCGTCTTACCTCTCTTTTATTTTAGATTTCGAAGGATGAAAAAGAATCCATCTTGGGTAGTGTTCCAGCTGATTTTAAGGATAAGGGTTTGGAGTTGTATACATCCCTGGTAGAGGGGAAGGTATTTCAAAGAAAAAATAAGTAGACTCCTCAGGATAGACATGTCAGTAAATTGAATGCTATGTTTCCATCTTCTGATTAGCTCAAGTAGATCTATAATCAATAACGACTAACACTACGCCATACATGGGCCATCGGAACATTTTTTTCATGAATGTTGCTAGAATATTATACCATAGCATGTTACTTTGGACCTACTATAACATTTTGTTTTTTGTGTTACCTTAGCCACACACGTGATGTTACCTTAGCTTTTAAAGTGTTGGATGTTAGCAACATACATGTTACCTTAGATCATTAATAAACTCAATTTTTAATTTTTTAATCAAAAAAATTTTTAATTATTTAAAAATCACATTATCTCTAAAATATTTCATTTTTATAAAAAGTAAGAGTTTACTAAGTAAACGAGTTTTTGTTTTTAAATATCAAGGTATTTAATTATTATTTTTTTCAAGTTCTATTTATTTATTAAATGTAAAATGGATATTTTAGAAAACAAAATCAAAAATTAATAAATATACCTTTAATTTATCTTTAAATTAATTAAAAGTGAAATATCATTTAAAATTACATTTACATTTAAATTAATTTATCTTTAAAAAAATTAGAATTTTCCAAATAATTGAATTAATATTTTAAAATAAAATTCATAGATATATTTATAATAATCTTGAATGGCACACAGATGGGTGAAACTTTGTTGGAGGCAAAAAAAAGCGCCCAAAATAAAATTTCAGTCTTAACTCTTACCGCTCGAACAAAAATAACATTCTCACTCTCCCCTCTCTCGACCCTCCTCTCTCTCTCTTAAAATTCTCTCCCTCAATTTCTTTCTAATTTTCTTCATGTTAGTACATATTTGGGTTCAATTTAGGGCTTCTCAGTTGATTAGGGCTTGGGTTTGAGACTTAAACTTCTTCAAATTGGGGCCTCTTCAAATTAGGGTTTTTTAAAATTAGGGATTCTTCGTTTTGAGTTCAATCAATTCGATTTCTTCACTAATTAGGATTAAACTTCGATTAATTGATTTCTCTTTTCGATTTCAGGGATTCTTCGGTTGAGGCTTCGAATTTGGGACTTTGGTTTAGTAGATTTCGGGCTTGTTTAGTGGCTTTGGGGCTTCGATTCAGAGGTATTACCCCTTTCGGGCTTCGATTCAGAGTTATTAATTGAACTCTTACATGTTTTTTATCTGTTGCTAGCTTGAGTCCATGATATGTTGGTAATTTGTTTCTTTCATTTGTGTAAATTAATTTTTTTTGTTTTCATCCTTAAGTCTTTTTTAATTTTTTTTTACTTGTCTAATGAATCTTTAAACCTCTCAGACATAGATGGACTGGTAGATATGAAGCTCATTTGTGGGACTAACGGCTACAAAAAAGAAGGCCAGGGCAGGAAAGGAAGACAAGGTTTGTAAAAGCATATTAGTGTACAATTTAACCTTCCTCATAGAATATTTTCGTCATCTGATTCTGACGTTGGAGTTGCTAATTATTTCAAATTGTTGTGATTGCTAATGTTGGGGATCTTAATTTACTGTCAAACAACACAGTTTACCTGGGTAAGCTTTTTTCTAAAATTTCTTCAAGTGTAATTAACATTCAAGAATGCACATTTCTTTGGTTTCTACGCAACTTAACATGTATGGTACCTTTAGGTGGTTATGATATGGAAGAGAAAGCTACGAGAGCTTATGATTCGATCGGCAGCGCTTAAGTATTGGGGACCTACGACTCATATTAACTTTTCGGTAATGGTACTATTACCATTGATTAAGAATTAACTTTATAGCATTTTCTGATAATAACTGGTTCTATTAGTCTAATTTTCTTATCGTCTGAGCAACCTTCGTTGATATTACAGTTGGAAAATTATCACCAAGAACTTGAAGACATGAAGAATATGACCAGACAGGAATATGTTGCTCACTTGAGAAGGTTGAATATACTCGAACGCAGATGTTTGAATTGCATTGTTACATAGGTCACAACCTCATAAGTGCATAAACAAATGTATAAATATAAACCATCTGAATCTACTTTTCAGGAAAAGCAGTGGGTTCTCTAGGGGTGCTTCTATTTATAGAGGAGTAACAAGGTTTATGTTGTGCTTATTCCAACTTCAAAACATGTACATTTAAATTGTATTCTTCTAAACCTGAAATATTTGCTTTGAACTTTAGCAGGCATCATCAACATGGACGATGGCAAGCTCGAATTGGCCGAGTGGCAGGAAATAAGGACCTATATCTGGGGACATTTAGTAAGCTGCTTCAAAACCTCGAATCCTTAGGGACAGAATTTAGTCTAAAATACTATTTAATTAAGTTGTGGTAAAGATTCCCAACTTGGAGATTCTAGTTTTAATCTTCCCATTGTTCCAGAAAATGAAGTATCTGAAATGAAGAACTGGGTTTCGAGGAATTACCCTGCCAGTCATTCCTCCGATCAGCATTGCTGTTAAGATAAAGGTATATTGTCCTTGTTACCTTTGCGTTTTTCTGGGGATAATTGATCATTTTTTTGGATAAGCTATGTTTGCTGCATGTTAGTGATGTGAACATTTTCTGGCATTTCCTGTCAGGAAAATGGGTGAGAAGAATGACGCTGAGACTTTAAGAGAGACAAATAGCAGTGACTATGAAGCGGACAGGCGAAAACGTGTAACAACTGACAAGTGACAACTAAGAAAAGGCTTAGATATCTGATATTCCACTTAAAGGTTGTAGACTTGATAGTTAAATCTTTGTTTTAATACTCAGTTAAATATAGGTTCTTACATAGCTTTGTCTTAGGTAGTACATTTACTTTTTTCTGCACGATTAGCTTAGATTAAAGAAACACCATGGTAACTTCTGACTTTCATCGAAGTGAAACGTGGATGGCACACAGTATTGGATATGCTTATGTATGGTTTAATTTGTTAACGCTCTCTTTAATTATATCGTAACAGATTTGGAACAAGTGAAAGACAGCGGGTGGAAGCTCAAGTTCAAAATGCGAAGCAAACTGTTGAGGAAGCTATCAGTTGTTGGTATTGCAGATAGGTGAAGTTTTAATACTCTCATGAGAATTTCAAAACGATAGTATGCAATTTTAATATATCGTTTTCTTTCTTAGCCTGAACATTGGTAATTAGGTTTGGAACTAATTTAAAATTTGTTAGGTTAGAAACTTATTGATGCCTTTAGCGTCTTGATGCCTACAAGCACATGTGCATTCTATGACTTCTATCATACATCCTTGGTGTTAGATACGTTCATGTATTAATATAATTGTTAAGAAATGAAGTATATATTTAGCACCTGATCTCTTTACATACTTCATATAGCTGAAAATTACATTGGAGGACTAGGCATAAAGAGATATTCAAAATTAACATATGTTTTATTGGTACCAGTCCAGTAGCTCTGCTAGCATATGACATTGCTACTTTTACCTCAACTAGTAACTCAGTGCATTGTCTGCAACTTGTGCTATACTCTGCCCTTCTACCAAATTCATTTTAAAATATTATTTTTATTCATGACATGTCTGATATATCAACAGTGCTTTGATAAAAGAAGAAAATTGTGGATTGAAAATTACAAACAAATGTCACTATAATAATATGTTTCTCTAATTATTGACTTTATATATTCTATATGGTAGTAAACCGGAGCAACTAGCATCAATGACAAGGGATAATGATTTCTCTGCTTTGCAAAATTATGGTGGGGCAAGTCTATCACTGCTGATTACTACTTTAGAGCTCTCTTGGACGCGTGTGGTAATTTTGATGGTAGCTGCAGTTGTATTCTAAAATAGTAGTAGTTCTGTTAATGCAGAAAGCTAGTGTCTTTTTTGTTTAACGTAGTGTTGTAATTTATTGTAGTTGTTGTAGACTCTAGACTTGTGATGCTTCGGAATGGATGTAATATTTGGAATGGTTTTATTCAAATTTTTCTTGGTAAAATGTTGTAGTAGCTATCAAATATATAACCAACTATTGCAAAAAAAATGTTGCAACTCAAATAGTGGGGCCCACAGTGGGGCCCAGATCGGCCCTAATGTGGGCCCCACTGGGGTCCCCAATTTTTTTTTAAAAAAACTGAATCTCTAAGGTAACACATATATTAAGTTGCCGTAGAGCTCACTTTTGTTACTATAGCAAGCTACGGTAACATAAAACTGCTTGTTACCCTAGGGATCAAAGATGTTATCTTAGACACCTAAGGCAACATGCTGAGAGCTATCACCAGAAAAATGCTACCTTAGCTACTTATGGCCCTAAGGAAACATATATTGTACCTGCGGTAACATTTTTTTCGTGTTACCGTAGGCTGTTTATGGCGTAGTGTAAGGACCAAAATGATGGAACCTTAGATTTCTAAGCCTAAAAATTCCTTTTCAAGGCAAAGCTAGATGAGCGGGATACCTTTTTATTATTTTTTGAGTTTTGTGTAACAAATCTTACTGTTCTTAATCATAATAAACCTAATGGTACTAAGCCACATAATTAACAATTGGGTATTAGTTACTTCTGTTCCCCTCGTGTAACAATTAAAAGCCATCATTTCTACACTTTAGCTTTAAATTATAAGAAAATGTTCAGTCTACAACACATTCAGTCCACTACACATCAGTCCTCAAGGTGGAAGTCGGGATATTGTTGGTTAACCGAGATCACATCCTCCCAGCTAGCTTCATGCTTTGGTAGATTCTTCCAATGAATTAAAGCTTCCAAACGCTTATGACTTACGTCCTAAACTGGCCGCACATCTAAAATCATCCCAGGTTCTTGTAAATACACACCTGGAGGGGGGTGAACAAGTGTTTATGGCTAACAATGGTTATTTATGACCTGTTTGAAATTTTACCAGAAATAGCTTGTTGTTTGTGATAACGCAGTTTAAAAATGGCAAGCTGATTGTAACTAAAATGCAGTGCAGTATGAAATATGCAGAAAATTAAATATGACACAAGATCTTTTAGCCAGGTTCGACCCTAATCCCCTATGGTCTACGTCCTGGTCCCTTACCAAATTTGGTAAGAGAATATATTATTGATCAACTATAAAACTGATTACAAGATCCAACAATATATCTCCCTTACACCCTGCTGCTTACAAATGGCTTGTTGTTTGCTGTGCTGAACTAACTCTCTAAGCAATACTTCCCAAGTATCCTTCTCTAGCCTAGTTCGACCCACCCAAAACCTTAAGCCAACCTTGTACAGCAACAAATCAGTTACAATTTGAACAATACAAAGATTTGAATAAATACAACTCAAACTATGAACCATCTGAATATACATGTGCGTGTATATATGGGTTTGAAGGGTTTTGAAAGATTTAGCAATGTGAGCTTTGAGGTTGTATGTAGCTTCTTGTTTTTTTGCACTTGATTTTCGGTGATTAAGAACTGAGCAAGTTTAGTCCTTAAATAGGTAAATAAGAGAATTTTTGAATATAATCATCAAAGGCTTCAACGGTTCTAATTTTGTAGCCGTTTTTAATAAACTTCATTTTGATGAAGTTTGAAGAATGGAGCTGTATGAAGAAGATGGTGCGTGTATAATGAAGTATATCAGATATGAGGAGAGAATATTTGTTATCATGAAGACAAGGTTAGGTGGGTGTAATGAGTGGTGAATAAAATAAGGTAAAGTGGCCTTATTTTAAGTAAAGGTTGTATTGGTTTGTCTCCCATTATATTTGAGTGTTGGCAAGTATAAAACAATTCAGAGGGCCCCTACAAATATTCCTAACAATATTTCCGTTGCATGCTCCTTGAAGAACCAAACTGTTCCTTGATTCTGGTAGACACAACCAGCTTGGTGGCACGCTGTTTGTGAAACTGGTATGCTGATTGTCCATGCATTTGGCTTGCTATTTGAGACAATCTGATTAAGCTATAATACCTGCAAAACCAAGTTAGTACAGTACCGAAATAACATAGCAAGTTCTTGTCAGCTTGCTGTTTTGGTTCTGGTGAGCTGAAGAGATACATGGCCTTATACTTTTGCATTTCCATATCATCAACCAAGTTTCCTGAGAACATAGATATGTCTGTTTGATTTTTATCTCCAGGGATTCTGAACAGTTGAAAATGGCTTGTTGTTTGCGCATTGACTGTGTGCAAATGGCTTGCCAACTGTTACTGTATCCCAACTTTGGCTTGCTGTTTAGATAGACTGATTATGCAATCAGTAAGCTTAAGTATCCTGCAAAACCAAGTTAGTACATATAGAAATCACAAGATGTTTTATATCAAACAACAAGCAATCAGCTTGCTGAATGTGATCATCAAAACCATAGGAGTATCAATCTCCCCCTTTTTGATGATTACACAATATTTAGAAGAATAGAATTACTCCCCCTAAATCCCTGCATATTAGGAAATTTTGATATAAAACAAACTCATATCTCACTTAGATACTTGCCATCAAGAATAAGATAAGCTAGCATAATTAAACATTGCCGAATAGAATAACTTGTCAAAACAAGCAAATAAGTTCTCCTAAATTTCTTCCCCTTAATCCATCAAAAAGAAAACATTAGTTCAGGTCTGGAATAAGCATAGAAAAATAAAAATAAGTCATGATAATGGCATATAAAGAGTTTAGCTACAAATGGTAAACCAACGTTACCCAGTCTGTGCATGTCAGCTTGCTAACTACACTGTACACATGCCAAGCTCTCTTCGTATGGCTGAAAATCTTTCTTCAGCTAATGGCTTTGTGAAGATATCTGCTAGTTGTACTTCAGTTGAGACAAATACCAACTCAATCTTTCCTTTTGCAACATTATCTCTCAAGAAATGATGACGAACGTCAATATGCTTTGTTCTTGAGTGATTCACATGATTTTTTGAAATATTGATAGCGATAGTGTTGTCACAATAGATTGGAATCTTGCCACACTTGATATCAAAGTCCCTTAGTGTTTGAATCATCCACAAAATCTGAGAACAACAGCTACCAGCTGCTAGATATTCTCCTTCGGCCATGGATAAAGCAATAGAAGCTTGCTTTTTGCATTGCCATGAAACCAAACTTTGTCCAAGGAATGCACAAACACCATGTTAGGCCGAATACACACTTATAATCAACTAAGTATGAGAGAATAACAATAAGTTCTTTAAAAGCTTTAAAAACTGTTTGGAATTAACTTCTCTCTCAGTGATGTAAAATATCACAGAGAGCTGCTTAGGTTGCAATGAAAGATATTGTATTACACGATCGATTACCCTTCTAGGGTTAACTTAATAGTATTTATAAGATATACAGCTACATACAATCGATAATTGATTTGCCTATTAATCAGCTATACAAATGTTATCAATTATGATTGCTACACATCTTCTAAGTCAACTCAATCTCTTTAACAGCTATCCAATCTGTAAAGATATTGCTTCCATAATTATCTTCAATTAATCTTTAATCACCGTTGACTGAAGACGTGCTTCCTCCAGAAAGAGTTTAACCAAACTCTGTCGAGCTTCCAACTGTCAGCGTATAGCAAACTCTGTCAAGCTTCCAACTGTCAGAGTTTAACTAAACTCTGACTGCTTCCTATTTCAAGTTAAACTCTGTTTATCCCTGTAAAACTTAAACACTGATATTAACCATATCAATTATATTTAACAATCTCCCCCAACTTGTTCATTAGTAAAAATGCACAAGTTAACAATAATTGATGATGTCAAAACAATTTCATACAAACACAGTGTTTATTAAAATTAGTAGAGTTTAAACTTGGCTTAACAAAAATCTACAGAAAATAAGAAAAATTCTTACAGACTTTAATCTCTAATCTCCTCAAGATCTGGTGTTGTTCTGAGATAATCTATAAGCAATCTTTTCTATGCATTCTCAAGCTCAATCTTCATAGCTTCCTTGATCTCTCTCAACTGAGGATCACTCTTATCAGTTTGATAGATAGCAGATCTCAGATCATAGATTTTGTTCCTCCTTATCTCATTTCCCAGTCTGATAAATTTCACTTCCTCTGACTGTGAATTGAAGTCAAGTACTGTGATTCCCAGATCAGTCTTCAACTTTGTAGTACCCTTCTTCATTTCAATGAGATTTCCATTCCAGTCTCTGTACTTAGGAACATATCTACTGTTGCACTTCATTCCTCTGATTGCTAAATTCTGGAGCATTTTCTGTCTGAGCACATTTGCAACTGATTGAGTCCTTTGACTATTCACCTTGAAAAGATACAGAACATATTCCAGTTCTTCCCAATATTTCAAGCCAATATCATTCTCACCAATTTTAAATACTATCCCATCAGCCATAAAGTATAAGAGAAAATCTTCTTTTAAACTCTTCTGATGAACTAACTGTACTGATTCCAGTCTGTCCAAACTCTCTTGAGTAACACCACGACCTGGAACAGCCAGTGAAGAAGGATCTCTAGGACCAGTATGTTGCCTTCTGTCTCTGTGTGAGCCTAGACCAGCCTTATTGTTTCCAATCTTACCAGACAAAGCTCTTCCATCAGAAAAATCCATAGGAGCTCCATATACTAGATTTGGATCATGAAGTGTTCCTTTACCAAAAACTGATTTCAACTGAGAAGATAAAGGTCTAGACACAACTTGTGTAGCAACAGAGGTTGTGTTTTCTTTCTTCTGTACAACTTGTGTAGAAACAGAGGTTGTATCTTTCTCCTTTAAAACTTCTCCTTCCATAGAAATGCCTTTCAGCTTGAGCTTAGCTTCAACTTCTGTTGATTTCTTAGATAAATGTGATCTTTGATCAGCATCAACATTTTCCATGATCACAATGCCTTTAAGAACAGGCCTAGGAGCTTTTACTTTCTTCTTAAACTTACCAGACTTTAAAGCTTTCTGATGTTGTTCTTGTAAACTCTTTTCTTCAGCTTTAATGTCTTCAATAGTAGCTCCTTCTTCAATTTCTTCAATAAACAATTTAGTAGCCAACTCCTCATCAGTCTGTGGATTAGAAGAGAATACCAAACTCTTGGTCTTTGAAGTACCTTGAGTATCAGTGTTTATTCTAGCAAACTGTGATTTAGAAGACTTGCTAGATTTTAGAGTTTGAAGTTCTTCAGTTTTGCCCCTGCCTTTATTACTTGCTCCTCCATCTCCAGCATTATCCTTTCTGATCAGAGTTTGAGATTGCTTACATTTATCTTTAGCAACTCTCTCCCCCTTTTTGACATCATCAGGCATGAGAATAGATGTGATTAACTCCAGAGAGGTAGCAATAGAATCAATCTTTAAAGACATGGCATTTTGATTTTCTTCAACTTTGCTCAGCCTGTGAGACAAAGTTTCTTGATTCTGAAAGAGATATTGAAATTTGTTATTACTATCAAGTTTGAGTATATCATCTCCTCTAACAACTTCTCCTCGAACATCAGAAATGGCCTTTTGACAATGATCAAATCTAGAATTGAGAGTCTTCACTTGGACAACAGTAGCCTTGAGACAAGATAGAATCTCTGGATTTGTGATTGTTCTTGATGTTCTCTTGACAAATTCAGCTGCTCTTGCAACAGGAAAAATACAAGTTTCTTTGTACCAATCAGCTGAAAATTGTTCAAGGTGTTCTTCTTCAGCATCTGCTTGATTTGAAGGGCCAGCAAAATCTTTAACTTTAGCATCAGTCTGTACTGGTAAACTCTGAGAAGAGCTTAAATCAGTACTCCCTTCAGTTTCAACTTCAATTTCAGCTTCAATATGATCAGTTGATGCTGGAATTGGATTTGACTCATCAACAGTTTCTGCAACAGTGTCTGCAGTAGGTTCAATATTCTCTGAAACAGGCTCTACAACATCCTCTGCAGGTTGTACAATAGGCTCAGAGTTTGTCTTCATGGGTGGTTGATCATCCTCACCCTGTTCAACAGATTGATGAGCATCAGAGATTAACTCAGTGTGAGAAGCCACTGTTTCTTCATGTATCACAGTGGTTTGATTTACTGCATCAGTTGCTTCAGAGAAAACAGCAGGTGAAGAGATTAGAATGTCCATGTTCTCAGAGAATGGAAACAATGGTTGGATCTAAAACCCCAATCCCTTTTTGGGGCCAAATACCTCCGAAAGAATTTCATCCATTGTAGCATCACCATTACCATCTCTGTTTATCTCAACAGCAGGTATTTCCTTAGAAATATCCTCTGGAGCTTCAAAATTCAATTCTTCATCAGATTCTTCAAGAATTAATCTCCTTCTCTTAACTTGAGGATTCACTTCTGTTCTCTCTTCCTCTGAGACAGAATCGTCTAGTATAGATGGAGATTTAGGTTTGTTAGCCCTTTCCTTTCTAGCCCTCTTTGGCTTAGAAGCTTCAGCAACCCTGTGCTTTCTTGGTGGCCTTATAGCCCTACTTTTCTTTGATTTCTTTGGTATGGATTGTGGTTGAGGTTGAGGTTGTGATGAAGATTATGGTTGTGAAGGAGTAGTAATGGTTAGTGGAGATGTAGGTTTAGAGATTGGTTCAGTGTTTATGGTTTGAGGAGGTTCAGTGTTTGTGGGTTGAGGAGGTTCAGAGTTTGTGGGTTGAGGAGGTGATTGTGGAGGTTCAATGATTGGTTCAGGTTGTGGTGCTTGTGGTTCTTGTGGTTGGTTGAGAAAGTTTCTGAGGGCAAGTGGATAAATAAACTCTGGAACTTGCTCCTTGTTAGCATCTTTATTTGTCAAATAAGAAAATATTCTCTTATGGCATTGAAAAGGTTGTATAACATCCTCATCAGAAATTACCAAGTGAGGCAAACAAGCATAGAATAAACATTGACAAAATCGTGAGAAATAAACAGTTGTATTAGACTCTGCTAGCAGTGTTTAGTATTGCTGCATAGTTGTTAGTAACAAAAGATAGTCCCTGAGCCACAAAATTCTTGGTTACCATTAGAACAGTTTAGAGATTTTGAGAAAAAAAAGTGTGTGGAAAAGTGTTTGTGAAAATGCTTAAGTGAAAGTAACAGAGAAATTATGTGTAATGTTGTGTGTTCGTGGATGTAAAGATGAAAAAGTGAATAATGAAATGATTTTGATTAGATCTGTAATTGAAAATTAAAACCCAATCGTTTTAGACATTAAACACGCAACCAATTTCTTGTTAAGTGTGTGAGTGGGACACGTGTCACATAAACAGTGGAATAGTTATTTACACGCGCAGTAATAATGCCTATTATTACTGATGTTCTCTCTCCAATTTCCAATAAGCTTTAACTGTCTGACACCATTAAACAACTGGCATGTAGTACATGCAAATTTCAAAAACTCTTTGTGTACTCCAAGTATATGCTTTGTCTGAAATAAAATATGACCTTAGAGTACTAATATATATATACGATTTGGGATTATTCTAATAACAGAATCTAATTTAACAGTGTATAACTAACAGAGTTTAGAGTTCACCAACATCAGAAATTATTTATGAGAGGCAATGCACACAGTATTTACAGACTCAGAGTTTAGAATAAATAAACTAAGAGATGCTATAAATATAGAACAGTATCATGTTGTGTTAACTTTCTGCACAGTTTAAGATTAGATCACAGATAACGTAGAAGGATTCATGACTAATTACTGAGAATAATGTTTCATACATGTATCTTCATCGGTGTTTATGTTCAGAAAGAAGCATTATCAGAGTTTCTCAGAGTTTATTCAACAGTCAACAGTGTATGACTTAAAGAGCATGCTAACAGGGTTTAACAGTCATTGAGCAGAGTTTGCATAACAGAGTTTAACAGACCACAGAAATATGAACAACACAGTACATAAGTAGAGTTTTGAGTCTAACCAATATCTCTAGTCAAAGCCAGAGACCATTCCTAGTTCATTTACCAGCCTTGTAAATACAGCTTCACTCAATGGCTTGGTGAAGATATCTGCAAGCTGTTGTTCTGTAGACACAAAATGAAGCTCAATATTCCCTTCCTCTACATGTTCTCTGATAAAATGATACCTTATGCTGATGTGCTTGGTCATTGAATGCTGTACTGGATTACCTGTCATAGCAATAGCACTTTGATTATCATAGTAAATAGGGATTTTACTGTACCTCAAACCATAATCCAGTAATTGATTCTTCATCCACAGAATCTGTGCACAACAGCTACCAGCAGCAATATACTCTGCTTCAGCTGTAGATGTAGAGATTGATTTCTGTTTCTTGTTGTACCAAGAAACAAGTCTATCACCAAGAAATTGACAACTTCCACTAGTACTTTTTTTGTCTATCTTACAGCCTGCAAAGTCTGCATCAGAGTAACCAAGAAGCTTGAAGTCTGATTCTCTTGGATACCACAAACCTAAAGTTATGGTGCCCTTAAGATATTTGAAAATTCTCTTCACATCTGTTAGATGTGGTTCTCTTGGATCTGCCTGAAATCTTGCACAAAGACATGTTGCATACATGATGTCAGGTCTGCTAGCTGTTAGATAAAGAAGAGACCCAATCATTCCTCTATAGTTTGTCATATCCACTGGTGAACCTGTGTCTCTATCCAACTTTGTTGCTGCTGCCATGGGAGTTGTTGCAAGTGAGCAGTCAAGCATGCCAAATTTCTTGAGAAGATTTCTGGTATATTTTACTTGATTGATAAAAATTCCATCATCTGTTTGCTTCACCTGTAGCCCTAGAAAATAACTGAGCTCTCCCATCATGCTCATTTGATACCTGGACTGCATGAGCTTGGCAAACTTCTTACAGAGTTTATCATTAGTAGATCCAAAGATTATGTCATCTACATATATCTGAACTAATAACAGATCACTACCAAGATTGAAATAGAACAAGGTTTTATCAATTGTACCTCTTTTGAACCCACTTTCTAAAAGAAATTGAGCCAGAGTTTCATACCATGCTCTTGGTGCCTGTTTAAGTCCATAGAGTACCTTGTCAAGCCTGTAGACATAATCTGGATACTTGGGATCTACAAATCCTGGTGGTTGTTCAACAAACACTTCTTCTTCAAGTTTTCCATTCAGAAAAGCACTTTTCACATCCATCTGAAAAACCTTGAATTTCTTGTGAGAAGCATATGCTAGAAAGATTCTTATTGCCTCCAACCTTGCAACTGGAGCAAAAGTTTCATCATAGTCTATGCCTTCTTGCTGTGAATAGCCTTTGGCTACAAGTCTGGCCTTGTTTCTTGTAACAACCCCATCACTGTCAGTTTTGTTTCTGAAAACCCATCTAGTACCAACAACAGATCTATTCTTTGGTCTAGGTACAAGGGTCCATACTTCATTTCTCTCAAATTCATTTAACTCCTCCTGCATTGCTGTTATCCAGTCAGCATCTTGAAGAGCTTCTTCCACTTTCTTTGGTTCAGATTTGGACAGAAATGCATGAAACAGACATTCATTTGTTATAGCACTTCTTGTCCTAACTTTTGCATCTGGATCTCCAATTATTAAATCAGGTGTATGTGATTTTGTCCATTTCCTAGCTGTAGGTAAATGACTTCTGTCAACAGTTGATCCTCCCCCTTGATCAATGTTCTCCTGATTATCTTGATGCCTTTCTTCAATCTCTAAGGCTCCCCCTGAATTTGATCGCTCAGAGTTTGAACTGTCAGAATTTGGACTTTTAGAGTTTGAGTCATCAGAGTTTGAGTTTGATCCAAAATTTTCAGTTGACTCACTATCAGAATTTGAGTCATCACTATGATCATGCTCCCCCTCAATTGGTTCTCCTCTTTGTTCTCACTGTACTATTTCTTCTGTGTGTACCAGTAGAGGTTCAGAGTTTGCATCAACAGAGTTTGTTGGATTAGTGTCATCAGAGTTTATTTCATCAGAGATTAGATCTTCATTTTCGAAGTGCAACTGATCATGTTCATCAACATCTTCAAGTCCAGTGATTTTCTTGTCATCAAATGACACATGAATAGATTCCATAATCACCTTTGTTCTCAGATTATAAACTCTGAATGCCTTGGTTGACACTGGATAGCAAACAAAAATTCCTTCATCTGCTTTCAACTCAAATTTGGTCAACTGTTCAGGATGATTTTTCAACACAAAGCATTTGCACCCAAAAATATGAAAATATTTCAGGTTTGGCTTCTTTTCCCTCACCATCTCATATGGTGTTTTTCCATGCTTGTTGATCAGTGTTGCATTTTGAGTAAAACAAGCAGTTTGAACTGCTTCTGCCCAAAAATAGGTTGGTAATTTTGCTTCATCAAGCATAGTTCTGGCAGCTTCTATCAAGGTTCTGTTCTTCCTCTCAACTACACCATTTTGCTGTGGTGTACCAGGTGCAGAAAACTCTTGCTTCAATCCTCTGTTCTTGCAGAATTCTTCCATTGTTGCATTTCTGAATTTAGTTCCATTATCACTTCTGATTATTTTGACTTTGTGTTTTGATCCTTTGTCCAGTAGCTTTACATGCTCCATCAGAGTTAATGCAGTTTCATCCTTCTTTGCTAGAAAATACACCCAAGTGTATCTGGTATATTCATCAACAATGACTAGAGCATATTTCTTCCTTCCAATTGAAAAGACATTTACTGGTCCAAAAAGATCAACATGTACCAGATGATATGGATCAACAATTGAAGATTCAGACTTGCTTTTGAAAGAGGTCTTCCTCTGTTTGGCCTTTTGACATGAATCACACAGGCCATCAACATTTAACAAAGACTTTGGAAGTCCTCTAACAAGATCCTTTCTTATCAGCTCATTGATGTTGTTCAGATTCAAGTGAGAGAGTTTCTTATGCCACTTCCAACTCTCTTCATTGGACATTCTTGTTGACAGACGCATAGTTTTTCCATCAGAGTTTGTCAACAAGCTTGCTTCATAGATATTGTTGCGCCTTTGTCCAACTAAAACAACTTTCCCTACGGTTTTGCTGATAACCTCACAGTATTCAGGTTGAAAATCTACATGAAAACCTCTGTCACAGATTTGACTCACAGATAGCAGATCATGCTTGAGTCCAGGAACCAGAGCTACATTTGTGATGATGACACTTCCAAGATTAATAATGCCACATCCCAAAGTATGTCCTATGTTGCCATCTCCATAGGATAGCAGAGCTTTATTTCCAGTCATGTGTCCTGAACATCCACTGTCCACGACTAGGATACTTTCCCTGATGCCCTGCAATCACAAACAATTACTGAGGATTAGTTTTAAGGATCCAGACTTGCTTGGATCCTTTGGCTTTCTTAATTTTGTTAGCTTTAGCAGCGTAATTTTCACTATCAGGGTTTAAGCTAACTTTATCAGAGTTTACACTTGCAGAATTAACTCTAACCCATTTCAGATTAGGTTTCAGTTCATAGTAATTATGATAAATAGCATGATAATTTCTGCAAGTATAAATAGAATGCCAAGTGCTTCCACAGTGTTTGCATAAAGTCTGTGGCCTAGTTCTAACATTATCTTTCTTTACTTCGGACTTGGAAGGTAAAGAATTAATGTCTTTGTTCTTCCTGCAAAAACTAGCAAGATGGTTAGTGCTACCACAGTTATGACATGTCTTTCTTGGAGCTAAAGTAGCATGCATTGGATAATTGCCTTGAGTAATGCCTACTTTACCATTTCTGTTCTTTCTAGACACTTTCTGTTTCTTAACAGATTTTAACTCCTTTAGCTTATGCTTAAGTTGTTTATCTGTCATTAAACCAATATTAACCTTTTTAACACTAGTTTTTACTGGTTCTTTCTTAACAGCTTCTTTTCCACCTTCAAACCTAGGTTCATTTATTCCATTAACAAATGTTCCAAATTTCTTAGGTGGAAGAGGTGGTCTAATCTTGACTGTATTCTGAAACCTAAGTTCATCTTTCTCAGAATAACCTAGACCTACAGTGTCAGATTGAAAAACTTCTTTATTGTCTTTTCCTAAGTGAGTCCAAGTTTTAATAATGTGATTTGCGTTTTCCAACTCAGATTCTAGTTGTTTATACTTACTTAACAACTCTTGTTCAAGATAGACAGCATCATCTCTCTCCTTTTGAACTTGCTGCATGTTAGCAAGTTTTTCTTCTACAACCTTATTTCTCTCTTTGAGTTCAGAATTCTCAGTTTTGATTCTCTCATTCTCTAAAGTCTGATCCCTATAACTGATATGCAAACACTACAAGAATTTTTGAATCAGACGACACTCATTAGATAACACTTCGACGAAAAAGCGTTGGCTGAAATTTTCACACAACGGTTTTTTTTCAAGCTTTTCGGTGTATTGTCTGATCATGAACTTAACGACAGTTTTAAAAAGTGTTGTCTAGAAGATCAAAATAGACATCCGTTTTACAACGGTTTTTGAAAGTAGTGTTGTCTAACAGTTTGTCTTACAATGGTCCTCAAAAGCGTTTTAAAACTTAGTCAACTGTTTTTATCGGATATTGCTTCAAAAGTAGTCACACAACGGTGGCTAAATACTATTGTCTGATTTTAACAACGCTTTTTGAAGGCATTGTCTGAAGAAACTTCAGACAATGCTTTCAACAATGCTTTCAAAAAACGTTGTTAAAATCAGACAAGTGTTTTGATAGACGTTGTATAAAATGTAATCAGATAATGGTTTATACAAGCATTTTATAAATAAACTGTTGTCTCATGTGACAGCACATGATTGGTGGAAAATCTTTCACCTGGATTGCTGAAGTGGCGAAATAAGAGCCCTTTATTGAAATGAGATTAAATATTAGCCGTTAGATTAAGAAAATATATATACATGTTCACACAACGGGTTTGTATATAAAACCGTTGTCTTCAACACTTTCAGACAAGCTTTTTCAAATTTAAACTGTTGTAATAAACTTATCTATACAAGCGTTTTACAAATAAACCGTTGTTTGATGTGACAGCACGTGATTGGTGGAAAATCTTTCACCTGGATTGCTGAGGTTGCGAAATAAGAGCCCTTGATTGAAATGAGATCAGATATTAGCCGTTAGATTAAGAAAATATTAGCTGTTATCAGACAACGGTTTATTATGTTAATTTATATTTATGTTAAAAAAAACATGACTAATGTCAGACAACGGTATCTTTATAACATATCGTTGTTTGAAGCTTCACATTACAACTGTATTTGTTAAAATACCATTGTCTGTTATTAGACAACAGTTTCTTTGTCCAAAATCGTTGTCTGGTATCACTCGAGACAACGGTATTTGACAAATAATCACTTCGTTTAGCAAGATCACTTCGTTTATTAAATATTAAATTTTACAAACAAAATTAATTTTTTATTTTTTAAAAATTTATGAATATCATTATATTAGATATATCTTGACAGCCTTAAGGTTGGATCGTAGGGAAATAGTTTTTAAAAAATAGAAACAACAATCAGTGACAAAGCACTAGTTACGAGTACTAGTCAATATACTAGTGATCTACTAAGATCTCCAACCAAATTAATTTTTTATTTTTTGAAAATTTGTGAATATCATTATATTAGATATATCTTGATATCCGTATGGTTGGATCGTAGGGAAATAGTTTTTAAAAAATGGAAACAACAATCAGTGACAAAGCACTAGTTACGAGTACTAGTCAATATAGTAGTGATCTACTAAGATCTACAACAAAATCCATTTTTATTTTTTTGAAAATTTGGGAATATCAATATATTAAATATATCTTGACATCCGTACGGTTGGATCGTCGAGAAATGTGACCAAATATATCAATAAAAATTTTCAAATTTATTATGTTAATTTATATTTATGTTAAAAAAAACGTAACTAGTGTCAGACAACGGTATCTTTATAACATATCGTTGTCTGAAGCTTCACATTACAAGTGTATTTGTTAAAATACCATTGTCTGTTATCAAACAATGGTTTATTTATGCAAAATTGTTGTCTGGTATCACTCGAGACAAGGGTATTTGACAAATAATCACTTCGTTTAGCAAGACCACTTCGTTTATTAAATATTAAATTTTACAAACCAAATTAATTTTTTATTTTTTGAAAATTTGTGAATATCATTATATTAGATATATCTGGATAGCCTTAAGGTTGGATTGTCGAGAAATATTTTTAAAAAAATAGAAACAATAATCCGTGACAAAGCACTGGTTACGGGTACTAGTCAATATAACAGTGATCTACTAATATCTCCAACCAATTCAATTTTTTATTTTTTGAAAATTTGGCAATATCAATATATTAGATATAACTTGACATCCGTATGTTTGGATCATTGAGAAACGTGACTGAATATATCATAAAAAGTTTCAAATTTATTATGCTAATTTATATTTATGTTAAAAAAAACATAACTAGTGCTAGACAACGGTATTTTTATAACATATCGTTGTCTGTTATCAGACAACAGTTTCTTTGTCCAAAATCGTTGTCGGGTATCACTCGAGACAACGGTATTTGACAAATAACCACTTCGTTTAGCAAGACCACTTCGTTTATTAAATATTAAATTTTACAAACCAAATTGATTTTTTATTTTTTGAAAATTTGTGAAAAGTTATTAGATGTATCTTGACATCCTTAAGGTTGGATTATCGAAGAAATCATTCAAAAAATTATTCAATGAATCTGGATCGTGCCCCGTTACATGAAGCATCACTTTTAATACATTTTTATTAAAATCTCGTACAACCCGACCTTTTTATTTTTTGATTTTATTTTTCCAACACTAAAATGAGTGTTTATTAACATTCGTGCCGTTTGATCTTCGAAGAAATAATTCAAAAAAATTATTAAATGAATCTGGATCTTGCCCGTTACAAGTAGCACTTTTACTATGTTTTTGTTAAAATCACGTACAAGCCAACCATTTTATTTTTCGATTATTTTTTTCCAATAGTAAAAATAGTACATACATATATGTAAAATTTAAAAATTTTAAAATTGAAATCAAATAAACTTTTGATAAAATTAAAATAAAATTAGAATTTTTACCAAAATATTAAAAAATTAAAAAATGAAATGAAAAACACAAATGTTCAAGGCGCACAAATTCCCCCTCTTCCAAAAGTTATTTCCCCCCTTAACCAAATTTTTATTCCCCCCATTATTTTCAGTTCACCGCTCCATCTATATCCACATCTCTTTTCTCGATCTCGCACATCTCACACAGAGCTTCTCCTCTATCACCATCTCCCCTTCTCTCTCACACACCATTTCCCTCTCACGTTTCACCCTCTCTCTCAAACCTTAATTTTAAAAATCACGCTCACACATTTAAATTGTAGTTCCATTAAGCATAAATTAGTAACCCTAATTGGCTTTGATGCTTCATTTTGAGTTTTTTTGCTTACTTTTGTATTTTAATTTGGATTTCTCAGGTGATTGAGGGGTTTCAGTTTGGAACTGACCTTCAATAGAAACATCCATATATGCTCAATTTATGGTAAATTGTTTTCGTTTCCTCTCAATTTCATTTCTTATCGTTTATGTATTTTTGTAATTTGTGTTATGAATTGATGTAATTGTTGTGTTAATTTGTTTAATTGCAAGACGTATTAATTATGTTGGATGAAGAAAGATAGGAGGTGGGTGTATTAATGATTGTTCACTACATCCAACTATAGATACCAGCAACTATAGATACCACCATCCAACTTAAGAAGCCATCACGTCTAACGGGTACACTTTTGATCCAAAAAAAGTTTGTAACTAAAATACTATATGTATTATAACTTCTTGATCCATTTTCCCTGCAGGTTCTGGTGTTCTTAATGATGTAGACACTTGCTACACAGCAAGAATTATGATAGTATCCGTCGTTCCACTGTTGCTTCTTCAACTAACAAATGTTGTTAGTTCAGCATCGGGATCACATTTAATTGTCCTCATTACTCTTATTGTTACCCTGTTACTACTCCATGCTTACAATTTATACCAGGTAATTTCTGATTGTTGCCTTGCATTGTAGCATATTCCTTTTCTATTCCTTCAATTATGTTACAATGTTACAATGTTTTGAAGCAATGTTCATGTGCTGTTCATCTCAAGGTACATAATTTGTTCATATTAATTAGAAACTTCCCCGTCTTCCCTAACAGGTTGGAAAAGACCGGGTGTCGATCGAACGGGAACGAGTAGCACTTTTGGGCTATAGAGCAGCAGTTCAAAGTTGTTTGCTGCAGCTCTTTTGCTAGAAACTCACGGTTTACGTTTAACAGTTGCTGATGCGCGCTTCTGTAAACCACTGGATCATGCACTTATTCGCAACCTCGCAAAATCTCATGATGTGTTGATGACGGCTGAAGAAGGATCTATAGGAGGGTTTGGTTTTCATGTTGTTCAATTAATGGCCCTCGATGGGCTTCTTGATGGAAATCTAAAGGTATGAATCTTCACTGCATTCAGTTTTTACCTCGGTTAAATTGTTCTTTTTCCTCAAAGATCAACGCTTCTAATGCTACTCATATTGTGACTTGAAACTGTTATAAATCAGTATTTAATATTTCATAGGTCATGCTAAGTTTACATAGCTTCCTGCACCCCGAATACATTAACATTTTTCTGTATTGCATAATGATAAATGTGGTCCATGGGTACATTTCCCCCGTCTATTCATGAACCACACGCAGAATTATACTAAACCATATTCTGCATTGTTTCTACATTTTACATGATTGAGCATGCATTTGCATTCTCATCATTGAACAACAAATACATTTCACTAGCACCGACGTATTCAAATATCAGAGAATCTATAAATTGCTTTTGCTCTTTGCAGATATTTCAGCCATGGATTCAGAAAAGAAGATTTGAGTATTTGACACAAAAGTTTGTTAAAGACAAGCTGCAAGTTCTTCTTACAACTAAGGGACAGCCTAATAAAGAGCTTATAAAACAGTTTGTCTGCTTCATTCTTAAAATACTTTCACATTTAAAATTTATTTTCCCGAGCTTGTGCTTAAAAATCAGCCATTATATCTGTTTATTTGTGCCAACAACTACCATTTACTTGTAGTTAAATTTATTTAATATTTTGTCTGATTCTCTTGGAACACTACAGGATCTTTCAGGGAATTGATGATAACGGTGATAATTACATATCACCTGCTGAGTTAAGGGTTTTGATCATAGGAATAAAACTAGTGGATGATGGATTCGTAAGAGGAGACTATGCTGACAAAGTAAGAGAAGCATTTGATTTCGATGGTGATACTAATATTAATGAAGACGAGTTTGTTGCAGGACTCTCTAAATTTCTTTTAGATGCTCAGCAGTCCGTCAATAAAAATGTTCTGCAAGTTCCTAACACTGTAAGTCCCAATCTTCACCTATATACAAAAGATACCACACTAAGCGCACAAGTCATAAAATATATGAGTATCTTTTAGATACGTTTGGTATTGTAGTGGGTTATTTTTATTTCTTTGTGGCAGGTATGGATATCTTTTTGGGTTGGATTTATGGCTACACTTTCCGATATAAGGGTTGCAGCAGCTATAAATATCCTCAATTATAGTAATTGTTGTTTAGTTTCCTAGTTAAGTTTCACAATTATTATCGTTTATATCAGAGTTTTTTCTTCAGTCAAGTAGTAAGATTTTCCATAATATAATATCGTGCTGTGTGCCGGATCATTGTTAGACTGTGCATGTTTCTTGGTATATGGTTTGACATGGTCCTTTGTTTGGCCTAGGGAGGACTGCCTGGTGCTATATTAAGTTGCATATTAGTTTACCAGCTTTTCTGTTACTGACCTGTTTCCTCTTGATAGGCTACTTGTTATCCATCATTTATGGAGCAGTTATCCTCTACTGCAACTACGGTCGAATCACGAGTCCAACAGGATGGCAATGCAATAACAAGTCGTGGTCCTGGCACCACTATGGAGTTCTCTGTTGCACTAGTTGAGCAATTGTTTGGAAAAGACAAAGCAGATAGTGTTAAAGGGCCTCTAGTATGTTCCTCATCCATAGTTAATTTGTATTTTTCATTTTTACCGTCCTTCTAACCAAGGGTCTAATTTAAAATTGAAAGTTTATCTGCCAATCAATTTATAATAAAAGATAATTATATATTCCGTATTATAGTGGCTGGTTCTCTGCAAAGGCAGGCTCCATTCCTTTTAATCAATTTATGTAAGATAGTTATATATTCAGTATTATAGTGGCTGGATCTTAAAATGCAAAATGTGTGCCCTGTTTTGTACCCAAGTTCCTTCTAACTTATTTGTACCCAAGTTCCTTCTAACCAGCAATGACAGTGGTGCAGCAATGGCTTTAAGCTTGGATAGCATGTATTACCACCATAACCAACCACAAAATGTTTCACACAACAGCCAAGATCTCTTTAACGTTCGTCAACACAACTTTAGTCAGCAGATTCAAGTCCAACATTACCCTGATTACTCATCATTTGGAGGCCAAGAGCTGTACCAAATGACGCAAGTTAAAAACAAAGAAGCCCAGCTTTCTCATGATCAAAACAGTACTTGTATGAAGACTTTGATTTCTTTTAGTCATTACCCAACTTGTCATGCAGTGGAGCAAAAGATGGTTGAGTGTATAAGTGCTCATAATGGAGTGGAATCAGGTTCAGTTGGTGAGGAAGGTTATGGGAATATACAATCTCTGAGCTCGTCTATGAGTCCTGGTTTGCAATCAAGCAGTTGTGTAACTTCTTCACTCTACTTCACAATAAATCACATCTGCAGCCCTGATAAAAACAATGTTGTTACCCTTCTGAGAATGGCCACATCAGCAACTAAGCTCCTGAGTGCTTCAACAAATGATGGTTCTTGGATCTCAACAACCCAATTGGGTCCTCATGTGCCTATTTTTGCTGCATGGACAGATGCATGACGAAATGAATCTTACAGAGAAAAGTTCTGAATTATTATTAAGAATATGTAATGGCCGTCCACTGGGCTTATCAACTAATGTCCTTTTGTTTTAGTTTTGTGGACAAGCCGTGTATTTGTAATTTTGTTAATATTTGGAGTTTTTGTAAATGCTCTTATTTTGTATTTTTGTTTTGGTAAAGCATTGTTTATGAATAAAAATGGAAAATAGTTTAAATTAAACCATTGTGTGAATCAAATGAAAATGATGATTTGGATGATTAATACCATTGTGTGCTAAGATCTCTAACAATGGTTATCTTTCAAGAAATCGTTGTGAACATAACGAAGGGACAACGCTTTATTTTTCGGTAACCATTGTCTGTATATGGCATAAATAACAGTTCAAATTAAACAAACCATTGTCTGTAAAGGGCAAAAATAACATACAATAGACTAAATTTAAAAAACCATTGTATGATTCAGGTATTACACAATAGACATGTCTGAAGAAACCCTTGTTAAAAACATAATCAGACAATAGACCAAATTAAAAAAACCATTGTATGATCCAGGTATTAGACAATAAACATGTTTGAAGAAACCCTTGTTAAAAACATAATCAGACAATGACCAAATTTAACAAACCATTGTATGATCCATGTATTAGACAATAGACATGTCTGAAAAAACCCTTGTTGAAAACATAATCAGACAATAGACCAAATTTAAAAAGCCATTGTATGATCCAGGTATTAGACAATAGACATGTTTGAAGGAACCCTTGTTAAAAACATAATCAGACAATAGACCAAATTTAAACACTATTGTGTGATCCAAGTATTACAAAACGTTTTTAAGAAACGCTGTCGTTGTCTTTCTGCAACAAAGACAACGGTTAACCTGCTGTCGTCTGATACGCGTAACAGACGGCATTCCAATAGACAACGGAAAATGAGGGCTTCAGACGACGGATAAAAACCGTTGTGTGGTCGATTTTTTCTTGTAGTGAAAGCCTTAAGATATATTCTTAATTCAGTTATATCATTAGTATTATAAGCATAGGTAGTTAGAGGTACCTTGTTTTCAGAATCTTCAGCTTCATCAACAGTAGTAGCCATGAGAGCATAGTTAACATCCTCAACTGGGTCAGAGGTGTCTGCCCAATCTCTGCCTTTAGTGAAGAGTGCCTTCTCAGTTTTATCCTTCTTGCACTCAGGAGCATAGTGACCCATCTCCTTACACTTGTAGCATTGAATCTCATACTTGTCTCTTTTCCCAGATTTGGTATCCTTTCTCTCAAATTTTTTGAAATTCTTCCTGTCAAACTTTGAATCATTCTTGGAGAATCTCTTTCCTTTCTTGAAGTTCTTGAATCCCATCTTCTTGAAAGTCTTTACCATCAAAGCAACCATTTGCATCATTTCCTCATCATCTTCAGAATCAGATGATCCACCTGCATTGGAGTCAACATCAGAGTTTGATGACTCACTTTCAGAATGAATGACCAAGGCTTTTCCTTTTGCCTTCTTCTTGATGCTTCCTTCTTTGAGGGTCTTTTCTTCAACTTTTAGAGCAACAGATTTTGACTTTCTGCCTGATCTTCTTCTTCTCTGTTCCATTTCTAGTTCATGAGTCTTGAGCAACCCATAGATCTCATCAATATCAGTATCAGCCAGATCATAGTTGTCTCTAATAGTGGTTGTCTTAACATCCCACTTTTCAGGTAGAGAAAGAAGAAACTTGAGATTTGAATCTTCTAGATCATATTCTTTATTAACCAGTGACAGATCATTAAGTAGCTTACAGAATCTATCAAAGGTTTCTGTCATTGATTCTTCAGATTTAGCCTCAAAGTGTTCATACTCCTGTGTGAGTATGTTCCTTCTATTCTTCTTGATTGCAGTAGTTCCCTGACATCTAACCTCTAGAGCATCCCAGATCTCTTTTGCAGTTTTACAATTGATCACTTTGTTAGACATAACATTATCCAATGAACTATGAAGCAGATGTCTAACCTTTGCATCCTTACCAATGGATGAAATGTCCTCAGGAGTCAAATCTTTCTTCTCCTTTGGAATAGATTTAGCTTCCTATCCAGCAGCAACAACAGATAATTTTGTAGGCTTATGAGGGCCTTCATAAATTCTGTCAAGATATTCTGGATCTGTAGCCTCTAGAAACATAGCCATTTTTACCTTCCAAGTTGAGTATTCTGCTGGCTTAAGAATAGGAACCCTGATTGTTTCATATCGACTCACAGTTGCAGGTTGAGCCTTCTCAGCACTAGAGCCTGATGTAGGAGGAGGAATTTCTGCCATTGATTATAGTTGTGTGTGTGTGGATCTTAAACTGTATTAAATTAACAGATTAAGCTCTGATACCAATTGTTAGGCCGAATACACACTTATAATCAACTAAGTATGAGAGAATAACAATAAGTTCTTTAAAAGCTTTAAAAACTGTTTGGAATTAACTTCTCTCTCAGTGATGTAAAATATCACAGAGAGCTGCTTAGGTTACAATGAAAGATATTGTATTACACGATCGATTACCCTTCTAGGGCTAACCTAACTGTATTTATAAGATATACAGCTACATACAATCGATAATTGATTCGCCTATAAATCAGCTATACAAATGTTATCAATTATGATTGCTACACATCTTCTAAGTCAACTCAATCTCTTTAACAACTATCCAATCTGTAAAGATATTGCTTCCATAATTATCTTCAATTAATCTTTAATCACCGTTGACTGAAGACGCGCTTCCTCCAGACAGAGTTTAACCAAACTCTGTCGAGCTTCCAACTGTCAGCGTATAGCAAACTCTGTCAAGCTTCCAACTGTCAGAGTTTAACTAAACTCTGACTGCTTCCTGTTTCAAGTTAAACTCTGTTTTTCCCTATAAAAATTAAACACTGATATTAACCATATCAATTATATTTAACACACCACTTGTACTCTTTCTATCAGTTTGAGACCCTGCATAATCTGCATCACTATACCCAACAAGATCAAAAGTATTTGTGATAGGATAGAACAAACCAAGATTAATAGTACCACTTAAGTATCTAAATATTCTTTTAACCGCATTAAAATGAGACTCTTTAGGGTTGGATTGAAACCTTGCACAAACACAGACACTATACATGATATCAGGTCTTGAGGCAGTTAAATATAGTAAACTTCCAATCATACCTCTATACCTTTTGACATCCACATCCTTACCATTTTCGTCTGCAATCAGCTTGCTATTTTGGGTCATAGGAGTTGTTTTCGCTTTTATATCCTCATAACCAAATCTTTTGATCCGATTCTTTGTATACTTGGATTGATGCACAAAAATACCATCATTGATTTGCTTGATTTAGAGACCCAAGAAATAATTGAGTTCTCCCATCATGCTCATGTCAAATTCATTGTGCATGCACTTATAAAACCACTCACACAAAGATTCATTAGTAGATCCAAATATAATATCATCCACATATATTTGTACAACAAGAATATCTTTACCATTTTGCTTTGTAAATAATTTGGGATCGATGTTACCTCGAATGAATCCATTTTTTAGAAGAAACTTACTAAGCCTTTCATACCACGCTCTAGGGGCCTGCCTTAAACCATATAATGCCTTCTTGAGCTTGTAAACATAGTCATGAAACTTCTCATGTTCGAATCCAGTAGGCTGTTTGACGTAGACTTCCTCATTCAGCACGCCATTTAGAAAAGCGCTCTTTACGTCCATTTGATATAACTTGAATTTCTTCTAGCATGCATAAGCAAGAAGCATTCTGATTGATTCCAAACGAGCAACAGGAGCATATTTTTGATCAAAATCAATTCCTTCTTGTTGATTATAGCATTGAGCCACAAGCCTTGCCTTATTTCGAGTTACGGTTCCAAACTCATCCACTTTGTTCTTAAACACCCATTTGGTTCCAATGATAGAAGCATCTTCTGGTGGCTTTACAAGTTCTCAAACATCACACCTCTCGAATTGGTTGAGTTCTTCTTGCATGGCCATGATCCAATTTTCATCTCCTAATGCTTCTTTGACATTTTTGGGTTCTTCTTGAGCTAGAAAGGCAGCATAAGCACAAAAGTTTGCCTTTCCTCTCCTTGTTGTGATTCCATCAGTAATATCACCAATAACCAACTCTGGGGGATGATTCTTGATCGTTCTTGTTGACCTCGGTAAAGAATGTTGAGCTATTTCTTCATGAGTTGTCTTTCTTATCTTTGCCGGTGGTAACTGATCTTCTTCATCATAGAGAGGTAGTTTCTCAGTAGCCCTTGAACCTCTAGGACCTTCAAAAGTCATTTTTGGCATTTTAGAAATTGCATCTTCAAATTCAGCTTGCTGATTTGAACTTCCAGCTTGCTGATTGCTAGTATTTGCATCCTTCTTGGCTTGCTGACTTCCAGTTACATCTTTAACTTCAGCTTGCTGATTTGAACTTCCAGCTTGCTGATCGCCAGTATCTGCATCCTTCTTGGCTTGCTGACTTCCAGTTTCAGCTTCAACTTCAGCTTGCTGCTTTGAACTTCGAGCTTGCTGATTTGAACTTCCAGCTTGCTGATTTGATCTAGTAACTTGAGGTTGCATGCTTTCACTTTCACCTGCAAATTCTTCCTCATCTCTTGGCAGATCATTGTTAGGTTCTTGAAAGGTAACATCAATAGATTCTTCAACAATACGTTTATTAACATTATAAACTCTGTAAGCCCTACTTATTAAAGAATAACCAAGAAATATAGCTTCATATTTAGCATCAAATTTACCATCATTACCAATTGTCATGAGTACAAAACACTTTAAGCCAAATATTTTGAAAACTGATGTTTCGCTTCTTTTTCCTCAACAATTCATAAGGAGTTTTGTCCAAAATAGGCCTGATTATAACTAGATTCAACAAATAGCATGTTGTATTCACAGCTTCGGCCCAAAAACTTCTAGGTAGCTTGCTTTCTTGCAATAGAGTCCTTGATGTTTCTTGTAGTGACCTGTTCTTCCTTTCTACCACTCCATTTTGTTGTGGAGTCCTTAGAGCAGAAAATTCATGGGAGATTCCTTTTTCTTCGCAATATGCAATAAAGTTCTTATTGATAAATTCTACTCCTCTATCACTTCTTATACCTACAAGTCTTGTATTCAACTTGTTCTCAAGTAATTTGATTAACTTCTCAAACTCATTAAAAGCACAATCTTTAGTACGAAGAAATAATACCCAAGTAAATCTAGAATAATCATCTACAATTACAAAACCATATTGTTTACCTCCAATACTCTTGTAAGATTCTGGACCAAATAAGTCCAAATGCAGAAGCTCTAAGGGTTTAGAAGTGGATACCATATTCTTTGTTTTGTGTGTACTTCTAATCTGTTTACCCAATTTGCAAGCTGAACAGACCTCAGTCTTAGCATACTTCAGTTTTGGTAGCCCTCTGACCAATTTCTTGCTTGATAATTTGTTAAGCAAGTCCATGTGTGCATGTCCCAATCTTCTATGCCAAATATATGGGTCACTGTCCATTGCAGCCAAACAGCACGCTATTTTTTGCATTTCAAAGTCCAATACATATATATATTTCCTTCCCTTCTAGCAACTAGGGGGACTTTGTTAGTACCAAGAGTAATAATAGTTTTATCAATGCCAAACTGAACAATATGACTATCATCAAATAGTTGAGTGACACTAAGCAAATTGTAAGAAAGACCTTTGACATATTGAACTTTATCAATCGAAATATTACTATTACCAATAGAACCGATACCAAGGATTCGAAGAGTGTTACTATTACCAATTGGAACTCTTCCACCCTTCTTAATTTTGAGACTTATGAACCGAGACTTGTCTCCACAAATATGTCTAGTGCATCCGCTATCCAAAATCCATCGATTTGACTTTACTTTGGCGGCAAGACATATCTACAAAACAAATAACCACCAACTCAATGTTTTGGCACCCATATAGGTTTGGGTCCAGATTGGTTAGTAGCAATAGTATATAAAACATTAAGATCAGTTTTTCTGATCCATTTTTGGCCCACTTTTGGTGACTGCATTCTGCCACTCTTTTGGTAAGCTGTTTGTCTTCTGTTTGCACTTATTCACGCAAGAGAACGTGGTCAACAAGTAATATATGGTAAATAGGATTCGTTCCCACAGAGACTCGAATTGTTCGTTATATTCACCTATACACCAGCTTATGATTTACACTCACTGCCAAGACAATCACAATTTTGGTTTTGATTAACTAATGATTAAATACCAACTATGACAATTTCGAGAAAAATAACACTACTAGAAAAAGTAGAATAGACATCGCCCCTTTCACATCAGTTCACGATGTCCCCGATGTAAAAACTATCACTGACATCGGTCGAAAAAAAGCTGATGTCTTTGATATATTATGAAATCACATTGAAAGCAAACTGATGTCATTGGCATATAATTAAAATATGAAAGACATCGGTTAGTAGCACAACTGATGTCTTTGACATATTATGACATCGATCAAAAAACAACTGATGTCTAAAGGCATATTAAAAAAAATTGTATACCGCGCTCACACAAATTTCCCCCGCTTACCCAAAACATTTTCCCCCGCTTACCCAAAACATTTTCCCCCTTAACCAATTTTTTAATTCCCCCCTTTTTTGAGCCCTTCTTTCTCTTTTATACAAAAACAAATTACAGTACTCTCTCTACTTTCTCTCTTAAACAAAATCCATCTCTCTCACCGCCCCTGTCTCTCTCTCGACGGCTCACCCACTCTCTCTCACCTCCCCCTCTCTCTCTCCAGCCCCACCCTCTCTCTTTCGCTCTCTCTTTCATTCTTGTAACCCTAATTTCTCAATTCTCAAATCGATTTGACCAAGTGAGTAAATTAAGTTCAATTCACTTCTCAAATTCGTTTGTTCACTCCTAAAGCGCTCGAATCGGTAAGTGATTAAACTTGCATATGTAAGTAAACTCGATTTGTTCATCAGATCTTTAACCTCAAGTTCGATTGATTTTTTAAGAGAATAATTAAGTTAATTTCAATTAGTTCGATTCATTTAGTAAGTAAAGATTCAATTTTGTTCGATTTATTTCTAATTTTTTAGTTATTTTAATTGGTTTCTTCACTTTTTTTTATGCAGGAACATTGGTTTGAGCAGTTACATGATTTTTTGTCTATGTCTGGGTAAGATGGAGATGGGTAAGTTATAGATTAATGCGTCTCTGTGCATAATGAAAAAGTTTATTTTTTGTTATTTACTTGATTTTTTGATTAAAATGACCTAAGTTTATATTGTAGTAATATATTATTTACTTGGATTTTTTAGAATATGTGATTGGAATGCAGGGCACTATCTTGAGTGGGATGGAGATCACCTAATTCATTTTCTTATGCCTATTTTGGTTGGTACATATGTTCTCTGTACATTCTCTGTACTTTTTCTTATATATTTTGGTTTTGTGAGTTTTGTTAGTCTTAGATATCTTAATCTATGCAACTTCTATGTTCTAGAATTTCACCTTCAATGCTTTAAACATGATCTGCAGGTGTTGTGCTTTCTGGAACAACTTCAAGTGAAATTCACCATGCCGGTGTTCTGGAAGGTGACTATTTAAATGATAAATTGGTGGTATTTGTTTACGAAAATCGTAGAGCCAGAGCTACTATGGAGGATAATTTACTGCCATTAGTTTTCAGCTTTCTTTTATGTTTGTATAGAGCACGGTAATTGACTAAAAGTATTGTGGGCTGATGATAAACAAATTTATAGATCCTGTTTAGTATTGTTACTGATGAGGATACAATTTGGTTTTTATGTTGGTGCGTTGTAGCTCTGCGTGGTGTGGCTACATTTATATTGGCGCAGACCGTGGAAGTAATGGTATGTACAACGGTGAACTTGTTCCCTAAGAGAATATTATTGGTATCTGTAGTCGAGAATTACTTGTTAGAGGTTGTGAGCTTCTCAAGCGCACACGCATAAAGGTATATAATTTGTTTTATAGTTAATCCCTTCTTGGATCATATGAAATTACACTTTCCTGATATGTATTAAACAATTAGATATATGGCAACTGTTTGGTTGAAGTAAAGTATAAAATTTAGATATATTTGACGTCTGTTCATATGTATGTTTGAATGACTGCAATATCACAATAGTTGCTGAATTAGTACTGGCATGTTAATCATATTGGACGTTGAGTTCTGTTTACGGATCATGCAGGTGATCTTCATTGGAAAAAAGTGTTCTTCTATATCAACAAGATGGGCCAGGTTAGTTTGTTTTTCTTCATTTCTTTGTTAAATTGTGAAAATATAGTGTTAAATCTAATTGTAACTGATTAAATTTTTTTCTATTTCTAATTATGCAAAAATTGCATGCTTTGCTAGAAATGGATGCTTTGCTGGAAATGGATGTACTTCAGCTTCTGTGTGGATATCACTAGTACCAAAGATAGAAATTATATTATGGTGAATTCTTCCTCAAACACTTCATCAGAGGTCTTAAATAAAACCCCTCCTATTAGTTCCCCTCTTTTTACATATGTGTACAAGTTATGTTTAAATGGTGTCATTTACTAATATTTATATAGTTAAACTTCAGGTTTATGTCATAGATGGTTTCCACAGAATTTACAAGCAGAACTCTAGGCCTTAGAACAGTTATCAATGGGAGCAGCCCTCAAAGCGGTAGAACAATTATCAGTAACAGAAGCCTTCAAGGTCGGAGAACAATCAAGCAACAGCAACCTTTTAGGCCACAGACCACAAAACAATAACATGGAGTAGTACGTGAATTATGTTTTTGTTTTGGAATAGACATTTTGACTTGAAATGTAGCTAGTTTTTCAATTTTGAGAATAGTCATTGATGTATGTACTGATTTTTTTAAATAATGTTAATCGAGTTTTTGTTATTTTGATATGAGTGTTTGAGTAATTGACACACAGTAACATCATTAACATAAAACAAACTGATGTAATTGACGCACAGTAACATCATTAACACAAAACAAACTGATGTAACTGACACACAATGGTGTCACATTGTTGATGCTTTTCACATCGGTTTATAACTGATGTTAATATGTATAATACACATCGGTTATGTATAATAAATGATGTCTAAAACACTATTTGACAACATTTAGTTGCTAGTAAACGATGTACCAGATAGTATTTAATATCAGTTAGGTGCCAGTGAACGATGTGATAGATACTCTTTGACATCGGTTTGAAACCGATGTGAAAAGGGTTGGACCTTTCTCTACACCCACAAAGACATCGGTTGAAAAATTGCCAGACATCGGTTTTTAGCCGATGTCTATTGACCTGTTTTTAGTAGTGTAACTTAACGATTAATTTATAATAAACAAACATGATATTTCAATTTCATTAACAACTTCATCTAGAATCTTATACCCTTTAACCTAGCATGTGACAGAGTTGATTACTGATTAGATGCACTAAACTGATACACACCAACTTTCGTTGTGCGTATACCATCCTACTGATCATCCACAATTGATAGAAGTCAAGTAGTCACCAAATATGCGTAGTTCCTATATGTCTATAGCAATTGAACACATACCGGTTAAAAATCAAGCATCCATAAAACCACATAGTCAGTGCAAGACGGTTAGAATTACACCACAAATTAATACATGTTCTTTGCATGCAAAAACCTATGCTATCATGAATTGTTTCTAAACCCTAGATCCACTTTCGCATTCACCAGGATTAAACAAACAATTACAGGTGTTCGCGACCCACCTATAACGAATAAGCGTAATCATACTAGGAAATCAATACAATCAATCACACACCAAGGCATAAAAAACACTTAATTACTAGAATCCATAGAAAAATCCATTAAAATCCCATGATAACGAGTTAGCCCATAATCGACCTAATCGCCATCATGGGTTCAAGTGTAAACATGATTGAAAAAGAGTTACGATAAACCAAACAAGAGTAGTAAAAGAGTATACGAAAACAACCGAGCATTCAACGCAATAGGAGATTACAAAATATGAAATGAAAACTAGGAAACCCCCAAAAAAACTTGATGCTCTCCCAATGGTTCTTCTCTCCCTAAAAATCCACGCTTAAAAATATTACGATACTCCTCTATTGATAATTATGGCTTTCCCCCAATAGTACATAATAAACTGGGCTTCCAAGACACAAGGCTGCACATCTCGTCCGAACCGGCCCTTCAGAACAAACCCAACAGCAGAAAATTAGTATTTCTCAGCCAGCCAGGGCGCGGGCGCGCTCTATACAGGCACGGGCGCGCCTGGCCCCCCTATCCAGAATCTCGATTTTGCTCCGTTCTCTGTTGGTTGCTGCACAATGCTCCGATATGCTCCTTGATCGACATGTTATCTCAGCCCTCGACACTTCCAGCTCTAAACCATCCGAAACACGCAATTCCACCACCTTATTCCCCAAACGATACTCTGCACACTAAAAACAAGAAAACACATCAAAAGACACTAAACACTCGGGTACAAGCGGTCAATTTAAGTCGAAATGGAACGTATTTAGTCGACATAAAGTCCGCTAACATCTTCTGTCAGAAGCATTCTGGTATGCTGTTTGTTGCCTGACTGGTTTATTCTGGTAAGCTGTTTGTCGCCTAACTGGTCCATTTTGGTAAGCTGTTTTCCCTTTATGGTTTACTTGAACCACACAATGTCTTTCCAGATGGCCTTTTCCACCACACTTGTTGCATGTCTTCCAAGGCATAGCATAGTTGTAAGGTATGCTATTTCTTCCATCATATTTGAGCGCACCATGCTTTTTATTTAAGTTCATGCCAACTCCTTCTCTGACTAAAGGGACATTTGCTCTTTTCATTATTGTCTTTAAGTTGTCTTCTCCTTGAACAAAAGTTTCCATGCCTTTCTTGAGATCTTTGACTTCTTTTTCTAGGAGATCGATCAGTTCAGCTTGCTGTTTGATGAGTTCAGCTTGCTGAATTCGCTTCTCAGCAGATCTTGAAGACTCTTTAAGCTTGTATGACTCCAATGCTTTATCTTTCGTTTTAATATCAGATCTCAGCTCTTTGATTTCTTTCATCTGCTCTTTGAGTTCCCCCATCAAGGTCTTGTTTCTCTTTTCATATAATTTGTTAATAGCCTCTAATTGACTATTCTTGGCATTTAGCTCCTTGATTTATGTAGCTTTGCCTAATGAAGTTGAATCCCATTCTTCCATTTTTGGCAACAAGTCTTTTACCATTTTGGATAGATGGGCATTCTTATCAGTCAGCTTGCTGATTTCAGCCTTTAGTGCCATATGTTCTTCAATGGTAACACTATTTTGTTCCTGCATGGTTAGTGACTCTAAAATATCATCATCTGAAGATACATAATCTTTAAAAGAATTTACCTCACTTGCATCATCTTCTGAATCAGAATCATCACTATCCACAAAAGCTTCCTTTATGTATCCTTGTGAGCTATCTTCATTATTCAGACCTACAAGAGCCAAATTCACCATGTCTCTACTTGAGTCATCATTAGAATCTGAGTAATTATCACTCCAAGCCTGTTGAGCTTTTGATCTCGTCTTGTCCATGTAAACAGCAAGCTGTTTTGAATTCAGCTTGTAGCAATTTCTCTTGTAATGACCTGGTTTGCCACACTCAAAGCAAGTTTGATCCTTTGAGTCTTTAGATACTTTATTGCTGTTAGACAGTGCACCTTTCTCTCTTTTCAAATTGTTCTTCTTCTCAATCAGTTTCTTGATAAACCTTGAGATGAGTGCAAGTTCTTCATCACCAGATTCTGTTGGCTTGCTGTTTTCAGAAAGAACAGCCATATTCTTCATTTTAGATTGTTAGCCATTTTGATCGAATACTTTTCCTGTCACAGAAATATTAGTATACCAAAGCTCTGATACCAATTGTAAATGCACACCTAGAGGGGGGTGAATAGGTGTTTATGGCTAACAATGGTTATTTATGACCTGTTTGAAGCTGTTTCTGATAACGCATTTTACAAATGGCAAGCTGATTGTAACTAAAATGCAGTGCAGTATGAATTATGCAGAAAATTAAATATGGCACAAGATCTTTTAGCCAGGTTCGACCCCCAATCCCCTATGGTCTACGTCCTGGTCCCTTACCAAATTTGGTAAGAGAATATATTATTGATCAACTATAAAACTGATTACAAGATCCAACAATATATCTCCCTTACACCCTGTTGCTTACAAATGGCTTGTTGTTTGCTGTGCTGAACTAACTCTCTAAGCAATACTTCCCAAGTATCCTTCTCTAGCCTAGTTCGACCCACCCAAAACCTTAAGCCAACCTTGTACAGCAACAAATCAGTTACAATTTGAACAATACAAAGATTTGAATAAATACAACTCAAACTATGAACCATCTGAATATACATGTGCGTGTATATATGGGTTTGAAGGGTTTTGAAAGATTTAGCAATGTGAGCTTTGAGGTTGTATATAGCTTCTTGTTTTTCTTCACTTGATTTTCGGTGATTAAGAACTGAGCAAGTTCAGTCCTTAAATAGGTAAATAAGAGAATTTTTTAATATAATCATCAAAGGCTTCAACGGTTCTAATTTTGTAGCCGTTTTTAATAAACTTCATTTTGATGAAGTTTGAAGAATGGAGCTGTATGAAGAAGATGGAGCGTGTATAATGAAGTATATCAGATATGAGGAGAGAATATTTGTTATCATGAAGACAAGGTTAGGTGGGTGTAATGAGTGGTGAATAAAATAAGGTAAAGTGGCCTTATTTTAAGTAAAGGTTGTATTGGTTTGTCTCCCATTATATTTGAGTGTTGGCAAGTATAAAACAATTCAGAGGGCCCCTACAAATATTCCTAACAATATTTTCGTTGCATGCTCCTTGAAGAACCAAACTGTTCCTTAATTCTGGCAGACACAACCAGCTTGGTGGCACGCTGTTTGTGAAACTGGTATGCTGATTGTCCATGCATTTGGCTTGCTGTTTGAGACAATCTGATTAAGCTATAATACCTGCAAAACCAAGTTAGTACAGTACCGAACTAACATAGCAAGTTCTTGTCAGCTTGCTGTTTTGGTTCTGGTGAGCTGAACAGATACATGGCCTTATACTTTTGCATTTCCATATCTTTAACCAAGTTTCCTGAGAACATAGATATGTCTGTTCGATTTTTATCTACAGGAATTCTGAGCAGTTGAAAATGGCTTGCTGTTTGGGCATTGATTGTGTGCAAATGGCTTGCCAACTGTTACTGTATCCCAACTTTGGCTTGTTGTTTAGATAGACTAATTATGCAATCAGTAAGCTTAAGTATCCTGCAAAACCAAGTTAGTACATATAGAAATCACAAGATGTTTGATATCAAACAACAAGCAATCAGCTTGCTGAATGTGATCATCAAAACCATAGGAGTATCAGTTCTACCGGTAACTCCATGTCAGCTGGGAGCTCTGCTGGAATGGTGGCAGCCACTTTGTCCAGCCTCACACTGTGTTTTAACTTTGAAACATGGAACAGAGGGTGAATTTTACTGGACGTTGGAAGCTCCAATCTGTAGACCACCCTTCCAATTTTCTAGAGCACTTTGGGTGGGCTGTAAAATGTGTAGGTCTCAAAGATTAGATTCCTCTCATCCTTTCGAACCTTGACTGTAACATTTTCAAATGTGCAATCAAGACCATCAAACTCAACGCCCAGGTACATATTATTCTCCACAACCATTGAACTGTTACATTCAACATTTAAAAAGTTGTATACCTCATCTCCCTTCAGTTCAACCTTCTTGGTGTTCCAAAGATTCAACTCAGCTAGTATTTTCTTAAGGTACTCCTGAATCGAATTGTTCTCTTCTGAATAAGAAAGCATAGACACATACCATGAATTGAAAAAGTCATCTACAAGAGTGAGCTCGTGAGAAATAATCAAGTCAATGACTTTCGAAGTTCCACAGAACAGCCGTTGAATAGTTTCCACTTTACATAAAGCTTCGATGTTGGAAAAGACATCGTAAAGCTGAAATGACAGTAGGTTGAAAAGTTGGAGCTCCTCGAATAGAATTGGGGTCCTCAAGGAAAAATAGGCATCCTCTGGTCTCTCTCGATATATTTCCACCTTTTCTACCACAACTTCGTGTTCCATTACACTGAAAAAGTCAATTTCTTCAATAAAATCTGAATAGACGGTATCGGTTTCAAGCCTCTGCTTTGATAAAAGAATGCATGACAGATACTCTAATAAGTTCAACTCCATGAACTACTTCTTTCCGTCAAACAGAGTCTCATCATGTCCACATTCAGTTAGGGTAACTAAAAACTCACCTCTCAACATGGCATCTAAATGACTCTCTCCCTGCTTGCTATCCCAACCAATTCTCTCTGCAGAATTCTAAAAAAGATTAATGAGAAACAGTTTTATCTCATTTATCAATTGGGGAACACCATCGGCTGCAATCCTTTCAACTTTATAACTTATCGTTATCAAGTTTGACAAATTAGTATAATCTAATTCCTCTATGTAAGCACCCATCAAAGTCAGCAGTGATGTCAAGGTCTGCTTGCAAGCCATACACAAGGCAAATGCATCGTCTACCATTCCATATCGATTTGTCACAGATAAACATTTCCTCTCTATTTCATGTCTAAGTCTGGTCGAAAATTCCTCATCATATGTTACCGTATAAAAACCTGATTGGTCCACATTAAACTTTATCCAAGCAGATGCAGAGTCCCATCCACCTCCAGTATCCATTAGACTGCCTTGTGAAGAAAAGATATCCAATAATTCATTTATATCGAGACATTTAGTTTTCTCCTTAAACAAGATACTATCACTACGCCATAAATGCTCATATGCAATGCTTTTAGAAAGTGTTTCGTTAGAAATAAAATTTTGGCTCTAATGCAACAGAACTTGAACTGGTGTTGCATTACATATAATTTAGTGTTGCATATTACCCACGGTGTTTCACGTAATGCAACACTAACTGCTAGCGTTGCATTAGATATTTTTTAATTTTAAAAAATGCTGACGTGGCAAAAGTGGGGCCCACATGTGCTGACGTGGCATTTGTTGACGTGGCATTTGTAGGGCCCACAATTGCTGTTGTGGCAGAAGTGGGACCCACATGTGCTGACATGGCATTTGCTGATGTGGCAGAAGTGTTGCTTTTGGTGAAAATAGTGTTGCATTTGCTATTTAGAAGTGTTGCATTAGCTATTTTTTAATTTTAATAAATGCTAACGTGGCAGTTGTGGGACCCACCAATGCTGACATATCAGTGTGGGGCCCACATGGGTGACGTGGCAGGAGGCCCGCAGATGCTGACATGGCAAGTGTGGGGCCCACAATTGTTGGCGTGGCAGAAGTGGAACCCACCTATGCTGACGTGGCATTTGCTGACATGGCAGAAGCGTTGCATTAGGTGACAGCAGCGTTGCATTTGCTGTTTTGAAGTGTTGCATTAGCTAATTTTTTAATTTTACTAAATGTTGACGTGGCACGCGCGGGGCCCCCAATGCTGACATGTCAGTATGGGGCCCAGAAGGGTGACGTGGCATGAGGCCCACAGATGCTAATGTGGTAAGTTTGGGGCCCACAATTACTGACGTGGCAGAAGTTGGCCCCACCTTTGCTGACGTGGCATTTGCTGACGTGGTAGAAGCGTTACATTAGGTTACAACAGTGTTGCATTTGTTGTTTTGAAGTGTTGCATTAGCTAATACTTTTAATTTTAATCAATGCTGAAGTGGCAGGCGCGGGGCCCACAATGGTTACATATCAGTGTGGGACCCACAAGGGTGACGTGGCGGGAGGCCCACCTATGCTGACGTAGCATGTGTGGGGCCCACAATTGCTAATGTAGAAGAAGTGGGACCCACCTGTGTTGACGTGGCATTTGCTGGCATAGCAGAAGCGTTGCATTAGGTGACAATAGTGTTGCATTTGCTGTTTAAAGTGTTGCTTTAACTACTTTTCTTACCGGAATGATGAATCTATTATTTTAAATTATTTTTTCGACGTTCCAATCTTACGGATGTCAAGATATAACGATTTTAGTGAAGTGGTAAATTTTTAAAAGAATTACTAGATGTATTTGGTTTGTTTTTATAACGGTCAAACCGGTCAAAGTAGACCTTCGTGTTAACTAGTCTTGTCCCGAATGATGAATCTGTTTTTTTAAATTATTTTTTCGATGTTCCAATCGTACGGTTGTCAAGATATAACGATTTTAGTGAAGTGGTAAATTTTTAAAAAATTTGTTAAATGTATTTGGTTTGGTTTTATAATGGTCAAACCGGTCAAAGTAGATTTTCCTTTTAACTAGTCTTGTCCCAAATGATGAATCTATTTTTTTAAAATTATTTTTTCGACGTTCAAATCATACGGATGGCAAGATATAACGATTTTAGTGAAGCAATAAATTTTTAAAAAAGTTACTAGATGTATTTGGTTTGGTTTTATAATGGTCAAACCGGTCAAAGTAGACTTTCGTGTTAACTAGTCTTGTCCCGAATGATGAATCTATTTTTTTAAATTATTTTTCCGACGTTCCAATCGTATAGATGTCAAGATATAACGATTTTAGTGAAGTGATAAATTTTTAAAAAATTTGCTAGATGTATTTGGTTTGGTTTTATAACGGTCAAACCGGTCAAAGTAGACTTCCTTTTAACTAGTCTTGTCCCGAATGATGAATCTATTTTTTTTAATTTATTTTTTCGACGTTCCAATCATACGGATGGCAAGATTAATGAGAAATAGTTTTATCTCATTTATCAATTGGGGAACACCAATGGCTGCAATCCTTACAACTTTATAACTTATCGTTATCAAGTTTGACAAATTAGTGTAATCTAATTCCTCCCTGTAAGCACCCATCAAAGTTAGCAGTGATGTCAAGGTCTGCTTGCAGGCCATACACAAGGCAAATGCATCGTCTACCATGCCATATCGATTTGTCACAAATAAATATTTCCTCTCTATTGCATGTCTAAGTCTGGCCAAAAATTCCTCATCATATGTTACCCTATAAAAACATGATTGGTCCACATTAAACTTTATCCAAGTAGATGCAGAGTCCCCTCCACCTCCAGTCTCCATTAGACTGCCTTTTGAAGAAAAGATATCCAATAATTCATTTATATCGAGACATTTAGTTTTCTCCTTAAACAAGATACTATATATGACGGGCACCATTTGAGCCGCAATATAGCGTTACAGGAACAATCCATTGTCCATCCCCTTGTGATCCAATTGACAAGAACCGTAACTTCTCAAACTCCATTGTTTGGCCTTTGGCTTTAGCAGATACCACAGGATAGCCTTGTTGTTTGGTCCACGTATTCATCAGCATATTTATTGGTTCACTAGACTCTTTCTCAAGAACAATCCATAAGTCTTCCGTCTTTGCATTTGAGTAGGCATATTTTTTTTTTGTAAGACGCAAGTCCCCACTGAAAAGTTTCAGCGCCTAGATAGCTCTGCAACATCCGGATAACAGATGTCGCCTTTCTATAGCTAATCGCATCAAATATATCATCAATTTCACCCGCATGATTAACCTCAACTTCAATAGGGTACGATTCTGCAATACCATCCAAGCGAAGACCCTCATTCAGCCACAGGTGCGTCCACCATTCCATTGTCACAAGATTGCCAAACAGCTGGAGTGCAAGCTCATGGGCTACCACAGTTGCAACTCTTTGCTTGTTGGCAGCTGCAGAGTGCTTTTCATCAAAAAGCAAATCTTTGTCCCTATATGTAACTAAACCATAATTTTTCATAGCTCGAGTAGCAAAGTCAGGACTAGCAATCATGTCGAATTTGGGTAGTGAATATGGAACTGCAAAGTACTCTTTGTACAGGCTGAGTGTTTTAACAGCAACATGTAAAGCAAACTTCCCTTGATATGCCTTTTCGACTTGGCAATATACGCAAACTTTGACTCCATCCGGTGTATGGTCTTCAACATAATTAAACAAACCAACCACTACCGCCACTAAATCTGTAGACCTGATTGGTGATTCCTGATACTGAACAATTTTCAGATTGTCGTTCACCTTCTCTTCAACAACCGGCATGTTTGAAAGAGCTACTAGTTCAGATGGCACTTCTAGAGTGGTTTTGAATGTAGCCTTACAAGCAGGTTCATCCCAACATGGGAAGCACTTTCAGGCATCAGCAAGTTCAAACTGTGTCACTGCCATATTGTTCTTTTCCCCGTTGTGTTAATACTTCCTTCTATAAAATCCCTTCATCTTCATCTTATCATTCAGTGTTCCATTAAAGGCAATAGAAAAAACTCCAACTCCCACCGGAAGGCTCTCACCAAACTCCATTATAGTGTGTGTAATATCAATCAGAAGCATACTCTCAAATAAAAACCTTAGGGAATTCACATTCTCAAATTTACTATCACATTTACCGTACTCATTCTCATGAAGCTTATAAACCATAACCATATTACAATGTGTTTTCAAAGAATTCCAATACGGATTGGGAGGGCAGATGAGAGGATTTGTACCTTCGGAGATCGACAGTGGAGCTTTTTGAACAAATACTCTTTCAGACTTTTCATCAAACACCTGAAGTGCGGGCATCTCGGTTATCAATTTTGACACATCGGAGTATGTCTCCTTTGAGTGGGTACTCTCTTCACCCTTATCAAAATGAGAAAATTGCAGCCCCATCACTTTATTCGCCTTTGTGGTCCGGCTCTCCTGGTACTCTCTACTCTTATTGATACGGCCAATCGTCTGTTTTGTCGCTTTGGCTTGCCTCTCAATAGCCCACTCTAACAGTGATTGACGCACTTCCTCCTTTGCTTTTTCAATTGCCTTCTCCACCCCTTTCGTAATCAATTCCTTCATCTCCTCTTCGAGATCTGTCATCTTCTCTCCTTAGATCGAATGCTCTGATACCAATTGTAATGGACTGATGGTAGTAGACTGAATCAACAATGAAATAGGAGTTAATATAACCAGATACGATCTTCAATTTGAGATATTACAAACTGAATAAGAATGACAAAGTGCAGAGCATTCGAGAGGTTCGCTCTCTCCTTAACTAAAAGAAAATAACTCAACAAAATATCTCCATGAAACCTAACTGCCCTCCTTTTCCCCTTTTATATTCCTTCCTTACATTTCCCACCTTGACTTTTATTGTTGATCTGTTGTGAGTTTACCAATCTGCCCTTGTTTTGTTTTCCTCATTGGATGGGTTCATTACAGCATCACTAAAAGCATTAATATGTCTACCATCTCCTAGCATTTAACTATCCCTTGGGCGGTTCTTTTGCAGTCCAAATTCATCACGTAAAACTTGAACCTCCTCCCCGAGCAGCTTTCAAAAAGTGATTTTTCAGGAAATTATCTGACTTTAAACACCAATCCATTAAGTTACTTCATAAATATTTTAAAATTATTTATTTGGCGGCCAATTTAATTAGCAAACTACCGCTGCTTGCCCCCCTTGTCTCCCATTAAATAACATCATTATTTAATCTATATTAATTTGCTTTAAAAAATAAAATATATTTTTTAATTTTAGAATGTTTTTAAATCAAACTAGATCTTTTTCGTAACCAACAATTCAGTTTTAATTTTTGATTAACCTAGTACTTATTAAAATATTATATATTATATTAATATTACATTTTAAATAATCTATATTAAGCATAAAAAGGATCCTATCCAAAATTTTGGTCGTCGGTTGTACAGTACTATTGGATCTATATCTTAAATACATAGATGAGAGCCGTTGAAAACAATATACATGTGGAATTTATAAGGTGTGTCATACTGGTCATGATGTACATGAAATAAAGCAATAGCGAGAACGTATAACGTCAACGAGTGAGGCAAAAACTGGTGCCAATTCCAAGCAATTGATCTTTAAATTCATTCTTGGGGAAGCACTGGGCTACAGACCGGAATACTCAGGAATACTGGAACATATTATATGCTGGATGCTGGGTTGGCTCCAAATGTGAAATCACAAAGCACTTTAAATTCGATGAAAATGCTCCTCCAGCTCTGTTAAAAGCTATTGACAAGTTTGCAGACTGGATGAGGGATGCTATAAAAGGGAATAAGATCCCTGAAAGATACATCTTGATGCAGCGGTTCATAGGGGGTTTATTGGCTCAAAATGCCCCTAAAATATCCCCTTGTTCTCTTGTTCTCCTGTTATATATAGAAGAAGACTAGGAAAAAGGAGATCATTGGTGCCTCGTGCGTTTCAAAAATGCACATGAAAAGAGAAAAATCTATCATTGAAGTGAGATAAGACCAAAATCTACAATCCACTAATTTACTGTGGCTCAAAATGCCCCTAAAATATCCCCTTGTTCTTCTGTTATATATAGAAGAAGACTAGGAAAAAGGAGACCATTGGTGCGCGTTTCAAAAATGCACATGAAAAGAGAAAAATCTATCATTGAAGTGAGACAAGGCCAAAATCTACAATCCACTAATTTACTGTAAAAATTATACTCCCTCCATTCCTAATTGTTAGTCGTTTTAGATTATTGAGACCAAGAAGGTGCTTTTAACAACCTACAAAGCATTGACTGTAATATTCTTTTTACTTATACGCCCTTAAAACTGAACTGTTAGAAACAAAGTGTAAATCAAATAAGGGTATTTGATGGAAAACATAACATTTAATTTATATTGAAAATGCAAAACGTCACATATAAAGGAACAATTGAAAAAGTCTAAAACGTCTAATATATAGGAATGGAGGGAGTATATGCAGCGAATTACATGCACAACTATATAACTGAAAGAAAACTGACATAATTTAAATACCCGGATAACATATTTATGCAACCACTGCTATATAACTGAATAAGAACTCAACCCCAAAACATCATTTAATACCAGGAAAACATATTTCCACAACCAAAATTACAGAATTTTGGTTCATACATTTGTAAGTTGCAAGGAGACCAAATTTATAATTTTTATAAGGAAAAAGTGTCTTTAGCAGGGCTTGCAAAATAATCATCAGAACTAGCAGCTCCTTTTATTTGCAACAAGGAACAAACTGTCACCTGAAAAGTAGTACATTTAACTTTACTTTCAAGGAAGGGTGTACACCAATTGGGTCAAAAAGGTCTAAAACCTCTCAAAGATTGTCGATGTTGATGGGATCACGAAGGAACCGCTCCATCTGCCTTGCCCTAGTCCTTATGGAGGCATCAAATACCTTTTGCGAGAATTCCACCACTATCCCACCAAGTATACTCAGATCAATCTGGAATGCACATATTAAAGTTAAAGTCTTAATGATCATAAAGAAGACAGAGCAATAAACATACCAGTATATAACAAAGTTGTACCTTTTGTTCGAGGTGAACCTTCTTCCCCTTTCCAATCAAACCCTGCAAAGTTTCTTTCAATTCCTTCTGCTCTTCTGGAGGTAGCTTCTGGTAGATAAAATCAGACATCAGTTAGAAAACATAATTTTTATTCTCTGGTACAAACTGCATGCAGTTTAAAAATAATTATGACACATGACATGACAATGGTAAAGAACGACTATAGATAAAAAAAAAAAAAAAATCCTTCCAAAGTTGTATTCCATAGCTATTGCATCAGGTATGTACAGGTCAACTTAGGACGTATAAGGGTGCGGGACTGGGGCTAATCACCTACCATTTTAGTTTCAATTAATTTTACGCATAGGAGTGTACAAGAAAGAGTACTCCTAACACTAGCAAATGATATACTTTTACCATGAAGTAGAAAATAGAATTTCTTCCAAAGATAGAGTGATAGACCTCTGCTTCTCCTGATTTTACATTAAACCCCAGAGCTTGTGAAACAGGCAATCAACAAAGATAAAATGCCTTGTTCATCAATCCAAATTAGGATACAACAGTTCCCTTACGAAGTGCCAACTCACTAACAAGAGATAGGATGAGTACAAAGTCATCTCCCACGACCTCAATAATTAATTCAACTACTTTCAGAAAGTAACAACCAACATTTTTCAACCATTACAAATGAAGAATAGAATAATCATAAACACAAGGATACATGTTCACAAGTAAAACCACAACATATGACTAACTTCTAGCAAGGTAAAGTTGTATTGCTTGCTAACAGGGATATAAATAAACAAATTAGTGCTTCGATCATGACAATAGACAACTAAAAACATAAACAACAATACAACATTCAACCTTTACACCCAGGTAAAAACAACAGTTCAAGTAGTAGAACTTACCATGACAGTTGTCACGATTGCTTTAACCTCTCCCCTGTATGCCATCGTTAATTCAGTTAATCTCTTAGCGATAATTTCAAGGTGCGGCAACCTTCCGTTCTCAGCCAAAACAACTGGTTTAAAATTTTACCCAAATCATCACAAGTTGTAAAAGACACAAAGATGCAATACATACACTTTCTGTACACAAATAAGAAAGCAAAATCACAAAAACCTAGAACAAAATGACCAAACAGAAACCAAAAAAAAAAAAAAAACTAGCCAGTCTATCTATAGAGAAACTGATAGCTACTCCACAATCACAGAGATTTTGTTTATTTTAAGCTTGTAAACTTGTTCCAAAAATACACCCCTATTTCTAAGTATAGAGCACAACAAAGCTCTTCGTGCCATAATCGGTTCATTTCTTTCCTCCTGGCCCAAACAAGTTTTAGATATTAGGAGCTGGACTTTTCAAAGTTACTGATAGTGACTATCGATAATAAAACATTTAAGTCTATGGTAAAAGAAATGGAATCCAAATAAAGATATTATATGCTGCTACCAAACTGCAGCTTTCATGTAGGTAAACTTAATCTAGGTCGTATCATATATTGATCAGATGGCCCAATTACTCTTGGCATGAATGAGGTAGATAAACATATAAGATTAATCAAGTCAAGCAATCTTTTTTTTTAATGCGATATTTCCAGATGATAAAAGTCTGCAAAATTTGACAAACACAAAAAATTGACAGAATCCCTCTTTTCATGTCAAAAAAGCCAGTTGGCATACATGATGCATCTCTTTAAGGACTTGATCATACCGAGAAAGTTCCTTGTAACATCTGAAAACTTAGCATGAGTGCAGATATCAGTTATAGATTTCACTCTAGTATCTTTACGCACTGACAAATCCTTCATGAACAGAGCGAATGTAGCGGTGTTCTTTGAAGCTTGAACAAAGTCAAGGAGCTCAGACTCAACCTTGTCCAATGCATTAACTTTCGAGGCAGCAATGTACAAGGCAGAGGAACAGTTTCCAGAGACTCCACACAGTGCCAGAGGCACCTAGAAAATTGAACATTATAAGAATCACAAAACATAAAAGGAATCGAACGCTAATTCTTTTGAATAGTTGTGAATAACTGAGAATCAATTTACAATTAGTAAGAGGACTAAACAATATATTAGCCAAAATAGATACACCCACAAAGGGAACACCTTATGAATATAATATAATTGAGTAACCAATATGTGTGTATTAAGAGTCACTCAAGGCCTAGGAAGCACGGACTCTTCGTTTTGGCTGCCGTATGCGAGTCCGACTCGCCCGACTCGGCGACTCGGCCCCGACTCGGCTGAGTGCGTGTCGGACTCGCCAGGTGGAGAGTCGGGACAAAAACGTGGTTCGACTCGGCCCCGACTCGGCTGGACTCGGCCTGGACTCGGCCCCGACTCGGCCCCGACTCGGCATGGACTCTGCCCTACTTAAAAAAGCCCAGCCCAAGTAAAATAACCCAGCCCATTATCTTTATAACCTACTTTTGACTACATATACATACATGTTTCATATATCTATAAGATCTTAAACCATATCTTTCTCTCTAACACCCAAGATGAACAAAATGTTGAGAATATTGACGAAGCTTTTTCTTGTTTTCCATTTATTTTGAAGAATGAAACTTTTATTACTTATTATGAACTTATGTATTTATGAATGAAAATGTTAAGTGTTTTACATATACAAATCTTATCATGAATGTATATATATATATATATATATATATATATATATATATATATATATATATATATATTTATTTATTATTTTATTTGCCGAGTCCCGAATCCAAGCCTCTTCGATGATTGGCGAATCCCCGAGTCCCCGTACCCGTATCCCGTGTCGCCGTATCCGAGTCCGTGCTTCTTAGCTCAAGGCCCAGTTTGCTTTCAGTAACAGAAGATAACTGACGGTATGAATCACTAACCTCACCGAAAACCGATAGAATTAGCTAAGATTTGTAGCTACATAGATGTTGACCCAAAAACATTGTAGAAACCAATGTAACTGTTCTAAATAACAATATACATGTTAAATACTCACAAACCACACGATAAATCTTGATCCACCTATAGGCTATGGTTTTATTTTTACTCTCACATTAACTGCCAGAAATTAAACTTTGAGTAGATTCTAAAATCCAAATAATGTTATTACTCTACGGTTCCTGGAACATTCCCCATCGTTAAGACACCAATTCTTTACAGCATCGACAAGGGAGCCAGGACGCCATGACTGCGAAGGGCTTCCGTGAGGCAAAACAGTGTTTGCCACAAATACAAGCATGTATACATAGATGTTCTTTTTTTATAAATATTTATTACAGAAACATAACATTGTTTATTGGAAAAAGAGTTTCTACCTGACACTGTAGGAAACTTCTCTACAGTATCGTCCTAAATTAAATCTGGGCCATAGATTACTCTAATCCAATGGCCCTGCTAGGGGCACCACACACAAATCGAATACACCCTCACACACACAATCCCGCCTAATTTCCACCATTTTTAATTTGATTTTTCCCGTCAATTAGTAAAAAAATTTTTGAAATCTGACTTCACTGTATTTTTCTCCATCCCTCAACGATCAGTTTGCATATCAAATGTGCACCAAAATCGTGATTTTAAGGCGACACTGTAGAAAAGTTTCCTACAGTGTCAGGTAGAAACTCTTTACCCTTATTGTTTATTTGTCATATCCTTCAAAAGATTAATATAACCAAAGAATCAGTCAAAAAAGCAAAAGTCGATATACGTAAATCACCTTGACTTTCTTTTCCTTGGGAGCAGCGCTGGTAGCAAAATTCCTTGAGTCCTACATCAAACAAAAATTCAATTTCTAGTAACAGAATCGCAGAACACTCTAATCAAATTTCAAAATTCAAACAATCTTCTCTGAAATTAAAATCTAACATCATAAATCAAAAAAAAAACTCACAAAAACAAATTTATCATCCTGACAACATAGATATCCACATATATATACATCTCTCCTGTCTCTCTCACTCTCTCTACTTTATCATCCTCACAACACAGATATCTACATATATATACACATACATCTCTCTCTCACTCTCTCTCTCTCTCTCTCTCTCTCTCTCTGTTTGTGTGTTAAAAACAGTAAACTGAATAATTTAAACACCAATTATGCACAAAAATCTCAAATTTCAATAATAGCATTGATAATATAAGTGAATCTATTGGCATACAGATGTGTATAACATTCACAGATCCAAACACGAAGACTATACATATATACATACATATATGAATCAGAATGAAACATTTCTACACAGATCGAATTGACATATACATACATACATACATACATACATACATACATACATACATACATATGGGATATGAGGAGAACACGAGGAATGTATGATCGTTGAGAAGAGGTGATGGCTTTGTTGATGAGAGGGAGAGTAGATCTACGACGACTCGCCATTTCTGATGATGCTTTTAGAAACCCTAGTTCTGATTTCTCTGATTGACTCGCCTGATGAAAAAGCTAACTCGTGAGTAGTGTTTTATTCTAAAACCAAACCAAACCAAAGATACCCAGTATATTCCGCACAGAGCAGGGACCCCTACCTTTTACGGTAAGGAGGCTGTTTACGTGAAGACCCCCAGCTTAGTGCACAACAGAAAAATAGTGTGTGATATTTACACAGGCTTCAAATAATTTGGCAAAGATCGCAGCCATACCTGTGCCCATGGCTTTGAACACATGGGGCTTACCTACCAGGGGATTGACTACTCCGCTCTGTAAGACACTCAGATTTAAGATGCCACCAAGCTAAGCTCCTTTTACCTGCAAAACTAGACAACAAACGACATTAAAACGAAAAGTGAGAACGATAAAGCCAAACTTCTATATATAGCTAATCGGGACAAACCAACTCTGAGGCTCTCAACAACAGAGCCGCTCCCTAACAGAGAGTCCACCACTCTGATCTGACGCCTCCAAGAACACCTATCCGAGGTCAAGGTCTCATTTAAGTATAAGGCCTTCGTATCTAACCTAAGCTGCTCTTCCCACGATCTCCTCGGTCTACCCCTCCTCCTCACCCCCACAACCGAAAGACTCTCGACCCTCCTTACTGGCGCTTCAGCCCGCCTCCTACTGACGTGGCCGAACCATCTCAACCTCCCTTCCCTAACTTTCGCAGACAAAGGTGCCACTTCTAGCTCGCTCCTAAAAACCACATTCGGGATTCTGTCCAACTCTATTTATGCTATTAACAAATTGTATTTTTTATTACTAGTAAAATTCATAGATTAGAATAAAATGAATTTACATGTTACTGTAAAAAAAATTACTGATGCCATTCAAATTCATTATATTTAATTATCTAATTAAACATCTAATCGTACAAATGTAAAATTTGCAAAATTTAAAATAATTTAATGATTTGAATCAATCATATTTTTTTTAAAAAATAATCAAATAATTTTTATAATTATCAAAATATAAAACAATATTATATTATTATAAAATTAACATTTTACAACTTAAATTTACATAAAAAAAATATTGAGAATAAGGATATGAAGTAAATCTTGATATACTTTCCTGAAATAGTGATTTAGCAAATATATATTATACTAGTTACTTATTTACTTTTTTTTAGTGAGAATCATCAAAATGCCCCCATTTTCAAGAAAGATGGCCCTCCACTATCTCAGATACGAAATTTCATCTAACAAGCTTTTAAAAAAAATCACCTAACACGACAATGCGTGTATCGCATATTATAGATGATATGTTTTGGGTAGATAATTAAATACCAAGTATGATTAGAATTTGGTAGGTAATTAAAAACCAAATATGATTATACTTGTATGGTAACTTGGTAGCTAAGTTTGTGATGGCTATATATACATAGCCATATTATGTTTGTTAGATATGCTTGAGTATTGTTTGGCTTAAGTATCGTATGAGTAAAACACCGTTTGGTGAGATTGATTATATTATTGATTATTGTTTGGATTAATAATACAAGTTGGGACGCGGGTTTTCCGTGTCATATAATTTTGTTGTGTGTGCTTTGCATTAGTTGATTGTCTCGGGTTTTGCTCCCTAACAAGTGGTATCAAGAGCCAAGGTTCGTGATGGATATGGGTGGAGGAAAATTCGAGTTGAATTGTTTAATGGAAAAAACAATTTTACGTTATGGCATAGCACAATGAAAGATCTGTTAATTCAACGAGGGTTATATGCGACTCTTGAAGATAAGAAGCCTACTGATGTGGAAACTGCAAAGTGGCAAGACATGAAGTTACGTGCGGCATCGAAAATTTGGTTGGCCCTTGCACCGAAAATCAAGTATGATGTTCTTGAGGAGAATAACCCTAAGAATTTGTGGGAGAAGTTGACGAAGACATATAACTCAAAGTCTTTGGATAACAAGTTGTTCCTCAAAAAAGATTTGTCCGGGCTCAAGATGGAAGAAGATGGAGATTTAAGAGATCATCTGAATCGTTTTAATGGGTTGATTAACCAGCTGAATAATTTGGATGAAAAATTAAAGGATAAGGACAAAGTTGTTCTTCTACTTGTGTCTCTACCAAAGAAGTACAGTACTGTGATTACTTCTCTATTGGTTGGGAAAACGATATTAGATTTGGATGAGACCATTGTCGTTCTTCTAGAGACCGAAAGATTGATGAAGCAAGGATCGAGTGACGTATCTGATGGAAGTGCACTTGTGGTAGATGCGCGTGACAAGAATAAGATGTATGCTAAGAAACGTAACCCTAATATTAAGTGCTTTTATTGCGGAGAATTGGGTCATGTACAATACACGTGTCCACAAGTAAGAGAAGATTTGAAGGAGTTGAAGAAAACTCAAGGAGGGGGTAGTGTTTCGCTTGTAGCAGCTGATGAAGATGCTCTTCTGGTTCAAGAACATAAGGGATCGAAAAAAGAATGGGTGCTTGACTCGGGATGTTCTCATCACATATGTACTAGGAATGAGTGGTTCTCGTCTTACGAGAAGTGTGAGAGAAAGATGGTAACTTTACCAAACGGTAAAAGGGTAAAGGTTGATGGCATCGGTGAGGTAACAATGAAACTTCACCGGAGTTAAATCGAAATCTAATTTCATTGGGTAAATTAGTTGATTTGGGACATACTGTTATGATGAAGAACGGTATGTTGGAGGTCACTAAAAAGGATTTAGAGATACTCAAAGGTTGGAAGGACAAGAGGAATCTTTTTGTGCTAGAAGGAGAGGTTATTGTTCAAGGGGAGGCATTGACGGATCGACGTTGATGTCTTGATAGTAACCGTTAAATTGGTTGTGCATGAAATCGTATTGGGTTGAATGGGAGGATTGTTGGGTTAAACCCAATACGGTAGTATGGACTTTGGTGATCCAAGACAAATATGGGTAATATAATAATTATATTTGGATAATTATTATAGATTATATGTTTTGGGTAGATAATTAGATATCAAGTATGATTAGAATTTGGTAGGTAATTAGAAACCAAATATGATTATACTTGTATGGTAACTTGGTGGCTAAGTTTGTGATTGCTATATATACATAGTCATGTTATGTTTGTTAGATATGCTTGAGTATTGTTTGGCTTAAGTATCGTGTGAGTGAAACACCGTTTGGTGAGATTGATTGTATTATTGATTATTGTTTGGATTAATAATACAAGTTGGGACGCGGGTTTTCCGTGTCATATAATTTTGTTGTGTGTGCTTTGCATTAGTTGATTATCTCGGGTTTTGCTCCCTAACATTTAGGACCGAATTTCTGGAATGAGTTAGACAGGGCGATTAAGATTAGAAATGGGACATTTTGGGTCATCACCTCTTGTTTTACTAATTTATATAAAACAAAATAAATGATAAATAAATATTTAATGATAAATAATTAAATTTATTTGTCTACTTGTAAACATTGTGATATCAGGAATAGTATTTAGAAGTTAACCTCAGCGCACATACTTATTCTCAAAAATATTGTACAATCATATTTTGATTATGTACGATTCGATTGTTGAAATATATTCGTTAAATATGATTATTAATCATACAAATTGAAAAGCTTTTCTCATAATGATTTTTAAGTGAGGAAATTTTATTTCTGATAAGTTAATATTAAATTTATTGTTTTGTTTCAAAATTATTTGTTTTTAGTGGTTTAAACATAAACAAGAGGAGAATTTACATCAATATATTCTAAATAAGTGCTAGCATTAGCATTTTAAAATTACATAATCTATCCTTCCTCTTTTTACTCATCCTTTATATTTTTATAGGCTTTTTGGTCATTTCACATTAAAATTACCTAATCTATCCTTCCACTTCTTAAACATCCAATATATGTTTACAGGCTTTTTGGTCATTTAACATTCTACTAGGTCATCCAAATCAAAATGAGTCATATCCATATCTATCTAATTCTAACTGCGTCAGTTTTCAAAATATTGTTATGGTAACTTCTTTTCAAAATCTTCCTATAATCATGTCATCTGTTTATTTCTATGAATCAAGCTTTTAATGATTTTTCCAGTTTCCATTTGTTCAAGATTAAATCTTCAAATCGGTTTTCATCACTAATTTCAAAATTAAACCTACGCGTTATCATCTTCACAAACTTCCATCGTCACTTTTTCCATTGCCGGATCATGGAGAAATCAGGTTTGTAAGTTTGTAAGCTATATTACTAACATATATCACAATCAAAAGGGTTGAATTTGAATTTTAAATCACCAATTAATTAATTTTTATCGCATATCAGAGATTCCTCCGGCGATCTCATCTCCAAGTTGTACTTAATTTATTTTATATATGTTGTCTCACAATTGATTCTTGATTTTGATTTTGTTATCCTTTATATATGTTGTCTCACAATTGATTCTTGATTTTGATTTTTTTATCCTTTATTGTATTTTGATTTTGTTATACTCCTTTGTTTATCCTTTTTCTCTCAATCGTATATATTTATGACATGTTTGATATGTACTCTCTTCTTCTTTTCTTATAAAAAATTGATGTCCGACTATATTTTTGCACTCTAATTGTTTGATTATATTCCTAAGAGGATTTTTTTTTGTTTTTGGCTGTTTCATCCAAACATGTGGACTTTGCTGATATTTTGGATTTGGACAGTCTTGGCTTCAATGTTAAGGTAATGCTAATTTACAATCTCTTTAATCGCTATATTTTGTTATATTGACTGTATTTTAATTGAGATTAAAATAATACGATTTATTTGTGGGAAATGGTTTTTTAAATTAGTAGGTATAATTGTTGTTTTATGATGACAAATATTGGAGAGATTTTTGTTTGTTTATACAAACTACTCATGAAATGGGGATTCCAGGGTTTGCTGTTTACTAGAACATTGACAAGGATGCACTTCATGTCAAATTGGCCGATGAATTAGTCTGCGTTGGTGAAGCAATGAGCAATTAGCATGTCACTGATCAGGTATCTGTTTGAGGTTGTGTGTAATTTTGTTTGTACTAAATTGTGTTTATTATTCAAGTCTATTAAACTGCGTTATAATTGTAAATGTATATGTATTAGTATTGAGAGGAAGGAAGCTAGAATTACTACTTAGAGACCTTGCAGAAGGCAAAAGCTGAGCAATACAGATATTAGAGGTACTTTCTTATGTTTCTATTATATTGGTTATATTCTTTTATTTATGCATCTCTTTATCGAGGATCAGTATCCGTCTGATATGCATATATATTTGTTCCTGTCGTTTTTCTTTGATTGATCATATATCAAAGTTCTTGAATGACGTTCTTCGTATTGGGTATTGCTACTGTGATGGTTCCTCACTGTAAGATAAACTATATGGAATTTTCTTCTTTGTAGTATGAAGATAAGACTACAAAAGTGTTTTGGGTTTAATTGTGTTGATGAGTATCAAAAGATAATTAATGCATTGGTATGCACTCGAAGCTGTTTTAAAAAGTACTAAGATCTGTTGCATTTTTAAGGTGAGCTTACATTAGCCTTCGTATAGATAACAAGTGATAGTACTCCTGAGAATCCATTATTTGTATTTTTCTGCAAAACTACAAGACTGAATATAAATGCATTTTATTAGTAGACAGGTTCTTGCTTTCTGTATGCATGCATTTTATTAGTAGATAGGTTCTTGCTTTCTATATGCATCTCTTTTGTAGTTTGCTGCCATATGGTTGGTTTTTAAGTGAATCTATCAATCGTTTTGTATCTGCACATGTGGCTAATATTGGATCACAGAAAATTTAAACTACAAGCGGGTTTTATGTTGATTGTTCATATAAACAAGTATTTAAAATCTAAGCTGACAATTGATATTGAATATGAAAATGTGTGTAATAAAGACGCATGCCTACGCGCGCGTCTGTGTACATATAACTTTTACATTTGCTTACATTAATATTGTATATTTCATGCAGATTAGCAAGACAAAAGTAATTTCTGAGAGCTTAATAGCTTTAGAAGGCACTGACTTGATACTTGAGGAAGCGCCTATTTCTTCTCGAACAGGTACATTTTTTATATTCTTTCCATTATATGTACTATATTAATGTATTATAGAATTTGGCTTCTTATAAGCCCTCTTTCTTTCTAACTATCTAGATGTGTAATTGTCAATTGTGGTGCTCAATATATCTTTTATGTGAAAGATATATGATATGCATCTGCAATTCTCTCAAGGTCCTTGCATTACTCTCTCTGCAATTCTCATTACTTCTTCCCATATGCAGTTCATGTTATTAACAAAGAATAGTGAGAAAGCTAGCGGAGTTTAATATCTACAATAGCTCACTGCATCTAAAAGGTGAGGATCTGTGCACTTCTCATTGGATCCAGGATCATATATGCTTTTTCTCATTGTGTTTCAGTTTAATCTCTACTTAAGCGTCACTTTTATCATGATTTACTTAATTTACATATAAACTAGATATATGTCTAAATCAGCTTATAATTGGCTTATATTCAAGCTAATATGCAGAATCCACCTAAATGTTGCCTGGTACCATAATCAAATTTTGCACTTAGTATAAACCCAAAATCAACTTTTACATTAAAACCTAAATCTAGAATCTACCACCACAGGAAACAAGAAATCAATTAAGTTTGTCAGATCTGCATTTCTAATGAGTATTTTTGTTTTTAGTTGTAATACATGAATGCTTCAGTATTCTACTTAGTATTAAATTAAGTATTAATTTAATGACAGCATTTTTGATATATACTTAATGAGTATTTATGAGAAAACTACATTACAAGGACGTAACATGTGCAATATACTGGTAAAGTAAAGGCTCTTACTGTGATACAGATAGCAGGTGGAGATAGCACTAATATCAGTGATCTACCTAAATGAATGACATTCACAACCTATTAATTTGACCTTACTTTAAAAAGTATAGCAGAGTGTTGTGCATCTAAAATCGGTCTCTATTCCAGAGAGAACTGGACTCAAACATGTATGCGGATTAATTATACTTATCTACATAATAGGTTCAAAAAATAAACTGTAAAACAGATTTGTCAACAAGAAAAGATAAAACAATTGTGAAACACATAAAGAGTTAAGCAAGAAATATAGCTGCAACTTCAAGAAGTCTAAAACATCATATCTGTATAAAAATGAACTCAAATTTATTTGTATGTTGACGTATTTTTTTTATTTGTAACTGAAATTAGTCAACCATTGTTTGCAATGAGTATTTTACGTTTAGTTCATTCAAATAATAGCTAATTATAAAAAAATAGTTGTTTTGCTTCCATAGCTAGACTTTGTTAAGCTGTTGTTGTTTATATCACAGATTTGATTCTCAACTGGCCTGTAGAGAAGTTAATATTTGATTTTTGTGATTATGATTATGGTAATTTGTAGTTGAGTTGAAGAAACAATGTTCATTCTCTGTTCAATTACTGGTTGGACCTCATGTGTAGAATTTCGTTTTTTCCTCCTAAAACTAAACTCTGTGGTGCAGAAAGATGATGAGAACAATGATAGTGTATTGCTTTAAATTTTTAAGGTTTTTTATTCTGTAGGAATGGTCAATTACGGAAAAGTAAAGGCTCTTACTGTGATACATATAGCAGGTGGAGGTAGCACTGATATTAGTGATCTACCTAAATGAATGACATTCACAACCTATTTGATGTTGTATATTTTCGGAATTTGACCTTACTCTATAGAGCCAGTTGGTTCTTATGTACATTTGTCTATTTTATTTCATCTCACATGATTCCCTTGGTTTGTCACAAAAGTGGCCTCCTATTGTACTTTCCGTGTTTAGTAGCTTTCTTTTAATATTAGGAATCTCATGAGATATGGACATAATTGTCTTCCCTAATTATGAGTCAAATTGCTCAGAACTAAATATGGACATAGCTGGTATAGCATTGCCAAGAAGGTCTTCATGTTTGTTTCTAATAGTGACCTTTATGATCCTGCAAGTGTTTATCGCATTAAGATGTCATTAGGATTTTCTATACTTGCATTTGCATTAATTTACACCCTTGTGTGACTGTCACGGAAAATTCCTACTGCATCTTATCCATGCCAGACTGCTCTACTTACGGTCACTGTTTGTTGAATAAAGAAGCATAATACAAATTAATTTTTCTTATTATTTCTTTCTTTGTTTCTATGTGATGTTACCAAATGTTGGTAGGTCTTCCAGTGACGGGAGCTGTCATATTTGGGATGCCAAGTCCTCTCACAGTACTCCACGCATATATTGGCCAAAGCTAATAGATGACGTTGCAGGTATCTGGTAGTTTGTGTTTTCTGGTGCGTAGCATTATCTGTAACTCAGTCTTGATTAAGAGGCTAAGCTTATCTTTATGCAGGCAGAAGCAATGCTCCCTCTTTAAGTACTGGTCTCTCCTCAAGTACTGCTTCACATAGCCATCAAATTTTATGTTGTGCTTATAATGCTAATGGCACAGTCTTTGTAACTGGTAGCTCCAATACTACTTACGCAAGGGTACGTCTATTAGTAGATATATCTTAGCCTTTTTCCAATGCAGTACACTTAACGAATATGGAAATTTGCAAGGGAAATAAGAAAGACAGGAAAAACATTTACATTGTCCCTTCATTGTAACGTCAGCCGGGATACTATCTAAATATTCTGGAAATGTATATTTACATAATCATGATGGAGATTTGGAGATCTGTAAAAGGTTGAAGAACAATATGTATCTTTTAGCATGCACGGAAGCATTATTCTTATGAACTCTTTCTCTCTGTCCTATCCCCGTCACATCTTTTAAAAGATTTCTTCATCCGTTTGTTAGTTAATAGTTAAACACTCTCATTAGGCGACAGATATGACCCAAGAGATATAGTTTGGGGTCTGCTCATTGTCAAATTTCTGTTTTATAGATGATCATAAGCGGACACAGCATATGACCAGAGAGGGCTCGCTGAATCCTCAAGATTTAGTAGTAATAAATCTATATTAACCCCATTTATCTGTTATGTCTTAGTTGAGGTGGCAGAAAAACTTACAATACAAGTTAAAATACAGGTTGGGAACTTGCAAAAATATACCCTAAATCCTCAAATTTAGTAGTAATAGATTTAACGTCATCTATATGTTACTGTATGTCTTAGTTGAGATGGCAGAAAAGCTTACACCACCCAAGACCAATACAATTCCATTTGCCAATTTATCCTATTTATCTTATCTATATGGTATTGGTTCTTATGTACATTTGCCTATTTATTCTACGCTATTGGGTTTAATTAAAGTTGGTGTGTATGCCATATTCACAGCTTTGGAAGCAACTCGAGTGATTTGTGAAGCATTTTCTTGAATAAACTCAAGAACTTCAGTATTTTCTTGAGTTATAATTACAAAAAATATTTTAATCTATTAAGCATACTCTACGATTCTCTTTTGCAATTTTAAATGATTGAAATTAAAAAATAAAATTTTAAGATCAAATTTTAAGATAAAATTTTATATTGTACAAAAATATAACCAAGTTCAGGAAAAATATGTATTTATTTACATTCTTCTCCAAGTAGATATTAAATTATTAAAATAAAAAAAATTGGTTTAAAGAAATATGTAAATCAGACATAATTAAAAATTGCATCACAAAATTTTTAGGTGTATAAAATTTTAAATATATGAGTCATATTAGATATCTTTTGTTGACCTACTATTTAGACTTTCAGTAATTTAAATGTATGATTGGTGTGAAAACATAAATATTTTAAAAATACGAAAAATAATTGAATTAATGTTAAAAAGAAGAAACTCTAAAAATGAATCTATGTTATATATATAAAAAAATAACGTAACTAATTTTCAATATTGAATGAAAGAAGATATGATTCTTGAGTCATAAATATAACAAAACTGCAATAATTATAAACAATGATCGATTAGATTATAACTCGATTATAAAATATTGTTATATGAATTTTCATATAATATAACAAATTGATCATTATAATATATAATGGTAGAGTTGTAACATATATTTATATTACTATCGATGTAACCAAAAAAGTTGATCTCGGATATCATATAGATGTACAACTAATTAAGGTCGTTTAATCATATTTTACTTCAATTAAATATTTGAAAAAAGTTAAAGTTGAGTTAAAAAAATATCAAAATTATATTATAATTTTTTTCCAAACTACCTAATTTTTAAAACAGAATTTCGATATTGTGCAATAAGCATTAGACTGAAACAAAACATTTGAATTTAAATGTGTATAAATATGTATGTACATATGAATCACAAAGATGATTTTTACATAACATTAAGAGATTTTGTAATATGTTTATGTCTACGTTATAATCACATGAATTTACACACCTCTATGTTATTTATGGAAAATTTTACTAATATAAATATTTATTTACTCAAATGTTCACTTTTATAAAGCTGATTTCACACCATTTTAAACACAAAATTAATATTTCAGTAATTAAAAGTAAACATGAGATTACTATCCAAATTTTATTAAATCTAATCAAATTATAAAATAATTGGTACATTAATTTTGTATACAATATTACAAAATAATTATAAAAATATGAGATAAAATAGAAGTCTTATCATTTATTGTATTTTTAATTACAAAATTATCTTAATATATATACATTTTCATGCGAAAAATTATTTCAGTGCTCATGCCTTGCACGGGCTTTTACGCTAGTTAAGTGTTAATTATGTTAATTTATTAGAAAGATAATATAATTTTTGGCCAGTTTTCGCGGATCTCGACTAATCTCCGAAGAATTGCTAGCACGCAACATGGCAGTCACTTACTTCTCTACCTTCTAGTGGAAAGTGGTATCGAAACTACAATCTTGAGGTGGTAAATCCCCAATTCACGGTCCTAATCAACTGGGATACCCGTGATAAATAATTAATAACAACTTAATGATTAGAAATTAGAACTTCGAGGGATATATTCAATTCGGATTTTGAAAGATTTTAACGGATTGATATTAATCGATGGAATTTTAAAGATTGTTGTTGATTTTAATTCTACATAGAATTTGTCAGATTTGATGTGAAATCCCGTAGAGTTTACATAGAGTTTCGGTGATTTTAATAGAATCCTTCAAAATCTCACAGAATTTGGCCGAATTTCTAAATATATAAAAAAACACTACGAAATCCATCAAATTCGACCAATTTTTAGTATCCAAAAAATCCACCACTTTTGGAATATCATGAGATTTTAGAGGATTGTTTTAAGAGTAATGCTACGTATTCCAAAAAAATCCCCAAAATGTTCCCGAATGACACATGGCATCATTTTATTTGTGGGATTCATATTAATGCACGAGGGGTCCATCTCATTTTTAAGGACATAACCAACGTTTTGGGAACGATTTTGGGAGCTGTAGCATTTTCCTTGTTTTAAATCTTGATTGAATACCATTAGATTTTAAAGAACTTTCTAAAAATCTTAAATGAATATATTCAGATTTTGATGTATTATTTTTAACATCTAAATTAAATACGTTAGGATTTTTAAAATTCATAATAATTCTTCAAAATCTAGAATGAATACACTATATTTCATTTTCATTACATGAGTAAATTATTCCTCCCTTATCATTTTGGTATACATACTATTTTATGCAGGTGAATATATCGCTGGTCCCAAGTGCTAACTTGATGATCGCTTAAAGAAAATGGAAATGGATTCATAGTGGATGATAAAAATGGATGGATTGTAGAGGCGAGGCAGGTAATGCACGTTATTAGAATATTAATATAAGATCCGGGTAAGAGTTTCATGTGACATCTTAAATTGCTTTCAGTACTTCGAAGTATGGGGTTGTTTGGGATATTCCAGAATAAGTCAATTTATTTTAAGATAAAGTTAGAGATTCCTAACTTTTTTTTTTTTGAAAAAGTTAACTTTTTTTTCCAACTAATTGAATGTCAAACATACATTAAATATTTGTATAAAAAGAAATTATTAAAATATGAAATTTTTATCCGAAAATAAGTTAATTAAAATAAGTCTAGCGAAAGAGGCACTATATACGAGACATCAGACATGCTTGTGTAAGGTCTGAATGATAGAGATCGATATTGCTTGCCTTATAATACACGAAGAATGATGGTGTAATTATAAAATGAACTCCAGCTTCATTCACTTTACAGCAAACATGCGTTGCATAACCTACTCTACTCATGTAAATATAAATATGGAACAGTCTAATCATCTGAATCTTCACTCCGAAGCAATATTATTTCTTGCATGTGACTGCAGAGTGCAATTTTTACTGGTCTTCCAAGGTTAAATGGAATTAAAATTATAAATAAAGTTTCAATGAGTTTTGAAGTGAAACTAGGGCTCTAAAGATAAACTTAACTCAATTTTTACTCATTTTAGTTTAGGTTAATTATTTCTTGGTTTTGCCTGTTAGAGAATAATATAAGATCGTTCTTCTATTTATATTTTTTAGATTTTAAAATAATCGACAAAAACCCATTCTCGGTTCGGATTTTCTATAACTCCCAATATTAAGTTCGACTTTCTATAACTCCCAATATTCTCCTCACGCGTATAAGATGGTTTTAGGACTTACCATGCTATTGTATGACATGCCAACAACATGTTGGTGCAGTGGGTTGAGCCCTTGTCTCCTTTGTAGGAGGTCAAGGGTTCGACCCCTGGATGTGTGTGAGTTTAGTTTGTATTAGTTTCCTTTCTTTGTATTTGTATTTGTATTTGGCCGGGGGTCCTTCGGAAACAGCCTCCCTATTGTATGGGGGCATGGTCTGTAATGAAGGGATCACTGCAACCAACCAAGTCTCCACAGCTGTCAACATTTGAGTGGAACAGCCAGAATACCGTTGTTCTGTTTTTGTCTGAGTCCTAGTTTGTCAGCTAGTAAATAAGTTAGCTTGTCTGTTAGTAAATCAGTTTTGCTATTTGTATTCTAAGATGCTCATTGGAGACTTCAAGGTTTTAATGAAACATATGTTGAGAGCCTCATTTTATCTGTTCTTTACCTTCAATGATTTCATGTCATAAATAATTCTTAGTCATTATGGTATCAGAGCTGTCTTTTCTGGGCAGACTCTATTGTTCTTGATACCTTTCTCTTCCTCTTTGCCAACCGTCTACATCTATTATTCTTTATACCTTTCTCAGATCTACTTTTCTCTCACATCTATTCATTCACCTTTCTGTCTTTCTTCCTTGGCTAAGTCCTGTCTCTTTCAGATCTCTTCCATAATATGGGAACCCCAGCTAGAATGTCATTTCAAGACATGTTAAACCCTCTTTTTCTTCATCCCTCTGATAATGCTACATCCATTCAAGTTGAACAGTTGCAGGGCTCAGCTGACTATAGGTCTTGGAGCAGATCTATGGAAATAAATCTAGCCTCAAAAAGGAAGTTGGGTTTCGTCAATGGCACAGTGGAAAAGCCAACAGACGATAACACCAAAGCTGAAATGTGGGAAACCTGCAACAACATGGTCATAGCATGGATCACAGGTAATGTTTCTCCCACTATTCGAAAGTCGATTATGTTTATGACAAATGCTTGTGAAATGTGGAAAAACCTGGAAAAGCTGTTCACTTTGACAAACGGATCTCGTAAATACAAGCTTAACAAAGACTTGTACGAGGTTCGACAAAATACTGCCTCTGTCAATGAATATTATACTACCATGAAGACCCTATGGGAAGAACTTGAATCTATGAACCTTCTGCCAGCCATCATTAATCCTTCTGATGAAGTAAAGAAACTTCTGAGCACCATTGAACTACAAAAGGAAGAGGCACGCCTTTTTCAATTTCTTAATGGCCTGAATGAGGTATATGGGCTTCAAAGAAGTCAACTTCTTATGAACACACCTCTTCCTACGGTTGAACAAGCAGTTGCACTTCTGCAACAGGAAGAAGCTCAAAGAAATTTGCTGAATGCCCTGGCACCTGATACAACATTGTCTGCAATGTTTAGTAAAGCTTCTTTACCTGTAAACGCTGCTGATCGATCTGTGGTCTGCACTGCGTGTAAAGTCAAAGGACATTCTCGTGAGAGGTGTTGGACAGTCATTGGATACCCAAAGTGGCATCCTAAACACAACTCTAATCAGTCACAAGGCAGGGCACGACCCAATTTTTCTTCTGGGAATCAAAGAGGAACATCTAAGCCAAAAATGGCTGCTACAGCTACTGCTTCCCCTAGTTCAAATGCACCTGGACTTCTATTTACACCACAGCAACTTGAACAATTAGCCCACCTGGTGCCTCAGTTACAAGGGGTCTCTCCTCAAATTCAACATGAACCGGAAGATGAGTTAGAATGCCATTTCTCTGGAATGATATCATCTAATGTCACAGTCAACAACCCTCAAGAGTGGATCGTAGACTCGGGTGCGACTGATCATATGACACCAAACTTGAAATGTTTCAACAAAGCAATTCCTGCAGTTGATTCTCCTCATATCAACATGCCAAATGGAGATACTGCTGTCATATCTCATACAGGTACTGTAAACTTTCCTAATGGCTTGACTCTTGATGGTGTTTTATGTGTCCCTCACTTCAGGCACAATTTACTGTCTGTTCGGAAATTGATAAAGGAGAATAAGTGCCAAGTGCAATTCTTCTCAAATCACTGCTTTATTATTGACACTATCTCTAATAGAATCTTGGGAGTAGGATATGCTAGGGATGGCCTATATTATTACAACCCTCACAAACACAACCTACCTGCTATGAACACTGTACAAAATAAACATCCTATAGTCTTGAACAGTGCTGTAGTGTCTACATCTCCTGTCTCTCTTGGTCCAAATAGTCTTGAACTGTGGCATTATAGACTGGGCCATGCGCCTATTGCTAAAATAAAACAAATCTCTAGCCTACCTATTCTGTCGAAACAGAGTCACACAGTGTGCCTAACCTGTCCTCTTGCTCGATTCACTAAACTGCCATTTCCTACCAGTGAATCACATGCTCCTAGTAAATTTGATCTTGTACACATAGATCTTTGGGGACCCTACAAAACCCCTACAAAGACTAATTGTCGATACTTCTTGACGTTGGTCGATGACAACACTAGATATACCTGGCTGTTTCTATTGCCCAACAAATCAGATTCCTTAAACACTCTAAAGAACTTTCTTGCATATGTCAAGAACCATTTTCAGGGATCGATCAAAACCATACGCTCTGATAATGGCATGGAGTTTGATAATGCCTTGAGCAAACAGTTTTTCTCAGCTAATGGGATAATTCATCAGACCTCCTGTTCATACCGACCCCAGCAAAATGCTAGAGTCGAAAGGAAACACAGGTTCATATTGGAGATAGCTCGAGCCCTCAGATTCCAAGCACATATTCCTCTGAAATTGTGGGGAGATTGCGTGCTAACTGCAACGTACTTAATCAACAGACTTCCAACTCCTCTGTTAGACAACAAATCACCATATGAAGTTCTGTACGAAGAGCAACCTCAATATGAGAATCTTCGAGTTTTTGGATGCCTGGCCATTGCTTATAATCAGGTCATACCCCCTGATAAATTTGCAGCTCGAGGTATTGTCTGTGTCTTCATAGGATATCCACCCAACAAGAAAGGCTATCGACTTCTTAATCTGGAAACAATGAAGGAGTTTGTCTCAAGGGATGTTAAATTCCACGAAGATATTTTCCCATTTGCACCAAATGTAGCTGACAAATGTATGCAACCAAGTTCAATGATTCTGCCTTCACCTTCTATTCCAATCATTACAGACGAAGACTATGTCTCAGATGACACTGCAGAGGGTGATGATGATTTCTCAAGGCCCTCCTCTCCTGTGAGAAATCAAGCTGAAACCACAGTTGTTAATACTGATGGTATGTTACGAAGATCAACTCGTGTGCACAAAGCACCTGACTGGCATCAAAATTATGTGGCAAATTGCTCTAAATCTGTGGCAACTACATCTGTGACACATATGTTTAACTGCTTCTTGGCTACTCTTACTTCAAACACTGATCCTCTATCTTTCAAGGAGGCTGTGCAGCATAAGCACTGGGTAATGGCAATGAATACCGAGCTTGAAGCCCTTGAACGAAATGAAACCTGGTCAATCACCACACTGCCACCTGGAAAAACAGCCATAGGTTGCAAGTGGGTTCTCAAGACAAAATTCAATCCAGATGGAACTGTTGAGAGGCATAAAGCACGGCTGGTTATACTGGGTTGTAGACAAAAATATGGGGAAGATTACACAGAGACTTTCGCACCTGTTGCGAAAATGACCACAGTTCGAACAATGCTTGCTGTAGCAGCCATACAAGACTGGCACACAGTACAAATGGACGTGTCAAATGCTTTTTTGCACGGAGAACTTTTAGAAGAAGTCTACATGAAGATGCCCCCAGGATATACTGGTCTTGGCTGCAGAATAAACTTATATGATGATCCCCAAAGCACTGCCAGTCTTCAACTTGTGTGTAAACTTCACAAAGCCTTGTACGGCTTGAAGCAAGCACCACGTTTGTGGTTTTCCAAGCTATCTCTCACACTGTTGTCTCTCAACTTCAAGCAATCAAAGGCAGATTATAGTTTGTTTTTGAAACAAACTGGGTCGATTTTCCTTGCAATTCTTATCTACGTGGACGATTTGCTGATTTGTGGATCAAGTTTGGAGGAAATCCAAAACTTGAAATTGATGTTGTCTTCAAAATTCCATATGAAAGATTTGGGCCCTATCAGCTACTTCTTGGGGCTTGAAGTGGATAGATCATCCTCTGGATTCTTTGTATCTCAGAAAAAATATACTCTCGACCTGCTAGCTGAACACGGGCTCTCGAAGTGTAAACCACTAGCCCTACCAATGGACTCGCATGTCAAATTGAGTCCTAATATTGGAGATCCCTTATCAAGTCCCACATCCTACCAACGTTTGCTTGGACAACTTATCTATCTCACCATAACGCGTCCAGATATCTCCTTCACAGTTCACACACTCAGTCAATATATGAATGCTCCTACAACAGTTCATCTTCAAGCAGCCAAACGATTACTTCGATACCTAGCAGGGTCTCCATCACAGGGTATTTTACTCGCCTCTTCAAGTGCTGCCCATCTCACTGCATACTGTGACAGTGATTGGGGCAGCTGCATATCTACTCGAAAATCCACAACAGGCTATTGCATCTTCCTTGGCCAGTCTCCAGTTTCGTGGAAATCAAAGAAACAAAGTGTTGTGGCTCGTTCTTCAGCAGAGGCCGAATATCGTGCCATGGCCATGACAACATGCGAAGTTACATGGTTGTCTGCATTGCTTAAAGACTTGGGTTTTAAAAATATGCCTCCTGCTCAGCTCAATTGTGACAACAAGGCCGCCCTGGCCATAGCAGCAAATCCTGTCCAACACGAACGTACTAAACACGTGGAAATTGACTGTCATTTCATACGTGACAAGATCAACTCTGGGCAAATTACTACTGCTCATGTGCCCTCTTCAGATCAAGTGGCTGACTTGCTTACAAAGGTTCTACCTGTTCAACAACATCAGAAGTTACTCACCAAGCTGGGAGCTTCTACTTCGTCAACGCCTCCAGCTTGAGGGGGAGTAATGAAGGGATCACTGCAACCAACCAAGTCTCCACAGCTGTCAACATTTGAGTGGAACAGCCAGAATACCGTTGTTCTGTTTTTGTCTGAGTCCTAGTTTGTCAGCTAGTAAATAAGTTAGCTTGTCTGTTAGTAAATCAGTTTTGCTATTTGTATTCTAAGATGCTCATTGGAGACTTCAAGGTTTTAATGAAACATATGTTGAGAGCCTCATTTTATCTGTTCTTTACCTTCAATGATTTCATGTCATAAATAATTCTTAGTCATTAGTCTGCACACTTTGAGTGGTATTATAACTGAGTAAGTTTCGTTTTTATGCTATTGTATGACTGTGACCATGTGCCATTTTTTTTTCCAATTACGTATACAAATTAAGCTTTACTCTAAAGATACACAAATTTGCCAACAGAAAAACAAAACTCTTGCTTAATTAGCTTATCTTTATATTATTATTATTGTCAGGATCTTTATATTATTTTAATTCTTACTAATATCTCTAACATTTTTATTTTCAAAAAAATAATCATTATAAAAGGCTTTCCATTACTACACACGTCAATAATGATATGCTCTGTAGCAAGTCATCACAAAGACTTTGACAAAAGCAAGTCCAATACAATAATCCAAGATAACAGCTCTCTTGTAGAGTTGTAGAGTAGTTTCTTTGAAGATCTCAACAACTCTTCTATTTAGTAATAACGACCTGGTCTTCTTTTCTTTTACTTGCAAATGTACTGATTATAGTTCTCTACTGCAATAAAATCTATATATATCAACACACTTGCATTACTCCAGATTATCTACTTCTTTTTCATCTCCTGTTATTTACATCTCATTTACTTTCAAAAATTTTGTAACCATGAAAATGATTATAATGTTCTTCGTTACTTTCGTATATGCTGAAATATTATTGTTGGCCTCATCGGATCCTGATCAACTGCAAGATTTTTGCATCCCACACAACAATTCATCTCCATCATCCAGTTCACTCCCATGCAAGAACTCGACTCTGGTTGATGTCGAAGATTTCATTTTTTCAGGAATTAAAAATCCTGGAAAATTCAAAAACGGATTTGCCGGAGTGTCTGTGACTTCTGATGTATTTCCAGGGTTAAACACCCTAGGCATGTCATTCGTTCGTGCTGATTTCGATGTTGGTGCAATCAATGCACCGCATTACCATCCTCGAGCTACTGAAACAGCTTTCTTGCTCAAGGGGAAGATGTATTCGGGATTCGTAGATTCACAAAACAGAGTATTTGCAAAAGTAATCGAAGAAGGTGAAGTGATGGTGTTTCCGAAAGGACTAGTGCATTTTCAAATGAATGTTGGAGATGGAAAAGCGACCATATTGGGGAGTTTTAACAGTCAGAGTCCAGGAGTTGTGAGGATTCCAGCAGCTGTTTTCGGATCGGGCATAGATGAAGAGTTGCTGGAAAAGGCTTTTGGATTGAACTCTAAGGAAACTGAGAAGATCAGGAGAAAACTTGGTTTAAAAGAACACAAATAGTGTTACAATCTGATGTTCTCTTTACTTAGTACATGGCAGAAGTTAAGAATTTTGGTTGGATGTAATAATGTTTACTCATGGTTAAAATTACCACATTTATGTAGATGGTTATAAGTGCACTTGTTTTTAACAATTTTTAGGGAATTAATTCAATCTTTTTAGTTGATATATATGATCTTTATCAGTGATAATCAGTTCATTCTGGTGTTGTATTGTATATTTGCATTTCATGATGTTTACTCTTTTTTTTCCTTTCTCTTTTGGGAAAAAACTAATAATAAAGTGGTCAAAGATGTGTGGGAAGTGACAGATACCTGCAGTCGACTTGATTAAAATTGAAAATGGACATGCTACCTAAGACCAATGTGGACAGGAGTAAACTGGGAATCAATTTTCTTAATTGGCAGCTTAATCAAAGATGTATTCTTAAGATGTATATCTTTAGAATCCCTCCAACTGTATGCATATCAGTATTATGGTCAACACTGCACAATCCATGCATCTATCAACATTTTATAAAGATAGGGGAAAAAAAAATAATAGAACAGTACAGAACATTCGGATTGAGACATTTTTATTTCCAACATTATGCCCAGGATTGTATAACAAGTGTCTCCTTGTTATGCGATAGATAGGTATGTAAGAACTTCGAATTGTTTAACAAGTGTAAGGCCAAATGTATAAAAACTTTCTCCGCCGGACTCGTGTAGGTGTCTTGTGCAAGTGCAGCCTCCCCTGAATGCCAACATGAAATCAGGAATCTGTTTCTGAATACTTTTGTTTGTAACATTTTATGGCGATGTAGGACAAGAAAAGCAAAAATAAGTAACAGAACAGGTTCCAACTACATTGGGGGGGAAAAAGGGGGGGGGGGGGGCGGTTACACCATCAAGATTCTGTGATAGTGGTGCTCAGAGATTCCAATGGTCTTAATTCAGTTTGATTTCCTTAAGTTATATCATAACAAACCTTGAATCACTAGACCTCTCCGCAAGCAAGCTTGATGGGGAGGTCCCTCAACAACTCATTGAACTCATGATGTCCAGAACCAGTTTCAAAGTTAGTCTTACACGGTATGTGGCAAGGGAAACAGTAAGATAACGGAATTATTCTTACTCCTGAAACTTGGCATTATATGAATATCCATTGTCTAAAGGCTGTGAGCACAAGAACAGACAACATAATGTTTAGTCGAGAAGGCGGTAGCGATTCTGATTTTGCAAGCAATTCACTTGGAAAGCCTTATGTGGAAAAAGTTTATGATTATTTATTGGACAGCTAGTATACTTTAAAGGTAGACTGAGTGTCTTCTAATGATTGTGGACACAGTGAAGGATAGGATACTATTAAGGCGAAAAAGGAAGTAGCAGTGCATTAGTTTTTTTTTTTTTAACCTGTTTGTGTTCTTGAGATTGTGCTAGTGGTATACACTACTGTATTAGGCATTTGTATTGATTTCTTTGCAAGAATATCCATTAATAAATGACTACCAATTGTATCTTTTACTCGTTTCAGTTTGGTTGTCCAGAAGCTACCCCCAGTCCCACTAGAGGTTATAGGCCAAACACAGGCATATGTCTGTTACAGCTGAATAACATATAACAGTAGGGAAAAAAGTTTACTTATTATTGATCATTGTGAAAAACAGTTAACTACAGATACAAGATAGTAACTCTGGTAGGAATTTCAGATGAAACAATTCTACTTGGTTCCCTGATAAGAAGCGTCCGACTTTGGGGAATTTTGATGAACCAAGGAATGGAGTTTCATAATTCATTACATTTTCATTACTTCCTACTTGGGAAGCCCAGTTTCAGGGTTGAGTAGAGCTTGACTGTCAGATAGTACGGTTGGACCTCGCCCGGGTCTTGTGCAAATAAAATAACTTACATCTCCCTTGTTTTTCTGGGCCGGAATATCATCTTTTATTTCTGGAGGTGCTGGCAAGTTTTCCACATCCTTCATATCCTGGACTCCCGCATCTTGTAATATTGACTTGTCACCAATGACGTAACTGAAATCAAAGTTGACAGTGAAAAACCAGTAAACTAAAACCACATAACTTTGACAAATATGTTGGATATCTGAACTGCAGAGCATTCATGTTTCATTCATTGTTACACTGGTTTACGGTATAACTTATAGAACTAAAAGTCAACTCACAAGACAATACCTATTCAAATCAGTATCTGAATGGGGAGGGAAATGAAACAACAGCCTCTGAAGCAGAAGAGCTGCAGTTTTTCTGTTACGTGCAATCATAACCGCATTAGGCCCCGCATCAAAAGTATAAGCCACCTGCTTCCATAAATTCAATATTAAGAATAATACCATTGATGAGAAATGTAAAAAACAAAGTCAACAGGTCCGACAAAGATAAAAAAAACAAATGAAAAATGAACACAGATGTTCCAGGCTTTACTGCATGTCAACCCAGCCAATAACTACTGTGTCTCTGACGAGTGACTGCTAACAACAGAAATCACACACAATATGTGAACGCGGTGTGTTTTTTCTTCTAGGTATTTGTCGTTCATTATACATATCATGCGCCTATTTTTTGGGGGCAAAAATTGCATGTGCACTATCTAAACAGTGAAATAGAGCTCACAAAGACCAAATCTCTTGCTACAAATCATTAAATGTTTAAATTTAGGAAAACAGTGTCTGTGATAATACAGCACATTCTGGTCTTGAATAAATGACGGAGAAGAAATGTAAGGACGACACAACAAGATGCTGAACAGACCTGAGGTGACTCTTCAGAGCGATTCCATTTCTCAACGCAGCTGATTATCCTGAAAAAAGTTGCCTTGTTACAATTATTAATTTTCTCAATATAAAAAAATATATCGATTATTTAAATGCAATGCAAAAAGGAGTAGGTTAAGAACTTGCTTATGGGATGTATCGTTCATGTAGAATATAGGGGGGCTTGTATCCAGACAGACTGCATGGAACTGATTACTGTCTGCACAAGCAAGGCGTGCAAAAGATGAAAAATCACGTTTTTCAATGGCCTCTTCCATCTGAATCACACGTTTTGGTACAACTTCCTAAGGCAGTCAAAAATAAAAGATGAAAAAGTAGTGAGACTCCGTAATTGTACGAGATACTATATTACTAGAGAAAAATACTGGTCCTAAATGAAATAGAAAACTGTTTAGCTGCATAACATAGTCAAACAACTAGGGTACATGTTTTAAAACAATGGTTGTCATTATCATCTGACCTAAATTTAGTAAAATTATTAAGTATAAATGATTTCAAAATGCACCTTGGCTCTATGTTGTATAAGCATACTAGTTTTACAACTATCTTGCATCCCTGACGTGCTACTTGTTTCCTTCTGCCTTGCACTTACCTGAAATTACACAGAACAGACATGTGGTTATGGCTTTTTATTTAATTATGTATTATATTGGTAATGACACCCATACTGGGTTTACAAATTGCATGCAGTGTTAGGTGAGTTGATTTTGAGCTTGCTTATCTTTTTACATAATGTATAACCATTAACTAAAGGAATGGTATATAGAAAGTACATACCACAGCAATAACTATAACAAGATCATCCCAGTGCTTTTCATCAGCAAGTTGTACAGCAATGCTATCACTTCCGTTTTCCTCCTTTACATATAAAAAGAATAAATAGTAGATAAAATTAATATCTTGTGGAAATTAATTGTGTCCTTAATAAAAGACAGGAAAAGAAATAATTGAGCTATAACTTACTTTTCCCATAATCCATTTAACAAAGCCTCCATATAAACTTCGACAAGCACTGCCGGAACCTTGCCTGTACAGGAATAATTAGATTTTATCATATTTTGTTATTCTGAAATATAATTGATGGCCCAAAGTGTTTACTTTGGTCTTATGCATCCTATATACATGCTATACTTGTCCACTTGATAAAGTTTTGCTCTACAAGAAGACTGGTCTAATAAGTTAAGAAGCTATCGATAAAGTTCTGAAGAGTGGAAGAATCTTCACCCAAGTTCTAAATGGGTGCAATCACATTAATGACATCTGCCTAGCTCGAAGAAGATAAGTGAGTCACATCAAAGAAGATAAGTTAGTTGCACATTATTAACCATTAAAGGATATGCTGAAAATCATGTTGATATAGAGACATTAAAAGTAGGGTAATAAAAGAGGATAATCAGGAAATGAACTAAGCTAAGATACATTATTGTTCGCATAAAGTCTAATTTTATCCGCTGCTATACATTATTTAATTATATGTTAATTTACTATTAAGCAGTTGACTGCTTCACTTAGCTTACTAATTTAAAAGGTTGCACTTATTTTAAAGAAAAAGAGCATTTCTTAAAAAACTTCTCAGCGTGCAACACGTAAATTGCATGTCACCGCAATCACTGAATTTTCGCTCTTGAATTTTAAAAATGGTGAAAACTGTACAAGTTAAACGGGACAAACATACTGAAACTGAAACAGAACTGGAACCGCATGACCAAGATATGTTATATGATAGAGATGCTAACAAAATTAATATGCTAAAATGCAAATAGTATTGTTAATACGAAATATAAACCCAATCCAATAATGGGTAACGGTCCTTATTAGAGGATTAAACAAGGCCCCATTGGTCATTAATCCGTATCTCATCCAATACAATTGGAATAATACACAAAGAAATATATTAGGTGACTTGGTCCTAAAGAATATGAGTATGGATCTAAAAGAACTATGTGGGCTTGATTCCTATATAAGAATACGTAGGCACCTTGAGAAGGGATCCGAAATTATATGATCGATTAGATTAATTCCCTCAAGTTCAACCCCAAATCGCAAAAACCCTATATTTTTTCCCCCAAATATTATAAACCCTAATTTTTATAGCTCTATACGAATACCCGATTATAAATCTTAATTTGATGTCTTGTCCATGACGAAAATTGGCATCAACAATTATACATATAAATATACAAGAAAAAAATATAGAAATAAGTCTCACTGAAAGGTTACTAAAACTACGGATATTTGGGAGGGCTGGTGCATACAAGAATTGCTCCAATTCATGTTAAAAGATAGAACTTAATTCAAGAAGCTAGCAGCTCATTAATAACACAAGTCACCAAGAAAAAGTACCTAGCAATTGCAGAAAGTTGGCTGTGGTCCTCTTTCAAATTCATTAGCTTTGCCAGGGCAAAAACTGCATAAAACATGACTATTAGCCACAAACATCCCAAATGTTACAAGTAGCCTGGAGTTGTTAAAAGCTACGGTACATGTGACTGTACTTCACAGTGTATCATATGATAACCGTTAACATATGTTATCATCACCAATCTAACAGCTTTTTTCAGAAGCCACATCCTCTAGCCTTTATAGCTAAACTAAAAAGCTTTCCGCAGCTAGGTATCTGCAGTACCGAGATATCTTTGTCTCAAAAACTGATATGCTTGCACACTAAGGAACCCTACAATAGCCTCTACAACATCTAACTTCATTTTTTTAAACCATTAACATGGTAGTCTCAGTGTTGTTAAATGCGCGCATATGCGCACCTGAAGCGCATCGCTTTGGAGATGCGATGTGCCTTCAGTGATGCGCTCGCTTTTGTGCGCTTCTATCGATTATGCGCAGTGCGAAATGCGCAAGAAAAGCGCGCCTTTGTTAAGATGTTGACCGGGCTCATTGAATGGGTCATTTTTATAAAAACAATTACTCCCTCTGTCCCATCCATTTCTTCACACTTTCCTTTTTGGGATGTCCCATCCAATTCTTCACATTTCAAAACTTTCCTAAAATGGTAAAGTTTTATATATATAAAAATCAACTACATCCACTACTTTACTCCACTATACCCACTTTATACATTATATATTTATGGGTCCCATCACTTTAATCACTTTTCTCCTCCACTATACCCACTTTATACATTATATATTTATGGGTCCCACCACTTTACTCAATTTTCTCACTTTTCACCCTTTTCTTTATATATTTCCTTGGTCTCCGTGCCCGAACCCATATGTTAACTAATGGGCGGGACGGAGGAAGTATAAGAAACGGGTCAAAAAACCCTAAATACACAGAGCAGCCATCATATACACACAGAGCAGCAGCAGAGAACCCACTGAGCAGCAACAGACAAAAAAATCTTCGTGGTAATTATCTTCTCATCTTTTTATCTTCACACAGATATACACACATATTCTAAAATCTTCGTGGTAGTCTTGTAGTGCAATGAGAAAATATTCTAAAAGAATATTGACAGACTATAAGAAGATCTAAATCATGCAGTAGTACTGTGTTGACCGTATCACTCCATATGTTTGCTTAGGGCATTTCCAAACAGTTATTGAGATAGTTTATCCTTCAAGTTTATGAATCCAATATATATGATTTATCTTTAAGATTAAACAACCAGTAAAAAGTAAATTACCTAGCAACTCCAATACAAGAGGTCAATGTCATTGGCTACCCAAGACTTTAGTCACTACTTAGGGTAAACTTAAACAAAATCAATTGAAGAGACTCTTAGTTGTTCCCATAATTTGCTATTACAAAACAATGTCATGTATTTCTGAAACAATAAATAGAAAAATGAATTACCAAAGCATGCTAGACCAGCAGCCGAGGAAGCCAAACCAGCAGCAGTTGGGAAATTGTTATAAGAGGCAATGTGAAGATTAAGTTTTTCCCAGTCTGCTTTTTTAATCTTAATACCCCTTTTCTCATCCTCAAAATCACAAGCACGAGAGCGGAGTTCCCTTAAACAGCTTTGGAATCTGCCTCCGAGAAGAGATATTTCCTACAAACATGAGCAATCAACAAAGAGAAAAAATCAGGAATTGAACGACATGCAACTCACTAACTCAAGAAGAGTCCTATATCTAACTATTTCTGTAAAAAGTACTGACAAGTAAAAATGATCACCCAACTCAGTAAACACCAGGTGAAAACTTGAACTTCATACCAAATTTCATCATTCTTTAGGTTTTTGCTCAAAATTACTAATGAGTGTGGCTTGGGTCAAATCTTTTTTGAAAAACGAGACACTTTGCATTCAACACAAGCCTAATACAACTAGTTCTAGATTTGTATAGGCAAGTTTATCTCTAACTCGGACAGAAGCTCTAGAAAAAATATTTTATATTTTCCAAATGTAACCTGTTGAACATTTCAATGGTGTCAAGCCTGCAAATATATAACAAAACATATACCAAAAACATAGACTAGAGCCCAAAATAACATTTTCACTCCACTGTGCAACAAATTCAGATCCACTACAATAAAAGAAAGACTAACTACGCTTTAAGTAGATCAACATCACCACTCTGTCTATAGATATAAATCCATCGACAAGCTATACAACAAGCAAATCCGGAGTAAAAAAAATAGAAAGGCTCAGTAGAAACATAAAGGTGACTAGATAATCTTGTAGCAAATACAGACATCACAAGAAAACAATATCTTTAAACGACCACTTTGATAGTTTGATAATCATACCTTGCCATTGAGCCACATTCTGTCCTGATCAAAACCCGGACTAACAGCAACAGTAGTAGTTGTACACAAATGATCCGGATCCAGAGTCACACTAATACTGTCATTAATTGGCAAAATAAGTTTCTCATCCCTCTTTCCCCAATACTTAATCACTGCAATGTTTGTTGGTGTTTGCGCCGTAACCATCAACACCCATTTCTCCGATTGCCCACCCATCTTAAACCCAACAACAAAACACTCAAAAGACTATATCTTTAGCTGCCAAAGCCAATAACTCAATCAATACACAACACAATAAAAAAAACAAACTATCAATCACTTGTACAAATCGCGAAAATACTTAATCACTTGTACAGATGAGTAAATTTGAAGTAAGGTACATACCCAAGGTGAATTGGAGATTGGACAAGAAGAGGGAGGTAATTCAATAAAAAGTAAGTTTATAGTGCAAATGCGTGTGTAACTGTGTGTATATATATGAAGGATGATCAAGAAGAGTATACATAGAGTGGGCCCCACAAGAGATTGGGGTTGTTTTATGTTGCAAAACGAGACGAGACGGTTTTGAGAATCGACTTAACAGTGATGTGAGGAGTGAGCTTCAAACAAATTTCAGAACTTTAACCAAAACAAAATATAGGAGTAGTCCTTTTTATTGATTTAGGAATTTTGATTTAGCTAACTATTTGTTTTATTTTATTCGTCTAAATAATATTTCTTTAATTTTCTTTTTTCGCTAAATAATATAATTTGATAATATTAATATTGTTATATTGTGTCAATAAACTACTCCCTCCGTCCCAAAAAGATTGACACACTTTCCTTTTTGGGACGTCCCAAAACCAATGAACCTACTATATTTTTGAACACTACTTTACACTATTACACCCACTAACTTTATCCTTTTTTTATTAAACAAATACTATAAACAATATTACACCCACTACTTTACTCCCACTATCTCAAATTTATTTTTAAATATTCATAGGTCCCATCACTTACCTACTTTTCATCTAACTTTACACATTTTTTAACAAGTCAATTGTAAATTTCTTAATATCCGTGAAAGTCAAACCAGCTCAAACTTTATGGGACGGAGGGAGTATAACTTATTTGGCATGATCTTACCTTGTGTCTCACAAGGTCAACGAAGGGTGGTGATAAATTAGCAAAAAAAAAAAAAACGAAGGACGGTGATACTTGAACCAATGCAGGTATGTGCAAAATCTATACGTGTTGGTTCGCTAGATGGAGTTATTGGTTCGCAAGGTAAAAGCAATGCTGATGCAGAGTTATCAATGGAATTAATCTAACCTTTATAGAGCTACGTAAAGTTTTAGTCTTTTTTTTTTTAATTTTAGTTCTCCAACAAATAATAGAAAAAATGATAATTTTAACATATTTTTCATAAAATTATACCAATTAACTGTTCTGTAACAATTGGTCAATTTTAATCTTTTCGTATATGTCCTTCACTGATGTACTGATGTGCATTGAAGCTGATAGGTGTCGGATATTGTGTGCCTTGTTTGGGATAACTTTTATTATGGATTTATGGACTTATTTTCGGATAAAAAAATTATATTTTGATAAATTTTTTATACAAGTATTTAATGTATGTTTGAGATTGAATAAGTTACAAAAATAAGTTGGAAAATAAGTTGAAAAGTTAGAAATCTCTAACTTTGTCTTAAAATAAATTGACTTATTCCGGAAAAAAGTTCCCCGCGTGTAAAAACCTTTCAGCCTGTTTGGCAAACTTGGCTTAAAGCTAAAAATGGCTTTAAGTCATATTTGGCCTGTTTGTGTAGCGTGGCTTTAAGCCGGCTTTAAGTTAAAAAACTGCTTAAAGTCATAAGCTCCATTTAGGTACTTTTGACTTATGACTTATTGAGTTTTTTTTTTCATGATTCTTGTAAAGTTTAAATATTATGAATTTAAAATTTTTTTAAGTCAAATTTCACTTTAAGTCAAAATTATTAAACCCCCATTTAACTTTAAGTAAAATTACCCAAACACATTCATTCAACTTAAACAACTTTACTTTTTCCTTTAAGTTAAGAACATCTCCATTAAATCAAAAGTAACTTATTTTAAGTAATCTCAAACTACCTCTTTGTAACCCTGCTTAAAAGGATGAAGCAGTAAATCATGATCTCACATTAATTTCTGTCAAAAAACCTTGGTCCCACTTCAATATATTTAATTATAAAAATATGCATGATACGCAAGTACCATTGACATATTACATTTTTGTTTATATAAATTACGTAAGTGTAAAATACTTATTGATTGAATACTCTTTTATGAAATGCGTATGTTATGTAAAATATTTATTCTATTAAAGATTGCATATTGTATTTTACTCAAATTGCGTATCTCGTTGATTAAAATTGGCAAAAACTAAAAATTGATTATTTTGTTAATTTTATTTTTAAAAAAGGTTAAACTCGGCGTTCCAAATAATATTTCATCCATGTTAATTTTACATTTCACTTAATTTATTTGTCAAGACACCTATTCTTATATATATAATAATTGCTAAATGCGTTTTTAACAGTAAACTAAAATGAGATCAATATAAAATAAATAAACTAATAAGATTCTTGGAACCAACAAAAGTTTAGTAATTTATTTTTAAGAATAAAGAACTTTAATTGCACGTAATTCTTCCCTGAATTCTTCGCTGTAAAACAAACATCACCAAGTCAAAAATGGACTATTCTAACGAAGTGTAAAGATGTCCAACTTATTTTATCACCTTTCTATGCGAAACCACAAGGTCTTTTGAGTCCTGCAGAATTAAACAAATCTCGGAATATAAACTCCTATATTTTTTTCATAATCTTTGAGTGTGACAACTAAATGGATCCTTCAAAGTTTAACAAAATTTAAAAGATCCTCGCTTAAAACGATTAAATAAACTTATCTAATCACTCATCTTCAGATTCTGAGGTTCATATAGCACCAGGTTTGGCAAGGTATTGCCAACATCATACATAAGTTGAGTATGTAACCAGGGAAAGACATTCTGATGATCTTATGCTTGACCACTATAAAGATTAAGATCTATAAGCCAATAAAATTGAGGATATCATTTTTCTACTTGCCATTGACAATATGCTGTAACAAGATACAAAAATTCAACACTTGGGGGTAATCCTACACTTTGACATACATGATAACAAAATTAAATGTACCTTCAATCAGAATCTGATTCCTCGTCCACAATATCAGGAATTGATTCGTCTGATGAATCTGCATTATGTTGAAGAAAGCTTTGCAAAAGCGCTGAAGTACCTGCAAAACTGGATAGTAAGGTTGAAGGAACATTTTCTCCCTGTGTGCTGATGTTGTCTAGGGCTGAAGCGGTGCTATTTTCCACGACAAATGTACTAGATTGAACACTCATGGAACCAGCAGGAGCATTATATGTTTGACCTTCAAAGGCGAAAGCTTCTGCAGAATTCTGGATGGTATCTTGGAATCCTCGTCTCTCTGTCATTATCTCATCATCCACTCTTTTTCCAATTTCTCCGACAATGGCAGTTGCATCTTGAATGCCTTTGGAGACATCAATCGGCATGTCCCTTCCGCTTATTTGTGGAACTTCAGCATCAAATGAATTGTCCAAAGAAAATTGGTTTTCTGCAATAGGATCTTTATCAGCACCAAATGACTTGTCCAAAGAAAACTGGTCTTCTGCAATAGGATCTTTAGAAGCAAATGGTGCAACATTAGTAGTATTGTTTTCTGTGAGCGTGTCTGCAATATCAACTGCACCACCATTGCCCAGCCAACTATTGTAGAGATCATCATCATCCGACTCGGGATCATCATTGCCTGTTCCCAGTGTGCCACCTGAATATAAGGCGTTACCTTTCTGGCCACCCGAGTACATGCTTCCTGGAATTCTGAGCTTTGCTCCAATTACGTCGGTGTCAGATGCAGAATCAATCAGTGAAAGTGCCCTAGGATGTATCAGCACTTCTAATGCCATAAGAGCATGCCAACAAAATTCAGAAAGTTCTGTTCCAGTTTCTTGTGCGCCTGCAATTGACCAATTCAGATGAGAAGTTGACAAGGGAAGAGAAGAAGGGATACAAGCATACCTGTAAACATAATATAGAAAGTCGCACTAAAATTCAGGTTAACCCACAGAATTCCTCTGACCAATAGTAAGAAGTAAGGAAAGATCGAAAGCTGGTAAAACATTTAACTACAGTTTACACCCACTCAAAGATGGGCTCATTAAGATATAATAGAAAGATGAGAATTAGAGAATTAAATTCTGTATTTGCCCTAGAAGATTATAGTGGCACTTCTACAATGACATCGAAATTTCATAGTTTCCCACATGAAAAAGTAATTAGAATGTCGAACCAGTATCCATAGATCACTTTTTTCCAATCATGAACCAAAGGAGATAGTGTATCAAATAAACATATCTATTAACAGCTCAGAGAAGTTGTCTCGTTTACATCAGAGAAGTTGTCCCGTTTACATCGAGAACTTGCACAAACATCAAAAAGCTTCCCAAGACGACTCTGGATATTAGACCAAATTTTAATTGATGGGGAACACAAGTGGAAAATGGACATCAACGGGAATTTCATACTAAAAATAGGTCGGTAATAACTCATTCAATTTTATAGATAAGTTGAATTGTCTACCACTTTGTACATTTTTCAAAGGCTTTTGCAAAAGAAAGAAACTGAAAAATCGATTCAGCTGTAAGCTTTATCATATATAGTCAAACTGGGAAAATACAATTCTTGGGAGATTTATAGCAGATTAGCGGAAGGACTTGAATCACTACAGTTTTTGCAAAACTATGCTAGTTGACGGTCATGAAAAATGATGCCTAATCACTCTGGATCAAAGTTTGACTGTATTTTCTCCCCGCCATCTGCACCATAAATGTGCAAGTTCAAGTATCTGACTCCCCGTTAAAAAAAAACAACAATAACTACGGAGACAGAGAGTTTTTTTAAGTAATCGCCAGATTGAAAAATATATGTATACAAGTATAGTACATTACTTTTAGTCATCTACCAAATGCATGTTCGAGAAGAAGTCAAGTATCTTAACTTGTTTAGCTTTCCTGCATTATGCTAAGTCAAGGTGCCATTTATATTTTAGCATAAATTTATACCAATATCTTCCATCATCGGCACCCTCCACCGCCATCACCACAACATATTTAATACTAATTTCTTTAGTTGATCCTCTATCATTGCTAATGTCATTCAAGGACTGATCATGCAACTTCTCAAACTTAGTTGCACTAATTTAGCTTAGCACATATTTCTTACAATCTTACGTTCTATCCTTCACAAGTCATTCTAAACTCAAAAGTTCGATTGTTTTCAGGGGCAAATTATTACCTAGTCTTACAGTCACCAATAAAGAAATCTATCAATAGGATAGGATGTCTACTTTAGAACATAACATAGAGTACATAGCAAGGCATAAAAGATTTACAAGAAACATGAATCATAGGAACTGCAATTGAAAATCACCCCTATGAAAGAGTTGTCAATAAATTAACATACCTTTACGGAATAGCTCAAGACCCTGAGACAAAAAAGGGGGGCGAACGCGGCTAGGCGAGATAAGAGATGCCAAAAGTGCTTTTAAGGCTGCCATTTGAAACTCTGCCCAAGGATCAGTACGGTTAGCGGGAAGGAAAATGTTTTTTTCCTCTTTCGCCCAGCCCCCTTTACAAGCATCTAGAGCAATGGCTATAAGAAGTCGATCCACGTCTGGTCGCCAGCTGTCAGATCTTATGGCACCACCCTGAAAATGGCAGGAACCATGATTATTAAATCTGTATCAATCAGGAAAGAAGTCGGATGTCTAGTCAGCTAGTCGTCTCATATTTTCACAGCTCCCAAGTCCCAACATTAATCAAGTGGAGACATACTGAAAACCTATAAACATGGGCCCAAAGTATACATGTCTAAAAAACTGTCTGTGCATGGCTGGACGATATAAGAAAGTGTGACAATAGTCAAAATACTTCCACATATATTAGCACCCAATGTTGATCGCTTCCCATACTTCACAATGATCCTGAATGTTCCAAGGGCATACAGTCTGAAAGAGAACATGTGACTCGTGTGGAAATTCTCACTTGAATCATGTTTAAACAAGGTTCCCCCCTACCGCTACTCGTACCTTCCGATATTAATAAACTTAAAAGCTCAAACCCTTCACAAGAAAATCTATGAAAGCAAGTGTATGTAATTTTTTTGTGATCAGCAAAGTACAGATTACTATATTAAGCATACCACGGTTAGAAGAGTTTCCAACGTGTGTAGTGCAGCTATCTTCACGGATACTGGGGTTATGATTTTAGGTGCCATCATTTCCGTACCAATCCTGTCGGGCTGATTGTCAATAGAGACCGTTGCACTCGCATGCTTTCTTTTTTTCTGGGCAGGTTGTTGCGGTGGCTCAATAGAGGCATTTGAGCTCAAGTTCATATACAAATCGCCACTTGTAGAGCTAATATAATCAAGATCAACAAAAGTGTTGTTGATTACTTCCTGGGTAAGGTAAAGTGACATTCCTGTAAAATGAAAACTTATAACAGTAAGGCCTTTCAAGAGATGGAATGTTCTAACAAATTATAGTAAGAACTATGTTACGAAGCAAAGATGGTTCGCTCACCGGCTACAGATGATAGATGTGGAGTAATTAAATACGCACATGAACATGCACCACCAGATAGACATACATAACTGAAAAATACATGATGGCTTAACTAACAAAAGCATGCTAAAAGTGAATTACACTGTCATTAATGAAAATATTTGCTTTGGTGATAAGTAATGTGATACTAATGGATTGATGTTCATATTGAAGCAAAAAAATTACAATTTCTCTTAGGTATGAATGCAACTAGAATTGAATCCTTCTGCCTGTATTTGCTCACTCCCCAAGGGTGCTTTCCGATAGGAATGGGGGAGGGAAGGGTTGAAATTTTAGAAACCTTGTTTGGGAAAATTTAAAAGAAGGGTTGGGTTTAGTTGGGTTTGTGAGGGAGTTAGAGAAGGTTTTATTTTTAACTATTTGAGAAAAAAATTCAACAGCCCAGATCAGGTGGTTATGGAGGTTGTAAATAACAAAATATATAACTTCTTGACAGTCCGGTGATTGCAGGCAACAGAACATCCATGGTCAAAAGAACATATGAGTTGGTAATAGGTGCAAGTAGATGGCTGGTCAGACAAAGAATGATAGATTTCACAACTTGCACTGTTGCATAGTTGTACGAAGGTAGAGGCATAACTTTGAATATTAAGTTCCGTTGATGCTTGTAATATAGGTATAATCAGATTCCAATAGGACCAGGATATATAAAACAATAAAAGGAAATAAATAGAGACCTTTTTATCATATTATTAACTTAGCCACAGAAGACAGACCAGTCACATGTGTAAGTTCCCAAGGCCATGTCAACTAGCCAAATATACCATATTTTAGTAAATTAACAATATCTTGTTATCAAGTCTGCTCTTGTTATTAAATAAAGCTAAGTACATCTGTTGTTAACTACTCAATTGGCCCTGGCCAAAAAATAAGTAAACTAGTCTTAAAAATAACAGTTGCTTGCTAAAAATGCAGTTAAGCAAATACATATTTCAATGCTGAAAAATATCACTTGTGCAAGCACCACCACACTTAAGAAACAGACCAGTAAATAATAAGTTGCTTACCAACTCCCAGCGACATTAGCAAAATTCTTATGATTGAATACACCATTATCCTTAATTCTGGCAATGCACATTTCCTGAAGTACTCTGTAACAAGTAGTGCGATATCTGCAACATGTGGTAGCAGCTGACTGCAAAGAGAAACATGACTTAGGAAAAAAAGAAAGAGAGAAATATGACATTAGCTTAATAATCCAGAGATGCTTTAGGGAGATTAACTAACGGCAAAAGAACTAATAAGCATGAGTAACAGCCATCCAAATTCAGAGAACACTTCAAAAATACATTTTATTAAATGCACAATGATATTACAAATCACAATATATTTGACCCAAAGATTAAAGAACAGTTGGGATCAATCGCATTGAAGAGTCGAAAATTTTATAATTGCAAACAGTGTTGCTCACCTGCGCACTCCTTTTACAATTGCAGTCAAGAGCTCCAAACTGCGCAGATGCAGAACCGGAAGTTCAGAACAAATCAACTCTTGCTGCATTGTGGTCATAAGTGGATACAGATTCTGGGAAACAGAGCCATCCAACATCAGCACTCTTCGAACAAGCATCACCAACGACTGAACAGGAACACTAACCTACAAGCCAAGGAAACACAACAGAAATACACATACATAAGATGAATGAACACGTATCTCACGCTGTAAAAGAGGCTCTCGCATCAAGGAGGTCTGAGGAAGGTCCTAATGTATGCAGCTTTACCCTTATTTGTCATTTTAAAAAGAGGCTGTTTCCAAGGGTTCAAACCCTTGACCTTAAATATACATCTAATGCTTATGCCATTCAAGAAATTCAAGATGTGTAGTATAACTCACTTGAATAGGATAGGAACATGTAAGCATTGTAGAACAGCAATTCATCAAGGTAGATACACTGCACATTAGCAACAGCTCAGGCCTTTTTGATGACCCGTATGAGGTTATTGGCTTTGTTAGACCACCAAGTGGGGGCGGGGGATCATTTCCGGGGGGAATCAATACACGCAAAGCTTCATCACTTTTGCTCTCTGCAAGCATGTCAACAATTTTGTAATTCGCACAAAGACTAGCAGTAACACAGTAAGTCGACAATCAAAACTTTTACCTTCTTCGAGACCTTGGAATGCCTCTTTAAGCTGAACATTCATCAAAATTAAGATTTTGCGCATCATCAGCAACCAGCTATCCTCGTCTCCCTTAGATTTCGGAAGTAATGCTAAGCAGTATCCAAGTTTCTAAAAACACAACAAGTTAAGTCCACAGTTTATGTTATATTTCCAAGAGACTGCTATGAGAAACTACACACAAACTCTCACCTTTAAGAGACCAACACTGCATTTGCCTGACATAATTTTAGCAACAACAGCAGCTTCAACCTGTCATAATAATTGTTTATTTACAAGTCGAACAAACTAGTACTAATTTATATCCTAGTAAACCGAAGAAATGAGAGAGCACTCAAACAAATGAGGTTGAGTTAATCCAAGATCATGTCAATTCTGTTCAGCGTAGAGGAGGCCTCTTGCATTCGACACACTATTTAGAATATAATTGCTAGCCATGGTTGGAGACCAAGCTCTTGGAATATCTTAAACCTATTAAACTGACCAACTAATGGCACCATGTAAAACAAAATACTCAAGCTTATCCTTGTGGGTATGATTCAAATTATAATGCACTTCTCTATACTTCAGTATAATTATCTTAACATGAATGCATGTAAAATCATCAACGTACAAGGTGCAAGATATGACAGGTAATCTAATACTGGTGTAAATACCATTGTTAATCTTACATGAAATAAAAAACTTACGCTCTCATAGTGCCGATGTACAGAAGCTGGGAATGAAGTTATAACAGTGTAGAGCAAGCTGATGGCCCCATCCTGAAAAAAACAACATAGCAATATAGAATAATATTGAACTGGAAGACAAGTCAACAGTTGACTATACACATAGTGCATACACAAATTACATTATGCTAACTCAAAACCCGTCTGAACAGGGTTGCTTTTTTAATTACTAAATCAATATTTATTTAATTTAAATGTCAGATTTTTGCCATAATTAATTATTATTTTTAAATCTGTATCAGGCAAAATTCTAAAATTCCTACTCTTTAAGTTAATTTATCATTTTGATCTTTTTTCATTTTCATTAATGTGTATTGCAAAAACTATACTTTTATCTCATCAAAATTCATGTGAAAAAAATCATGCTAGGCCTATTCTTTGGCTTATTATGTGAAGAATCCAAATTAGGAGAAGGTGAGTAGTAAGGTTATAGACTTTAGACCCTATAAGTAGTTGCCTTGTTATGGCCGAATTTTCCAGCAACCAGGTATGTTATTATTACTTCTATAGGATATATCTAGACCTAAAACTCTAGAGTCCATAGCGAATTCATATGTTAGTACATATGAACAAACGATTTTGTATATATGAATACATTGTATGAGTTGCCACTGTGATACAGAGATTATTATATCTAATACGCCTTACCAAGATTTGGACTATAAACTTCTCGAGTTCAAATAATTAAATATTATAATTTAATAAGTTGGTAGCGTTTGAACCTTAAACTTTTGGTAGTACTCACGACAGACTAGACCTGGCAATATAGACCTAAAACCACTAATCCAACCAAAACCAAACCAATCCCTAAAATATAGTATGAGATAAAATCACACATTATAATTGGAGTTGGATAGGTTTTAAATCACACATTTTATTTGAAATATGGACGCAAATCTGGATACAAATATGTGATATCCATATTTCGAAATTCTTCAATAACATCTGCTCTCTACTCTCTGTGATGTACTGTACTACTGTTATACTCAACCAGTGGATTTCCCCAAGTGTATATTTGCATATATATTTCCTCAAGTGTTTGGAATATATGCATGTTAAATTTCCTCAACCAGTGGTATATTTGCATATCTATATATGACTTGTGCGTATGAAAATAATGTTGAAACTGATAGTGTGTGTGTGAGGGAGAATGGTGTCTGATCTTATTCTTATTTAATCGAATTAAATAAAAAAATGTGTCTTGTCAAAAAAAAAAAATGATGTGTGCTAATTGTACTAGGCTCACCATACTGCCAATCTTCTACAAGTGATCAGTACCTTTAATTTTTAGTTTATCATTTTATTTTCTTAATAATCAATTCAAAAACTAAAATATGCACACATTGACACATAAATTTTTTTTATATAAAATTATTATTTATCAAATATGGTTAATCCATATTTTAATCAAAACCATAGAAACCAAACCAAATCCAAATCCATATTTAATACAATATGGTTTTTAAATGGTTTTGGTTCATTAACAAAACAAATCCATATTTTTAGAACCAAAACCAAACCAATCACATATTTTGCCAGGTCTACGACAGAAACGCTTATTATATTATATATTTATATATTAATATATGGGATAAAATTTAACATGCATATATTCCAAACAAATGCAGAAAATGTGTACAGCTAATATACCAGAAAAAATTAATATCGATGCACAAATTTTAAAACCAGATGGAAAATGCCACAGAAGATAATATAATATAGTTCATTCAAATGTACAAAAAATAGATAAAACAAAACCAATGGTTATTATGTCAGTCTGATTATATCTGTGTCTAATAGCTCAGAAATGCACATAATAGAAACAGTGTAAACCAGAAAAAGAAATACCTTTTTCCTGGATTTATGAAGTTAGCTACCAAAAATTGGTAACACAAGTTCAGCCAACTCATTCAGGAGGACCAGAACCCGTTAATATGAAATGCACGGCCAATCAGAAATAAATATACAACAGTTCTAAGTTGCTAGCTATTTGAATTTATAAAGAAAATTGAATTGATTGTATTGTAGATAAAAAGAAACAGTAGGATTTATGAAAATAATGAAATAATGACAGTGAGAGATTTCTTAAGCAATTTTGTAGTTATAATTATCCCCGTAGAGTATTAGACGGCAATCTGCATATAAAAATTAAAAATATCGGCATGTGCTAATGTGCCCATGTATGATTTAGACTCTGGTTCTTAGAAGAGAACATAATATGAGAAAACTATGTCGAACTTTCTCAAGAATAACCAGCAAGTATAATTTCTAGGGCAACAGGAAAGTAAAATCTTAGAGTAAAGGGAACGCAGACCTTTGTCGTATCAGAAGTATCCTCGTTTAGAAGCTTTAAAACTGGTTGAATCACTTTTAAAGCATGTGAGGTCCCATCTTTCTTTAAATTTGAGAATCCGCTCAACCTATTTAAAAAGATTTATTTAATTGTCATAAGCTTTAAGATACAACTTAAATGATTAAAACATAAAGCATACATAAGATAGAAATAAAGCCAAAAACTTCAAAGGAAAGTCAAATGATAAATTCATAATTTAGGAGATTGTATCATACAAAAGAATAGGCGACAAGGAATTGTGTTGATAAATAAGGGTGCAAATTACCAATTGAATGCTATTTGGTGGAGGTTAAAGGCCTCAAAACAATACTACAAAACAATACTAAGGTCCAAGTTCATATACAGTTCACTAATTTAAGTAGCTAATTCAGTTACTTCAACCCACATGTGTATGTGAATTTAATGAAAGTAAGAGAAGCAAGTATTAGCAGCTATAAAAATGAAGTTGGCCCCCATTAGATAATTTAAGTTTTAATTGCCAAATTCAACAGACAGGTCACTGTTTTAACTGGGCTAGCAGCTTTTCATCTAAAACCTATGACTATTGGTGATAGCATGTTCTGGAAGATATATAGAGGTTTTCTTAGCTTATATGCGACCTGAACTGTGAAAAAACATGTTAAATTCAAAAGAGAAGGGAAGATGGAGCCTAGAAAACTTTGTACTATCCCTAAAAGTAGTACCAACATAAAGGTACTAAAGATTCACACTATAGCAAATACATGAGTAAAAACATGTTCCTCTGATCTTGTTGATGTTGTTGCACAACACACGACACATATTATATAAACTTAGAATATTACTGATACAAAAGATACAAGAATAGGTCTGATGACGCTAAATTAATACCACTTTTTGCAGAAAGATGAAACTAGAAAGGAAAGTGAACCTTGTTAAAAGGTCTGACAATGAAGCACAAGAAGCAACTGTAAGAAAAGGGGATTCCCCTTGAGACTGCAAAATATTCCAAAACATAAGTTTGTTAGCATTTAACCATTAATCTACCCCCTTAAATGAATTCACTAATCAAAGAAAAACTGAAAGAGTAAAAGTTTAAATTCAATCGGACAGATAAAAGGAAATGGTGGATCTTAGTGATCCATTAAGTACATAAAATACTCATACATAATTATAACTCGACAAATATCACTTTACTCCATTTTCATTAAACGAATATGATCCATGGAATAGGTGCATCATGTTCAGATTATAAAGATAAAAGAAATACTGCTGCAGTTTCTAGGCAACCAATCACTCGGTCATCCACACTTGCAGGCTTATACTAGATACAGTCTTAATCTTACTACAACATAGATTATGTTATTATTTAGTGACGATTTAGCTTTCATAGAACTGTTGTACTGCACAATTATAATTAGCACATTTGAAAATAAGATAGTGAATGCAGCAAAAAAAAAAAAGAATCTATAAAGGTGGTAACAAAATATAAATGTTTGAAAGGATGTGCAGCAATGATGCAGTCCTAGTGACAACACTGAAATTTTTTGCTTTATGAGCCTTTAAAAACTTGCAAGGAAATTGAGCAAAGAAATAGTGCTTTTCCTTTCCAAACAATGTTTAGTTGTAAACTTGTAATGATTGCTAATCAATTTTGATATTCATCCTAGTAGTTCACTAAGGAGGAAGAATAAGGAGTATTGTCGAAGAGGGCATATATATCAATGTAATAAAAATCAAGGAGCCATAATAATTATAATGCATTAAGAGAGGGGACTTCTCCTAAAGATGCTCTTACACTGCTAGAAAGTATTAAAATAATAATTTGAAAGGTTGCAATATTACATATCCTCCAGCTTCAATACTACTGTGTATGTAACTAGTAAGAGCAACTCCAATGCAACACTATAACGCTATTATAGTGTAACTTATGGTGTAAAAGTAACGCCAATGCAACACTATAATGTTGTAATAATTACACCAAATGGATAGTGTGACACCAAATTTGGTGTCAAAAGTACATTTGGTGTAATTTTTACACCAAATTTGGCATCTTTCATAATTCCTACAATGCCCTTGTATTTGTTCACAAAACAAATTTATTCCCTATATGTCCTACTAAAATCATTTCTTTTATAATTTTTAACTTTAAATTTTATTAACTTTGAATTTTGTTTTCTTTTCTTTGAACACTATTTTTGTTATTAATTCTACAATATCTTTTACATATTTTGATTCAAATTTTCTAATTTTTTTTATCTTTTGACTCTAAAATTTTACAAAAACTAATTATAGTTACATGGTCATGCAGGCAGATTTAATATTATGCATTCATAATATTACAATTTAAAGTGTAGTAGATATTATAGTTATAAAAAGGTTAAAAAAAGAAACTAGAATATTCCATTTTACATGTGAAAGATTCCTTTTAGTGTAAAATATAGTGTCAATGCATTGGAGTTCATTTTGTGGATTGTGATTTTGACACCAAAATGGTGTAAAAGTTACACCATCTTGGTGTCATGCATTGGAGATGGTCTAAGATGTTGTTTAGATGATCCTCTTGTTCAATTATTCTATTCAAAAGTATTCATCCTACACCCTCTCTCTCCATGTCAATAAGACCCCGCCCGTAGCAAACTAATGAGAAGCAAGACAAATAGCTTGATCGATGGCAACTTTTACAAATACTTGCTAGGACTTTCAATTTAATAAATATTTTTCAGATTGCATACAGGTACTTTAATGATTCAATACTTCTACAAATACTTTATGACAACACTCAACACTGGAAGCAATTTTGAAGGTCCTAATACAGATTGATATTGAAGTAGATATCATATACTGTAACGTGAAAAGTGTGTACATACTCAATCAAGCAATTTTCCTTTTCGTTATTTACTCCTAAGTGTGCATTATGCAGTCAACCAATTTGCCACAAGAAGCAATATCATTATAATAAAATATCTGGAATGGAATTTCAGTTTATATTTTTCCCGAAACAGCGGATGCAAAAGCGACAAACTACAAGCTAAACATAGTAAACTTCATGAAAAACTACGTTAACACAAAGATACCAGTGAGAGGATATACCTGAATATGTGATAAGAACTTGTTAAACCAAATCGAGTATGATGCCAAGAATCGCTCAGGACTACATTCTTCACAAGTCACCCCTAACAAGCATATTCCAACCCAGCATTTATCTGGCTACATAATCCACCCACAAACCAATTACCTCAATACTCAAAAAAAAACAAACTAAAATCACATCACAATGCTCTGAGATTCTAGAGAATCTTAACTATTAGTGAGCATTAAAACTCCGTAAATAAACTTAGCTAAAACAATCCACGAATAATTACTGTCTAAATTCTCTAACTGTATCCATGTAAATATCATATAGAAACAGTACAGTTGGTCGTTACATAAACTAAAAACATTCAATTCCGAGACGCACTAATAAAATTGTCTCTTCCCCCATACAGAACATATACGCATATATCAGTATATCACATTTCAATAACAGAGTACTAATTTCAATATAAATCATAAAAACCGGAAAAATATAGCACTCGTTACGCATTTCCGAAACAAACACTAATTTCACCAGAACAAGTGAACAACCAAATTCCTCGAAATTACCAAATACAAGATTCCGAGGTTATTTGGTGAACTAACAAAAAAATTCTGAAACATTACAACTCTATTTGCATTTCAAAATGAACAATAACTCCACGAAAACAAAATAAATTACGCAACGAAACACTAGAAATTACCAAATCATTAGAAACAAGCTGAACCAACCGATTAATCCACGAATCAACCGCAGACTTCCACTCCTCCATCATTTTCTGATCAATTGGTTGCGAAGAACTTTCCGATAAGAGTCGGTGAGTTCTTACAGTAGCTGAGAGTTGTAATAGCTCCGAAGTGTCTCGAAACGGGTGCTTTTCGTCAGGTAATTTGTGTTTAATTAAGTAACGGAGGAGCCGAGGCTTTAGAGAGGCTCCGTACATTCCGCCTTCGATTTGATTCAAGGCCGCCATTGAAATAGAGAGAGAGAGAGAGAGAGAGAGAGAGAGAGAGAGAGAGAGAGAGATGTAGAGAGATTAACTAGGGTTTGATTCAGTGTGTGTGTATGTGTGAAGAGATGGAGAGGGGAGTTAGGGTTTATGTTTTATTAAACCCCTGTGTCCAGTTTTGGCTGTTTTGCTTTGTAACGGAAATGAATTATTCTATTGTTATCGTATTTTTTATTGTTATCGTATTTTTTATTTGTTTTTTTGGTGTTTTTATATTATTAAAAATACGTGTTTTTTTTATATAAATTATTTGTTAAGTTTTTTTATAACAATTATTTTATTAAGTTTTAAATATAACACGTTTACCTTTTCTTAAAAAACATAAAAAACTCATTTTTTATACATTTTTTAATAAATATTATATAAAAGATATTATTGGAATATTATAAATTATATAATTATTAAATAAAATTTTACATTTGTCTAGATTTTGAGATTAAATGAAAAGAATATTTGAATGTAATTTTAATAGTTTAGTGATATTTAATTATGATTTTGTTCTTACAAAGATAAATTAATGTTATTTATATAACGCATATAAGTTGACTGTCATGATGCTTGCACGAGTTTTATGAAACATTAATCGTTTTAGTAAATTTATGATAATTATTTAAAATTTATATATTGTTTTAAGTACTTTTGTCACATCCTATGGGTGTTTGGGGGAACTTTTTTCGAAAATAAGTCAACTTATACAAAATTAGAAATTCCTAACTTTCCAACTTATTTTTGCAACTTATTGAATCTCAAACATACATTAAATACTTGTATAAAAAAAATTATCAAAATATAAAATTTTTACCCGAAAATAAGTCAATAAGTCCTTAAAAAAGTTTTCCCAAACAGGCACACTATTATATTAAAACCGAAACATTGAAAGTTTGTCGGTTTGGTTATCCTAATTATTAAAATAAATAATAACATAATATGATTAATGGTAATCTTTCCACATTATTGAAAATATTACCTTTTATAAACACCTAAAAAAGCAATCGTACCATATCTTCCAATCATTAAGATTTCTTTTCTAATTAAAACATATTACTTTTTTTATTTAAAATTAATCTTACAATCAGTAGTATATACCAAAATAATTATTAAAATAAATAATAACATAATATGATTAATGGTAATTAGCTGATTGTATTTTCCACATTTACTTTTAGTTAAAAATATTACATTTTATAAACACATAAAAAATCAATCGTACCAAATCCTCCAATCATTAAGATTTCTTTTCTAATTAAAATATATTACCTTTTTTATTTAAAATTAATCTTACAATCAGTGGTATATACCCAAAAATATCACAACATGTTTTTCAGTTATTAATAAAATATATAAAAAATCCGCATACGTTGTTTATAATAAGAAATAATTAGTATAATCCGTAAACATGAGTATATTAAATTATATTAAATTAAATAAAATGATGATTATATAAAAACATAATTGTAATATTAAATAAAATTTTATAACATGGTAAAAGAAACCCGTGCAGCGCACATGGGCATTGAAAGTTTGTCGATTCGATTTTCGGCACGATCATTCTGATTATTAAAATAAATAATGAAATAATATAATTAATTATAATTGATGATGTCACCTTTTAAAAATACCTAAAATATCGTAGCTTCTAATCAATAATATTTATTTTTTAATTAAAATACGTTAGCTTTTAATTTTAAACATAATCTTACAATAATAAACATATACACAAAAATATCACATCATATCTTCTAATCACTAACAAAATATAATAGAAATCCATAAATTTTCATTAAAAAATCAGAATCGTTAGATCTAATGTTTAGATATATTATATGATTAAATTAATGTACTAAAATTTCAAGGTTCGAATTCCGTCAACGACATATTTATTTTAGAATTTTATGATATAAGTTTTAAAACATGCATATCATTAATTAAATTTATATTAAATTATTTAATTTAAAATAAATTGTTGAAAGTAGTGATTATATAAAATATAATTGTAACATAAAATAAAATTTATTACATATCAAAAGAAATCCGTGCATCGCACAGGTTATAAGCTAGTATATCATAAAAGTTCATAATATATAATACGAAATTTGCTCTTTTGTATTGATTCTTAAGAGAAAATACATAATAATTATAGGGTCCTGGTCCCTTACAATCAATTGTCTAGGACCGTTTATCCGACAAGCTGTTTCCAGATCGTTGATCAACAATCCAACGGCCAGGATTAAAAAAAAAAAAAAATTTGTCCTATCCGCGTTTTTTTTCCGCGGAACGTCTTTTTCATTCCGCATTAAAAAACCGCGGAACGACTGGGAAAATATATATACACAGCATAACCCATTTTGAACCCGTATAACCGGAGAGAGAGAGGGGGGCGATTGGAATGCGAATTGGAGTGCGAATTCACCATAACTTTGCTGCGATTCGACCTATGGAGGGTGGGAGGAAGGATGACGAACAGAGGTACATCTTTTCCTTTCTATTACGGTCATTTTTTTTAATTAATTTCGGATTCTAGGGTTAGGGTTCATGGCATTGATTAGTTAATAAACTGCGAATTCTTGGATATTAGACTGGTATTGAAATACGGTTTAATTCTTGTTGATTAATATGCAAAGTAACTGCGATACGGTTTAATTCTTGTTGATTAATATGCAAAGTAACTGCGATTTGGGACTTAGTGTTGTATAATTTTGTTAAATTCGATTTGGGGCTTTTTTACAGTGTTTAATCTTGCCAAATTTGAATGTTAATTATGCGAATTGGTGCTTAAATTTTGTTTAATTTGTTGTTGAATTGGTGCTGTCATTGAATGTTTAATTTCTTCTTTAACTTAAACGGAAGATCGGTGCTTATATTCAAACTCTTCCTCCTAAAGTCCTTTGAAAAAGAAAAATAAACTGTGCATAATAATGTACACCTTTATTGCATGCCTGGTGTTACAAATACTGTGCAAAAATTATTGATGATAAACCAAAAAATAATGATGATCCGAGAAAACAGAAATGGTCAGGTATGCATTGCGTTGATATGTTGTACATGTCACCAATACAGACTAGTCACTTTAATTTTTGAAATTGTTGATATGTACTTTGACTTGTTGATATGTATAAGTGGTATGAATTGTATGTATGCTAACCCTTTCTTTAAACTGTGAATGTTTCAGGCTAGAGGACGTATTGTCGAGCCCTATCAGTAAGACGGTTACATTCGACAATGAATATCATGTGAGTCAGGATGTTTGGAAGGGTGTTGACAGGGGCACCTTACAGTTTTTTGTGGTAATAGATTGATGCGCAGATGGGTTTTGAATGATGCTCAGAAGAAACTATTGCAAAGGATTGGGTTTGGGTTGTTTGTTAATACGGAAGTGGTGCTTCAGAACGATACCGCACTCATCACAGCCTTAGTGGAGCGGTGGCACCCCGAGACTAATACTTTCTTCATGAGGCAGGGTGAGATGACAGTGACATTGAAGGATGTCCATTACATTTTGGGATTGCCTACTATTAGTCAGCCGTTAGTTGGGCGTGCAATCAGATATCCTCCATCATATTTTGCTAGGAATTGGTTTGAGGAGCATTCAGAGGTAGAGATCGAGAGGGCATATGGTAGAGGAGGCATCAAGTATACTTGGTTGCATGCTAGGTATGGGGGGGATCCTGGTGATGACCCGGACATGATTGTTCTACACACAAAGGCGTACTTGATGATGGTTATGGGGTTAGCTTTGTTTTCTACTAGTAGTAGGAATGTGGTGCATCTGAGGTACATTTTCCCTCTTCTCTACTTGGATAGTATTCACACATATTCTTGGGGGTCTGCTGTTTTGGCATACTTATATCGGGGTCTTGAACATTGTAACAGACCCAGATCTGGGGTCCAGGATCCGGTCGTTACGGTCTCAATTTCCATAAATAATACTTGAACTTGAATCAAAATAGATAAACTACATGCTGTGACCCCGCAATAATAACACATCACACAAGTAGTTATAGTCCCAGAGACGAAATTGGAATAAGTATCTAGTCATAAGATCCACAAGTTATAAGTTATTACAAACCCAAAATGATTACAAATTAAGCTTACTAGTTTCTTGCCGTTGTTTAACATAAGTGATAATTATACATAAGTCTGGTACACAAAGTTGCCAGTCTAGCCTATTGATTGCTCCTACCTCAACAATGGCGGCTATGACATCAGCGGGTAACCCTCTGACAGCTGACACCTGCTTGCGCCGAGTGCGCCTTGTTCGGGCCATCTGATCTAGCTGTTGTTGTGATATAGATAAATAAAGCAAGGGTGAGCAATAGAGCCCACCAAAATAGTTTGTAACTGATCAACAATATATAACAATTCTAAAATATCTTTGAAACCATATGCTATGCATAAAACGAACAAGGTGCTAGTATAATGTAAAAGATGAAGTTACAAGGTAATTCAATATATAACTTCAATAAGAATATCTGCTATGCAAAAGTATAATCCAGATATCAACATATATAATAAAAAGGGGAAATCGTAAAGTAGATATTGCAACGTCAGTTTGAACACTTTTCGAACCCTGTCAACACTTATCGATCACCCAGCCGTAGCTTTCCAATCGGGGTGCTCTCGATAATGTTGCAGGAAATATCCAAATTTGGATGATGAACTAATACTGGAGTATTCACCGTGCCAGCTATCCCAACCTTACGATGATTAATCGCAGATTGTACAACACAAAAATGGCTTTACTACCGGTAGAAGGAAGAACAGACGGATTTACTAGTCCACCGCCCGCTAGATCTCCCTGACCAACGGTTGGGCCTTGGGATGGACCGGCGCTACTCGACCTCTTACACGACTCCTAGTTCGAATAGAATCCATGACTCTGAAACGTAAAGTTCGTTCTCCTTTCCCCAAGTGTAATACTTGTTGATAGGACTCCACAAAGTAGTCGTATCTGATTGGAAAGGAAAATTAACCAATATTTCCCAAGTTGTTGCTTTTTAATGGATATCAACTTGTTCCATCAATCTTACTCCTCGAGTGTTGAGGAAGTAACAAAGACTCATTTTGATTTGTAGCAACTAATGTTGCTAATGAAAATAATAGTTTCAAAAGTTTATGACCGGGCAGTCAACCATAATAAATAACAGTCTCTCAAGTAAGGTTCCCTATATTTTGAAAGTTTGAGCGAGCATTTAAATCTCCTTAGAGGATAGATTTAAATGGAAAACAGAGTTTGGGAACCTCACTTTGATAAAATAATCATAATAAAGCTCAGAAATATTCTTCGTAATTATTGAAGATCAAAGATAGATTTTAAATAATATAAACCATTTTCTAAAACCAATTTAAAAGTATTTAATAAATATTCAAATAATATTTATTGAATCATAAATATTCAAATATTATTTTTAGTCAAAATAATTGCTCATACATAACCCTCGAGAGAATATATAATATAATGTTCAATAAATAAATCCTTAAATGAATATTCCAAAATAATATTCATTTACTAAATAATAATTGATCAATATTTAATCGATATTTTTATCAGAAAATAATCTCAAGTAATACGAAAATATCGACTCCCGGTTTAAATTAAAGAATGCGAATCATATGCCCTACACTAAGGGCCTTTGCAAAACCCGGCTTATAACTAATATCTCGTATCTAGCTTATAAGCCAATAATCAAATCATTACTCAAGTATCACAATATATATTCTCGAAAACAGTTATGCATGCTATGTACATAAATAGCAGAAATCATGTATAATCACAACAACAGTTTGTTAAAGGTTTGAAACTTGCCTAGAAATCCTGTAGGGGTAGTGTGTCTCGGGTCGGTCCGGTGATCTATAAATAGTCAAAATATCCGAGATTAATCACTTAACGCTTTGAAAAGCTAAGTATGTACTTTACTTAACCTAAACACATTTCAAGTTATCTCGCTATGCACATTCTAACGTAACTCCCATTGACACCGTTATGATCCGACACTTGTTTGTTATCAAGGCATGTCATTATACTTACACTTGATAGGTACTTAAGTCGTATAAGTTCTAGGGTTGGTCATTTACTTGAAAAGATTATACCTCAAGATCTTTTGTCCGTTTTCTAAGTGGTTTTTCAAAGTTATACAAAGTGTACCTCAAAGGGGTTCCTTCGCACTTAACCTCGATTCGAACATTTTTACAAAATCGAAAAACGATCCTTTGGACATGAGGTCTTCTCTCACGCCTTCCTTATGATCTCTAATATTTAATTATTAAGATTCGCAACTGAATTACTCATGTTAAGGGGATTCAATTGAAGTTACGAACTCACACTTACGGTTTCGAACAACTTTTACTAAATCGACCTATCTCCTAAACCGTAAGTCCAAATGCTTCGATTCTCGCGCCAAAACGATCTATGACTCGAGATCTGTAAGGACAGGTCATATACTCATCAAGATCAGAAAATTAACCCTATTGTTATACACGGTTTTTAGGGATTAACGAAATTTCGGCATTACAACGGCTATGTTTACACGCTTTTCCAAATTTTTCACTTCACTATGATCATACCATGATCAAACCAACAACTTATATACATGACATACATTTTAACAAGCTCAAGAACATCTCAACTCAACCATCTTTTGAATCATGGCTTTTAGATCTATTAAAACAACTACATGATCATGCATATATGCTTATAACAACATCATCATCATAAGTCATCCAAAATCATCAAAAACTCAAAAGAAAAGCTAGGGTTCCTTGAGACGTATACCTTCCTTGGAGTGTATATGAACCTACTAAGCCTTTTATAGCCCTTATATAACCTTTATATAGCTTGGATCAACCAAAGAAATCAAGAAACAAAAGTTAGTTTCTTGAAGTTACTATTCACCCTAAACTTTGATGATTTTATTAACTAGGAAAGAATTGGAATTAGAGGCTAAGATTTATAGGAGATCTTAGTTATGAATTATAGAACTCACCTAATTAATCTTGGAATTGTTGAATGGTTGGAAGTTGGATTTTGCTTCCTGAATTAAGCCATGGCCAAATGTAGCTTAAGGGGAGAGAATGGAGTTGCTTGCTTGGTTTCTAGTCTCATCCTTGCCTAAAGTGAATTATTGAGATATTATCTCATAAAGCTACTTTATTAAAGTGATTACATCACCCTCTAACTCCTCATCATGTGCCAAGTGTTGTGTTTTTATGGTGATGATGATGCAAAGTGCTAACTAACTTGGTTTGGTTTCTAATGATGCTAGTTCCTTTATAACCAACTTAGTTCCTTTACTCCACCCACTTGCACATGCTCATCTCTTAGTTCTCTGCTTGTATCTTTGCCCGGTTATTGCTCAATTTCATTGATCGTTCGAAGAAATATCTCAAGTATTTATTGATAGGGTTTTACTAGAAACCTTCCTGGTATTTTTACTACCATCTTCAATCCTCCTTTATGATCCTTGAATTTAAATTCCTTAAATCTTTTAATTAAATCCTTATATCCTTCAGTATCCAGGGAAATCTCGGGGAAAAATAAAAGTGCTATTTTTCAAAATCTGATATCATTTATATACACTTATTTTGTCCATAGATCATATTCCAAAATCCACAAAAACATTATTCATTGTTTATTCTCTCTTTATTTCCTGTACTTATAAAGTGTTCTTCTGCTTTCTCGAACATTCTCAATTTCCTTTGCGGAGTTACTTGACTTTTATGTGATATCGATTTGGATGACATGAGCTACCAGATATCGATTTGGATGACATGAGAATAACTTTCTTCCTTGGAATACCATATCTTACTTTCTAGGCGATAGATTATTCTTATATAAGTTGTCAACCCATTACACCATTCATAGCATATAAACACTAGAATCCATATCCTTTAAATATTCATTCATTAAAACCACTGATACATTGTAGTCGTAACCACTATTCATTCCTACACCAATACATAATAAAAGTTTTAATACCTCCAAGAATCTGGGTTCTTACAAGCATGCATCGAAGAAGGGAGCCCAGAGTGTAAGTGGTTGCTTATTTCTGTTGATGATATGGTCTTATCAGTTATTTGATATTGGGCTTCCTATTCCAGATCCTACACGGGATAATTTTCCCATTGCTGAGTATTGGGTTAGGTCCAGGCCGCTGAAAAAGGGGGGGAGATAAGGCTAATGAGGAGGAGGAGGCTACTGAAGAGAAGGAGCCTGTTGAGGGGAAGGGGAAGGGAAATGGAAAGGCTAAGGCGAAGGGAAAGGGGAAGTTAGTTGAGGATGAGTTGCTTGAGGAGGTGGAGGATGACTTGGTTGATGAGCCTGTTGTGTTGGGTAAACGGAGTAGACATGGTGCGTGTTTGGGAATCAACTTTCATAACTTATATGGGCTGAAAGCCCGTTCCCCATTTTACTGATCTGTTTGGCAAAAAAAGAGGAAGCCCGTTTATCAAACTTAAATGAGATAAGCTGAAGGTTAGGACCACAATACTTTCAGCTTATTTGCAGCCCACTTATTTTCTCTCCCCCTAATACCTAGCATAACACTTCGTTGAAAACAACACATCTCCATTATTGCTGCTAAACGAAAACAACACATCCCCATTTATTGCCTCTTCAGATCTAACAATTGCGGTATGTGAATCATGCTATACGTACATATATACACACAAAAACAGAGTTTTTGATTTCATTGTTATCTAAATCAACTCTTTTCTTTTTGATTGAAATTGCAGATGGCGGCGACGGAGGGTATGGCGGCAACAGGTGGATCTGCTAAGTGGACCGATGAATTACATTCACTCTTTTGTGAGCTATGCTCTGTTGAGGTTATCAAGGGAAACAAGGTTGGGACGACTTTAAACAAAGAAGGGTGGAATACGGTTCATAAGGAATTGCAAAGAAAGAAAAAAAATGTTTCTTACACTGTTAAACAGTTCAAGAATCACTGGGATGCAATGAAAGCTGATTACCAGCTTTTCAAAAAATTAAAATTTGGGGAGAGTGGTTTGGGATGGAACGAGAGTACTAGGACATTTGAGGCGTCTTCGACATGGTGGGCAGCAAAGATACATGTAAAAAAATATTCACAATTTAATATGAAGATGAGCTGTTGTGATTTTGTGTTTATGAGTTGTTTTTATACAAGTTTGGTTGATTATTGTCGAAGATGGTTGATAATTATTTATTGGTGTTCTTTCTTTAATAGCAATTACTTGCACAAATTCCTTAATTTTTGTTCGAATAGCTCGAATTTGGTTAAATTTTTACCATAATCGCGGTGTGTTAAGGTGATTCGAAAGCCTGATTTTTGGATGTGCTTATCTAGAGCACGTCTAGATGTTGAATATGCTGAAAATAACTTTTGTTTGTGGCTGCCTAAATTTGTTGGAGCACGTCTATTTGTTTTTGCCTTTGATTTTCTTTGGCCTGAATTGATGTCGAGGCAGAGGGCTTGGAGTTGCAACAACCATTGTAATATTAAGGGGAAAATAATCCATCCCTACACTAGTACTCATCTGACTTCTCTGTATAGATTATGGTAGCTAAAACTTTACAATGAAGGAAATGCTCCATTTACTAGCGGAGTTTGAACCATACAACCTAAAGATTTATAACATATATCAAGTCGATGTCGTAGGCTTTTTCAGGTGCTCATGTAGTTGGGTTTGCTTTCTTTTCACTTTCGATTTCTTGCTATCTAATTGTAATACTTTTCTTGTACCAATATTAGTCCACTAATAAATCTCACATTGACAGATTGATTGAATAATTGCTGAACTAAACACTGCTTGTCATCTTTCTACTGATTTCGAGTTGCTGACTTAATTTTTTTACTCTGCTGATTTTGGAATACGTGAGTAAAGCAAAAGAGCCTCAAGCCTGATTTGTCAATAGTCAAAATTCTAATATTTTGGATTTGTGGTATCAGGCATCAGGGGCAGGCATTGCCCTGGTTATTTATATGGTTACACAATTGTATAAATAAAGAGAACACGAGACAAGCATCTATTTCTCTGTTACAGATAGCTTAGCCAGATTGACAATGGAAATTACTATAGTATGTGGAGTATACAGTGAAAGAATTGTTGTTTGAAATTGATACTTTGATTTGATGTGGAACTCATATCCGTCTTGATTGTTGTACTATTTGTTGTGTAAAAATAGCAATGTTCATAAGCAATAGCAACTCTTGTGGTTTTCACGGCAATAGCCTTCGAACTAGTTTTGGCTTCCTGTAATGTTGAAATTTGTACTTTATCTGACCTGCTGCATGTAGTACTAATATAAGTTAACATTTCTGTCTCAGGAGAATCCAAAGTACGGGAAGTTCGGAAACAAAGACCTCTCGCTATACATGCGCTATTATGACAATTTGTTCGGTGATATTGTTGCTACTGGTGAAAGAGCAAAAGCTGCGAACACTTATTCAGCGGTGAATCTTGAAGCAGGCCACGAGTTTACTGAGGTGCTTGGTGAGGATGATGATGGAAAAGAAGGCAGCGGTGACAGTGATGACAACAACACACATACACCATCAAATTTATTTGCATCTTCTTCGTTAAAATCTGGCAGGAGCAGTGGTTCAAAAAGGAAGCAATCCGGAGCTGAGTCGTTACGTGAAGGTCTTGATGGACTTGTTGCTGCAATATCCTGTAGGAGTACTTCATCAACCGCTGCTACTGAAGAGGCAAATTTGAATCAAGCAGTTGATCTACTTGATGCAATGGAGCAGGTTCAATGCGGTTCTGACTTGTATTTTTATGCTAGGCGATATCTACTTGACAAGGGAAATAGGACCCTTTTCCTTAAGGCACGCAGTGACGAAATACGCTACGGTGAACTTATGTACAATTTTACTAGGGCTGGAAGACATCAGGGTGGGCAGTGAATTGTCCTCTTTCAATGCACTGATTGATCTTATCCCATGGCAGTCAAGTGTAGTTGGAATAAGTGTTGAAAACTGTTGTGTATTGATGTGTAATTTGACAGGATGAGATTTTCAAATCTTCTTTATCTTGTACATTCACATGCTCGCACAATGTATATTCACATGTACACAGTATTGGTAGCATTATTTCTTCTATATATATGAAGTTTATTGCATCAACATAACTCATCAAACACTTTTTGTTCAATATCACGTCTCACTCTTCACTTTTATGGATCCTTTTGAAGATTTTGGGCAGTCTTCCACGGATAATACTTCTAATTTCTACAATGTTTTTGATCAATCGTCCCACGCTTTTGATCAATCTTCCCACGGGTACAATGCTTTTGATCAATCTTCAAACAATGCAGAAGAAGAAAATGAGGAAGAAAGTGAAGAAAATTTAATCGAATGGCAGGCTCTATGTTCTGCCGCTGCATACACTTTGGTTTACTACTATAACACACACATACACAAAGAGCCGTGCTATGATTCAATACGTACAGGATCAAGATTAATTTATGAAATATTAGAAGGAAATGATACTCGGTGTTATCAGGATTTTCGTATGAATAAGAGTGCATTTAAATCTTTATGTCACACTTTAGTTCGAAAATATGGATTAGTTCCAACGCGTGGAATGTCTGAATATGAGGAGGTTGGTATGTTCCTAATGACTGTTGCTCATGGGACAGGAAATCGTTTGATGCAAGAAATGTTCAATCATAGTGGTGAAATAATTAGTCGACATTTTCATTCTGTTTTGGAAGCTATATGTAGGATGGCAAGGGATATAATAACTCCGGCACGAAACTATAATACTGGAGTTGGATACCATAAACCTCAAAGCACTCAATATTATCCCCATTTTAAAGTAAGTTCTTAAGTGCTTTTATATTTATTTATTTTGAAATATAATATTATTTTACATATGTTCAAATTTTGATGTAAGATGCTGATAAGTGGATTTTTATCCATTTAGATCATTCTATTTTGGCTTGAATTGATCGCTTAATTCTCGAGTATTTGTGTGGTTTAACGTGTTTTGTGGAGTTTGTGCAGGAATTAAGTTTTTGCAGGTATTTATGGTGTTTTGTAACTCTTGGAACAGAAGTGGTTGTGGTGTAAAAACGGCGCGTGGAGAAATATGCTCTAACAGAAATTCTGCAGAAACAGATTGTGCATAGCGCGACCGCGCTAGGTTTATACTGTAAGGGAGCGCGACCGCGCGAAAGAGAATTGGCAGATTTGCACAGCGCGACCACGCCACAATAACACTACAGCACAGCGCGACCGCACTAAGGAAGATACTGAGCCGCCAGAAACTGTTCCAATTCTGATTTTAAAGAGGAATGTTGCCGTTTTCTTATCCTATTCGACATGGAAATACTCTTGGACGGTGGGAATAGTCCAGAAGCTTTATTTGACAAGGGAAGTTGCAATCTATATCATATTTAAAGATGGAAATTGTCAAATTCAATTCCTACTCAAGAATGGCAATTGTTTGGAGAAGAGGCAATATTGAGCTATAAATACACATGCTTGGGGGTCAGATTTACATACACCAACACCAGAGATCAGATTACTTCACATTACATACACACTTTCTAGCACGAGATTGAGAAGCCAAGGCGAGGATCGTGACAACAAGAAGATCTAGACATAGTTCTCTTGTATTCTTACTAGGCGTATCTTTTGGATGCTTGATCATTATTCGATTTTGTTCCATAACTTTGTTAACTTTGGTTTATTCATTATTATTCTCTTCATCTTTATCATGTATTCATCAAACCCCATGATGACGAACGGTTCGATTATGAACTAATCGCCGTCATGGGGTCCTAGCGGATGTACTTATGGAATTTAGCTGTTGATTGCCTAACTTGATATATGTGTGGTGAATTTACGATATCCTTGCATGGTTGTATTTAATTCATATAGATGCGTAGCTAACATCTATCTTGTTAATCTTAAGTGAAGCGACAGTGAATCTTTTGATTTAGAACTTGCCATGCTAGCATAAATCCATGAATGTTATTCATGTTTGTGGTGTGTTTCTAACCGTCTCATACTACCTTATGTAATCTTATGGATACTTGATCTTCAACCATTATGTTTTCAAATTCTATAGACATATAGGGTCTAAGCATAGTTGGTGCCTGCATGATTTCTATCTTTTGTGGATATTGTGTAGATTGGTGTGCGTGTACTGAAAGATAGCGTATACTTATTTCGTGTTGTCCGATTAGTTATCGTAACCACCACATGTGTTGATAAAAGGGCATGATCTCTAAAGGAAGTTTGTATTGAAGTTAGGATCCCATGTTTCCATATTATAAGTAATTTGAAATCACTTAGTTAATTAATTTAGTTGTTAATTAATTCTTATTAGTTAATTTTAGATAATCAAACCCAATTTGTCCATTGTCTTAGCATTGAATGATAATCATACATTGATGCTTAGGTACAAGAACTAAATTATACAATCTCTGTGGGAACGAACTCTACTTCATTCTATATTACTTGTGAACACGTGCGCTTGCGTGATTTTGTGCTAACAAGTTTTTGGCGCCGCTGCCGGGGATTTGTTATAGTTTATGTACTTGACATCAGTGGTCGTTAAAGTTCATTGACTCGGATCGGTTACTAATAGTTTTTGTGTTGTTTTGTGTTTTCAGGTACTTGAGCGTGTATGCGAACGCGTTCTCAAGCGAATAAGGAGAAGCTGGAAAATAAAGAAGAAACAGAAACAGAAGCTCCAATGATTCAAGTTTTAGAAGATATGGGAGAACCAGCAGCAGCAACTAAGGCTCTTAAGGATTTCTCGCAGCCAAAGATCAATGACATTGCATCGAGTATTGTCAGACCAGCAATCACAGCTAATACCTTCGAGATCAAGCCTAGCACTATACAGATGGTCCAGAACTCAGTTCAGTTTGGGGGTGCTCCTACCGAAGATCCCAACATGCATATTCAAGATTTCATAGAGATCTGTGATACCTTCAGAGCCAACGGGGTGTCTGAGGATGCTGTTAAGTTAAGGCTATTTCCATTCTCTCTGAGGGACAAGGCGAAGAGTTGGTTACACTCTTTACCAGCAGGTTCTATCACTACATGGGAAGATCTTGCACAGAAATTTCTCACCAAATTCTTTCCCATGGCGAAGACAGCAGCTATCAGGAATGCTATCACTCAGTTTTCACAGTAGTCTGGAGAATCTCTATGCGAGGCTTGGGAGAGATATAAGGAGATGCTAAGGAAGTGTCCACATCATGGGATGCCTGATTGGATGATAATCAATTGTTTTTATAATGGTTTGGGTGCACAGTCGAGACCCATGCTAGATGCAGCATCAGGTGGAGCTTTGTGGGCCAAGAGTTATGAAGAAGCTTATGAATTGATCGAGATGATGGCTGCTAATGAATATCAGAATCCTACAGGGAGGTTATCTCAAGGCAAGGTAGCAGGTGTTCTTGAAATTGATACAGCTACAGCCATTGCAGCTCAGTTGAAGGCCTTGTTAATGAAGGTCGATTCTTTGGCTAACATGGGAGTTCAGCAGGTAGCTAGTGTTTGTGAGTTGTGTGCGGGCGCACATGATACAACTCAATGTGCCATATCTTCTGAATCAGCACAATTTGTGAGTAACTTCCAGAGGCCACAACAGCCAGTTCCAGCCACCTATCACCCGAATAACCGCAACCATCCAAATTTCAGCTGGAGTAACAATCAAGGTGGTAATCAGTAGCAACAGCAATTCGGAGCTAGGCAATTCAATCAAGGATTTCAGCAGTAGTACCAGCCCAAACAACAGTTTCAACCTCCAGGTTTCCAGCAACAATCTCAGGGGAATGCTGGTCAATCTTCTAATGAAAAAGCTGAGCTTGAGGAGTTGAGGATGATAGTAAAAAGTCAGGGGGCATCTATGAAGATCATGGAAAGTCAGATCGGGCAGCTTGCTAGTGCTCTATTGAACAGACCATCTGGAGTTCTTCCGAGTGACACTGAAGCCAATCCAGGCAAGAGGGAAACCAAAGAGCATGTCAAATCAGTTACTTTGAGATCGGGTAAGGTGACTGGTAATCAGAATTCAGCCATTGAAGAAGAAGAAGAAGAAGTTCTAGAGCAACATGTGGCACCTACTGCAGATAAGGAGCAAGTCCAGACTGATAGAGTAGCTGAGCAGTTGGTTAGCGAGGTGGAGAATCCTAAAAATTCTGCTAAGGAAGTTTCTCCAAGGCAGTCTACAGAGAACGTGAAAATCTTTCCTCCTCCTCCATATCCTGGCAGATTGAAGAAGCAGAAGAATGACAGACAGTTTGGCAAGTTTCTGGAGGTATTCAAAAAGCTTCAAATCAATATCCCTTTTGCTGAAGCATTGGAGCAGATGCCGAGTTATGCAAGGTTTATGAAGGGTATTCTCTCAAAGAAGTTGAAACTTGAAGAATTGGATACAGTAGCATTAACAGAAGAGTGCAGTGCCATCTTACAGTAGAAGTTACCACCGAAGCTAAAGGATCCAGGCAGTTTCTGAAGGAATTTACGAATGAGCGGAAGCGCAAATAACAATTATTTCCGTAAAAACCATATATCGCACATATAGAAAATCATGTAAAAATGAAATACGAGGGATTCGTAACCATACCTTGAAATCGAAGCTTTACAAAAATGGTGTTTTAGCAGTTGCTCCTCAGAGTGTGAAGCACTCTACCGGTATCCACCAAGATTAATTCTTCGACGAAGCTTTTATAAAACCGAGCTTTTATAAAAATGGAACTTCTTCTTTTGAGAGAGAGAGAGAGAGAGAGAAAGGAAGAAGATGAAGGCTACTAGGTTTTTCACAAAAACCAAAAGTGTGTCATACTCTTCTCATCTCATTCTATTTATAGGGCACAAGTAGGTTTTTAACATAATTAATATATCATTATATATTAATATATAAATCCTACACTTTACCTTATAAAATGTTAAATAATAATTAAAACAATTTTAATCATTATTAAAACAACTTGCTCTCTCAAAATACCTTCATCAATAAATTAATCTTTTTATGGTGTGACCCTGTAGGTTCAATATTAAGCCGGTAGTAGAAATAAATAATAATAAACCTTTTATTTATTATTTATATGAATTCTAAAATTCATTAAATATAATTAACTGATTAATTATATTAATTCTACATCGTGAGTGATGCTTCTCAACATATCGCGACTATCCGGATAATATGAATTCACTGCTTAGAATACCAAGAACCTGTCAGTGACTAGTTACCGTACAATAAATTCCTTCTACCCTACAATATCCTGATTAAATACAAGGCATGGATCTCGTGTCAGGCCTATCAAATTTAATCATATTATTTCTTATTCATAACGCAAAGTTCATATTAATGCAAATTAGAAACTCCTTTCTAATTTCATACACTCTGGCCAGAGATTCCAGAACTCGCATACTAAGAATAACATAGGATATTCACTTCCTTACTGGAAGGGGTAGATTCTTTATTGATCGTTAACTATCTCCATACATAAATCCCTGTACCCAGAATAGACCTAATGGATGTCCTTGAGACTAAGGACTAAACCAAAGCACAGTTCATTATATATAAGATAACTTTAACGATCTCAAGTCTAAGGACACTTGTACAACTATCACTCAGTGAATAACTATTGACACGTGAGTAAACTCCATTAGTTGTCCAACTTATCGAGTCATGTTCAGTGAACTTATTCCCTAATAAGCACCTACATACTAGCTATAGTGTCACCACACAAATGCCTATGAGAACAGACATCCTCCTGACGGGAGCAAGCATAATATGTACCGATCTTTGCGGATTCACTAACTTCCGATTAGTTATCCTATGATCAGGAACTGTTTAAGTCTAGAGTTATCATCTTCTAGATCTCACTATTATAATCTCATTATAATTATAGAAGCTTTACTCTAAACTATGGAACATCTTATTTAAAACACTTTAAACAGATAATGCCCGTAATAAAATCAAAACAAGTCTTTTATTATTATTAATGAAATCAAACAAGAATACATGAAAGTTCTTCCTAACTCATCATACATGATTGGATTTAGGACAAACACTTTCAATCTCCCACTTGAACTAAAGCCAATCACCCTGGTATCTAATACCCATCTTCTCTTTATGACGATCAAAGTGAATCTGAGACAATGACTTTGTGAGTGGGTCTGCTATGTTGTTATGTGTGTCAACTCTCTCAACCTTGACATCTCCCCTTTCAATGATCTCCCTAATCAAATGAAAGCGCCGCAAAACATGTTTGGAATTTTTATGAGACCTAGGTTCCTTGGCTTGAGCTATTGCCGCGTTGTTATCACAATACAACATAATAGGATCCTCAATGCTAGGAATAACTCCCAACTCAGAAACAAATTTCCTCATCCAAACGGCTTCTTTTGCAGCCTCACTTGCAGCTATATACTCTGCTTCCGTTGTGGAGTCAGCCGTTGTAGACTGTTTGGAACTCTTCCAACTAATCGCACCACCATTCAGAGTAAACACATACCCTGACATGGATTTGCTATCACTTTCTGATTGAAAACTAGAGTCAGTATAACCCTCTATTTTCAACTCAGATCCACCAAAAACAAGAAAAATATCCTTAGTCCTTCGCAAGTACTTAAGGATGTTCTTCACTGCTTTCCAGTGGTCTTCACCTGGATCGGACTGATATCTACTCGTTACACTAATTGAATAAGCAACATCAGGCCTAGTACATAACATCGCGTACATAATAGATACTATTGCTGAAGCATAAGGAATCTTACTCATACGCTCTCTTTCCTCAGGTGTCTTAGGAGACATCTTCTCGGAAAGAGATACTCCATGGCTCATCGGTATGAGACCTCTCTTGGAGTTTTCCATGCTAAACCTTTTAAGCACTTTCTCGATGTATGTACTCTGGGTAAGACCTATCATTCTTCTAGATCTATCTCTATAGATCTTCATACCGAGAATGTAGGACGCTTCTCCCAAGTCCTTCATAGTGAAGTTCTTCGATAGCCAAATTTTGACTGATTGCAGCATCGGTACATCATTTCCTATAAAAAGTATGTCATCCACATACAATACAAGAAAAGTTACCGCGCTCCCACTAACCTTCTTGTAGACACATGGTTCATCCATGTTCTTGATAAAACCAAACTCTTTGATTGTCTCATCAAAACGGATGTTCCATCTACGAGAAGCTTGCTTTAATCCATATATGGTCCTTAGCAGCTTACATACTAGGTGTTCATTCCCTTTGGAAACAAACCCCTCTGGCTGTGTCATATACACTTCCTCTTCAAGTTTCCCATTGAGGAAGGCCGTTTTCACGTCCATTTGCCAGATCTCATAGTCGTAGTAAGCAGCAATCGCAAGCAAAATCCGAATTGATTTTAACAGGGCTACAGGCGAAAAAGTTTCATCAAAGTCAATCCCTTGCCTTTGTCTGAATCCTTTTGCCACGAGCCTGGCCTTATAGGTCTCCACCTGGCCATCTGCTCCAATCTTTCTTTTGTATACCCATTTGCACCCAATAGGATTCACATCCTTTAGTGCTTCAACCAAAGTCCATATTGGTTGGTATACATAGAATCCATTTCGGATTTCATGGCACTCTGCCATTTCTCTGAGTCAACACTACTCATAGCCTCATTATAGGTCATAGGGTCGTCATCATCAACGATTGATAACTCATTGTCATTCTCAATGACAAGGCCATAATACCTCTCAGGTTGGCGAGACACTCTTTCTGACCTACGAATGGGCTGTACCACAGAAGGTTGTTCAGTCTGAACAGGTGTTTCCTCTTGAACCGTAGTAGTTTGTGCTTCTTGAACTTCATTAAGTTCTATTTTGCTCCCACTGTTTCCTTCTAGGATAAACTGTTTTTCCAAGAAGGTAGCATGTCTGGAGACAAATACACTATGATTGGTGTAGAAGTAATACCCTAAAGTTTCTTTAGGATATCCCACAAAACTACATTTCACGGATCGAGATTCCAGCTTATCAGGGTCAACTTTCTTGACATAAGCCGGACATCCCCAAATCTTAACGTGTTTAAGACTCGGTTTCCTTTCTTTCCATATCTCATATGGAGTTTGAGGAACAGATTTGGAAGGCACCTTATTCAGTAAATATGCTGAGGTTTCCAATGCATAACCCCAAAGGAATACTGGAAGATTTGCGTAGCTCATCATGGACCGAACCATGTCTAACAAAGTTCGATTTCTCCTTTCAGATACTCCATTCAACTGTGGAGTATATGGAGGAGTCCACTGAGAGACTATACCATTTTCTTTGAGATAATCTAGAAACTCTCCATTTAAATATTCACCACCTCGATCTGATCGAAGGGTTATAATACTATGTTTGGTTTGTTTCTCCACTTCATTCTTATATTCTTTGAACTTTTCAAAGGCTTCAGATTTGTGTTTCATTAAATACACATATCCGAATCTAGATCGATCATCTATGAAAGTAATGAAGTACGAAAATCCGCCCATGGCTTGCGTAGACATCGGTCCACATACATCTGTGTGTACCAGTCCTAGCAATTCTGCAGCCCTCTCTCCATGTCCACTAAATGGAGATTTGGTCATTTTACCCAATAGACAAGACTCGCATGTAGGATATGATTCAAAATCAAAGGGGTCAAGTAACCCTTCCTTATGCAATGTCCGCAGTCTATTTTCACTAATATGACCAAGTCTGCAGTGCCACAAATAGATGAGATTTTCATCATCTCTTTTCCTTTTATTAGTATGTTCAATTTGTAGTAAATCATGCTCTATGTCACACACATATAGACCATTATTTAAAATACCACTACCATAAAGAACATTATCTCTAAGAATTGAACATTCATTATTCTTAATAACAAACGAAAATCCATCCAAGTCTAACATGGGAATAGAAATAATATTCCTCACAATCGTGGGAACAAAATAACAATTATTTAAAACAATAGTCTTGCCCGTAGGCATATGTAAATCAAACGATCCTACAGATTCAGCAGCAACTCTTGCTCCATTTCCCATCCGTAGAATCACCTCCTCTTCCTCGAGAGTCCTACTTCTCCTTAGTCCCTGCAACGAATTGCAAATGTGAGAACCACAGGCGGTATCTAATACCCAAGTAGAATTTTGATTTATTGACATATTCACTTCAATCATGAACATACCTGAACCAGAAGCGACAGTCTCACTATCTTTCTTCTTTTTCATTTCTGCAAGGTAAACCTTGCAGTTCCTCTTCCAGTGCCCCACCTTGTTACAGTGAAAGCAAACAGCTTTGCTCTTGGGGTCTTCAGCTTTTGGTGGAACCGGCTTTTTCTCACCAACTTTCTTCTTCTTGGAAGGGTTCTTCTTCCTTTTCTTAGGATTGGAACCCTCACCAATTAGAAGAACAGAACTCTTCTTAGAGGGAAAATTCGATTCCGCAGTCTTCAACATGTTGTGGAGTTCAGCCAGGCTGACGTCCAACTTATTCATGTGAAAGTTCACAACAAACTGCGAAAATGAACCCGGAAGTGATTGCAAGACCAAGTCTTGAGTCAGTTCCCTATCCATGACAAAACCAAGTTGCCCAAGACGTTCAATCAAATTGATCATCTTAAGTACATGGTCATTCACGGATGATCCCTCAGACATCCTACAACGGAACAGCTCCTTCGATATCTCATATCGAGCTGTCCTCCCTGCCACATCATACAACTCTTGCAGATGCTCTAGGATAGTGTGAGCATCCATAAGCTCATGTTGCTTCTGTAGCTCATCGTTCATGGAAGCTAGCATGATACATTGAGCAACATTAGCATCATCTATCCACTTACGATACACAACATGTTCATCATTATGTGCATCGTCAGCAGGTTCAGCAGGCTTAGGTGAGTCAAGCACATATTCCAGCTTCTCAACCCTGAGAACAATTCTCAAGTTTCGAAGCCAGTTAGCAAAATTCGGACCAGTCAATTTGTGAGCATCTAGTATGCTCCGGAGTGATAGTGCACCAGACATAGTGTATATAGTAAATCTGTAAATGATAAACACATAACAACACTTAGCAAATATTCAATTTCATTTTAAAAACACTATATGAATCGGGTCTTTATTCATAAGTGACTCCCACTAGTTTATCTAATTTATTCAACCCCCTTAAGTGAAAAATTAAGCATTCATAATGCTAGTGGGAATAGGGATCCTATATTCCATCACACAACCTCGGCTGTGGCACGAAACGCCATGTGATGTTCAATAGGCAGACAACTCTTGTCAATTACATCTCATGTTATTCCCTAATAAAACTTTAGCCTCTTGAATAATTGAGTCACGGCTCTGGCACGACAAACTCAATATTCTAAGTCAAGTCTAACCCAACATTCCGTACAACTGAATCAGTCTCCAACGGCCCACGACTGTAGCACGTAACGACCATTAGATTCTAATTCATTGTACACATCTCTATGTAATAGACAAGTATTTCTTATTTCAAAATCAAAGCCCTCGGCTGTAGCACGAAACGACAATGATTCAAAAATAAGAACTACTTTCTACCATGTTGGAAGGCTATGACCGACACAAGCCCGTTGTGTCATTGGCCAATTACTACTTGATATTATTTAATTTTAGAGGGATTATATTATGTTACAATCATAATCATATTATAAAGAGATTCTTCCTTTTAAATTAAATATTTCAAATCAATAATCGATAATTGAATGATTCCCAGATCGGGGGGAGCATTGTCAAGAGGCGTCACTTAATACCCCTTTCTTACAGATCGAAATCCGTTTTTGACAGAATCATCCATTCTCTCAATATTGAAAATTCATATTTAATTACGTGTTTCACAAACACAAGAATCTCATGATTGTATTCATAATATTATTATTAAGGCAAGAAACGATTCCTATTCTAGATTTTCTAGAGCACGCCTTATTTTGATTTAAGTTCACCTAAATCTATCATCGCATGGTAAACATAGGCATATATCACATATATAAAATTAAATCAACAAGTAAGCATGCAAGCAATATCATGTCACACAATGATATAATGATGTATGGATTTATTATAGTATTTAAAAGCAATTAATCCAATTAAAACATGCTTTAAAACACTCCCATAAATATAAATAATTCAAAATTATTATATAAAAAATATTTGACCACTCCATTAGATCCGTCTCGGAAATACGAATCCAACGATATATTTCACGCCCAAAACGGAGTTACGAAACTCCCAATAAATCAAATTTATTGTGGACAGAAAGGCTGTAACGCATGTCCGGAATGCGTTACAAGCATTTAAAGCCATTAAACGCTGTAACGCATCCGTAAATTGCGCAACACCCCTGTCACGCATTTCGGAAATGCGTGACCCCTCCCCCCGCGTTTGCTGCACGCGCCAGACAGCAGGTGAAGCAGTTACGTTTTTTTTTTGTTTGTACAGTACTGAAACGTTACAGCATCAGAGTAAAGGCAGGTCACTTAAACTGTTGGCACTTGAATACAATAATAACACCTTCTTTAGTAATAATAACTTTTATTATTAATACTACAATTTTAATATTAATAAATTAATTAACAATTAACTAATTAATTAATAAAAAATTTACAGGAATGTGATTTTGTAAATCAGGCTTTAGCAAAAAATCACCAGGTGGTTATGGGGTCCCTGTGCAATTTTAATTCTATATTTTTCACATGCAAGATTATTTTATGAATTTTAATTAAAACAATTTTAAAAAAATTCATAACAAATAATCTACACATCACAAAATTATGAGAAAAATACCCAGATCATCTACAACACTTGTAGAACTCAGATTAGTGGTCAAAATCATATGCAAAAATTATTTCGAATTAATTCATAATTAAATCCAAATAAACTTGCAAAAATCATAATAAATCCATACATGCATAAAAAAATCTGAAATTTTTATATGACTCTCTATATGCAAGAACCTAGCTCTGATGCCATTGAAGGAATTTACGAATGAGCGGAAGCGCAAATAACAATTATTTCCGTAAAAACCATATATCGCACATATAGAAAATCATGTAAAAATGAAATACGAAGGATTCGTAACCATACCTTGAAATCGAAGCTTTACAAAAATGGTGTTTTAGCAGTTGCTCCTCAGAGTGTGAAGCACTCTACCGGTATCCACCAAGATTAATTCTTCGACGAAGCTTTTATAAAACCGAGCTTTTATAAAAATGGAACTTCTTCATTTGAGAGAGAGAGAGAGAGAGAAAGGAAGAAGATGAAGGCTACTAGGTTTTTCACAAAAACCAAAAGTGTGTCATACTCTTCTCATCTCATTCTATTTATAGGGCACAAGTAGGTTTTTAACATAATTAATATATCATTATATATTAATATATAAATCCTACACTTTACCTTATAAAATGTTAAATAATAATTAAAACAATTTTAATCATTATTAAAACAACTTGCTCTCTCAAAATACCTTCATCAATAAATTAATCTTTTTATGGTGTGACCCTGTAGGTTCAATATTAAGCCGGTAGTAGAAATAAATAATAATAAACCTTTTATTTATTATTTATATGAATTCTAAAATTCATTAAATATAATTAACTGATTAATTATATTTATTCTACATCGTGAGTGATGCTTCTCAACATATCGCGACTATCCGGATAATATGAATTCACTGCTTAGAATACCAAGAACCTGTCAGTGACTAGTTACCGTACAATAAATTCCTTCTACCCTACAATATCCTGATTAAATACAAGGCATGGATCTCGTGTCAGGCCTATCAAATTTAATCATATGATTTCTTATTCATAACGCAAAGTTCATATTAATGCAAATTAGAAACTCCTTTCTAATTTCATACACTCTGGCCAGAGATTCCAGAACTCGCATACTAAGAATAACATAGGATATTCACTTCCTTACTGGAAGGGGTAGATTCTTTATTGATCGTTAACTATCTCCATACATAAATCCCTGTACCCAGAATAGACCTAATGGATGTCCTTGAGACTAAGGACTAAACCAAAGCACAGTTCATTATATATAAGATAACTTTAACGATCTCAAGTCTAAGGACACTTGTACAACTATCACTCAGTGAATAACTATTGACACGTGAGTAAACTCCATTAGTTGTCCAACTTATCGAGTCATGTTCAGTGAACTTATTCCCTAATAAGCACCTACATACTAGCTATAGTGTCACCACACAAATGCCTATGAGAACAGACATCCTCCTGACGGGAGCAAGCATAATATGTACCGATCTTTGCGGATTCACTAACTTCCGATTAGTTATCCTATGATCAGGAACTGTTTAAGTCTAGAGTTATCATCTTCTAGATCTCAGTATTATAATCTCATTATAATTATAGAAGCTTTACTCTAAACTATGGAACATCTTATTTAAAACACTTTAAACAGATAATGCCCGTAATAAAATCAAAACAAGTCTTTTATTATTATTAATGAAATCAAACAAGAATACATGAAAGTTCTTCCTAACTCATCATACATGATTTGATTTAGGACAAACACTTTCAGTTTCACTATTCCGTGCACCATTGGGAATTTGTCTTTCAGCAAGTGTCTGTGTGATTTGGGTGCTAGTATCAATCTCATGCCATTGTCAGTTTTCATGCAGCTTGGTCTTCCAGATCCTAAACCAACCAATATCTCTCTACAGCTAGCTGATCGTTCTATTACATACCCGAGGGGTATCGTTGAGGATGTTTTGGTCAAGGTTGATAAACTCATCTTTCCAGCAGATTTTGTGATTCTTGATTTTGAAGAAGATAAGAAGATTCCTATCATCTTAGGATGGCCTTTTCTAGCTACGAGCCGTACCTTGATTGATGTTCAGAAGGGGGAGCTTACGATGCGGGTGCAAGATCAGGATGTTACCTTCAATGTTTTCAATGCAATGAAGCTACCTTCAGATGATGAGGAATGTTGTCAGGTGGACTTGGTGGAGTCGTCAGTGAAGTTGAACTTTGATCAGATACTGTTGGCTGATCCATTAGAGAGAGCTTTGCTAGGAGATTCTGTAGTTGAAGATGAAGAAAGAGAAGAGCAAATTCAACAGTTAAGGGAAATTCCGTGGAGAAAAAGTTTTGAAGTGCCAGTTGAGTCACTTGGGCTGGAGGAGCTTAAAAAGTCACAAAGTCGTCTCAAACCATCTATTGAGGAAGCTCCTACACTTGAGCTTAAACAGCTACCAGAGCATTTGAGGTATGCCTTTTTGGGAGAAGCATCTACTTTGCCTGTTATCATTGCCGCTAACTTGACAGATAGTGAAGAGGAGAAGCTCTTGAGGATATTGAGATAGTTCAAGACAGCTATTGGATGGACTATAGCAGACATCAAGGGAATCAGTCCTTCGTATTGCATGCATAAAATTTTGCTAGAGGAGAATTGCAAGCCTACTGTGGAGCAACAGCGTCGTCTCAATCCTATTATGAAGGAAGTGGTGAAGAAGGAAATCTTGAAGTGGCTTGATGCTGGTATTATCTACCCTATTTCAGACAGTTCTTGGATGAGTCCGGTACAGTGTGTGCCGAAGAAGGGGGGAATGATAGTTGTTGCTAATGAGAAGAATGAGCTCATCCCTACACGTACCGTTACAGGGTGGAGAGTTTGCATGGACTATCGCAAGTTGAACAAAGCCACGAGAAAAGACCACTTTCCTCTTCCTTTTGTGGATCAGATGTTAGACAGGTTGGCAGGCCACGAGTACTATTGTCTTCTTGATGGATATTCTGGATATAATCAGATTTGCATTGCACCTGAGGATCAAGAGAAGACTACATTCACATGTCCTTTTGGCACCTTTGCATTTAGACGAGTTCCGTTCGGACTGTGTGGCGCTCCAGCCACTTTTCAGAGGTGTATGATGGCTATCTTTTCAGACATGATTGGTATCAATGTGGAAGTTTTCATGGATGATTTCTCAGTGTTTGGTTCTTCATATGACGAGTGCTTACATAATCTTGGTTTGGTTTTGAAGAGATGTGTGGAGACTAATCTGTTGCTGAATTGGGAAAAATGTCACTTTATGGTGCAAGAAGGGATCATTCTTGGGCACAAGGTTTCTAGCAAGGGACTCGAGGTGGACAAAGCAAAAATTGACACTATTGAGAAGCTTCCTCCTCCTATCTCTGTTAGAGGCATTCGCAGCTTTCTTGGTCATGCGGGGTTCTATCGTCGGTTCATAAAGGATTTTTCGAAGATCTCTAAACCCTTGTGCAATCTTTTGGAGAAAGATGTTCCTTTCAATTTTGATGAAGCTTGTCTTGATGCTTTCGAGCTTTTGAAGAAGAAGTTGACTACCACACCTGTTATTACTGCACCAGATTGGAGTGAGCCATTCGAGCTAATGTGTGATGCTAGTGACTATGCCGTTGGTGCTGTTCTTGGTCAGAGAAAGGAGAAAATATTTCATGTGGTTTACTATGCTAGTAAAACCCTTAATGACGCACAGTTGAACTACACCACCACGGAAAAAGAGCTTTTGGCTATTGTTTATGCATTTGAGAAGTTTCGAGCCTATTTACTTGGCACGAAAGTCATTGTCTACACAGATCATGCGGCTATCAGATACTTGATGACAAAGAAGGATTCGAAGCCTAGGTTGATTCGATGGGTCTTATTGCTCCAAGTATTTGATGTGGAGATTAAAGACAGAAAAGGAACTGAAAACCAGGTGGCAGATCATCTTTCGAGATTGGAAGACCATGGTAAAAATTCACAGGCTAAATCTTTGATTAATGAATCTTTTCCGGATGAGCAGCTTTTAGGGGTACAAGTGGAAGAGCCATGGTTTGCAGATTTTGTGAACTATCTTGTTAGTGACATCATCCCTCCTGATTTAACTTATGCTCAAAGGAAGAAGTTCTTACATGATGTAAAGTGGTACCGATGGGACGAGCCGTATTTGTTCAAACAGGGTGCTGATCAGATTATTCGACGTTGCATTCCTTATAGCGAGACTGAAAGTGTATTGCGAGATTGCCATTCCACTGTTTATGGAGGTCATTATGGTGGAGAGAAGACATCAGCTCGTGTTCTTCAGGCAGGTTTCTTTTGGCCTACAGTTTTTAAGGATGCTCATCAGTTTGTTTTGAGGTGTGATCGTTGTCAGAAAGTTGGTAATATTTCTAGGAGGAATGAGATGCCTCTTAATATGCTCCTTGAGGTAGAGATTTTTGATGTATGGGGTATTGATTTCATGGGACCCTTTGTTTCATCTTGTAATAATCAGTACATCTTGCTGGCTGTGGACTACGTCTCTAAGTGGGTTGAGGTGAAGGCCTTACCAACCAATGATGCTAAGGTGGTGCTGAACTTTCTTCATAAATAGGTCTTTACGCGTTTTGGAACTCCGCGAGCTATTATTAGTGATGAGGGAACTCACTTTTGTAATCGTCAATTCACTGCATTGTTGGCGAAGTATAGGGTGACACATCGTGTTGCTACAGCATATCATCCCCAAACAAACGGTCAAGCGGAGGTTTCTAATCGTGATATCAAGAGAATTCTAGAAAAGGTGGTGAATCCGTCGAGGAAGGATTGGTCCTTGAAGTTAGATGAAGCTGTTTGGGCCTATAGAACAGCTTACAAAACACCTTTGGGAATGTCTCCGTATCAGTTAGTTTTTGGAAAAGCATGTCATCTACCAGTAGAGTTGGAACATAAAGCTTTTTGGGCGATTAAGAAGTTGAATCTTGATATTAGAGCAGCTGGTGAGAAACGGTTATTGTAGTTGAATGAGTTAGAGGAATTTCGATCTCAGGCGTATGAGAACCACAAGATTTATAAGGAGAAGGTGAAGAGGTGGCATGATAAGAAGTTGATCCCTAAGGTCTTTGTGCCTGGTCAGTTGGTTTTGTTGTTTAATTCACGCCTCAAGCTTTTTCCTGGGAAGCTTAAGTCAAGGTGGTCAGGGCCATTCACTGTTAAAACCGTATTTCCGCATGGAGCCATTGAGATTTTTGAAAAGTCACCTGATTTGGCGTTCAAGGTAAATGGTCAGCGGTTGAAACATTATTTTACAGGTGATCCAGTGGTTCGTGAAACAGAATCCGTGGATTTGGCAGAAACGTAACGACCGAGCAGCAAGTCAAGCTAATGACGTTAAACGAGCGCTTCGTGGGAGGCAAAAAAATATAAATATTGGGACAGCGCGACCGCGCTGTCTAGCAGTGTAAACAGAGCGCGACCGCGCTACTTCGAATTTTGGAAGTGCAGAAGTAAATTCCGGAGCAAATTTTCAGCCCAAATTCCGATTTGAAACCCTAATCCCAGCCCAAATACACTTCTAATCATTCTATAAATCCCAATTTTCGTGGTTAATCAGACCCTATATCTAACCCTAATCTTTTTATACATCTCTCATATACATACACATACATACACCCTTAAACCCTAACCTACGATTTTGGAGCTTTGTAATTCGTTTTCCTTCATCGATTGGAGGCTGGATACGCAGTGCTACCTCTCCTACAGATTCGTTTTGGGTAATTTCTTGATTATTCTTGTTATTACGAACTGTAGTTGCGTATTTTAGGATAATTGTTGTTAGGTTGCTGTGGGTTGCTATTTGTGTATATTTTCTGCTTGTTGGAGATTGTGGAATGGCTCCGAAAAGGACTCGTTTTGCTGGTGGTTCTAGTGGACATCATTCATCTGATTCCGATTCTAGTACGGAGGGACCCGGGGAAAAGTTTGTTTTTGTGGAGGCCCGGACGGAGTATAACATGTTGATGTCAAAGACAGTAATCAAGGATACGATGTTTTTAGCTGGTCCGTCTAATGGAGATCTAGTGGCGATGATTCAGTCGCGAGGTTGGGAGCCTATTTGTCAGTTGGCTATGGATATTCCGTTGTCTATTGTTCGCGAGTTCTATGCGAATGCGATGGCTGAACGGAATGGTTATTCAGTGGTTAGGGGTTTGACAGTGGACTACACACCGCCTGCCATCAGCCGTTTGCTTGATTTGCCTGCCAGACCTGCAGGTGCTGAGGATTGGACTTTGAAGTCCAGGACAGAGGTAGACTTGGATGCTATTGTGACTAGGTTGTGCGTGCCTGGTACTGTGTGGAAGATGAAGCCAGGGAGTAATGAGCACTTGCATTTCCCTACTTCTGCGTTGAACAGGTATGCTCGAGCATGGAATTTGTTTATCTGTGCTAACTTGTTGCCTACCACACATCAGCACGAGGTTAATGTGGAGAGAGGTATTTTGCTGTGGGAGATTCTGAATGGTTTTTATATTGACATTGGTTATATGATTAACCAAAATATCTTGAGGTTTTTGAGAGCTAGTACTACAGGGGGGATTCCATATGGTTCTGTGGTTACTGGTTTGTGTATGGCGGTGGGAGTGAGATGGGCTGAGGATGAGCCGATACAGTTGCCGAGTGGTGCTATTGATTCTGGGACTATTGCGAGGATGGTGGAGTGGCCGGGCGGCGTTCCACATCCTAGGGGTTTGGGTTATCAGATTGCTGGTGTTGTTCCGCCACCACAGGTTCCCGAGGATATTCCTGTTGCCTCTCAGTACAGACGGTTGATGCGCCGCATGGATGCTATGTATAATTCTCAGAGCCGTTTTGCACAGGAGTTGACTCAGGCGCTGGGCACTGCTTTTGCTGCCAGTGGAGTGCAGGTGGATTGGCCTGTTTTTGGGGTGCATGGAGTCTATCCTCCGCCGGATTCTCCTCCTCAGGAGGGTGGTCCAAGTGGTCAGTAGGTATGTTTCTACTTTTCCCTTATTTACTTCCAATGAGGGCATTGGAAATTTCAAGTTTGGGGGTGGATTTGGGAATTAGTAGTTGTTGTGATATATTTGTGGCATGTAGGAATTCATATTGCATCATATTTGTATGTGTAGTTTAGTTTCATGCATGATACCTGTCATATAGAGCATTCTGTTTGCATGTGTGTCGAGTTTTGTATGTGAGTTCATATAGTTGCATTACATGCATTTTTCATGATCCCTTAAAATAAGCTGATGCCATAAGGTAGGTAGATGTTGATGTGGTTGTGAAAAGGATGAACAGAGGGCTGATTTTAAATTTTGATGAAATTGACATGCATATTTCATGAATAAAATTTTTACACAGTCTCGTCGTTTGCTCTTGGACTAGGTTGCGTCATGCTTGTTTGGATTTAGGATTTAATCACTTGTTTATCGATAAAATTTGCTTTATTCTCTTGATGATTAAGGAACACCAAAATATAAGTTTGGGGGAAAACAGAAATTTCATGCTAATGTGTTTGTATTTGTTGGCTAGGCGTCAAATGGCTAGTAGCCGGCTCATGTTTATGAGTAGTCTAGGGTTGGAATTGAGAATTCTCATTCCAGATTCCATGTAAAAAAAAAAGAAAAAGAAAAAAAAAGAAAAAAAATGCAAAGAAAAAAAAAAGCAAGAAAAAAAAAAGAAAAAAAAGAGTGTTGTGAGAGTGTGAGTATGCAGTATTGATCAGGGTGAGCTCTTTAATACTCGAGCAATTAAGTTCTTGGGGACTTTGTGCCTAGTGACCTAAGGCTTTTTATAGTCTGGGATCCACTAACCCAACGCTCGCTACATGGGTATTATTGTATAAGCCTTTAGGGGTCTCATCCATTGCACGATCAAATAAGCATGTGTGTTGTGTACATATTGTGTTTGAGTTATAATAAAGCATGAATTTCTGTCTACTTTAGAGGAGTATGGAGGTGTATCTGAAGTGATCTTGAGTTTAACGTTCATTCTATTTATAAACCTATGATTGTCTTGGAAAAGAATATGTATGATTTTGATCCGGTTTGGGAGTATATCTGTCGAGCATTGCACACACGCACGTTCTGATCATGTATTGTTAGTATACCGGAATTTAGTCGAGCTCTGTTTGGATTGATTGCATTCATTGAGATATTTGCTTGCTAAGTGGTGTTGGTTAGTTTGAGGGGATCCTTTGCATTCATATTTAGTTGCATTCATGCATTGCATTGTTTGAGTCGTTTGTGTTAGTTGGATTTTGTGGGTACATTCACTATAGGCCCTCACGAGACCTTACTCGTCCACTAGGGCTGCCTAGGGGTTTAAAGGGCTTGTTGCATATGCTAAATGCAACCGTGATCACCTACGAAAGTGGTACTAGTTAGTTGTATACATTTATATCTGTTTATGCTTGAGGACAAGCATCGGTTCAAGTTTGGGGGTGTGATAAGTGGATTTTTATCCATTTAGATCATTCTATTTTGGCTTGAATTGATCGCTTAATTCTCGAGTATTTGTGTGGTTTAACGTGTTTTGTGGAGTTTGTGCAGGAATTAAGTTTTTGCAGGTATTTATGGTGTTTTGTAACTCTTGGAACAGAAGTGGTTGTGGTGTAAAAACGGCGCTTGGAGAAATAGGCTCTAACAGAAATTCTGCAGAAACAGATTGTGCATAGCGCGACCGCGCTAGGTTTACACTGTAAGGGAGCGCGACCGCGCGAAAGGGAATTGGCAGATTTGCACAGCACGACCGCGCCACAATAACACTACAGCACAGCGCGACCGCGCTAAGGAAGATACTGAGCCGCCAGAAACTGTTCCAATTCTGATTTTAAAGAGGAATGTTGCCGTTTTCTTATCCTGTTCGACATGGAAATACTCTTGGATGGTGGGAATAGTCCAGAAGCTTTATTTGACAAGGGAAGTTGCAATCTATATCATATTTAAAGATGGAAATTGTCAAATTCAATTCCTACTCAAGAATGGCAATTGTTTGGAGAAGAGGCAATATTGAGCTATAAATACACATGCTTGGGGGTCAGATTTACATACACCAACACCAGAGATCAGATTACTTCACATTACATACACACTTTCTAGCACGAGATTGAGAAGCCAAGGCGAGGATCGTGACAACAAGAAGATCTAGACATAGTTCTCTTGTATTCTTACTAGGCGTATCTTTTGGATGCTTGATCATTATTCGATTTTGTTCCATAACTTTGTTAACTTTGGTTTATTCATTATTATTCTCTTCATCTTTATCATGTTTTCATCAAACCCCATGATGACGAACGGTTCGATTATGAACTAATCGCCGTCATGGGGTCCTAGCGGATGTACTTATGGAATTTAGCTGTTGATTGCCTAACTTGATATATGTGTGGTGAATTTACGATATCCTTGCATGGATGTATTTAATTCATATAGATGCGTAGCTAACATCTATCTTGTTAATCTTAAGTGAAGCGACAGTGAATCTTTTGATTTAGAACTTGCCATGCTAGCATAAGTCCATGAATGTTATTCATGTTTGTGGTGTGTTTCTAACCGTCTCATACTACCTTACGTAATCTTATGGATACTTGATCTTCAACCATTATGTTTTCAAATTCTATAGACATATAGGGTCTAAGCATAATTGGTGCCTGCATGATTTCTATCTTTTGTGGATATTGTGTAGATTGGTGTGCGTGTACTGAAAGGTAGCGTATACTTATTTCGTGTTGTCCGATTAGTTATCGTAACCACCACATGTGTTGATAAAAGGGCATGATCTCTAAAGGAAGTTTGTATTGAAGTTAGGATCCCATGTTTCCATATTATAAGTAATTTGAAATCACTTAGTTAATTAATTTAGTTGTTAATTAATTCTTATTAGTTAATTTTAGATAATCAAACCCAATTTGTCCATTGTCTTAGCATTGAACGATAATCATACATTGATGCTTAGGTACAAGAACTAAATTATACAATCTCTGTGGGAACGAACTCTACTTCATTCTATATTACTTGTGAACACGTGGGCTTGCGTGATTTTGTGCTAACAGATGCTATTGGAGCTATTGATGGTACTCATATTAAATGTCGGATACATGAATCAGAACGTACCCCTTATTTTGGTCGAAAAGGATATGCCACTCAAAATATTCTTGCGATGTGTGATTTTAACATGTGTTTTACTTTTGCCTGGGCCGGATGGGAAGGTGGCGCACATGACAGTCGCATTTTAACAGAGGCTAGAACTAGAAGTGAACTTAATTTTCCACATCCAACTGGAAATAAATTCTATCTTGTAGATGCAGGTTATCCACACAAACGAGGATATATGGCTTCGTACAAAGGTGGAAGAATAAGATATCACATCCAAGATTTTCGCCGAGCTAATGGTACCGCACGTGCACCTCGAAATGCCAAAGAAAAATTTAATCATTTACATTCTTCATGCCGAATGGTTATCGAGCGAACATTTGGAGTTTGGAAAGCTAGATTTGCTATTTTAGCAAATATGCCGATGTATGCAATAGATACGCAAACTGATATCGTTTTGGCTACAATGACGATTCATAATTTTATTAGAAAGTCAAAGACTGAAGATAGTGCGTTTCAAGCTGCTGAAAGTGAAAATTACATTTCTCAAAATGCTACTACGGAAACTAATAGTAGGGAGGAACAGACCGAAAGAGAGGATGGCACTGATAATAATTTGTGGATTACAAAACGTGATGAGATTGCTGCTCACATTACTTAAATGATGTATGTTTTTAGTACTTTTTTGTGTGAAGTATTTTGTATTTCAATATTTCTATTTTACATTCACGTATTAATTTTTTTTGTATCAAAAAAAAAAAAAATTAAGGATGTCAACTTATAAGTTATAATTTACCAAACACATTCCCAACTTATAAGTAAAATTATCCAAACACCAAAATAACTTATAAGTAATAATTCACTTATCACTTATATGACACTTATCAACTTTAAGTTATAAGTTACTTATTTTAAGGTTAGCCAAACGGGCCCAATGAATTGTACGCGAGAAAGCAAAGTGAGTGGGACCAACTTGCCGGTTGGATAGTCAATAATGAATTGTACAGCAAGAATGTTGGTTGGTTGGTTCAGGTAGTGCTCTTGTTCAGGATGATTTTCTATCATAATTTAAGATCTTTAATGCATAGACATGTACTTTTAATTTGTTGGAAAGATGATTTTCTTCATGAGATTGAAGAAAATGTATCCACCGCTGCTATTTATAGTACATTATATTCCCTCCTAATTGCTTGCTGGTTCCTCACATACTAGCTATGAACAAAGCTTATCCGTCCTAAAACATGCAAAGGCCGACAAGGAGGGTATGATAACAAAAACCTCTATAATGTAAAAACAAAAGTTTGATGTTATAAAACTATGAGGCTTCCCAATAAAGATATTGTTTAAAAGGTGCTTGGATGAAGATGCTTCCTTTTTTGACAGATGCATATAATATTTTAAATTCGAAACCATTCAGTATTTGACATGGTTTTGTTGCAAAAGACGAGTGCCATTTTTTGTTATTTATTACTTGGCAAGTCTCACCATTGTTGTAGGTGTTTGTTTGTGGTCTATGTATCAAGAAAATAGGTGCTAATATCCCCCCTCCTCTCCTCTAGGTAAGGTTACTCTGAGTCTGAGCCTTTTCTGTTTTGCAAGTACCAGTATAACTACTAAGCTTACTGTTCCTCTGTATTCATTTTCATTTCTTGTGATTATATATTTATTTAGTTTTGTTTTTGTATTTGACATTCAAGGTTAGTCCGACAATAACTTCAGTTTTTATTTTTGTTAATTTACTTTTAACTATCAGATATATGCTGATCAAATATATGCTGATCCAAAGAGATTGGGTGCAGACGTGCAGTGTTTTTTTGGAGGTTGCAATTGTTATTTCTGTAGATAAATTCTTAGTTATTTCTTTTTCAGTTTATATCTGATGTTTACTCTGCTTCTTACTTCCTCTCGGTCAACTGATTAGTTAGAAGTTCTAAACATGTGGAATATCATGTGTCCTCTTCTTTTCCTATTTTTTCAGTAACAGCTCTGAATAAGTATAGTGAATTCGTTCACAGATGGATGCAGAAGTTATTTCAGCCGGTATAGTGAGAGAAGCTTTGGATGCAAGAGCAATATCTATGCAAGAAGTGAGAAAGCAGATTAGTACTGAAGCTGCTCAGCTATTGTATGAAAGTTTGCGAGTAAATAATATATCTTCAAAAGTTGAAGTACTCGATAACGATTAAGAAAGTTCTGCCTTACATACTATGAAAGAAAGTTCTGCCTTACATACTATGACTTCAGGGCATTGATACTGGACTATGTGTGTTTATTTAGATTTATGGTGTGCAAGTTGACTATGTGTTTCGACTTTGGATTTATGTATTAGATGTAAGATGATCTTATGGTATAAGCCGACTTTGTTTGGGCTTTATTGACATAAAGTGATTTCTGGTTTGATATGCTTTTGTGTTGGTTAATTGAAATTTCAAACAAGATATATATTGTAAATTGAACTAATACAAAGTGTTGCACATAAATGTTGCTAAAAAAATTTAAATGTATTACAGTAGGAACAAAAGTGTTGCATATAAATGTTGCTAAAAAACCAAAAGCATTACAATAGGGGAGAAAATGTTACATGAAAATGTTGCAATAAATTGACTTTGCAACACTTTTAACTAAAATATGTTAAAAAATGGTGTTGCAATAGTCTATTGCAACATCATAAAAGTGTCACTAAACATGACAAAAGTGTTGCACTAAAGGGGATATTGTAATACTTTAAAAATGTTGCAATAAGTAAGTAAAACGTTGCTATAGGGGTCTATTGCAATGGCAGCAGATGCAACGCTGAATTTTGGCAAAAACGTTGCAAAAACCTCTATTGTAACACATTTGGGGTCTAATATGACACTTTTTTGACGTTGCAAAAGCCCATATTTGGTTATGGAGTTAGTTGTAGTAGTGGTTACATGATAGAAACCAATCTAGTTTGTTCGCTATTTTCCTGCAACCACCTTCTGTGGTTTAGTGTATTTAAGTGCATGTATTCGTTCATGTGAAAGTAACCAAAAGAGAATACAATGTAGTCTTCAAGTATTTTCTTCATTTATACATATAAACCTACTGTCTCTATATTGTTAGTGTTAGGATATATCAATTTTAATTCCTACATTTGGTATCAAAGCTTGGGGGGGAGTGTGGAGGCTTAACATCCTTCCCTACCGTTCCTTGGAGGTATAACAATACATTTCCGAAGAAGCTCCATGCTGGGATGAAGCCGAAGGAAGGCTGGGAAGAAGTCCCAAGAGAAGCCTCAATAAAGGAGCAGACAAAAAGAATGGTTTGTTATTAACTGGGGTTTTAAATTGCAGAGGCCCATTCACTCCAGGCGCATTCACCACATTTAATACTCACGATGTAGCACTGGTGTGTGTATAGTCGGAATGTTAGGAGGAGTATTGCGGAAAGAGTTGCATTGTGATGCAAGATATGTGATGAAGACATCGATGTGTGTTGGTCTATATTGTGGGCTATGTGCTTGCTTGCTTGACAGGAAGATATGCTTCAAAGGAAGAGGCAAAGAAAAAGGGTAACAAGAGGTGTGAAAGAGAGCCATACGGGCTTGATTAACAGTCCATACGGGCCTATGATGAAGAAGGCCATATGGGCTGATAAAGAAAGCCTTACGGGCTTATGAAGATTATGCCAAACGGGGGCACCGAAGATCTTTCCAGACGGGCATTGAAGATCTTGCCAGATGGGTATATAAGCCAAGTTTAGATTAAGGGGGAGATTGTAGGAACTTTAATCTAAACTTTTTAAGTGTTTTATTATTACTTAGTTTATTCTGTATTGTTTTGTTTAAATAAATATAGCTATTATACGTCTTGTAAATAGCAGCTTGAATATGTCATAGAAGTAGAATGTTTTTAGAAGATTATGGAGTTAGTTGTAGTAGTGGTTACGTTAGGAACCGGTCTAGTTTGTTTGCTATTTTCCTGCAACCACCTTATGTGGTTTAGTCTATTTAAGTGCATGTATTCGTTCATGTGAAAGTAACCACAAGAGAATACAATGTAGTCTTCATGTATTTTCTCCGTTTATACATATAAACATACTGTCTCTACTACGTCAAATTTTGGCTTCCGCCACATAAAATATGTGTGGCTATGAACTTACGCACTACGCCATAGATGGGCTATCGTTACATCTTTTTCATGGATGTTGTTAGAATATGTTACCTTAGACTTTGGACCTAATATTACATTTTGTTTTTTGTGTTACCTTAGCCACAAACCTGATGTTACCTTAGCTTTAAAGTGTTGGATGTTAGCAACATACATGATATGTTACCTTAGATCATTATTAAACTCAATTTTGAATTTTTTAACAAAAAAATTATTTAATTATTTAAAAATCACATTTACCTTTATAATATTTGATTTTTTTAAAAAGTAAGATTTTACCAATTGAATGAGGTATTTTTTCGAATATCAAGGTATTTAATTGTTATTATTTTTTAGGTTCAATTTATTTATTAAATGTAAAATGTATATTATAAAAAAAAACAAAAAAATAAAAAAAAACAGAAAAGAAATTGTAAAAGCTAGAAAATAATTGTAAAAGCACGGTTCCCAGTGAAATGTTTTAGCGGTATTTATCCCGCCAGTCTGAAATCTTCAGTGTAAAGTTTACACTTAAAACAAAATAAACCTCACTCTTTCACTCTCTCGCGCTCTCTCTCACTCTCTCTCTCTCTCTCGTAAACCTCTCTTCCCTAAATCTTCTCAATCTTCCCTAAATCTTCTAAATCTTCTCTAAGGCTTCAAATTATGCTGCTCAATTGAATATACCCCTCGGTTTGAGGCTTTAAATTGGGGCTTCTTCAATTTAGGGTTTCTTCAATTTGGGCTTTTTCGGTTTCTTCAATTGAATATACCCCTCTATTTAAATGATTCATGTTTTGAACTTAAACTTCGACTAATTGTTGTTTACTTTCAATTTCAGGCCTTCTCCAGTTTGGGCTTTCGATTTGGGGCTTCGATTAAGTGGATTTGGGGCTGATTAAGTGGATTTTGGGCTAGATTCGTAAGTATTACCCCTTTCTCTCCTTTCTCTCCTTTATCTCCTTCGATTATTTGTATGTATGCATCTGTTTGTATGTATCTGTTGTGTTGTGTTAATTTTCAATTGTTTGTATGCATATGTTTGTATGTTTATGATTTGTTTTCGATTATCTTTTTACATGTTTCTCTCCTTCTCTCCTTTATCTCCTTCGATTATTTGTATGCATGCATCTGTTTGTTTGTATGCATCTATGTTAAATTGGTATTTTGTGGTGATTACAATGTGTAATGTTTTATGTACACTGTAATTTTATAACATTAAAATGCTTATAATTTAAGTAATGTTATAGATGTTTTAATAGTAGATGTTTTTTGTACTGGCTGGGCTTCTCCCGTTTAGGCTTTGTGTAATGTTAATTATAAATGTATATTAGTAATCCATAAATTTGACCCATGTCCTTATGTGTATGATGTTGTGTGACATTTTTTTTGTTTATCGTTTCTTATCGGGAAGCCTTGCACCTTTGAATCTGTAACGTTTTGTGTGTAATGTCGTTTGTTCTTTCACATTTTTTGACCCATGTCTTTGAGGGTCACTAGTTTACCTATAAGGACTAGACTGCTTAGTACCCCTGTATCTTTGATGTTTAGGTCACCAAAATTTTAACTCCACTGGTTAATATTTCCTTGTAGACAGTGCTTCATCTTTTACAAGAGTTTAGAGCTTCATCTTTTGTCTTAAGCATAAAAACCCACATCATGCGACTGAAATCATCCAAAAGCAACATGAAATATTTATTACCTGCAGGGGTTGGTGGTGAAATAGGTCGACACAAATCTCCGTGCACCAACTCAAGTCGTTCCTTTGGTGCAAAATTGCTCTGACTTGGAAATGATTTCCGTGTTTGCTTAGACAGTAAGCATCCCTTGCAGGACTCTTTTTGTAGACTTAGAGTTGGCAACCCACACACCATGTCATTTTTAACCATCAACTTCATTGCTTGGAAATTAATGTGTCCCAATCGTAAGTGCCATAACCAGGTGGTTTCCTCGGTTTTTGATAGTAAGCACACAGATTCACTTTGTTCGATAACTAGCTTGTACAAATGATTTGAGGATCATTTAACCTTCATTAGCAATGTTCCACTATTCTCATACACCCACTAGAACTCCCCATTCATGACAACTTTATTCCCAACCTCAGACAGTTGTCCCAAACTTATTATATTGTTACAAAGTGTGGGAATAAAATATACCTCCTTTAAGATTCGTTCTTCGCCGTTCTTGCATTTGAAAGCCACAGATCCTTTCCCCTTTATGCACACCGTTGAACCATCCCCAAACCTAATTGATCCCTGCACATTCTCGTTGAAGTCTTTGAATCTTGAACGTTGCCCGGTCATATGGTTACTAGCTCCATTGTCCAAGTACCAAATGTTCATGTCTCCCTTGTGTCCACGATCTAATCCCGCCAGTATCACTCTCTCCTCGTTCAAACGAACCAAGTTACTTTCTTCACTTCTTCACTCAGCAATCAGTAATGTAGGTTCTTCGTCATCAACTTGAGTAAGATTCACCTCAGATTCTTGCTCCTTTTTCTTTCCTCGTCGTGGCTTACGACACTCTGAAGCGTAATGCCCAAATGCACTACAATTGAAACACCTCAATTTGCTTTTGTCATGAGTCCCACGACTCATGAATTTGCCACGGTTATCACTTGTGCTACGAGTTCCATCATTGCCTGTCTTCCTTAGCCACTCTTCTCTAGTTAGTAAAAGCTAGCCCTCCGTGTTTTACCTCCTTTTGCACTCATCTTCTGTCAACAGCAACTTGCCATCATTGCTCTCGACCTGTCCTCGTGTTCTTTCTTCATGTGCCTTGAGGGAACCAACCACTTCCTCGACAGACATCATCTCCAAATTCCCAAATTGCTCTATAGTAGACGCAATCTGTAAGAACCTTGAAGGAACTGCTCTCAACAGCTTCTTAATAACATAAGTCTCTTCCACGTTCTCCCCTAAAGCTCGAATATTCGTGACCAAGCTGTTCAGTTTCATATAAAAATCATCGAGTGACTCTGCTTCCTTCATACTCAGTGTTTCAAATTCGCCCTTGAGTGTTTGAGCCCTTGCCTTTTTCGCCTTGTCAGCCCCTTCACATACTGTTTTTATTGCTTCCCAGGCTTTCATAGCATTTTTCTTCTCCGCCAGTGACATCAGAACATCTTCAGGAATACTTTGATAAATCGCATCCAATGCTAACTTGTCCGTCCTCTTTTTTACGACTGTCGTAGCATCATTGGGTTCAATAGCTATCCACACACCATGAGCTTGCATGAATACTTTCATTTTAAGGGACCATGCTGTGTAGTTTGTTTTGGTTAACATGGGGTAATTCAAACTGACAGAGTTTTCTTTGGTTTTGATGGGTTCCATTGTTGTTTATTTTGGGACGTACTTTGGCATTCACCAAGGATACGCTCTGATACCAGATTGTTGAAAACACAGAAATTATAAAAGACAAGATTGAGCCTGAACTCGTTTTTATATTGAAGTGCTGAAAGTGAAAGAAACTACAATAATGAAACTTAAAACTGAAGAACTAGATGCATACTTATGTGCATATATGCACGACTAGAATGAGGCCTAAAAACAGCAACTGCTATGCTACTGGACTCCTACAAATGCTCCAACTCTACATGACTGTTTCCAACTCCTAAAACTACGCCAGGACATCTGACTTTATTTAAATAAAACAATGAAACTAAATAAATGTTTAAATTAATATCTAACACATTCTTAGTCCAATGAGATTGTTATGGACCGTTATAACTGTAACTTACTAAGCATGCCTTAACTAAAAATAGTACGATATTATCCGCTTTGGGCCCAAGCTAGTTATTTTTGAGTAACACACAAAAAATAAAACTGCTCCCGTTAAAATATGTTCGTAATACTCCTCCAATATTATATATGTCGGTGGATTTTTCAAAAAAATTTCCAAAAAAAAAATTTCAAATTACATTAATACAACATTAAATTGCAACGGTCACGTTTTAATTTATGATGAAGGGTCTCACACTTTTATTATAAATAATATTAATTGAACCCATTACACATAAGTATTTGCAAAACATGCTAGAAAACTTTTTAAAATCTCTTGGCATATTTTTATTACATATCGATAATACTATAACATAAAATAATATTTTAACATAAATTCACAAGGATTTTCACCTTTTTTTAGATTATTTATTGTTTAGCAACACCCAATAATAGTCAAAATCATCACCTTATAATATATATTTTTTTGACAGTTACTACCTTATAAAATTGAAAACAAAAGATGAACTAGAAAACTCCCAAATGTCAAAGCCAAAACAAAAATTTATCACTTAAATTTACACATTGTTGGAAGAGGTCCTTTTACAATAATCATAAAAAAAATAAAAATAAGAAACTTTACCAAACAAAAAAAAAAAAAAAAGAGTGTACTCTACTCCTCCCCATCTTATTAATCATAAAATAAGATATTTTGTAATGTTAATAATTATTTTATTTTTTATCGTGTTTCTAAAGTAAAATGCTTTCTTTCTCGTGAATTACACCCGCTTCGGGAGCACGGAATTAGCATGCAGTACTGAGGCCAACGCCTCCTCTTTCTCGTGAATTACACCCACGAGTCTCCAAGAATAATCCCGTACAAGCATTTGCCCATTGGCTTGTGCAGTAATGACTGTGTTCACAGTCTGGAGGTGCTGCATAAATAATATATATGGATTACACCCACTAGTCTCCAAGCATATAATAATAATTGAAAACAACAACAAAAATAGAAATCATAAATTTTCAAAAAATTTCAAATATATGAAAAATTACCTGTAGGGGGTACGTGGAGCACTTTCTTCATTGTTTTCTGCAATTATTTCAGAAATTAGTAAATTACAAGTAATAAATATGTGACAGTTCAATTCAACAATTAAATCACCGATCTAGTTAAAAATAATAATAGAAAATTCAGATTTTTGTGTCACAATCATACATATGTATTAATTAAGGCAGTGTTGTAAATGACCCATGTAATCTAAGTGAGTCTGGGGATTGACATTATATTTTAATGTCTCTTAGCAACTAAATACCGTCCTCAACTCGATTTGAATTCCAAAACCATTTTGTCCAGCTATTCAAAATTGTATATATTTATTACTGATACAAAATTCTATATATGCTTTAATGTTTTGATACAGATTTCTTACCCATACTCGCTTTAATGTTTTGATACAGATTTCTTACCCATCTGCTGCAAAGGAAAAGAAATTGTATATATAATGCCAGGCTAGGGTACAAGAGACACTTCATATGAAATTACCTTAATATCCTTTCTCAAATCCTTTCTTGATATAATTACTCCTCAAGCACATAAGGGTACAACGGTAATCCACTATTCCATTATACAATTACTACACCTTAGGAGTAATCATATAATGGATATGATAATATTGAATGTTCTAGATCATACTAGGACCTTCTGGAGAGGTGAAGAAGAATATATTTGTAAGATAAAATCTAGGTTTCTCTATCACACTAGTACCTTTTAGATAATTGAAAGAGAGAGCATGATATATTGTGTTCAATTTTTTAATTCTCTATTTTGTTTCATTCATTTTTTCTTTTGTTTTTTTTAAAGATATTTTATGATGTTAATAATTATTTTATTGTTTATCGTGTTTCTAAAGTAAAATGCTTTCTTTACTTAAACATTTTTTGTTGATGCTTTAACTTGTATAAGATGACAATATTTTAGGCGTATAAATTTCAATACTATTTTTGTTATTTATACTGTTTCTTTGATATTTGTACAGTCGGTTGATGACCCAAAGTACTTTCTAAGGTTAGCAATATTTAATTCAATATTTTCTAATCTATTATTTTATGATTTACATTTTGATATGGGCTGAAAATGAGCCCTAAAGACACATTTAATGTGGCATTAACTAGGCCGAAATTAGTCCAAACGTGGGGCCCACCAGCTGGGCCCAAAACCCTGATTATAGTATTAATTTCGTAATTAATATTAAGGGTAATAAACAGCTCAGCAAATAAGAGTTGGATAAGGATAATATCCCCTTCAGACTTATCCAATAAGGCATCCAATTCAATATGGAAACTGATTCCTACAAGGAATAGATCTAGAACATTCCTCAAAGACTTGCCCACCAAGTCTCCAAATCCTACCATAATTCTAAGGCTTCTCAGCCTATATAAAGGGCCTGACCCCTCATCTCAGAACTACGTTTTATTGGCTTGATTCTCTAATTTACAGAGATACGTAGGCATTCTATGAGGACCGTTTAAGTCTCGAACGCAGAAGCAGCCATTAAAGCACGAAGCTCACGAACCCTAGCATTAAATATACAAACCCTAGCCGCAATAATTTCAACCTAGTTTTTATTCCACAACATTTGGCGCCGTCTGTGGGACCAAGACATCAACCATGGTTACCACTCGAAGAACAACACCGGTCTCAACCGAGGCTACCTCTGGAACCATCGTTCCACCAATCACTGCTCCTCCTGTTAGTACAGGGCCAGGGTCTGTACCCCCATTGACGGAAACAAACCCTCGTAGTCAGGCCTCTCAACCACAAGGGACGGATCCCCCCGCTGAAAGATCTCAACCTGTAATCGTCCCTCTAGGACAGGAGACTAACCCGCTCCAGATGGTGGTCTCTCCTCTCCCTCTGAGTAGCCGCCCGCCGCTTCACAGTCTCTCCACTTCTTCGCTCCCTGTCAACACCAACCCAATGTATGGGCTGCCTAACTACCCCCAAGATCCAAGGGATCCAGGACCAAGCGGTCATGCTCGGCTGATCCATGGGCAACAACAATCCCCTTATCTTAGAGGCCCGGCCCCTCCTGAACCAGGATACTATGATTACTCTGGTCCTTATACCGGAGACTCGTCATCTGAAGACGATGATCGAGACGAAGCCCCAAGGAGGCGACGCGCTAGTAAGGAACCTCTGAGGAGGAATCCATCAAACCGAGATGGTCCTTTAACAATTGCAGAGAAAATTAAGGCTTATGAAGTTGAGATTCAGAAGCTGAAGGACGACCAAGCAAGGGAGCTAGAGAGACAGAACCCTAATCAGACTCGACCTCCTCCGACTTCAGGAGGGATTCCCTTCATAGATCTGGAGAGGTCTTCGAGGAGACACCGAAGGGCTGAAGCCCCAACCAGAGGAACTACCAGGGTGGAACTCCCCAAGAATAATCCTAGAGATTTGATGCAACAAGGAGATCTGGATGATCCGACCCCTCCATTCACGGAGGAGGTGATGAATGCACATATCTCCCGAAAGTTTAAGATGCCCACGATCAAAGCTTACGATGGAACGGGGGATCCCGCAACTCATGTGAGAACGTTTACAAGTGCATTGTTACTGCAGCCTGCTAACGATGCCCTTAAGTGTAGGGCGTTCCCCCAAACCCTGTCGGGCATGGCGCAACGTTGGTATAGTCGTTTACCTCCAAACTCGATTAGCTCTTTCAAGGAGTTGAGTACCGCTTTTGTCAGTCAATTCATTAGCGGAAGAATTCATGAGAAAAGCTCCGCATCCCTTATGTATGTAACACAGGGAAAGAATGAGAACTTAAGAGATTACATCAAGCGATTCACTAAGGAAACCCTGAATATCACCGATTTGGAAAATAAGGTGGCCATGGTAGCCTTGCAGCATGGAACCACGGATCTCTTTTTTAAGAGGTCGTTGGCAAAACACCCCCCTGAAAGCATGGATGAACTTCAACGAAGGGCGGACAAGTATATAAAAGCTGAGGACAGCATCAAGAAAGAAGCAGCGTTGGGCAATGGAGGGAACAAGCGGAAGCAAGAACAAGAGTACGATGCTAGGGACAAGTATCCCCGAGCTAGCAGAGACTCTGAATCTGCTCCAAAAAAGAACTCGGGTCCAAGGTTTTCCGAATACGCCAGACTTAATGCTCCAAGAAGCCAGATCTTGTTGGACATTGAAAAGGAAAAGGACTTCCGATGGCCGAAGCCACTTAGGGGAGACCCAGCCAAGCGGAATAAGGAGCAATACTGCAGGTTCCACAAAGATGTGGGACATGACACCGATGATTGTAGGCAACTCAAGGATGAGATTGAATTCTTAATACGAAGAGGAAAACTAAGTCAGTTCACCAAGGGTGATGACCGTGGGAACCAGAGAAGGGACAATGACAGAAGGGACAATGAAAGGAGAGATAATAACAGGAGGGATGACAACCATGATCGCAATCCACAGCCCCGAAGGGCAGTTATCAATATGATCTGGGGAGGTCCGACAACAGCTGGCACGACTAAGAATTCTCGAAAGGCTTATGCTAGAGAAGTAATGCACATTGTGGGAGAAGCCCCGAAGCGTGCTAAAACCGAGATGGTAATTGGTTTCGATGATTCAGACTTGGAAGGGGTGAAATTCCCCCATGACGACCCTCTGGTCATAACTCCCGTGATTGGAAACTCAGAAGTGAAATGAGTCTTGATAGACAATGGGGCTTCTGTGGATATTTTATTTCATGATGCATTTGTAAAGATGGGTTACAACGACTCTCAACTGACCCCTACAAACATGCCTATATACGGGTTTAACGGAGTGGAGTCCAACGTTGAAGGGACTATTCAGCTAGCCGTGACTATTGGACAGGAGCCTAAAGAGGCGACTCAGATGTTGAATTTCTTGGTGATCAAGGCAGCGTCAACATACAACGCAATCCTTGGAAGGACTGGACTTCATGCGTTTAAGGCTGTGGCCTCTTCCTATCATATGAAAATTAAGTTTCCGACACGGAATGGTGTCGGAGAACAAAAGGGTGATCAGAAGATGGCAAGAAGTTGCTATGTGGCCGCACTGAGGGCCGATGGAGTCGGAGGGCAGGTCCTTCCGATTGAAGACATGGATGTCCGCGATGATGAAGAGCATAGAGGGAAGCCAGCAGAGGATTTGATTCCCGTACCTCTAGAACCTAATGATCCTGAAAAAGTTACTTATATTGGAGCATCTCTGAAAGAACCCCTGAAGGGCAAGTTAATAGAATTCTTACAGAAGAATAGCGACGTGTTCGCTTGGACAGCAGCTGATATGCCAGGGATTGACCCCCAACTCATAACTCATAAGTTAAATGTTGATCCCAAAAGGAAGGCAATAAAGCAGAAGAAGAGAAACTTTGCTCCGGAAAGGCAAGAGGCCATTAGGCAAGAAGTGGATAAGCTCTTGGAAGCTGGTTTTATTGAAGAGATTCAGTTTCCCGAATGGTTAGCGAACCCAGTCATGGTCAAGAAAGCAAATGGGAAGTGGAGAATGTGTATAGACTTCACTGACCTGAATGATGCATGCCCAAAAGATTGTTTTCCCCTGCCAAGGATTGATATGTTGATAGATGCCACAGCTGGACATGAGATGTTAAGCTTCATGGATGGATTCAGCGGCTATAATCAGATTAAGATGCACAAGGATGACATACCTAAGGTATCTTTCATAACTGACTTTGGTGTCTTCTGTTATCTTGTCATGGCTTTTGGTCTAAAGAATGCAGGAGCTACTTACCAACGATTGGTGAACAAGATATTTGCCCATCTGATTGGAAAAACCATGGAGGTATATGTTGATGACATGTTAGTTAAGAGCCTACTCAAGGCTGATCATATCAAACACCTCAGAGAGGCATTTGAAGTGCTGAGGCACCATAAGATGATGTTGAATCCCGCCAAGTGTGCTTTTGGCATTGGATCTGGAAAGTTTTTAGGACTGATGGTTTCAAAGAGAGGCATTGAGGCCAATCCTGATAAGATCAAGGAAATTTTTGACATGGAGCCACCACGCTCTATAAGGGTTGTGCAGAGGTTGACAGGCCGAGTTGCAGCTTTAGGAAGATTCATCTCCAAGTCTGGAGACAAATGCTTGCCTTTCTTCCAAGCGTTAAAAAAGGTGAAAGATTTTGGGTGGACACCTGAAAGCCAAGAGGCCTTTGAGCAACTGAAGAAGTACATGGTTGAAGCCCCATTGTTGACCAAACCAAGTCCTGGGGAGATTCTTAGTTTATACCTAGCGGTATCCGAACAAGCCCTGAGTGCTGTCCTTACTCGGGAAGAGGAGAAGGTCCAGAAACCTATCTACTACGAGAGCAAAGTGTTGCATGGGGCTGAGTTGAATTACTCACCCATAGAAAAGTTTGCTTTGGCATTAGTAACTGCCTCAAGAAAGCTGCGGCCTTACTTTCAGGCACATAAGATTCAAGTTCTGACAAACCAGCAGTTGAGGAACATATTGCATAGCCCTAAGGCTAGTGGAAGGCTAATCAAATGGGCGATTGAGTTAGGAGAGTTTGACATCACATATAAGCCTCGGACAGCTATCAAAGCTCAGGCATTAGCTGACTTCGTGGTTGAATGCACTATTAACAACCAAGAAGTCGGGGGGCAAGAGATAATGACTACCCCTGGGCAAGAGGAAAAAGAAGAAGAACTTACACCCGATCTGAAGGAATATTGGGTGCTCTATTTTGATGGAGCATCAAAAACAAAATCTAGTGGTGCGGGTTTGGTTTTGCAAAGCCCCGATGGGTTCACAGTTGAGTACGCTTTAAAGTTGGATTTCCCTACTACCAACAACGAGGCAGAGTATGAGGCATTAATAGCTGGTTTGGGCTTGGCCAGAATCATGAGGGTCAAAAATCTTAAAGTTTGTGGAGATTCAAGGCTTGTGGTATCACAAGTAAATGGTGAATTCGAGGCTAAGGATGAGACTATGGCAAAATACTTGAGAGTAGTAAAGGCTGTTATGTCCTAGTTTGAGGAGTGCTATGTTGAGCACATTCCAAGAGAGGAAAACATTAAGGCCGATGCCCTATCTAAATTTGCTTCTTCCGAGATAGAAAATTATGCTGGGAGTGTCTATTTTCAGGTCTTGAAGGCCCCGACCGTTAACTCAAAGTTATTGGCACCGATCGATATAGGAGGCTCTTGGATAGACCCTATCAAGGCACACCTTGAGACTGGATGGCTCCCAGACAATGCCTTGGAGGCACGGAAACTTTCAGTAAGAGCATTGAGATACACTTTGATTGAAGGCATTTTGTATAAGAGGTCGTTTGTCATCCCATACTTGAAATGTTTAAGGCCTCAAGAGGCAAGAGAAGCATTGGAAGAAGTTCATGAAGGGATCTGTGGCCAACACTTGGGGGGCAGGGCCCTAGCTCACAAGATAATTCGTTTAGGGTTCTATTGGCCGGAGATGTTGGCTGATGCACAAAACTATGTCAAGAGATGCGAGAGATGCCAGAAGCATGCCCCAATTGTAAGGCAACCGCCTGAGATCTTAACTTTAATTAACTCTCCCATTCCATTTGCGATGTGGGGGATGGATATACTTGGGCCTTTTCCCATGGCTTCTGCGCAAAGGAAATTCCTAATAGTGGCCATCGATTACTTCACTAAGTGGATTGAGGCTAAACCTCTGGCTAAGATAACCACCAAGCAAGTTTCCCAGTTCTTTTGGGAAAACATAATTTGCAGATACGGAATCCCACGAATCCTTGTAACAGACAATGGGACACAGTTCAATAACGAAGAGTTCAAGAAGTATTGTGAAGAGAATGCGATTGAGCTCCGTTTTACCTCGGTGGCACACCCTCAAGCCAATGGGCAAGCTAAGGTAGCTAATCGAATTATCCTTGATGGACTGAAAAAGAGGGTCGAACGCTCTAGGAACACTTGGGTAGATGAATTGTTGCCCATACTTTGGGCATATCGTACCACTTGTAAGGTAACGACTGGAGCAACCCCATTTTTGCTGGCTTATGGAGCCGAGGCAGTTGTGCCTTTAGAGATCATGCAAGCATCACCTCGAGTTGAGGCATATGAGCCAGAAACTAATGACGAAGGAATGAGACTTGCCCTTGACTTAATTGATGAGGTTAGAGATGGAGCTAATGCAAAGAATGCTGAATATCAGAAGAGAGCCTCTTTTCACTACAACCAGAGAGTTAAAGAAAGATTCTTTCGACAAGGTGACATGGTTTTAAGGAAGATTGAAGCCTCAGGAGTTGGCCAAAAAGGAAAGTTAGCACCAAACTGGGAAGGACCATATCTAGTCAGAAAGGTGTTAGGGCAAGGATCCTACAAGTTAGAAACCTTGGACGGGGTTGAGGTGCCCCGAACTTGGCATGCTGTGAACCTCAAAGTTTATTATGTCTAAGTCCTTTTGACAAAGGCTTGGACTTTTACCTATTTATTAGAAATAAGGTTCGAATGAAACCATTTTAGAGCATGTTGCTCCCAGTAGAAGATAGAATATTTATGTAAGGGTTGAACCCATTCTATTGATATCTTTGACAGCATAATGGAATTTATACTGTTTTCTCTATGAGTTATTTCTCTTTGTTAAAATAAACACGAAAGGCAAACGTTGAACTAGCTTGTGAGTTTAGTACCAGCCAGGAGGCCAAGTACTTGAGAAATTCTAAAGTTTAACGAACTATAAGCAAAAGAAAAAAAATGAGAACATGGAAACAAAAGAAACTGCTACATAGATAAGTTAAGGCATAAGCCCCGAAGGGCAAAAGTTCAGAATAAATAAAGACAAACAGAAATAAGCCACGCAGGGCCATCTATGCATCTAAGTCCTCAATAACAACATCTCCATGGGTAGAAGAAGGATCTGCTGTCTCTACCCCAGGGGAAGAAGGTGGATCCTGAGTGGGTTGAGAGTCCCCATCCACTGCTGTCTCTGTAGCAACCTCCAGAGTATCTGTCAATCCAGGGATAGCAGGTACCGGGAACTTCTCCAGGGATACCCCCTCAATCTTCCCACTCAGCTCCTCGATGATCCCCTCCCAACACTCCTTGAAGGTGCCAGGAAAGTCTGCATCATACTCGGCATTCAGGACATCTTGAAAGTCCTTAGAAGCCTTGTAATCAGCAATGATGTGTTCCCTGTTCTGCTGCACCTCCAGCTGTAGCTTCCTGTTCTTCTCCTTCTCAGCAGCCAGCTCCTTCTCCACCTCCCTAAAACGAGCAAAGTTTGCCTCGGAGGCATCAAAGTATCTGTCTCTGTCCCTCTCAGCAATGGTCTTATCAGCACGCACCTCCTTCAGGTTATGAACAGCGGCCTGAAGGTAGGCGTTCATCTGCAAAGGAAACAAGTAAATAAGGGAAAAGTAAATGCAATTAAATTAAAGAAGTTGAATAAAAAATTACCGAAGCAACAGCTTGAGCCCCGAGAAGCTCAATCTGCAAGTCATCAGAGGACTCCACAATGTGAATCCTATCTCGTGGAGTAACCACGCTCCTGGACCACTCAGCTGCAGCCCTAGAATCACCTACAGCCCTATTGCATAAACCCCATCCCACTGTAAAGGGAGTGAGGTCTTCCTCAATAGGAACTGGCTTTTCTTGAAGAAAAGCAAGAACACGCTCCACCCGGGAGAAGCCTCATCTGTCCTGGCCCTTTTGGACCTAGGGTTCTCTGTTACCACCCTAGCAGTGGCAGCAGTCTCCCTCTGCCTAAAAATTGCTCCCAGAGCAGTTTTGGCTGCAAAACGATTACAAGAAAGTTAGAAAATTATATCTAGCATAAAATGTTAACAAAGCAAGAGGTGAGAATTACCCTCAGGGCCCAAATCGCTTAGCCCATGGGCCTGCAACGAATCTTCAGAAATCAAATTTGCACATTGATGCAAATTATCGGATGTTAACAAAGTTATGGCGGCCTCTTCTTCCACGCCCAATTTTAAACTCCTGACAGGCCCATCAACGGCTCTGCAGAAGTTGGGCCGAAAATAGTTGTCCCAGTCATCCCCATCCAAAAAGATATAAAACCATTCCCTCTTCCAATTAGGAAGGGAATCAGGAGCGGAATCCGAAACAAAACAAGAACGGGCTAAGGAACGGTGTTGGATTTTGACCCAGCCCGAATTGTCAGAAGAATTGACAAATTTGAATAAATATCGAAAAACAGAAATACTGGGCTCAAGCCCATGTTTCTTACATTGGACCAAGAAACAATAAATAAAACGCCACGCATTTGGCATAAGTTGGGTTGGACAAACCTTGGCTTTGGCCAAAAGACGATAAACAAAAGGAGGAGGAGGAAGGCGAAAACCAGCATAAAAAGTCTCTTTATAAATCCTAATGGCCCCAGGCTTTGGGTGACAAGCCCTTTCTTTTGAGGCCGGAACAACGGCCCTATAAGGCCCATTAATATGAAAAAGTTGGGCTAGAATGTCTACCCTATGTTGTTTGTATTTCGATTTATACTCATAAGCATCTAAATGAAGCATATTTGGAAAAGCTTGACTGAACTCATTTAAAAGATCTCTAAGGGAAAAAACACTGGCATGGACAAGAGATGTTTTAGGGTTCTTACCCCTTGAAAGCCGTGGAGCGGTGGTAGAAGTGTTAGCAAGTTGAGACTGGCCTGAAGAGCTAGAGTCTTCCATTGATATGCTTCCCTTGAAGGCTTGAAACCCAGAAATGTTGAAAAAAGAGGGTGAAGAAGATGAAGATTCAACAATCTTCAAACAGAAACTGGAAAACAGGGCGAAGGAAAGACGCCGGAAATCGCCTCACGACAGAACCCTAGCAGAGCTTTTTTGAAAAGCATTTGTGATAAGGGAGAGATAATTTTTGCTGAAAAGTGAGATGAGAAATGAGGGATGCACACTACTCTTTTATAGAGTTCACGGTTGGTCACTCAACCGGTTATATCCAGTAAATGGGCTGTCAACAGGTGACTGGGCCTTTGAATAGGCGGGAAGCCCACGAAATTCAAATTTTAAAAATAATTCTAGAATGTTCTACGACATTTTTAGAAAATGGGATAAAAGCCCCTCAGAATTTAAAGGCAGGAGGCCCAACTAAAAGGGCATACCTACGCCCAGGAGACCTAACCTCCTAGGCGTGCCTAAGAAAGGTGTCTCCTTGGCGGGGGTACCCACGCCCAACTTGATCTTCTTTAAAGAAGGCTATACCCACGCCCAGGAGACCTAACCTCCTAGGCGTGCCTAAGGAAGGTGTCTCCTTGGCGGGGGTACCCACGCCCAACTTGATTTTCTTTAAAGAAGGCTATACCCACGCCCAGGAGACCAAACCTCCTAGGCGTGCCTAGGGAAGGTGTCTCCTTGGCGGGGGTACCCACGCCCAACTTGATTTTCTTTAAAGAAGGCTGTACCCATGCCCAGGAGACCAAACCTCCTAGGCGTGCCTAAGGAAGGTGTCTCCTTGGCGGGGGTACCCACGCCCAACTTGATTTTCTTTAAAGAAGGCTATACCCACGCCCAGGAGACCAAACCTCCTAGGCGTGCCTAGGGAAGGTGTCTCCTTGGCGGGGGTACCCACGCCTAACTTGACTTTTCTTAGAGAAGGGCATACCCACGCCCAGGAGACCAAACTTCCTAGGCGTGCCTAAGGAAAGTGTCTCCTTGGCGGGGGTACCCACGCCCAGAAAGCATTTCAAGGAAAGAAGGGCATACCCACGCCCAGGAGACCAAACTTCCTAGGCGTGCCTAAGGAAAGTGTCTCCTTGGCGGGGGTACCCACGCCCAGAAAGCATTTCAAAGGGCAAAGATACACCCACGCCCAGGAGACCAAACTTCCTAGGCGTGCCTAAGGAAAGTGTCTCCTTGGCGGGGGTACCCACGCCCAGGAAGCATTTTTTGCCAGGATGACTTTTTTAAAGTTAATCCTTTAAAAATTTTGAAAATAATGTTGGGAAATTGAAAAATAATTTCCAAAAAATAATAAAAATACCTGTTGGTACATATAAATTCCTAAATTATTAGGAAAAATTATAAAAAATACCTGTTGGTACATAAAAATTCCTAAAATATTAGGAAAAGTACAGAAAAACATGAGGAAAATTATAGAAATATTTTCTTGACAAATTGAGCAATAATTTATGCTAATAACGCATGAAAACTCTATGAAAGTGCCGAAATTGCTAAAAGCAAGCACAAATTAAAGCCTCGAATAAGGAAAATCGTCGTAAATGTGTAGGTCGCTCCACACTTTACAACCAAGACGATACTTGTGAAACACTAGTGTAAACCAAAATTCCCATATAAGGGTAATTAAGAAGTCCCAGGTAAGGGATAAAAACGACCCCGAGTCTCGATTAAGGCAAATATAACTTCTATGAAAACCTGATCAGTTTTCCTTAGAAGTTGGGGGGCAAATGATATGGGCTGAAAATGAGCCCTAAAGACACATTTAATGTGGCATTAACTAGGCCGAAATTAGTCCAAACGTGGGGCCCACCAGCTGGGCCCAAAACCCTGATTATAGTATTAATTTCGTAATTAATATTAAGGGTAATAAACAGCTCAGCAAATAAGAGTTGGATAAGGATAATATCCCCTTCAGACTTATCCAATAAGGCATCCAATTCAATATGGAAACTGATTCCTACAAGGAATAGATCTAGAACATTCCTCAAAGACTTGCCCACCAAGTCTCCAAATCCTACCATAATTCTAAGGCTTCTCAGCCTATATAAAGGGCCTGACCCCTCATCTCAGAACTACGTTTTATTGGCTTGATTCTCTAATTTACAGAGATACGTAGGCATTCTGTGAGGACCGTTTAAGTCTCGAACGTAGAAGCAGCCATTAAAGCACGAAGCTCACGAACCCTAGCATTAAATATACAAACCCTAGCCGCAATAATTTCAACCTAGTTTTTATTCCACAACACATTTTTATGTTATATTTTTTTGTATTATTTAGTTTTTAGTTTTTATTTCCGGTTGTGTGATAAATTTTTATTTGCTTTTATTCTTGTTTATTATATTAAATTTTTTTGTTGTATTTTCCGATAATTTTAGGTTACTTTAATTTTTTATGCCTTTAGTAAAAATGTCAGTTTACATATTGTTCCCTGTTTCAATTTAGTTATCCACTTTTGATTTTTCTCAATACCCTATTTTAATTGAATATTAAAAATTATTCCATTACCATTTTAAGAATTTGAAAAATACTTTACAAAGCATATTGCATAAATTTTTGAAAAATGTAATTTATTGAATATTTTCAATTTTACAATTTATGTAAAGATTACTCTTGTTTATATCCCCCAATAAGGATTGTCATCCAGTACAATAAGGTTGCTTCTTCAAAAACAATATTCAAAAACATTATATCTCACACAGGATTACTCTTATTTATATCTTCTAATAATACTTTTGGTTGTTTTTGGTGTTTAGAAAATAAATGCTATCATATTTAGATATGGTGGTGGATGTATGTGAGCAGAAAAAAGGTTTTGACACAAGCTAGGAAAATGTTGCTTTAAATATTTAATTCTTAAAATATTTGCTAACAATGCTAACAATGGTGAAGTTAAACAACCTCAAGCCTTAGTGTATGGCTCTTCAGGAATAGGAATAGTTAAGTTGATATATTAATATTGGTAATTTCTATAGCGACAAAACAGTAATTTATATTTATGTTCAAAGTAAAGTAGAAAACCTTGAAACTATAACACATTTTATTAATCATTTAACCATTTTATTAAACTTAATAGGTCATGAAAATAATTATGGAAAAAATTGTATTGAAAAGTTGTACTTTTAAAAGTATAAAAATAAGTACAAGGTACAAAAATAAATGGAATAAATGTTATTTAAATTTTAAGCATATATACAAGGTATTATATAATATAAATTCAATATTTATATATATAAACAAATAAAATAAATGTTATTGAAATTTCAAGAATATATAAAAGGTATTATATAATATAAATTTGAAATTGTTTATTCATTTTATTAAATAATAAAGGGCATTAAAAATAAGATATTAGATCACAAATGGATGTTATGAGGCAATGTAAATTTAAAAATTATAAAGAATTAAATCATTTAATAAAATGGCATGGTATTAGGGTAGTGGTCCATAGGCATATGAGAGGAAATTTTGTGTGATGATGCATGCGAATGTTAAGATGGTTTTGGTGTTTCCTTAGGCTCAAAATATATTGTTGTAGGCCAAAAAAATCCAAAGAATTTAGTGGCGTTGCTATTTTTACCGTTACCTTTTGGATCAAAGGCCACATCAGGTTTTCTATTGGCATAGCGTGCTATAGCAGTAATATTATAAGTTTTTAGCAACATAGGATTATGTTGCCTTTGTGTTAAAACATTTTGCAAAAAAGTGAGCCCTTCCCGTGGGACCCACAGGTGGGCCCATAAGGGCCCACTTTTATGCCAACATAAATTTTTCCTACAGCAACATTTCTTAAAATTAATTTTCCTTTGTGCCAACACTTTATAGCACCAATCACAACACTTTTCTTTTTTAAACAAAAAATCATAAATATGAAAAAATGCATTACCTAAATAACCAAATCAACAAAACCTGGATTACATACAGATTAAATACAATCTCAACCCAAATTCAGAGAAAAAGATATAAGAGCTGGTGCCGCAAGTACATAAACAACATTCTTACTAAGTACATAAGTCTAACGTAACAACAAAAGATGGTCTATAACATAAACGTTTGGAATGACTAAATTAAGAGTTGGTGCCACCAGTCAATGAAGTACCATCTTCATTGTCACTCAAGATGGTCGCACAAAGCTCCCCAAGATCAAATTTGATGTTTGGGTTCACTTCACCCAATTTTTTAAGCACCCATGTCAAGTTTTCATGTACCCTTTTTTTCACCTATGCATCCATTTCTACTTGCAATTTCATATTCACTTTCATCTCAGACTTCTTCAACCAAAGTTTCCCTTATCTTGCATGTCAGGTCCTGTACATGGGTCTGTTTTGGAGCTTGAGCACGAATTTTGATGGATTCATAGATCTCCCTATAAGACATGTCGGATAGTATGATTTCCCATCAATAATCATCAATACCCTCTCCTGATGTGTTCACCCTCATCTCGCCTATTTTTTTTCAACAAAAGTGAACAAAAGAGACATGATATAGCAAGCTTAGTCATTGGCAACTTATACGAAATAACAGATTAAATTTTTCTTCTATTTTGGTAAAAATACATTGATGTCATGGCAGAACTCAGAAATTTGAGTATGACTGATCCGTCAAATGAACAAGCGGATATTAAATTAAATAATGATAGAAATGAACAGACTTAAACTTGAGATTATTCTTTAAACTAAGATCTGATATCATGTTAAATAATTGGTTCATTTAAAATCTTAAGATTCTAGAGAAAGTAATTAACCAACACTATCAACTCGATCAAGATTATTCTCAAATTTTTTATACAGTTGATTAATTAACAAGATGAACGAAATACTTGTAATTAATTTCATCTTTAATTACATGCTTTATATATTTAGAATAAAAGAAAAAACACTAACAATATTTTCTAGTTAATTGCTTCATTTGGTATTATGTAATAATAAATATAACACGACATGATTTACCATTTTGTGATATATTTGTGAAAAAGGTCTAGGACCATCATGTGTATATGTGACATTACTGCGGCTATGAGCATGGCGATTAACATTTTTAACATCTCCATTTGGTCTATTAGTATGATGAAGCATATCATCTAGGTTATCTCCAAAACATATAACTACTTAATAATCCATACGATCCTCATGACTATTTTTGTAGGACTGGAGTGAAACCTCATAAATCCAACTGACATATAATGGAGATGGACCATTGTAGATAAGATGGGCGTAGATCACCTCTACACGGTGCCACTTGCCATTTTTACTCATAAATCCAACTGACATATAATGGAGATGGACCATCATAGCGTCATTTGAAATCCCATATTAAAAATTTTGAAACGTTTGCAGAGATTGATATATTTTGTGATGGAATCGAAAAAAATTTGAAATTGTTTATTTCTATTTTATAAATTTTTATATCTCATATATACTTGTTGACCATTCTTTGGCTCACCCTTGCTATTATTTTCTAACCTTTCAGTAAAAACTGAAGATGGCCCGAGTTCGTGACACCGCCCGTAAGAGGGTAGCTTTACCTACCGCTCGTTGTCATTTCCAGATGCCAGTGCAGGTAGAAAAGCCAGAATAGGCTAGTAGTGAATAATGTTTTGGACTAGTTGTAATGAATATGGGTTGTAAAACTGAATGTAGTTTAAAACCTATGTAATATTTTGTTATTGGCATAACTTCTTATCGAAGTTATTCTAATAACATCTGGGCATGTAATAACTTGGTTTTAATAGTCTTGTTTTGGTGCCATAATCTGGAAACGATCCTAATTTATGAGAGCGCCTTTAATTATTCTGTTTATACTGTTATTTAGTGGCACCGGGTTTCCGGGCTGTCACAGGTTGGTATGAGAGCTACAGGTTATGGTTATTGAAACAAGAATAAGCAAAGGAAATTAGGGTTAGACTTTAGGTAGGATCATTAAGATAGGAAGATCACTATTAGCAAACTCATATAGAGTTTGAGTCAAGATTATCGGATATAATCTTGACCATTAATATTTAAATTGTGTTAAGGTAGTGAGCGTGGCATCTGTTAGTATGTGGTATTATTACTGCATTACTGACTCGAGCTCTGATGACTCTGATGTTGATGCTCCTCCGTCGCCCTCCTCTGATACGGAGAGTGACCCGTTTGAGCACCCTGTTGAGCCGGTTAATGCTCCCGTAGTCACACCTACGACCCTAGCTATTATCCCTGCTCCCGTCCCTGAGCATATTCCACTTAGAGCTATGCTCTGTTGTGGTTGTACATATCGAATGTATCAGTTGTGTTGTCACTGACCCGTGACACCGTGAATATATACCAGTTTTGGCTTATGTCTACCTTTTGAGTACCTTTATATTTGTACCTCCATTTATTCTTTCATTGGTGACCTTCAGTATCATTTAGCACCAGTTTTTGATAATTATGCTTGTTGTCCTTATTAATACACTTGGTGGTATACCGGGAGATGACAATCAACTTATTTAATGATAACGAGTGTTATTTAAAATTTTTAGCAGCATAGTTTTGTAAACATGTATTGGTACACTAAAGAGTATTTTCATGATTTCTGCATTAAATGTTTTAAAATATCAGTTCGTTATCGCCAGTTTTTAAAATGTTTTAAAGGGATTAAATAGTTTTTTGTCTTATCCTCAGGACTATGCCTCCAAGAAGAGCCCGTTATGCTCGTGTTAATAACCCACCTAATAACCCAGAAGATCCATCCAAACCCACTACTGCCCAGCTTCTCGAACTTCTTATCCAGCAGAATGCTAATTTGGCCCAACAGCAACAACAGCTTCAGCAGCAAGTCCTACAGCAACAACAAATTCTACAGCAACAACAACAGCAACAACAAAAAGTTCTCCCAACGGTAACCTTTAAAACTTTTCAAGCTATGAAACCCCCAGAATTTAAAGGATCCGCTGACCTAGTGGAAGCCAGAGCATGGCTAAAAGAAATCAAGAAGGCATTTGTTCTAGTAAAGGTAGGAGCGGATCAGAAAACCAAATTTGCTAGTTACTATCTGAAGAATGAGGATAATTATTGGTGGGAGTCAACCAAAGCTCTTGAAGGAGAAGGTGTGATACCTTGGGAAAGATTCACAGAGTTGTTTCTGGAAAAATACTTTCTTAGGTATATGCAAAATCAAATGGAGTTACAGTTCTTTGAGTTGAAACAAGATAATATGACTGTGACTGAATATGAAGCAAGATTTTCGGAGTTAGCAAGGTTTGTACCAGAGTATGTTAATACTGAGGAGAAAATAGCTAAGAGATTTTAGCAAGGATTGAAGCCCTGGATCAGGAATAAAGTAGCGCTGTTTGAACTAAATACATATGCAGGAGTTGTACAAAAGGCAATGATAGCAGAAGGAGAAAGTGATCAATCACAGAAGGAAAGAGAGGATAAGAAGTGGAAGTTTGAATCTCCAGGAAACAGTCAACCCCAAGGCAATTTCCAAAATCAACCCACTAAGAAACCTGGCTTCCACCCAGGGAGAACCATGAGCTTTAAGAAGTCCGAATTTAGACAGGGAAATCAAGGAGTCCGCCCTCGGAATGGTAACCAATCAAAATCTCCAATTGTAGAGTGCAAGTTTTGTGGGAAGAAACATCTAGGGATTTGTAGTAAAGCGAATCTGATATGTTACAAGTGTCAGCAAAGGGGACATTATGCAAATGAGTGTTGCAATCCGAAGGTATCGTCAGTAACATGCTTTAGGTGTGGAAAGGCAGGGCATATTGGAATAGAATATAAGGCCCCGCTGCCAGTGAATAATATGATGAGGATAGTAGGACCACCCCTTCCACCTGCTCTGACTTATCCCGTGTATCAGCCGACAGCCAGAACCTTTCACATGTCAATGAATGATGCTGTTAAAAATTCAAATGTGGTGGCAGGTACGCTTTCTGTAAACTCCGTACTTGCCAAAGTGTTAATTGATTCGGGAGCCACTAGATCTTTCATATCTAAAGAATTTGCTCATAAATTGAATTGTGAGACTCACTTCCTAGATGAAGCTTTAATTATAGAGATAGCTAATCAAGAACGTATACCAGTTAATCAGGTTTGTCCACGTTGTGAACTTGATGTACTAGGGCATCATTTTTATGCTAGCTTGATACCTTTCAAATTAGGCAAATTTGATGTAATCTTAGGAATGGATTGGCTAGCCGATCACGAAGCGCGAATCGATTGTAGAGAAAACAGGTGGTATTAAGATCTCCCGATAATAAAGAAATCATCTTTCATGGTGAAAAACCAACCAAGAAATTCCTAACTATCGTTCAAGCGAAGAAGTTATTACAACAAGGATGCAAAGCATATCTCACCCATGTAGTGGATGTTAAAAGGGAAATGCCTAAGATAGAAGAAATACCGGTGGTAAATGAGTTCCCTGATGTATTTCCAGATGAACTTCCAGGCTTACCTCCAGACAGGGAAATAGAGTTCGCTATCGATCTAGCTCCAGGTGCAGAACCAGTCAAACGCTCCTTACCGAATGGCACCGGTAGAAATGAAGGAATTAGCGACACAACAGCAAGAATAAGTATGAGGTTATGTATTGATTATCGTGAGTTGAATAAGTTGACTATTAAGAATAAGTATCCCTTACCAAGAATTGATGATCTGTTTGATCAATTGAAAGGAGCAGTGTATTTTTATAAGATTGATCTACGATCTGCATACCACCAATTGAAGATTAAGCCCGAAGCTATTTCAAAGACAGCATTTCGAACCAGGTATGGGCATTACGAGTTTTTTGTGATGGCTTTTGGATTAACGAATGCCTCTGCAGCGTTCATGGATTTGATGAATAGGATCTTTAAGAAATATTTGGATAAGTTCATAATTATGTTCATAGACGATATCCTAATATACTCGAAGACAGAAGAAGAACATGTGGAGCATTTAAGGATAGCCCTGGAAATTTTAAGAAAGGAGAAGTTGTATGCAAACTTCTCTAAATGTGAATTTTGGTTAAGGGAAGTACAATTTCTAGGGCATGTGGTTAGTAGTGAAGGGATCAAAGTAGATCCCACCAAAATCGAAGCTGCAATGAACTGGGAGTGGCCAAAGACACCCACTGAAGTAAGGAGTTTCATGGGATTGGCAGGTTACTATCGGAGATTCGTTAAGGATTTTGCAAAAATAGCAACACCACTAACAAAGTTGACCAGAAAGAATGAGAAATTTGTGTGGAGTGATAAGTGCGAAGAAAGTTTCCCAGAATTGAAGAAAAGGTTGGTAACAGCACCAGTGTTGGCCTTACCAGACGAGAAAGGTAATTTTGTGATCTATAGTGATGCCTCCCAAAAAGGATTAGGATGTGTGCTAATGCAACACGATAAGGTAATTGCTTATGCTTCCAGACATTTAAAGCCTCATGAACAAAAATATCCAACACATGATTTGGAGTTAGCCGCAATAGTTTTTGCATTAAAAATTTGGAGACATTATTTGTACGGGGAAAAATTTGAGATTTACACGGACCACAAAAGTTTGAAATACATTTTTACTCAGAAGGAATTAAATATGAGACAGCGAAGGTGGTTAGAATTAATCAAGGATTATGACTGCACTAAAGTGAATGTCGTGGCAGATGCATTAAGCAGGAAAGAAAAGTTGATAGAATCACTAGGTCCACGGAGCTGCATAAAGAGTTTGAGAAATTGGAGTTGGAGATCCGAGTCCCGGGTCAAGCTGATGAGATGGTATATACCATGACATTTCAACCGAAATTGTTGGAGAAGATTAGGAAGTACCAAGATGAGGTCATGAATCAAGATATGGATAATTAAACAGGAGAGGAGTTGTGTAGTCAAAAGGACGATAAAGGTGTATTGAGATTTTCTTCGAGAATCTGGATCCCAAATGTAACAGAATTGAAGAATGAGATTTTGCACGAAGCCCATAACTCAACATATTCAATCCATCCCGGGAGTACAAAAATGTATAGAGATTTAAAAGAAAACTTTTGGTGGCCAGACATGAAAAGAGATATTGCTGAATGGGTTAGCAAGTGTTACACATGTCAAAGGGTTAAAGCAGAGCACCAAAAACCAAGCGGATTGTTACAACCACTAGAAATTCCTGAATGGAAGTGGGAGCACCTTGCTATGGACTTTGTGGGGGGATTACCAAGGACTAAAGCGAATCATGATGCCATTTGGGTTATTATTGATAGATTAACGAAGTCAGCACATTTTCTTCCAATAAATGAAAGATATTCCTTTGATAAGTTGGTCCAGCTCCACTTGAAAGAAATTGTGGTACGTCATGGGGTACTAGTGTCGATTGTATCTGGTCGGGATCCTAGGTTTAACTGAAGGTTTTGGAAACAGTTTCAAGAATGTTTGGGCACTAAACTTAAAATGAGCACTGCGTATCATCCCCAGGCTGACTATCAAAGTGAAAGGACGATCCAGACTATTGAAGATATGCTCAGAGTATGTGCATTGGATTTTAAAGGCAATTGGGATGACCATCTACCCTTGGTAAAGTTTTCTTATAACAATAGTTATCACGCCAGTATCGGTATACCACCTTACGAAGCTTTGTATGGGAGAAAGTGTAGATCCCCGATATGTTGGGAAGAAGTTGGTGAACGTAAGATATTAGGTCCAGAATTGATTCAGCAAACCAAGTAAACAGTTGAACTTATTAGAGAAAGATTGATAGCCGCTCAGAATCGACAACGAAAGTATGTCGATCCGAAAAGAAAAAGTATGGAATTCGAGGTAGGTGAACCATTGTTGTTGAAGGTCTCACCTTGGAAAGGATTAACTAGGTTTGGTAAAAAGGGGAAACTTAGCCCAAGATTTGTGGGACACTACTACAAAAAAGAGCTTGCATAGCGCTTTTTTTTAAGCTTGCATAGCGCTTTTGAGCGCTGTATAAGCCACCGCTATTGAAGTGCAAATAACTTAGATAGCGTGTTTTTTGCAGCTCTCTAAATGCTGCTCTTCGATAGCGTTTTCAGAAGTGCTATTGAAGTAAGTGTTTTCTAAGTGCATAATCACTTAGATAGCGCTTTGTAAAATGCTATGCAAGTATATTTTCATTTTTTTTAAAATTTTAATTTTATATATTCTTTGCCATTTTGTTCACCCTGATGTGTCCCTAAAAATCAAATACAAACAAAAAAAACCGGCCAAACAGTCAAAAATAAAATCATTCATACTATTACCATTACATAAAAATCCATTACAAACCACAGAAGTGAACCTTAATAAAATATAATTAATTTTCCAGTAATTAAACAAGTTTACCATTACATAAAAATCCATTACAAACCACAGAAGTGAACCTTAATAAAATATAATTATCACATTCTAAAAAGAATGTGATAATTATTCTGGCCATTTGGAAGGAAGCCATCTTGTTGCTGCAGTTTGTTACATTGATTTTCATCATCGCGGAGTTGGTTACTAGACACACAGCACAAGTCCACTCCCTCTGTACATTCTCTTCCAGGGGTGATGGCATATTTTTAACCTCGACATTAGCATTCAGTTTCGCTGTGGTCTGAGAAAAAAATTGGCAAGGATGAGATAAGTTAAGCACAAAATGGAAGAAGATAATGAAGAAAGGCAACCAAAATCAAACGACTATAGAGAGATAAAACTGCATTAATATGTGTACATCATTTAAGAATTTTGGTACTTTCATTCGGGTATTTCCACAATCACTCCCACGGAATTTTAAGCCAATCAGTTACACTAACAAACTTTACAAAGGTTGTTCAGGCCTTTCCATTCCTCATTTCAAAGACCTTAACTATACATAGTTACCAGCACACATTCCGCGGAAAAACATATAAGTAATTTTGAAAAGTATTGTTCAGAAGCAAGGAGAGAATAATCCAAACAAATGGCATCAGATTTTCACTTTTATTTCATTAGTGCCAGGCTGCCAGCAGCAGAGTAATAGACAGCTGCAACAAGGCATTACAATTTGCATATAAAACTTATTTGTAATATACTGCATGTGTAAGACTAGAAAGCAATATAAGATTGGCAAAAAGAAAACACTGGAAACTATACACACACAAACTGAGAGGTCTACAAATAGTGAAATAGCTCATGCACACCATTTAGTAAAATTATTTATAAAATGTAAAAAAATCAATTAAGTGATATATCCATGCATACCTTTAGCCAAAATGGGACATTGCTCTTGTTGCCTGTAGCCAAAACTATTTAATCAAATTCTTTCTCTTGGCCATCCATGAATTTGGCCCCATTCCTTGTTATTTCTCTTCTTCCATCACCTGCAAAAAACCCAATTTTTAATCACAACTTAATAGCTTACTACGCCGTAATGGAAGACAAACCAGCAACAAATTATAATTTATCATAAATCCAAATTAACTCTTTGAAAAAAAAATCAATTTTTACAAATTAAGGGCAGGTTTGGCATTAAGGCTTATTGCTTACCTTGATATTACTGGATTTAATCTGATTCAGGGCATCTCCGTTGAGGAATGGTGTCTTTCCGATAGTGTTTTTGAGCAGCTAAATATCTCCCTAGCGAGAACATGAACCTGAACAATTTACAAATACCATATTTACATTCAATTTAATCTTATCTAGTTCAAAAATGTTGGAATATTACCAAACATACAGGAAAAGCTACCAAACATGAAAAAGTTATACCCTGAACCCAAATCAAAACTTCAAGTGCAGAACTAATTTGTACAGTAAATTGACAAAATAAGGACTATGTCTACAAAGATCCAAACTAACTTCCATGCCAGAATTCCCATAGCCCACAATCAAAACCTTCTGTTTTCGAAACTCAACGGAGATTTGTTCTTCAACGGAGATTTTCGCCACATCTAAAGAATTAATCGGAATAAATTCGAGAAAATCAATTGATTGAGACACACAAATACACGCACAGAAATACACACACACACTTAGTATCATATGATTGAGAAAGAGAGGGAGAGTGAGAGAGAAAGAGAGAAGAGAGACAGAGAAAAGAGAAAGAGAGACCTAGAACGATGTGTTCACGAAGGAGACGAGTAACGGAGCAAAAAGAGGCGGTGCAAGCGCGAATCGAAGCGTCATGAGGAGCGAAGAGAGTAGAAGGACCGCTCCAAGTAGAGTACGAAGCGTCGGAGAGTGACGGAGCAAGAAGAGGCGGTGCAAGCGCGAATCGAAGCGTCGGAGGGAGAGTGGGAAGATGGAGATCGATTGGGATTTAGGGATTGGGGTCGATAGTTTGAATTGGGGATCGGTTTGATACATCAATTAATTTTATTGATAGCTTGACGGAGACAGCTGATGGAGAGGTAGAGATATTGAGAGGAGAGGGAGAGGGAGAGATTGAGAGCGGCGGCGAGGGAGAGGGAGTATTAGGGCATTTGAGATGAAGCGTAATAGCGTATTATTGGATTGTACGGGTAGTATAGATAATACTTAAAATATATTAACTACGATAGCCCTTTCAAAAGCGCTATAGAAGAGTAAATGAATATTCATAAATTTACGAAAATTAAAAAAATATCACTTAAAATACGGAATCTAACATATCGTGTCTCAAAAACGCTATCTAAGTGTACTTTTACATAGCGCTTCCTAATAAAACGCTATGTAAGTATTTTATTTTTATTTTTTATTTTTATTTTATTGTGTTGCATAAATGATTGCATAACACTTTCTCCAAAAACGCTATGTAAATGTATTCTTTCATAGCGCTTCCAAAAAACCGCTATGTAAGTGGTATCTCCTAAGTTCAAATGTTTAGTAGTGGGACCATTTGAAATTTTGAAGCGTGTGGGAAAGGTCACATATGAGTTAGCATTACCACCACATATGCAACATATTCATAATTTATTCCACGTATCAATTCTTAAGAAGTATAATCCCGATTCCACCCATGTGATAGAGTACGAACCGATAGAGATTCTGCCAGACTTGTCATATATTGAGCAACCAGCTTTAGTAAAGATGTTGTGGAGGAACCCTAAAGTTGAAGAGTCAACGTGGGAATTAGAAAGTGAAATGTTAGAAAAGTATCCTTATTTGTTTACTTAGGCTAATTTTGAGGACAAAATCCTTTTAAGGGGGGAAGGATGTAACGATCGGGAATTTTGATGTGTAATATTTATGTAAATAATAAGAACTTTATAATATTTCAGTTGATGTGTTTCTATCGTTAATTATATAAATACATTTTCTGTTGAATTATGATATGAATATGTGTACCAAGTTGATCATTTTTTTTCGATATTATTTGTTTAAAGTATCCTAAGATTTTGGAACCCCAAATTATGTTTCGTTTGTATCAGAAATTTTATTTATTTTAATTAGTGAAAATATTTCTAAAATTATATGTTTTACTTTTATAATAGTTTTAGATTATTTTAATAATTATGAATAATTATTTTAAATATTTACCGAATTAAGGTTTTATAAAAATTTACCCGTTTTAACATTTTGGGGTTTAATAATTGGTTCGGAGTAATATTTCCATTAATATCCCATTTGCAGCTTTAACAATATCAATTATACACTCCAATAATACACTTCTTTCTTATCCTTATCTCTCCCACGTCTCTCTTTCCCCCCGTTATTCTCTGCACCCCCTCCCCTGTTCTCTCTTTCTTTCCCCTCTCCCCGTCGCCGTCCACCACCGTCCTGCCAGCCCCGTTCGGCGTCTCTTCTGAGTCGTGAATGTCAGAAAAGCCAAGCCCACCCTTCCTCTTCCTTTGATAATCATCCACAACCCCTAAAGGGTAACTTTTCAATTCGACTTTGAATTGAATCGTTTGTTTTCCTGTTAACTGAAGTCAACTCGACTTTGATAAAGATTGTGTTGTTTGAGTTAAAAATCGAGTTCGTCGGAAAATTCTTAGTTTCCGGAATTTGGGTATTTGAATTTGCTTGTAAGATTCGTTATTGTAGATGAATAAATCGTTTAAATTATAAGCATATTCATATTTTTAATTGAATTTTTTGTGTTGAATTGACTTCACTTGAAAACGGCGGGTTTACCGGATTTTGGTGTGTTTGGCATGTTATTTGGTTGTTATAAGATTGTGTAGGAGTTATGGAATGAAGTTGGGAGTGACCAGCAGTAAAATGAGTGCATTTGGTCTGTTTTGGACTAACCGGAAAAATTTTTCGGTGGCCAGAATTTAGGAATCCCAGGAATCCGGTGACCGTGTTCTTCTTTTCCGGTCAAGTTCATAAGAATTGGGATTTTGATCTTTAAGCTCTAAATCTGACTTCCAGAAAATGTTTTTGAATAAAATGTGTATAAAAAATCAAAATTCTTTTTAAAAATTTGAAAAATCTTTATAAAATCAGAAAATTTTAATTTAATTAATTATAATTAATTTTAGTTAATAATTTTATTAATTTAATTAATCAATTAATTTAATTATTACTTGGTTAATTCTATTAATTAATTCTATTAATTAATTATTAATTATGATTAATTGGATTAAAATTATTATTTTGGATTTCAAAAATGTAATTAAATACAATTAACCTTAATCTATTTAGGTTGATGATATAATTAATTTAATTGATCAATTATCTATTAATTGGTTAATTTATTTAATTAATTTTTAATCGAAATTGATTATTTTAATTGAATTTAATTATTTGATTTACTTCTAAAAATGATTTAAGTCATTTAAGTTGAACCAAAAATATTTCTAATAATAGAGTGAGCCGACTTTAGAATTTTCAACCGATATTCTCAATAAATGACGAAATATTTTGCCAAAAGAATTTCGATTTGTACTTCATGTTGTACTAGTTAAATGGATTGTTCTGCGTTAATAATATAATGATGTGATATGTGATGTAAATTGCGAGGGGTAGTTAAATAGGTATTAGTTAATAATAAGAATATATGGTTGCTTATGTTTCATAACCTACGTATTTTGTTCTTAGAGGAATTAGACGGACAAAGTATTTAAGGTCTGACCAGCAAGTATTGTAGACCTAGACGAATAGAATAGCAACTATTATAGTTAAAGCTTCATACCAGGCAAGTGATCTATTTCAACTCGTAAATTCACCTTTGTCAATTCTGTTGATTATTATTTTGATATCCATTTGTGTCGTTGAATATCTTTGCTTACATTCACATTGATCCTTTGAGACTGATTTGATGAAGTTATATTTATAAATGCCTGTTTAACAGCGAGATCTTGTATGATACACTTGATATCCCTCAAACCCTGAAAAGGAGTCTTACTGATATAATAGAGATATTTTGGGATTTACACAAAGATGTTTTGACCTAGACGCAGGTCCCCTTATTTTTATTAGGCCAATGTCAATAAGTTCTTTGGATCCATAAAATTTGTAGGACGTTGCTTTGTACTCTGTCCGGGACTATTTCGCGACTGATCATCGGCCATAGTCCGTAGCGTCATTTGAAATCCCATATTAAAAATTTTGAAACGTTTGCAGTGATATATTTTGTGATGGAATCGAAAAAAATTTGAAATTGTTTATTTCTATTTTAAAAAATTTTCTATCTCGTATACACTTGATGAGCATTCTTTGGCTCACCCTTGCTATTATTTTCTAACCTTTCAGTAAAAACTGAAGATGGCCCGAGTTCGTCACACCGCCAGTAAGAGGGTAGCTTTAACTACCGCTCATTTTCAATTCCAGATGCCAGTGCAGGTAGAAAAGCCAGAATAGGTTAGTAGTGAATAATCTTTTGGACTAGTTGTAATGAATATGAGTTGTAAAACTGAATGTAGTTTAAAACCTATGTAATATTTGGTTATTGGCATAACTTCTTATCGAAGTTATTCTAATAACATCTGGGCTTGTAATAACTTGGTTTTAATAGTCTTGTTTTGGTGCCATAATTTGGAAACGATCCTAGTTTGTGAGAGTGCCTTTAATTATTCTGTTTATATTGTTATTTTGTGGCACCGAGTTTTCGGGCGGTCACATTCTTGATATAATTACTCCTCAAGCACATAATGGTACAACCGTAACCCTCTATTCCATTATACAATTATTACACCTTAGGAGTAATCATATAAAGGATAAGATAATATTGAAGGTTCAACTTGTATAAGATGACATTATTTTAGGCGTATAAATTTCAATACTTTTTTTGTCAGTTTAGGTTCCTTTAATATTTTATGCCTTTAGTAAAAATGTCAGTTTACATATTGTTCTCAGTTTCAATGATTGCATAAATTTTTGAACAATGTAATTTATTGAATATTTTCAATTTTACAATTTATGTAAAGATTACTCTTGTTTATATCCCCCAATAAGGATTGTCATCCAGTACAATAAGGTTGCTTCTTTAAAAACATTCTTCAAAAACATTATATCTCACACAAGATACTCTTATTTATATCTTCTAATAATACTTTTGGTTGTTTTTGGTGTTATAAATGCTATCATATTTAGATATGATGGTGGATGTATGTGAGTAGCAAAAAGGTTTTGACACAGCTCCGCTAGGAAAATGTTGCTTTAAATATTTAATTCTTAAGATATTTGCTAACAATGCTAACAATGGTGAAGTTAGACAACCTCAAGCCTTAGTGTATGGCTCTTCAGGAATAGGAATACTTGGGTTGATATATTAATATTTGTAATTTCTATAGCGACAAAATAGTAATTTATACTTATGTTCAAAGTAAGTAGAAAACCTTGAAACTATAACTCATTCTATTAATCATTTAACCATTTTATTAAACTTAATAGGTCATGAAAGTAACTCAGGAAAAAATTGTATCCAAAAGTTGTACTTTTAAAAGTATAAAAATAAGTACAAGGTACAAAAATAAATGGAATAAATGTTATTTAAATTTTAAGCATATATACAAGGTATTATGTAATATATATATATATATATATATATATATATATATAAACAAATAGAATAAATGTTATTGAAATTTCAAGCATATGTAAAAGGTATTAAATTTAAACAAATAGAATAAATGTTAGATCACAAATAGATGTTATGAGGCAATGTAAATTTAAAAATTTTAAAGAATTAAATCATTTAATAAAATGGCATGGTATTGGGGTAGTGGTCCATAGGCATATGAGAGCAAATTTTGTGTGATGATGCATGTGAATGTTAAGATGATTTTGGTGTTTCTTTAGGCCCAAAATATGTTGTTGTAGGTGATATATGATCTTTATGATCATATTTTCTCTACATTTTTAGTTTATTTTGCACGAATTTGGATTGTTATTTAATTAATTTTGATGTTTTATTGTAAGGAAAAGGGATTTCTTATAATAGAAGGATTGTGGCTGAAATTGCAAAATTAGAAATAATTCTAGAAAAATTTGGATTTTTGGATCAGCTTGCGCGGTATTCACTGTTTTGGCTATTACGGGAGCTCCGGATGTCAGAATGAGGTCCGTAAGCAGTCGTTGAAAAGCTTGCGAGAAGACCTTCAATTCAAGTATGGTCTCAGATTTTATTCATGTTCCAAACTGTCCAGAAAAAGGCCAGAAGCAGTCAGCTCAAATTTCTATTTTTAAGAGTTCTATTTTATGTAGGAAACTTAAATGTAGTGTTATAAAATAATTAAAATACACTTATATTTAGATATAGGTCAGTTATATTATTATATTAGAGGGAGGATAGAAGACAGGTATGTGACTTTGGGGGAGGGAGCGGTTACACACGCAACAGGGAGAGAAAACACGGGGAAGAGCAAGGAAGCAATGGAAGAAGCCTTGGAGAAGATCAAATTCTAGAGTTTTATCTTCTCCTCCTTATTTTATTTACTGTAACCTTGATATCATGTCTTCATTCTTGTGTATAGTACTCTTGGTTGCGATGTTGAACTAGTTCTCTTTCTAGGCCTGTAATGGATTCTTGTGTTTTGATATAGATTATCTTTGATTCTCTATTTATGGTGTTCATTATAATTGCTTATAGTGATTTATGTTTAATGCTTTTCAAGGGAATGATCAACCTTGGAATTGATTTGATAATTTGGATTGACTTGGAAAAGAAAATCTAAGTTTAGGGATTAGTATATTTTACTAATTTGTGATTTGGATAGGAATATACCTGATCACCCTTGGTAGTCAAGTTGAGGTAGTACGTAATGCTGTTCAAATACTTAAATTCTTCGTATGATACGGGAATTGGTTAATGAATTAGGATCACTTGAGATTCGGAAGGTCCTTGTGATTAGTTAAAAGCCTTAGAATAACAACTGGAGCACCAAAATAGAGATACTTGAGTTGTTTATTGACGAACACGAGATGAAATTGTTGGCCTAGTTTTGTTATTCTTGGGATATTATTTGTGCTAGTTAAATATTTAGTGATATAGTTGATGTTTTTAAACCTCTTGTTATATTGAATTGAATTGAAAGAAAAATAGTGTATGGTACTTGACAACTTAGAGCTAGTCCTGGTGGGAACGAATTTATATACTATTTGTTACGATATGTGCACTTGCATTTAAGGTTGTAAAGTCGTTAACAAGTTTTTGGCGCCGCTGCCGAGGACTAATTTTAAGTATTAATTCGTTGTTGATATCAGTACACTATTTAGTATTTTGAGATCGAGTTACTTACTTGTATATAAGAAGACATCTTGAGTGTAACACCCCCAGATCCGGGGTCCGGGATCCGGTGGTTACGGTTTCCAATTCTGTCCACAACAATTGAACTTTCCTTAATCATAAAATAAATTACGTCTCTATAACCCAACACAACAATATAAAACACACCCGTTATAGTCCCAGAGATGAAATCAGAGTAACAATCAAATTTTTATTAATCACGTTATGAGTTCTTACAATCCAAAAGAATTTCAATATAATACATACTCTTTGCCATCCATTTACATAAGTCATACTAGACCATATTCTTGGTACTGAAAGAATAAATATACCCTACCAATAGCTTCTTCTTCAGCTCTGGTAGTCTCATCGTCCTCGCCCGCGTCGAGTGCGCCTTGTGCGAGTCATCTGGTCTAGCTGTTGTTGTGATATAATAATAAAGCAAGGGTGAGCAATAGCCCACCAACAATAATATATAACTGAACAATAATGTATAACAGTTCAAAAGTATCTTTCAAACCATATGCCACGCATTTACGGAAATGATGCCAGTATAATATGAACGATGAAGTTACAAGGTAACTTAAAGTATTTGTTTGTAGAAATATCTGCTACATCAAAGTAAGCGAGATATTCTTATTGTTATTAAGAAGAGGAACTTGCAAGAAAAGGTTGCAATTCCAGTTATGACCCTTTTCCAACTCTGCCAACAGTAATCATGTTGCAGGAAATAAATAAATTTGGATGATGAACCAATGATGGAGTATTCACCGCGCCCGCTGTTCCAATCTTGATGATCAGTCGAGATCGTACAGCTCAATTTAGATTTACTACCGGTAGAAGGAAGAACTGACGGCTTTACTTGTATACCGCCTTACTAGCTCTCCCCGGCCAACGGTTGGGCCAAAGGGGATGGACCGGCACTACTCGGCCTCTTACACGACTCCTAGTTCAAATAGAATTCATGATTCTGAATGTAACGTTCGTCCCCCTTTCCCCAAGTATAATACTTGTTGATAAGACTCCACAAAGTAGTCGTATCTAGTTGGAAAGGAAAATTTACCAATAACTCCCAAGCTATTACTTGGTAACGGATATCAACTTGTTCCAGTAATCTTACCCCTCGAAAGATGAGAAGGTATGCAACGACTTAATAAGTCAACAGCACCCGAGTTGCGGGTGAAGGGAATACTTTATGACCGGGAAGTCGACAAGATAAATAACATTTTCCAAGTAAGGTTCCCTTATTATTAAGGAGATAGACTCAAAGAAGAATGATGTCTGAGAACCTTTCTTGATATAGGATTAATAATAATATGACTCCGAAATATTTCTCGTAATAATCGAAGAAGATAAACCTTATCGAGATTATTCTAAGTATGGAATAAATATTCAGAGAATATTTATTGAGTTAAAATATTAAAGAATATTTGGGAATATGAAAGAATATCTTTAATCAGAGTATTTCTCAAAATAATCCCTGAAGAAATATCAGGAGAATATTTATTGAATAAATAAATATTTAAATGAATATTCAAAACAATATTCATTAATTAAAAAGACCTGAAAAGAATATTTAAGGTAATATTCATAATTAATTAGGAATTTAAATGAATATTCAAAAGTAATATTTATTTAATGGATAATATCCTAAATGAATATTAAGTAGTATTCATTTAGTAATCCAAGCCTTAAGGAGTATTCGATAATTAAATCAAGCTTCAGATGAATATTAAAATAATATTCATCAAGTATTCAATATCTTAAATGAATATTCAAAAGTAATATTTATTTAATAAAATAATATTCTAAAAGAATATCCAAATAATATTCATTTAGTAGTCTCATCTTTAGAAGAATATTCGAAATAATAATCGATAATTAATTCGACTCTGAATGAATATTGAGAAATATTATTCGTTGAATAGTTACGTTCAAATAATTATTTGAAGTAAGGATCGTTAAAATAATTAGTCTCGAACGAACATTCAAATAATATTCGTCGCCCAAATAATAGAAAATATTTACTTAAATATTTTCTTCCGAGGTAATCTCGATATATCAAGGAATATTGACTCCCGGTCTATTTTTGATTAATAAGATGTATACGCCCTTCTATGAGGGTCTTACAATAACCGGCTTATAACTGATATATAACTATCTAGCTTATAAGCCAACAATAACATTCAGGGAACAAGTATATCAATTCAACTTGAAAGTAGGCATGCATGCAATGGCATATGTATATCAGCAATCATATATATATATTTATTCAATCACAACAACAGCCTAAAAGAAGGGAATTGAAACTTGCCTGGTAGTCGAGTACGGTAAGGGGTAGTGGTAGCGGGTCCCGGTTTCGCTTGGTGATCTATAAATAGCCAAGGCATTCGGAATTAATCACTTAACATATTAAAAGTTAAGTTATACTTAATTCGAAACACGTTCTCGAGTTATCTCGTTATACCCATTTTAGTGGATTACTTTTATCACTGATCCGACCCGACATTCGTTCGTTAATACGACATGTCATTGTACTTATACTTGGGACATACTTAAGTCATATGAGTTCTAAGGTCGATCGTTACGAACCAATATTATACTCCGAGTTTTATCGCCCGTTTTCTAAGTGTTTTACCGAAGTTATAAAAGAGTCGTCTTTTAGGGGTTCGCTCGCGTTTAACCTCGACTCGAACATTTTTAATAAATCGAAAAATGATCCTTTTGACATACGGTTTTCTTTCACACCTTCCTTTTTACCTCTAGTATTTATTTACCAAGATTTGTCATGACTTTACATATTTTACGATGGTTCAATTTCAGTTACGAATTCTCGGTTACGGATTCGAACTACTTTTAGTAATTTGGTCATAAATCCTAAACCGTAAGTCCGTTTCACACGTTCCTTATACCAAAACGAAGCTTGGAACATTATCTATCCTATCATGGCAGATTGCAAAGCTAGGCAGTGAGTTACATCTACTGTCCAAGTTGTTTTTCTTAAGGTTAACGAAATTTCGGCATTACGACGGCTATATATCGAACGTTCCAAAAATTATAACAATCCAACCAAGCCACACCGGGCATCCACACAACTTATCACATGATTATGAACATCATCAAGTCCAGATCATACCAGTTTACCACAATAATTAACATGCTTTCTTGCTCAACTAAATCACTTACTAATTATGCTTATAATCATGCTAACATCATAACCAAGCTTAGCTCATCAAAAACATCCATAAACTTAAAGTTGATCTAGGGTTTCAAGAGTGTTATACCTTCTTGAGAGTATGTACTAGCCTTACAAAGCTTGTTATAGTCCTTGGATAGCCTTAGGGTAGCTAAGATCAACCATGAAAACAAGAAAAATCAAAGATTAGTTCATGAAACACTATTCATCCTCCTCTTTCATGATTTTTTTGAAAATGGAAACAAAGGAGTTTGGACTTGAAATTTTTAGGAGATTGCTTTTATGAAATATAGGACTCACCATAAAAAGTTGATGATCAAACAAGGAGTGGAAGCTTGGTTTGGAAATCTAAAAATTCCAAAAATTCGAAGTCTTGTTTCTTGAGGGGAAAAACAGGGTGCTTTTCTTGAATTTATTTACCTATCCAAACGATCTTCAAAAATTATGAAATTTTGAACGAATACTCTACATATATTGAGGAAGCTATGGTTAAAATTTGGTGATCTATGAATGGGTAGAAGTGGAGATATGAATTTTTCTTTGAGGAGTGTTCTTGCTTGGCAGTTTTGAAGAATGGAGAGAATGGAGTTGTTTTGCTTGGTTGAATTTCAATAATGCATAAAGTGATGTAAGTTGGATAATATCTCATCCTAAAGCTACTTTAATAAAGGTGTGATGCAATGCATGATGTCATTTGGGGCATGTGTCAAGAGGTGTGTTAAAGAAGTTAACACTTGGTTGATCTTTGGATGGAATTCATGCTAAGTATTGGTTTGATATCTAAGTACTACTTCCATCTCCAAGTATGCTAGTTACTTTAAGCCACTTGGTTGCTAGATATTTATTCTAGTAGCTTACACAAGACTCTTGCTTCCTCTGCTTGTTTCTGTGTCCGGTTATTGCCCGTTTCGATTGATCGTTCGTAGGAATATTTCACGGGCTTCTAATTAGGGTTTACCGGGAATCCTTTTTAATATTAATACTTTCATTCTCCATCTTTCATTCTAACTTTCCAATTTATATTCCTTAAATCCATTCGTTAAATACTTAAGGCTATCAGTGTCCAGGGAACTCTCGGAGAAAATAAAAGTGCGATTTTTCAGAATCCGACAGCTTTTACATACACTTATTTTCCCCCTGGATCACTAATACGAACTCGGAAATCCGTTCCGAATGCTTCTATATAGTGTCGTCTCATATTATTATATACTCCCACCAAAACACTATTCATTCTGTATTCTTTACTTGTTCTCTTAGGGTGGTACAATTGTCCGTATTCTCTTTCGATCGTTCCTTATCCTTTTTTTACGGAACTACTGGATTAATCGTTACCGATCTGGATGACATGAGAATATTCTCCTGCTTGAAATTGCCATATCTTATTCCCTTAGAAGATAGATTATTCTTACCTATGTTGTTACCCTTTAGCATTCTTCAAGACGTATAAATAATAAAGTCGAATTCCATTCATTCTTTCCAAATATCAATTATTACATTGTAGCCATAACCACTCCTCAGTGGTTTCCTACCTTCATTCTTAAATCAAATATAATAACATCCCAAAATATCAAATCCTCAAAGTTAATATCTCAATTCTTGTATTATAATAATATTTAATCCACTGTCCGGTCAAATATTATACCGAAAAGAATTTGGAATTTCTGAATTCCGATCGTCTCTGCATTCACTTATTTCCTCCGCGTATTACTAATATGACTTCGAAACATCCATATCACGTCCCGTACATAGGGTGGAGTGAAAAGTTTTCCAACTTACAAAATCACTATTCATCCACCAAATTACTATGCACGTACAGGAAACACTATGCACGTACGGGAAATACTATGCACGTATGGGAAACACTATGCATGTACTCATTTCCCTTCAAGGATCCATTAGCTCCTTCCTGGATGGTAGATTATTCTTATCTAGGTCCTCAACCATCGAATTACTCTGTTCTGACAATATACCAATGCATCAGGATCATTGTCCAAAGCAATATCCATTCATTACAATCATTGTTCTTTGAAACCACCATTCATTAGAGCTGGTGACCTTGTTGTCGGAATCATTGTTCCTCATTTTATCATTACTTAATAAAAAGTTTTAATTATATCCAAAATTTGGGGTTCTTACAGTCTCCCCTCCTTAAAAGGATTCCGTCCCGGAATCAGGTAGGAAGCAAAGGGTCGTTTGCCTGCCGTTCACTCTTTAGCTTCCCGGTCAATTCTTAGTCGTTCTACCCTTCCTCAGCACATCTTCTAGTGCTACCATTCATACTTTATCCTTTTTCCATCAACGTTGCTACTTTTCGTACAACTCACTATCCGGGTTATACTCTTACTCAGTCTTATCCTTATTGATACCTGCAGTAACATTGGTATCACTATCACCCTACGATTCGGAGGTAACCTCGCTCGTACTTTGCATTTCCTGATTGCTTTAATCTTCGCAATCTCGATCAATATAGAGAAGTGGAAAGATTTATTGAGAGATCACTATGATCAATTGAACATTTGTTATATTGCATAGTTAGTACCGAAGGGGGCCAGCCTTTAGTACTTGACAAGCAATTAAACAAGTCATGGCATTCCACTTAGACTTCTATCACATAGACAGATAGTCACGTAGCAGTACCTCCCCTCCTAAAAGGGTTGTTCTTCTCAATTCATAAAGAAGATGAATAAGAGAGAAGAAGAGAAAAGAGTTCTAAAGGATTATAGAAAGCTTTCATGATTGTAGAATATCATACTCAGAATTTACCTCTGAACTATAGAGGTTTATCAAAGAAGAAATTAATCATAATTATATCCAATACTATTTGATCGCAATCTCACGTGTCAACATATCTCGCTGCTTTGTACATTATTCTATGGACAAATACTCTTGTTCGATCTTAGCGATACTCACATTCGGGAAATCCTTCAACCTTTCAGGTTAAATCTTAGATTTCTCACTTGACATCATTATTACTGACATCCCATAACATGTTACTAGCTTTTTCATAACTATAATATTGACACTATCAGGTTGTCATCCTGAGAATTCATTAGAAAACCCATTCATAACATTCCTTGCTTCTCATTCCATAGTTGCTTCCCCAGCCTTTTCTTTATCAATCACATCCTTCTTATTAGCTGATTCTTACTTACTTCTGTTATTTACTTCCACCTTCATCTCTTTATTGAGACATCTTTTGCACTTGGCACCTCCTTATTGGTATCCCGTCACATTTACTCTATAATCATCACATTATTTCAAATTTAAAACCTCCGAAATGAATCTGGCCGATTTCTTTAGCTTAGATCCAATATAATCTACTTCTGTCAACTTGTTTCTCATCTTATTCTTTTCTACCCGCGGTTTTTCACAGGTTGTCTTTCGTAAGTCAGACCAGGTCGTACACCTACCTGCTCGCACTCTTATCATCTGTTGAGCATCTGCATTTTACTGGTGTAGCTTTGCCACATGAAACACGTTACTACCATGCTATACGCTTTGGGGGTAAAACTGGCTCGAATGCCACCTTCCGAACACTTTTAAACTCTCTGGTGGCCTAATAAGTCTCAGGCTCAACTGCCCTTCTCTCTAAGTCTCATTAATTCTTTCCACGGGAATACATTTAGCATCATGAATCATCAACCTCATATTCTCTATCTTGTTTGTGCAGAAGTACACTAGCACAAACTTGCTTGTCATTCATCAACATGCCATTTAGCTTATCAATAGCAGCACTTTCTTTATCTTTACGTTGTCATCTACTTTCTTAGAAGAATCACCATCGATTATTGCTTAAGAAGTGCCTTAATAGCTAACCATACGGGTTTCAATCCTTTAGGGAGACAAAGTAATCACTATTCCTTATCCATAAGGAACACTTCCTGAACTTGATGTAGATATTACATAAAGTAGATAAAATTGCAGAAGAGTTTCAAGCATCGCAGCTATGTCAGGTTCATGAAACTATCACTCATGCAGCTTCCATAAAAGACTGGAAACTTAACGGTTTACTTTGTCAATTTTGTATCATGGTCCTGGTTTGCCTCAAAACGGGACCTTCTAAGGTACGTAATATGCTTAAGACTCCATCAGGAATCGAATCTTTACTTAAACTATTATTACCATCAATTCTTGCACAGTCATCAGAAGGAATGTAAATTCCTCCATTCTGATATGACCTTCAAGGTCCTTCCAGATATCATTCTGTTTCTTCGGTATGAACATTTGTAATTATTCCTTTATACTTAGACTGTCGGCCACCTCATTGGCCTTTCCTGATAATAATAATTTCTGGTGATCCTTGTTCTCTGGATACATTTCAATTCAAATTTTTTTTTCCTACCTCATTCTCATCATTGTTGGGTGAAAGCATTCTCCCTTAAGCTCTACTGAAGGAGAAAAATATATCTATCAGTCTTTTTCCATAAGTCATTGCTTCCACCTACCCGTGGGAACTTTATCACGTTTATTCCCAATCCTACTTAGGATACTTCTTTTCTTAGTTCCTTCCTTATCTTAGGATAATCTCAACCTTTATAGGTTCAATCCATACTCCCTCAGGGTTTCATACATGCATCATCTGGTATATTATTATTGTGTCTTACATTCTCTTCCAAACTTCTAGTTGGAAACTCAGAATATTAGCTTTTCCTTGTAAGGTTTCTTAGGTCGTCCTCATCATTCCTCCTGTATTTTCTAGGTACAGGGTATATCAGAACGTCATTGATCAATACTCTAATAATTCTATCTCTGTTCTTTCCAGAACTCTTTTTAATAATCTTTACAGGTCATTGTTGCCTTAACAAATCCAACTCATATCATCTGAATTCACAATGTCTTTATTAGGGTTAGTGCCATCCCTTGTGCATTCCCCAGGGTTTGCCTTACTTTATGGATATCCTATCCTTAATTCAACTGCCAAGGAATTCTTGCATCTTATACTTGGCAATCAAATCATGTATCCTTAATAAGGGTCTCTTTCCAATCATTCTCATTTGATAATCGATCGGTGGCTTAATGCTAACCTCTTCTTTCAGATAGTTGTCAGCCTATTTGACCTTCCAAAAGACAACGTATGTCTATCTGCTCTCTTACAGAACTTGGTACTGGTAGCAAGGATGTTTTGGAAGATATTGGTCGAGTCGAGTTCAACGTGAATCTCTTAGTACTTATCGTTCTTCTCAAAGGTAATTGCCTTAGATGAAATTTCTACAGCATACTGATCCATATCTGACCATTTCTATACTCTCTTCATAAACCTTCGTTGTTTACTTTCCTTAGTCATAATATATTCATGGTATTCATGATACCCTAACATCATACATCTCAAGTCATTATACTTCCATTTTTTTTTTCGTAATCTTGGACGATCATATACACATGAATCACTTTAGTACGGGTGACCCCATTCCAAAAGTCTAGTAAATTCCCAATCCAAACATGGGTTGCAAAGGGTTTAGTAGAAGATTCCAACAATCTCATTAATATTTCCATCATATCAGAAGCCCTTGCAGTCGGTGCTTACTTAGAAGCAACCCTGCTTTGTCCTTTCATTGCTGGTCTAGTCACTTGATAGTCCTTTGTGACTTGGCCTCAACTGGCCACACTAAAATAAAAATATATGATTTTAGGGGTTGGTTAATAGCATTACTTTTCTAGCAATTGCTGGCATAGTGCCTTCTTCTTTGATACCTTTCTACCTTTCCAAAACTTTACTTCATATAAGTCTTAATCGGCTACTCAGCGCCGTCTCCGGTAACCTTTCCTCTATTTTTATCTTTTCAACTATTCTTATCACTCCCACGTGCCACGCAAGCTTACCATTCCTGGCATAACAGCCTTTTCACTTAAGTCAATCCCGGAGTTTCTCAGTCCGGCTGGTTTCTTACTTACATTTCCTGTTTTCGTCCAATCTCACTTCATCATTGTATTTCTACAATCAATCGCGATAACCAGGGTCTGTCCACCAACCCATATAGCGGTTACTTTACCCAATTCCCGGGGTTCGCCCCAGTTTCTACTCTCTTCCATGATGTTCTGTGATAATCAGAAAGACAAGGTTTGCCAAAATTCGTTGAAATTCTTCCCAGAATTAGGGAAATTTTGGTCAATCTATCCATCGACTGGTAACACTAAGGAGACCAGTTTCGAAACCTGAAGAATAGTTCTATGAACCTCTAAGCAGGTGGAATCATAAGCAGTCATAGTTAACGAAATAATAATCATCGGATTGGAAGTTTACCCACTGGAGAGGAATCAATTATATCCATCCCTTAGAAGGGAATCAACAGTTTTAAACTGAAACTTGTCGCAACGTCCTAATGCCTATACGTCCTGATATTCAATATTACCAAATGTCAGTCTACCTGACTACTAGTCTCAGAAGAAATATTACCGTCGGAGTTGGTTGTCCCACAAAATTGGCACTACTAAGGCCATCCGATCTGGTGGACCGTGCTGTTCGAATGCATTCGCAAGTACTTTGTCGTGCTGCGCAAGCATACATCATAATCCTTTATGCGAAGCGCCGTTGGAAGCACAAAGTCTCCTTTTTCCATTAAGCAATGCCAACTCTTGGTCATTACCGATTTCATCTTTTAGCTCCAGGAAGATTTTCTCACATTTTTGTCTTTAACTGCTGATCGTATTACTGGATCCATTATAATTCCGCGTCGGAGTAAACTTAAGGTAACTACTATAATCCATTCAAAGAAAGAAAGAATTTAATATTCCTCTGAGTCACATGCATCTAACGTTTCTGGTTCATCATTTCACTGAGTTAAATTAACCCTATACTTAGTCTCTGACAATAGTCTCATTACGAGTTCATCTTGACTCACTGGTCTTATCTTCCGGTAGGTTCTGAGATCATTGTCTTGCTTACTACTTCCTTATATAACTTTATCCAATCATGCTGTCACTTCCCAATGTTTTCACTTTCTAACTGATTCATTCATAAAATGGACATTTTCCTGAATAAAACAACTTCATCAACCTCAATTTGGTTCCATAAATTACAACCTATGACATCTGCCTTCTCATGGCGAATTATTACTGACAATATTCATACTTATTCTTTTATCAAATGATATGGCACTTACTGCCTTCTCAACTATTCCTAGGGACTCTGCTCCTCGCCTTATATCGATGCCTTTGATAATCATACATCCTTCTAGCACTCTTTTCGTTAGTATGAAAGTCTCTAATGATTCTCATCTATTCCGTATAAGATCTCAAGTAATTCTTCCAATCCGTCTTACTTGCTGGTACTACCTCCAGTAGTCCAGCCACGAATCCAACATGAATCTTCAGTTCTCTTGCTAATAGCTTAGTTCTTTATGCCCACTTTTCTAAGCTCTATACCTTAATCATCTCAGTCTTTCTGGCTACAGCCCTCATTCCTCGAGGGTAAGCTCCTTATCCTAACAAGATTTTCCTTATCTGCTGGAACCTCTTCCGGGTCTCCAGTAGGGTACTCTATTGAATTTACCCGCTGATCTTCAGCATATAATAAAGCATCATCGCGCTGCTGCTCGTATGCCTCAAGGTCTGTTGCCTTACTTGTCGATGCGATATCGAGCTAAGTTACTATCATGATACTTAAGAGTTCCCATAAAGGTTTTATACGTCATCACTACATTAAGTAGTCCGACTATGAACTTGGCAAGAGTTCTTATTATCTTATTGAATTTATTGTTTTAACGTCACCTCATCTCTGGGGTTTATAACGTACGCTCTGATACCACTTCTGTAACACCCCCAGATCCGGGGTCCGGGATCCGGTGGTTACGGTTTCCAATTCTGTCCACAACAATTGAACTTTCCTTAATCATAAAATAAATTACGTCTCTATAACCCAACACAACAATATAAAACACACCCGTTATAGTCCCAGAGATGAAATCAGAGTAACAATCAAATTTTTATTAATCACGTTATGAGTTCTTACAATCCAAAAGAATTTCAATATAATACATACTCTTTGCCATCCATTTACATAAGTCATACTAGACCATATTCTTGGTACTGAAAGAATAAATATACCCTACCAATAGCTTCTTCTTCAGCTCTGGTAGTCTCATCGTCCTCGCCCGCGTCGAGTGCGCCTTGTGCGAGTCATCTGGTCTAGCTGTTGTTGTGATATAATAATAAAGCAAGGGTGAGCAATAGCCCACCAACAATAATATATAACTGAACAATAATGTATAACAGTTCAAAAGTATCTTTCAAACCATATGCCACGCATTTACGGAAATGATGCTAGTATAATATGAACGATGAAGTTACAAGGTAACTTAAAGTATTTGTTTGTAGAAATATCTGCTACATCAAAGTAAGCGAGATATTCTTATTGTTATTAAGAAGAGGAACTTGCAAGAAAAGGTTGCAATTCCAGTTATGACCCTTTTCCAACTCTGCCAACAGTAATCATGTTGCAGGAAATAAATAAATTTGGATGATGAACCAATGATGGAGTATTCACCGCACCCGCTGTTCCAATCTTGATGATCAGTCGAGATCGTACAGCTCAATTTAGATTTACTACCGGTAGAAGGAAGAACTGACGGCTTTACTTGTATACCGCCTTACTAGCTCTCCCCGCCCAACGGTTGGGCCAAAGGGGATGGACCGGCGCTACTCGGCCTCTTACACGACTCCTAGTTCAAATAGAATTCATGATTCTGAATGTAACGTTCGTCCCCCTTTCCCCAAGTATAATACTTGTTGATAAGACTCCACAAAGTAGTCGTATCTAGTTGGAAAGGAAAATTTACCAATAACTCCCAAGCTATTACTTGGTAACGGATATCAACTTGTTCCAGTAATCTTACCCCTCGAAAGATGAGAAGGTATGCAACGACTTAATAAGTCAACAGCACCCGAGTTGCGGGTGAAGGGAATACTTTATGACCGGGAAGTCGACAAGATAAATAACATTTTCCAAGTAAGGTTCCCTTATTATTAAGGAGATAGACTCAAAGAAGAATGATGTCTGAGAACCTTTCTTGATATAGGATTAATAATAATATGACTCCGAAATATTTCTCGTAATAATCGAAGAAGATAAACCTTATCGAGATTATTCTAAGTATGGAATAAATATTCAGAGAATATTTATTGAGTTAAAATATTAAAGAATATTTGGGAATATGAAAGAATATCTTTAATCAGAGTATTTCTCAAAATAATCCCTGAAGAAATATCAGGAGAATATTTATTGAATAAATAAATATTTAAATGAATATTCAAAACAATATTCATTAATTAAAAAGACCTGAAAAGAATATTTAAGGTAATATTCATAATTAATTAGGAATTTAAATGAATATTCAAAAGTAATATTTATTTAATGGATAATATCCTAAATGAATATTAAGTAGTATTCATTTAGTAATCCAAGCCTTAAGGAGTATTCGATAATTAAATCAAGCTTCAGATGAATATTAAAATAATATTCATCAAGTATTCAATATCTTAAATGAATATTCAAAAGTAATATTTATTTAATAAAATAATATTCTAAAAGAATATCCAAATAATATTCATTTAGTAGTCTCATCTTTAGAAGAATATTCGAAATAATAATCGATAATTAATTCGACTCTGAATGAATATTGAGAAATATTATTCGTTGAATAGTTACGTTCAAATAATTATTTGAAGTAAGGATCGTTAAAATAATTAGTCTCGAACGAACATTCAAATAATATTCGTCGCCCAAATAATAGAAAATATTTACTTAAATATTTTCTTCCGAGGTAATCTCGATATATCAAGGAATATTGACTCCCGGTCTATTTTTGATTAATAAGATGTATACGCCCTTCTATGAGGGTCTTACAATAACCGGCTTATAACTGATATATAACTATCTAGCTTATAAGCCAACAATAACATTCAGGGAACAAGTATATCAATTCAACTTGAAAGTAGGCATGCATGCAATGGCATATGTATATCAGCAATCATATATATATATTTATTCAATCACAACAACAGCCTAAAAGAAGGGAATTGAAACTTGCCTGGTAGTCGAGTACGGTAAGGGGTAGTGGTAGCGGGTCCCGGTTTCGCTTGGTGATCTATAAATAGCCAAGGCATTCGGAATTAATCACTTAACATATTAAAAGTTAAGTTATACTTAATTCGAAACACGTTCTCGAGTTATCTCGTTATACCCATTTTAGTGGATTACTTTTATCACTGATCCGACCCGACATTCGTTCGTTAATACGACATGTCATTGTACTTATACTTGGGACATACTTAAGTCATATGAGTTCTAAGGTCGATCGTTACGAACCAATATTATACTCCGAGTTTTATCGCCCGTTTTCTAAGTGTTTTACCGAAGTTATAAAAGAGTCGTCTTTTAGGGGTTCGCTCGCGTTTAACCTCGACTCGAACATTTTTAATAAATCGAAAAATGATCCTTTTGACATACGGTTTTCTTTCACACCTTCCTTTTTACCTCTAGTATTTATTTACCAAGATTTGTCATGACTTTACATATTTTACGATGGTTCAATTTCAGTTACGAATTCTCGGTTACGGATTCGAACTACTTTTAGTAATTTGGTCATAAATCCTAAACCGTAAGTCCGTTTCACACGTTCCTTATACCAAAACGAAGCTTGGAACATTATCTATCCTATCATGGCAGATTGTAAAGCTAGGCAGTGAGTTACATCTACTGTCCAAGTTGTTTTTCTTAAGGTTAACGAAATTTCGGCATTACGACGGCTATATATCGAACGTTCCAAAAATTATAACAATCCAACCAAGCCACACCGGGCATCCACACAACTTATCACATGATTATGAACATCATCAAGTCCAGATCATACCAGTTTACCACAATAATTAACATGCTTTCTTGCTCAACTAAATCACTTACTAATTATGCTTATAATCATGCTTACATCATAACCAAGCTTAGCTCATCAAAAACATCCATAAACTTAAAGTTGATCTAGGGTTTCAAGAGTGTTATACCTTCTTGAGAGTATGTACTAGCCTTACAAAGCTTGTTATAGTCCTTGGATAGCCTTAGGGTAGCTAAGATCAACCATGAAAACAAGAAAAATCAAAGATTAGTTCATGAAACAGTATTCATCCTCCTCTTTCATGATTTTTTTGAAAATGGAAACAAAGGAGTTTGGACTTGAAATTTTTAGGAGATTGCTTTTATGAAATATAGGACTCACCATAAAAAGTTGATGATCAAACAAGGAGTGGAAGCTTGGTTTGGAAATCTAAAAATTCCAAAAATTCGAAGTCTTGTTTCTTGAGGGGAAAAACAGGGTGATTTTCTTGAATTTATTTACCTATCCAAACGATCTTTAAAAATTATGAAATTTTGAACGAATACTCTACATATATTGAGGAAGCTATGGTTAAAATTTGGTGATCTATAAATGGGTAGAAGTGGAGATATGAATTTTTCTTTGAGGAGTGTTCTTGCTTGGCAGTTTTGAAGAATGGAGAGAATGGAGTTGTTTTGCTTGGTTGAATTTCAATAATGCATAAAGTGATGTAAGTTGGATAATATCTCATCCTAAAGCTACTTTAATAAAGGTGTGATGCAATGCATGATGTCATTTGGGGCATGTGTCAAGAGGTGTGTTAAAGAAGTTAACACTTGGTTGATCTTTGGATGGAATTCATGCTAAGTATTGGTTTGATATCTAAGTACTACTTCCATCTCCAAGTATGCTAGTTACTTTAAGCCACTTGGTTGCTAGATATTTATTCTAGTAGCTTACACAAGACTCTTGCTTCCTCTGCTTGTTTCTGTGTCCGGTTATTGCCCGTTTCGATTGATCGTTCGTAGGAATATTTCACGGGCTTCTAATTAGGGTTTACCGGGAATCCTTTTTAATATTAATACTTTCATTCTCCATCTTTCATTCTAACTTTCCAATTTATATTCCTTAAATCCATTCGTTAAATACTTAAGGCTATCAGTGTCCAGGGAACTCTCGGAGAAAATAAAAGTGCGGTTTTTCAGAATCCGACAGCTTTTACATACACTTATTTTCCCCCTGGATCACTAATACGAACTCGGAAATCCGTTCCGAATGCTTCTATATAGTGTCGTCTCATATTATTATATACTCCCACCAAAACACTATTCATTCTGTATTCTTTACTTGTTCTCTTAGGGTGGTACAATTGTCCGTATTCTCTTTCGATCGTTCCTTATCCTTTTTTTACGGAACTACTGGATTAATCGTTACCGATCTGGATGACATGAGAATATTCTCCTGCTTGAAATTGCCATATCTTATTCCCTTAGAAGATAGATTATTCTTACCTATGTTGTTACCCTTTAGCATTCTTCAAGACGTATAAATAATAAAGTCGAATTTCATTCATTCTTTCCGAATATCAATTATTACATTGTAGCCATAACCACTCCTCAGGGGTTTCCTACCTTCATTCTTAAATCAAATATAATAACATCCCAAAATATCAAATCCTCAAAGTTAATATCTCAATTCTTGGATTATAATAATATTTAATCCACTGTCCGGTCAAATATTATACCGAAAAGAATTTGGAATTTCTGAATTCCGATCGTCTCTGCATTCACTTATTTCCTCCGCGTATTACTAATATGACTTCGAAACATCCATATCACGTCCCGTACATAGGGTGGAGTGAAAAGTTTTCCAACTTACAAAATCACTATTCATCCACCAAATTACTATGCACGTACAGGAAACACTATGCACGTACGGGAAATACTATGCACGTATGGGAAACACTATGCACGTACTCATTTCCCTTCAAGGATCCATTAGCTCCTTCCTGGATGGTAGATTATTCTTATCTAGGTCCTCAACCATCGAATTACTCTATTCTGACAATATACCAATGCATCAGGATCATTGTCCAAAGCAATATCCATTCATTACAATCATTGTTCTTTGAAACCACCATTCATTAGAGCTGGTGACCTTGTTGTCGGAATCATTGTTCCTCATTTTATCATTACTTAATAAAAAGTTTTAATTATATCCAAAATTTGGGGTTCTTACATTGAGCTTGTGAACAAATATGTGTTCTTATTCTAATCTCAGTTCATCTGATTTGGTAGAACGTTACCCATACTTGCATCAAGTTAAAAATTGTAATTCTCGTATGCTTGATTATGTAATACAACATGAGTCATCGTTGCTTGAAGGGTCAATAGGTTGGAATATTCTACATGAATTAAAATATAGTGTGTCATATGAAGAAGGATCAAAAGAGTTAAACTCTAATGCAAAAATGGATGAGAGTGACGGTTATGAAGTTCCGGCTAGCATTGATCCTTATGTTCTTGATAAAAAATTTTTAATAAATGAAGATCCTAGTGTCAATAACGAATTTGATGTATTAGTTGATCCTCCACTCATGTTGTGTGATGAAGAAGAGAATTCGGTACCAAATTTTGATGGGGTTGCTCTAAAGTCTTATGAATCTAATTTGGATGAAGTTAGAATAGAAGAGTTGTGTTTGTCTGATGTTGATCCAATTTGGGACTCATTTTTGGAGCGCAAGTACTTAAATATGTGTGATTAATATTTTGAGTACTTCCACATGCCGAAGGGTATTAAGTTTCATATTAGTGCATCCCAATTTATAAATGTTCTTGAATGCTTGATATATGCTAAGAAAATTAGATTAATTAAAATTGGGAGATATGCTAATTTGTATGCTTTTTCACCCCACTGAAAAGGTTATGTGAATAAATAAGTCTAGCCAAAGACAATAATTAAAAGTGCTTCTTGGGAGGCAACCCAAGAATGTTATTCGGTTAGTTTGTACAAATTATTTTTACTTTAATATATTAATTTCTGTACTATTTAGATAATAGGTTAGTGGTAGTCTATTTTTATTTTTATTTTTTTCCCACAAGGTACCTTGATGTGTTGGTGTTAAGTGTTTCAGGTAATACATGATATATTCAATTTGGTGTGCTCTGTTTAAGCTCTTAAAAAAAAAACAGAGCACTTAAATCAAAATTGACACTATAAGAAAAACGAGCAATTCCTACCACAAAATTGGTAAGAAAAGGCCGTTTTTTGGTAGGAAATGACCCATTTCCTACCACACCAGTGTGGTAGGAATTGCTTGACTCGGAAATGACCCCTGGTGGGAAATTTTGTGTGACGGTCAACGTGGGCCCCACCCGTGGGCCCCACCTGGTGACTTGGTAGCCACCTGTCATGGACCCGCCTGCCAACATGGCTGGCCACGTGGCGTGGGTCCGGCCCATGTCATCTGCCACGTCAAGCGCCACGTCACCTTTCACGTCACAAATTCTGGTGACGTGATTGGAGCATTTCCTACCAGCATTTCTGGTAGGAAATGCGTTGTTTTGGTAGGAAATATTACATACGGGATTTTTAATTCCAACTAGATATTTCCTACTAGCTTGTTGAATGCGGTGGGAAAAGGCTTGAATGTGGTAGGAAATACTGGGTTTGTAATGGTCATGATAGTAGGAAAAGTGTGGTAGGAATTACTGGGCAATTTTTTGAAAAAAAATGTGTTTCATTGATATATATCCATGTACAACAAATTGCACAAATATTACAACAAATTGCACAATGACATCAATATATAAATCATAAGCATTCACAACCGTAATAAAAAAATCATACATTAATCATAAAACATAATATTCATAAGTTAAAATTACATCTCCAAAATAATTGGTTAAATTTACTAAAATGACAATCATAACAACAAATCAAGAAATGTTTTACAAGCTTAAACTAATCGCCCTTAAAGTTTCCATCATTGTTGAATCATTCTATCCAATTTCTTTGTAAATTTTGTCTTCGTCGTTATTTTTTTCTTTTTGTTGGCTTCCAAACCAATATGCTCTTCTTCAAGTGACAACAATCTACATAAGGAGTGTAAGAAAAAAAACAATTAGTATCAATTATACAAACATACAGGAACAATTAATCAATAACAATTGAAAATATGAACTAATCAAGAACAAAAAAAATTAAGAAGACACACATACACACACTAATAAACATGTACGAATATATATAAATTACACACATATAGATGTAAATTAAATTCACACAAATATTAGAGGGAATAGGTTTTTACCCTATTATATAAGGAGATGAATTGGTTCATATGAAAATGAAAATGAATTGGTTCATATGAGAGATAGAGATGAAAATGAAAGTTAAAAGGGAGAGAAATTTTGGTGAAGTGGATGTAGGGATAGAGATGAAATTTGGTGAAGTGGTTTGTTTAAATGAAATTTGGTGAAATATTGAAAATTTGAATTTGGGCAAAAAATTCAAATTTTTTTGTGAAGTATTGAAAATTTGAATTTGGTGAAGTATTGAAAATTTGAAATTTGGCAAAAAATTTGATTTTTTTAGTTTGGGCTCCATTTTTAAAATTTTTGTGAAATCAAGGCTTATTTTCTACTAGAAATTATATCATTTCCTACCAGCATGTGGTAGGAAATTGCTTAAAAAAAGAACCTAATCGAACCTTTGATCACCCAAACCACAACAAAGTCCCCAACCATTACACCAAAGATGTTTCTTGAGATTTATCTTATCTACAATTTATTTAAGCATATCTTCCCTCCAAATTATTAAAAAATATGTTTACATTATAAAATCAATGCAAATGAAGTTGAAAAATTCTAATTTTTTGAATACATGATAATTTAATAATGATCTTGACATCCGTACCGTTGGATCATTGCAAAAAAAATCCAAAAAAAAATTGATCGAACCCTAATCTAACCCGTAAAATATCAACCCCAAAACCACAAACAACCGGTTTTCAATTTTGTAAAGAGTTGTTTTTTAAAAACTTTCATTATTGAAATTTTTTTAATTGAATATATTGGTTAGATATTTAAAGTTATGTTTATGACATTTAACAGATATATACATATATTTTTTAATATTTAAGTATTTATCTGAAAATATTTTTCATTATAAAATCATTGCAAATGAAATTGAAAATTTATAATTACTTGCATACATGATTATTTTGCAATGATATCGATATCTATAGGGCTGGATCTTATAAAAAACAAAAATAAGGAAATTTCGTCTAACCCTAATCTAACCCCTAAATTTAAATAGAATTAAAATTTAATTAATAAATGAAAGTGGGTAGGAAATGTCTAAAACTGGTAGGAATTACAGGGTTTGTAATGGTAAAGATGGTAGAAAATGCCTAAGATTGGTAGGAATTAATGGGCTTGTAATGGTAAAGATGTTAAGAATTGCCTAACATTGGTAGGAATTACTGGGCATGCTAGTGGTAGGTAATGTTATCCTCTGGTAGGAAATTAGACAGAATACCTTGTAAATGGCATTTCCCAATGGTCAATTCCTACCAAACTTGATGATAATGGTCTAAGTGGTAGGAAATGCCTAAAATGTGGTAGGAATTACTGGGTTTGTAATGATAAAGATGGTAGGAATTGCTTAAAATTGGTAGGAATTACTCGGCATTTTCCATTTTATTTTTCACTTAGTTTGTGTACCAACTGAATATCAACATTCAAAAATGAGAAATATGAATGAAATTTTCAACTAAAAGCAAAAAATAACTTTTAATTAAGATTAAAATTATTACAATCAAATTTTTTGGACTACAATATCTATTACAACTAATATCTATTACAACTAATAGAAACTAGTCAATATCTTCATAACCATCTTCTTCTTCTTCTTCATCCTCTTCTTCTTCTTCATTTTCTTCACCTTCTTCTTCATAAACAGTCAATAGCATCACAATACACCAGACACATAACCAAATCATCGCCTTATATAAGTAGCTCTGACACCATTGTTGGATTTCGAGGTAGTAAAACACAGCGGTAACAATGATAAGTATAAACAAATTCGAAATCCAAAACCATGGATCCATGTATAAGCAAATGTAAACTTACATTTAATATCTTCTTCTTCCTCTTCTTCTTTCTACTTCTTCTTTCTCAACTTCTTTTCTTAACCAAATGAAACAAAAAGTAAAAATGTAGATAAGGTTCATCATTTGTATATTTGATCTCTTTATCTAAACCAATATGTGTAATCTTGTGATTGGTTCAGTGGATTTGCCTAGAGTCTTTACTTTCGATTCCAAGGTATGCTGTTGAAAAGGGAGATCACATAAGCTTATCTCATTCTCTCCTCTCCGATGCCATGGCCAGACAGATTTTTGGCGATCTTATTGAGAGGTAAGGCACCAAACGGATTCTGGTACAAATGATAAACATAGTTTCTAACTTGGCCATATGAAAATTTAAATATATTAATTTGTAACTGACTAAAATGTATGTTAAACTTGTCACTTTAAGCTAAATGATTAAAGTCATTTAATTTATGTTTCTTTTCCATTTTATTCATATAATATCTACTTTGATATTATAATGATGTTTTCAGGATATTATTTTACGTAAACGATCCTTTTTTTGTCTTGTTTGCTAGAACTTCAGATGTGATAGCTTATTAAGTCAAATGTGTAGACCTAATCTTAAATAGACTTTTGCTAGACATTCATAGAATTTGTCGTTCTGAATTCTGATGCATTTTTATCTATCTGATTTTCCCTTCTCCCAGTTTACTCTAGATATTATATTTGCTACTTAAAATGTTGTCAATTTACTGATCCTATAAATAAATTTGCAGCCTAGAAAATGCTGGCGAGGGTTCTGTTCTGCCTATGCTAAGATCAGTCAGATTGCTTTTGCAGCTATTTGCCATAGGGCGGATGGGTCGTGTTCTGGAATGGATGCCCAGGTTCAATCAGTATTTACCAGATTAAATTTGTGCTTGCATGTGAATGACAGTGTTCTCTCTAATGTTTGATGTTGTATCAGATATCTTCAAAATCACACAGCATGCTCCTGCAGCCCAAGGTACATATCCTATCACATTGAAATGATAATCACATCATAAAATAGTCTTTTAATGCAGAAAGTTAACACTCTGTAGTGACCTGATTAGCAAAAGTTTTCAAAAGAGACAATAACATGATAAAACTAGCGAATAGCGAGGAAAAACTAGACCACCTTCTATAAGATTCAACTACTATAAACACAAAACAATATATCCCATTGGCTGCAGCTAATCAGCACTTTATATTTGTCATATATAACTCAATTTCTTCAAGGAATGTTGATATAAATACTGAAAATTTATGCCTTCTAAAGTCCTCTAAGCAATCCCCTTATAACTGACGTTATCATTTGATAACATTAAAAGAACATGGGTCATGTTCAAAGCCTAGCTATGCTCAATTCAGAAATTATAAAAGGGAACAAGATATTTTACAAGTCAAATAGCAGATAATGACCTCCTGTAGTCCAACAAGGGCTTGTTCCGCTGCCTGTAGCTCAGCATCTTTGTCTGAAACAAGCTTGTGTGCTGTGCTTATCACCTTTTCTGCTCGGCTTTGCAGTAAATACAATGCAAGCTTAATGATACAAAGAAGACTCTGATTAAGTAATGTTCCAAGTAATAAACAAGTCATGATCGGAGGAGCCAGGTGTCTTAGTTCCCCATAATTAAAATAACTTAGCAAACTTGGGCTACGAACATAATATTACATATTTAACATTTTGGATAAGCTTACACTAAGTATGATAAATAGAATAAATATACTAAATATTTCGCTCCAGATTATTCACTGAAGATTCCAGGCGGGCACATAGTCTGTTCCTTCTCCCTTTTTCTTTCCCTTATATAATACAAATTTAATTTGATATCATATGCGTTGTTCCGATGAAAGATGGCCAGTTTTAAATCTTTAATTCTTCTGAAGTAATACATTATTGTTGAAATTATACAACCAAAAGTTATATGAGCTGGTTCACTTGTCAGTTTTAAATCGATTCATTCATATTCAAGTAAAAGCGCAGAATGCTTGAAGCCTTAAACCCTTTCCCTGTACTAATTAATTGTTTGATGATGTTGAGTGAACAGGAGAACTTAAATAGCAAATCTTATCTTGGAACAATTAAAATGCAAGTGATGGAGAACCTCCGCTACATCCAACATGCTCCAGGTGTACAGATGCAGGAGGTAAGTAGCAGAATAAAGTTTCTTAACGAACCTTTGCACATTAACATGTCTTTTAAGATCTTTACTTTTGCTAATTTATCATATTAGTTTTCTAGTCTTGGAAGTTTTCATATCTTCATTGACAAAAACAGATTGTTGTATAATTATGACTTAACAAACCATAGATGGACCCTCGTGGAGGCATGAGCTAACGTTTAGCCACCATGAAGGTGGTTGGACTTAAAAATAATTAGTCTTGTTAGGGTCAGATTAGTCTCATTAAGTTCATTAATTATAACTCTATCTTGAGCCTAAAGATCACTTGGACTGAGCTCTTACCTAAATAACAATATAATTAAAGTTATGTACAGAACCCATTTACTTATGTCTAGAACTCTCATCGGTATATCAAAGAACTTTTTTTTAGCAGTAGCCTCCAAATTTACTTGGTCACTCTGATTGCTCGCTTTAGGTTTAAAATGAATCACATTTAAGTTGTTCAAGGACTACCATCATGTTAACCACATTTAAGCTGATTGATTTCTACTGTATCTTGTTCTTATAGAAGCATATGAGCTGCTTGATCCAAATGGAAGTATTAGGATTAAATGGGATGTACAGACCTGGACATCTGATGGATATGTGGTATGGAAAAGTTTATAATTCATTCCCCTGCTACTTTGATCAACTAGGAATTTACACCACAACAAAGGCTTATATAAGGCCATAATTTAAGAAGCCTAATACCACCTATTCTTGTACTATTTGTATCTAATCAGCTGTGTTTGTGCTTGGCTAGGATGTTGTTACAATGTTCAACTTCCAGAAATTTCATCATATTCAAGAACCGGGATGGATGTGGGTGAAAAAAGAGGTAATGTGGTGCATGTTTGGTGCTCAAACAATAGAGCAAGGAAATTGCTCAAAGTATGGGGTAAATTTTCCACATAGTTGTAAGAAGAATCCAACAGTTGTTGATTTACTACACGAAACTCCGTACAACCAGCAGATTGCAAATTGCTGCAAAGGAGGACTTCTTAGCTCATCGCTGCAAGACACATTCAATTCTGCAAATTCATTCCAACTTAGTGTTGGTGAAGCTGGAACTGACAACAAAATTGTTAAGGTGCCTAGAAAGGACCAGGTCCTAGCTATACATGTGGAGCTCCAGAATCGTCAAGCCATAATATTTTTAATTATTAGGGCCTTAAAATTGATTGTGTATGTTAGAATGTTTTGGATTGGTTTCTTTATGTATGAAACTATATACTGCAGAACTTTTAATTAAAGCGTTACATTTGATATTTTTAGTATTGCATTTCCAGAACTTTGTAGCGTTGCATTTGATACTTTAGTGTTGCATTTCAAGAACATGATAGTGTTGCATTTGGTAAATATAGTGTTGCATTACATGTTGTGGGCCCACTGCTGATGTGGCACGTCGGACCCACTGCTGATGTGGCACGTGGGCCCTATGCTGACATGGCATGTGGACCTCATTGCTGACATGGAATCCTAGTGGGCCCCACTGATGACGTGGCATGCCACCGGTACCAATGATGACGTGGCATGCCAACTGGACTGTTGCTGATGTGGCATGCCAGCTGGACCCATTGATGACGTGGCAAGCTAGTGGGACCCACTTAGTGACGTGGAATTGTAATTTTATCTAATGTCAAATGCAGCGCCTCTTTGGTGTTGCATTTGCTCGCTATGGAGTCGCATTACATGTCAGATGCAACGCTTATTGCTGTTACTTTAGATGCCAAAAAGCGTTGCATTATGGGGTCTAACGAGATGGTCTCGAATGCAACGCCCCCTGGTGTTGCATTTGATCTAATGCAACGCTTTTTTGGCCTAAAGCAACAGTTTACATGGCGATGCATATGAGCGTTTTTGGCGTAGTGCTTTTTGTTCACCTATGCATCCATTTCTGCTTGCAATGTCAGGTCCTGTACATAAGTCTGTTTTGGAGCTTGAGCACGAATTTTGATGGATTCATAGATCTCCCTATAAGCCATGTCGGATAGTATGATTTCCCATCAATAATCATCAATTCATCAATACCCTCTCCTGATGTGTTCACCCTCATCTCGCCTTTTTTTTTTTACAAAAGTGAACAAAAGAGACATGATATAGCAAGCTTAGTCATTGACAACTTATACGAAATAACAGATTAAATTTTTCTTCTATTTTTGTAAAAATACATTACTGTCATGGCAGAACTCAAAAATTTGAGTATGACTGATCCATCAAATGAACAAGCGGATATTAAATTAAATAATGATAGAACTTGAGATTATTCTCTAAACTAAGATCTGTTATCATGTTAAATAATTGGTTCATTTAAAATCTTAAGATTTAGAGAAAGTAATTAACCAACACTATAAACTCGATCAAGATTATTCTCAAATTTTTATACAGTTGATTAATTAACAGGCTGAACGAAATACTTGTAATTAATTTCATCTTTAATTACATGCTTTATATATAAAGAATAAAAGAAAAAACACTAACAATATTTTCTAGTTAATTGCTTCATTTGGTATTATGTAATAATAAATATAAAAGACAACCAAAAAATGATTTACCATTTTGTGATTTATTTGTGAAAAAGGTCTAGGACCAGCATGTGTATCTGTGACTTTACTGCGGCTCTCAGCATGGCGATAAACATTTTTAACATCTCCATTTGGTCTATTAGCATGATGAAGCATCTCATCTAGGTTATCTCCAAAACTTATAACTATTTAATAATCCATACAATCCTCATGACTATTTTTGTAGGACTGGAGTCAAACCTCATAAATCCAACTGACATATAATGGAGATGGACCATTGTAGATAAGATGGTCGTAGATCACATTTGCACGGTGCCACTTGCCATTTTTACCAATCTTGCAAGGGCAAGTTGTTTAATCACCTACGGTAAATTTGGGAAATGCATTTTGTAGAAATGCCTCTACCCCACCATTGTATCCTTCATTGTACTTTGGTTGATTTATCCTAATAACATTTTTCTTGTCGTCCATCACTACAATTGAGAAGCATATAACTATTATAATGAATGATCTTTGTGTGTGTGTTTGGTATGCAAGAACAGACCACCTATATTATTAGATAATACCAAAGTATTAACTTATAGATAAACAAATTTAAACCTAGCAGTGTGTGTTTATAGTAGGGGTTTCGACTAAAAACCCCACTCTAGCTCCCTAGTCAAAAAAATGCTAGCGGTTTGGACTAAAAAAGAATGACACACCAGCTACTATGTCAGGTTAGTGTATCACACCCTACGATACTGCACTTACGAGAGGGCCACATATACTTCATTACTAGTTAAAAAGTATATGTACAGATCAATCTACACTAGTGGATCATTCACAAAGGTAACTACATCGTAGGTACATATTCCTGACCTATGAAATTATATGTACACAACAATCTACATCCTGCCTATGATGTTGGGCTTGCTAAGCAGCCCTTAACACCGTATGATAAGCTTTGGGTCAAGCCTCCATGAATTTATTTTTGGATAACTTCCAAAATGCCTCCCATTTCACCTTCCAAATTTGCCTCCTTTTTGCGTGATTTGGCTCCCCTAGGCTACTAAGCTCCCCTAGGACCATGTAAACTGAAAGCCCATCTACAAGCTCTTGAAGCCCATGGGGTAGCCCATATGTCTCTTCCAAGGTCCATTCTTCAGCCCAATGAGATTGTTATGGACCGTTATAACTATAACTTTGATACCACTTGTTGGGCTTACTAAGCACGCCTTAACTAACAATAATACGATATTATCCGCTTTGGGCCCAAGCGAGTTATTTTTAAGTAACACACAAAAAATAAAACTGCTCCGGTTAAAATATGTTCGTATTACTCCGCCAATATTATATAAGTCGGTCGGTTTTTCAAAAAAATTTCAAAAAAAAAATTCAAATTACATTAATACAACATTAAATTGCAACGGTCACGTTTTAATTTATGATGAAGAAGGGTCTCACACTTTTATTATAAAAATTATCAATTGAACCCATTACACATAAGTATTTGCAAAACATGTTAGAAAACTTTTTAAGATCTCTTGGCATATTTTTATTAGATATCGATAATACTATAACACAAAATAATATTTTAACATAAATTCACAAGGGTTTTCACCTTTTTTTAGATTATCTATTGTTTAGCAACACCCAATAATAGTCAAAACCATCGCCTTATAATATATATATTTTTGATAGTTACTACCTTATAAAATTGAAAATAAAAGATGAACTAGAAAACTGTCAAAGCCAAGACAAAATTTATCACTCAAATTTACACATTGTTGGAAGAGGTCCTTTTACAATAATCATAAAAAAATAAAAATAGGAAACTTTACAAAACAAAAAAAAAAGGAGTGTACTCTACTACTCTCCATCTGCTCCTTGTTTCTACACCAGATCAGGCCAAGAAACCTCAAAATTGCTTTCTTTCTTCGGTTCATCAAACTCACCACACGAAGAACCTGCATCAGGTTCATTAGCCATCCTCCCCATCTTCTCCCGTTCTTGGGTCAGGTTAGCCACAACGACTTCTTTCTCCACCAGCCTCTGCTGCAATGTTTTCACTTCAGCGCGTCAGAATCTGCCACCCGCTTCAGGAGCACGGAATTAGCATGCAGTACTGAGGCCAACCCCTCCTCTTTCTCGTGAATTACACCCACGAGTCTCCAAGCATAATCCCGTACAAGCATTTCTTGATTGGCTTGTGCAATAATGACTCTGTTCACAGTCTGGAGGTGCTGCATAAATAATATATATGGATTACACCCACTAGTCTCCAAGCATATAATAATAATTGAAAACAACAACAAAAATAGAAATCATAAATTTTCAAAAATTTCAAATATATGAAAAATTACCTGTACGTGGAGCACTTTCTTCATTGTTTTCTCCAATTATTTCAGAAATTAGTAAATTAGAAGTAATATATATGTGACAGTTCAATTCAACAATTAAATCACAGATCTAGTTAAAAATAATAATAGAAAATTCAGATTTTTGTGTCACAATCATACATACGTATATATACACATAATTAAGGCAATGTTATAAATGACCGATGTAATCTAAGTGAGTCTGGAGATTGACCTTAGATTTAAATGTCTCTTGCAACTAAATACCGTCCTAACTCGATTTGAATTCCAAAACCATTGTGTCTAGCTATTCAAAATTGTATATATTTATTACTAATACAAAATTCTATATATGCTTTAATGTTTTGATACAGATTTCTTACCCACTGCTGCTGCAAAGGAATAGAAATTGTATATATAATGCCAGGCTAGGGTACAAGAGACACTTCATATGAAATTACCTTAATACCCTTTCTCAAATCCGTTCTTGATATAATTACTCCTCAAGCACATAAGGGTACAACGGTAATCCACTATTCCATTATACAATTATTACACCTTAGGAGTAATCATATAAAGGATAAGATAATATTGAAGGTTCTAGATCATACTCGGACCTTCTGGAGACTGGAGAGGTGAAGAAGAATATATTTGGAAGATAAAATCTAGAGGTTTCTCGATCACACTAGTACCTTCTAGATAATAGAAAGAGAGAAAATTATAGACTGTGTTCAATTTTTTAATTCTCTATTTTGTTTCATTCATTTTTTCTTTTGTTTTATTTTTTTTTGAAGATATTTTATGATGTTAATAATTATTTTATTATTTATCGTGTTTCTAAAGTAAAATTCTTTCTTTACTTAAACATTTTTTTTTGTTGATGCTATAACTTGTATAAGATGGCAATATTTTAGGCGTATAAATTTCAATACTTTTTTTGTTATTCATACTGTTTTGTACAGTCAGTTGATGACCCAAAGTACTTTCTAAGTTTAGCAATATTTAATTCAATATTTTCTAATCTATTATTTTATGATTTACTTTTTTAAGTTAAATTTTTTTGTATTATTTACTTTTTAGTTTTTATTTATGGCTGTGTAATAAATTTTTATTTGCTTTTATTCTTGTTTATCATATTAAATTTTTTTGTTGCATTTTCCGATAATTTTAGGTTACTTTAATTTTTTATGCCTTTAAGTTTCAATTTAGTTATCCACTTTTGATTTTTCTCAATACCCTATTTTAATTGAATATTAAAAATTATTCCATTACCATTTTAAGAATTTGAAAATATTAACAAAGCAGATTGCATAAATTTTTGAACAATGTAATTTATTGAATATTTTCAATTTTACAATTTATGTAAAGATTACTCTTGTTTATATCCCCCAATAAGGATTGTCATCGAGTACAATAAGGTTGCATCTTTAAAAACATTCTTCAAATACATTATATCTCACACAAGATTACTCTTATTTATATCTTCTAATAATACTGTAACAACCACGAATTTTGATTAATTTTCCTACTCGATATTTAAATTTTAATAAAGAGCGACGCTCTAGTATTTTTTTTAATTAGCGCGTTTTTGTAAATTTTAATATTTATATATTCATATGGGAGTAAATATTATATTTATTTGGTATTTATTAAAATTAGGAAAATATAATTTAGATTGTGAATCAAATTATTTTAGAGAACGAAATTTGGGTCTCGTTTAAATTAGCCAACAGGAAAGACGAGATTAATATTACTGTTTTAACTCTTGGGTTCGTTAAACACGAGGAAGAGACAGAATTTTTCGTTCACAAAACACGACATTCTTTTACAGAACAAAAAATATTCCAGATTGTTATATTTTATTTCCTGTCCCCCAAGTGTGTTGCTTTGTCTCATTTTTTTCAGGTTGAAAAAAAAAAAAAAACATAACCAAGGAGGGGGGAACCGAGTCTTTATCACAAAAACAGAACACGCAGAAATCTTATTCTCTCTGCAAAACCAAAAACCCACAGGCTATTTCTTTTTTTTCTTCTTCTCGGCACACAGATCATAACCAAGAGAGGGGGTCTTTAAAACAGAAGCAACCCAGTCTTTTATTTAATAAACGGATGAACATAACTTTACAAAACAACACTCGACCAATATATTCATTTAACCAGAGTAAAAAGCACAGATTGTTAATTGTTTTTGTCGACTTATTTTTGTAAAATCTGGAAGGCTTGATGTGATACTTGTATTGTTCGGTTTCGTGTCTGGTTTTTCCGATGGTTTGTGGTTGCATACGACCACCACCGTTGCGGTGGTGGGGTTCCTTTGTGGTGATTGTTGGGTGTTGTGGTGTTGTCGAGGGAGTGAGGCGGAGGGAGACTAGTGTTTGAATCGGAGAACAGGGGAGGGTGTCGACTGTGAGTGTGGTTGGGTGGCTTTTGAAGAACCACCACCGATTGGTGGTGGTGGTGGTTATGGCGGATCGAGGGATAGAACGAGAATCAGAGGGTCAGAGAAAAGAGATTAAGAGATTTGTGGCGACGGCGCGTGGGAAGGGGAGATGGAGAGGGAGGACGAGAGAAATTGTGAGAGACAGAGAGATTGAGAGATTGATTGTGTAGGTTGTGTTCAATCGGAAAACAGAAAGAAGAGAAAGGGGAGAGGAGTCGCGACGGAGAGAGAGAGATGACAACGAGAGAGAGAGAAAGAGAGAGAGAGCAGGGGAGAGAGATTTCCGATGAGCGGTGGTGGCGTGTGGGCCCCATGCGCCGTCGGAGATATTGAGAATAGAAAACTGTTTTCACCATATTGTTTAATCGAGAATAATAATAAAAAAATAAAAATAAAAATAAAAATAAATATATATTTAGATAATTATAATGAGTTAATATTAATAGAATAAAAAGAGGTAGAATTTTTCTAAAATTTTGTTTAAATAATTGAGAAATAAAAAGGGGAGTTATATTATTAAAATTGTGAGAAATAAAGAGTTTAATAAATGGATATATTTATTTATTATTAAATTATAATAATTTGGACTAAGAGAATAATAGTAATAAAATCTAGATATTGTTGCTATTAAAAGAGAATAAAATGAAAAAAAAGGGTATTTAAAATGATGTGGTAATTAAAGTAGAATTTTTACTAAAATATTTATGTTTCATTAAAAGTGGAATAATTATTATGGATTAAAAAGTGAATAAAAATGGATTCTTGAATAATTTTGTTGTGAGATTAATAATAATTAAATTATAGAATTTACAAGAGCTAATTTTGATTAATTAATTGTTAGCAGTCAATTAGAACTATTTTGTGATTTTTGGACGTAAATTAGGGATTTATTAATTTGTTGATAAAAGAGGGAATATTTATAGAGTAAAATATGGTTGATTTTAGAAAGTTGATATTCCCGGATTATTTTAATTAACCGGACCAAATCAGATTATTTTAGACACTAAAACCGGAATTATTATTAAATTATTTACAAGATTAAAATGAGTTCTTGGATTATTTTATTTCTGTAATAAAATAGAGATTTATAATATTATTATTGCCCTAAAATGGATTTAATTAAAATAGAGCTTTTATGAGAATTTTTTTTTTGAGAATTGTAGAGAATTCATAAGAGCCAATTTAAAGTAGAAGTGTTATTTGAATAAATTATTGGTTAGCGAATACTTAGAGATAATTAGAGAGAGACCTTTTAAATGGAGAGTTGTCGTTATATTCGGTAACCATATTTTCGTTCTTAAATAGGATTTACGGATATTAAAATATTATATAGATTGGATTCCTGAGTTCGGTAAAGATTTATTTATCCGGGGATTTAGTGGAAAGTTTGACTCAGGATTGTCGGCGGATATAAGTGAGGGTTAAATGAGGAAGGATGAAATTGGATGAGGCATTGGTTGTGGTTGTTGGATTCACTGTGAGGCGTTTTCCAACGGGGAAACATATATGTTCAGAGGGGACGTCTTCGATTATCTTCTTCCAACAGAGAAATTGGTGAGTATGGTTAATACGCTCAAGTTGAGTTTATAAGCGTTTATAGAAACTATTAGAATTGTCGTCTAGAGACTAAAGTATTGTCTTATGTTTGATATTGGAATTGACGCGCGAGCTCGATATCGGCGGATTAGACTCGTGGCAACCGCAAGAGCGTTGAACCAAATATTAATCAAATTAGAAGATTGTGACGCCGTAAGATAGAAGATGAAAGCAGTATTACTGTGACGTTTCATGACAGCTTAGAATTCGAGGCAAGTGTTTTCCCTTCACTTCTTGTTCAAGTGAGATTATTTTAAATATGCTTATTATGGTATTATTCCATTTAATGTCGATCTTGTCGACATTTACTGTCATTCTTGTTTATTCAGTTTATACCCCATTTACTGTATCGAACTTGTCGATAACCTTTGAGACTGTTATTTCCTTAATGATGCTTCCTTGTTAAGAGTACAACTAAACCAATTGTTTAGGTAGTCGGGATCCCACTAGTAGAGCACTGAACTTATCATGTCCGAATACCCATTTCATACTTTATTTTAATCTATGATGTGTTGAGAGATTTTTGATTCAAAATACTTCTCTCATGATTTGAGTTTTGATAGATGATATCTGTTTTCATTAACAATGATTTATTATTATTCCTATTTTACTTCACACTTGCTGAGCATTTCTTCCGCTCATACTTGTCTGTTTCGAAACCCTAACTTTTCAGGAAGGTAGTTTGGCGAGACATATTCGCACAGTTCAAAGAGAGAAGAAGCAGACGCTATCTTGAAGATAACTTGACACGGGATGTCCTGATCCAGAGTAAGGTCTATTTAATATAGTTGAACTCTAATAATTATTATTATGTATTGTTGGCCTGGTATACTTCTTGTCGAAGTTATACCAGTGATTTAGGTTTTGATTAAAGAGAATGTGGTAAACCTGAAAGTTGATATTTTATGGAATTTGGATTCTTGTTTCTAGTACTATAACCTAAAAGATCTTGGATTGTTTGGGTCACAAAGATTATATTTCAATTTTCGACAATTACACGGAATAATGTTTTTTTTAAAAAGTGGTGATGTTTATTTTGAGGATTCTCAAGTAACGACCAAATCTCCTGACCCGGATTTGGGGGCGTTACAAAAACTTTTGGTTGTTTTTGGTGTTCAGAGAATAAATGCTATCATATTTATATATGGTGGTGGATGTATGTGAGCAGAAAAAAGGTTATGACACAGCCGCTAGGAAAATGTTGCTTTAAATATTGAATTCTTAAAATATTTGCTAACAATGCTAACAATGGTGAAGTTAAACAACCTCAAGCCTTAGTGTATGGCTCTTCAGGAATAGGAATAGTTGGGTTGATATATTAATATTGGTAATTTCTATAGCGACAAAATAGTAATTTATATTTATGTTGAAAGTAAAGTAGAAAACCTTGAAACTATAACTCATTCTATTAATGATTTAACCATTTTATTAAACTTAATAGGTCATGAAAATAATTCAGGAAAAAAATGTATCGAAAAGTTGTACTTTTAAATGTATAAAAATAAGTACAAGGTACAAAAAATAAATGGAATAAATGTTATTTAAATTTTAAGCATATATACAAGGTGTTATATAATATAAATTTAATATATATATATATATATAATAAATGTTATTGAAATTTCAAGCATATGTAAAAGGTATTATATAATATAAATTTGAAATTATTTATTCATTTTATTAAATAATAAAGGGCATCAAAAATAAGATATTAGATCACAAATAGATGTTATAAGGCAATGTAAATTTAAAATTTTTAAAGAATTAAATCATTTAATAAAATGGCATGGTATTGGGTAGTGGTCCATAGGCATATGAGAGCAAATTTTGTGTGATGATGCATGCTAATGTTAAGATGGTTTTGGTGTTTCCTTAGGCCCAAAAAATATGTTGTTGTAGGCCAAAAAAAACCCAAAGAATTTAGTGGCGTTGCTATTTTTGCGGTTACCTTTGGGATCAAAGGCAATATCAGTTTTTCAATTCACATAGCCTTGCTATAGCAACAATATTATAAGTTTTTAGCAACATAAACATAGTATTATGTTGCCTTTGTGTTAAAACATTTTGCAAAAAAGTGGGCCCTTCCCGTGGGACCCACAGGTGGGGCCAATAAGGGCCCATATGTGGGTCCCACTACGGGGCCTACTTTTATGCCAACACAAATTTTGCCTACAGCAACATTTCTTAAAATTAATTTTCATTTTTGTCAACACTTTATAGCATCAATGACAACAATTTTCTATTTTAAACAAAAAATCATAAATATGAAAAAATGCATTGCCTAAATAACCAAATCAACACAACCTGGATTACATACAGATTAAATACAATCTCAACCCAAATTCAGAGCAAAAGATATAAGAGCTGGTGCCGCAAGTACAGAAACAACATTCTTACTTAGCACATATGTCTAACGTAACAACAAAAGATGGTCTATAACATAAACGTATGGAATGACTAAATTAAGAGTTGGTGCCACCAGTCATTGAAGTACCATCTTCATTGTCACTCGAGATGGTCGCACAAAGCTCCCCAAGAGAAAATTTGATGTTTGGGTTCACTTCACCCAATTTTTTAAGCACCCATGTCAAGTTTTCATGTACCTTTTTGTTCACCTATGCATCCATTTCTACTTGCAATTTCATATTCACTTTCATCTCAGACTTCTTCAACCAAAGTTTCCCTTATCTTGCATGTCTGGTCATGTACATAGGTCTGTTTTGGAGCTTGAGCACGAATTTTGATGGATTCATAGATCTCCCTATAAGCCATGTCGGATAGTATGATTTAACATCAATAATCATCGATTCATCAATACCCTCTCCTGATGTGTTCACCCTCGTCTCGCCTCTTTTTTTTCTTCAAAAGTGAACAAAAGAGACATGATATAGCAAGCTTAGTCATTGGCAACTTATACGAAATAACAGATTAAATTTTTCTTGTATTTTGGTAAAAATACATTGATGTCATGGCAGAACTCAAAAATTTGAGTATGACTGATCCGTCAAATGAACAAGCGGATATTAAATTAAATAATGATAGAAATGAACAGATTTAAACTTGAGATTATTCTCTAAACTAAGATCTGATATCATGTTAAATAATTGGTTCATTTAAAATCTTAAGATTCTAGAGAAAGTAATTAACCAACACTATCAACTCGATTGATATGGGTTGAAAGTAAACCCTAAAGACACAATTAATGTTGCATTAATTAGACCTAGCTTGGTCCAGATACGAAGCCCATTAATGAGGCCTAAAACCATAATTAAATATTAATTTCGTAATTAATAAGTCAGTTGATTTTCAAACTCCAATATTGAGTCCAAAAAGGGAACCAACTCCTCTAAGGAGTAGCCCCAAGACATCTGAGTCCAGTAGAAGTCAGCCTTCCTTATGGAAGGATCTAGAATTCCATCTAAATTGTATAACTTGCTCACCAAGTTACTAAACCCTAATTCCAAGGCTTTTCAAGCCTATATAATGGATCTGACCCCTCATTCTCAAGAGGAACGTTTTTTGGGCACAGCTCCATACGTCACCCACCACGTTTTAGGCTTAATCCTCGAATAAGGACATGCAAGCCACTTCGTCAGTACGCCGCGAGGGCGCATCAAGCCACGTAGGCAACTCTAGCTAGAACTACGTTTTGGCTTGGTTCTTGATATTCATCAAGGTACGTAGGCATCTTGTTAGGACCGAGTTAGTCCCCGACAAGAAGAGCAGCCACCATTAAAGCTCAAAGCTCTCAATCCCTAGCAATCAATACACGAATTAATTACACCCTACTTTTTATTCCATAAAATTTGGCGCCGTCTGTGGGAACAAGACGTCAACCATGGAAAATACACGAAGATAAAAAATGGATGTGATGATCCACCAGCCTCAATACGCGTTCTGATCACCACTATTGGTATGCAAACCACATCTACTAATGTTTAAGGGTTGGATAATCCAGGAACAAGAATTTAAACGAGTCTCTAAGGAGATGGAGTCTAAAGAACGATTCTAAACTCTCCACGGGAGGATCCCGAATCCCAGGCATGGATATGCTCATAATAGGGTAACATGATTACAATTCTCTACCATGGTGCTTCCACCGCTAACAACTTAGAACCCAAGTTATGGGCTCCCACCCCAATGAGGGGATAATTCACCCCATATTTGAGACTTGGAACCTCCGCATGTAGCAGAAGGGAGGAGTCTCGATCGTTCACTAACGATGATGAAAGAACAATCAGACTGATGATACACTCCCCTCAACTTCCAATCAGGGAACAACTCCCCTAGAGACACGTCTCCAAGGGGTGATCCCCAAGGGGTAATCCAAAATTCACTAACCCAAGGAGCAAATCCCCAATTGCAGATGGTGGTTTCACCTCTAGCTATTGAACCACTAGGAGTACAGATTGCCACCACCGTCGTGCTAATCCCAATAACTCAAAACTCCATTATAGGTTGTTACCATTCCTAATTACATGGAACCATCGATTTACTCATGAGAAGTATGTGCCTCAATACATTGAAGGCTTGGTCCCCTTGTTGGAGGAAATCAAAGTTTATCTGAATCATACACCAAAGACGACTTCTCGTCTGAAAAATATGAAGATAAGGACGTCCATTCTAGCAAGAGACGTCAATGCAAGGAGCTTGCCGGAGGAGCAGGACATTCTCAACCCCTAGGGACTCAAGGAATGACTCTTCAAGCCATAGATGAAAGGACATGGGGGCTCAAATTACTAGTTCGCAGCAGCCGGCTGTGGGTTCAATGAATTCAGGGGCGAATCCTAATAACTGTCATTATACAATGAACTTAGTTCCCACCAATGTGATATTGTTCATCAATGGTGTCCAGTAACGCGAGGCATACGTGCCTCAACGCATTCAAGGCCTAGAACGCCCATGAACGAGTCATGACTGTTAACAATTCATCATCCACTGATGAAGTTAACTATCTCAGAAAAAGAAGACCAAGCAAGGAGCTCGAATAAGGGTCAGGGCCTTCTTAACCCTGTGAATCCAAATGACCGAATCCTAAAACTTTAGGAGGGAAGATACTCGCTAATTAAATGCATATCCAAAAATTGAAGAAATATTTGGAAAGAATAGGCTAGGCAGCCCCCAAGGGCTAGGATCCCCCATGTTATTAATTTGAGTGATACCCCTATAAGGAGAAGGGTTGATCCCGATGATTCTATGCCTCTAGGAGATTATGATGATCCTATCCTATCATTTGCCAACAAGATAATGAATGTTTATATCTCAAGGAAATTCAAGACTCCCACCATCAAGGTGTGTGTTAAGGCAGGAGACCCCACTAATCATGTGAAGACATCCTCCAATGCACTACAAATTTTAACCCGTGATTGACGTAATCAAGTATAGGGTGTTCCCCCAAACCCGGGGGGCATGACACAACGATGGTAAGGTCGGTTGCCCCCTAACTCAATCAGCTCCTTTAAAGGACTAAGAAGGGCATTCGTCGCCCTGTTTATTGATGGAAAGTTCATGAGAAACGTTTTACATCCCCATGAATATGGAAAATGAATGAATCCCTGGGGGATTACATGAACTTAATCACCAAGAAAGCCTTGAAGGTCCCAAACTTGGATGATAGAGTAGCTATCAAGGTAGATGAAAGAGTAAGGGAAGCCTTAACCCCTGATGGAGAGAATGCAGGTAATAACAAGAAGTGAAGGTGGTCACGAGTAGAATGTTAAGGATATGTATCCTTGAACAAGTAAAGACTCTGACTCTCCCTACAATAAGAACAATCAAGGATTAAGGTTCACGAGTAGAATGTTAAGGATATGTTAAGGATATGCACATTTGTATACTCCAAAGAGCTAAATCCTAATGGACACTGCAAAAGATAAAGATCTCTGAAGGTCGAAACCACTAAGGGCTGATCCCGAGAAGAGAAATAGGAACCAATATTGTCAGTTCCATAAGAATGTGGGAAATAAATTTCACGATTGTAGACAGCTAAAACACAAGATCAAGTTTCTGATTCGAAGAACAAAGTTGTATAAGTCCACCAAGGATGGCCAATAGGGTATCCTAATGCAGGATTATGTAGTAGAGATTATAAAAGGAAGGATGGCGATCAAGATCGCAATCCATAGCCCCAGGGGGCCGATGATAAACATGATTTTTGAATACCCGACAACGGTCGGGAATACAAGGAGCTTTCATAAAGCTTACGCTCGAGAAGCTATGCAAATTGTAGGAGAATCTCTATAACGAGCAAAAACTGAAATGGCATTTGCCTTTGATGATTCTGACTTGGAAGGGGTGAAGTGCCTCCATGATGGCCCGTTGGTCATAACACCTATGACAGGCAACTCGCAAGTGAAAGGAGTCTCGGTAGATAACGGGGCTTCAATGGATATCTCGTTTCATGATGCATTCTCGAAGATGGGATACAACGATTCTCATCTGACCCCTTCCAACATGCCCGTCTATGGGTTCTATAGAGTTGAGTCAAGAGTTAAAGAAACTATTCAGCTATCCATGATAATAGGACGAGAGCCTAGGGAGGCCACTCTTATGTCGAACCTTTTGCTAGTTAAGGCAACTTCCGCTTACAATGTTATCCTTAAGAGGACAGGCTTAAGGCGGTTGCCTCAAGCTAGCTAAGACCTGAAGATCAAATTTCCTACAAGGAATATAGTTGATGAAGAAAAGAGAGAGCACTGCTATCCGGCCACCTTGAGGCCTGATTAATTCGGGGGGCAGGTCCTCCCGATTGAAGACATGGATGTCCAAAAAGTTAGTTCCCGAAGAACCTGAAAAGTTACCTACGTAGGGCATTGCTGAATGAACCCTTGACGGAAAAATTGGATGTGTTCCTACAAGAGAACATTGTTGTATTTGCTTGGACTGTAGCTGATATGCCAGGGGTCGATCCCCAATTAATTACGTTAACTAGACGTCCACCCGAATAGGGAGACGAAGAAATAGAAGAAAAGAAATTTTGATTCTAAGAGGCAGGAAGGCCAATGAAGAATGAAGGATGTGTATTGACTTCATTGATATGAAAGATGCATGTCTCAGTGACTACTTTCCCCTACCAAGGAATGATGCATTGACTAATGCAACCAAGGTGATGTCCCAATGAGGCGACATATCGAAGATTGATGAATCATCACATCGAGCATTCTCATGAGGCGTTTAAGGTGTTAAGGCACCACAAGATGATATTGAATCTGACTTAATGTGCCTTCAGCATAGGATCAGGAAATGTTTTGGGTTTTATGGCCTCTAAACATGGAAATTGAGTCCAACCCCGATAAGAGTATAACAAACCTTGACACGGAACCTCCATGTGTTGACATAACCAAATTACGAAAAGTTATTGTATCTATATTTGGCTGTATTTGATACGGCTTTGAGTGTCATCCTCGTGAAAGAAGAAGATCGACAAGGTTCGAAAACCCATCTGTTACGTGAGAAAGGTCTTGTATGAGACAGAGTAATCACAATAAATCCCCAAACACTCACTGACTTCGTGGTTGAATACATCATTGACAACCAAAAAGTCGGGGGGGCAGGAGGTAGTACCTTAGGAGGGCAAGGAATTAGAGAAGGAAGATTGAAGAGTGGTACTGAAGAGTATTGGATGCTCTGTTTGATGGAGAATCAAAAATAAAATTAAGTCAGAACATACCCCGATTGGCTCATGCTTGAGTATGCCCCGAAGTTGGATTTCCCAATGACAAACAACGAGGTTGAATGCAAAGCCGTGATAACCATACATGGTTTGACTGGAGCCCCGAGGGTCAAAACCTTAAAGTCTGTGGAGACCCAAGATCGGTAGTACCAGAAGTGAATGGTGAGTTCGAGGTCAGGGCTGGATCCGTGACAAAATACTTGAAACTTGACTCAATTCAATGAGTGTTACGAGGGAGGAAAACGTAAAGGCTGATGTCCTATTTATGTTTGCCTCCTCAGAGATAGAGAATTATGTTGAAAGTTCTTACTTTCAAGTCTTGGAGACCCGAAGCGTTGATAGAAAAGATGATAACACCTATAGGTATGAAAAGCCATTGGATAGATCCTACAGAGGCTCGCTAGGAAACCGGTTGGTTACCCGACAATGCCTTGGAGGCACGAAAGTTGTCAATAAGAACACTGAGGCCTCAAAAAGCAAATTTAGCCTTGAAAGAAACTCATCTGCAAATATGGGAGCAGTACTCTGGGGGCAGGACCCTTGCCCAAAAGATGACCCGATTTGGATTCTACTAGCCAGGCATGATGGCTCATGCCAGAAGTTATGTACGATCGATATACATAAACACACAACTGTTGATCAATCCTCTGAAATTTTGAAAACCATCTGTTCCACCATTCCCAGTGGCAAATGCCCAGAGGAAGTTCCTGATAGTTGCAATTGATACCTTCATGAAGTATATTGAGGCCAAACCCCAAGCCTAGATAACCATAAAGTAAATGACCCAATTCCTGTGGGAAAGTGTGATACATAGATATGGACTTCCACCAATCCTTGTAACCAGAAATGGATGACAATTCAAAAACGAGGCTCTTACAAGCTGGAATTGTTTGAAAGAAATGTGGTGCCTAGACTTGACACACCCCAAACCTCAAGGTTTATCATATTTTAGCATCTGGTTAGGACACTCCACCTGATCAGACTAGGTGGAAATAAGGTTCGATGAAACCACAAGCTTCTAGCTCTAAGGAATTGAAGGCTCGGATAGGCCGCATTCCATTCAATTGAAGGGTCTAATAGGCCACGTTCAATGTAATTGAAGGCTCATCAAGTGAGCAATCGAACTAGGAGAATTTGATGTTAAGTACAAGCCTAGGACGACCATCAAGCCCATGCTCTAGTTGACTTCGTGGTTGAATATACCATTGACAACCAAGAAGTTGGGAGGCAGGAGGTAATAGACCAGGATGGTCAGCAAGGTGAGAAGCCCCTGGAAGAGAAGAAGGAGTATTAGATGCTCTATTTTGATGGGGATCAAAAACAAAAACCAGTGGTACAGGTTTAGTTCTGCAAAGCCCCGATGGGTTCGCAGTCGAGTATGCCTTCAAGTTGGACTTCCCAAAAACCTACAACGAGGCAGAGTATGAAGCTCTGATAGTCAGCCTTGGATTGACAAGAGCCCTGAGGGTGAAGAAGCTGAAATTCTGTGGAGACTCAAAGGTGGTAATCTCACAAGTCGATGGAGAGTTTGAGGCTAGAGAAAAGAATATGGCCAAATACTTGAGGATTGTGAAAGCTGCGATAGCCCAGTTCAACGAGTGCTACGGGAGGAGAATACAAAGGTCGATGCCTTATCTCAGTATACTTCTTCAGAGGTCGAGACCCATTCTAGGAGCGTCTACTTCTAAGTTTTGAGAACCCCTACAATTGATTCTAAGTTAATTACTACTATCGGGATAGGAGGATGCTGGATAGATCGTATCAAACCACACCTTGAGAATGGCTGGTTGCCAAATGATGCCACGGAGGCAGGGAAGCTAGCTGTAAGGAACTGAAGGCTCGAAGAGGCCACGTTCCACCCAACTGAAGGCTCGCGAAGGCCCCACTCCATCCAAATGTAAGCTCGTAGAGACCATGTTTTGTCCAACCAATAGCTCGAAAAGGCCACGTACCATCCATTTGAAGGCTCAAAAAATGTGAGAAATAAGTTAAAAAAAATATTGCAAGGAGTTAGAGCTCGAAACAAGCTTTGATTCGATATATTGTAAGCTCAAATCAGAGCAACGAGCAAAAAGATATGGATTTTTCAATACTCATGGAATAAGCGGGCCTAATAATCGAGTTAAAGGACAAAAATGTGACCTCAATCCATGTCTTCAGGGGCGGGAATTTCAAGTCACGATTGACCTCCTCTAGGTCTCAGAGGTAAGGTTGTGATGACCCAAGACCTAGGACAAACGAGGCTTTAAAAAGATTTCAATCGAGGTCATAGAATGAGGTCACGCACCTCACAACCAGTCAAAAATGGGGCCTTTTTACACTTCAACTCAGGTCGTGGATGAAGTTCTTAAGTCCCACGACCAACCAAAAATGAAGCCTTGTGACGAACTCAATTCAATTCGTAATTGGGATCGTAGACCTCGCGACCATTGATATTATGGGTCCTTACACGATCACAATCCAGGTCGTGGTTTGAGATCGTTGACCTCGCGACCACTGATATTTTAGGTCTTTACACGACCTCAATCCAGGTCGTGAATTGAGGTCGTAAGCCTCACTACCAGCTCAAAGTAGAGGCCTTATACGACCTCAATCCATGTCTTGGATTGAGGTCTGAATCTTTACGATCTCTGAAAAATTGGGCCAATACACGACCTCAATCCAACTCTTGGATTGAGGTGTAAAGCTCCACGATCATGTCAAAATGAAGGCATTTGAAGACCACAATCCAGCCCTTGAATCAAGGTCTAAGCACTTCAAGACCTCAATGTAGGTTATAGTTGAGGTCTGAGCATTCGAAGACCTCAATCCAGCTCTTGAATTGAGGTCTAAAGTCTTACGACCAATGTCAAAAGAAGGCCTTACACGACCTCAATCCAGGTCGTGGATTGAGGTCGTAAGCCTCACGACCAGCCTAAATTGAAGGCCTTACACGACCTCATTCCAGGTCGTGGATTGAGGTCGTAAGCCTCACGACCAGCCTAAATTGAAGGCCTTACACGACCTCAATCCAGGTCGTGGATTGAGGTCATAAGCCTCACGACCAGGCATTAGAGCTGAGGTCCTGAAGACCCCAGACCTGGACAATTTGAGGGTTTAGTTAGACCTCAATTCAGGTCTATCAGGACTAGGACCCCCACACAAAATTACAAGAAAATATTAATATTTAATAATAATTTGTAAAAAATTATTATTATTTAATAATAAAAATCGATCAAAATTTATTCAATTGAAATTTTATCCGGATAGGACACCCCTGATTTGGGTATAAAAGTTATTGAAATAAATATTATTATTCAATAATATTATTAAAAAAAAATGTCACGACCTCAAGTGAGGTCGCAGGTGACCTCCAAAAAACTCACGACCAACCCCCGTTGGACGACTTGAAATGAGGTCCTATGGAAAAGTGCTGTTTAGTACCCCAAACTTTGTAGAATGTACAAATTGATCCCTTAGGTTTGCAAATGGACAATTAAGTCCTTGAAGTTTTAATATCTACAAATTCTTCCCTGAAGTTTGAAAATTGACAAAAGTTCTTCCTGAACTTTACAATTTAACAAAAAGCTCCCTGGACTTCGTTAATTTACAGAAAATTCCTTTCAAAATTGCAAAAAGCCACCAACAAAATGCACGTTTGCACAAATTTAATATTTTTGATTAGAATACTCAAAAATATTTTCATAAAATTGTCCGATGACAACAAAAAAATTACGAAAAATTTAAATTTCGTAGGAATGGCATCCCATAAATTATTTTAAGTCTCGTATAAGACTAGAAAATTCCTAAATTATTAGAAAAAATTAAGAAAAATACTTGTGGGTACATAAAAATTCCTAAAAAATTAGGAATAATTAAGAAAAAAACCTGTGGGTACAAGAATATTCCTAAAATGTTAGGAAAAATTAAGAAAAATATCTATGGGTACATAGAAATTCCTAAATTAATAGGAATAATTACGAAAAATACCATGGGTACAAGAAAATTCCTAAGATATTAGGAATAATTACGAAAAATACCCGTGGGTACATAAAAATTCCTAAAAAGTTAGAAATAATTAACAAAAATACCTGTGGGTACAAGAATATTCCTAAAATGTTAGGAAAAATTAAGAAAAATACCTGTGGGTACATACAAATTCCTAAATTATTAGGAATAATTACGAAAAATACCCGTGGGTACAAAAAACTTCCTAAAATATTAATAATAATTACGAAAAATACCCGTGGGTACATAAAAATTTCTAAATTATTAGGAATAAATAAAAAAATACCTGTGAGTATACAAAAATTCCTCAAACATTAGGAAAGGTACAGAAAAATATGAGAAAAACTATAGAAATATTTTCTTGACAAATTGAGCAATAATTTATGCTAATAATGCATAAAAACTCTATGAAAATGCTGAAATTGTTAAAAGCAAGCACAAGTTAAAGCCGCGAATAAGGCAAATCGTCGTAAATGTGTAGGGTGCTCCACACTTTACAATAAGGCGATATATGTGAAACACTAGTGTAAACCAAATACCACATATAAGGGTAGGAAAATTAAGAAGTCCTAGGTAAGGGATAAAAATGACCCCAAGTCTCGATTAAGGCAAATATAACTTCTACGAAAACCTGATCAGTTTTCCTAAAAGTTGGGGGGCAAATGATATGGGTTGAAAGTAAACCCAAAAGACACAATTAATGTTGCGTTAATTAAACCTAGCTTGGTCCAGATACGAAGCCCATTAATGAGACCCAAAACCCTAATTAAATAATAATTTCGTAATTAATAAGTCAGCTAATTTTCAGACTCCAATATTGAGTCCAAAAAGGGAACCAACTCCTCTAAGGAGTAGCCCCCAAGACATCTGAGTCCAATAGAAGTCAGCCTTCCTTATGGAAGGATCTAGAACTCCATCTAAATTGTATAACTTGCCCACGAAGTTATTAAACCTTAATTCCAAGGCTTCTCAAGGGGAACGTTTTTTGGGCTCAGCTCCATACGTCACCCACCACATTTTAGGCTTAATCCTCGAATAAGGACATGCAAGCCACTGCATCACTATGCCGTGAGGGCGCATCAAGCCACGTAGGCAACTCTAGAACTATGTTTTTGCTTGATTCTTGATATTCATCAAGGTACGTAGGCATCTTGTTAGGACCGGTTAGTCCGCGACAACAAGAGCAGCCACCATTAAAGCTCGAAACTCTCAATCCCTAGCAATCAATACACGAATTAATTACACCCTACTTTTTATTCCACAACATCGATCAAGATTATTCTCAAATTTTTTATACAGTTGATTAATTAACAGGCTGAACGAAATACTTGTAATTAATTTCATCTTTAATTACATGCTTTATATATCAAGATTAAAAGAAAAAACATTAACAATATTTTCTAGTTAATTGCTTCATTTGGTATTATGTAATAATAAATATAACAAGACAACCAAAAAATGATTTACCATTTTGTGATTTATTTGTGAAAAAGGTCTAGGACCAGCATGTGTATGTGTGACTTTACTACGGCTCTCAGCATGGTGATAAACATTTTTAAAATCTCCATTTGGTCTATTAGTATGATGAAGCATCTCATCTAGGTTATCTCCAAAAATTATAACTATTTAATAATCCACATGATCCTCATGACTATTTTTGTAGGACTGGAGTGAAACCTCATAAATCCAACTGACATATAATGGAGATGGACCATTGTAGATAAGATGGTCGTAGATCACATCTGCACGGTGCCACTTGCCATTTTTACAAATCTTGCAAGGGCAAGTTATTTAATCTCCTACGGTAAATTTGGGAAATGCATTTTACAGAAATGCCTCTACCCCACCATTGTATCCTTCATTGTACTTTGGTTGGTTTATCCTAATAACATTTTTCTTGTCGTCCATCACTACAATTGAGAAGCATAAAACTATTATAATGAATGATCTTTGTGTGTGTGTTTGCTATGCAAGAACAGACCACCTATATTATTAGATAATGACTTATAGAGAAACAAATTTAAACCTAGCAGTGTGTGTTTATAGTAGGGGTTTCGACTAAAAACCCCACTCTAGCTCCCTGGTCTAAAAAATACTGGATCATTCACAAAGGTAATTACATCATAGGTACATATCACCAACCTATGAAATTATATGTATAGAACAATCTACATCCTGCCTATGATGTTGGGCTTGCTAAGCATCCCTTAACGCCGTATGATAAGCTTTGGGCCAAGCCTCCATGAATTTATTTTTGGATAACTCCCAAAATGCCTCCCATTTCACCTTCCAAACCCTAGGACCATGTATACTGAAAGCCCATCTACCAGCTCTTGAAGCCCATGGGGTAGCCCATACGTCTCTTCCAAGGTCCATTCTTCAGTCCAATGAGATTGTTATGGACCGTTATAACTATAACTTTGATACCACTTGTTGGGCTTACTAAGCATGCCTTAACTAATAATAGTACGATATTATCCGCTTTGGGTCCAAGCAGAGTTATTTTTGAGTAACACACAAAAAATAAAACTGCTCCGATTAGAATATGTTCGTATTACTCCTCCAATATTATGTAAGTCAGTGGATTTTTCATAAAAATTTCAAAAAAAAATTCAAATTACATTAATACAACATTAAATTGCAACGGTCACGTTTTAATTTATGATGAAGAAGGGTCTCACACTTTTATTATAAAAATTATCAATTGAACCCATTACACATAAGTATTTTGGGAAAACTTTTTAAGATCTCTTGGCATATTTTTATTAGATATCGATAATGCTATAACACAAAATTATATTTTAACATAAATTCACAAGGATTTTCACCTTTTTTTAGATTATTTATTGTTTAGCAACACCCAATAATAGTCAAAATCATCACCTTATAATATATATTTTTTTGACAGTTACTACCATATAAAATTGAAAACAAAAGATGAACTAGAAAACTGCCAAATGTCAAAGCCAAAACAAAAATTTATCACTCAAATTTACACATTGTTGGAAGAGGTCCTTTTACAATAATCATAAAAAAATAAAAATAAGAAACTTTACAAAACAAAACAAAAAAAAAAGGAGTGTACTCGACTCCTCTCCATCTGCTCATTGTTTCCACACCAGATGAGGCCAAGAAACCACCGCATTGCTTTCTTTCTTCGGTTCATCAAACTCACCATACGAAGAACCTGCATCAGGTTCATTAGCCATCCTCCCCATCTTCTCCCGTTCTTGGGTCAGGTTGGCCACAATGCTTTCACTTCAGAGCGTCAGAATCTGCCACCCGTTTCGGGAGCACGGAATTATCATGCAGTACTGAGGCCAACGCCTCCTCTTTCTCGTGAATTACACCCATGAGTCTTCAAGCATAATCCTGTAAAAGCATTTCCTGATTGGCTTGTACAGTAATGACTGTGTTCACAGTCGGCTGCATAAATAATATATGTGGATTACACCCACTAGTCTCCAAGCATATAATAATAATTGAAAACAACAACAAAAATAGAAATCATAAATTTTCAAAAAATTTGAAATATATGAAAAATTACCTGTAGGGTGTACGTGGAGCACTTTCTTCATTGTTTTCTGCAATTATTTCATCAATTAGTAAATTAGAAGTAATATATATGTGACAGTTCAATTCAATAATTAAATCACAGATCTAGTTAAAAATAATAATATAAAATTCAGAGTTTTGTGTCACAATCATACATACGTATATATACACATAATTAAGGCAGTGTTGTAAATTACCGACGTAATCTAAGTGAGTCTGCCGATTGACCTTATATTTAAATGTCTCTTGCAACTAAATATCGTCCTCAACTCGATTTGAATTCCAAAACCATTGTGTCTAGCTATTCAAAATTGTATATATTTATTAGTGATACAAAATTCTATATATGCTTTAATGTTTTGATACACATTTCTTACCCATACTCTGCTACTGCAAAGGAATAGAAATTGTAATGCCAGGCTAGGGTACAAGAGACATTTCATATGAAATTACCTTAATACCCTTTCTCAAATCCTTTGTGGATATAATTACTCCTCAAGCACATAAGTTACAACGGTAATCCACTATTCCATTATACAATTACTACACCTTAGGAGTAATCATATAAAGGATAAGATAATATTGACCTTCTGGAGAGGTGAAGAAGAATATATTTGTAAGATAAAATCTAGGTTTCTCGATCACACTAGTACCTTCTAGATATTTTACAAGAAAGATATTTTATGATGTTAATAATTATTTTATTGTTAATCATGTTTCTAAAGTAAAATGCTTTCTTTACTTAAACATTTTTTTGTTGACGCTTTAACTTGTATAAGATGACAATATTTTAGGCGTCTAAATTTCAATACTTTTTTTGTTATTTATACTGTTTCTTTCATATTTGTACAGTCGATTGATGACCCAAAGTACTTTCTATGGTTAGCAATATTTAATTCAATATTTTCTAACCTATTATTTTATGATTTACTTTTTTATGCTATATTTTTTTGTATTATTTAGTGTTTAGTTTTTATTTCCGTTGTGTGATAAATTTTTATTTGCTTTTATTTTGTTGTATTCTCAATACCCTATTTTGATTGAATATTAAAAATTATTCCATTACCATTTTAAGAATTTGAAAAATACTTTACAAAGCAGATTGCATAAATTTTTGAACAATGTAATTTATTGAATATTTTCAATTTTACAATTTATGTAAAGATTACTCTTGTTTATATCCCCCAATAAGGATTGTCATCCAGTACAATAAGGTTGCTTCTTTAAAAACATTCTTCAAAAACATTATATCTCACACAAGATTACTCTTATTTATATCTTCTAATAATAATTTTGGTTGTTTTTGGTGTTCAGAGAATAAATGCTATCATATTTAGATATGATGGTGGATGTATGTGAGCAGAAAAAAGGAGGTTTTGACACAACGCCCGCTAGGAAAATTTTGCTTTAAATATTTAATTCTTAGAATATTTGCTAACAATGGTGAAGTTAAACAACCTCAAGCCTTAGTGTATGGCTCTTCAGGAATAAGAATAGTTGGGTTGATATATTAATATTTGGTAATTTCTACATCGACAAAATAGTAATTTATATTTATGCTCAAAGTAAAGTAGGAAACCTTGAAACTATAACTCATTCTATTAATAATTTAACCATTTTATTAAACTTAATAGGTCATGAAAATAATTCAGGAAAAAATTGTATGGAAAAGTTGTACTTTTAAAAGTATAAAAATAAGTACAAGGTACAAAAATAAATGGAATAAATGTTATTTAAATTTTAAGCATATATACAAGGTATTATATAATATAAATTCAATATATATATATATAAATAAAATAAATGTTATTGAAATTTCAAGCATATGTAAAAGGTGTTATATAATATAAATTCGAAATTATTTATTCATTTTAATAAATAATAAAGGGCATAAAAAATAAGATATTAGATCACAAATAGATGTTATGAGGCAATGTAAATTTAAAAAATTTAAAGAATTAAATCATTTAATAAAATGGCATGGTATTGGGGTAGTGGTCCATAGGCATATGAGAGTAAATTTTGTGTGATGATGCATACAAATGTTAAGATGGTTTTGGTGTTTCCTTAGGCCCAAAATATGTTGTTGGCCGAAAAAAACCCAAAGAATTTAGTGGCGTTGCTATTTTTGCCGTTACCTTTGGGATCAAAGGCAACATTAGTTTTTCTAGCAACAATATTATAAGTTTTTAGCAACATAGTATTATGTTGCCTTTGTGTTAAAACATTTTGCAAAAAGTGGGCCCTTCTCGTGGGACCCACAGGTGGGGCTCATAAGGGCCCACATGTGGGTCCCACTGTGTAGCCTATTTTATGCGAACACAAATTTTGCCTATAGCAACAATTCTTAAAATTAATTTTCCTTTGTGCCAACACTTTATAGCATCAATGATAACACATTTCTATTTTAAACAAAAAATCATAAATATGATAAAATGCATTACCTAAATAACCAAATCAACACAACCTTACCTATTACAACACAAGTATTTGTGTTAGCTTAGACATGAAAAGTGTTGGCGTAGATTTTTTATAATGTATTATATTACTATGTATTTATTTTTCTTTTTTTATTTTATATTATAATGCTGACTGGGCAATGGTGACTCTGCGCCGACTGGCTGGACTTTGATGATGTGGTATGCTGAAGTGGCAGTGGGTCCCACCATATTGTAATGGCATGCTGTCGTGGCAGGTGGGCCCCACCCCTGTTGTCGTGGTAGGTGGGACCACTCCTACTGACGTGGCATATTGACGTGGCATGCTTACATGGCAGGTGGGACCCACCCTGATGACGTGGTAGCTGATGTGGCAGTGGGTCCCACCCCTTCCTAACTCATTGGTGGAGTGAATTGTATTTTTTTTTGTAAAGTAATGTATTTTTCAATAATTTTTAAAAATAATTCACACAATAAATAAAACTTTACATAAAATTTGTATTTTTAATTAGAGTATTTTTTAAATTAAAGTGTTTTAATAATTAATTATTGAAATTAGTAAAAATCATTTCAAATATACAAAGTAATAAAATTTGTGATAGAATTTTTTTTCGATCATCAAAACTATTAATATGAAATAGGATTGAATGTTGAATTTTTTTTATAAAATTAGAGTATTTTTTAATAATTTTAGAAGTAATAATCAAAATCATTACAAAATTTTGTTCAAATTTTTTTTTATATAACTAAAATATCATATAAATGAAATAGAATATTGAAATATTAATTAAAAAATTTATTTATTAAATTTAAATTTATAATTTTAAAAAGAAAATTGAAAATACATGAATATAAACTTAGGAGACAGTGAAAATTGAAATGTGGGCTGAAATTTTGAAGCGGCAAAACACCCGCTTTTATTTTCAATAAACACCGCCCCTCTATTTTTATAACATCTCTCTCGACCCCTCTGTCCCAATCCCTTTCTCTCTCTCCCAACCCTCAATCTCTCGCTCTCAGTTCTATACTTATTAGATCGAGGATTCTTCAGAGTAATTAATCGATTTCAGCTTCACACCGTTGTGTCAAATTCGAAAGCTTCAAACTAGGGCTTCTTCAAATGGGGGTTCTAAATTTTGAGTTCAAATTATGGTATCTTAACTTAAATTTCAACTAATTAGGTTTCTTCCTCTTTGATTCAGGTCTTCTTCAGTGGATTTGAAGCTATGGTAACCATAGCAACACTCTTCATGTTCACTTTCAAAGGAATTCTTGGCTATTCTACTCAGCTCCCACCTTCCTCAGGTTGCAACTCACTCTATGATTATTATTTCGGAATTTTACATTTATCTTGAGCATCTTTTACAGTTATGTTGTACAGAATTTAACCGCATTATTAGGCCTATTGATTTTGAAGTAGTTGTGTTTTGTATGGATGCTTTCAACCTTTTTCTTGTCTATTGGTGCCCAGGGTTTTTTAATTTAAGTGTTCTAATTTACATCAGCCACCATAGATTAATATATTAAAAGCTAAAATAGTTAAAGGTTGATGTTATATTGTGATGCAGGCTCTATTTAGTCAGACAAGACAAATTTTGCAAAGATTGTCTTTATAGGCACTGATATCTTGATATTGATGTTATTTTGAGATACAGATTTGTCTTTATAGGACATGAAAAAGATTTTTAAAATAGTGTGCCACATAGTTCTTGATGATGGAGCAAGTTGGATACATGGATGAATAACTTAGTCATAACTAAGAAGTTGAGCTGTTATGGACAAAGAACATATAACTTATCAATCTCTCTCCTCACTTCATTTTAATTGCAGAGTTTCTATAACTTTGCATGTCCTGACTATTATGTTTAAAGTAATATCGGTGTAGCATTTAACAGTTGTATAATTTTACAAGAAACAATTGAGGACTAAAAAGGACTTTAAAGGGGAAATTTTGAATGTTTTTTGCAGTGGGGGGTACCTTACTCTGGTTTATTCTCCTAATATGTTTGATATGCATGAGAACTATTTACAGATATGATGATGTGATGTTGAATGTCGTGATATTTCATTATATCCAAAAATATTATGTTAGTGCTTCCGCCTAATGTAACTTCCTCTAAACCCATGTTTAGGATTTTCTTTGTTCTGGTACTGATTTTCCTGTTTGGAATGCTTCATTTTTCCTATTCTATTCGGGCCATATTGCTACTTCTGTTATCGCTTCCCTGGATATGAGGTGGATGCAAAGGTGGGAATCGGCATGGGCATTTGATACGTTGAATGTCTTACAATTTGTGCGATTGTTAAGCACAATGGGCCACTACACTATTGAATTGGTTGTTGGAGTCGGTGCCGGAATTTTGTTTGATATGATCGCTGCAAAATATTTAGATAGTAAAAAACTAAAATCACATTCGGTCAGTGCAGCAAAATAATATTAAGATTTCCACCATTCTAGTTAAGTTCTTTAATATTGAAAAATACATCCTCTTGTAAGATAACTGATGAGTTTGTAAGATTTCCACCATTCTAGTTGTTAATTTCCTTAATATTGAAAAATACATCCTCTTGTGTAGATTTCCACCATTCTTTATCGTCTAAATATACTTTCTCTTTAGTAGCTATGACCCGTTTAGCTGCTCTGGTAATACCAGTAATGTATTTTTGGCTTCAATCTTTATTTCTTAGGCAATAAGAATTTATTCCTTATGAAGATATACTTGAATTGTTTTCTGCCTTTGCAGACAAATGTAATGTACTATAGAGGCATATGGGATACTTTATGTACCATCAGCAAAAAATAAGGGGTGTTTGGCCTCTATAAAGGACTTGTAGCAACTTTATTGGTATTTATTATTTGTAATCGCAGTCTCTGTCACGTTCATTATTATGTGTATGTAATTTTCCTTTATGCCACTAATGCATAGTAAACTTAGTCTTGAAGATCAAGTATATGTAGTTCAAAATATATGAGAATTAGGGAGTGGTGGAGTGTCTGAGTGGTGGCAAAGGCACTCCTAGTGTTTGAGGAGATCTAGAATTTGATTCTCCCTTCTCCTTCCTCTATACTTCAAAATATATAACAATTATCATTAAAAAAAGTATATGTATGTACTGATGGCTAAATGTTATTATTGTCATTAATATTATGCAAAGAGGTTTATTTTTTTGAATCTGAAGTGTTATGTTGCTCTTATTCTATTACAGGTCCTGATATCCTCCTTTGTCAAGACATCGCATTTTGAAGAGTACCTTTGTGTCAAGGTAATTTTGATTTCTCTCTTTGAGTTCCACTTCAATGCAACTAAATATGATTTTCCTTATGCTAGGCTAAGGTGAAATAATGCACTATGCATTTGAGTGCCAGTTTACTATGTAAATCGGGATTTAAATATGATTTTTTTGTTTCTCTGTATATGACATGTATACACAATGAGATCTTATTGGCTGTCACATAGGCTGTGCATGAGGATAGTTTAGGCTGTGCATGAGGATAATAGTTTAAATGAGCAAAGCATTCACATGAAATTTGGTAAATCAGTTAAGATCAGTAAAGATGCGAGATTTTGGTTAATTATTAGCAGTCTTGATTTTGTTTGTGGTTTTAGATCAGTCCAAATGGGTTTTACTAGCTAGATATTCTCCAAGTGTTCGACAATCATGAAAATAATTGTAGAAAGAATGTTGTTGGTATTTTTTAACTACCATCTCGTTTGTTTCATCTATACTATGCTTAACATGGGAGAATGCATGCACTAAACCAGTTATGCTATTACAGTTAGGAAAAGTAGTAAATAGTTATGAAGTAAGAGAACTATCTTCTTGGAACAGGGTAAAAGATACAACCTGTATGTTAACCTCGTGAAGTCAATGGGATACCCAGTGGGAAATTTTATGCTCCTGATATATTTATTTGTGCTGATTTTTATTCAGTCTTTAAATTATCCTGTCATGAGATTAATGATCAGACTCGAGAAGTAATAAATATTAATTCATTTTTATAGATGGACATCGATAAGACACATATGCTTACGCTAAAACGTATCTTAATGTTATTTATTTATATAGTTATGTTGATGACTGTGGATACATCTTACACAGGCTTTAAATGCTCAATCAAGAGTGTTTCTTATGCAGAAGTTGGACCGCAGTGGTACCGCAACAAGGTTTGTTGGATTAAACTTTTTTTTTCCTCATTTAATTCTGTTGGTAGGCCATATGACAAAGCAATCTGTATTTGGTCAGTTTCAGTTTTGCTCCTGCTGTTAATGTTTCTGCTCCAGTTCATCCATCCATCAGCATGCCCATGAACGGGGTGGTTCTTCCAACTTTTCCAACATAAAGTTCGCTCCTATGGTTGCAGAACCTACTGGAACTCCTAGCGAGTGTTTACTTTTGAAGAATATGTTTGATCCTGCAACTGAGGTTTGCTTGATTTCTTTTATTTAGAGTAGGGCATGTGTGTGCATGCTCACAAGCACATCTATATTTTTATGGTTAATATAATGATATTTGCTTTTGTTTTGTCAATTATGTTTCAGGATGATATTAGTCAGATGAATTATATTGTTACATTTAATTCACCTTCTCTAAAGAAGTTTTTGTAGTTATAACTGATATATTTTATAAATTTTTGTCATCAAAATAGGTGACCATGGTATCAAAGCAGAAGGAGATGGGTGGTTGCTTACTGTTGCCTTGCAAGCACGATTGTTTAGTAATAGTCTTATTTATTTGATTGGGTATTTAGAAAACTAGGAAGGTGATGTTTATTTCATTTTGTACTGATGTAATGTAGTTCTCATGTTTTATTTTGGAGTTGATGAAGATTGTGAACTTGAAAAACAAGTTTTAATTTTTACTCAGAAGTGTGCTGTACTGCAAAATTGTATTTATGTGTAGTGTATTTTTAATTTTCCATTACAAAGGTGTTGCAATAGCTATGATAAAAAGTTACCAATGTTGTTCAAAAAATGTTGTATTAGATTAATTTGGTGTTGCCATATGTTCAAAAAATATTGTAATAGGTTAATTTGGTGTTGCAATAGCTATGACAAGGTGTTGCCACCTGTTAGTGGGCCACACATGTCAGCGGGCACCACTTATCAGTGGGCCCAACCACGTGTCAGTGGTGGTCCAGTCACGTGTCAGTGGAGGTCCAGCCACGTGTCAGTGGGGTCCAGCCACGTGTCAGTGGGTCCTGCCACGTGTTAGTGGGTCCTGCCACGTCAGTGGCCATTTACAGCAAATGTGTATCCTACGGCAACACCTTTTATCATGTTGCAGTTGACCCTACGCCAACATCGAAAAAGCTAACACCCAAAATGTGTTACCGTAGATATTTTTGTTGGTACGGCAACAGTTTTTCGGCCTTTGGCAACAGTTTTGAAGTGTTACCGAAGGCCATCTATGGCGTAGTGCAACCCAAATTCAGAGCAAAAGATATAAGAGCTGGTACCGCAAGTACATAAACAACATTCTTACTAAGTACATAAGTCTAACGTAACAGCAAAAGATGGTCTTTAACATAAACGTATGGAATGACTAAACATTCTTAGCAGTCATTGAAGTACCACTTCCTTTTCACTCGAGATGGTCGCACAAAGCTCCCCAAGATCAAATTTGATGTTTGGGTTCACTTCACCCAATTTTTTAAGCAACCATGTCAAGTTTTCATGTACCATTTTGTTCACCTATGCAATCATTTCTACTTGCAATTTCATATTCACTTTCATCTCAGACTTCTTCAACCAAAGTTTCCCTTATCTTGCATGTCAGGTCATGTACATAGGTCTGTTTTGGAGCTTAAGCATGAATTTTGATGGATTCATAGATCCTGATGTGTTCACCCTCATCTCGCCTCTTTTTTTTCTACAAAATTGAACTAAAGAGACATGATATAGCAAGCTTACTCATTGGCAACTTATACGAAATAACAGATTAAATTTTTCTTCTATTTTGGTAAAAATACATTGATGTCATGGCAGAACTCAGAAATTTGAGTATGACTGATCCGTCAAATGAACAAGAGGATATTAAATTAAATAATGATAGAAACGAACAGACTTAAACTTGAGATTATTCTCTAAACTAAGATCTGATATCATGTTAAATAATTGGTTCATTTAAAATCTTAAGATTCTAGACAAAGTAATTAACCAACACTATCAACTCGATCAAGATTATTCTCAAATTTTTTATACAGTTGATTAATTAACAGGCTGAACGAAATACCTGTAATTAATTTCATCTTTAATTACATGCTTTATATATCAAGAATAAAAGAAAAAACACTAACAATATTTTCTAGTTATTTGCTTCATTCGGTATTATGTAATAATAAATATAACAAGACAACCAAAAAATGATTTACCATTCTGTGATTTATTTGTGAAAACGGTCTAGGACCAGCATGTGTATTTGTGACTTTACCAAATCCCATATGCCAGCTCTTGAAGCCCATGGGGTAGCCCATATGTCTCTTCCAAGGTCCATTCTTCAGCCCAATGAGATTGTTATGGACCGTTATAACTATAACTTTGATACCACTTGTTGGGCTTACTAAGGATGCTTTAACTAACAATAATACGATATTATCGGCTTTGGGCCCAAGCGAGTTATTTTTTACTAACACACAAAAAATAAAACTGCTCCGCTTAAAATATGTTCGTATTACTCCTCCAATATTATATAAGTCGGTGGATTTTCCACAAAAATTTCAAAAAAAAAATTACAAATTACATTAATACAACATTAAATTGCAAAGGTCACGTTTTAATTTATGATGAAGAAGGGTCTCACACTTTTATTATAAAAATTATCAATTGAACCCATTACACATAAGTATTTGCAAAACATGTTAGAAAACTTTTTAAGATCTCTTGGCATATTTTTATTAGATATCGATAATACTATAACACAAAATAATATTTTAACATAAATTCACAAGGGTTTTCACCCTTTTTTAGATTATTTATTGTTTAGCAACACCCAATAATTGTCAAAACCATCACCTTATAATATATATATTTTTTTGACAATTACTACTTTATAAAATTGAAAACAAAAGATGAATTAGAAAACTCCCAAATGTCAAAGCCAAAACAAAAATTTATCACTCAAATTTACACATTGTTGGAAGAGGTCCTTTTACATTAATCATAAAAAAATAAAAATAAGAAACTTTACAAAACAAAACAAAAAAAAGGCCAAGAAACCTCCGCATTGCTTTCTTTCTTCCGTTCATCAAACTCACCACACGAAGAACCTGCATCAGGTTCATTAGCCATCCTCCCCATCTTCTCCCGTTCTTGGGTCAGGTTAGCCACAGTGGCTTCTTTCTCCACCAGCCTTTTCTGCAATGCTTTCACTTCCGCGTCAGAATCTGCCACCCGCTTCGGGAGCACGGAATTAGAATGCAGTAATGAGGCCAACGCTTTCTCTTTCTCGTGAATTACACCCATGAGTCTCCAAGCATAATCCCGTACAAGCGTTTCCTGATTGGCTTGTGCAGTAATGACTGTGTTCACCGTCTAGAGGTGCTCCATAAATAATATATATGGATTATACCCACTAGTCTCCAAGCATATAATAATAATTGAAAACAACAACAAAAATAGAAATCATAAATTTTCAATAAAATTCAAATATATGAAAAATTACCTGTAGGGGGTAAGTGGAGCACTTTCTTCATTGTTTTCTGCAATTATTTCAAAAATTAGTAAGTTAGAAGTAATATATATGTGACAGTTCAATTCAACAATTAAATCACAGATCTAGTTAAAAATAATAATAGAAAATTCAGATTTTTGTGTCACAATCATACATACGTATGTATACACATAATTAAGGCTGTGTTGTAAATGACCGATGTAATCTAAGTGACTCTGGAGATTGACTTTATATTTAAATGTCTGTTGCAACTAAATACGGTCAGCAACTCGATTTGAATTCCAAAACCATTGTGTCTAGTTATTCAAAATTGTACATATTTATTACTTATGCAAAATTCTATATATGCTACTGCAAAGGAATAGAAATTGTATATATAATGCCAGTCTAGGGTACAAGAGACAATTCATATGAAATTACCTTAATACCCTTTCTCAAATCCTTTCTTGATATAATTACTCCTCAAGAAGATAAGGGTACAACGGTAACCCACTATTCCACTATACAATTATTACACCTTAGGAGGAATCATATAAAGGATAAGATAATATTGAAGGTTCTAGATCATACTAGGACCTTCTAGAGACTGGAGAGGTGAAGAAGAATATATTTGTAAGATAAAATCTAGGTTTCTGGATCACACTAGTACCTTCTAGATAATAGAAAGATAGAAAATGATATATTGTGTTCAATTTTTTAATTCTCTATTTTGTTGCATTCAATTTTTCTTCTGTTTTTTTTTGAAGATATTTTATGATGTTAATAATTATTTACTTGTTTATCGTGTTTCTAAAGTAAAATGCTTTCTTTACTTAAACATTTTTTTGTTGATGCTTTAACTTGTATAAGATGACAATATTTTAGGCTTATAAATTTCAATAATTTTTTTGTTATTTATACTGTTTCTTTTATATTTGTACAGTCGGTTGATGACCCAAAGTACTTTCTAAGGTTAGCAATATTTACTTCAATATTTTCTAATCTATTATTTTATGTTTTACTTTTTTATGTTATATTTTTTTGTATTATTTAGTTTTTAGTTTTTGTATCCGGTTGTGTGATAAATTTTTATTTGCTTTTATTCTTGTTTATTATATTAAATTTTTTTGTTGTATTTTCCGATTATTTTAGGTTACTTTAATTTTTTATGCCTTTAGTAAAAATGTCAGTTTACATATTGTTCTTTGTTTCATTTTAGTTATCCACTTTTGATTTTTCTCAATACCCTATTTTAATTGAATATTAAAAATTATTCTATTACCATTTTAAGAATTTGAAAAATACTTTACAAAGAGGATTGCATAAATTTTTGTACAATGTAATTTATTGAATATTTTCAATTTTACAATTTATGTAAAGATTACTCTTGTTTATATCCCCCAATAAGGATTGTCATCCAGTACAATAAGGTTGCTTCTTTAAAAACATTCTTCAAAAACATTATATCTCACACAAGATTACTCTAATTTATATCTTTTAATAATACTTTTGGTTGTTTTTGGTGTTCAGAGAATAAATGCTATCACATTTAGATATGATGGTGGATGTATGTGAGCAGAAAAAAGGTTTTGACACAGCGCCCGCTAGGAAAATGTTGCTTAAAATATTTGCTAACAATGCTAACAATGGTGAAGTTAAACAACCTCAAGCCTTAGTGTATGGCTCTTCAGGAATAAGAATAGTTGGGTTGATATATTAATATTTGGTAATTTCTATATCGACAAAATAGCAATTTATATTTATGTTCAAAGTAAAGTAGGAAACCTTGAAACTATAACTCATTCCATTAATCATTTAACCATTTCATTAAACTTAATAGGTCATGAAAATAATTCAGGAAAAAATTGTATCGAAAGGTTGTACTTTTAAAAGTGTAAAAATAAGTACAAGGTACAAAAATAAATGGAACAAATGTTATTTAAATTTTAAGCATATATACAAGGTATTATATAATATAAGTTCGATATATATATATATATATATATATATATATATATATATATATATATATATATATATAAACAAATAGAATAAATGTTATTGAAATTTCAAGCATATGTAAAAGGTATTATATAATATAAATTCTAATTATTTATTCATTTTATTAAATAATAAAGTGCATCGAAAATACGATATTAGATCACAAATAGATGTTATGAGGCAATGTAAATTTAAAAATTTTAAAGAATTAAATCATTTAATAAAATGGCATGGTATTGGGGTAGTGGTCCATAGGCATATGAGAGCAAATTTTGTGTGATGATGCATGTGAATGTTAAGATGGTTTTGGTGTTTCCTTAGGCCCAAAATATGTTGTTGTAGGCAAAAAAAACCCCAAATAATTTAGTGGCCTTGCTATTTTTGTCGTTACCTTTGGATCAAACGGAACATCAATTTTTCTATTGGCATAGCCTTGCTATAGCAACAATATTATAAGTTTTTGTTCCTTTTGTGTTAAAACATTTTGCCATCTTTAGGACACATAGATGATTTGATTTTGTCTTGCTATGCTCGGGGGTAGTGTATGTACACCTCACCGATATGAAATATCATGAAATTGTGCTTCTATGAGGCCAATAAAGTTGTTGCTTTCTTTTATATATAATATTTTTGTTCTTATATTATGCTTTGTTTCTTTATGTGCTTCGTGGTGCAAGCATGGAATGGCATGCATAAATATGTGGTTTTTAGTTCTTCATCATAGCTGTTAGCATGTTCAAGAACTAGGGGGTAGTAGGTTATGCCACCTTCCTTTACTTATTTGGATGATTTTAGGGAATAAATTTTTTTTTTGGGAATGTAAAATTTATTAAGGAAATTTATTTTGAAGTGGATTAGGGTATGTGGGGAACTCCATGGAAAGAGGTTCTCAAAATCGATCCACCTATGAGGTTCTTCCAATATGTAAGCTGTTTGGAATTATGGTATCAGGTTCATGGGAATTGGGCGCATGAAGAGCCAATGGATAAGGATATATCATGTAGGAGCCGGAATTCAGGCTACATGAAGTGGAATAATTTATATAAAAATTTACAATGAGCTTCAGCTGGTTGAAAAGGTGAAGCTCGCATATAAAGAACCTTATGTTCATACTTTTGGAAAACGGTTTTATGGATTCATTTTACAAAATAAAACAAAGTCATATGGGAGCCAGAACATTCGCCATATGATAACTCTTTACATGGAAAGACTAGGTGCGAGCAAATGGGAAGATCAACCTTATTTTGGAATTTTACACATCAATGCGTATCGTTATTTAAGGACTATTATCCATAAGGATTTTATGATGAATGGAATGAAATATCTTAAACATGGAGAACGGATCGGTTGGGTGTTAAATTATTATGACCACCAAATGTATTAAATCATGTTAAGGGAAGTTTCATGATATGTGTATTGGAAGGATGTTTTTTGGTTTTGGAAACAGGAACTACCTCATATGGTTTTAAACAACTCTATGCATTTGGATCGTTTCCTTTAACTCTAAATGGACAGTATCTACTTAACAGAAAATGTTAAGACATGGATTTGTAATATCAAGAATTCATGGTGAGCTTGACATTTTTACGAAGCTGATTTAATTAATCTAGCTACAGTTCACATCCTGGTTTAGGTATGTGCTCTGTCAATAAGAATATATGCACTCAGCATGTTAACCTTATATGAATGATACGAACATGGATATATGGAAAGCAAAGATGCATAAATTAAATGGAAAATCAGGTGGGGCCCATAAGGGCCCACATGTAGGTCCCACTGTGGGGCCTACTTTTATGCCTAAACAAATTTTGCCTACATCAACATTTCTTAAAATTAATTTTCCTTTGTGCCAACACTTTATAGCATCAATGACAATACTTTTCTATTTTAAACAAAAAATCATAAATATGAAAAAATGCATTACCTAAATAACCAAATCAACACAACCTGGATTAAATACAGATTAAATACAATCTCAACCCAAATTGAGAGCAAAAGATATAAGAGCTGGTGCTGTAAGTACATAAACAACATTCTTACTAAGTACATAAGTTTAACGTAACAACAAAAGATGGTCTATAACATAAACGTATGGAATGACTAAATTAAGAGTTGGTGCCACCAGTCATTGAAGTACCATCTTCATTGTCACTTGAGATGGTCGCACAAAGCTCCCCAAGATCAGCTTTGATATTTGGGTTCACTTCACCCAATTTTTTAAGCACCCACGCCAAGTTTTCATGTACCTTTTTGTTCACCTATGCTTCCATTTCTGCTTGCAATTTCATATTCACTTTCATCTCAGACTTCTTCAACCAAAGTTTCCCTTATCTTGCATGTTAGGTCCTATACATAGGTCTGTTTTAGAGCTTGAGCACGAATTTTGATGGATTCATATATCTCCCTACATGCCATGTCGGATAGTATGATTTCCAACCAATAATTATCATTTCATCAATACCCTCTCCTGATGTGTTCACCCTCATCTCGCCTCCTTTTTTTCTATAAAAGTGAACAAAAGAGACATGATATAGAAAGCTTAGTCATTGGAAACTTATACGAAATAACAGATTAAATTTTTCTTCTATTTTGGTAAAAATACATTAATGTCATGGCAGACCTCAGAAATTTGAGTATGACTGATCCGTCAAATGAACAAGCGGATATTAAATTAAATAATGATAGAAACGGACAGACTTAAACTTGAGATTATTCTCTAAACTAAGATCTGTTATCATGTTAAATAATTGGTTCATTTAAAATCTTAAGATTCTAGAGAAAGTAATTAACCAACACTATCAACTCGATCAAGATTATTCTCAAATTTTTTATACAGTTGATTAATTAACAGGCTGAACGAAATACTTGTAATTAATTTCATCTTTAATAACATGCTTTATATATCAAGAATAAAAGAAAAAACACTAGCAATATTTTCTTGTTAATTGCTTCATTTGGTATTATGTAATAATAAATATAACAAGACAACCAAAAAATGATTTACCATTTTGTGATTTATTTGTGAAAAAGGTCTAGGACCAGCATGTGTATCTGGCGATAAACATATGACTATTTTTGTAGGACTGGAGTGAAACCTCATAAATCCAACGGACATATAATGGAGATGGACCATTGTAGATAAGATGGTCGTAGATCACATCTGCACGATGCCACTTGCCATTTTTACAAATCTTGCAAGGGCAAGTTATATAATCACCTACCGTAAATTTGGGAAATGCATTTTGAAGAAATGCCACTACCCCATCATTGTATCCTTCATTGTACTTTCGTTGGTTTATCCTAATAACATTTTTATTGTCGTCCATCACTACAATTAAGAAGCATAAAACTATTATAATGAATGATCTTTGTGTGTGTGTCTGTTATGCAAGAACAGACCACCTATATTATTAGATAATGCCAAAGTGTTGACTTATAGATAAACAAGTATTATTAGATAATGCCAAAGTGTTGACTTATGGATAAACAAGTTTAAACCTATCAGTGTGTGTTATAGTAGGAGTTTCGACTAAAAACCCCACTCTAGCTCCCTGGTCTAAAAAATGCTATCGGTTTTGACTAAAAAAGAATGACACACCAACTACTATGTCAGGTTAGCGTATCACACCCTAGATACTTCATTTACGAGAGGGCCACATATACTTCATTACTAGTTAAAAAGTTTATGTACATAACAATCTACACTACTAGATCATTCACAAAGGTAACTACAACGTAGGTACGTATCCCCGACCTATGAAATTATATGTACAGAATAATCTACATCATGCCTATGATGTTGGACTTGCTGAGCAGCCCTTAACGCTGTATGATAAACTTTGGGCCAAGCCTCCATGAATTTATTTTTGGATAACTCCCAAAATGCATCCCATTTCACCTTCCAAATTTGCCTCCTTTTTGCGTGATTTGGCTCCCCTAGGACCATGTATAACGAAAGCCCATCTTCCAGCTCTTGAAGCCCATGGGGTAGCCCATATGTCTCTTCCAAGGTCCATTCTTAAGTCCAATGAGATTGTTATGGACTGTTATAACTATAACTTTGAAACCACTTGGTGGGCTTACTAAGCATGCCTTAACTAACAATAGTACGATATTATCCGCTTTGGGCCCAAGCGAGTTATTTTTGAGTAACACACAAAAAATAAAACTGCTCCGGTTAAAATATGTTCGTATCACTCCTCCAATATTATATAAGTCGGTGGATTTTCCACAAAAATTTTAAAAAAAAAATTCAAATTACATTAATACAACATTAAATTCCAACGGTCACGTTTTAATTTATGATGAAGAATGGTCTCACACTTTTATTATAAAAATTATCAGTTGAACCCATTACACATAAGTATTTGCAAAACATGTTAGAAAACTTTTTAAGATCTCTTGGCATATTTTTATTAGATATCGATAATACTATAACACAAAATAATATTTTAACATAAATTCAAAAGGGTTTTCACCTTTTTTTTAGATTATTTTTTGTTTAGCAACACCCAATAATAGTCAAAACCATCACCTTATCATATATATTTTTTTGACAGTTACTAGTTTATAAAATTGAAAACAAAAGATGAACTAGAAAACTCCCAAATGTCAATGCCAAAACAAAAATTTATCACTCAAATTTTCACATTGTTGGAAGAGGTCCTTTTACAATAATCATAAAAAAATAAAAATAAGAAACTTTACAAAACAAAACAAAAAAAACAAAAAAAAAGGAGTGTACTCTACTCCTCTCCACCTGCTCCTTGTTTCTACACCAGATCAGGCCAAGAAACCTCAGCACTGCTTTCTTTCTTCCGTTCATCATGCTCACCACACGAAGAACCTGCATCAGGTTCATTAGCCATCCTCCCCATCTTCTCCCGTTCTTGGGTCAGGTTGGCCACACTGGCTTCTTTCTCCACCAGCCTCTTCTGCAATGCTTTCACTTCAGCACGTCAGAATCTGCCACCCGCTTCGGGAGCACGGAATTAGCATGCAGTACTAAGGCCTACGCCTCCTCTTTCTCATGAATTACACCCACGAGTCTCTATGCATAATCCCGTACAAGCATTTCCTAATTGGCTTGTGCAGTAATGATTGTGTTCACAGTCTGGAGGTGCTATATAAATAATATATATGGATTACACCCACTAGTCTCCAAGCATATAACAATAATTGAAAACAACAACAAAAATAGAAATCATAAATTTTTAAAAAATTTCAAATATATGAAAAATTACCTGTAGGGGGTACGTGGAGCACTTTCTTCATTGTTTTCTACAATTATTTCAGAAATTAGTAAATTAGAAGTAATATATATTTGACAGTTCAATTCAACAATTAAATCACTGATCTAATTAAAAATAATAATAGAAAATTCAGATTTTTGTGTCACTATCATACATACGTATATATACATATAATTAAGGTAGTGTTGTAAATGACCGATTTAATCTAAGTGGGTCTGGAGATTGACCTTATATTTAAATGTTTCTTACAACTAAATTCCGTCCACAACTCGATTTGAATACCAAAACCATTTTGTCTAGCTATTCAAAATTGTATATATTTATTACTGATACAAAATTCTATATATGCTTTAATGTTTTGATAGAGATTTCTTACCCATACTCTGCTACTGCAAAGGAATAGAAATTGTATATATAATGCCAGGCTAGGGTACAAGAGACACTTCATATCAATTACCTTAAAACTTTTTCTCATATCCTTTTTTGATATAATTACTCCTCAAGCACATAAGGGTACAACGGTAACCCACTATTCCATTATACAATTATTACACCTTAGGAGTAATCATATAAAGGATAAGATAATATTGAAGGTTCTAGATCATACTAGGACCTTCTGAGACTGGAGAGGTGAAGAAGAATATATTTGTAAAATAAAATCTAGGTTTCTCGATCACACTAGTACCTTCTAGATAATAGAAAGAGAGAAAATGATATATTTTGTTCAATTTTTTAATTCTCTATTTTGTTTCATTTATTTTTTCTTTTCTTTTATTTTTTTTGTTTGAACATATTTTATGATGTTAATAATTATTTTATTGTTCATCGTGTTTCTAAAGTAAAATGCTTTCTTTACTTAAACATTTTTTTGTTGATGCTCTAACTTGTATAAGATGACAATATTTTAGGCGTATAAATTTCAATACTTTTTTTGTTATTTATATTGTTTCTTTTATGTTTGTACAGTCGGTTGATGACCCAAAGTACTATGACGCCCCTAAATCCACCCTGTCCTGAGACCCGGGTCGTCACACAGCACACCTTAGCTCAATAATACTAAAATATTTATTACAACGGAGCGGAGCAGTCCCACCCCACAGATCCAAGATCGGTCTCACACATTATTACAATACGATTTATAACATCTCAACTAGTCTCATCAGTCCTTGTCACCATAGCCCGGAGCTTTCTCCTTCCCTTTATTCTTCTGTCTGGACGTCTCGCCTTTTTCCTTCTTAACAGTTGAACAAATATTGTAAAGCAAGAATGAGCAACTATGGTGCTCAGCAAGTTCTCTCCTAGCTCAGTACATAAATATAATAATATTTACCAAAGTAATTACTCGAAATTAAATGATTAACTGGATATCAAAATCTGACACTTTGACTCAAGACTCATCTCGAAAATAGATTACTCGAAAGACTCAATTGGTGAAACTCTGATGACTCATGTTAATGAATAACTGGTCTTCCATCCTTTCGGTATTTCGGCGGGGCGATCAACTATCCGACTGGGAACACAGTCCTCCAATGACACCGTACTTCACCCGATCACGACTACAATACGATATCAACGAATATAATATATAGTATGAATGCTAGCATCATAGTGGGTTATTATATCAACCCTGGCATCATAGTGCCAAAAATATTCTCGTGTCCTTATAAAGGTAAACAAGTCTCTCTTTCTCTATAATGGGCCTCTTTCCCAAAATTGACCAGTAGAATACAGAAGTCCCGAACATTTAATGAACTGATAATTTGAGATAAACTTCACAGGAAAAATATTTGATTGATCTGGCGGACTGCCAGTTTTACTCAAATGTGCCATCAATCCGAACAATGCTAACAATGGTGAAGTTAAACAACCTAAAGCCTTAGTGTATGGCTCTTCAGGAATAGGAATAGTTGGGTTGATATATTAATATTGGTAATTTCTATAGCGACAAAATAATAATTTATATTTACGTTCAAAGTAAAGTAGAAAACCTTGAAACTATAACTCATTCTATTTATCATTTAACCATTTTATTAAACTTAATAGGTCATGAAAATAATTCACGAAAAAATTGTATCGAAAAGTTGTACTTTTAAAAGTATAAAAATAAGTACAAGGTACAAAAATAAATGGAATAAATGTAATTTAAATTTTAAACATATATACAAGGTATTATATAATATAAATTCAATATATATATATATATATATATATATATATAAACAAATAGAATAAATGTTATTGAAATTTCAAGCATATGTAAAAGGTATTATATAATATAAATTTGAAATTATTTATTCATTTTATTAAATAATAAAGGGCATCAAAAATAAGATATTAGATCACAAATAGATGTTATGGGGCAATGTAAATTTAAAATTTTTAAAGAATTAAATCATTTAATAAAATGGCATGGTATTGGGGTGGTGGTCCATAGGCATATGAGAGCAAATTTTGTGTGATGATGCTTGTGAATGCTTAGATGGTTTTGGTGTTTCCTTAGGCCCAAAATATGTTGTTGTAGGCCAAAAAAACCCCAAAGAATTTAGTGGCATTGCTATTTTTGCAGTTACCTTTGGGATGAAAGGCAACATCAGTTTTTCTATTGGCATAGCCTTGCTATAGCAACAATATTATAAGTTTTTTTCGGTGTTGCAATGAAAAACGTTACAACAGCTCTAAACTTGATGGCCTGCAGCAACGCTTTTTCTTTGTGTTTCTGTATACAAAACATGGTGTTGCCGTAGCTATAAGAAACGTAGCAAGTTGCAACACTTGTGAAGTGTTGCCGTTAATATGATTTAAACACAATCTTTTTAACAAAAATTGAAATAAATAATTATTGTGAACTAAAATTAATTAATTTAAAAAGCAAATAATTTAAATTTTCAAAATTTGTTATTAGAGTCAATATTGGCATTTTTATAAAATATAAAAAAATTGAAGGAAAAAAATATGACATTTTTTATAATTTGAAATAGACCAAATTATTAAAAAAAATGTAACATTTTTTTTCAAAAATTTAATTTTATAGAAAATGAATAAAATTTGTGAAATAATGTTAAATTTGATATTAAAAAATTTGTATGCATTGTTGAACTAAAATATAACATTTTTGTAAAAATAACATATCTTCTTATATATTTAATTAAATTAAAGAAATTTTCCAATAAAAAATTAACAAAATAAAAAAATAAAAAAAATTGTGGATCCTGTGTTGAGTAGTGGGCTTGTGGCGCCGTCCGAAAAATTCTAATATTAGAAGCGCGGAAATTTTACCGCCTGTTAGAACAGACTCTCACTCACAAACACAAACAAAACACTCACTCACACTCTAATTAGGGCTTCTAACAAAAATACCACCCCTCACACTCACTCTCTATCTCACCGCTCACGCTCATCGTTCTCTACCGCCGCTGATTCAATTAGGATTTCGATCTGGGATCGAATTGAATTGGGTATTTTCTCTAATTTGATTGTTATATTAAAGTATGTCTGTTGTATCTCTCTCCCTCTCTTTCTATGTCTCTCCTTCTCTCTCCCTAAATCTGATTTAGGGGTTTCGATTTGTTTGTTTCAATTTGATTTTCTCTAATTTGACTTGAGAATGACTTGTGTGAAACCATGTGCAGAGGAATCATTGTCAAAGTCTGAAATCAACATAGATGTTTTAAAAGATGTATGAATGATTTTCGTGTTTGCGTTTGTGTTGAGTTCCTTCTCTGCTTTCTACTCTCTCTCTCTGTTTTACAATAAAGAATTACTCCGCCTTTCGCGTTATATGTGTTGTGTTATTTATGTTTTTGTCTATCGAGTTTGTATTATACGTGTTTTGCATTTTTGTTGAGTAACTTCATCATGTAATCTAATAAATTTCTCAGATATATATTAGGAAGGATCTCAAATGGAATTGGACTGCAGTAGTGCTGTTTTTATGTAATATTTAATGTTATAATTAAGCATTCCAGAAAGGAGAGCATGACTCTTTGCTTGATAAAATATTCTTCTCCGAATTTGAAATTGAAGGTACTACAAATTCAACAAAGTCTTTTTAGTAACTGCATTTGGGTGTTTGTTTACGATATGATTGAGTATGGCATAAATAATTTTAGGGTCAAATAAATTTGAGTAGGTTTACTCATTGGACAATTATAAGTTTCTGTTCCAGGAAGCATCTTTCCTGGTCAATAGAGTCTGTCCAAAGTGAATGACCTTTTTGTTGGATTTTTGGGTATTGTAAACTCTCCAGTTTTTAATTTCTATAGCATTGTGCTTATATGCTTTTAATTTCTATAGCAGAGCAAGCTTGCACAGATGGGCCCTGGAAGATCTCCAGAGAATTCATTCTGCTGAGGACCAAGCCGTCGAAGGAGGGGGAGTTGAAATGCATGTCCTTGAAGATGTTGGCCATTGGGTATGTTTTGAATCATAGGCCGCATTTGTTGTGTGACTTGTTGCAGTAAAGATACAATGTTGGACTCATTGACACTTTATTTATTCTTTTAATGATTCATAAGAAATTATCAAATCAATTTACAAAATTAAAGTTACATAGATTATGATGTTTATAAATAGCAAACACTGCGCTAAGTTGTTATCCTACACTGCTACACACCATTTTGCTCATCCAAAACTCCAAAATGTGGTAGATGAGACTTTTTATATTAACATATGACGATTTATCTCTTGACTTTAGCGAGGAAAATATGGTATTTATGGTGCCAATTGAGAGGGGTGGATTATAAGCATGGAGGTAGTTTCCTCTTTGAATCCTATATTAAAATTTAATAATTTTTTTCCCGCCCATGAAATCTTCATAGTTTTATTTTTTTTTAAAATCTAATTAATAGTATGCATAGCAGCTAATTCTTCACTGAAACTAATGCAGGCATGCAATGCTCATGGGCTCTATTGTGTACCATTGTATGACACCTTAGGTAAATATTCTTCTCTTCAGTTTCATTACATAACCATGAATTCAGTTTCTCTCTTGTATTTTCAATTTGGTAGCACAATTCTGCAATAAATAGGCTGAGAAACATAGTTATGTGACAGGCTTAATACATAGGCCTATAATTAGTTAAATTATGTCAGTGAATTTTGGTATATGTCTAAGAGTTGAAATTTGGTACTTAAAGCAGAATTTTTGACATGAAAATTGGTCTGTTTTTATAGTCGTGTTCTATACCCTTAGAGACATAACGAGACCATATGTGCAACACGCAAGTGTACCCAGACTTGTACTTTAGAGAGCTGCCATGTGTGGTAAATTTAAGAGTGCAATTGTGAATGTTAAGGGCTTGGAATTGAAACTAGTTTCTGCAGTTCAGAATTCAGAAATTCTGCTCTGTTTTGAGCAACCATTTAGAGAGGTTTAATGACCTAGTTACTTAATAATCAGTGAATAAGAAATGTAGGTTACTCATTGGAAAAGATGGAAAGAGTGGAGGCAAGTTAGGCGCATCCAGCAAGACAATTTTACTGCTAGTAGTGAGGCGGAGGCTTAGGTTGTAGCAGTTAGTTGTCACATTAGGCAGGTGGAAATTGGGTAGAAGCTTTGTGCACAGAAATGGAGAAACTATGAAATGGATAAGGATTTTATTTATTTTCTTGTAGTATTGGATTGTAATTTTTTTTTTTTTGGTTAAGGGTTATGAAGCCCATTAACTTGTATTGATGAATTTTGGAATTGGTGTAATAAAACAGGTTTTTAATTTTTGGGAAATGCATATATACAAATTGTTTCTCTTAATTTTTTATTATAAATGTGTTGTAGGTATAATATATTGCTGTCATCAAATATTGCTCAAAATTTGTTTATGTGGGGCCTAATTAAAAATTTATGGGTGGGACAAGTGGGTCCTACATGGGTATCCCATGTGGGACCCACAATTTTCAGAATGTTGACATCTACTGCAACACTAGTTTAGTGTTGGTGTACATTATGTTTAACGTTGCCATAAAAGTTTCTGGTAACAAAAGTAGTAGTGTTGCCGTATTGAACAAAAGCGTTGCCGTAGATGACAATATTTTAGGCATATAAATTTCAATACTTTTTTTTGTTATTTATACTGTTTCTTTTATATTTGTTCAGTCGGTTGATGACCCAAAGTACTTTCTAAGGTTAGCAATAGTTACTTCAATATTTTCTAATCTATTATTTTATGTTTTACTTTTTATTTCTCGTTGTGTGATAATTTTTTATTTGCTTTTATTCTTGTTTATTATATTAAATTTTTTTGTTGTATTTTCCTATAATTTTAGGTTACTTTAATTATTTATGCCTTTAATACAAATGTCAGTTTACATATTTTTCTCAGTTTCAATTTAGTTATCTGTTGTGGAATAAAAATTAGGTTACGAGTATTGTGGCCAGGGTTTGTGTATTTAATGCAAAGCTGTGTGAGCTTCGTGCTTTAATGGCTGCTCTTGTGCTCATGGTTGAATCTGCCTTCACAAGATGCCTACGTACTTTGATGAATATCAAAGATCAAGCCAAAAAACGTAGTTCTAGGGTGAGGGGTCTGACCCTTTATATAGGCTGAGAAGCTTGAGAATTATAGTAGGGTTAGGTGACTTAGTGGACAAGTCAGCCTTGAGGAAGGTTCTAGACTCCTTCCTTGTAGGAGTCTGTTTCCTTGTATGACTATGTGCCTTGGAGGCTACTCTTTGGAGAGATAATATTCTTATTTGACTTGTACTTCCCAGCTGTTAATTATCCCTCAATATTAATTACGAAATTGATACTTAAAATAGGGTTTTGGACCCTGTTGGTGGGCCCCACGTTTGGACCATACCGGGTCTAATTAATGCAACATTAAATGTGTCTTTAGGGCTTATTTTTAGCCCATATCATTTGCCCCCCAACTTCTAGGAAAACTGATCAGGTTTTCGTAGAAGTTATATTTGCCTTAATCGAGACTCGGGGTCGTTTTTATCCCTTACCTGGGTCTTCTTAATTTTCCTACCCTTATATGGGAATTTTGATTTACACTAGTGTTTCACGAGTATCGTCTTGATTATAAAGTGTGGAGCGACCTACACATTTACGACGATTTGCCTTATTCGAGTCTTTAATTTGTGCTTGCTTTTAGCAACTTCGGCACTTTCATAGAGCTTTTATGTATTATTAGCATAAATTATTGCTCAATTTGTCAAGAAGATATTTCTATAATTTTCCTCGTATTTTTCTGTACTTTTCCTAATAATTTAGGAATTTTTTATGTACCCACAGGTATTTTTCTAAATTATTCCTAATAATTTATAAATTTTTACGTACCCACAGGTATTTTTTTAATTATTCCTAATAATTTAGGAATTTTTATGTACCCACAGGTATTTTTCGTAATTTTTCCTAATAATTTAGGAATTTTTATGTACCAACAGGTATATTTCATAATTTTTCATAATACTTTAGGAATTTTTATGTACCAACAGGTATTTTCCTTAATTTTTCCTAATAAGTTAGGAATTTTTATGTCAACTTACAAAGTTCAGGGGCTGAATTATAAATATATAAACTAAAGGATCAATTTGTCAATTCAGCACAACTTCAGGTACTAAACAACACTTTGCCATAAAAATATAAACCTGGTCATTCGACCAGGTTTCTCGTCGAAATAAGCACATGGTTTGGTTTTGGTCGAACAGTTTCTCGAGGAGGAATCCTGTTTGTTTCGAGCAGAAATGTGGTCGATTCAATTTTTTATTTTTTTTTGCTTTTCACTTCTTTTTTTTTTTTAGAAAATATTATTATTCAATAATAATATTTCTTTTGTCAGAATCTCGGATAATTTCGATCCCCAAATCGGAGGTGTCCCACTCGAATAAAATTTCACTAGAATAAAATTCGACCCAGATTTTATTATTATTATTTTTAATAATAATAATAATAATAATTTTTGTAATATTAGAGGGGTCCTCAGCCCTAATATTTTCGTAATTTAAGATCGCATTTTTGGCCTCATTGGCTCCCAAATCTTTAAAATTCGTCCCGAATTGAGGTCATTCATGACTCTAGGCACATAAAAATTTTCATTATATAACCCCCTTTTTTTTGTACCAGGATTCGTGGTATTTTAGATGAGGATTTCGATCAGGAATGCTGACCCCTAGGTGAGGATTTTCGATAAGGAATGCTGACCCCTAGGTCAAGATTTTCGATCAGGATGCTGACCCCTAGGTCAGGATTTTCGATAAGGAATGCTGACCCCTAGGTCAGGATTTTGGATCAGGAATGCTGACCCTTAGGTCAGGATTCTGATCGAAATAAGGGCCTTCCTAGCTTCTTGGTCGAACAGATTTTCGATCAGAATTCCTGGTCGTATCGACCAGGATCTTGGTCTAAATAAGGGCCAACTTTTGGCTTGGTGGAACGGATTTTCGATCAGAAATGCTGACCCTTAGGACAGGATTTTCGATCAGGGGTGCTGACCCTTAGGTCAGGATTTTCGATCATGAATCCTGACCCCTAGGTCAGGATTTTCGATCAGGATGCTGACCCCTAGGTCAGGATTTTCGATCAGGAATGCTGACCCCTAGGTCAGGGTTCTGATCGAAATAAGGGCCTTCCCAGCCTCTTGGTCGAAAGGATTTTCGATCAGGATTCCTGGTCGTTTCGACCAGGATCTTGGTTGAAGTAAGGGCCAACTTTTGGCTTGGTCGGACGGACTTTCGATCAGGAATGCTGACCCTTAGGTCAGGATTTTTGATCAGGATGCTAACCCTTAGGTCAGGATTTACGATCAGGAATGCTGACCCTTAGGTCAGGGTTCTGATCGAAATAAGGGCCTTCCCAGCCTCGTGGTCGAAAGGATTTTCGATCAGGATTCCTGGTCGTTTCGACCAGGATCTTGGTCGAAAAAGGACCAATTTTTCGCTTGGTCGAATGATTTTTCGACTAGGATTCTTGGTCGTCTCGACCAGGATTTTGGTCGAAATAAGGGCCTCTTAATGTCTTTCAGGTGTCTTCGACTGCGTGACTTCGGCCTATGGCCTTTCGGGAGGTGCTCGGTCGGGCGAGCTCGGCTGTTGCCCTTCGCGAGGGACTTCGGTTAGGGCTACTCGGCCTTGAGGCTTCCTTGAGGTGCCTCGGCCTTGTGGCCTCGGTTAGATCGAATGAAATTTCTTAAGTTCCTGAGTTCCTTGTTTTTGAGCCCAAATTCTTTGCATTGGAGTCAAGCTAGAGTTCTTGGAAACCTTGTTTGGCACCGTGGCTTTCATAGTTTTTACTACTTGTTGTTCTTGATTTAAAAAGGAGAACTCGTTCGGTGTTGGAGTCCCTTAGTTCTTTCCCCCCTTGCTTCATATATTGCAATTCTGTTATGAAACAATACAATTTCAGAAACAATTTAGCCCATGCCAGAACACCAAATTATATATAAAATCAATTTATACATGATACATAATCAAGAATGAGATCTAATTAATAAATTCTACAATTCAATACTAATAACAAAGTAGACAAACTGATCTAATTTCTCTAATTTTATGGAGAACAATTTCCTCACACAGATGACGAGCAAATGTATTGAAGGAAGGAACCAAATTGATAATGTGCATCAACGATGTTGCGACCATAAGCCTTGTTTAGTTACAAGTGATTCACAGCTAAACCTCTTTTCATATGTGCACTGCTGCTATCAATGGTGTCACCACTTTCTATTGCGTGTTTGGACGTCTGTGTTCTTATAACGGGTGCGATCGTTGTATCTTGGTCTGTCCTGAGCTCTTTGAGGTACTGGTTGTACTCTGCGCTCTCTCTCTCTCTCTCTCAGGAGACCTTTTGACAATTTCACCATTTACTAGAAGCTCAGCTGGTAAATCATGACAAAAAGATAAAGACAGTTTAATTGAGAAGGAATTTTTAAAAAGACAAAGACGGTTCTATAACAGAGAAGCTTGAAGCAAAAGATTTCAAGGACAAACCAAATCTTATCGAAAAACAAGCGTAAAGGTAATCACTAACTTCTGATTATTGAAAAGCAGGCTTCGACATCCTCCTAGGTATCAGGACCACAATTCACGTATATCTTTTTCTTTAACAGAGATATCTCAATTGAAAGAAAAGATCCAGGAAAATTATGTCTCAACTCTCAATCATTGAAAATTACTGATGTTAAGTATACCAATATCTCATATTACAAGAAAATGTTTTATCAATGGCAACATTAGGTTGGCTATAATTATCAGTAAGATTTATTCAAACATGAAACAAATTTTGAAGTATTGCCCATAATATTGGTATACCTGACTAGTACTAGAAGATTTCTGTGCAACACTCTTATATTCTTCCTTTCTAAGTTGTTCATCGTAATCTCACTTCTTCATAGTATCAGAAAGAACCTAGATATTTAGACAGAAAAAATAACATATTCAAGTATTTTAACCACAAGTAATATATCAATCACAGAACATGGGAGTAGACTCCAGGTTGCTTTGCAAAAAAAAAAAACTAAGTAGGCTCTAAGGAAATGGACATTTACCTCATATGCACATTGAAGTTTTTTAAACGATTCACTTGCCAGTGGGCTCCCCATGTTTTTATCAGGGTGCACAAGCATTGCCTGACCAAATATAAATACCATAATAAGTACAACAAATATGTGCTCCATCCATCCTAATGATGTATAGTAGTAATTTATAAGTTTCTGCACAATTGTTAAGGATAATTATCGGCTACGTTTGATTTTTTTAAATATTTTACTAACATCTTAAAAATCTAACCTTAGGAATTGCACTACTCATAAGATATAAAATGTGAAACAGGGGTGACTTTCAGAGAAATTATCATTATTCTGATTTCATATTCGTAATTACAACTTTGTAAAACAAATAAAAAGAGCAACTAACAACATGAAACAGAGGAACAAATTGATAATAAAAATTTATGCATAGTCATCATTCAGAGTGCAAAGTTCTAGTGTCCAGCATGTGAAATAAGTATCTAATACCATAGAGAATCTCACTTAAGTAATATATTTCTTCATCAGCATTATCTTCAATATCTAGTTTTTAAATTCTTTAGTTTCTCTTCTTAGATTTAAGTCTTTAACCTAGTCTTGCTTTTTCTATCCTAACATTTATATGATATCTAGGTCAATTTTATCCGCGTCCTGAGCAACGTCACAAAAAAGTTCTAAGCATACTTGTTAATTTCGACGATCACTGGACAATGACTTGCTTCGTGACCTCGGGACTTTTCTTACACCTAGAAACACTCTAGTCTACCATAATTTACATAATGTTTTAAAAATAAAAGATACATTCATTTCTAAAATACACTTGGTAATTAAATTATACATAATAATACTGAAAGATAAATACCACATAAAGTTGCATTAGGTTACCTCTGTAGATAATCCCGGTTGTCTCAGCCACTTGAGGGCTGACATTGCCTTGAAGCCACTTTCTCAATTCCAAATGTACCTGCAATTTTCCAATATTATTTGTGAAGACTGTTGTTCGAAAGTTAACGTCAAAGTGTATCTATCTGAAGTCAACTTGTTTATTCAATGAAGGGAAATTCAGATAAACACAATGTTGAAACTATTTACAACTGAATATATTAGCATTGTAGAAATCCATAGCTCATCTACAATAATCAATAAGCTTACTTCTTGAGCCTGAGCAGGACTTGCAACCTTTCCAGTTCCAATAGCCCACACAGGTTCAGCCCAAAACATCAATACAGACTTCAGCCCAAAAAATATATACTTGACTATCAGACATTAATAGACATTAAGCTTATGTCTATTGCCATGTGATGGCATTATACCCATAAATAACCATCTCGACCCATGACACTTGACATATGGAATTACTACGATCCTTCTATCAAAGAGATAATGACATGCCCTAAAAATACTTGTTAAATTAAACAAAAAATTCATGTATACTTTAATATATGGTGGTTTTGACAGCAAGGAATATTTAACCAGAGGAAATGGTTTCAGTAGGAACTAGAAGTTGTGTGCATGAAATTTGCGAAAGCACCTGCAATGCGTAAGCTATGTAAATCAATGAAGCTTCAGACCAAGGTTTCCCGATAAATTGAAGACCAATGGGCAATCCACCTTTGTCATATCCAACCTAAGGTGCACAAATACTCAGAAAAAAACTAACACAAACTGGTCTTTGTAACTTAAAATCATGGGATCTAGATAACCGAAAGGATAAATGCAACTTACAGGAAAAATTACCGTTAGCAATCCCAAAAAGTTTCCTGCTATCATGCAACGTACTAGTGCAGCTGAAATAATATAATCATAATCCTTTGAGTATATGTTGAATGAATAGACCCAAATGCAGTTGAATAATAGGTTACAAATGGATGATCAGGATTTTCAGAAGGAACAGTCTTCAAGATCAGATAAGTATATTTATTATATATATATTTGAAAATTTTCTAATATCAACATTATTCCCAAAGAAGTATGCTCTAAGATCATATAACTAAGATAAAAGTATCTTTTTAGGCATGTCATACCGGCATTAATATAGTCCAATTCACCAGTCTTCAGAGCATCATCCTGTATTGTGTAGGCTGTCACACTATTAACAGAAGCAAATTCTTTTTAGGCAAGAGCTCATCAAAGTAGGTAGATTATAGAAGAAAGATAGGTCTACATACCCAGTTGTTGGTGTAACAATAACATCTTCTTAATCAAATATCTTGTTATAAATTTGCAATTGGCAGTTCCTACAAATGCATGGTTGGTATGTCATAAGATCCAATAGGGAATGACAGGATAATGTGGTTAAAAAATTACACAACAGATAGTGACTTTCTTGCTTGAAGGATCTGCATCGAGAACTATTTTGGTAGAGCTCCCTATATCACTAATACCCCATATACACAAGATTATTGCTTGATTATTCTGAGGTCGAGTATTGATTGTTATGTGCAATGCAGTTAATATGATCCAATTTACGATACATTGCTTGGACTTAATAATATATTCAACAATCAAAATGAATGAGTATCAGATACTGCCCGGATTAAATTAAAATTGATTGCGATTATAGGTACCTGTTGCGCATTTAAATATTCCTTGCTGTCAAAAGCACCATATATTGAAAGTGATACCCTTGCAACAACTCATGAAGTAGATATTAGGAGGCAACAGGGTCTTTGAACGACTAGATGTAGAGGAAAGATTAAAATCAGAACCTGATTTAAGAGCAAGGGCAACTGCGTCCTCAAGACTTTTTGTGTAATTTTGATATTCATATATTGTGGCCACGACATCATAGTCAATGGCTATGTATCTGTAGTTAAGTAATTGCGTGGATAACATGTCAGTGTTTATAGCAGTTCAATTCAAGAAATTGCTATCTCTAACACTTGGGGATAAATTAGTGGAATATATCACCCTTTAAAAATGCTGAGGACTTTGTGCTGGAATGCAGCGAGTAGTAGAAAAAATAGCACTCTGTTTCACAAAGTAACAATTGATATATATATATATATATATATATATATATATATGTTGATTCAAAAAAGATCACATATATAGAGAACCCAACAAACATACATACTTCAACATATACATACATATATAGAGAACATAGAGAAACCAGCATACCTGCAGCAAAGTAATGAACCCAGAAAACCCCTAAATTTAGAAGACGAGCCATCGAACTCCAGAAGCCCAATTCAATCACACCCAAAAACCCAGAGATTAAACCCAGAACCCAAAGAATCCAGAGAATACCACACAGAACAGAATTATTTATAGCCTAGACTTGATAAAATTTTATGCATTGATATAAAACATAAGACACAAAACCCAAGTTTAAGGACGGGACAACAATCAAACATAAACAAGCCCCTTTCTTGAGGTAGCACTTGCACTATCTGTGTGTGTTGTGTGAGAGAGATATACATAGAGAGAGAGAGAGAGAGAGAGTACCAACACGAGGGACTGAATTAATCGAGATGACAGATGGAGTTTTAACTCTTCAAATCTCACAATCGTCCTACAAATGCCTAGAAGCCCGATTGAGTATGACAAAAATCGAGCCGTAGAAACCCAGCAACAAATCAGATTGAGAGATTGGGAGAAATCGAACCCAACACTATCAAATTGAAACCTAATCGAGCAAATTAGAATCATTATCAGAATGCAAGTGAAATCGACGGAGTGAAGTGGGTTGGAGGGGAAGCACGCATATATAATGACCCAGATGTAGATGTTAGTATTTAATAATATGACGTGAGTGTTTGATTATGTATATATTTTTTAATTTGTAATTAAAGCTATAAGTGTCGGCATTCCTAGGCCCGACACCATAAGTCCAGTAAAAATGATCAGTAAAAATGATCAATAGCGTCGGCAAAGCTAACAACCGATGCCTAAAATGAGTATAAGCGTCGGTTGAGTAATGACCGACGCTAAAGGGTCAGTTTTAGGCGTCAGTTGAGTAAAGACCGACGCTAAAGGTTTAATTTTATGCGTTGTTTGTTTATGACCGACGCTAAAGGTTGCTTTTAATCGTCGGTTGAGTACAGACCGACGTTAAAAGGTCAGTTTTAAGCGTCGGTTTTTCATGACCGACGCAAAAAGTCCAACAAAAATGACATTAAGCGTCGGTTATTGTAATAACCGACGCTTAAAGTACGTTTAGGGCACGGTTCTCTATATAACCGACGCTTAAAGTGCGACGCTAAAAGCCTATTCTGTAGTAGTGAGAGCAAATTTTGTGTGATGATGCATGCTAATGTTAAGATGGTTTTGCTGCTTCCTTAGGCCAAAAATATGTTGTTGTAGGCCAAAAAAACCCAAAGAATTTAGAGGCGTAGCTATTTTTGCAGTTACCTTTGGGATCAAATGCAACATCAGTTTTTCTATTGGCATAGCTTGCTATGCCAACAATATTGTTAGTTTTTAGCAACATAGTATTATGTTGCCTTTGTGTTAAAACATTTTGCAAAAAAGTGGGCCCTTTCCGTGGGACCCACAGGTGGGGCCCATAAGGGCCCACATGTGGGTCCCACTGTGGGGCCTACTTTTATGCCTACACAAATTTTGCCTACACCAACATTTCTTAAAATTAATTTTCCTTTGTGCCAACACTTTATAGCATCAATGACAACACTTTACTATTTTAAACAAAAAATCATAAATATGAAAAAATGCATTACCTAAATAACCAAATCAACACAACCTGGATTACATACAGATTAAATACAATCTCAACCCAAATTCAGAGAAAAAGATATAAGAGCTGGTGCCGCAAGTACATAAACAACATTCTTAACAGCAAAAGATGGTCTATAACATACACGTATGGAATGACTAAATTAAGAGTTGGTGCTTCATTGTCACTTGAGTGGTCTATAACATACACGTATGGAATGACTAAATTAAGAATTGGTGCCACATCTTCATTGTCACTTGAGATATAGTTAGCCATTTACACCTATTCACCCCTCTAGTTGTGTATTTTCAAATATAATAACAATTGAAAAGAACAGCAAAAATAAAAATCACTAATTTAAAAAAAATCAAATATATGAAAAATTACATGTAAGGGGTTCATGGAGCACTTTATTCATTTTTTTCCGCAATTATTTCAAAAAATAGTAAATTAGAATAATATATATGTATTTAAAAAAATTGTAGTTAAAATAGTTAAATTTAAATTTTTTTGATTTTATTTCGAAATAATATTTGAATTATAAATTGTATTCTAAGAACAAAAATTATTTTCTTTGTTACCACTTACATTTCATACTTAATATTAACATCAGAAAAAAAATCAAATAAATTTTTTTATTTTTCGCCACCCACTCTCTTTCCAAAAGATGAAGAAAAAAATTTGAACCCAAATATTGAAAAATAATTAATCTACAATTTTTTTCAATCTTACGAGAAAAGTTATTCTTTTTAAAATGTATTTTGAAAACACAATGTAAAGGACTAAGCTGAGGTGGTACTTGTCTTGCCATACCCCGTTATGATTAATGTTATAGATTTTGAAAGTTCATAAGATCCTCTTTGGATAGTCAAAAACATATCTTCATATTTCATAATAAAACTTTTTCTAACCTCTCAATTGGAATCACTAAATCATATATTAAAAATTTGAAAAATGAAAAGATAAAGCTTCTAAATCTCATATATGAGTTTGTTCGAGGTCTAAATAGGTGAGAATTTTTTTATTTTTACGCCTATAATACTCCTAAAAAATATAATCTGAGGATGTCGTGATTAGGACATTTTACCACGTAAAATATAAATCATTTTTTTATGTGAAAACATGTTCCTATTTATTCGCAAATATTGTATGAGAAGTGCTTTATTTTTCGATAAAAATTACTAAATAATATATCCAAATAATTTTATGGCTCATATGTTTTTTTGCAAAATTACCACTTTCTTATAGTAACTGTTTTTTTATAACTGCTACCTTATAATATTGAAAACAACATATGTACAGAATTTTTTTGAAAGGAAAACAGAATATGAAATTCCAACATTATTGAAAGTGGTCATTTTACAACCATTACAAAAGAAAAGCTTAACAAAACTACATAAATTAGGAAAGTGCTCTACTCCTCTTCATCTGCTCCGTGTTCATATGTTTATATGCAATATTACTACCTTCTTATAGTAGCTGTTTTTTGGATAACAGCTACAATATAATATTGAAAACAACATATGTACTGAAAAATTTTAAAAGGAAAATAGAAAATGAAATTCAAACATTATTGAAAGTGGTCACTTTACAACCATTAAAAAAGAAATGCTTAACAAAATTACATAAATTAGGAGGGTCTCCTCTGCTCCTTGTTTGGAAGAAGCCTCACCACATGAAGAACCTGCATCAGGTTCATTAGCCGTTCTCCTCATTGTCTCCACTTGTTGGGTGAGGTTAACTCTTCTTTCTCCACCAACCTTTCCTGCAATGCTTTCACTTTAGGTTCAAAATCGGCCATAATAATAATTGAAAACAACAACAAAAATAAAAATCATAAATTTTCATAAAAATTCGAATATATGAAAAATTACCTATAGGGGTTCGGAGCACTTTCTTCATTGTTTACTGCAATTATTTCACAAATTAGTAAATCAAAAGTAATATATATGTGATAGTTCAATTCAACAATTAAATCACAGATCAAGTAAAAAATATTAAAAGAAATTCACATTTTAGTGTCACAATCATACATATGCATATATACACATAATTAAGGCAGTCTTGGAAATGACTGGTGTATACATGACTGGTGTACACTAAGTCTGGAAATTGACCTTATATTTAAATGTCTCTTGCACCTCCTAAATACTGCAACTCCATTTGAATACCAAAATCATGGTGTGTAGCTATTCAAAATTGTATATATTTATTACTGATGCAAAATTCTATCTATGCTTTGATGTTTTGATACAGATTTCTTTCCCGATACTCTGCTGCTATATTGGATGAGAAACTTGTATATATAATGCCAGGCTAGGGCACAAGAGGCACTTCATATGAAATTACCTTCATACCCTTTCTCAAATCCTTTTTTGATATAAATAATCGGCTAGTGCATAAGGACACAAGAAGCACTTCATATGAAATTACCTTTATACCCTTTCTCAAATCCTTTTTTGATATAAATAATCATCTAGTGCATAAGGGTACAACAATAACCCGACTAATCCATTATGCCATTATTACACCTTAAGAGTAATTATATAAAGGATAAGATAATATTGAAGGTTCTCGATCATACTAGGATCTTCCGTAAAGGTGAAGAAAAATATATTTCAAAGAGGGAAAATGATATGTTGTGTTCAATTTTTTAATTCTATCTTTTGTTTTATTTCTTTCTTATTTTGTTCTATTTTTTCCTGAAGATATTTTACGTTGTTAATTATTATGTTTCTGTTTATCGTGTTTTTTATGTAAACATCTTTTGTTGATGCTTTAACTTGTATTAGATGACAGTATTTTAGGTATATAAATTTGAATACTCTTTTCGTTATATATTGGGTTTCCTTCATATTTGTATAGGGTAGTTGATGACCCACATTATTCTCTAAGGTTAGTAATATTTACTTCAAAAGTTTTTAATCTATTATTTTAAGTTTAACTTTTTTATGTTATATTTTTTTACCCACACTTCAATATTTTTAATCTATTATTTTATGGTTAACTTTTTTATGTTATATTTTTATATTATTTAATTTTTATTTTCGGTTGTGTGATTTATTTTTATTTGCATTTATTCTTGTTATTTGTATTATATTTTTTGTTGTATTTTTTGATAATTTTACACATTGTTTTTAATTTCAAAATAGTTATCATATGGAGTGAAAACTCAGTTTACACATTGTTTTTAATTTCAAAATAGTTATCCACTTTTGACTTTTCTCAATACCCAATTTTGTTTGAATATTAAAAATTATTCCTTTACCATTTTAAGAAATTTGGAAAATACATTACAAAAAGGATTGCATAAATTTTTTTAACAATGTAATTTATTGAATATTTTCCATTCTACAATTTATGTAAGGATTACTTTTGTTTATATCCCACAATAAGGATTGTCATCCATTAAAATAATTTTATTTCTTTAAAAACATTCTATCCCACATAAGATATTATTCTTGTTTTCATCTTCTAATAATATTTGTGAATGTTTTTGGGGTAAGAGAATAAATGCTATCATGTTTAGATATGATGGTGGATGTATGTGAGTAGAATAAATTTTTTGACACAAGAAGGAAAATGTTTCTTTAAATATTTAAAAGGTTTTGCCTATATTAATTACTACAAAAAATAACTGTCAAAAGTAACTTTCTTAAAATATTTGCTAAAAATGTTGAAGTTAAACAACCTGTAGCTTTGTATATGGCTCTTCAAGAATAGGAATAGTTGGGTTGATATATTAATATATGTAAATTTTACAGTGATAAAATAGTAATATATATTTGTGTTCAAAGTAAAGTAGAAAATTTTGAAATATAACTCATTCTAATGTAAACCCATTCTATTGCAATAAAATATAAATCATTAATCATTTAACCATTGTATTAAACTTAATAGGTCATGAAAATAATTCATAAAAAAATTGTATCTATGAATTGTACTTTTAAATATATAAAAATAAGTGGAGGCACATAAAAAATAAATGAAATAAATGTTATTGAAATTTTATGCATAAAAAAAGTTATCATATTATGTAAATTTGAAATTATATACATTTTTGTCTTAAATATCCACTTTACTCCAATGAAATTTTTATTTGGTGGCAAATCAGTAAGTTCTCATGTTTGATATTCTTATTGAATAATTGTTAGAAATAATGATTATTACACTAACATAATAGAGGTAGTTATATATATAACATATTTGCCAAGGCCAAGCAAATAATTAACTAAACAAAACATGAACACACAAAGCATACATATCAAAAGAAGGAAGGAAAACCAGATATATAACATATTTAACAAGCCAAGGCCAAGCAAACAATTAACGAAACAAAACATGAAGAGAGAGAGCATACATATCAAAAGAACAAAGGAAAACCAGAAGAAATTCTCGGAGCCATAGCTTTAGCAAGGTATCAAACAAATAGAAACACTCTTACAGGATAATCGCCCCCATTTACACTGTGTCGGGATGCTTGCAACACCTCTTCTAGGATAAAATAGCTCCGAGCTAAATGATCACAGTAACCACAAAGCTCAACTTCGATTTGCACCTCAATCGCCGGAAAAACCCCACAAGCAGACACGAAGCTTCAGGAGGGAGAGTAGAGAGTGTAGAGAGGAGAAGAGGGAATGTAAGGTGTCGTGTATTAAAACCAGCATCTTAGCTCTCTATTTATAGTAGAGGATAAGTATAACTGATACCACCCTAATTAATATTAGAATTGTAACTGACCATTTTCATTTAATAAAAATGAAACTGACGATTTACATTTAATAAAAATAAAAAAAAGGTCGATTTTAAATTAAATAAATCGTAACAATTACTCTATATAGTCCACATTTCAGTTTTAGTATTTTAATTAATCTGAATATAATATCAAATTCTGTCCAGGTTCGTCTAATATTTCGAATAGCCCAATTAGTCCATCATATTTTAATAGTTAAATTAATCTATGATCCAACCCAGCCCAACTGATAAGATAACCAAGCCCAATTGATATATATATATATATATATATATATATATATATATATATATATATATATATATATATATATATATATATATATATATATATATATGGGTCCTCTTCTACAACCACAGTTGGATATTTTTGAATATTGATCTAACCCATCTATAACCATGCACTAAAGATATGGGCGGTTGAGATTTAAAAGTATACGCTATATTATATAGCGTAGTACGCTATATTATACAGCGTAATCCTTTTTACCTTTTTATCCCTAAATCTGTCACGTGCTGTCACGTGCCGGTTTAAACTTACGCTATATTATATAGCGTAGTACGCTATATTATATAGCGTAGACGGTTTTTTTAATCGAAACCTGGTTTATTTCACAGAGAATATCATACAGCGTATTGTGGTTCATATACATTATTTTACAAAACATTAAGTTAGCAAATCATCCACAGACCACCGGACATCGCAAATCCACCGGAATCAGAAGTAAATCATCATCAATTTCATCATTTCTGCATATAAAGTGAGTAACTTCGTGTCTATTTCTTTTATGTAGATGTCATCTAATTATTAAGAAGTGTGTAGATTTTTGTACATGTATGTATGTATGTATGTATATATCACCAAAATCATCTAATTGTAGATTTGTGTACATGTATGCATGTATGTATATAATTTTCGAATAGGGTCGAATTAAGGTTCGAATTTGTGGATAATTTTCGAATTAGGGTTCGAATTTGTTGATAATTTTTCGAATTAGGGTTCAAATTTGTGTATAATTTCGAATTAGGGTTCGAATTTGTGGATAATTTTCGAATTAAGGATCGATTTTGTGTATAATTTTCGAATTAGGGTTCGAATTTGTGGATAATTTTCGATTAGGGTTCGAATTTGTGGATAATTTTCTAATTATTAGGATTAAAATTTATTGGATTAAAGTTTGAATTGTGGATTAAGTTTGAATTGTGGATGCATTAAAGTTTTTTATATGTATTGGATTTTAGATGGAAGATTTTTGCGGTCCGGTTGATCCTTCTCTCCTTACAGACCAAGAAAACTATATAAGTAGTAGAATATGGGTTGGTGATCATCGAGATAAACTTAAAATCCGTCAAAGTACCTCGTTGCTTAATCAATGGGAATTAGAGCCTTATCAAATTCATCTTTTACAACATTGGGGTTTCGGAATGTTTACCAACCCAAAAGCCATTATGCAAAATGATGTGCCTTTAATTACGACATTAGTGGAGCGTTGGAGGTCGGAAACCAACACATTCCACTTTACTTTCGGGGAGATGATGGTTACACTTAGCTCGTTTCCCCTGTTTTTCAACACTTACGCTCTATTATATAGCGTAATTACAGAATTTTTTTTTTCCTCTGTTTTTTTCTTTTTTCCTATACCAAATTCAAGCATCAAATTTCTACTAAAATCAAAAGCACCAAATTCCAAATTGAAAATTGCTAACCAAATCAACAAAATCAATACCAAATTCACTCAAAAGTAAAATCAAAAGCAACAAATTGAAAATTGCTAACCAAATCAACAAAATCAAAATTAAAATCATGAATTACATTTCCTTGGTTTTTTTGAGTTGGAATTTTCGGGAATCGACTCTCCTAATTTTTTTGGACAATTTCGTGAATCATGTTTAGCATCAAGTTCTTTGCAACAATTACATTTCCTTGGTTTTTTTGAGTTGGACATTTCAATGCCACTCTTCACTTTTTCCCTCTTGCGACATTTAGTGGTGGAAATTATAGGGTCTTCCAAATTTTCAAAATCTTCACCTTCACGTTCATCCTCACATGATGGAGTTTTTTTTCGTAGAAGGCTTCTCTATAGGAAAATTTTCCACAACTTCAACCTCTTTTTCAATCAATCCCATGACATATTTAAATCTTGGAATCGAAAAACTTCCACGAGCCGCTAAATCTTGAAAGGCTTTGCACAAAGTTGTATATCAGGCGGGTTGTGATTGAAGAATATTGCCAATGATAGGACGTTTATACGATATAGACCCGGCAATTTTATTTGCTCCAATTGTCCATCTCAAGTTAATTAAATAGTTAGGGATCTCCGTCCATTGCATCATATTCAAGTATCGAATAACATGACGACAAATCATTCCCGAACTTTCAAATTTCCGACAAATACAATTTATCATATCATTGGTCACGGTTATTTGATACACTTTTCTATTTTCCTCCGCCACCGTGGTCTTATATGTTTCGTACACCTTAAATAGCATCGTACTCATGGAATCTCTCTCATTCACAACATAGGCTCCACTTTGTTTAATTTCGTGTTGAAAATGTCTAAACATTTCCTTTGTATAAATAGATGCCGCATGATTCTCCAATGAGGAGGATGTTATTCTTGACCTTTCCTTTTCCTTTGTTTCATAGTCCGCTTCTTTCTCACGAAGATATTGTTTCTCCAATGCTTTTTGTGAATTCTCTATAAACTCTTTCAAACCGGTTCTAGCATTTACATACTCGTCAAAAAATGCATTCATTGACTCACTTCTCGAGGTAGTGGTTATCCCGGTAGTGAAATGAAGTTTAGTGTACACACGAACCCACTTATGTCGAACGGAATACATTTCTTGCAACCAACCATGATTAACAAAGTTATATTTTTCAACCAAATCATTCCACCTATCTTCAAATTGTGCAACCATCATTGACTTGTACAAACATAAGTTGAAATCTTCTTTGAAATGTGGTTCATATGCGTACAAACCGGATAACTTCTCCCCAAATTTGGTACTTATATGCCAAGTACAATAAAGATGGTTCGTGTTTGGTAAAACTTCGGCAATTGCATTTCCAAGTGCAATGTCTTGATCGGTGATGATGGAGATTGGAGGGTTGTTTCCTATAGCTTCCAACCAATTCTTCAAAACCCATATATAAGAACTTTCTTTCTCATCCCTTATTAGTGCAAAACCAAACAATATGGATTGGTAGTGGTGGTTCACCCCCGTAATAGGTACAAATGGCATACTATACCTATTTGTGCGGTATGTGGAGTCAAATACTACCACGTCTCCAAAATTTTTATATGCATTTAATTATCTTGGATCAACCCACAACATGGAACGCACCCGATTATCCTCATCAACACCTACTCGATAGAAAAATTCCCCAAAACTATTACATTTTAATTCTTGGAGTAATGTCAAACCTTCTTTGGCATCACTTGAATCAAATACATGATGTCTAATATCACGCAAAACATTCCGAATGTCTTGACTAGTAAATCCAATATTCTCTAAGCTTCCCGTAAGCTCACCCATTACATCCAAAGATTGTTGAGGCCCAATACCCGACTTACTCAAAATTATAATCAATTCTCGCATGATGGGTGTTATGTTTCTTGGCCTTTTCATGAAATGTACCTTACTAGGTGAAACCATCTCATGATTGTGTACCAAATGAACCAATGTTACCTCCCACTTATTTGATTTCTCTCTATGAACAACATACATTCGCGCCTTACATTTTGTTCTACCAAGAGAATCTCTTTTTCTCTTTTTTTTTTGGGAACTTCATCTTCATCATCCAAAGATTTTGAGGCTAATCTCCCACCCTTTCGACATATATACAAACGCGAACAAATCTTGTTATTTTTTGAACGTTTATGTGTAGTTCTAATTATTACTTCAAAACCAATACGCCTACCATAATCTCTATAAAACCTCTCCGCTTCATCTAAACTATCGAATAATTGACCAACACATGGGCAAACATCATTCAAATCATCCAAAGAAACACCATTCTCAACATCTTCAACATCATCACCATCATCAACATCATCACCATCATAAATAACATCATAGACAACATCACCATCACCATCATCATTCTTAACATCTTCATTATTATCATCATCAAGATCTATTGTTTTAGGTGTGTGTGGACGTTCGTTAACATCTTCATTTTCTACCTCAATCTCAATCTTACTAGGTGTCTTATTAGGAGATCTTAATTTTGAAAAAATGAAAGAAGCCATGGGTTAAATAGAGAGCTAACGTTGAATTCCAAGCTCAATCTTCAAAAATCTTAATTTGGGATTGGTACTTCAAGCTCAATCTTCAAAATCTTCAAAATCTTCAAATTTGGGTAAGATTTGACAAATAAACTAAAGATTGGTAAAGTAGAAATAGGTATAGATTGGTGTAGATTAAGTTTGTAATGGTGTAAAATATATCTCCAAATGATTTAATATTGGGTATAAACTCAAGAACACTCTTGAAATGATATTTCAAAACATGAAGGGCTGTTTGAGCTGAAATTGGTGTAGTTCTCGGCTAAGATATATAATAGAGCGGAACAGATTAAGGGTAAAATGGGAATATTTGTTACGCTATATAATATAGCGTACTACGATCTATTATAGAGCGTATACGCTATATAATATAGCGTAACTCCTGTTCATCCTGACCGTTGACTGGACGTTTTAATGGTATAAGATGGGTTGGTTGGATATATAAAAATATCCAACTGTGGCTGGTGACCAGTTTCCTATATATATATATATATATATATATATATATATATATATATATATATATATATATATATATTCTAATTAAAATATTATTCACACATAAATAAAATTCTCTCGCCTAGGTCGCCTCGCGTACGCGAGACGCCGAGACATTCTCCCAAATTGCCCTTCAACCGAGCTGAGTCGATTCGAGGCGGGCGGCGGCGGTGCGCGCGTGAAGCACATAGTAACACCATGCACCATCACACACCTTAGTAGTTGTATACTACCCATGTGTGTGATACTATATAAAGCCAACAACCCCCTTTATTTATATCAATGTGGGACAAATACACATTCTCATTTCAAGCTCTTTGAAGCTACTAACTTCAATTGTATTTTTCTATGGATTTCACTAAAAAAATTACTTAGATCCATATATGAAAATTTAAGTCCCCATATCAAGGAACATTTTCCAATCGTTAAAATCCAGAATTAATATCAAGAACATATAAAACTTATGCTCCAATAACTCCATTTTCTAAAAATCCCCACAAATCCATACAAAAATACTTCAAGTTTCTCATCATGGATTGTTTTTCAGAGTCGGTACACTTCTGGGTTTGAACCCTCTTAAGTCCCTTACTTAGATGACTACCGAATTCAGGTGGAATGTTTCACCTTGAATCTTAGTCCGTCTGGTGTAACCATGTTCCATAGACAACGACAAGTCAAGTCAAAGGCTATGGTGCCAATCTACAATTTTGAGACATTAATGGTCTTGTCTCGATCTTGTTCGCCGAATGCTTCAAGGAATAACCCTTTCCTTTAATTTCGACCACACAATTACATTCACTTAGCTGGGCATCTCCAGAGATGTACTGCAATCATCTCGTTAAATGACTTTACCCCATTCAGAGTTATAATAACTCTTGCTATACTAGTAGTGTTAGTACCTTCTAGGTTTACAGGGGATAGACTCAGATACAACAGTATCATCTATGTAGAAAAGGTACTACTAATTCATCCTTACAGCTTGTTATTACCACATTGAATACACTTCAAGGGATCTCCTCTCATGTGTATTGGGTTCCCACTTTTGATGAATTACGATGGGTTGAAAGTCCCATCCCCAACCTCGAGTTAAGGACTATTGCAGGTTCCAGTCCTTTGGTTAAAGGATCAGCTATATTATTCTGAGTTCTTATGAACTCAACAGCTATAATCCCATCAAACAATAAACTCCTTATAGACTTTAGTCTAACTTGGATGTGTCTCTTTGTTTTAGCATTATACTTTTTACTGCTAATGTTGTTGATAGTTGTTCGACTATCACAATGAATAGCAATCGAAGGAAGCGGTCTACTTACTATAGGTATCGCGGACATAAGTCCATGTAACCATTCAGCCTCCGTCCCCGTGGCATCAAGCGCACACAACTCAGCCTCAAAAGTAGACGGAGTTACTATAGTCTATTTGGTTGACTTCCAGGATATTGCTCCACCTGCGAAGGTGAACACGTATCCAGTCACTTCATTGGAACCAGACTTTTTAGCTATCCAACTTGCATCACTGTACCCTTCAAGTACACCAGAAAATCTCCTATAGTGTAAACTAAGGTACATTGTGCCTTTCAAATATCTAAGTACTATATCAAGAGCATCCCAATGAGTTCTATTTTGACAGCTTGTATATCTAGCCAACTTAGACACAGAGTATGAAATATCTTGTCTAGTACAGTTAGCAAGGTACTGCAAGCTCCCTATAATCTGGGAATACCTTAATTGAGACACAGGTACTCCTGAAGTATTCTTGACAAGGGCAACTTTAGGATCATAGGGTGTACTAGCGATTCTATAAGTATAGATTTCTCTATATAATAAGACTGTGATAAAGTTATTCTCTCAGCTGACTGAGTCAGCTTGAGACCAAGAATCACACTAGCCTCACCCATATCCTTCATTTCAAAATGCCTTTTCAAGAAAGCTTTTGTCTCGTTAATAATCTCAATATTGGTTCCAAACATTAATATGTCATCCACATATAGGCACAAGATGACACACTCATTACCTTTAACTTTGGTGTAGACACACTTATCACTTTCATTAATAACATAACTGAAAGGCAATACAGTTTCATCAAACTTTTTATGCCAATCCCTGGGAGCTTGTTTCAATCCATAGATGGACTTGATCAACTCACATACTTTCCTTTCGTTTCCTTTTGTAACAAATCCTTCAGGCTGATCCATATAAATCTCTTCTTCAAGTTCACCACGAAGAAAAGCTATCTTTACATCCATCTGATGGATGATAAGACCATGGACGGATGTTAACGCTATAAGCATTCGGTTTGTTATCATCCTAGCAACTGGAGAGTACGTATCAAAGTAATCAATGCCTTCTTTTTGCTTATAACCCTTACTCCCATGTTCTATTAGAAATAATAGAGTTAATTTCACTCTTCATAGCGCCTTTCCAGTGCCTAGACTCTGAAGAATCCATAGCTTATCAGAAACTTAAGGGTTCATCCTCGATATTGTAATTGATAAAATTACCTCTAAAATCCTTGACTACCTTTGCACGCTTAATTCTTCTCGGTTCCTCTACTTCCTTAGAAGTAGAGCTACTACTAGGTTCCCCTCCCACATTTGTCATCTTTTCCAAATGATCAGGAATAGAACTCGATGTGTGAGTAGGATCTTCATTAGAAGTATCTTGAGGCATACCAGTCTTCATAGGGTAGACATCCTCAAAGAATGTAGCATCACAAAATTGAACTATCGTGTTTGCCACTATACCATCTATGTCAGATTTTAATAATAAAAATATCATAGTTATAGTGGTTTCAAGATAGCCCAAAAAGATATAATCAACAGTCTTTGGATCTAGTTTTTTTCTCTTGTGTTCAGGGATAAGTACCTTAGCAAGGCACCCCCACACACGAAGATACTTAAGACTAGTCTTCTTGCCCTTCCATAACTTATAGGGTGTCTTATCCATGTGTTTTAGAGGGACTCTATTCAGAATATAACAAGCTGTATTCAGAGCCTCTCCCCACATGTATTTAGGCAACCCAGAATTAATAAGCATACTATTAATCATATCATTAAATGTTATGTTCTTTTGTTCAGCAATCCCATTAGACTCAGGTGTGTATGGTGGGGTAACTTCATGAACTATACCATTGCTAGCACAAAATTCATTAAAAGAGTTACTCGTATACTCACCACCTCTATCAGATCTCAACTGTTTAAGTACTTTATGATATTATCCGCTTTGGGCCCAAGCGAGTTATTTTTGAGTAACACAAAAAAAATAAAACTGCTCCGGTTAAAATATGTTCATATTACTCCGCCAATATTATATAAGTCGGTCGGTTTTTCACAAAAATTAAAAAACAAAAAATCAAATTACATTAATACAACATTAAATTGCAACGGTCACGTTTTAATTTATGAAGAAGGGTCTCACACTTTTATTATAAAAATTATCAATTGAACCCATTACACATAAGTATTTGCAAAACATGTTAGAAAACTTTTTAAAAACTCTTGGTATATTTTTATTAGATATCGATAATACTATAACACAAAATAATATATTAACATAAATTCACAAGGATTTTCACCTTTTTTTTAGATTATTTATTGTTTAGCAACACCCAATAATAGTCAAAACCATCACCTTATAATATATATTTTTTGACAGTTACTACCTTATAAAATTGAAAACAAAAGATGAACTAGAAAACTCCGAAATGTCAAAGCCAAAACAAAAATTTATCACTCAAATTGACACATTATTGGAAGAGGACCTTTTACAATAATTCTTCCATTACCATTTTAAAAATTTGAAAAATACTTTACAAAGCAGCACTACAAGAAAAACTCAATCCAACAAAAGTTTTTCACAGTTGTCTGACTGTCTTTTTTTTCGTTGTCTATCCGACAGTTGTATGTTTAAAATCAGACAATGGTTATTTACCCGATGGATAGAAGAAGGTAACACAACAGTTTTAAATTGTTGTTAAAAATTACGTAACACAATGACTTCATCTCTAGACGCGTTGTGTAATAGCCAGAAACAACAACACTCGATTTAGAAACCATTGTTGTTTAGATGCTACACAATAGTTTTAACTAAATAAACACTTATCGGAATGTAAATCACACAACATTCTTGTAGAATTTGTCCATTGTTGTTGGGAATTATAGACAATAGTTTTAGTTGAATACACACTTGCCTGAATGGAAATCACACAACATTCTTTTAGAATTTGTCCATTGTTGTTTAGAATTATACACAATAGTTTGTTTAATTTGAACAATTGTTTTTGCCATCTAGAGACAACTGTTTTTAATATTTAAACTGTTGTTGGATACATTAAAACACAGTGTTTATAAACCATTGAATAGGTGTCGTTCTTTTACATTGGTACAACCGTTTTTTTGCTCTTGTATTGTGTTTCAATTTAACACACAATGGTTTATATATATCAAAAATGAGTCTTACACAATGCAACAAATCACCATAAAGGAGTATAAAACTTGAATAATAAATCATAAAAAAATTATATAAATTCTATTTACATAGGGAAAACTCTGAATAGCAGCAAGAACTATCTCTAATTGCCAAGGAAGCATAATAGCAGCAATTGGATCATGCTCTCGTCCACGGCTCATCAATGATCATTTGAAGTCCTTAAATGTGGAGCTTTCCATGGTGACCTCTTACCACAACAGTTGGAGCATCAATCAGATCCTGGCATAAACATCACATAAAACAACAATTAACTGATACTATTTCATAGAAAAAGGACCTAAAGGAGAATTATAAAAGCAGTATACAACTCACAGAACAGTCCCTCCCAATCCAGGAAAAGAAAATTGAAAGCAGCAACATTGAAGCAGCCTTCAAAAAAATTTGGAAAAATTGATTAATATGCGTTGCAATAATACAAGGTATCATCACTATGGGGTAGAAATCTATATATACAAGCATGAGACAAGTGTATAGTATAGTTGACCACATATACAGTTTCACATCTGGAAAAAATACTAAGCCGTGACAGTAACACTGTACATATGAGAAAGAGGAAGAAGGGTTGTGGCCAGTGATCATTAATAAAAAAAGTGTGCTTTATAGGCTGGGAAAAAAGGGTTTATAAGACCAATATATGCAGATTTGTCTTCGTACTTTTCATCCTCCGGCTGCAGTATTTTGGATGAAACATCATATGTGATATTCTTAGGACTTTTAAAAAAGATAATAGAAACTTTCAGAAACTAAAAGAAACATTTGATGCAGCAACCAGAGCACTGGCTGTAACAACAGAGACTTAAGCAGCACTGCAAAAAAAAAAACACAGAAGTAGAGTTATGTACAACAGTGTTTATGCCAGCCAATTGTTTGAAGAAGAAGAGTGCAGGCCCAACATTGACAACTGCACTGAAAATTTCATAGGTTAAAATGCTGTTTTCTTACTCGATCCATGTAATAACGTGATATATCTAACTAGAAACAACATCTACTCATAAAGACGGATAAATCTCAATGCAGACAAGTTAAACTTGGAATTATTTTTTTTCAGCCAATCCTGTGAGCAAGATCCAAAAGTTACAAATCAACCAGAGAATTCATAAAATACCAAATACCATACACAATACAGCAATGGCAGACGATGAAAGGATGAAAACTCACCAGTCACTGTCTTGTAGTATCACGAATTTGGCCTGACTAGATAAATTCCAAGTCCTTTAACTTTGTTGATTATAATAGAGTGAATTTCTTAATCTGAAGGAACCAATAAAAGCACCATGACTAATATTCTGCTTCAATAGAAGCATCAATAGCTTGTAAACATAATTCACTAAAATACAAGGACTATTACTGCAATAAAGATTCAGTTTACTACACAATTTATCAAACAAGTAGTGACACTCAGTGCTTGAAGCGCGTTTGATACAGTAAATGAACTCTGTTTTTTGATGCAACAGATAGATTGGTTCAAACATAAACAGAACGAGACGAGAAAATGATCATGGTACATACCTGTTTGAGAGTCCTTTCTTGAGCTTTTAAAATTGTATCTGCAAATCGATTTTTCAAAAGGGCAACCCTATAAAGTTTATCAGGTGAAACTGGCCTCTCTGGAGGAGCACTATCCCCTGTAATCATATATTGCAACTAGGTAAATTAATCAAGAATTGAACAACTAAACATCAATAAAATTAAAGAAATTAACCAGTAAAAAAAGAATAAGGAATTTTAAAATAAGGAAAATATTATTAGAAAAAGAAGATGAACATGGGAGAACATGGGAGGGGGGAGAGAGAGAGAGAGAGGTGGGGGGAAGGAGATTACCAACTCCCTCTAGGAGAGAACAAGAGAACATCCGTCCGTAGAGCATTTCAGAGGATCTAGGGATTAATCGAGAGCAATTAACAAGAGACTATACAATGCGATTCTTCAAACCTCAAATATAAAAGATGAATTAGAGCGTTTGTGCGTAGAGCAATTCAGAGGATCTAAGGATTAATCGAGAGAAAGGTATGTTTGATTTGGGGAGGAATTAGAGAGTGTTTATTAATATTAGAGCGGGCTGGGAGGCTCCTCGGGGTGAGAGGCCAGAGAGGGAGACTTGTGACTTTGTGAGGAAGAGATTAGGTATTGATAAGATCTGAATTATTTTTGTTTTGGGGGGAGTTGAACACTTGATATTTTTGTTTGGAGGGAATATTACCGCCCCTTTTTTGGCCTCTAAAAAAATATATTTCATTTTTAATTAATTTTCCTTTTAATAATTTATAACTATATATTAAATTTCAACACAAGAAAAGTAATCGTCGATTTATATTTTTTCTAATTTTTGGCACACATCACTAAAATCAATATATAACATCATTTGTATGATTGGATTATTTATATAACATCAGCTTTTGGTGAGTTTTTATTATAAACTCATTCAAGAATAATTTTAAATATTTTAATTTTTTTTTCACATCAATATATTCAATATAGATTATCATCCATATGGTTGGATCGTCGAAAAAAGAATTTAATACGGAGTTATTCCAAAATTATACTAGCTTGCCAAAATAGTACTTTTGATAGTTGACCATTAAAATATCATACAAGAATAATTTGATATTTTCTAAAAAAAAAATTCACATCACTATCCAGATTCAGAGTACGGATGTTAATAAACACTCATTTTATTGTTACGGGACACGATCCAGATTCACTGAATATTTTTAACAAAAAAGTTGTAAAAGTGTTGCTTCATGTAACGGGACACGATCCAGATTCACTGAATATTGTTTTGAAAGATTTCTTCGACAATCGAACCGTACGAATGTTAATAAACCCTCATTTTAGTGTTGGTAAAAAATAATCAAAAAATAAAAAGGTCGGTTAGTACGAGATTTTAAGAAAAATGTAGTAAAAATGTTACTTCCTATAACGGGACACGATCCAGATTCACTGAATAATTTTTTTGAATGATTTCTTTGACGATCGAACCGTATGAATGTTAATAAACCCTCATTTTAGTGTTGGGAAAAAATAATCAAAAAATAAAAAAGGTCGGCTTGTACGAGATTTTAACAAAAAAGTTGTAAAAGTGTTGCTTCATGTAACGGGACACGATCCAGATTCAGTGAATATTTTTTTTGAAAGATTTCTTCGACGATCGAACCGTACAAATGTTAATAAACCCTCATTTTAGTGTTGGTAAAAAATACTCAAAAAATAAAAAGGTCGGTTAGTACGAGATTTTAAGAAAAATGTAGTAAAAATGTTACTTCCTACAACGGGACACGATCCAGATTCACTGAATATTTTTTTTGAAAGATTTCTTCGACGATCGAACCGTACAAATGTTAATAAACCCTCATTTTAGTGTTGGGAAAAAATAATCAAAAAATAAAAAGGTTGGTTAGTACGAGATTTTAAGAAAAATGTAGTAAAAATGTTACTTCCTATAACAGGACACGATCCAGATTCACTGAATAATTTTTTTGAATGATTTCTTTGACGATCAAACCGTACAAATGTTAATAAACACCTATTTTAGTGCTGGAAAAAAATAATCGAAAAATAAAATGGTCGGGTTGTACGAGAATTTAGCAAAAATATAGTAAAAGTGTTGCTTCCTAAAACCAAACACGATCCAGATTCACTGAATAATTATTTTGAATGATTTCTTCGACAATCGAACCATAAGAATGTTAATAAACACTCATTTTATTGTTGAAAAAAAATAATAAAAAAATAAAAAGGTCGGGTTGTACGAGATTTAAGCAAAAATATAGTAAATGTGTTGCTTCCTATAACGGGACACGATCCAGATTCACTGAATAATTTTTTTGAATGATTTCTTCGACGATCGAACCATACGAATGTTAATAAACACTCATTTTATTGGTAGGAAAAAATAATCAAAAAATAAAAAGACCGGGTAGTACGAGATTTTAACAAAGATGTATTAAAAGTGATGCTTCAATTCTCGTCACGATCAACATTCACTGAATAATTTTTTTTTAATGATTTCTTCAACGATCGAACCGTACGAATGTTAATAAACACTCATTTTAGTGTTGGTAAAAAATAATTTAAAAATAAAAAGGTCGGGTTGTACGAGATTTTAACAAAAACGTAGTAAAACACGCAATCTGTTGTTTAACGATTTAAAAGTGTAACACACTACACAACGGTTTTTATGAAAAAACTGTTGTTGTGCTTCACTATCAGACAACATTTTTTTTATCAGAAAACCGTTGTTTGAATGTTTTAAAATTTCCCACCAAATCCAATTAAAAAATTTCATTATTTCCCACAAAATTCAATTCAAATTATTTCATTATTTCCCACCAAAAATTTCATTATTTCCCACCCAATTCAATTCAAATTTTTCGGTAGTTCAGATAACAGTTTCGTAAAACAGTTGTTTGAATTACACAATGTAAAGACCAAAACCGTTGTCTCAGGCTACTATTAGTTAGTTTATTAACAACGGTTTTGAAGTGTTATGTTAAAGATGTAAGACAACATTGCAATTTAAGAACCGTTGTCTTACTAAATTGGAGGACTCCACATAGACTACAGTTTGCAAAAACATGGATAATAGTTGTCTGTTCAGCGTCTCACACAACAGTTTATTGTGAACAATCAATCCACCGTTGTCAAAAATTTTCGGACAACCGTTTTTTTTAACCATTGTGTTTTAGGTGTTGTATAATCGTGTTTTTCTTGTAGTGCAGATTGCATAAATTTTTGAACAATGTAATTTATTGAATATTTTCAATTTTACAATTTATGTAAAGATTACTCTTGTTTATATCCCCCAATAAGGATTGTCATCCAATACAATAAGGTTGCTTCTTTAAAAACATTCTTCAAACACATTATATCTCACACAAGATTACTCTTATTTATATCTTCTAATAATACTTTTGGTTGTTTTTGGTGTTCAGAGAATAAATGCTATCATATTTAGATTTGGTGGTGGATGTATGTGAGCAGAAAAAAGGTTTTGACACAGGGCCGCTAGGAAAATGTTGCTTTAAATATTTAATTCTTAAAATATTTGCTAACAATGCTAACAATGGTGAAGTTAAACAACCTCAAGCCTTAGTGTATGGCTCTTTAGGAATAGGAATAGTTGGGTTGATATATTAATATTGGTAATTTCTATAGGGATAAAATAGTAATTTATATTTATGTTCAATGTAAAGTAGAAAACCATGAAACTATAACTCATTCTATTAATCATTTAACCATTTTATTAAACTTAATAGGTCATGAAAATAATTCAGGAAAAAAATGTATCTAAAAGTTGTACTTTTAAAAGTATAAAAATAAGTACAAGGTGCAAAAATAAATGGAATAAATGTTATTTAAATTTTAAGCATATATACAAGGTATTATATAATATAAATTCAATATATATATATATATATATATATATATATATATATATATATAAACAAATAAAATAAATTTGTTAAATAATATAAATTTATGTAAGAGGTATTCAATATATATATATATATATATATATATATATATATATATATATATATGTAAATGGTATTATATAATATAAATTTAAAATTATTTATTCATTTTATTAAATAATAAAGGGCATCAAAAATAAGATATTAGATCACAAATAGATGTTATGAGGCAATGTAAATTTAAAAATTTTAAAGAATTAAATCATTTAATAAAATGGCATGGCATTGGGGTAGTGGTCCATAAGCATATGAGAGCAAATTTTGTGTGATGATGCATGCAAATGTTAAGATGGTTTTTGTGCTTCAGAGAAAAAGAAGTAAGAGCTGGTGCCGCAAGTACATAAACAACATTCTTACTAAGTATATAAGTCGAACATAACAACAAAACATGGTCTATAACATAAACGTATGGAATGACTAAATTAAGAGTTGGTGCCACCAGTCATTGAAGTACCATCTTCATTGTCACTCGAGATGGTCGCAAAAAGCTTCCCAAGATCAAATTTGATGTTTGGGTTCACTTCACCCTATTTTTTAAGCACCCATGTCAAGTTTTTCATGTACCTTTTTGTTCACCTATGCATCCATTTCTACTTGCAATTTCATATTCACTTTCATCTCAGACTTCTTCAACCAAAGTTTCCCTTATCTTGCATGTCAGGTCATGTTGGAACTGGAGCATGAATTTTGATGGATTCATAGATCTCTCTATAAGCCATGTCGGATAGTATGATTTCCCATCAATAATCATCAATTCATCAATACCCCCTCCTGATGTGTTCACCCTCATCTCGCCTCTTTTTTTTCTACAAAAGTGAACTAAAGAGACATGATATAGCAAGCTTAGTCATTGGCAACTTATACGAAATAACAGATTAATTTTTTCTTCTATTTTGGTAAAAATACATTGAAGTCATAGCAGAACTCAGAAATTTGAGTATGATTGATCGGTCAAATGAACAAGCGGATATTAAATTAAATAATGGTAGAAACGAACAGACTTAAACTTGAGATTATTCTCTAAACTAAGATCTCATATCATGTTAAATAATTGGTTCATTTAAAATCTTAAGATTCTAGAGAAAGTAATTAACCAACACTATCAATCAAGATTATTCTCAAATTTTTTATACAATTGATTAATTAACAGGCTGAACAAAATACTTGTAATTAATTTCATCTTTAATTACATGCTTTATATATCAAGAATAAAAGAAAAAACACTAACAATATTTTCTTGTTAATTTCTTCATTTGGTATTATGTAATAATAAATATAACAAGACAACCAAAAAATGATTTACCATTTTGTGATTTATTTGTGAAAATGGTCTAGGACCAGCATGTGTATCTGTGACTTTAATGCGGCTCTCAGCATGGCGATAAACATTTTTAACATCTCCATTTGGTCTATTAGTATCATGAAGCATCTCATCTAGGTTATCTCCAAAACTTATAACTATTTAATAATCCATACGATCCTCATGACTATTTTTGTAGAACTGGAGTGAAACCTCATAAATCCAACTGACATATAATGGAGATGGACCATTATAGATAAGATGGTCGTAGATCATATCTTCACGGTGCCACTTACAATTTTTACAAATCTTGCAATGGCAAGTTATTTAATCACCTACGGTAAATTTGGGAAATGCATTTTGCAGAAATGCCTCTACCCCACCATTGTATCCTTCACTGTACTTTGGTTGGTTTATCCTAATAACATTTTTCTTGTCTTCCATCACTACAATTGAGAAGCATAAAACTATTATAATGAATGATCTTTGTGTGTGTGGTTGCTATGCAAGTACAGACCACCTATATTATTAAAAACGCCAAAGTATTGACTTATAGATAAACAAATTTAAACCTAGCACGGTGTGTTTATAGTAGTTGTTTTGACTAAAAACCCCACTCTAGCTCCCTGGTCTAAAAAATGCTATCAGTTTGGACTAAAAAAGAATGACACACCAACTACTATGTCAGGTTAGTGTATCACACCCTACGATACTTCACTTATGAGAGGGCCACATATGCTTCATTACTAGTTAAAAAGTATATGTATAGAACAATCTACACTACTGGATCATTCACAAAGGTAACTACATCGTAGGTACATATCCACGACCTATGAAATTATATGTACACAACAATCTACATCCTGCCTATGATGTTGGGCTTGCTAAGCAGCCCTTAACGCCGTATGATAAGCTTTGGGCCAAGCCACCATGAATTTATTTTTGGATAACTCCCAAAATGCCTCCCATTTCACCTTCCAAACCCATAGGCTACTTAGCTCCCCTAGGACCATGTATACTGAAAGCCCATCTGCCTCAAGCCCATGTGGTAGCCCATATGTCTCTTCCAATGTCCATTGTTCAGCCCAATGAGATTGTTATGGACCATTATAACTATAACTTTGATACCACATGTTGCGCTTACTAAGCATGCCTTAACTAACAATAATACGATATTATCCGCTTTGGGCCCAAGCGAGTTATTTTTGAGTAACACATAAAAAATATAACTGCTCCGGTTAAAAAATATTCGTATTACTCCGCCAATATTATATAAGTCGGTCGGTTTTTCACAAAAATTTCAATAAAAAAAATTCAAATTACATTAATACAACATTAAATTGCAACGGTCACGTTTTAATTTATGATGAAGAAGGGTCTCACACTTTTATTATAAAAATTATCAATTGAACCCATTACACATAACAATTTGCAAAACATGTTAGAAAACATTTTAAGATCTCTTGGCATATTTTTATTAGATATCGATAATACTATAACACAAAATAATATTTTAACATAAATTCACAAGGGTTTTCACCTTTTTTTAGATTATTTATTGTTTAGCAACACCCAATATAGTCAAAACCATCACCTTATAATATATATATTTTTTGACAGTTACTACCTTATAAAATTGAAAACAAAAGATGAACTAGAAAACTCCCAAATGTCAAAGTCAAAAAAAAAAATTTATCGCTCAAATTTACACATTGCTGGAAGAGGTCCTTTTACAATACTCATAAAGAAATAAAAATAAGAAACTTTACAAAACAAAAAAAAATAAAAATTAGGAGTGTACTCTACTCCTCTCATCTGCTCTTTGTTTCTACATCAGATCAGGCCAAGAAACCTCAGCATTGCTTTCTTTCTTCGGTTCATCAAACTCACCACACGAAGAACCTGCATCAGGTTCATTAACCATCCTCCCCATCTTCTCCCGTTCTTGGGTCAGGTTGGCCACAGTAGCTTCTTTCTCCACTAGCCTCTTCTGCAATGCTTTCACTTCAGCGCATCAGAATCTGCCACCCACTACAGGAGCACGGAATTAGCATGCAGTAATGAGGCCAACGCCTCCTCTTTCTCGTGAATTACACCCACGAGTCTCCAAGCATAATCCCGTACAAGCATTTCCTGATTGGCTTTTGCAGTAATGACTGTGTTCACAGTCTGGAGGTGCTGCATAAATAATATATATGGATTACACCCACTAGTCTCCAAGCATAGAATAATAATTGAAAACAACAACAAAAATAGAAATCATAATTTTTCAAAAAATTTCAAATATATGAAAAATTACCTGTAGGGGGTACGTGGAGCACTTTCTTCATTGTTTTCTGAAATTATTTCAGAAATTAATAAATTAGAAGTAATATATATGTGACAGTTCAATTCAACAATTAAATCACAGATCTTGTTAAAAATAATAATAGAAAATTCAGATTTTTTGTGTCACAATCATACATACTATATATACACATAATTAAGGCGGTGTTGTAAATGACCGATGTAATCTAAGTGAGGCTCGAGATTGACCTTATATTTAAATGTGTCTTGCAACTAAATACCCTCGGCAAATCGATTTGAATTCCAAAACCATTGTGTCTAGCTATTCAAAATTGTATATATTTATTACTGATACAAAATTCTATATATGCTTTAATGTTTTGATACATATTTTTTACCCATACTATGCTACTACAAAGGAATAGAAATTGTATATATAATGCCAGGCTAGGGTACAAGAGACATTTCATATGAAATTACCTTAATACCCTTTCTCAAATCCTTTTTTGATATAATTACTCCTGAAGCACATAAGGGTACAATGGTAACCCACTATTCCATAATACAATTATTACACCTTAGGAGGAATCATATAAAGGATAAGATAATATTGAAGGTTCTGGGAGACTGGAGAGGTGAAGAAGAATATATTTGTAAGATAAAATCTAGGTTTCTCGATCACACTAGTACCTTCTAGATAATAGAAAGAGAGAAAATGATATATTGTGTTCGATTTTTTTAATTCTCTATTTTTTCATTCATTTTTTCTTCTATTTTTTTAAGATATTTTATGATGTTAATAATTATTTTATTGTTTATCGTGTTTCTAAAGTAAAATGCTTTCTTTACTTAAACATTTTTTTGTTGATGCTTTAACTTGTATAAGATGACAATATTTTAGGCGTATAAATTTCAATACTTTTTTTTGTTATTTATACTCTTTCTTTTATATTTGTAATCACTTTCTTAAGTTAGCAATATTTACTTCAATATTTTATAATCTATTATTTTATGTTTTACTTTTTTATGTTATATTTTTTTGTATTATTTAGTTTTTAGTTTTTATTTCCGGTTGTGTGATAAATTTTATTTGCTTTTATTCTTGTTTATTATATTAAATTTTTTTGTTGTATTTTCCAATAATTTTAGGTTACTTTAATTTTTTATGCCTTTAGTAAAAATGTCTGTTTACATATTGTTCCTGTTTCAATTTAGTTATCCACTTTTGATTTTTCTCAATACCCTATTTTAATTGAATTTTAAAAATTATTCCATTACCATTCTAAGAATTTGAAAAATACTTTACAGAGCAGATTGCATAAATTTTTGAACAATGTAATTTATTGAATATTTTCAATTTTACAATTTATGTAAAGATTACTCTTGTTTATATCCCCCAATAAGGATTTTCATCCAGTACAATAAGGTTGCTTCTTTAAAAACATTCTTCAAAAACTTTATATCTCATACAAGATTACTCTTATTTATATCTTATAATAATACTTTTGGTTGTTTTGGTGTTCACAGAATAAATGCTATCATATTTAGATATGATGGTGGAATTATGTGAGCAGAAAAAAGGTTTTAACACAGCGTCGCTAGGAAAATGTGAATAGGAATAGTTGGGTATATATAATAATATTGGTAATTTCTATAGCGACAAAATAGTAATTTATATTTATGTTCAAAGTAAAGTAGAAAACCTTGAAACTATAACTCATTCTATTAATCACTTAACCATTTTATTAAACTTAATAGGTCATGAAAATAATTCAGGAAAAAATTGTATCGAAAAGTTGTACGTTTAAAAGTATAAAAATAAGTACAAGGTACAAAAATAAATGGAATAAATGTTATTTAAATTTTAAGCATGTATACAAGGTATTATATAATATAAATTCAATATATATATATATATATATAAACAAATAGAATAAATGTTATTGAAATTTCAAGCATATGTAAAGGGTATTATATAATATAAATTTGAAATTATTTATTCATTTTATTAAATAATAAAGGGCATCAAAAATAAGATATTAGATCACAAATAGATGTTATGAGGCAATGTAAATTTAAAAATTTTAAAGAATTAAATCATTTAATAAAATGGCATGGTATTGGGGGTAGTGATTGGCATAGCCTTGCTATAGCAACAATATTATAAGTTTTTAGCAACATAGTATTATGTTGCCTTTGTGTTAAAACATTTTGCAAAAAAGTGGGCCCTTCCCGTGGGAACAGGTGGGGCCGATAAGGGCCCACATGTGGGTCCCACTGCGGGGCCAACTTTTATGGCTACAAAAATTTTTCCTACAGCAACATTTCTTAAAATTAATTTTCCTTTGTGCTGACAACACTTTTCTATTTTAAACAAAAAATCATAAATATGAAAAAATGCAATACCTAAATAACAAAATCAACATAACCTGGATTACATACAGATTAAATACAATCTCAACCCAAATTCAGAGCAAAAGATATAAGAGCTGGTGTCGCAAGTACATAAACAACATTCTTACTAAGTACATAAGTCTAATGTAACAGCAAAAGATGGTCTATAACATAAACGTATGGAATGACTAAATTAAGAGTTGGTGCCATCAGTCATTGAAGTACCATCTTCATTGTCACTTGAGATGGTCGCACAAAGCTCCCCAAGATCAACTTTGATATTTGGATTCACTTCACCCAATTTTTTAAGCACCCATGTCAAGTTTTCATGTACGTTTTCTGCTTGCAATTTCATATTCACTTTCATCTCAGACTTCTTTAACCAAAGTTTCCCTTACTGTACATAGGTCTATTTTGGACTTGAGCATGAATTTTGATGGATTCATAGATCTCCCTATAAGCCATGTCGGATAGTATGATTTCCCATCAATAATCATCAATTCATCAATACCCTCTCCTGATGTGTTCACCCTCATCTCGCCTATTTTTTTCTCCAAAAGTGAACAAAAGAGACATGATATAGCAAACTTAGTAATTGGCAACTTATACGAAATAACAGATTAAATTTTTCTTCTATTTTGGTAAAAATACATTGATGTCATGGCAGAACTCAGAAATTTGAGTATGACTGATTCGTCAAATGAACAAGCGGATATTAAATTAAATAATGATTGAAAAAGTCAGACTTAAACTTGAGATTATTTTCTAAACCCTGTTATCATGTTAAATAATTGATTCATTTAAAATCTTAAGATTCTAGTGAAAGTAATTAACCAACGCTATCAACTCGATCAAGATTATTCTCAAATTTTTTATACAGTTGATTAATTAACAAGCTGAACGAAATACTTGTAATTAATTTCATCTTTAATTACATGCTTTATATATCAAGAATAAAAGAAAAAACACTAACAATATTTTCTAGTTAATTGCTTCATTTGGTATTATTTAATAATAAATATAACAAGACAACCAAAAAATGATTTACCATTTTGTGATTTATTTGTGAAAAAGGTCTAGGACCAGCATGTGTATCTGTGACTTTACTGCGGCTCTCAGCATGGCGATAAACATTTTAAACATCTCCATTTGGTCTATTAGTATGATGAAATACGATCCTCATGACTATTTTTGTAAGACTGGAGTGAAACCTCATAAATCCAACTGACATATAATGGAGATGGACCATTGTAGATAAGATGGTCGTAGATCACATCTGCACGGTGCCACTTGCCATTTTTACAAATCTTGCAAGGGCAAGTTATTTAATCACCTACAGTAAATTTAGGAAATGTATTTTGCAGAAATGCCTCTACCCCACCATTGTATCCTTCATTGTATTTTGGTTGGTTTATCCAAATAACATTTTTCTTGTCGTCCATCACTACAATTGAGAAGCATAAAACTATTATAATGAATGATCTTTGTGTGTGTGTTTGCTATGAAAGAATAGACCACCAATATTATTAGATAATGCAAAAGTATTGACTTATAGATAAACAAATTTAAACCTAGCAGTGTGTGTTTATTGTAGGGGTTTCGACTAAAAACCCCACTCTAGCTCCCTGTCTAAAAAATGCTATCAGTTTGGACTAAAAAAGAATGACACACCAACTACTATGTCAGGTTAGTGTATCACACCCTACGATACTTCACTTACGAGAGGGCCACATATACTTCATTACTAGTTCAAAAGTATATGTACAGAACAATCTACACTACTGGATCATTCACAAAGGTAACTACATCGTAGGTACATATCCCCGACCTATAAAATTATATGTACAGAACAATCTACATCCTGCCTATGATGTTGGGCTTGCTAAGTAGCCCTTAACGCCGTATGATAAGCTTTGGGCCAAGCCTCCATGAATTTATTTTTGGATAACTCTCAAAATGCCTCCCATTTCACCTTCGAAATTTGCCTCCTTTTTGCGTGATTTGGCTCCCCTAGGCATTTAGCTCCCGTAGGACCATGTATACTGAAAGCCCATCTGCCAGCTCTTGAAGCCCATGGGTTAGCCCATATGTCTCCTCCAAGGTCCATTATTCAGCCCAATGAGATTGTTATGGACCGTTATAACGATAACTTTGATACCACTTGTTGGGCTTACTAAGCATGCCTTAACTAACAACAATACGATATTATCCGCTTTGGGCCCAAGCGTGTTATTTTTGAGTAACACACAAAAAATAAAACTGCTCCGGTTAAAATATGTTTGTATAACTCCGCCAATATTATATAAATCGGTCAGTTTTTCACAAAAATTTTAAAAAAAATTCAAATTAAATTAATACAACATTAAATTGCAACGGTCACGTTTTAATTTATGATGAAGAAGGGTCTCACACTTTTATTATAAAAATTATCAATTGAACCCATTACACATAAGTATTTGCAAAACATGTTAGAAAATTTTTTAAGATCTCTTGGAATATTTTTATTACATATCGATAATGCTATAACACAAAATAATATTTTAACATAAATTCACAAGGGTTTTCACCTTTTTTAGATTATTGATTGTTGAGCAACACCCAATAATAGTCAAAACCATCACCTTATAATATATATATTTTCTGACAGTTACTACCTTATAAAATTGAAAACAAAAGATGAACAAGAAAACTCCCAAATGTCAAAGCCAAAACAAAAATTTATCACTCAAATTTTCACATTGTTGGAAGAGGTCCTTTTACAATAATCATAAAAAAATAAAAATAAGAAACTTTACAAAACAAAAAAAAAGAGTGTACTCTACTCCTCTCCATCTGCTCCTTGTTTCCACACAAGATCAGGCCAAGAAACCTCAACATTGCTTTCTTTCTTTGGTTCATCAAACTCACCACACGAAGAACCTGCATCAGGTGCATTAGCCATCCTCCCCATTTTCTCCCGTTCTTGGGTCAGGTTAGCCACAGTGGCTTCTTTCCTCTTTCTCGTGAATTACACCCACGAGTCTCCAAGCATAATCCCGTACAAGCATTTCCTCATTGGCTTGTGCAGTAATGACTGTGTTCACAATCTGGAGGTGCTGCATAAATAATATATATGGATTACACCCACTAGACTCCAAGCATATAATAATAATTGAAAACAACAACAAAAATAGAAATCATAAATTTTCAAAAATTTCAAATATATGAAAAATTACCTGTAGGGGGTACGTGGAGCACTTTATTCATTGTTTTCTGCAATTATTTTAGAAATTAGTAAATTAGAAGTAATATATATGTTACAGTTCAATTCAACAATTAAATAGAGATCTAGTTAAAAATAATAATAGAAAATTCAGATTTTTGTGTCACAATCATACATACGTATATATATATACATAATTAAGGCAGTGTTGTAAATGACCGATGTAATCTAAATGAGTCTGGAGATTGACCTTATATTTAAATGTCTCTTGCAACTAAATACCATCAGCAACTCGATTTGAATTCCAAAACCATTGTGTCTAGCTATACAAAATTGTATATCTTTATTACTGATACAAAATTCTATATATGCTTTAATGTTTTGATACAGAATAGAAATTGTATATATAACGCCAGGCTAGGGTATAAGAGACACTTCATATCAAATTACCTTAATACCCTTTCTCAAATCCTTTCTTGATATAATTACTCCTCAAGAACATAAGTGTACAACGGTAACCCACTATTCCATTATACAATTATTACACCTTAGAAGTAATCATATAAAGGATAAGATAATATTAAAGGTTCTAGATCATACTAGGACCTTCTGAAGACGGGAGGGGTGAAGAAGAATATATTTGTAAGATAAAATCCAAGTTTCTCGATCACACTAGTACCTTCTAGATAAAAGAAAGAGAGAAAATGATATATTGTGTTCAATTTTTTAATTCTCTATTTTGTTTCATTAATTTTTTCTTTTGTTTTATTTTTTTTGAAGATATTTTATGATGTTAATAATTATTTTATTGTTTATCGTGTTTCTAAAGTAAAATGCTTTCTTTACTTAAACATTTTTTTTGATGCTTTAACTTGTATAAGATGACAATATTTTAGGCATATAAATTTCAATACTTTTTTTGTTATTTATATTGTTTCTTTTATATTTGTTTAGTTTGTTGATGACCCAAAGTACTTTCTAAGGTTAGCAATAGTTACTTCAATATTTTCTAATCTATTATTTTATGTTTTACTTTTTATTTCCGGTTGTGTGATAATTTTTTATTTGCTTTTATTCTTGTTTATTATATTAAATTTTTTTGTTGTATTTTCCGATAATTTTAGGTTACTTTAATTATTTATGCCGTTAGTACAAATGTCAGTTTACATATTGTTCTATTCAATTTGGTTATCCACTTTTGATTTTTCTCAATACCCTATTTTAATTGAATATTAAAAATTATTCCATTACCATTTTAAGAATTTGAAAAATACTTTACAAAGTAGATTGCATAAATTTTTGAACAATGTAATTTATTGAATATTTTCAATTTGACAATTTATGTAAAGATTACTCTTGTTTATATCCCCCAATAAGGATTGTCATCCAGTACAATAATGTTGCTTCTTTAAAAACATTCTTCAAAAACATTATATCTCACACAAGATTACTCTTATTTATATCTTCTAATAATACTTTTGGTTGTTTTTGGTGTTCAGAGAATAACTGCTATCATATTTAGATTTGGTGGTGGATGTATTTGAGCACAAAAAAGGGTTTTACACGCTAGGAAAATGTTGCTTTAAATATTTAATTCTTAAAATATTTGCTAACAATGCTAACAATGGTCAAGTTAAACAACCTCAAGCCTTAGTGTGTGGCTCTTTAGGAATAGGAATAGTTGGGTTGATATATTAATATTGGTAATTTCTAGAGTGATAAAATAGTAATTTATATTTATATTCAAAGTAAAGTAGAAAACCTTGAAACTATAACTCATTCTATTAATCATTTAACCACTTTATTAAACTTAATAGGTCATGAAAATAATTCAGGTAAAAATTGTATTTAAAAGTTGTACTTTTAAAAGTATAAAAATAAGTACAAGGTACAGAAATAAATGGAATAAATGTTATTTAAATTTTAAGCATATATACAGGGTATTATATAATATATATATATATATAAACAAGTAAAATAAATGTTATTGAAATTTCAAGCATATGTAAAAGGTATTATATAATATAAATTTGAAATTATTTATTCATTTTATTAAATAATAAAGGGCATCAAAAATAAGATATTAGATCACAAATAGATGTTATTAGGCAATGTAAATTTAAAAATTTTAAAGAATTAAATCATTTAATAAAATGGCATGGCATTGGGGTAGTGGTCCATAGGCATATGAGAGCAAATTTTGTGTGATGATGCATGCTAATGTTAAAATGGTTTTGGTGCTTTCTTAGGCCCAAATTATGTTGTTGTAGGCCAAAAAAACCCAAAGAATTTAGGGGCGTAGGTATTTTTGCAGTTACCTTTGGGATCAAATGCAACATCAGTTTTTCTATTGGCATAGCCTTGCTATGGCAACAATATTATTAGTTTTTAGCAACATAGTATTATGTTGCCTTTGTGTTAAAACATTTTGCAAAAAAGTGGGCCCTTTCCATGGGACCCACAGGTGGGGCCCATAAGGGCCCACATGTGGGTCCCACTGTGGGGCCTACTTTTATGCCTACACAAATTTTGCCTACAGCAATATTTCTTAAAATTAAGAGAAAAAAGCAATTTGGCTGGCTATCTTTTTTGTTTTTGGCACTTGGATGGCTGAGAATAATTTTTGACATTATGTCTTGCTGTAATAAAATTTTTAAGCACTTGAGGGGCTTCCGTCAAGCGCCGTTAGGATATAACCCCAAAACTTGAAATTGACAGGGCTTCCGTCAAGCGCCGTTAGGATATAACCCCAAAACTTGAAATTGACAGGGGTATTTCCGGTAATTCATGTTCCAACAGTCAGCTTTACTTCCCCTCAACAACAACCGTCTTACCTCCTTCCTTCACCGTTTTTCATCATTTCAAACCAACAGCCCTCAACACCACCTGCTACAACAACTCCTGCCAAACTGGGGTGAAAGATTCCGCATTACATTGGTAACCTTATGAAGTTGAAAGCACTTCATTTGTCATTTAATTTGTTAAAGGGACTGGTAACAGATGAAGTGGTGAAAATTTGTTGGAGTCTTTAACATATGGATTTGTCCGGTAATTTTCTGAATGGGAACCTTCCACGCGGTTTTGGTAAATGTAGTCAATTAAAAACACTATTGTTGTCCTCTAATGCATTTGAAGGTGTTATTCCTCCTGAACTTGGTGGTCTCAAGAAGCTTGAAGTTTTGCATGTATCGCAAAACAACCTTCATGGTCGTATCCCAGAAATGCTTGGAAACTGTTCTAGTTTGTCAGTTCTTATCCTCTCCAGTCACGTTCATCAGAAGGCATTTGCATTACCTAATGCTCCTTCGTATGATTTAAACTTTTTTGAGGGGTCCATTCCTGAGGAAGTCACCATGCTTCCGAAGTTAAAGGTGATTTGGGCTCCAGGAGCAAATTTAAAAGGCAGATTCCCTAGCAACTGGGGAAATTGTGACAACTTAGAGATGGTGAACTTGGCACATAACTATTTGACGGGAGAAATAATTGAGTGTTTTAGAGGATGCAAAAACCTGCATTTCCTTCATCTGAGTTCAAATAGGATAAGTGGGGTCTTGATGAAAAACTTCCAGTTCCCTGTATGACTGTGTTTGATATTAGCTCAAACCTACTTTCTGGATTAATTCCCAGTTTCGACAACTCCAGCTGCAATTCTTTACCCTCTTCTAATTCAGGCCTTCTCCAATCTCCAGGGCTATCATATGTGTATGTGTCATCTTTTACATGCAAGACACTTTCCAGAAATCCTTTGCCGTTTTCAAGTGTGAGCTTTCCAGTTATCCATGATTTCAGTCGAAATAACTTCAGTGGTCCAATCCCACTGCTTCCAGTAACCCCCCAAAGACTAGGCAGTGATACTGAATATGCATTTCTTGCTAGTGGAAATGATCTCACTGGGACGTTCCATGACTTACTTGGTAATTGTCCTCCAATGAATTCATTCCACTATCCTTTACTCCGCTGCTCGCTGCATTTATTCTTTTATTAAGCCAAGTGTTGTAAACGACATATCACCACAACTAGGAGTACCTGTTGTAAACCACATATAGCCAAGTGTTTAAAATGCATTCAGAAACTTGAAAATGCTTCATTACAAATGCTGTAAGGTGAATGAAGTTTATGAGTAATAAATTATTTTACGCTTAAATCCAACAAAGAAGCGGCGCGACTATACGCATGCAGTTTACAAGAAATTGGCAGATCTCATAGGCTAAAGTGCCAAAAATAGTAACTTCATAGTAGGAATATTTTTGGCTCACACATATTATAGCATTTGTCTAACATTAGCATCAAACACAATCGAGCACTGCCTAGGGGAGCAAAATTATACGCGAAGCAATAGCACAAACTCAAGTTCGTAAAGAAGTGTTAGAAAGAATGTAATGCGGAATCTTTCCCACTATCTTATATTCTACAACAACTGGAAACAACTCTTATATAAGGTAAACCCAATGCTGAAGGCGTTACTAGCGTTTTGACGGAAGTCCCTCAAATGCTTAAAAATTTTATTATAGCCAGACATAATGTCAAAAATTATTCTCAGCCATCCAAGTGCCAAAAACAAAAAAGATAGCCAGCCAAAATGCCTTTTTCTCTAAAATCAATTTTCCTTTGTGCGAACACTTTATAGCATCAATGACAACACTTTCCTATTTTAAACAAAAAATAATAAATATGAAAAAATGCATTACCTAAATAACCAAATCAACACAACCTGGATTACATATAGATTAAATACAATCTCAACCCAAATTCAGAGAAAAAGATATAAGAGCTGGTGCCGCAAGTACATAAACAACATTCTTAATAGCAAAAGATGGTCTATAACATACACGTATGGAATGACTAAATTAAGAGTTGGTGCCACCAGTCATTGAAGTACCATCTTCATTGAAGTGGTCTATAACATACACATATGGAATGACTAAATTAAGAGTTGGTGCCACCAGTCATTGAAGTACCATCTTCATTGTCACTTGAGATATAGTTAGCCATTTACACCTATTCACCCCTCTAGTGTGTATTTTCAAATATAATAACAATTGAAAAGAACAACAAAAATAAAAATCATTAATTTAAAAAAAATCAAATATATGAAAAATTACGTGTAAGGGGTTCATGGAGCACTTTATTTTCTTTGTTACCACTTACATTTCATGCTTAATATTAACATCAGAAAAAAAAATCAAATAAAATTTTTTATTTTTCGCCACCCACTCTCTTTCCAAAAGTTGAAGAAAAAAATTTGAACTCAGATATTGAAAAATAATTAATCTACAATTTTTTTCAGTCTTACTAGAAAAGTTATTCTTTTTTTTTTTTTGAAAGGAAAAGTTATTCTTTTTAAAATGTATTTTGAAAACACAATGTAAAGGATTAAGCTGAGGTGGTACTTGTCTTGCCATACGCGGTTACAATATCTTGACTGATTAATGTTATAGATTTTGAAAGTTCATAAGATCCTCTATGGATAGTCAAAAACATATCTTCATATTTCATAATAAAACTTTTTCTAACTTCTCAATTGGAATCACTAAATCATATATTTAAAATTTGAAAAATGAAAAGATAAAGCTTCTAAATCTCATATATGAGTTTGTTCGAGGTCTAAATAGGTGAGAATATTTTGATTTTTACGCCTATAATACTCCTAAAAAATATAATCTGAGGATGTCGTGATTAGGACATTTTACCACGTAAAATATAATTCATTTTTTTAGGTGAAAACATGTTCCTATTTATTTGCAAATATTGTATGAGAAGTGCTTGATTTTTCGATAAAAATTACTAAATAATATATCCATATAATTTTATGGCACATATGTTTATTTGCAAAATTACCACTTTCTTATAGTAACTGTTTTTTTATAGCTGCTACCTTATAATATTGAAAACAACATATGTACACAAAATTTTTGAAAGGAAAACAGAATATGAAATTCCAACATTATTGAAAGTGGTCATTTTACAACCATTACAAAAGAAAAGCTTAGCAAAACTACATAAATTAGGAAAGTGCTCTACTCCTCTTCATCTGCTCCGTGTTCATATGTTTATATGCAATATTACTACCTTCTTATATTAGCTATTTTTTTGGATAACAGCTACAATATAATATTGAAAACAACATATGTACGGAAAATTTTTAAAAGGAAAATAGAAAATGAAATTCAAACATTATTGAAAGTGGTCACTTTACAACCATTAAAAAAGAAATGCTAAACAAAATTACATAAATTAGGAGGGTGCTCTACTCCTCTCCATCTACTCCTTGTTTGGAAGAAGCCTCACCACATGAAGAACCTGCATCAGGTTCATTAGCCGTTCTCCTCATTGTCTCCAGTTGTTGGGTGAGGTTAGCTACAATTGCTTCTTTCTCCACCAACCTTTCCTGCAATGCTTTCACTTTAGGTTCAAAATCAGCCATAATAATAATTGAAAATAACAACAAAAATAAAAATCATAAATTTTCATAAAAATTAAAATATATGAAAAATTACCAATAGGGGTTCGGAGCACTTTCTTCATTGTTTATGTTGTTATTATGTGTATAGGGTTTATGTATATATTTCAGTATGTGGGTTGTGGAACAGTATATGGTAACAAGAAGCTTGAATTTCTGTTATATTATTGATCAATCTTTACCTCCTTATATAATAGGAGAATACAAACCAAATACATGAATGATAATAATAGATACATGATCAGATACATCTCCTTGATTCTATGAACCATATTTAATGCACTCTTCAAACTTCTATGAGATTAGTTTATCCAACATATTCCTCCCTTAAACTAATTCCTTTCGATCCTTCATTCCCATCATCCTTTTGTAAGTATCTAGCAAAGTTTTGGACATTGGTTTAGTGAGCACATCTGCGACCTGGTCACGACTAGCAACATGACTTAAATTCACATTCTTCTCCTTTACATGCTCCCGGATAAAATGAAAACGAACATCTATGTGTTTGCTCCTTTCATGATGTACTGGATTCTTGGCAAACTCAATTGCAGACTTGTTGTCAATGCAAACTTCAGTTGATCTCTGTTGTGGGATTCTCAATTCACTAAGTAACCTTCTTAACCAAATAGCATGACAAACACAGTGACAGGCTCCCACATATTCTGCTTCACAGGTTGATAATGCCACTATCGGCTGCTTCTTAGAATACCATGTAAATGCAGTGTCTCCCATAAAAAACAAGTAACCAGATGTGCTTTTTCGTTCATCCACGTCTCCACACCAATCACTATCAGAATATCCCAGCAATTTGTAGTCTTCAGTGCTGGAATAAAACAATCCCAGTGACTTTGTTCCTTGAATATATCTCAGAATTCTTTTTATTGCCTTCCAATGTGACTGTTTTGGATCCTCCATGAATCTACTTACAATCCCAACACTATAAGCAATGTCAGGTCTTGTGCAAGTAAGATGCCCTAAGCTTCCAACCAAACTCTGATATAAATTTGCTTCTACTGACTTTCCTCCCTCAAATTTAGAGAGTTTGACTCCCTGTTCCATCGGAGTTGCTACTGGATTGCAGTGCTCCATCCTAAATTTCTTTAAAATATTGTTTGCATATGCTTCTTTAGATATAAAAATTCCTGATTTCTCTTGCTTCACTTCATTGCCAAGAAAAAATCTCATCAAACCCAAATCTGTCATCTCGAACTCTTGAGTCGTCTCCTTCTTAAATTCCTTAATCATCTCTTCATTGTTGCCCATAAAAATAAGATCATCAACATAAAGTGCAACAAACAGTAATTTACCTTGTTTTTCTTTGACATAGAGAGTAGCCTCATAAGGACATTGAACAAATCCATTTTTCTTAAAGTAGGCATCAATTCGGGTGTTCCAAGCTCGTGGCGCCTGTTTTAAACCATACAATGCCTTGTATAATTTTAACACCATTCCTTCTTTCCCTGATTTTTCATATCCAGGTGGTTGGTTTACATACACCACTTCTTCGAGCAATCCATTTAAGAACGCAGATTTCACGTCCATCTGGTAAATAGGCCATTTGTTTTGAGCTGCTTGAGAGATTAACAGTCTAATTGTTTCCATCCTTGCAACAGGTGCGAAAACCTCATCATAGTCAATCCCAGCCTTCTGTCGATAGCCCTTTGCTACCAACCTTGCCTTATATCTTTCCACTTCTCCGTGAGAATTCAGTTTCTTCTTATAAACCCATTTAACATCGATGGGTTTACATCCTTCTGGAGGTTCCACCAGTTCCCAAGTTTTGTTCTTTTCAATAGCTTTGATTTCATCATCCATTGCAGCTTTCCACTTTTTGTCTTTTACTGCTTCTTCAAAGTCTATGCTTTCTGCATCAGCCACGAGACATACTAGGTGTACTTCACCATGTTCATATATATCTTGTAAACTTCGAGTTCTAGGATTCATAGGCTCATCCTCATCTGATTCTTCATTTTCAGCATCAGAGTTTGTTGCTGAAATCTTAGAAATCTGAATATCATCTTCTCTTTTTTCTTTTTCATGTGCTTTACTCCAACTCCATGCATCATCTTCTTGTATCTTTACATCTCGACTCACAACAACCTTCATAGCAACTGGATCAAGTAGTCTGTAGGCTTTTGTTTTCTCATCATAGCCAATAAAAATATATTTCTTGCTCTTATCATCCAACTTTGTTCTCCTTTGATCAGGAATATGTGAATATGCCACACTCCCAAAAACTTTCAAGTGTGAAACAGTAGGCTTCTTTCCACTCCATAATTCTTGAGGAGTTTCATCCCCCAAGTTTGAATGTGGACATCGATTCTGAATATAAACTGCACATTGCACTGCTTCCGCCCAGAATTCTTTTGGTAATTCCTTGCTCTTTAACATTGATCGAACCATGTCTAAGATTGTTCGATTTTTCCGTTCAGCCACGCCATTCTGCTGTGGTGAATAGGGGGCTGTTAAGAACCTTCTAATGCCATGTTCTTCACAGTATTCCGTAAAGGTCTTTGATGTATATTCTCCTCCTCTATCAGAACGCAATCCCATGATTTATATTCCTGCCTTCTTTTCAACCAACACTTTGAATTTCTTGAATACTTTTAATGCCTCAGATTTTTCATTTTAGAAATAAACCCATGTTCTTTGAGAATAATCATCAATGAAAGTGATGAAATACCTCTTGGAACCATATGATCCAGGTGTGATAGGACCACATATATCTGTATGCACCAACTCAAGAGGCTTTGAAGCACGATAAGTTGCCTTTTTCTGGAATGAACTCCTTGTTTGTTTTGCCAGCACACATTCTTCACAAAAACTGCCTGTATGATCCATGCTTGGTATTCCATGAACCATCCCTTTGTTTGCCAACTCCTTCAGACCACCATAGTGTAAGTGTCCAAGTCTTTTGTGCCATGAAGTTGCTTTATCCTCTGACTTTGCTTGTAAGCATTTCTCCTGTATGTTCTTCAGATTCAACTTGAACATTCGATTTTGAGACATTTCAGTTTTAGCAATTGTCCTGCCATTTTTGTCCTTCAATATCATGACTTTATCACCCATAAAAATTGAGTAACCTTTTTCGAGTAGCTGTCCAAGACTCAGAATATTATTCTTCATGTCAGGAACATAGTATACATCTTCAATTCTTCCTTGTTTGCCATCTTTTTTAGTAAAACATATTTCACCCTTTCCTTTCACTTTTATCTTTGATGAATCTCCGAATGACACAACTCCATTATTTATTTCCTTTAAATCAGTAAAGAGATGCTTGAGACCAGACATATGGTTACTGGCCCCACTATCAAGATACCACAAAACTTCATCTTCAGAAATCATACCTTTGCAGGCCATTAGAAGAACACCTTCATTTTGTTGTTCCTTTGTTTCGACTAGATTTGCATTTTCCTCAACCTTCTTGTTAAACCAGCAGTCTTTGGCAAAGTGTCCAAATTTTCCACAATTGTAACATTCTACAGATCTGCTTCCTCTTCCAGAATATGCTCTTCCACCTCTGCCATGATCACGACCACGTCCTTGGCCACGCCAATTTTGTTCATTTATCTGCATTTTTTCTTCAAATCTGTTGCTCACAGGACCACGTCCTCTGCCTCGAGTAAAACTCTGTCTTGTACGTCCACGTCCTCTTCCTCTACTGTATTGTGTATATAGTACTTTATCTTTGTCTTCAACTGAGACATCAGTTTTCAATACTTGAGATTCTGTCTCCTCCTTCTTTAATAATCTTTCTGAATATGCTTGCAGAGATCCCATCAGTTGATCAACAGTCATGGTCTCTACATCATTTGACTCTTCTCATTTATTCCAACAAGTTGCACCTCATATCTAATTTAATATAAGAGTTCCGTCATGGCACCCAATGCAAAAAGTTCTTATTTTTTTACCATCTATCCATCCAGCAAAAAATTTTTTTTTACTATTCATGATGACGTCACTGATGACGTCATCATGATCAGTAATTTTTTTAAAAATTTTTTTTTATTGTTTTTTGATGGATGGATAGAGGGTAAAAAAATAACAACTTTTTGTATTGGGTGCCCCTGGCGGGGCCATTGGATCTATTAGATCTAAGGTGTTCTTTATTGTTTGTTATATAAGGGTGTTGTGTATGGAGCAATGGCCTCAATACATACCTTCCATGTTTATATATGTCATCGTCTTACGTAAATTACATAAACAAATAGCCATGATCACATATAAAATATACACAAAATTCATATACATAATCCCATTAATATGAGAACCTTCACTGCTAATATTAAGAGATATGAGAAGGTCCACACAATTTCTAAATTACATTTAATCTCAGTTATTCATTTTAGTCCGTACTTAACCCAATTTCCCACGTTTCCCTCCTTTATCCCTCATTTTCTGGCCTACCTCTTTCTTCCTCTCTCTTACCAACAAGTTGCAGTTTTGTATTTAAAGATCTTAATATCTTCTCATTTACCCGTGCATCTTCAATTTTTTCTCCATAATTCTTCATTTGATTCACAACAGAGGAAACCCTCGTGAAGTAATCCGGGACTGATTCCATATCTTTCATATGTAAAGACTCAAATTCACCACGTAGAGTTTGTAATCGTACCTTTTTTACTTTGTCAACACCTTTAAAATTGTTCTGCAAAATCTCCCAGGCCTCCTTTGCTTTTGTTGCAGATGCAACCTTCTCAAACATGCCTTCATCAAGGCCCATATGTATGATAGACAAAGCTTGTTGATCTTGTTTTCGCAACTTGGTAAGAGCGTTTTTCTGACCCTGATTTAAAGCTCCTTCATTCTCTGGTTCATCGTATCCTTTGTCAATGATTTCCCATGCCTCCTGTGAACCAAGCAACGCTTTCATTCGTAGACACCAGTGGCCATAGTTTTCTTTGGTAAGTTTTGGAACAGCAAAAGAATTATTCATGTTTGTAAACTCTGATATGACCTAAACTCTGATCGTAAACTCTGATGGTTGTTTTATATAAACTCTGACTGTAAACTCTGATTGTAGGCTCGGGTTTGGTTAAGGCTCTGATACCAATCTGTTGTTATTATGTGTATAGGGTTTATGTATATATTTCAGTATGTGGGTTGTGAAACAGTATATGGAAACAAGAAGCTTGAATTTCTGTTATATTATTGATCAATCTTTACCTCCTTATATAATAGGAGAATACAAACCAAATACATGAATGATAATAATAGATACATGATCAGATACATCTCCTTGATTCTATGAACCATATTTAATGCACTCTTCAAACTTCTATGAGATTAGTTTATCCAACAGTTTACTGCAATTATTTCACAAATTAGTAAATCTAAAGTAATATATATGTGATAGTTCAATTCAACAATTAAATCACAGATCAAGTAAAAAATATTAAAAGAAATTCACATTTTAGTGTCACAATCATACATATGCATATATACACATAATTAAGGCAGTCTTGGAAATGACTGGGGTATACATGACTTGTGTACACTTAGTCTGGAAATTGACCTTATATTTAAATGTCTCTTGCACCTCCTAAATACGGCAACTCCATTTGAATACCAAAATCATGGTGTTTAGCTATTCAAAATTGTATATATTTATTACTGATGCAAAATTCTATCTATGCTTTGATGTTTTGATACAGATTTCTTTCCCCATACTCTGCTGCTATATTGGATGAGAAACTTGTATATATAATGCCAGGCTAGGGCACAAGTCATCTAGTGCATAAGGACACAAGAAGCACTTCATATGAAATTACCTTTATACCCTTTCTCAAATCGTTTTTTGATATAAATAATCATCTAGTGCATAAGGGTACAACAATAACCGGACTAATCCATTATGCCATTATTACACCTTATAAGTAATTATATAAAGGATAAGATAATATATAAGATAATATTGAAGGTTCTCGATCATACTAGATCTTCCGGAAAGGTGAAGAAAAATATATTTGAAAGAGGAAAATGATATGTTGTGTTCAATTTTTTAATTCTATCTTTTGTTTTATTTCTTTCTTATTTTGTTCTATTTTTTCATGAAGATATTTTATGTTGTTAATTATTATGTTACTGTTTATTGTGTTTTTTATGTAAACATCTTTTTTTGATGTTTAACTTGTATTAGATGACAATATTTTAGGTATATAAATTTGAATACTCTTTTCGTTATTTATTGGGTTTCCTTCATATTTGTATAGGGTAGTTGATGACCCACATTATTCTCTAAGGTTAGTAATATTTACTTCAAAAGTTTTTAATCTATTATTTTAAGTTTAACTTTTTTATGTTATATTTTTTTACCCACACTTCAATATTTTTAATATATTATTTTATGGTTAACTTTTTTATGTTATATTTTTTATATTATTTAGTTTTTATTTTCGGTTGTGTGATTTATTTTTATTTGCATTTATTCTTGTTATTTGTATTATATTTTTTGTTGTATTTTTTGATAATTTTACACATTGTTTTTAATTTCAAAATAGTTATCATATAGAGTGAAAACTCAGTTTACACATTGTTTTTAATTTCAAAATAGTTATCCACTTTTGACTTTTCTCAATACCCAATTTTGTTTTAATATTAAAAATTATTCCTTTACCATTTTAAGAAATTTGGAAAATACATTACAGAAAGGATTGCATAAATTTTTTTAACAATGTAATTTATTGAATATTTTCAATTCTACAATTTATGCAAGGATTACTTTTGTTTATATCCCACAATAAGGATTGTCATCCATTACAATAATTTTATTTTTTTAAAAACATTCTATCCCACATAAGATATTATTCTTATTTTCATCTTCTAATAATATTTGTGAATGTTTTTGGGGGTAAGAGAATAAATGCTATCATATTTAGATATGTTGGTAGTTGTATGTGACTAGAATAAATTTTTTGACACAAGAAGGAAAATGTTTCTTTAAATATTTAAAAGGTTTTGCCTATATTAATTACTACAAAAAATAACTGTCAAAAGTCACTTTCTTAAAATATTTGCTAAAAATGTTGAAGTTAAACAACCTGTAGCTTTGTATATGGCTCTTCAGGAATAGGAATAGTTGGGTTGATATATTAATATAGGTAAATTTTACAGTGATAAAATAGTAATTTATATTTGTGTTCAAATTAAAGTATAAAATTTTGAAATATAACTCATTCTAATGTAAACCCATTCTATTGCAATAAAATATAAATCATTAATCATTTAACCATTGTATTAAACTTAATAGGTCATGAAAATAATTCATAAAAAAATTGTATCTATGAATTGTACTTTTAAATGTATAAAAATAAGTGGAGGCACATAAAAAATAAATGAAATAAATGTTATTGAAATTTTATGCATAAAAAAAGTTATCATATTATATAAATTTGAAATTATATACATTTTTGTCTTAAATATCCACTTTACTCCAAGAAGTTCTCATGTTTGATATTCTTGAATGGAATAATTGTTAGAAATAATGATTATTACACTAACATAATAGAGGTAGTTATATATATATAGCATATTTGCCAAGGCCAAGCAAATAATTAACGAAACAAAACATGAACATGAAGACAGAAAGCATACATATCAAAAGAACAAAGGAAAACCAGAAGAAATTCTCAAAGCCATAGCTTTAGCAAGGTATCAATCAAATAGAAACACTCTTCCAGGATAATCGGGATGCTTGCAACACCTCTTCTAGGATAAAATAGCTCCGAGCTAAATGATCACAGTAACCACAAAGCTCAACTTCGACTGGCACCTCAATCGCCGGAAAAACCCCACAAGCAGAGACGAAGCTTCAGCACGTATATAGAGGGAGAGTAGAGAGTGTAGAGAGGAGAAGAGGGAATGTAAGGTGTCGTGTATGAAAACCAGCATCTTAGCTCTCTATTTATAGTAGAGGATAAGTATAACTGATACCACCCTAATTAATATTAGAATTGTAACTGACCATTTTCATTTAATAAAAATGAAACTGACGATTTACATTTAATAAAAATAAAAAAAAGGTCGATTTTAAATTAAATAAATCGTAACAATTACTCTATATAGTCCACATTTCAGTTTTAGTATTTTAATTAATCCGAATATAATATCAAATTCTGTCCAGGTTCGTCTAATATTTCGAATAGCCCAATTAGTCCATCATATTTTAATAGTTAAATTAATCTATGATCCAGCCCAGCCCAACTGATAAGATAACCAAGCCCAATTGATATATATATATATATATATATATATATATGTATATATATGGGTCCTCTTCTACAACCACAGTTGGATATTTTTGAATATTGATCTAACCCATCTATAACCATGCACTAAAGATATGGGCGGTTGAGATTTAAAAGTATACGCTATATTATATAGCGTAGTACGCTATATTATACAGAGTAATCCTTTTTACCTTTTTATCCCTAAATCTGTCACGTGCTGTCACGTGCCGGTTTAAACTTACGCTATATTATATAGCGTAGTACGCTATATTATATAGCGTAGACGGTTTTTTTTATCGAAACCTGGTTTATTTCACACAGAATATCATACAGCGTATTGTGGTTCATATACATTATTTTACAAAACATTAATTTAGCAAATCATCCACAGACCACCGGACATCGCAAATGCACCGGAATCAGAAGTAAATCATCATCAATTTCATCATTTCTGCATATAAAGTGAGTAACTTCGTGTCTATTTCTTTTATGTAGATGTCATCTAATTATTAAGATGTGTGTAGATTTGTGGACATGTATGTATGTATGTATATATCACCAAAATCATCTAATTGTAGATTTGTGTACATGTATGCAGGTATGTATATAATTTTCGAATAGGGTCGAATTAAGGTTCGAATTTGTGGATAATTTTCGAATTAGGGTTCGAATTTGTTGATAATTTTTCGAATTAGGGTTCAAATTTGTGTAAAATTTCGAATTAGGGTTCGAATTTGTGGATAATTTTCGAATTAAGGATCGATTTTGTGTATAATTTTCGAATTAGGGTTCGAACTTGTGGATAATTTTCGATTAGGGTTCGAATTTGTGGATAATTTTCTAATTATTAGGATTAAAATTTATTGGATTAAAGTTTGAATTGTGGATTAAGTTTGAATTGTGGATGCATTAAAGTTTTTTATATGTATTGGATTTTAGATGGAAGATTTTTGCGGTCCGGTTGATCCTTCTCTCCTTACAGACCAAGAAAACCATATAAGTAGTAGAATATGGGTTGGTGATCATCGAGATAAACTTACAATCCGTCAAAGTACCTCGTTGCTTAATCAATGGGAATTAGAGCCTTATCAAATTCATCTTTTACAATATTGGGGTTTCGGAATGTTTACCAACCCAAAAGCCATTATGCAAAATGATGTGGCTTTAATTACGACATTAGTGGAGCGTTGGAGGTCGGAAACCAACACATTCCACTTTACTTTCGGGGAGATGACGGTGACACTTAGCGCGTTTCCCCTGTTTTTCAACACTTACGCTCTATTATAGAGCGTAATTACAGAAATTTTTTTTTCCTCTATTTTTTTTTTCCTATACCAAATTCAAGCATCAAATTTCTACTAAAATCAAAAGCACCAAATTCCAAATTGAAAATTGCTAACCAAATCAACAAAATCAATACCAAATTCACTCAAAAGTAAAATCAAAAGCAACAAATTGAAAATTGCTAACCAAATCAACAAAATCAAAAGTAAAATCATGAATTACATTTCCTTGGTTTTTTTGAGTTGGAATTTTCGGGAATCGACTCTCCTAATTTTTTTGGACAATTTCGTGAATCATGTTTAGCATCAAGTTCTTTGAAACAATTACATTTCCTTGGTTTTTTTGAGTTGGACATTTCAATGCCACTCTTCACTCTTTCCCTCTTGCGACCTTTAGTGGTGGAAATTATAGGGTCTTCCCAATTTTCAAAATCTTCACCTTCACGTTCATCCTCACATGGAGTTTTTTTTCGTAGAAGGCTTCTCTATAGGAAAATTTTCCACAACTTCAACCTCTTTTTCAATCAATCCCATGACATATTTAAATCTTGGAATCGAAAAACTTCCACGAGCCGCTAAATCTTGAAAGGCTTTGCACAAAGTTGTATATCGGGCGGGTTGTGATTGAAGAATATTGCCAATGATAGGACGTTTATATGATATAGACCCGGCAATTTTATTTGCTCCAATTGTCCATCTCAAGTTAATTAAATAGTTAGGGATCTCCGTCCATTGCATCATATTCAAGTATCGAATAACATGACGACAAATCATTCCCGAACTTTCAAATTTCCGACAAATACAATTTATCATATCATTGGTCACGGTTATTTGATACACTTTTCTATTTTCCTCCGCCACCGTGGTCTTATATGTTTCGTACACCTTAAATAGCATCGTACTCATGGAATCTCTCTCATTCACAACATAGGCTCCACTTTGTTTAAGTTCATGTTGAAAACGTCTAAACATTTCCTTTGTATAAATAGATGCCGCATGATTCTCCAATGAGGAGGATGTTATTCTTGACCTTTCCTTTTCCTTTGTTTCATAGTCCGCTTCTTTCTCACGAAGATATTGTTTCTCCAATGCTTTTTGTGAATTCTCTATAAACTCTTTCAAACCGGTTCTAGCATTTACATACTCGTCAAAAAATGCATTCATTGACTCACTTCTCGAGGTAGTGGTTATCCCGGTAGTGAAATGAAGTTTAGTGTACACACGAACCCACTTATGTCGAACGAAATACATTTCTTGCAACCAACCATGATTAACCAAGTTATATTTTTCAACCAAATCATTCTACCTATCTTCAAATTGTTCAACCATCATTGACTTGTACAAACATAAGTTGAAATCTTCTTTGAAATGTGGTTCATATGCGTACAAACCGGATAACTTCTCCCCAAATTTGGTACTTATATGCCAAGTACAATAAAGATGGTTCGTGTTTGGTAAAACTTCGGCAATTGCATTTCCAAGTGCAATGTCTTGATCGGTGATGATGGAGATTGGAGGGTTGTTTCCTATAGCTTCCAACCAATTCTTCAAAACCCATATATAAGAACTTTCTTTCTCATCCCTTATTAGTGCAAAACCAAACAATATGGATTGGTAGTGGTGGTTCACCCCCGTAATAGGTACAAATGGCATACTATACCTATTTGTGCGGTATGTGGAGTCAAATACTACCACGTCTCCAAAATTTTTATATGCATTTAATTATCTTGGATCAACCCACAACATGGAACGCACCCGATTATCCTCATCAACATCTACTCGATAGAAAAATTCCCCAAAACTATTACATTTTAATTCTTGGAGTAATGTCAAACCTTCTTTGGCATCACTTGAATCAAATACATGATGTCTAATATCACGCAAAACATTCTGAATGTCTTGACTAGTAAATCCAATATTCTCTAAGCTTCCCGTAAGCTCACCCATTACATTCAAAGATTGTTGAGGCCCAATACCCGACTTACTCAAAATTATAATCAATTCTCGCATGATGGGTGTTATGTTTCTTGGCCTTTGCATGAAATGTACCTTACTAGGTGAAACCATCTCATGATTGTGTACCAAATGAACCAATGTTACCTCCCACTTATTTGATTTCTCTCTATGAACAACATACATTCGCGCCTTACATTTTGTTCTAAAAAGAGAATCTCTTTTTCTCTTTTTTTTGGGAACTTCATCTTCATCATCCAAAGATTTTGAGGCTAATCTCCCACCCTTTCGACATATATACAAACGCGAACAAATCTTGTTAATTTTTGAACATTTATGTGTAGTTCTAATTATTACTTCAAAACCAATACACCTACCATAATCTCTATAAAACCTCTCCGCTTCATCTAAACTATCGAATAATTGACCAACACATGGCCAAACATCATTCAAATCATCCAAAGAAACACCATTCTCAACATCTTCAACATCATCACCATCATCAACATCATCACCATCATAAACAACATCATAGACAACATCACCATCACCATCATCATTCTTAACATCTTCATTATTATCATCATCAAGATCTATTATTTTAGGTGTGTGTGGACGTTCGTTAACATCTTCATTTTCTACCTCAATCTCAATCTTACTAGGTGTCTTATTAGGAGATTTTAATTTTGAAAAAATGAATGAAGCCATGGGTTAAATAGAGAGCTAACCTTGAATTCCAAGCTCAATCTTCAAAAATCTTAATTTGGGATTGGTACTCCAAGCTCAATCTTCAAAATCTTCAAAATCTTCAAATTTGGGTAAGATTTGACAAATAAACTAAAGATTGGTAAAGTAGAAATAGGTATAGATTGGTGTAGATTAAGTTTGTAATGGTGTAAAATATATCTCCAAATGATTTAATATTGGGTATAAACTCAAGAACACTCTTGAAATGATATTTCAAAACATGAAGGGCTGTTTGAGCTGAAATTGGTGTAGTTCTCGGCTAAGATATATAATAGAGCGGAACAGATTAAGGGTAAAATGGGAATATTTGTTACGGTATATAATATAGCGTATTACGCTCTATTATAAAGCGTGTACGCTATATAATATAGCGTAACTCCTGTTCATCCTGACCGTTGACTGGACGTTTTAATGGTATAAGATGGGTTGGTTGGATATATAAAAATATCCAACTGTGGCTAGTGACCAGTTTCCTATATATATATATAGAGTTTTGCTCAAATGAGAACCAATGTTTTTGGTGAGAACTGAGATCTAATCTCAGCCCCTCAAATTTTAAACTATCTTAAATCCTCACCACACAAATAAAACACCCACATACGCACACCACATACGTTATGTACACACACAAATACACGTATACTCTCCCTGCCACCCCCCTTCCGGCCATGCCCATCCACCACGTCGCCACCGCCGCCACAATTAATCACTATCGGAAAACACAAAATCACCACCTACACACACAGACCCCACCCCCACCCCCACCGTTACTGTTGTCGCTGCCAGACCACCAATATCCGATCGCCGCTGTCTGTTCAGTCTTCATTAACATTGATTCGCTTTAATTGAATGTCTATGTCTCCTTGGTAATGCCCTGTCAAATCGATGCCGTGCTCGATACAGATCACTTCCAGAACTTTGCTCCGATCTGGTTTCCACATTGACCGTCCTGAATGTGAATAATTTCTCTCATTTTCGATTGGTTTTTAGAGAGAGAAAGTATTTAGAGTGTGAAAGTGTGAGTAATTGAGATGAAATGAGAGGTGGTCACTGTGTGGGTAAGGTGTTAATTTTATAAAATTGTGCGTGTTTTGTAGATTCAGATATAGAAAAGGGGTTTTGCTTTTGTGTATGTAATGATTTGGATTATGTTAGGGTTGAATTTGTGGTGATTTTCGGGTTCCGTTAGTGATTTGTTGGTGGTGGCCGGAAGTGGTGGTGGTTTGGTCGCGGTGATTTTCGTACATCGGTGGTGATTTTTTGGTGGTAGTGGCGGTAGTGTGGTGGTCGGAGGCGGTGAAGTGCGGTGATTTTCTGTTTTAAGGTGGTGATTTTTGTTGGTGGTGGCGGCGGCGTGGTGGCCGGAGATGGCGGCAGTGTGGTGATTTTCTTTTTAACAGTGGTGATTTTCTGGGTTGGCCGGAATTTGTTGCCGGAGATGGTGATCGGAAATGGTGACCGGAGTAGGAAATAAATGATTGTGGAAGATGATGTTGAATTAAATGAATAATAAAAATTAAAATTTTAAATATGAATTGTGGGGCTAGGATTTAATTTACATATAAAAATATATGGCTAGGATTAGATCTCATATCTCACCATAAGTGAGGGTTCTCATTTGAGCAAGACTCTATATATATATATATATATATATATATATATATATATTCTAATTAAAATATTATTCACACATAAATAAAATTCTCTCGCCTAGGTCGCCTCGCGTACGCGAGACGCCGAGACATTCTCCCAAATCGCCCTTCGACCGAGCTGAGTCGATTCGAGGCGTGGCGAGGCGGACGGCGGCGGTGCGCGCGTGAAGCACATAGTAACACCATGCACCATCACACACCTTAGTTGTTGTATACTACCCATGTGTGTGATACTATGTAAAGCCAACAACCCCCTTTATTTATTTCAATGTGGGACAAATACACATTCTCATTTCAAGCTCTTTGAAGCTACTAACTTCAATTGTATTTTTCTATGGATTTCACTAAGAAAATTACTTAGATCCATATATTAAAATTTAAGTCCCCATATCAAGGAACATTTTCCAATCGTTAAAATCCAGAATTAATATCAAGAACATATAAAACTTATGCTCCAATAACTCCATTTTCTAAAAATCCCCACAAATCCATACAAAAATGCTTCAAGTTTCTCATCATGGATTGTTTTTCAGAGTCGGTACACTTCTGGGTTTGAACCCTCCTAAGTCCCTTACTTAGATGACTACCGAATTCAGGTGGAATGTTTCACCTTGAATCTTAGTCCGTCTGGTGTAACCATGTTCCATAGACAACGACAAGTCAAAGGCTATGGTGCCAATCTACAATTTTGAGACATTAATGGTCTTGTCTCGATCTTGTTCGCCGAATGCTTCAAGGAATAACCCTTTCCTTTAATTGCGACCACACAATTACATTCACTTAGCTGGGCATCTCCAGAGATGTACTGCAATCATCTCGTTAAATGACTTTACCCCATTCAGAGTTATAATAACTCTTGCTATACTAGTAGTGTCAGTACCTTCTAGGTTTACAAGGGATAGACTCAGATACAACAGTATCATCCATGTAGAAAAGGTACTACCAATTCATCCTTACAGCTTGTTATTACCACATTGAATACACTTCAAGGGATCTCCTCTCATGTGTATTGGGTTCCCACTTTTGATGAATTACGATGGGTGGAAAGTCCCATCCCCAACCTCGACTTAAGGACTATTGCAGGTTCCAGTCCTTTGGTTAAAGGATCAGCTATATTATTCTGAGTTCTTATGAACTCAACAGCTATAATCCCATCAGACACTAAACTCCTTATAGACTTTAGTCTAACTTGGATGTGTCTCTTTGTTTTAGCATTATACTTTTTACTGCTAATGTTGTTGATAGTTGTTCGACTATCACAATGAATAGCAATCGAAGGAAGCGGTCTACTTACTATAGGTATCGCGGACATAAGTCCGTGTAACCATTCAGCCTCCGTCCCCGTGGCATCAAGCGCACACAACTCAGCCTCAAAAGTAGACGGAGTTACTATAGTCTATTTGGTTGACTTCCAGGATATTGCTCCACCTGCGAAGGTGAACACGTATCCAGTCACTTCATTGGAACCAGACCTTTTAGCTATCCAACTTGCATCACTGTACCCCTCAAGTACACCGGAAAATCTCCTATAGTGTAAACTAAGGTACATTGTGCCGTTCAAATATCTAAGTACTATATCAAGAGCATCCCAATGAGTTCTATTTTGACAGCTTGTATATCTAGCCAACTTAGACACAGAGTATGAAATATCTTGTCTAGTACAGTTAGCAAGGTACTGCAAGCTCCCTATAATCTGGGAATACCTTAATTGAGACACAGGTACTCCAGAAGTATTCTTGACAAGGGCAACTTTAGGATCATAGGGTGTACTAGCGATTCTATAAGTATAGATTTTTCTATATAATAAGACTGTGATAAAGTTATTCTCTCAGCTAACTGAGTCAGCTTGAGACCAAGAATCACACTAGCCTCACCCATATCCTTCATTTCAAAATGCCTTTTCAAGAAAGCTTTTGTCTCGTTAATAATCTCAATATTGGTTCCAAACATTAATATGTCATCCACATATAGGCACAAGATGACACACTCATTACCTTTAACTTTGGTGTAGACACACTTATCACTTTCATTAATAACATAACTGAAAGGCAATACAGTTTCATCAAACTTTTTATGCCAATCCCTGGGAGCTTGTTTCAATCCATAGATGGACTTGATCAACTTACATACTTTCCTTTCATTTCCTTTTGTAACAAATCCTTCAGGCTGATCCATATAAATCTCTTCTTCAAGTTCACCACGAAGAAAAGCTATCTTTACATCCATCTGATGGATGATAAGACCATGGACGGATGTTAACGCTATAAGCATTCGGTTTGTTATCATCCTAGCAACTGGAGAGTACGTATCAAAGTAATCAATGCCTTCTTTTTGCTTAAAACCCTTACTCCCATGTTCTATTAGAAATAATAGAGTTAATTTCACTCTTCATAGCGCCTTTCCAGTGCCTAGACTCTGAAGAATCCATAGCTTATCAGAAACTTAAGGGTTCATCCTCGATATTGTAATTGATAAAATTACCTCTAAAATCCTTGACTACCTTTGCACGCTTAATTCTTCTCGGTTCCTCTACTTCCTTAGAAGTAGAGCTACTACTAGGTTCCGCTCCCACATTTGTCATCTTTTCCAAATGATCAGGAATAGAACTCGATGTGTGAGTAGGATCTTCATTAGAAGTATCTTGAGACATACCAGTCTTCATAGGGTAGACATCCTCAAAGAATGTAGCATCACAAAATTCAACTATCGTGTTTGCCACTATACCATCTATGTCAGATTTTAATAATAAAAATATCATAGTTATAGTGGTCTCAAGATAGCCCAGAAAGATACAATCAACAACAGTCTTTGGATCTAGTTTTTTTCTCTTGTGTTCAGGGATAAGTACCTTAGCAAGGCACCCCCACACACGAAGATACTTAAGACTAGTCTTCTTGCCCTTCCATAACTCATAGGGTGTCTTATCCATGTGTTTTAGAGGGACTCTATTCAGAATATAACAAGCTGTATTCAGAGCCTCTCCCCACATGTATTTAGGCAACCCAGAATTAATAAGCATACTATTAATCATATCATTAAATGTTATGTTCTTTTGTTCAGCAATCCCATTAGACTCAGGTGTGTATGGTGGGGTAACTTCATGAACTATACCATTGCTAGCACAAAATTCATTAAAAGAGTTACTCGTATACTCACCACCTCTATCAGATCTCAACTGTTTAAGTACTTTATGATATTATCCGCTTTGGGCCCAAGCAAGTTATTTTTGAGTAACACACAAAAAATAAAACTGCTCCGGTTAAAATATGTTCGTATTACTCCGCCAATATTATATAAGTCGGTCGGTTTTTCACAAAAATTTAAAAAAAAAATTCAAATTACATTAATACAACATTAAATTGCAACGGTCACGTTTTAATTTATGTAGAAGGGTCTCACACTTTTATTATAAAAATTATCAATTGAACCCATTACACATAAGTATTTGCAAAACATGTTAGAAAACTTTTTAAAAACTCTTGGCATATTTTTATTAGATATCGATAATACTATAACACAAAATAATATATTAACATAAATTCACAAGGATTTTCACCTTTTTTTTGGATTATTTATTGTTTAGCAACACCCAATAATAGTCAAAACCATCACCTTATAATATATATTTTTTTGACAGTTACTACCTTATAAAATTGAAAACAAAAGATGAACTAGAAAACTCCGAAATGTCAAAGCCAAAACAAAAATTTATCACTCAAATTTACACATTGTTGGAAGAGGACCTTTTACAATAATTCTTCCATTACCATTTTAAAAATTTGAAAAATACTTTACAAAGCAGCACTACAAGAAAAACTCAATCCAACAAAAGTTTTTCACCGTTGTCTGACTGTCTTTTTTTTCGTTGTCTATCCGGCAGTTGTATGTTTAAAATCAGACAATGGTTATTTACCCGATGGATAGAAGAAGGTAACACAACAGTTTTAAATTGTTGTTAAAAATTACGTAACACAATGACTTCATCTCTAGACGCGTTGTGTAATAGCCAGAAACAACAACACTCGATTTAGAAACCATTGTTGTTTAGATGCTACACAATAGTTTTAACTAAATAAACACTTATCGGAATGTAAATCACACAACATTCTTGTAGAATTTGTCCATTGTTGTTGGGAATTATAGACAATAGTTTTAGTTGAATACACACTTGCCTGAATGGAAATCACACAACATTCTTTTAGAATTTGTCCATTGTTGTTTAGAATTATACACAATAGTTTGTTTAATTTGAACAATTGTTTTTGCCATCTAGAGACAACTGTTTTTAATATTTAAACTGTTGTTGGATACATTAAAACACAGTGTTTATAAACCATTGAATAGGTGTCGTTCTTTTACATTGGTACAACCGTTTTTTTGCTCTTGTATTGTGTTTCAATTTAACACACAATGGTTTATATATATCAAAAATGAGTCTTACACAATGCAACAAATCACCATAAAGGAGTATAAAACTTGAATAATAAATCATAAAAAAATTATATAAATTCTATTTACATAGGGAAAACTCTGAATAGCAGCAAGAACTATCTCTAATTGCCAAGGAAGCATAATAGCAGCAATTGGATCATGCTCTCGTCCACCGCTCATCAATGATCATTTGAAGTCCTTAAATGTGGAGCTTTCCATGGTGACCTCTTACCACAACAGTTGGAGCATCAATCAGATCCTGGCATAAACATCACATAAAACAACAATTAACTGATACTATTTCATAGAAAAAGGACCTAAAGGAGAATTATAAAAGCAGTATACAACTCACAGAACAGTCCCTCCCAATCCAGGAAAAGAAAATTGAAAGCAGCAACATTGAAGCAGCCTTCAAAAACATTTGGAAAAATTGATTAATATGCGTTGCAATAATACAAGGTATCATCACTATGGGGTAGAAATCTATATATACAAGCATGAGACAAGTGTATAGTATAGTTGACCACATATACAGTTTCACATCTGGGAAAAATACTAAGCCGTGACAGTAACACTGTACATATGAGAAAGAGGAAGAAGGGTTGTGGCCAGTGATCATTAATAAAAAAAGTGTGCTTTATAGGCTGGGAAAAAAGGGTTTATAAGACCAATATATGCAGATTTGTCTTCGTACTTTTCATCCTCCGGCTGCAGTATTTTGGATGAAACATCATATGTGATATTCTTAGGACTTTTAAAAAAGATAATAGAAACTTTCAGAAACTAAAAGAAACATTTGATGCAGCAACCAGAGCACTGGCTGTAACAACAGAGACTTAACCAGCACTGCAAAAAAAAACACAGAAGTAGAGTTAAAGAAGAAGAGTGCAGGCCCAACATTGACAACTGCACTGAAAATTTCATAGGTTAAAATGCTGTTTTCTTACTCGATCCATGTAATAACGTGATATATATAACTAGAAACAACATCCACAACATTTACTCATAAAGACGGATAAATCTCAATGCAGACAAGTTAAACTTGGAATTATTTTTTTTCAGCCAATCCCGTGAGCAAGATCCAAAAGTTACAAATCAACCAGAGAATTCATAAAATACCAAATACCATACACAATACAGCAATGGCAGACGATGAAAGGATGAAAACTCACCAGTCACTGTCTTGTAGTATCACGAATTTGGCCTGACTAGATAAATTCCAAGTCCTTTAACTTTGTTGATTATAAGAGAGTGAATTTCTTAATCTGAAGGAACCAATAAAAGCACCATGACTAATATTCTGCTTCAATAGAAGCATCAATAGCTTGTAAACATAATTCACTGAAATACAAGGACTATTACTGCAATAAAGATTCAATTTACTACACAATTTATCAAACAAGTAGTGACACTCAGTGCTTGAAACGCGTTTGATACAGTAAATGAACTCTGTTTTTTGATGCAACAGATAGATTGGTTCAAACATAAACAGAACGAGACGAGAAAACGATCATGGTACATACCTGTTTGAGAGTCCTTTCTTGAGCTTTTAAAATTGTATCTGCAAATCGATTTTTCAAAAGGGCAACCCTATAAAGTTTATCAGGTGAAACTGGCCTCTCTGGAGGAGCACTATCCCCTGTAATCATATATTGCAACTAGGTAAATTAATCAAGAATTGAACAACTAAACATCAATAAAATTAAAGAAATTAACCAGTAAAAAAAGAATAAGGAAAATTAAAATAAGGAAAATATTATTAGAAAAAGAAGATGAACATGGGAGAACATGGGAGGGGGGAGAGAGAGAGAGAGAGGTGGGGGGAAGGAGATTACCAACTGCCTCTAGGAGAGAACAAGAGAACATCCGTCCGTAGAGCATTTCAGAGGATCTAGGGATTAATCGAGAGCAATTAACAAGACACTATACAATGCGATTCTTCAAACCTCAAATATAAAAGATGAATTAGAGCGTCCGTGCGTAGAGCAATTCAGAGGATCTAAGGATTAATCGAGAGAAAGGTATGTTTGATTTGGGGAGGAATTAGAGAGTGTTTATTAATATTAGAGCGGGCTGGGAGGCTCCTCGGGGTGAGAGGCCAGAGAGGGAGACTTGTGACTTTGTGAGGAAGAGATTAGGTATTTATAAGATCTGAATTATTTTTGTTTTGGGGGGAGTTGAACACTTGATATTTTTGTTTGGAGGGAATATTACCGCCCCTTTTTTGGCCTATAAAAACATATATTTCATTTTTAATTAATTTTCCTTTTAATAATTTATAACTATATATTAAATTTCAACACAAGGAAAGTAATCGTCGATTTATATTTATTCTAATTTTTGGCACACATCACTAAAATCAATATATAACATCATTTGTATGATTGGATTATTTATATAACATCAGCTTTGGTGAGCTTTTATTATAAACTCATTCAAGAATAATTTTAAATATTTTAATTTTTTTTCACATCAATATATTCAATATAGATTATCATCCGTATGGTTAGATCGTCGAAAAAAGAATTTAATACGGAGTTATTCCAAAATTATACTAGTTTGACCAAATAGTACTTTTGATAGTTGACCATTAAAATATCATACAAGAATAATTTGATATTTTCTAAAAAAACAAATTCACATCACTATCCAGATTCAGATTACGGATGTTAATAAAAACTCATTTTATTGTTACGGGACACGATCCAAATTCACTGAATATTTTTAACAAAAAAGTTGTAAAAGTGTTGCTTCATGTAACGGGACACGATCCAGATTCACTGAATATTGTTTTGAAAGATTTCTTCGACAATCGAACCGTACGAATGTTAATAAACCCTCATTTTAGTGTTGGTAAAAAATAATCAAAAAATAAAAAGGTCGGTTAGTACGAGATTTTAAGAAAAATGTAGTAAAAATGTTACTTCCTATAACGGGACACGATCCAGATTCACTGAATAATTTTTTTGAATGATTTCTTTGACGATCGAACCGTATGAATGTTAATAAACCCTCATTTTAGTGTTGGGAAAAAATAATCAAAAAATAAAAAAGGTCGGCTTGTACGAGATTTTAACAAAAAAGTTGTAAAAGTGTTGCTTCATGTAACGGGACACGATCCAGATTCAGTGAATATTTTTTTTGAAAGATTTCTTCGACGATCGAACCGTACGAATGTTAATAAACCCTCATTTTAGTGTTGGTAAAAAATACTCAAAAAATAAAAAGGTCGGTTAGTACGAGATTTTAAGAAAAATGTAGTAAAAATGTTACTTCGTACAACGGGACACGATCCAGATTCACTGAATATTTTTTTTGAAAGATTTCTTCGACGATCGAACCGTACGAATGTTAATAAACCCTCATTTTAGTGTTGGGAAAAAATAATCAAAAAATAAAAAAGGTCGGTTAGTACGAAATTTTAAGAAAAATGTAGTAAAAATGTTTCTTCCTATAACAGGACACGATCCAGATTCACTGAATAATTTTTTTGAATGATTTCTTTGACGATCGAACCGTACAAATGTTAATAAACACCTATTTTAGTGCTGGAAAAAAATAATCGAAAAATAAAATGGTCGGGTTGTACGAGAATTTAGCAAAAATATAGTAAAAGTGTTGCTTCCTAAAACCAAACACGATCCAGATTCACTGAATAATTATTTTGAATGATTTCTTCGACAATCGAACCGTAAGAATGTTAATAAACACTCATTTTATTGTTGAAAAAAAATAATAAAAAAATAAAAAGGTCGGGTTGTACGAGATTTAAGCAAAAATATAGTAAATGTGTTGCTTCCTATAACGGGACACGATCTAGATTCACTGAATAATTTTTTTGAATGATTTCTTCGACGATCGAACCATACGAACGTTAATAAACACTCATTTTATTGGTAGGAAAAAATAATCAAAAAATAAAAAGACCGGGTAGTACGAGATTTTAACAAAGATGTATTAAAAGTGATGCTTCAATTCTGGTCACGATCAACATTCACTGAATAATTTTTTTAATGATTTCTTCAACGATCGAACCGTACGAATGTTAATAAACACTCATTTTAGTGTTGGTAAAAAATAATTTAAAAATAAAAAGGTCGGGTTGTACGAGATTTTAACAAAAACGTAGTAAAACACGCAAACTGTTGTTTAACGATTTAAAAGTGTAACACACTACACAACGGTTTTTATGAAAAAACTGTTGTTGTGCTTCACTATCAGACAACATTTTTTTATCAGAAAACCGTTGTTTGAATGTTTCAAAATTTCCCACCAAATCCATTTAAAAAATTTCATTATTTCCCACAAAATTCAATTCAAATTATTTCATTATTTCCCACAAAAAATTTCATTATTTCCCACCCAATTCAATTCAAATTTTTCGGTAGTTCAGATAACAGTTGCGTAAAACAGTTGTTTGAATTACACAATGTAAAGACCAAAACAGTTGTTTGATAACAGTTGTTTATTAACAACGGTTTTGAAGTGTTATGTTAAAGATGTAAGACAACATTGCAATTTAAGAACCGTTGTCTTACTAAATTGGAGGATTCCACATAGACAACAGTTTGCAAAAACATGGATAATAGTTGTCTGTTCAGCGTCTCACACAACAGTTTATTGTGAACAGTCAATCCACAGTTGTCAAAAATTTTCGGACAACGGTTTTTTTTTAACCATTGTGTTTTAGGTGTTGTATAATCGTGTTTTTCCTGTAGTGCAGATTGCATAAATTTTTGAACAATGTAATTTATTGAATATTTTCAATTTTACAATTTATGTAAAGATTACTCTTGTTTATATCCCCCAATAAGGATTGTCATCCAATACAATAAGGTTACTTCTTTAAAAACATTCTTCAAAAACATTATATCTCACACAAGATTACTCTTATTTATATCTTCTAATAATACTTTTGGTTGTTTTTGGTGTTCAGAGAATAAATGCTATCATATTTAGATTTGGTGGTGGATGTATGTGAGCAGAAAAAAGGTTTTGACACAGGGCCGCTAGGAAAATGTTGCTTTAAATATTTAATTCTTAAAATATTTGCTAACAATGCTAACAATGGTGAAGTTAAACAACCTCAAGCCTTAGTGTATGGCTCTTTAGGAATAGGAATAGTTGGGTTGATATATTAATATTGGTAATTTCTATAGGGATAAAATAGTAATTTATATTTATGTTCAATGTAAAGTAGAAAACCTTGAAACTATAACTCATTCTATTAATCATTTAACCATTTTATTAAACTTAATAGGTCATGAAAATAATTGAGGAAAAAAATGTATCTAAAAGTTGTACTTTTAAAAGTATAAAAATAAGTACAAGGTACAAAAATAAATGGAATAAATGTTATTTAAATTTTAAGCATATATACAAGGTATTATATAATATAAATTCAATATATATATATATATATATATATATATAAACAAATAAAATAAATTTGTTAAATAATATAAATTTATGTAAGAGGTATTCAATATATATATATATATATGTAAAAGGTACTATATAATATAAATTTAAAATTATTTATTCATTTTATTAAATAATAAAGGGCATCAAAAATAAGATATTAGATCACAAATAGATGTTATGAGGCAATGTAAATTTAAAAATTTTAAAGAATTAAATCATTTAATAAAATGGCATGGCATTGGGGTAGTGGTCCATAAGCATATGAGAGCAAATTTTGTGTGATGATGCATGCAAATGTTAAGATGGTTTTTGTGCTTCGGAGAAAAAGAAGTAAGAGCTGGTGCCGCAAGTACATAAACAACATTCTTACTAAGTATATAAGTCGAACGTAACAACAAAACATGGTCTATAACATAAACGTATGGAATGACTAAATTAAGAGTTGGTGCCACCAGTCATTGAAGTACCATCTTCATTGTCACTCGAGATGGTCGCAAAAAGCTTCCCAAGATCAAATTTGATATTTGGGTTCACTTCACCCTATTTTTTAAGCACCCATGTCAAGTTTTTCATGTACCTTTTTGTTCACCTATGCATCCATTTCTACTTGCAATTTCATATTCACTTTCATCTCAGACTTCTTCAACCAAAGTTTCCCTTATCTTGCATGTCAGGTCATGTTGGAACTGGAGTATGAATTTTGATGGATTCGTAGATCTCCCTATAAGCCATGTCGGATAGTATGATTTCCCATCAATAATCATCAATTCATCAATACCCTCTCCTGATGTGTTCACCCTCATCTCGCCTCTTTTTTTTTTCTACAAAAGTGAACTAAAGAGACATGATATAGCAAGCTTAGTCATTGGCAACTTATACGAAATAACAGATTAAATTTTTCTTCTATTTTGGTAAAAATACATTGAAGTCATAGCAGAACTCAGAAATTTGAGTATGACTGATCGGTCAAATGAACAAGCGGATATTAAATTAAATAATGATAAAAACGAACAGACTTAAACTTGAGATTATTCTATAAACTAAGATCTCATATCTTGTTAAATAATTGGTTCATTTAAAATCTTAAGATTCTAGAGAAAGTAATTAACCAACACTATCAATCAAGATTATTCTCAAATTTTTTATACAATTGATTAATTAACAGGCTGAACAAAATACTTGTAATTAATTTCATCTTTAATTACATGCTTTATATATCAAGAATAAAAGAAAAAACACTAACAATATTTTCTTGTTAATTGCTTCATTTGGTATTATGTAATAATAAATATAACAAGACAACCAAAAAATGATTTACCATTTTGTGATTTATTTGTGAAAATGGTCTAGGACCAGCATGTGTATCTGTGACTTTAATGCGGCTCTCAGCATGGCGATAAACATTTTTAAAATCTCCATTTGGTCTATTAGTATCATGAAGCATCTCATCTAGGTTATCTCCAAAACTTATAACTATTTAATAATCCATACGATCCTCATGACTATTTTTGTAGGACTGGAGTGAAACCTCATAAATCCAACTGACATATAATGGAGATGGACCATTGTAGATAAGATGGTCGTAGATCACATCTGCACGGTGCCACTTGCCATTTTTACAAATCTTGCAAGGGCAAGTTATTTAATGACCTACAGTAAATTTAGGAAATGTATTTTGCAGAAATGCCTCTACCCCACCATTGTATCCTTCATTGTATTTTGGTTGGTTTATCCAAATAACATTTTTCTTGTCGTCCATCACTACAATTGAGAAGAATAAAACTATTATAATGAATGATCTTTGTGTGTGTGTTTGCTATGCAAGAATAGACCACCAATATTATTAGATAATGCAAAAGTATTGACTTATAGATAAACAAATTTAAACCTAGCAGTGTGTGTTTATTGTAGGGGTTTCGACTAAAAACCCCACTCTAGCTCCCTGTCTAAAAAATGCTATCAGTTTGGACTAAAAAAGAATGACACACCAACTACTATGTCAGGTTAGTGTATCACACCCTACGATACTTCACTTACCAGAGGGCCACATATACTTCATTACTAGTTAAAAAGTATATGTTCAGAACAATCTACACTACTGGATCATTCACAAAGGTAACTACATCGTAAGTACATATCCCCCACCTATAAAATTATATGTACAGAACAATCTACATCCTGCCTATGATGTTGGGCTTGCTAAGCAGCCCTTAACGCGGTATGATAACTTTGGGCCAAGCCTCCATGAATTTATTTTTGGATAACTCTCAAAATGCCTCCCATTTCACCTTCGAAATTTGCCTCCTTTTTGCGTGATTTGGCTCCCCTAGGCATTTAGCTCCCGTAGGACCATGTATACTGAAAGCCCATCTGCCAGCTCTTGAAGCCCATGGGGTAGCCCATATGTCTCCTCCAAGGTCCATTATTCAGCCCAATGAGATTGTTATGGACCGTTATAACGATAACTTTGATACCACTTGTTGGGCTTACTAAGCATGCCTTAACTAACAACAATACGATATTATCCGCTTTGGGCCCAAGCGTGTTATTTTTGAGTAACACACAAAAAATAAAACTGCTCCGGTTAAAATATGTTTGTATAACTCCGCCAATATTATATAAATCGGTCAGTTTTTCACAAAAATTTTAAAAAAAATTCAAATTACATTAATACAACATTAAATTGCAACGGTCACGTTTTAATTTATGATGAAGAAGGGTCTCACACTTTTATTATAAAAATTATCAATTGAACCCATTACACATAAGTATTTGCAAAACATGTTAGAAAACTTTTTAAGATCTTTTGGAATATTTTTATTACATATCGATAATGCTATAACACAAAATAATATTTTAACATAAATTCACAAGGGTTTTCACCTTTTTTAGATTATTGATTGTTGAGCAACACCCAATAATAGTCAAAACCATCACCTTATAATATATATATTTTTTGACAGTTACTACCTTATAAAATTGAAAACAAAAGATGAACTAGAAAACTCCCAAATGTCAAATCCAAAACAAAAATTTATCACTCTAATTTTCACATTGTTGGAAGAGGTCCTTTTACAATAATCATAAAAAAAATAAAAATAAGAAACTTTACAAAACAAAAAAAAAGAGTGTACTCTACTCCTCTCCATCTGCTCCTTGTTTCTACACAAGATCAGGCCAAGAAACCTCAACATTGCTTTCTTTCTTCGGTTCATCAAACTCACCACACGAAGAACCTGCATCAGGTGCATTAGCCATCCTCCCCATTTTCTCCCGTTCTTGGGTCAGGTTAGCCACAGTGGCTTCTTTCTCCACCAGCCTCTTCTGCAATGCTTTCACTTCAGCACGTCAGAATCTGCCCGCTTCGGGAGCACGGAATTAGCATGCAGTACTGAGGCCAACGCCTCCTCTTTCTCGTGAATTACACCCACGAGTCTCCAATTAAATAGAGATCTAGTTAAAAATAATAATAGAAAATTCAGATTTTTGTGTCACAATCATACATACGTATATATATACATAATTAAGGCAGTGTTGTAAATGACGGATGTAATCTAAATGAGTCTGGAGATTGACCTTATATTTAAATGTCTCTTGCAACTAAATACCGTCAGCAACTCGATTTGAATTCCAAAACCATTGTGTCTAGCCATACAAAATTGTATATCTTTATTACTGATACAAAATTCTATATATGCTTTAATGTTTTGATACAGAATAGAAATTGTATATATAATGCCAGGCTAGGGTATAAGAGACACTTCATATCAAATTACCTTAATACCCTTTCTCAAATCCTTTCTTGATATAATTACTCCTCAAGAACATAAGTGTACAACGGTAACCCACTATTCCATTATACAATTATTACACCTTAGGAGTAATCATATAAAGGATAAGATAATATTAAAGGTTCTAGATCATACTAGGACCTTCTGAAGACGGGAGGGGTGAAGAAGAATATATTTGTAAGATAAAATCCAGGTTTCTCGATCACTCTAGTACATTCTAGATAATAGAAAGAGAGAAAATGATATATTGTGTTCAATTTTTTAATTCTCTATTTTGTTTCATTAATTTTTTCTTTTGTTTTATTTTTTTTGAAGATATTTTATGATGTTAATAATTATTTTATTGTTTATCGTGTTTCTAAAGTAAAATGCTTTCTTTACTTAAACATTTTTTTGATGCTTTAACTTGTATAAGATGACAATATTTTAGGCATATAAATTTCAATACTTTTTTTGTTATTTATATTGTTTCTTTTATATTTGTTTAGTTTGTTGATGACCCAAAGTACTTTCTAAGGTTAGCAATAGTTACTTCAATATTTTCTAATCTATTATTTTATGTTTTACTTTTTATTTCCGGTTGTGTGATAATTTTTTATTTGCTTTTATTCTTGTTTATTATATTAAATTTTTTTGTTGTATTTTCCGATAATTTTAGGTTACTTTAATTATTTATGCCGTTAGTACAAATGTCAGTTTACATATTGTTCTCAGATTCAATTTGGTTATCCACTTTTGATTTTTCTCAATACCCTATTTTAATTGAATATTAAAAATTATTCCATTACCATTTTAAGAATTTGAAAAATACTTTACAAAGTAGATTGCATAAATTTTTGAACAATGTAATTTATTGAATATTTTCAATTTGACAATTTATGTAAAGATTACTCTTGTTTATATCCCCCAATAAGGATTGTCATCCAGTACAATAATGTTGCTTCTTTAAAAACATTCTTCAAAAACATTATATCTCATACAAGATTATTCTTATTTATATCTTCTAATAATACTTTTGGTTGTTTTTGGTGTTCAGAGAATAACTGCTATCATATTTAGATTTGGTGGTGAATGTATGTGAGCACAAAAAAGGGTTTTACACGCTAGGAAAATGTTGCTTTAAATATTTAATTCTTAAAATATTTGCTAACAATGCTAACAATGGTGAAGTTAAACAACCTCAAGCCTTAGTGTGTGGCTCTTTAGGAATAGGAATAGTTGGGTTGATATATTAATATTGGTAATTTCTAGAGTGATAAAATAGTAATTTATATTTATATTCAAAGTAAAGTAGAAAACCTTGAAACTATAACTCATTCTATTAATCATTTAACCACTTTATTAAACTTAATAGGTCATGAAAATAATGCAGGTAAAAATTGTATCGAAAAGTTGTACTTTTAAAAGTATAAAAATAAGTACAAGGTACAGAAATAAATGGAATAAATGTTATTTAAATTTTAAGCATATATACAGGGTATTATATAATATAAATTCAATATATATATATATATATATATATATATATATATATATATAAACAAGTAAAATAAATGTTATTGAAATTTCAAGCATATGTAAAAGGTATTATATAATATAAATTTGAAATTATTTATTCATTTTATTAAATAATAAAGGGCATAAAAAATAAGATATTAGATCACAAATAGATGTTATTAGGCAATGTAAATTTAAAAATTTTAAAGAATTAAATCATTTAATAAAATGGCATGGCATTGGGGTAGTGGTCCATAGGCATAAGAGAGCAAATTTTGTGTGATGATGCATGCTAATGTTAAGATGGTTTTGGTGCTTTTTTAGGCCCAAAATATGTTGTTGTAGGCCAAAAAACCCCAAAGAATTTATGGGCGTAGGTATTTTTGCAGTTACCTTTGGGATCAAATGCAACATCAGTTTTTCTATTGGCATAGCCTTGCTATGGCAATAATATTATTAGTTTTTAGCAACATAGTATTATGTTGCCTTTGTGTTAAAACATATTGCAAAAAAGTGGGCCCTTTCCATGGGACCCACAGGTGGGGCCCATAAGGGCCCACATGTGGGTCCCACTGTGGGGCCTACTTTTATGCCTACACAAATTTTGCCTACAGCAATATTTCTTAAAATTAAGAGAAAAAGGCAATTTGGCTGGCTATCTTTTTTGTTTTTGGCACGCTCAGAATAATTTTTGACATTATGTCTGGCTGTAATAAAATTTTTAAGCACTTGAGGGGCTTCCGTCAAGCGCCGTTAGGATATAATCCCAAAACTTGAAATTGACAGGGGTATTTCCGGTAATTCATGTTCCAACAGTCAGCTTTACCTCCCCTCAACAACAACCATCTTACCTCCTTCCTTCACCGTTTTTCATCATTTCAAACCAACAGCCCTCAACACCACCTGCTACAACAACTCCTCCCAAACTGGGGTGAAAGATTCCGCATTACATTGGTAACCTTATGAAGTTGAAAGCACTTCATTTGTCATTTAATTTGTTAAAGGGACCCGTTACAGATGAAGTGGTGAAAATTTGTTGGAGTCTTGAACATATGGATTTGTCGGGTAATTTTCTGAATGGGAACCTTCCACGCTGTTTTGGTAAATGTAGTCAATTAAAAACACTATTGTTGTCCTCTAATGCATTTGAAGGTGTTATTCCTCCTGAACTTGGTGGTCTCAAGAAGCTTGAAGTTTTGCATGTATCGCAAAACAACCTTCATGGTCGTATCCCAGAAATGCTTGGAAACTGTTCTAGTTTGTCAGTTCTTATCCTCTCAAGTCACGTTCATCAGAAGGCATTTGCATTACCTAATGCTCCTTCGTATGATTTAAACTTTTTTGAGGGGTCCATTCCTGAGGAAGTCACCATGCTTCCGAAGTTAAAGGTGATTTGGGCTCCAGGAGCAAATTTAAAAGGCAGATTCCCTAGCAACTGGGGAAATTGCGACAACTTAGAGATGGTGAACTTGGCACATAACTATTTGACGGGAGAAATAATTGAGTGTTTTGGAGGATGCAAAAACCTGCATTTCCTTCATCTGAGTTCAAACAGGATAAGTGGGGTTCTTGATGAAAAACTTCCAGTTCCCTATATGACTGTGTTTGATATTAGCTCAAACCTACTTTCTGGATTAATTCCCAGTTTCGATAACTCCAGCTGCAATTCTTTACCCTCTTCTAATTCAGGCCTTCTCCAATCTCCCGGGCTATCATCTGTGTATGTGTCATCTTTTACATGCAAGACACTTTCCAGAAATCCTTTGCCGTTTTCAAGTGTGAGCTTTCCAGTTATCCATGATTTCAGTCGAAATAACTTCAGTGGTCCAATCCCACTGCTTCCAGTAACCCCCCAAAGACTAGGCAGTGATACTGAATATGCATTTCTTGCTAGTGGAAATGATCTCACTGGGACGTTCCATGACTTACTTGGTAATTGTCCTCCAATGAATTCATTCCACTATCCTTTACTCCGCTGCTCGCTGCATTTATTCTTTTATTAAGCCAAGTGTTGTAAACGACATATCACCACAACTAGGAGTACCTGTTGTAAACGACATATAGCTAAGTGTTTAAAATGCATTCAGAAACTTGAAAATGCTTCATTACAAATGCTGTAAGGTGAATGAAGTTTATGAGTAATAAATTATTTTACGCTTAAAGCCAACAAAGAAGCGGCGCGACTATACGCATGCAGTTTACAAGAAATTGGCAGATCTCATAGGCTAAAGTGCCAAAAATAGTAACTTCATAGTCGGAATATTTTTGGCTCACACATATTATAGCATTTGTCTAACATTAGCATCAAACACAATCGAGCACTGCCTAGGGGAGCAAAATTATACGCGAAGCAATAGCACAAACTCAAGTTCGTAAAGAAGTGTTAGAAAGAATGTAATGCGGAATCTTTCCCACTATCTTATATTCTACAACAACTGGAAGCAGCTCTTATATAAGGTAAACCCAATGCTAAAAAGTCACATTTACCCCTGATGTTTAGACGGCGTTACTATCGTTTTGATGGAAGTCCCTCAAATGCTTAAAAATTTTATTATAGCCAGACATAATGTCAAAAATTATTCTCAGCCATCCAAGTGCCAAAAACAAAAAAGATAGCCAGCCAAAATGCCTTTTTCTCTAAAATCAATTTTCCTTTGTGCGAACACTTTATAGCATCAATGACAACACTTTCCTATTTTAAACAAAAAATCATAAATATGAAAAAATGCATTACCTAAATAACCAAATCAACACAACCTGGATTACATACAGATTAAATACAATCTCAACCCTAATTCAGAGAAAAAGATATAAGAGCTGGATGGTCTATAACATACACATATGGAATGACTAAATTAAGAGTTGGTGCCACCAGTCATTGAAGTACCATCTTCATTGTCACTTGGGTGGTGTATAACATACACGTGTGGTCTATAACATACACCTATGGAATGACTAAATTAAGAGTTCGTGCCACCAGTCATTGAAGTACCATCTTCATTGTCACTTGAGATATAGTTAGCCATTTACACCTATTCACCCCCTCTAGTGTGTATTTTCAAATATAATAACAATTGAAAAGAACAACAAAAATAAAAATCATTAATTTAAAAAAAAATCAAATATATGAAAAATTACGTGTAAGGGGTTCATGGAGCACTTTATTTTCTTTGTTACCACTTACATTTCATGCTTAATATTAACATCAGAAAAAAAAAATCAAATAAAATTTTTTATTTTTCGCCACCCACTCTCTTTCCAAAAGTTGAAGAAAAAAATTTGAACCCAAATATTGAAAAATAATTAATCTACAATTTTTTTCAGTCTTACGAGAAAAGTTATACTTTTTAAAATGTATTTTGAAAACACAATGTAAAGGATTAAGCTGAGGTGGTACTTGTCTTGCCATACGCGGTTACAATATCTTCACTGATTAATGTTATAGATTTTGAAAGTTCATAAGATCCTCTATGGATAGTCAAAAACATATCTTCATATTTCATAATAAAACTTTTTCTAACCTCTCAATTGGAATCACTAAATCATATATTTAAAATTTGAAAAATGAAAAGATAAAGCTTCTAAATCTCATATATGAGTTTGTTCGAGGTCTAAATAGGTGAGAATATTTTTATTTTTACGCCTATAATACTCCTAAAAAATATAATCTGAGGATGTCGTGATTAGGACATTTTACCACGTAAAATATAATTCATTTTTTTAGGTGAAAACATGTTCCTATTTATTTGCAAATATTGTATGAGAAGTGCTTGATTTTTCGATAAAAATTACTAAATAATATATCCATATAATTTTATGGCACATATGTTTATTTGCAAAATTACCACTTTCTTATAGTAACTGTTTTTTTATAGCTGCTACCTTATAATATTGAAAACAACATATGTACACAAAATTTTTGAAAGGAAAACAGAATATGAAATTCCAACATTATTGAAAGTGGTCATTTTACAACCATTACAAAAGAAAAGCTTAGGAAAACTACATAAATTAGGAAAGTGCTCTACTCCTCTTCATCTGCTCCGTGTTCATATGTTTATATGCAATATTACTACCTTCTTATATTAGCTATTTTTTGGATAACAGCTACAATATAATATTGAAAACAACATATGTACGGAAAATTTTTAAAAGGAAAATAGAAAATGAAATTCAAACATTATTGAAAGTGGTCACTTTACAACCATTAAAAAAGAAATGCTAAACAAAATTACATAAATTAGGAGGGTGCTCTACTCCTCTCCATCTACTCCTTGTTTGGAAGAAGCCTCACCACATGAAGAACCTGCATCAGGTTCATTAGCCGTTCTCCTCATTGTCTCCAGTTGTTGGGTGGTTAGCTACAATTGCTTCTTTCTCCACCAACCTTTCCTGCAATGCTTTCACTTTAGGTTCAAAATCGGCCATAATAATAATTGAAAATAACAAAAAAAATAAAAATCATAAATTTTCATAAAAATTCAAATATATGAAAAATTACCTATAGGGGTTCGGAGCACTTTCTTCATTGTTTACTACAATTATTTCACAAATTAGTAAATCTAAAGTAATATATATGTGATAGTTCAATTCAACAATTAAATCACAGATCAAGTAAAAAATATTAAAAGAAATTCACATTTTAGTGTCACAATCATACATATGCATATATACACATAATTAAGGCAGTCTTGGAAATGACTGGGGTATACATGACTTGTGTACACTTAGTCTGGAAATTGACCTTATATTTAAATGTCTCTTGCACCTCCTAAATACCGCAACTCCATTTGAATACCAAAATCATGGTGTTTAGCTATTCAAAATTGTATATATTTATTACTGATGCAAAATTCTATCTATGCTTTGATGTTTTGATACAGATTTCTTTCCCCATACTCTGCTGCTATATTGGATGAGAAACTTGTATATATAATGCCAGGCTAGGGCACAAGAGGCACTTCATATGAAATTACCTTCATACCCTTTCTCAAATCCTTTTTTGATATAAATAATCATCTAGTGCATAAGGACACAAGAAGCACTTCATATGAAATTACCTTTATACCCTTTCTCAAATCGTTTTTTGATATAAATAATCATCTAGTGCATAAGGGTACAACAATAACCCGACTAATCCATTATGCCATTATTACACCTTAAGAGTAATTATATAAAGGATAAGATAATATATAAGATAATATTGAAGGTTCTCGATCATACTAGATCTTCCGGAAAGGTGAAGAAAAATATATTTGAAAGAGGGAAAATGATATGTTGTGTTCAATTTTTTAATTCTATCTTTTGTTTTATTTCTTTCTTATTTTTTTCTATTTTTTCATGAAAATATTTTATGTTGTTAAATATTATGTTACTGTTTATTGTGTTTTTATGTAAACATCTTTTTTTGATGCTTTAACTTGTATTAGATGACAATATTTTAGGTATATAAATTTGAATACTCTTTTCGTTATTTATTGGGTTTCCTTCATATTTGTATAGGGTAGTTGATGACCCACATTATTCTCTAAGGTTAGTAATATTTACTTCAAAAGTTTTTAATCTATTATTTTAAGTTTAACTTTTTTATGTTATATTTTTTTACCCACACTTCAATATTTTTAATATATTATTTTATGGTTAACTTTTTTATGTTATATTTTTTATATTATTTAGTTTTTATTTTCGGTTGTGTGATTTATTTTTATTTGCATTTATTCTTGTTATTTGTATTATATTTTTTGTTGTATTTTTTGATAATTTTACACATTGTTTTTAATTTCAAAATAGTTATCATATGGAGTGAAAACTTAGTTTACACATTGTTTTTAATTTCAAAATAGTTATCCACTTTTGACTTTTCTCAATACCCAATTTTGTTTGAATATTAAAAATTATTCCTTTACCATTTTAAGAAATTTGGAAAATACATTACAAAAAGGATTGCATAAATTGTTTTAACAATGTAATTTATTGAATATTTTCAATTCTACAATTTATGCAAGGATTACTTTTGTTTATATCCCAAAATAAGGATTGTCATCCATTACAATAATTTTATTTCTTTAAAAACATTCTATCCCACATAAGATATTATTCTTATTTTCATCTTCTAATAATATTTGTGAATGTTTTTGGGGTAAGAGAATAAATGCAATCATATTTAGATATGTTTGTAGATGTATGTGACTAGAATAAATTTTTTGACACAAGAAGGAAAATGTTTCTTTAAATATTTAAAAGGTTTTGCCTATATTAATTACTACAAAAAATAACTGTCAAAAGTCACTTTCTTAAAATATTTGCTAAAAATGTTGAAGTTAAACAACCTGTAGCTTTGTATATGGCTCTTCAGGAATAGGAATAGTTGGGTTGATATATTAATATAGGTAAATTTTACAGTGATAAAATAGTAATTTATATTTGTGTTCAAATTAAAGTATAAAATTTTGAAATATAACTCATTCTAATGTCAACCCATTCTATTGCAATATAATATAAATCATTAATCATTTAACCATTGTATTAAACTTAATAGGTCATGAAAATAATTCATAAAAAAATTGTATCTATGAATTGTACTTTTAAATGTATAAAAATAAGTGGAGGCACATAAAAAATAAATGAAATAAATGTTATTGAAATTTTATGCATAAAAAAGTTATCATATTATATAAATTTGAAATTATATACATTTTTGTCTTAAATATCCACTTTACTCCAATGAAATTTTTATTTGGTGGCAAATCAAGAAGTTCTCATGTTTGATATTCTTGAATGGAATAATTGTGAGAAATAATGATTATTACACTAACATAATAGAGGTAGTTATATATATAGCATATTTGCCAAGGACAAGCAAATAATTAACGAAACAAAACATGAACACACAAAGCATACATATCAAAAGAAGGAAGGAAAACCAGATATATAACATATTTAACAAGGTAAGGCCAAGCAAACATTTAACGAAACAAAACATGAAGACAGAAAGCATACATATCAAAAGAACAAAGGAAAACCAGAAGAAATTCTCAAAGCCATAGCTTTAGCAAGGTATTAATCAAATAGAAACACTCTTCCAGGATAATCGCCCCCATTTACACTGTGTCGGGATGCTTGCAACACCTCTTCTAGGATAAAATAGCTCCGAGCTAACCATAAAGCTCAACTTCGACTGGCACCTCAATCGCCGGAAAAACCCCACAAGCAGAGACGAAGCTTCAGCACTGTATATAGAGGGAGAGTAGAGTGTGTAGAGAGGAAAAGAGGAAATGTAAGGTGTGGTGTATGAAAACCAGCAGCTTAGCTCTCTATTTCTAGTAGAGGCTAAGTATAACTGATACCACCCTAATTAATATTAGAATTGTAACTGACCATTTTCATTTAATAAAAATGAAACTGACGATTTACATTTAATAAAAATCAAAAAAAGGTCGATTTTAAATTAAATAAATCGTAACAATTACTCTATATAGTCCACATTTCAGTTTTAGTATTTTAATTAATCCGAATATAATATCAAATTCTGTCCAGGTTCGTCTAATATTTCGAATAGCCAAATTAGTCCATCATATTTTAATAGTTAAATTAATCTATGATCCAGCCCAGCCCAACTGATAAGATTACCAAGCCCAATTGATATATATATATATATATATATATATATATATATATATATATATATATATATATATATTCTAATTAAAATATTATTCACACATAAATAAAATTCTCTCGCCTAGGTCGCCTCGCGTACGCGAGACGCCGAGACATTCTCTCAAATCGCCCTTCGACCGAGCTGAGTCGATTCGAGGCGTGGCGAGGCGGGCGACGGCGGCGCGCGCGTGAAGCACATAGTAAAACCATGCACCATCACACACCTTAGTAGTTGTATACTACCCATGTGTGTGATACTATATAAAGCCAACAACCCCCTCTATTTATTTCAATGTGGGACAAATACACATTCTCATTTCAATCTCTTTGAAGCTACTAACTTCAACTGTATTTTTCTATGGATTTCACTAAGAAAATTACTTAGATCCATATATGAAAATTTAAGTCCCCAAATCAAGGAACATTTTCCAATCGTTAAAATCCAGAATTAATATCAAGAACATATAAAACTTATGCTCCAATAACTCCATTTTCTGAAAATCCCCCTCAAATCCATACAAAAATGCTTCAGGTTTCTCATCATGGCTTGTTTTTCGGAGTCGGTACACTTCTGGGTTTGAACCCTCCTAAGTCCCTTACTTAGATGACTACCGAATTCAGGTGGAATGTTTCACCTTGAATCTTAGTCTGTTTGGTGTAACCATGTTCCATAGACGACGACAAGTTAAAGGCTATGGTGCCAATCTACGATTTTGAGACATTAATGGTCTTGTCTCGATCTTGTTCGCCGAATGCTTCAAGGAATACCCCTTTCCTTTAATTGCGACCACACAAATACATTCGCTTAGCTGGGCATCTCCATAGATGTACTGCAATCATCTCGTTAAATGACTTGACCCCATTCAGAGTTATAATAACTCTTGCTATACTAGTAGTGTCAGTACCTTCTAGGTTTACAGGGGATAGACTCAGATACAATAGTATCATCTATGTAGAAAAGGTACTACCAATTCATCCTTACAGCTTGTTATCACCACATTGAATACACTTCAAGGGATCTCCTCTCATGTGTATTGGGTTCCCACTTTTGATGAATTACGATGGGTTGACAGTCCCATCCCCAACCTCGACTTAAGGACTATTTTAGGTTCCAGTCCTTTAGTCGAAGGATCAGCTATATTGTTCTGAGTTCTTATGAACTCAACAGCTATAATCCCATCAGACACTAAACTCCTTATAGACTTTAGTCTAACTTGGATGTGTCTCTTTGTTTTAGCATTATACTTTTTACTGCTAATGTTGTTGATAGTTATTCGACTATCACAATGAATAGCAATTGCAGGAAGCGGTCTACTTACTATAGGTATCGCGGACATAAGTCCGTGTAACCATTCAGCCTCCATCCCCGTGGCATCAAGCGCACAGAACTCAGCCTCAAAAGTAGACCGAGTTACTATAGTCTATTTGGTTGACTTCCAGGATATTGCTCTACCTGCGAAGGTGAACACGTATCCAGTCACTTCATTGGAACCAGACTTTTTAGCTATCCAACTTGCATCACTGTACCCCTCAAGTACACCAGAAAATCACCTATAGTGTAAACTAAGGTACATTGTGCCTTTCAAATATCTAAGTACTATATCAAGAGCATCCCAATGAGTTTTGTTTTGACAGCTTGTATATCTAGCAAACTTAGACACAGAGTATGAAATATCTTATCTAGTACAGTTAGCAAGATACTGCAAGCTCCCTATAATCTGGGAATACCTTAATTGAGACACAGGTACTCTTGAAGTATTCTTAACAAGGGCAACTTTAGGATCATAGGGTGTACTAGCGATTCTATAAGTATAGATTTCTCTATATAATAAGACTGTGATAAATTTATTCTCTCAGCTGACTGAGTCAGCTTGAGACCAAGAATCACATTAGCCTCACCCATATCCTTCATTTTAAAATGCCTTTTCAAGAAAGCTTTTGTCTCGTTAATAATCTCAATATTGGTTCCAAACATTAATATGTCATCCACATATAGGTACAAGATGACACACTCATTACCTTTAACTTTGGTGTAGACACACTTATCACTTTCATTAATAACATAACTGAAAGGCAATACAGTTTCATCAAACTTTTTATGCCAATCCCTGGGAGCTTGTTTCAAGCCATAGATGGACTTGGTCAACTTACATACTTTCCTTTCATTTCCTTTTGTAACAAATCCTTCAGGCTGATCCATATAAATCTCTTCTTAAAGTTCACCACGAAGAAAAGCTATCTTTACATACATGTGATAGATGATAAGAACATGGACGGATGCTAACGCTATAATCATTCGGATTGTTATCATCCTAGCAACTGGAGAGTACGTATCAAAGTAATCAATGCCTTCTTTTTGCTTAAAACCCTTACCTACCAGTCTAGCTTTGTACTTATCTATTGAGTCGTCATGGTTCAACTTCCTTTTAATGATCCAACTACACCCGATAGTAGAACACCCAGGAGGGAGATCAACTAACTCCCATGTTCTATTAGAAATAATAGATTTAATTTCACTCTTCATAGCGCCCTTCCAGTGCCTAGACTCTGAAGAATCCATAGCTTATCAGAAACTTAAGGGTTCATCCTCGATATTGTAAGTGATAAAATTACCTCTAAAATCCTTGACTACCTTTGCACGCTTAATTCTTCTCAGTTCCTCTACTTCCTTAGAAGTAGAGCTACTACTAGGTTCCTCTCCCACATTTGTCATCTTTTCCAAATGATCAGGAATAGAACTCGATGTGTGAGTAGGATCTTCATTAGAAGTATCTTGAGGCATACCAGTCTTCATAGGGTAGACATCCTCAAAGAATGTAGCATCACAAAATTCAACTATCGTGTTTGCCACTATACCATCTATGTCAGATTTTAATAATAAAAATATCATAGCTATAGTGGTCTCAAGATAGCCCAGAAAGATACAATCAACAGTCTTTGGACCTAGCTTCTTTCTCTTGTGTTCAGGGATATGTACCTTAGCAAGGCACCCCCACACACGAAGATACTTAAGACTAGTCTTCTTGCCCTTCCATAACTCATAGGGTGTCTTATCCATGTGTTTTAGAGGGACTCTATTCAGAATATGACAAGCTGTATTCAGAGCCTCTCCTCCAATGTATTTAGGCAACCCAGAATTAATAAGCATACTATTAATCATATCATTAAATGTTTTGTTCTTTGGCTCAGCAACCCCATTAGACTCAGGTGTGTATGGTGGGGTGGTGGGGTAACTTCATGAACTATACCATTGCTAGCACAAAATTCATTAAAAGAGTTACTCGTATACTCACCACCTCTATCAGATCTCAACTCAACTGTTTAAGTACTTTACGATATTATCTCAGATGTTCGTATTACTCCGCCAATATTATATAAGTTGGTGGGTTTTTCACAAAAATTTTTAAAAAAAAATTCAAATTACATTAATACAACATTAAATTGCAGCGGTCACGTTTTAATTTATGAAGAAGGGTCTCACACTTTTATTATAAAAATTATCAATTGAACCCATTACACATAAGTATTTGCAAAACATGTTAGAAAACTTTTTAAAAACTCTTGGCATATTTTTATTAGATATCGATAATACTATAACACAAAATAATATATTAACATAAATTCACAAGGGTTTTCACCTTTTTTTTAGATTATTTATTGTTTAGCAACACCCAATAATAGTTACTACCTTATAATATATATTTTTTTGATAGTTACTACCTTATAAAATTGAAAACAAAAGATGAACTAGAAAACTCCCAAATGTCAAAGCCAAAACAAAAATTATCACTCAAATTTACACATTGTTGGAAGAGGACCTGTTACAATAATTATTCCAATACCATTTTAAGAATTTGAAAAATACTTTACAAACGTGCATAAATTTTTGAACAATGTAATTTATTGAATATTTTCAATTTTACAATTTATGTAAAGATTACTCTTGTTTATATCCCCAATAAGGATTGTCATCCAATACAATAAGGTTGCTTCTTTAAAAACATTCTTCAAAAACATTATATTTTACACAAGATTACTCTTATTTATATCTTCTAATAATACTTTTGGTTGTTTTTGGTGTTCACAGAATAAATACTATCATATTTAGATTTGGTGGTGGATGTATGTGAGCAGAAAAAAGGTTTTGACACAGGGCCGCTAGGAAAATGTTGCTTTAAATATTTAATTCTTAAAATATTTGCTAACAATGCTAACAATGGTGAAGTTAAACAACCTCAAGCCTTAGTGTATGGCTCTTTAGGAATTGGAATAGTTGGGTTGATATATTAATATTGGTAATTTCTATAGTGGTAAAATAATAATTTATATTTATGTTCAAAGTAAAGTAGAAAACCTTGAAACTATAACTCATTCTATTAATCATTTAACCATTTTATTAAACTTAATAGGTCATGAAAATAATTCAGGAAAAAAATGTATCTAAAAGTTGTACTTTTAAAATTATAAAAATAGGTACAAGGTACAAAAATAAATGGAATAAATGTTATTTAAATTTTATGCATGTATACAAGGTATTATATAATATAAATTCAATATATATATATATAAACAAATAAAATAAATTTGTTAAATAATATAAATTTATGTAAGAGGTATTCAATATATATATATATATATATGTAAAAGGTATTATATAATATAAATTTGAAATTATTTATTCATTTTATTAAATAATAAAGGGCATCAAAAATAAGATATTAGATCACAAATAGATGTTATGAGGCAATGTAAATTTAAAAATTTTAAAGAATTAAATCATTTAATAAAATGGCATGGCATTGGGGTAGTGATCCATAAGCATATGAGAGCAAATTTTGTGTGAAGATGCATGCAAATGTTAAGATGGTTTTGGTGCTTCCTTAGGCCCAAAATATGTTGTTGTAGGCCAAAAAAACCCAAAGAATTTAGTAGCGTTGCTATTTTTGCAGTTACCCTTGGGATCAAATGCAACATCAGTTTTTCTATTGGCATAGCCTTGCTATGGCAACAATATTATTAGTTTTTAGCAACATAGTATTATGTTGCCTTTGTGTTAAAACATTTTGCAAAAAAGTGGGCCCTTCCTGTGGGACCCACAGGTGGGGCCATGTTAAAACATTTTGCAAAAAAGTGGGCCCTTCCCGTGGGACCCACAGGTGGGGCCATAAGGGCCCACATGTGGATCCCACTGTGGGGCCTACTTTTATACCTACACAAATTTTGCCAACAGCAACATTTCTTAAAATTAATTTTCCTTTATAGCATCAATGACAACACTTTTCTATTTTAAACAAAAAATCATAAATATGAAAAAATGCATTACCTAAATAACTAAATCAACACAACCTGGATTACATACATATTAAATACAATCTCAACCCAAATTCAGAGAAAAAGAAGTAAGAGCTGGTGCCGCAAGTACATAAACAACATTCTTACTAAGTACATAAGTCGAACGTAACAGCAAAAGATGGTCTATAACATAAACATATGGAATGACTAAATTAAGAGTTGGTGCCACCAGTCATTGAAGTACAATCTTCATTGTCACTCGAGATGGTCGCAAATAGCTCCCCAAGATCAAATTTGATGTTTGGGTTCACTTCACCCTATTTTTTAAGCACCCATGTCAAGTTTTCACGTACCTTTTTGTTCACCTATGCATCCATTTCTACTTGCAATTTCATATTCACTTTCATCTCAGACTTCTTCAACCAAAGTTTCCCTTGTTGTTTTATATAAACTCTGATCGTAAACTCTGATTGTTGTAAACTCTGATTATTGTTTTATATAAACTCTGACCGTAAACTCTGATTGTAGGGTTTATGTATGTATTTTAGTGTGTGTGTTGTGGAACAGAATAAAGAAAAAACAAGAGGCTTAAATTTCTGTTGTTTTATTGATCAATCTTTACCTCCTTTATATAATAGGAGAATACAAACCAAATACATGAATGTTAATGATAGATACATAATCAGATACATCTCCTTGATACTATGAACCATATTTAATGCACTCTTCAAACTTCTATGAGATTAGTTTATCCAACATATTCCTCCCTTAAACTAATTCCTTTCGATCCTTCATTCCCATCATCCTTTTGTAAGTATCTAGTAGAGCTTTGGACATTGGTTTAGTGAGCACATCTGCAACCTGGTCACGACTAGCAACATGACGTAAATTCACATTCTTCTCCTTTACATGCTCCCGGATAAAATGAAAACGAACATCTATGTGTTTGCTCCTTTCATGATGTACTGGATTCTTGGCAAGCTCAATTGCAGACTTGTTATCAATGCAAACTTCAGTTGATCTCTGTTGTGGGATTCTCAATTCACTAAGTAACCTTCTTAACCAAATAGCATGACAAACACAGTGAGAGGCTACCACATATTCTGCTTCACAGGTTGATAATGCCACTATCGGTTGCTTCTTAGAATACCATGTAAAAGCAGTGTCTCCCATAAAAAACAAGTAACCAGATGTGCTTTTTCGTTCATCCACATCTCCACACCAATCACTATCAGAATATCCCAGCAATTTGTAGTTCTCAGTTCTGGAATAAAACAATCCCAGTGACTTTGTTCCTTGAATATATCTCAGAATTCTTTTTATTGCCTTCCAATGTGACTGTTTTGGATCCTCCATGAATCTACTTACAATCCCAACACTATAAGCAATGTCAGGTCTTGTGCAAGTAAGATACCTCAAGCTTCCAACCAAACTCTGATATAAATTTGCTTCTACTGACGTTCCTCCCTCAAATTTAGAGAGTTTGATGCCCTGTTCCATCGGAGTTGCTACTGGATTGCAGTGCTCCATCCTGAATTTTTTCAAAATATTGTTTGCATATGCTTCTTGAGAAATAAAAATGCCTGATTTTTCTTGCTTCACCTCAATGCCAAGAAAATATCTCATCAAGCCCAAATCTGTCATCTCGAACTCTTGAGTCATCTCCTTCTTAAATTCCTTAATCATCTCTTCATTGTTGCCCATAAAAATAAGATCATCAACATAAAGTGCAACAAACAGTAATTTACCTTGTTTTTCTTTGACATAGAGAGCAGCCTCATATGGACATTGAACAAAACCATTCCTTTTGAAGTAGGCATCAATTCGAGTGTTCCAAGCTCGTGGTGCCTGTTTTAAACCATACAATGCCTTGTATAATTTTAACACCATTCCTTCTTTCCCTGATTTTTCATATCCAGGTGGTTGGTTTACATACACCACTTCTTCGAGCAATCCATTTAAGAACGCAGACTTCACGTCCATCTGGTAAATAGGCCATTTGTTTTGAGCTGCTTGAGAGATTAACAGTCTAATTGTCTCCATCCTTGCTACAGGTGCGAAAACCTCATCATAGTCTATTCCAGCCTTCTGTCGATAGCCCTTTGCTACCAACCTTGCCTTATATCTTTCCACTTCTCCTTGAGCATTCAGTTTTTTCTTATAAACCCATTTAACATCGATGGGTTTACATCCTTCTGGAGGTTCTACCAGTTCCCAAGTTTTGTTCTTTTCAATAGCTTTGATTTCATCATCCATTGCATCTTTCCACATCTTGTCTTTCACTGCTTCTCCAAAATCTATGCTTTCTGCATCAGCCACCAAACATACTAGGTGTACTTCACCATGTTCATATATATCTTGTAAACTTCGAGTTCTAGGATTCCTAGGCTCATCCTCATCTGATTCTTCATTTTCAGCATCAGAGTTTGTTGCTGAAATCTTAGAAATCTGAATATTATCTTCTGTTTTTTCTTTTTCATGTGCTTTACTCCAATTCCATGCATCATCTTCTTGTATCTTTACATTTCGACTCACAACAACCTTCATAGCAACTGGATCAAGTAGTTTGTAGGCTTTTGTTTTCTCATCATAGCCAATAAAAATATATTTCTTGCTCTTATCATCCAACTTTGTTCTCCTTTGATCAGGAACATGTGAATATGCTACACTCCCAAAAACTTTCAAATGTGAAACAGTAGGCTTCTTTCCACTCCATAATTCTTGAGGAGTTTCATCCCCCAAGTTTGAATGTGGACATCGATTCTGAATATAAACTGCACATTGCACTGCTTCCGCCCAGAATTCTTTTGGTAATTCCTTGCTCTTTAACATTGATCGAACCATGTCTAAGATTGTTCGATTTTTCCGTTCAGCCACGCCATTCTGCTGTGGTGAATAGGGGGCTGTTAAGAACCTTCTAATGCCATGTTCTTCACAGTATTCTGTAAAAGCCTTTGATGTATATTCTCCTCCTCTATCAGAACGCAATCCCTTGATATGCATTCCTGTCTTCTTTTCTACCAGCACTTTGAACTTCTTGAAAACTTTTAATGCCTCAGATTTTTCATTTAAAAAATAAACCCATGTTCTTCGAGAATAATCATCAATAAAAGTGATGAAATACCTCTTGGAACCATATGATCCAGGTGTGATAGGACCACATATATCTGTATGCACCAATTCGAGAGGCTTTGAAGCACGATAAGTTGCCTTTTTCTGGAATGAACTCCTTGTTTGTTTTGCCAGCACACAATCTTCACAAAAACTGCCTGTATGATCCATGCTTGGTATTCCATGAATCATCCCTTTGTTTGCCAACTCCTTCAGACCACCATAGTGTAAGTGTCCAAGTCTCTTGTGCCATAAAGTTGCTTTATCCTCTGACTTTGCTTGTAAGCATTTCTCCTGTATGTTCTTCAGATTCAACTTGAACATTCGATTTTGAGACATTTCAGTTTTAGCAATTGTCCTGCCATTTTTATCCTTCAATATCATGACTTTGTCACCCATAAAGATTGAGTAACCTTTTTCGAGTAGCTGTCCAAGACTCAGAATATTATTCTTCATGTCAGGAACATAGTATACATCTTCAATTCTTCCTTGTTTCCCATTTTTTTTAGTAAAACATATTTCACCCTTTCCTTTTACTTCTATCTTCGATGAATCTCCGAATGACACAATTCCATTATTTATTTCCTTTAAATCAGTAAAGAGATGCTTGAGACCAGACATATGGTTGCTGGCCCCACTATCAAGATACCACAAAACTTCATCTTCAGGAATCATACCTTTGCAGGCCATTAGTAGAACACCTTCATTTTGTTGCTCCTCCGTTTCGACTAGATTTGCATTTTCCGCAACCTTCTTGTTAAACCAGCAATCTTTGGCAAAATGTCCAAATTTTCCATAATTGTAACATTCTACAGATCTGCTTCCTCTTCCAGAGTATGATCGTCCACCTCTGCCACGATCACGACCACGTCCTTGGCCATGCCAATTTTGTTGATTTGTTTGCACCTTCTCTTCAAATCTGTTGCTTACAGGACCACGTCCTCTGCCTCGAGTAAAATTCTGTCTTGCACGTCCACGTCCTCTTCCTCTATTGTATTGTGTATACAATACTTTATCTTTGTCTTCAACTGAGACATCAGTTTTCAATACTTGAGATTCTGTCTCCTCCTTTTTTAATAATCTTTCTGAATATGCTTGCAGAGTTCCCATCAGTTGATCAACAGTCATGGTCTCTACATCATTTGACTCTTCAATAGTAATTCCAACAAGTTGCAGTTTTGTATTTAAAGATCTTAATATCTTCTCATTTACACGTGCATCTTCGATTTTTTCTCCATAATTCTTCATTTGATTCACAACAGAGGAAACCCTCGTGAAGTAATCCGGGACTGATTCCATATCTTTCATATGTAAAGACTCAAATTCACCACGTAGAGTTTGTAATCGTACCTTTTTTACTTTGTCAACACCTTTAAAATTGTTCTGCAAAATCTCCCAGGCCTCCTTTGCTTTTGTTGCAGATGCAACCTTTTCAAACATGCCTTCATCAAGACCCATATGTATGATAGACAAAGCTTGTTGATCTTGTTTTCGTAACTTGGCAAGAGCGTTTTTCTGACCTTGATTTAAAGCTCCTTCATTCTCTGGTTCATCGTATCCTTTGTCAATTATTTCCCATGCCTCCTGTGAACCAAGCAACGCTTTCATTCGTAGACACCAGTAGCCATAGTTTTCTTTGGTAAGTTTTGGAACAGCAAAAGAATTATTCATGTTTGCAAGCTCTGATACCAATCTGTTGTTTTATATAAACTCTGATCGTAAACTCTGATTGTTGTAAACTCTGATTATTGTTTTATATAAACTCTGACCGTAAACTCTGATTGTAGGGTTTATGTATGTATTTTAGTGTGTGTGTTGTGGAACAGAATAAAGAAAAAACAAGAGGCTTAAATTTCTGTTGTTTTATTGATCAATCTTTACCTCCTTTATATAATAGGAGAATACAAACCAAATACATGAATGTTAATGATAGATACATAATCAGATACATCTCCTTGATACTATGAACCATATTTAATGCACTCTTCAAACTTCTATGAGATTAGTTTATCCAACATCCCTTATCTTGCCTGTCAGGTCATGTACTTAGGTCTGTTTTGAAGCTTGAGCATGAATTTTAATGGATTCATAGATCTCCCTATAAGCCATGTCGGATAGTACGATTTCCCATCAATAATCATCAATTCATCAATACCCTCTCCTGATGTGTTCACCCTCATCTCGCCTCTTTTTTTTTCTACAAAAGTAAACTAAAGAGACATGATATAGCAAGCTTAGTCAATGGCAACTTATACGAAATAACAGATTAAATTTTTCTTCTATTTTGGTAAAAATACATTGAAGTCATAGCAGAACTCAGAAATTTGAGTATGACTGATCGGTCAAATGAACAAGCGGATATTAAATTAAATAATGATAGAAACGAACAGACTTAAACTTGAGATTATTCTCTAAACTAAGATCTGATATCATGTTAAATAATTGGTTCATTAAAAATCTTAAGATTCTAGAGAAAGTATTTAACCAACACTATCAACTCGATCAAGATTATTCTCAAATTTTTTATACAATTGATTAATTAACAGGCTGAACGAAATACTTGTAATTAATTTCATCTTTAATTACATGCTTTATATATCAAGAATAAAAGAAAAAACACTAACAATATTTTCTTGTTAGTTGCTTCATTTGGTATTATGTAATAATAAATATAACAAGACAACCAAAAAATGATTTACCATTTTGTGATTTTTTTTGTGAAAAAGGTCTAGGACCAGCATGTGTATCCGTGACTTTAATGCGGCTCTCAGCATGGCGATAAACATTTTTAACATCTCCATTTGGTCTATTAGTATCATGAAGCATCTCATCTAGGTTATCTCCAAAACTTATAACTATTTAATAATCCATACGATCCTCATGACTATTTTTGTAGGACTCGAGTGAAACCTCATAAATCCAACGGGCATATAATGGAGATGGACCATTATATATAAGATGGTCGTAGATCACATCTGCACGGTGCCACTTGCCATTTTTACAAATCTTGCAAGGGAAAGTTATTTAATCACCTACGGTAAATTTGGGAAATTCATTTTGCAGAAATGCCTCTACCCCACCATTGTATCCTTCATTGTACTTTGGTTGGTTTATCCTAATAACATTTTTCTTGTCTTCCATCACTACAATTGAGAAGCATAAAACTATTATAATGAATGATCTTTGTGTGGGTGTTTGCTATGCAAGTACAGACCACCTATATTATTAGATAATGCCAAAGTATTGACTTATAGATAAACAAATTTAAACCTAGCAGTGTGTGTTTATAGTAGGGGTTTCGACTAAAAACCCCACTCTAGCTCCCTGGTCTAAAATATGCTATCGGTTTGGACTAAAAAAGAATGACACACCAACTACTATGTCAGGTTAGTGTATCACACCCTACGATACTTCACTTATGAGAGGGCCACATATGCTTCATTACTAGTTAAAAAGTATATGTACAGAACAATCTACATCCTGCCTATGATGTTGGGCTTGCTAAGCAGCCCTTAATGCCGTATGATAAGCTTTGGGCCAAGCCTCCATGAATTTATTTTTGGATAACCCCCAAAATGCCTCCCATTTCACCTTCCAAACCCCTAGGCTACTTAGCTCCCCTAGGACCATGTATACTCAAAGCCCATCTGCCTGAAGCCCATGGGGTAGCCCATATGTCTTTTCCAAGGTCCATAACTATAACTTTGATATGTCAGCCCAATGAGATTGTTATGGACCGTTATAACTATAACTTTGATACCACTTGTTGCGCTTATTAAGCATGCCTTAACTAACAATAATACGATAATATCCGCTTTGGGCCCAAGCGAGTTATTTTTGAGTAACACACAAAAAATATAACTGCTCCGGTTAAAAAATGTTCGTATTACTCCGCCAATATTATATAAGTCGGTCGGTTTTTCACAAAAATTTCAAAAAAAAAATTTCAAATTACATTAATACAACATTAAATTGCAACGGTCACGTTTTAATTTATGATGAAGAAGGGTCTCACACTTTTATTATAAAAATTATCAATTGAACCCATTACACATAAGAATTTGCAAAACATGTTAGAAAACTTTTTAAGATCTCTTGGCATATTTTTATTAGATATCGATAATACTATAACACAAAATAATATTTTAACATAAATTCACAAGGGTTTTCACCTTTTTTTAGATTTTTTATTGTTTAGCAACACCCAATATAGTCAAAACCATCACCTTATAATATATATATTTTTTGACAGTTACTACCTTATAAAATTGAAAACAAAAGATGAACTAGAAAACTCCCAAATGTCAAAGCCAAAACAAAAATTTATCACTCAAATTTACACATTGTTGGAAGAGGTCCTTTTACAATAATCATAAAAAAATAAAAATAAGAAACTTTACAAAAAAGAAAATTAGGAGTGTACTCTACTCCTCTCCATCTGCTCCTTGTTTCTACACCCGATCAGGCCAAGAAACCTTAGCAATGCTTTCTTTCTTCGGTTCATCGTCAAACTCACCACACGAAGAACCTGCATCAGGTTCATTAGCCATCCTCCCCATCTTCTCCCGTTATTGGGTCAGGTTGGCCGCAGTGGCTTCTTTCTCCACCAGCCTCTTCTGCAATGCTTTCACTTCAGCGCATCAGAATCTGCCACCCACTTCAGGAGCACGGAATTAGCATGCAGTACTGAGGCCAACGCCTCCTCTTTCTCGTGAATTACACCCACGAGTCTCCAAGCATAATCCCGTACAAGCATTTCCTGATTGGCTTGTGCAGTAATGACTGTGTTCACAGTCTCGAGGTGCTGCATAAATAATATATATGGATTACACCCAGTAGTCTCCAAGCATAGAATAATAATTGAAAACAACAACAGAAATAGAAATAATAAATTTTAAAAAAATTTCAAATATATGAAAAATTACCTGTAGGGGGTACGTGGAGCACTTTCTTCATTGTTTTCTGCAATTATTTCAGAAATTAGTAAATTAGAAGTAATATATATGTGACAGTTCAATTCAACAATTAAATCACAATCTTGTTAAAAATAATAATAGAAAATTCAGATTTTTGTGTCACGTATATATACACATAATTAAGGCGGTGTTGTAAATGACAGATGTAATCTAAGTGAGTCTCGAGATTGACCTTATATTTAAATGTCTCTTGCAACTAAATACCGTCCGATTTGAATTCCAAAACCATTGTGTCTATCTATTCAAAATTGTATATATTTATTACTGATACAAAATTCTATATAGGATTTAATGTTTTTATACATATTTTTTACCCACTACTACAAAGGAATAGAAATTGTATATATAATGCCAGGCTAGGGTACAAGAGACACTTCATATGAAATTACCTTAATACCCTTTCTCAAATCCTTTCTTGATATAATTACTCCTGAAGCACATAAGGGTACAACGGTAATCCACTATTCCATTATACAATTATTACACATTAGGAGGAATCATATAAATGATAAGATAATATTGATGGTTCTAGATCATACTAGGACCTTCTGGAGACTGGAGAGGTGAAGAAGAATATATTTGTAAGATAAAATCTAGGTTTCTCAATCACACTAGTACCTTCTATATAATAGAAAGAGAGAAAATGATATATTGTGTTCAATTTTTTAATTCTCTGTTTCGTTTCTTGTATAAGATGACAATATTTTAGGCGTATAAATTTCAATACTTTTTTTGTTATTTATACTCTTTCTTTTATATTTGTACAGTCGGTTGATGACCCAAATTACTTTCTTAAGTTAGCAATATTTACTTCAATATTTTATAATCTATTATTTTATGTTTTACTTTTTTATGTTATATTTTTTTGTATTATTTAGTTTTTAGTTTTTATTTCCGGTTGTGTGATAAATTTTTATTTGCTTTTATTCTTGTTTATTATATTAAATTTTTTTGTTGTATTTTCCAATATATTTACTTTAATTTTTTATGCCTTTAGTAAAAATGTCAGTTTACATATTGTTCCAGTTTCAATTTAGTTATCCACTTTTGATTTTTCTCAATACCCTATTTTAATTGAATATTAAAAATTATTCCATTACCATTCTAAGAATTTGAAAAATACTTTACAAAGCAGATTGCATAAATTTTTGAACAATGTAATTTATTGAATATTTTCAATTTTACAATTTATGTAAAGATTATTTTTGTTTATATCCCCCAATAAGGATTTTCATCCAGTACAATAAGGTTGCTTCTTTAAAAACATTCTTCAAAAACTTTATATATCACACAAGATTACTCTTATTTATATCTTCTAATAATACTTTTGGTTTTTTTTGGTGTTCACAGAATAAATGCTATCATATTTAGATATGATGGTGGATGTATGTGAGAGAAAAAAGGTTTTGACACAGCGCCGCTAGGAAAATGTGAATAGGAATAGTTGGGTATATATAATAATATTGGTAATTTCTATAGCGACAAAATAGTAATTTATATTTATGTTCAAAGTAAAGTAGAAAACCTTGAAACTATAACTCATTCTATTAATCATTTAACCATTTTATTAACCTTAATAGGTCACGAAAATAATTCAGGAAAAAATTGTATCGAAAAGTTGTACGTTTAAAAGTATAAAAATAAGTACAAGGTACGAAAATAAATGGAATAATGATAGAAACGAACAGACTTAAACTTGAGATTATTCTCTAAACTAAGATCTGATATCTTAAATAATTGGTTCATTTAAAATCTTAAGATTCTAGAGAAAGTAATTAACCAACACTATCAACTCGATCAAGATTATTCTCAAATTTTTTATACAACTGATTAATTAACAGGCTGAACAAAATACTTGTAATTAATTTCATCTTTAATTACATGCTTTATATATCAAGAATAAAAGAAAAAACACTAACAATATTTTCTAGTTAATTGCTTCATTTGGTATTATGCAATAATAAATATAACATGACAACCAAAAAATGATTTACCATTTTGTGATTTATTTGTGAAAAAGGTCTAGGACCAGCATGTGTATCTGTGATTTTACTGCGGCACTGAGCATGGCGATTAACATTTTTAACATCTCCATTTGTTCTATTAGTATGATGAAGCATCTCATCTAGGTTATCTCCAAAACTTATAACTATTTAATAATCCATACGATCCTAATGACTATTTTTGTAGGACTGGAGTGAAACCTCATAAATCCAACTGACATATAATGGAGATGGACCATTGTAGATAAGATGGTCGTAGATCATCTCTGCACGGTGCCACTTGCCATTTTTACAAATCTTGCAAGGGCAAGTTATTTAATCACCTTCGGTAAATTTGGGAAATGCATTTTGCAGAAATGCCTCTACCCCACCATTGTATCCTTCATTGTACTTTGGTTGGTTTTTCGTAATAACATTTTTCTTGTCGTCCATCACTACAATTGAGAAGCATAAAACTATTATAATGAATGATCTTTGTGTGTGTGTTTGCTAGGGAAGAACATACCACCTATATTATTAGAAAATGCCAAAGTATTTACTTATAGATAAACAAATTTAAACCTAGTAGTGTGTGTTTATAGTAGGGGTTTCGACTAAAAACCCCATTCTAGCTCCCTGGTCTAAAAAATGATATTGGTTTTGACTAAACGAGAATGACACACCAACTACCATGTCAGGTTATTGTATCATACCCTACGATACTTCACTTACCGGAGGGCCACATATACTTCATTACTGGTTAAAAATTATATGTACAGAAAAATCGACACTACTGGATCATTCACAAAGGTAACTACATCGTAGATACATATCCCCGACCTATGAAATTATATGTACAAAAAAATCTACATCCTTCCTATGATGTTGGGCTTGCTAAGCAGCCCTTAACGCCATATGATAAGCTTTAGGCCAAGCCTGCATGATTTTATTTTTGGATAACTCCCAAAATGCTTCCCATTTCACCTTCGAAATTTGCCTCCTTTTTGCGTGATTTGGCTCCCCTAGGATATTTAGCTCCCCTAGGACCATGCATACTGAAAGCCCATCTGCTAGCTCTTGAAGCCCATGGGGTAGCCCATATGTCTCTTCCAAGGTCCATTATTCAGCCCAATGAGATTGTTATGGACCGTTATAACTATAACTTTGATACCACTTGTTGGTCTTACTAAGCATGCCTTAACTAACAACAATACGATATTATCCGCTTTGGGCCCAAGCGTGTTATTTTTGAGTAACACACAAAAAATAAAACTGCTCCGGTTAAAATATGTTCATATTACTCCACCAATATTATATAATTCGGTCGGTTTTTCACAAAAATTTAAAAAAAAAATTAAAATTACATTAATACAACATTAAATTGCAACGGTCACGTTTTAATTTATGATGAAGAAGGGTCTCACACTTTTATTATAAAAATTATCAATTGAACCCATTACACATAAGTATTTGCAAAACATGTTAGAAAACTTTTTAAGATCTCTTGGAATATTTTTATTACATATCGATAATGCTATAACACCAAATAATATTTTAACATAAATTCACAAGTGTTTTCACCTTTTTTAGATTATTGATTGTTAAGAAACACCCAATAATAGTCAAAACCATCACCTTATAATATATATATATTTTGACAGTTACTACCTTATAAAATTGAAAAACAAAATATGAACTAGAAAACTCCCAAATGTCAAAGCCAAAACAAAAATTTATCACTCAAATTTACACATTGTTGGAAGAGGTCCTTTTACAATAATCATAAAAAAATAAAAATAAAAAACTTTACAAACCAAGAAAAAAAGAGTGTACTCTACTCCTCTCCATCTGCTCCTTGTTTCTACACCAGATCAGGCCAAGAAACCTCAGCATTGCTTTCTTTCTTCGGTTCATCAAACTCACCACACGAAGAACCTGCATCAGGTTCATTAGCCATCATCCCCATCTTCTCCCATTCTTGGGTCAGGTTAGCCACAGTAGCTTCTTTCTCCACCATCCTCTTCTGCAATGCTTTCACTTCAGCGCATCAAAATCTGCCACCCACTTCGGGAGCACGGAATTAGCATGCAGTACTGAGGCCAACGCCTCCTCTTTCTCGTGAATTACACCCACGAGTCTCGAAGCATAATCCCGTACAAGCATAATCCCATGCAGTAATGAAGTAATGACTTTGTTCACAGTCTGGAGGTGCTGCATAAATAATATATATGGATTACACCCACTAGTCTCCAAGCATAGAAAGATAATTGAAAACAACAACAAAAATAGAAATCATAAATTTTCAAAAAAATTCAAAATATATGAAAAATTACCTGTAGGGGGTACTTGGAGCACTTTCTTCATTGTTTTCTGCAATTATTTCAGAAATTAGTAAATTAGAAGTAATATATATGTGACAGTTCAATTCAACAATTAAATCAGAGATCTAGTTAAAAATAATAATAATAAATTCAGATTATTGTGTCACAATCATACATACGTATATATACACATAATTAAGGCAGTGTTGTAAATGACCGATGTAATCTAAATGAGTACCTTATATTTAAATGTCTCTTGCAACTAAATACCGTCCGCAACTCGATTTGAATTCCAAAACCATTATGTCTAGCTATACAAAATTGTATATATTTATTACTGATACAAAATTCTATATATGCTTTAATGTTTTGATACAGAATATAAATTGTAGAAATTGTATATATAATTCCAGGCTAGGGTATAAGAGACACTTCATATCAAATTACCTTAATACCCTTTCTCAAATCCTTTCTTGATATAATTACTCCTCAAGAACATAAGGGTACAACGGTAACCCGCTATTTCATTATACAATTATTACACCTTAGGAGTAATCATATAAAGGATAAGATAATATTGAAGATTCTATATCATACTAGGACCTTCTGAAGACTGGAGAGGTGAAGAAGAATATATTTGTAAGATAAAATCTAGGTTTCTCGATCACACTAGTACCTTCTATATAATAGAAAGAGAGAAAATGATATATTGTGTTCAATTTTATAATTCTCTATTTTGTTTCATTAATTTTTTCTTTTGTTTTATTTTTTTTTGAGGATATTTTATGAAGTTAATAATTATTTTATTGTTTATCGTGTTTCTAAAGTAAAATGCTTTCTTTAATTAAACATTTTTTTGATACTTTAAATTGTATAAGATGACAATATTTTAGGCATATAAATTTCAATACTTTTTTTTGTTATTTATACTGTTTCTTTTATATTTGTTCAATCGGTTGATGACCTAAAGTACTTTCTAAGGTTTGCAATAGTTACTTCAATATTTTCTAATCTATTATTTTATGTTTTACTTTTTATTTCTGGTTGTGCTATAATTTTTTTTTTCTAAATTTATATATATATATTAAAAAAAACCAGGGTTTAACCCTTGCTCCGCAGCTGAGGTAGAGAGAGTTGTCTAATTACAATCTATCCTGACATCTAGATTGTAGATAGAAAGAACAAAGAAAGGCGAACCCAACTACAAGAAAACTAAATCAAATAAAAATCCACCTATACAAATCTAAATTAGCATTTTTGGAGAACCATTTAGAATTAATAAGCTTAGTCTTGAGGTCCACCATTATGGTAGCGATTAGCTGCGAAGGAGCCCTGTTGCCTCTGTTGTGTAAACGAGAATTATGCTCCCTCCAAATGTGATAAACAAAAATCTGCGCTGCAAGCAGGAGAACAGCTCTATGAACCCGATCATCATGAGATCCCCAAGCACTTAACAGTTCTAACCAATGTTCTCCTTGGATACGAACACGCAGAATGGCAGCAACCTTGTTTAGGATGAAATTTCCATAATGGCAGGAGAAAAATAAGTGGGAATCATCTTCTATGCCTCCCGCACAAAGCAGGCAGTGAATTTGAACATCCAACCCGAAAGAAATAAGTCTTCGAGCGGTAGGTAATCTACCCAAACATAGGAGCAATTCCAGACGAGCATACCTCTGGATCTTAAGGCAGTGCCAAACCATGTCAGACCAGAAGACCTGAGAGTAAGACCTGCGGTAAGAGTTCCAAATGTCCCAGATCTTTACCTTCTTGAGAGGTAGAGAACCCCAGCAAACAGCATCATCTTTGTCCAAGTGAAAACTAGGATAGGAAAAGTTTTGAAGCCAAGAAGCTAGAACCTGATCCATATGATGAATTCTAGTCGAAGGACGTGGTAAATTCCAAACACCAGTTCTGATTAAGCAGTTGGCCGAAGCATCATGAGGGATGCCAGCCTGAGCAATGATAGTGTCGGTATTCGACGAAGCCAAGCATATTGAGTTCCACCACGGGTCAAACCAAAGTGAAGTACCTCTGCCACTACCCAATTTGTAGGTAATAGAATCTCGAGCCAAGGTTCTTAATTTAAGAACATTTCGCAAAATCCAAGAGCAGTCCTGGGGCATATGCATTGTCCAAAAATACTGTCTTTTTAGAGCAGTTGTGTTAACCCATGTCGACCACAAACTAGAGCTGTGAGTGACAATTTTGCAGAGGTGGAGTAGCTGAAGTTACTTTCGTTGTGCTATAATTTTTTATTTGCTTTTATTCTTATGTATTATATTAAATTTTTTTGTTGTATTTTCCGATAATTTTAGGTTACTTTAATTATTTATGCCTTTAATACAAATGTCAGTTTACATATTGTTCTCAGTTTCAATTTAGTTATCCACTTTTGATTTTACTCAATACCCTATTTTAATTGAACATTAAAAATTATTCCATTACCATTTTAAGAATTTGAAAAATACTTTACAAAGTAGATTGCATAAATTTTTGAACAATGTAATTTATTGAATATTTTCAATTTTACAATTTATGTAAAGATTACTCTTGTTTATATCCCCCAATAAGTACAATAATGTTGCTTCTTTAAAAACATTCTTCAAAAACATTATATTTCACACAAGATTACTCTTACTTATATCTTCTAATAATACTTTTGGTTGTTTAGAGAATAAATGCTATCATATTTAGATTTGGTGGTGGATGTATGTGAGCACAAAAAAGGTTTTTACACAGGACCGCTAGGAAAATGTTGCTTTAAATATTTAATTCTTAAAATATTTGCTAACAATGCAAACAATGGTGAAGTTAAACAATCTCAAGCCTGCCTTAGTGTATGGCTCTTTCGGAATAGGAATAGTTGGGTTGATATATTAAAATTGGTAATTTCCTTAGTGATAAAATAGTAATTTATATTTATGTTCAAAGTAAAGTAGAAAACCTTGAAACTATAACTCATTCTATTAATCATTTAACCATTTTATTAAACTTAATAGGTCATGAAAATAATTCAGGTAAAAATTTTATCGAAAAGTTCTACTTTTAAAAGTATAAAAATAAGTACAAGGTACAAAAATAAATGGAATAAATGTTATTTAAATTTTAAGCATATATACAAGGTATTATATATTATAAATTCAATATATATATATATAAACAAGTAAAATAAATGTTATTGAAATTTCAAGCATATGTAAAAGGTATTATATAATATAAATTTGAAATTATTTCTTCATTTTATTAAAAAATAAAGGGCTTCAAAAATAAGATATTAGATCACAAATAGATGTTATTAGGCAATGTAAATTTAAAAATTTTAAAGAATTAAATCATTTAATAAAATGGCATGGCATTGGGGTAGTGGTCCATAGGCATACTAGAGCAAATTTTGTGTGATGATTGCTAATGTTAAGATGGTTTTGGTGCTTCCTTAGGCCCAAAATAAGTTGTTGTAGGCCAAAAAAACCGAAAGAATTTAGGGGCGTTGATGCAACATCAGTTTTTCTATTGGCATAGCCTTGCTATGGCAACAATATTATTAGTTTTTAGCAACATAGTATTATGTTGCCCTTTGTGTTAAAACATTTTGCAAAAAAGTGGACCCTTTCTTGGGACCCACAGGTGGGGCCAATAAGGGCCCACATGTGGGTCCCACTGTGGGGCCCACTTTCTTAAAATTAATTTTCCTTCGTGCCAACACTTTATAGCATCAATGACAACACTTTCCTATTTTAAACAAAAAATCATAAATATGAAAAAATGTATTACCTAAATAACCAAATCAACACAACCTGGATTACATACAGATTAAATACAATCTCAACCCAAATTCAGAGAAAAAGATATAAGAGCTGGTGCAGCAAGTACATAAACAACATTCTTAACTGCAAAAGATGGTCTATAACATACACGTATGGAATGACTAAATTAATACCATCTTCATTGTCACTTGAGTGGTGTATAACATACACGTGTGGAATGACTAAATTAAGAGTTGGTGCCACCAGTCATTGAAGTACCATCTTCATTGTCACTTGAGATATAGTTAGTCATTTACACCTATTCACCCTCTAGGTGTGTATTTTCAAATATAATAACAATTGAAAGGAACAACAAAAATAAAAATCATTAATTTAAAAAAAATCAAATATATGAGAAATTACATGTAAGGGGTTCATGGAGCACTTTATTCATTGTTTTCAGAAATTATTTCAAAAATTAGTAAATTAGAATAATATATATGTATTTAAAAAAATTGTAGTTAAAATAGTTAAATTTAAATTTTTTTGATTTTATTTCGAAATAATATTTGAATTATAAATTGTATTTTCTAAGAACAAAAATTATTTTCTTTGTTACCACTTACATTTCATGCTTAATATTAACATCAGAAAAAAAAAATCAAATAAAATTTTTTATTTTTCGCCACCCACTCTCTTTCCAAAAGTTGAAGAAAAAAATTTGGACCCAAATATTGAAAAATAATTAATCTACAATTGTTTTCAGTCTTACGAGAAAAGTTATTCTTTTTAAAATGTATTTTGAAAACACAATGTAAAGGATTAAGCTGAAGTGGTACTTGTCTTGCCATACTCTGTTACAATATCTTGATTGATTAATGTTATAGATTTTGAAAGTTCATAAGATCCTCTTTGGATAGTCAAAAACATATCTTCATATTTCATAATAAAACTTTTTCTAACCTCTCAATTGGAATCACTAAATCATATATTTAAAATTTGAAAAATGAAAAGATAAAGCTTCTAAATCTCATATATGAGTTTGTTCGAGGTCTAAATAGGTGAGAATATTTTGATTTTTACGCCTATAATACTCCTAAAAAATATAATCTGAGGATGTCATGATTAGGACATTTTACCACGTAAAATATAATTCATTTTTTTAGGTGAAAACATGTTCCTATTTATTTGCAAATATTGTATGAGAAGTGCTTGATTTTTCGATAAAAATTACTAAATAATATATCCAAATAATTTTATGGCTCATATGTTTATTTGCAAAATTACCACTTTCTTATAGTAACTGTTTTTTTATAGCTGCTACCTTATAATATTGTAAACAACATATGTACAGAAAATTTTTGAAAGGAAAACAGAAAATGAAATTCCAACATTATTGAAAGTGGTCATTTTACAACCATTACAAAAGAAAACCTTAACAAAACTACATAAATTAGGAAAGTGCTCTACTCCTCTTCATCTGCACCGTGTTCATATGTTTATATGCAATATTACTACCTTCTTATAATAGCCGTTTTTTGGATAACAGCTACAATATAATATTGAAAACAACATATGTACGGAAAAATTTTAAAAGGAAAATAGAAAATGAAATTCAAACATTATTGAAAGTGGTCACTTTACAACCATTAAAAAAGAAATGCTTAACAAAATTACATAAATTAGGAGGGTGCTCTACTCCTCTCCATCTGCTCCTTGTTTGGAAGAAACCTCACCACATGAAGAACCAGGTTCATTAGCCGTTCTCCTCATTGTATCCTGGGTGAGGTTAGCTACAATTGCTTCTTTCTCCACCAACCTTTCCTGCAATGCTTTCACTTTAGGTTCAAAATCGGCCATGATAATAACGTTAGGAGTTTGTTCACCCAATTTTTTAAGCACCCATGTCAAGTTTTCATGTACCTTTTTGTTCACCTATGCATCCATTTCTGCTTGCAATTTCATATTCACTTTCATCTCAGACTTCTTTAACCAAAGTTTCCCTTATCATGCATGTCAGGTCCTGTACATAGGTCTATTTTGGAGCTTGAGCATGAATTTTGATGGATTCATAAATCTCCCAATAAGCCATGTCGGATAGTATGATTTCCCATCAATAATCATCAATACCCTCTCCTGATGTGTTCACCCTCATCTCGCCTCTTTTTTTTCTCCAAAAGTGAACAAAAAAGACATGATATAGCAAGCTTAGTAATTGGCAACTTATACGAAATAACAGATTAAATTTTTCTTCTATTTTGGTAAAAATACATTGAAGTCATGGCAGAACTCAGAAATTTGAGTATGACAAATCCGTCAAATGAACAAGCGGATATTAAATGAAATAATGATAGAAAAAGTCAGACTTAAACTTGAGATTATTCTCTAAACTAAGATCTGTTATCATGTTAAATAATTGATTCATTTAAAATCTTAAGATTCTAGAGAAAGTAATTAACCAACACTATCAACTCGATCAAGATTATTCTCATATTTTTAATATAGTTGATTAATTAACAGGCTGAACGAAATACTTGTAATTAATTTCATCTTTAATTACATGCTTTATATATCAAGAATAAAAGAAAAAACATTAACAATATTTTTTAGTTAATTGCTTCATTTGGTATTATGTAATAATAAATATAACAAGACAACCAAAAAATGATTTACCATTTTGTGATTTATTTGTGAAAAAGGTCTAGGACCAGCATGTGTATCTGTGACTTTACTGCGGCTCTCATCATGGCGATAAACATTTTTAACATCTCCATTTTTTCTATTAGTATGATGAAATACGATCTTCATGACTATTTTTGTAGGACTGGAGTGAAACCTCATAAATCCAACTGACATATAATGGAGATGGACCATTGTAGATAAGATGGTCGTAGATCACATCTGCACGGTGCCACTTGCCATTTTTACAAATCTTGCAAGGGCAAGTTATTTAATCACCTACGGTAAATTTAGGAAATGTATTTTGCAGAAATGCCTCTACCCCACCATTGTATCCTTCATTGTATTTTGGTTGGTTTATCCTAATAACATTTTTCTTGTCGTCCATCACTACAATTGAGAAGCATAAAACTATTATAATGAATGATCTTTGTGTGTGTGTTTGCTATGCAAGAATAGACCACCTATATTACTAGATAATGCAAAAGTATTGACTTATAGATAAACAAATTTAAACCTAGCAGTGTGTGTTTATAGTAGGGGTTTCGACTAAAAACCCCACTCTAGCTCCCTGGTCTAAAAAATGCTATCAGTTTGGACTAAAAAAGAATGACACACCAACTACTATGTCAGGGTAGTGTATCACACCCTACGATACTTCACTTACGAGAGGGCCACATATACTTCATTATTAGTTAAAAAGTATATGTACAGAACAATCTACACTACTGGATCATTCACAAAAGTAACTACATCGTAGGTCCATATCCCCGACCTATAAAATTATATATACAGAACAATCTACATCCTATGATGTTGGGTTTGCTAAGCAGCCCTTAACGCCGTATGATAAGCTTTGGGCCAAGCCTCCATGAATTTATTTTTGGATAACTCTCAAAATGCCTCCCATTTCCCCTTCGAAATTTGCCTCCTTTTTGCGTGATTTGGCTCCCCTAGGCTATTTAGCTCCCCTAGGACCATGTATACTGAAAGCCCATCTGCCAGCTCTTGAAGCCCATGGGGTAGCCCATATGTCTCTTCCAAGGTCCATTATTCAGCCCAATGAGATTGTTATGGACGGTTATAACTATAACTTTGATACCACTTGTTGGGCTTACTAAGCATGCCTTAACTAACAACAACACGATATTATCTGCTTTCGGCCCAAGCGTGTTATTTTTTAGTAACACACAAAAAATAAAATGCTCCGGTTAAAATATGTTTGTATTACTCCGCCAATATTATATACGACGGTCGGCTTTTCACAAAAATTTAAAAAAAAAATTCAAATTACATTAATACAACAATAAATTGCAACGATCACGTTTTAATTTATGATGAAGAAGGGTCTCACACTTTTATTATAAAAATTATCAATTGAACCCATTACACATAAATATTTGCAAAACATGTTAGAAAACTTTTTAAGATCTCTTGGAATATTATTATTATATATCGATAATGCTATAACACAAAATAATATTTTAACATAAATTCACAAGGGTTATCACCTTTTTTAGATTATTGATTGTTGAGCAACACCCAATAATAGTCAAAACCATCACCTTATAATATATATATTTTTTGACAGTTACTACCTTATAAAATTGAAAACAAAAGATGAACTAGAAAACTCCCAAATGTCAAAGCCAAAACAAAAATTTATCACTCAAATTTACACATTGTTGGAAGAGGTCCTTTTACAATAATCATAAAAAAATAAAAATAAGAAACTTTACAAAACAAAAAAAAGAGTGTACTCTACTCCTCTCCATCTGCTCCTTGTTTCTACACCAGATATAGTTACAAAAAAAAAAAAGAGTGTACCATCTTCATTGTCACTTGAGATATAGTTAGCCATATTTTCAAATATAATAACAACTGAAAAGAACAACAAAAATAAAAAATCATTAATTTAAAAAAAAATCAAATATATGAAAAATTACATGTAAGGGATTCATGGAGCACTTTATTCATTGTTTTCAGCAATTATTTCAAAAATTTGTAAATTAGAATAATATATATGTATTTAAAAAATTTGTAGTTAAAATAGTTAAATTTAAAATTTTTTGATTTTATTTCGAAATAATATTTGAATTATAAATTGTATTCTAAGAACAAAAATTATTTTCTTTGTTACCACTTACATTTCATGCTTAATATTAACATCAGAAAAAAAAATCAAATTAATTTTTTTATTTTTCGCCACCCACTCTCTTTCCAAAAGTTGAAGAAAAAAATTTGAACCCAAATATTGAAAAATAATTAATCTACAATTTTTTTCAGTCTTACAAGAAAAGTTATTCTTTTTAAAATGTATTTCGAAAACACAATGTAAAGGATTAAGCTGAGGTGGTACTTGTCTTGCCATACGCGGTTACAATATCTTGACTGATTAATGTTATAGATTTTGAAAGTTCATAAGATCCTCTATGGATAGTCAAAAACATATCTTCATATTTCATAATAAAACTTTTTCTAACCTCTCAATTGGAATCACTAAATCATATATTTAAAATTTGAAAAATGAAAAGATAAAGCTTCTAAATCTCATATATGAGTTTGTTCGAGGTCTAAATAGGTGAGAATATTTTGATTTTTATGCCTATAATACTCCTAAAAAATATAATCTGAGAATGTCGTGATTAGGACATTTTACCACCTAAAATATAATTCATTTTTTTAGGTGAAAACATGTTCCTATTTATTTGCAAATATTGTATGAGAAGTGCTTGATTTTTCGATAAAAATTACTAAATAATATATCCAAATAATTTTATGGCTCATATGTTTATTTGCAAAATTACCACTTTCTTATAGTAACTGTTTTTTTATAGCTGCTACCTTATAATATTGAAAACAACATATGTACAAAAATTTTTTGAAAGGAAAACAGAAAATGAAATTCCAACATTATTGAAAGTGGTCATTTTACAACCATTACAAAAGAAAATCTTAAAAAAACCACATAAATTAGGAAAGTGCTCTACTCCTCTTCATCTGCTCCGTGTTCATATGTTTATATGCAATATTACTACCTTCTTATATTAGCTGTTTTTTGGATAACAACTAAAATATAATATTGAAAACAACATACGTACGGAAAAATTTTAAAAGGAAAATAGAAAATGAAATTCAAACATTATTGAAAGTGGTCACTTTACAACCATTAAAAAAAAATGCTAAACAAAATTACATATATTAGGAGGGTGCTCTACTCCTCTCCATCTTCTCCTTGTTTGGAAGAAGCCTCACCACATGAAGAACCTGCATCAGGTTCATTAGCCGTTCTCCTCTGTAACGCCCCGAAATCCACCCTGACCGGGGACTCGGGTCGTCACATTGTCTCAATATGATAACGCAATAACAATACCAAATTTTATTACAACGGAGCATAAAATGTCCCACTCCGCAGGTCCAAGATCGTCTTCACAACATAGTACAAACCAACTTGATACATCTCGAAATAATATATTACAAAAGTTCACAACAGTAGAAATATAAAGATTCCATGTGGATCTTCTACTTATTGTCGCCATAGCCTTGCGCTTTCCCCTTGCCTTTATAGCCCTGGCTGGACGTCTCGCCTCTTTCCGTCTTGACAGCTGAACAAAATGTTGTAAAGCAAGAATGAGCAACTATAGTGCTCAGCAAGTTCTCTTCTCGCTTGGTATATAAATATAAAAAAGTTTACCGAAATACATACTCAAAATTTTAATATCGAATATCACAATATGATTTGGCTCAAATTCATCTTGAAAATATCATACTCGAAAGGCTCAAAACTCATCTCATAAAAGACTCATTACTCATCTCGAAACAGAATACTCGATAACTCATTTGATATAACTCTGATAACTGATGATTTAAGAATGAACTGGTCTTCCACCTCTCCGTATCTCGGTGGGGCGATCAACTAACCAACCAAGAATACCGGCCTCCAATGACACCGCACTTCACCCGATCACGGCTACAATACGATATCAACAATAATATATATGTATGAATGCTAGCATCATAATGGTTATCAATTCAACCAAGGCAACAAATGCCTAATTATTCTCGGGTCCGTAAAACGGTACACGAGTCTCTCTTTCTCTATAATGGGCCTCTTGCCCAAAATTGACCAGTAGAATACAGAATTCCCGAATATTTGGGGTACAGATAACTTGAAATAGTTCTCCCAGAAAATATTTACAAATCTGGCGGACTGCCAGTATGACTCGATTTTACCATCAATCCGAACAATGGACTGATGTAAATTCTAAATAATAATAATTTATCGGTTGACACGAACAAAATGCCAAACCTTGACAATAAAATCAACTATCTCGAATTTATGAGAATAGTCTTAAGATTGAAGTAATTGGGAGTCGTACTGAACAAATAGTACTTCTCAATATTAATAATACTCAACATTGATGAACGTTTAAATAGAATATTTTTCACTTGATCGACAAATAAAAATCTCTATCAATTATAATTTTTAAACTCCTATCGGTTAGTTCAAACGAGGAACTAACTAAAAGATAATCAATAAATAACGATTGAATTTGTATAATAAATTCAATCGAAAAGAATAAATTTAACTATCTCAGACGAATGAGATTAGTTTCACTGAATCAAAATAATAGTCGTCTCGAATTAATGAGATCGACCCGATAGCAACGAAATTATTTCTACGCTTATAGGGATTATAATTCTCAAATAAACTAACTTAACAACATAATAATATTTAACAAGAAATAATTCTCAAAAGAAATTATTGCATCATACAGAGCAACAGATAATCTCAACAACATATAACATCTCGATAATAATTAAGGAATTAAATAACACGAACAGAAATTCACAGTTTCCAAAAGTTAGGGTAGGAATGAACTTGCCTCGATCTCGAAGTGCAAATGAATGCAGATAAAAATTATACTCTACCCGTGAACTTGGCGTCGATCTACGTCTCGAGAATTATTCTCTAAAAATGGCAACCAGAAATAAGTGAGCGATTCTTCAGAATAAAATACTCCCGATCCGATAATCTAATTAAGAATAATATAATATCTCATAAAATCTCCGGAATAACAGAAATTATTGCCGGGATAAATAAATATTTCTTCGATCACAGGAATTAAATCTGGAGAATATATCCTATTTTTAATATCTGAAAATCTAAATTCTTATTCAAAATGAAAAATTCAAACATCAATTTTTATTCAATTTAAATCCATAAATATTATTCTCATTTTTAAAATAATTCATCAAAGAATTCTACTTTTAAACAACCTCACAAATTCTAATTCATTAAACTCATTAATAATATAAAACAAATTTTAATCTCTAAATTAAATCTGACTAGATCTGGTTAATTAAAATAAACCAGAAAATATTAAAAACATCCCCTCCAAAATAAAACATATTTTATTCTAATTATTCACAAATATACCCCTTTTATTGACCATATATTAAATCTCTAAATTATTTTCAAAATCACATAATAATACTTATTTAATTAATAAAGTAATAAATTCTAAATTACATCTAAAATTCTATTTAATTAATTAAACAATTAAACCATTTTTAAAAAAACAATTTATTACCAACTAATTTAAATAACGGTCCAAATAATAAAATCTTGACTTTTAACGTTCAATTGCTAATTTAATAAAAACTGTATCGTTTTATTAGTACTGTATTATTTTATTATTTATTTAAAAGAGAAATTATGTGGGCCCCACATCTCCCCACCGTGGGTCCCACCCTCCCCCTCCCCTGCGTTTCACACGGCAACACAGTCAATTCCTCTCTTTTCTCCCCTTACTCTACCAACAACAATCTCTCTCGTTGTTCTCTCTTTCTCTCTACCATCTCTCTCTCTCTCTTTCTCTCTCACTCTCTCTTTCTCATCTCTCTACCCTCTATCTCTCTCTTCTCTCTCAATCTCTCTCCCTGCCCGTCTCCCTCTCTTCAATCTCCGTCCGTCTCCCATCCCCGATTTCCCCACCGTTTCCGTCGCCTCTCCCATCTCTTTGCTACCCACAGTCGACACCAATTATACCCACACAATCTCACCATCAATCTCCCTCTCGTCTCCAACCATTCCCTCTGTGTACTCTCCTAATCTCTCTCCGTTCTCTCTTATCACCACCACCACCATAATTCGGTGGTGGTTCTCTCCACCCAAACCGCAATCGATACTCCTCCCTCCTCCTTATTCCACCACATCACAGTTTCCCCTCCCCCATATTTCCCGATTTAACCACAACCATAAACATCACCCAACTCCCCACCTCTCTCTCTCGCCACTCAATCTCTCTTCTCTCCGTCTCACCTACAATCTCTCCCGACTACACACGGTAGCACCAAACAATCGGAACACAGGTAATACAAGTACTAGTTTTGGTCGAGCATAAAACATTAAAACAAAGCTTAAGAAAAAACAACAACCTGCTGTCTCTGTTTTGTATGCCTACGAATGGGTTTTGTTTGGTGAATAAAAGAGCTGGTTTGGTGTTGTTTTTGTTAATGCAGAGACCAGCCCCTTTTATAACAATAATTAGGTACTGATTAATCATGATATTGATAATGGTTGTGATAAAAAAAATTTAAAAGATTAAAACATGGAGACAAAATCATTGTAAAACATGTAGTGGTGTAATCATAATAATTTTTTTATTTAATAGGTGGGTAATTATTAAAATAAAAATGGGGAACAAATATAATGATGAAAATATTTAATATAAATATTTAGTAAAAAGATTTCGTTTTTTCTCCCGTTGACTAATTAAAATGAGACTCTAAAATTTGGGTCAAAATAAAAAAAAAATGTTATTCGAAAATTCGTGGTTATTACACCCTCATTGTCTCCCGTTGTTGGGTGAGGTTAGCTACAATTGCTTCTTTCTCCACCAACCTTTCCTGCAATGCTTGCACTTTAGGTTCAAAATCGGCCATAATAATAATTGAAAACAAGAACAAAAATAAAAATCATAAATTTTCATAAAAATTCAAATATATGAAAAATTACCTATAGGGGGTTTGGAGCACTTTCTTCATTGTTTACTGCAATTATTTCACAAATTAGTAAATCTAAAGTAATATATATGTGATAGTTCAATTCAACAATTAAATCACAGATCAAGTAAACAATATTAAAAGAAATTCACATTTTAGTGTCACAATCATACATATGCATATATACACATAATTAAGGCAGTCTTGGAAATGATTGGTGTATACATGACTGGTGTACACTAAGTCTGGAAATTGACCTTATATTTAAATGTCTCTTGCACCTCCTAAATACCGCAACTCCATTTGAATACCAAAATCATGGTGTGTAGCTATTCAAAATTGTATATATTTATTACTGATGCAAAATTCTATCTATGCTTTGATGTTTTGATACAGATTTCTTTCCTGCTGCTATATTGGATGAGAAACTTGTATATATAATGCCAAGCTAGGGCACAAGAGGCACTTCATATGAAATTACCTTCATACCCTTTCTCAAATATAAATAATCATCTAGTGCATAAGGACACAAGAAGCACTTCATATGAAATTACCTTTATACCCTTTCTCAAATCCTTTTTTGATATAAATAATCATCTAGTGCATAAGGGTACAACAATAACCCCACTAATCCATTATGCCATTATTACACCTTAAGAGTAATTATATAAAGGATAAGATAATATATAAGATAATATTGAAGGTTCTCGATCATACTAGGATCTTCCGGAAAGGTGAAGAAAAATATATTTGAAAGAGGGAAAATGATATGTTGTGTTCAATTTTTTAATTCTATCTTTTGTTTTATTTCTTTCTTATTTTGTTCTATTTTTTCTTTAAGATATTTTATGTTGTTAGTTATTATGTTACTGTTTATTGTGTTTTTTATGTAAACATCTTTTTTTGATGCTTTAACTTGTATTAGATGACAATATTTTACGTATATAAATTTGAATACTCTTTTAGTTATTTATTGGGTTTCCTTCATATTTGTATAGGATAGTTGATGACCCACATTATTCTCCAAGGTTAGTAATATTTACATAAAAAGTTTTTAATCTATTATTTTAAGTTTAACTTTTTTATGTTATATTTTTTTACCCACACTTCAATATTTTTAATATATTATTTTATGGTTAACTTTTTTATGTTACATTTTTTATATTATTTAGTTTTTATTTTCGGTTGTGTGATTTATTTTTATTTGCATTTATTCTTGTTATTTGTATTATATTTTTTGTTGTATTTTTTGATAATTTTACACATTGTTTTTAATTTCAAAATAGTTATCATATGGAGTGAAAACTCAGTTTACACATTGTTTTTAATTTCAAAATAGTTATCCACTTTTGACTTTTCTCAATACCCAATTTTGTTTGAATATTAAAAATTATTCCTTTACCATTTTAAGAAATTTGGAAAATACATTACAGAAAGGATTACATAAATTTTTTTAACAATGTAATTTATTGAATATTTTCAATTCTACAATTTATGCAAGGATTACTTTTGTTTATATCCCATAATAAGGATTGTCATCCATTACAATAATTTTATTTCTTTAAAAACATTCTATCCCACATAAGATATTATTCTTATTTTCATCTTCTAATAATATTTGTGAATGTTTTTGGGGTAAGAGAATAAATGCTATCATATTTAGATAAGATGGTAGATGTATATGACTAGAATAAATTTTTTGACACAAGAAGGAAAATGTTTCTTTAAATATTTAAAAGGTTTTGCCTATATTAATTACTACAAAAAATAACTGTCAAAAGTCACTTTCTTAAAATATTTGCTAAAAATGTTGAAGTTAAACAACCTGTAGCTTTGTATATGGCTCTTCAGGAATAGGAATAGTTGGGTTGATATATTAATATAGGTAAATTTTACAGTGATAAAATAGTAATTTATATTTGTGTTCAAATTAAAGTATAAAATTTTGAAATATAACTCATTCTAATGTAAACCCATTCTATTGCAATAAAATATAAATCATTAATCATTTAACCATTGTATTAAACTTAATAGGTCATGAAAATAATTCATAAAAAAATTGTATCTATGAATTGTACTTTTAAATGTATAAAAATAAGTGGAGGCACATAAAAAATAAATGAAATAAATGTTATTGAAATTTTATGCATAAAAAAAGTTATCATATTATATAAATTTGAAATTATATACATTTTTGTCTTAAATATCCACTTTACTCCAATGAAATTTTTATTTGGTGGCAAATCAGGAAGTTCTCATGTTTGATATTCTAGAATGGAATAATTGTTAGAAATAATGATTATTACACTAACATAATAGAGGTAGTTATATATAGCATATTTGCCAAGGCCAAGCAAATAATTAACGAAACAAAACATGAACACAAAAAGCATACATATCAAAAGAAGGAAGGAAAACCAGATATATAACATATTTAACAAGGTAAGGCCAAGCAAACAATTAACGAAACAAAACATGAAGATAGAAAGCATATATATCAAAAGAACAAAGGAAAACCAGAAGAAATTCTTGGAGCCATAGCTTTAGCAAGGTATCAAACAAATAGAAACACTCTTCCAGGATAATCGCCCCCATTTACACTGTGTCGGGATGCTTGCAACACCTCTTCTAGGATAAAATAGCTCCCAGCTAACCACAAAGCTCAACTTCGACTAGCACCTCAATCGCCGGAAAACCCCCACAAGCAGAGACGCTTCAGCACTGTATATAGAGGGAGAGCTTAGCTCTCTATTTCTAGTAGAGGCTATGTATAACTGATACCACCCTAATTAATATTAGAATTGTAACTGAGTATTTTCATTTAATAAAAATGAAACTGACGATTTACATTTAATAAAAATCAAAAAAAGGTCGATTTTAAATTAAATAAATCGTAACAATTACTCTATATAGTCCACATTTCAGTTTTAGTATTTTAATTAATCCGAATATAATATCAAATTCTGTCCAGGTTATTCACACATAAATAAAATTCTCTCGCCTAGGTCGCCTCGCGTACGCGAGACGCCAGGACATTCTCCCAAATCGCCCTTCGACCGAGCTGAGTCGATTCGAGGCGTGGCGAGGCGGGCGGCGGCGGCGCGCGCGTGAAGCACATAGTAACACCATGCACCATCACACACCTTAGTAGTTGTATACTACCCATGTGTGTGATACTATATAAAGCCAACAACCCCCTTTATTTATTTCAATGTGGGACAAATACACATTCTCATTTCAAGCTCTTTGAAGCTACTAACTTCAACTGTATTTTTCTATGGATTTCACTAAGAAAATTACTTAGATCCATATATTAAAATTTAAGTCCCCAAATCAAGGAACATTTTCCAATCGTTAAAATCCAGAATTAATAGCAAGAACATATAAAACTTATGGTCCAATAACTCCATTTTCTAAAAATCCCCCTCAAATCCATACAAAAATGCTTCAGGTTTCTCATCATGGCTTGTTTTTCAGAGTCGGTACACTTCTGGGTTTGTACCCTCCTAAGTCCCTTACTTAGATGACTACCGAATTCAGGTGGAATGTTTCACCTTGAATCTTAGTCCATTTGGTGTAACCATGTTCCATAGACGATGACAAGTCAAAGGCTATGGTGCCAATCTACGATTTTGAGACATTAATGGTCTTGTCTCGATCTTGTTCGCCGAATGCTTCAAGGAATAACCCTTTCCTTTAATTGCGACCACACAATTACATTCGCTTAGCTGGGCATCTCCATAGATGTACTGCAATCATCTCGTTAAATGACTTGACCCAATTTAGAGTTATAATAACTCTTGCTATACTAGTAGTGTCAGTACCTTCTAGGTTTACAGGGGATAGACTCAGATACAACAGTATCATCTATGTAGAAAAGGTACTACCAATTCATCCTTACAGCTTGTTATCACCACATTGAATACACTTCAAGGGATCTCCTCTCATGTGTATTGGGTTCCCACTTTAGATGAATTACGATGGGTTGACAGTCCCATCCCCAACCTCGACTTAAGGACTATTGTAGGTTCCAGTCCTTTAGTCAAAGGATCAGCTATATTATTCTGAGTTCTTATGAACTCAACAGCTATAATCCCATCAGACACTAAACTCCTTATAGACTTTAGTCTAACTTGGATGTGTCTCTTTGTTTTAGCATTATACTTTTTACTGCTAATGTTGTTGATAGTTGTTCGACTATCACAATGAATAGCAATTGCAGGAAGCGGTCTACTTACTACAGGTATCGCGGACATAAGTCCGTGTAACCATTCAGCCTCCATCCCCGTGGCATCAAGCGCACACAACTCAGCCTCAAAAGTAGACCGAGTTACTATAGTCTATTTGGTTGACTTCCAGGATATTGCTCCACCTTCGAAGGTGAACACGTATCCAGTCACTTCATTGGAACCAGACTTTTTAGCTATCCAACTTGCATCACTGTACCCCTCAAGTACACCAGAAAATCACCTAAAGTGTAAACTAAGGTACATTGTGCCTTTCAAATATCTAAGTACTATATCAAGAACATCCCAATGAGTTCTGTTTTGACAGCTTGTTTATCTATCCAACTTAGACACAGAGTATGAAATATCTTGTCTAGTACAATTAGCAAGATACTGCAAGCTCCCTATAATCTGGGAATACCTTAATTGAGACACAGGTACTCTTGAAGTATTCTTGACAAGGGCAACTTTAGGATCATAGGGTGTACTAGCGATTCTATAAGTATAGATTTCTCTATATAGTAAGACTGTGATAAAGTTATTCTCTCAGCTGACTGAGTAAGCTTGAGACCAAGAATCACACTAGCCTCACCCATATCCTTCATTTCAAAATGCCCTTTCAAGAAAGCTTTTGTCTCGTTAATAATCTCAATATTGGTTCCAAACATTAATATGTCATTCACATATAGGTACAAGATGACACACTCATTACCTTTAACTTTGGTGTAGACACACTTATTACTTTCATTAATAACATAACTGAAAGGCAATACAGTTTCATCAAACTTTTTATGCCAATCCCTGGGAGCTTGTTTCAAGCCATAGATGGACTTGATCAACTTACATACTTTCCTTTCATTTCCTTTTGTAACAAATCCTTCAGGCTGATCCATATAAATCTCTTCTTCAAGTTCACCACGAAGAAAATCTATCTTTACATCCATGTGATAGATGATAAGACCATGGACGGATGTTAAAGCTATAAGCATTCGGATTGTTATCATCCTAGCAACTGGAGAGTACGTATCAAAGTAATCAATGCCTTCTTTTTGCTTAAAACCCTTACCTACCAGTCTAGCTTTGTACTTATCTATTGAGTCGTCAGGGTTCAACTTCCTTTTAAAGATCCAACTACACCCGATAGTAGAACACCCAGGAGGGAGATCAACTAACTCCCATGTTCTATTAGAAATAATAGATTTAATTTCACTCTTCATAGCGCCCTTCCAGTGCCTAGACTCTGAAGAATCCATAGCTTATCAGAAACTTAAGGGTTCATCCTCGATATTGTAAGTGATAAAATTACCTCTAAAATCCTTGACTACCTTTGCACGCTTAATTCTTCTCAGTTCCTCTACTTCCTTAGAAGTAGAGCTACTACTAGGTTCCGCTCCCACATTTGTCATCTTTTCCAAATGATCCGGAATAGAACTCGATGTGTGAGTAGGATCTTCATTAGAAGTATCTTGAGGCATACCCGTCTTCATAGGGTAGACATCCTCAAAGAATGTAGCATCACAAAATTCAACTATCGTGTTTGCCACTATACCATCTATGTCAGATTTTAAAAATAAAAATATCATAGCTATAGTGGTCTCAAGATAGCCCAGAAAGATACAATCAACAGTCTTTGGACCTAGCTTCTTTCTCTTGTGTTCAGGGATATATACCTTAGCAAGGCACCCCCACACACGAAGATACTTAAAACTAGTCTTCTTTCCCTTCCATAACTCATAGGGTGTCTTATCCATGTGTTTTAGAGGGACTTTATTCAGAATATGACAAGCTGTATTCAGACCCCATTAGACTTAGGTGTGTATGGTGGGGTGGTGGGGTAACTTCATGAACTACACCATTGCTAGCACAAAATTCATTAAAAGAGTTACTCGTATACTCACCACCTCTATCAGATCTCAACTGTTTAAGTACTTTACGATATTATCTTAGATGTTCGTATTACTCCGCCAATATTATATAAGTTGGTCGGTTTTTCACAAAAAAATTTTAAAAAAAATTTCAAATTACATTAATACAACATTAAATTGCAACGGTCACGTTTTAATTTATGAAGAAGGGTCTCACACTTTTATTATAAAAATTATCAATTGAACCCATTACACATAAGTATTTGCAAAACATGTCAGAAAACTTTTTAAAAACACTTGGCATATTTTTATTAGATATCGATAATACTATAACACAAAATAATATATTAACATAAATTCACAAGGGTTTTCACCTTTTTTTTAGATTATTTATTGTTTAGCAACACCCAATAATAGTTACTACCTTATAATATATATTTTTTTGACAGTTACTACCTTATAAAATTGAAAACAAAAGATGAACTAGAAAACTCCCAAATGTCAAAGCCAAAACAAAAATTTATCACTCAAATTTACACATTGTTGGAAGAGGACCTGTTACAATAATTATTCCAATACCATTTTAAGAATTTTAAAAAAACTTTACAAAGCAGATTGCATAAATTTTTGAACAATGTAATTTATTGAATATTTTCAATTTTACAATTTATGTAAAGATTACTCTTGTTTATATCCCCAATAAGGATTGTCATCCAATACAATAAGGTTGCTTCTTTAAAAACATTCTTCAAAAACATTATATCTTACATAAGATTACTCTTATTTATATCGTCTAATAATACTTTTGGTTGTTTTTGGTGTTCAGAGAATAAATACTATCATATTTAGATTTGGTGGTGGATGTATGTGAGCAGAAAAAAGGTTTTAACACAGGGCCGCTAGGAAAATGTTGCTTTAAATATTTAATTCTTAAAATATTTGCTAACAATGCTAACAATGGTGAAGTTAAACAACCTCAAGCCTTAGTGTATGGCTCTTTAGGAATAGGAATAGTTGGGTTGATATATTAATATTGGTAATTTCTATAGCGATAAAATAGTAATTTATATCATGACCTTATATTTTTGAGTAAAATATAATTCATTTTTTTAGGTGAAAACATGTTCCTATTTATTTACAAATATTGTATGAGAAGTGCTTGATTTTTCGATAAAAATTACTAAATAATATATCCATATAATTTTATGGCACATATGTTTATTTGCAAAATTACCACTTTCTTATAGTAACTGTTTTTTTATAGCTGCTACATTATAATATTGAAAACAACATATGTACACAAAATTTTTGAAAGGAAAACAGAATTTGAAATTCCAACATTATTGAAAGTGGTCATTTTACAACCATTACAAAAGAAAAGCTTAGCAAAACTACATAAATTAGGAAAGTGCTCTACTCCTCTTCATCTGCTCCGTGTTCATATGTTTATATTCAATATTACTACCTTCTTATATTAGCTATTTTTTGGATAACAGCTACAATATAATATTGAAAACAACATATGTACGGAAAATTTTTAAAAGGAAAATAGAAAATGAAATTCAAACATTATTGAAAGTGGTCACTTTACAACCATTAAAAAAGAAATGCTAAACAAAATTACATAAATTAGGAGGGTGCTCTACTCCTCTCCATCTACTCCTTGTTTGGAAGAAGCCTCACCACATGAAGAACCTGCATCAGGTTCATTAGCCGTTCTCCTCATTATCTCCGGTTGTTGGGTGAGGTTAGCTACAATTGCTTCTTTCTCCACCAACCTTTCCTGCAATGCTTTCACTTTAGGTTCAAAATCGGCCATAATAATAATTGAAAATAACAACAAAAATAAAAATCATAAATTTTCATAAAAATTCAAATATATGAAAAATTACCTATAGGGGTTCGGAGCACTTTCTTCATTGTTTACTGCAATTATTCCACAAATTAGTAAATCTAAAGTAATATATATGTGATAGTTCAATTCAACAATTAAATCACAGATCAAGTAAAAAATATTAAAAGAAATTCACATTTTAGTGTCACAATCATACACTCCTAAATACCGCAACTCCATTTGAATACCAAAATCATGGTGTTTAGCTATTCAAAATTGTATATATTTATTACTGATGCAAAATTCTATCTATGCTTTGAATTGGATGAGAAACTTGTATATATAATGCCAGGCTAGGGCACAAGAGGCACTTCATATGAAATTACCTTCATACCCTTTCTCAAATCCTTTTTTGATATAAATAATCATCTATTGCATAAGGACACAAGAAGCACTTTATATGATATTACCTTTATACCCTTTCTCAAATCGTTTTTTGATATAAATAATCATCTAGTGCATAAGGGTACAACAATAACCCGACTAATCCATTATGCCATTATTACACCTTAAGAGTAATTATATAAAGGATAAGATAATATATAAGATAATATTGAAGGTTCTCGATCATACTAGATCTTCCGGAAAGGTGAAAAAAAATATATTTGAAAGAGGGAAAATGATATGTTGTGTTCAATTTTTTAATTCTATCTTTTGTTTTATTTCTTTCTTATTTTGTTCTATTTTTTCATGAAGATATTTTATGTTGTTAATTATTATGTTACTGTTTATTGCGTTTTTTATGTAAACATCTTTTTTTGATGCTTTAACTTGTATTAGATGACAATATTTTAGGTATATAAATTTGAATAATCTTTTCGTTATTTATTGGGTTTCCTTCATATTTGTATAGGGTAGTTGATGACCCACATTATTCTCTAAGGTTAGTAATATTTACTTCAAAAGTTTTTAATCTATTATTTTAAGTTTAACTTTTTTATGTTATATTTTTTTACCCACACTTCAATATTTTTAATATATTATTTTATGGTTAACTTTTTTATGTTAAATTTTTTATATTATTTAGTTTTTATTTTCGGTTGTGTGATTTATTTTTATTTGCATTTATTCTTGTTATTTGTATTATATTTTTTGTTGTATTTTTTGATAATTTTACACATTGTTTTTAATTTCAAAATAGTTATCATATGGAGTGAAAACTCAGTTTACACATTGTTTTTAATTTCAAAATAGTTATCCACTTTTGACTTTTCTCAATACCCAATTTTGTTTGAATATTAAAAATTATTCCTTTACCATTTTAAGAAATTTGGAAAATACATTACAGAAAGGATTGCATAAATTTTTTTAACAATGTCATTTATTGAATATTTTCAGTTCTACAATTTATGCAAGGATTACTTTTGTTTATATCCCACAATAAGGATTGTCATCCATTACAATAATTTTATTTCTTTAAAAACATTCTATCCCACATAAGATATTATTCTTATTTTCATCTTCTAATAATATTTGTGAATGTTTTTGGGGTAAGAGAATAAATGCAATCATATTTAGATATGTTGGTAGTTGTATGTGACTAGAATAAATTTTTTGACACAAGAAGGAAAATGTTTCTTTAAATATTTAAAAGGTTTTGCCTATATTAATTACTACAAAAAATAACTGTCAAAAGTCACTTTCTTAAAATATTTGCTAAAAATGTTGAAGTTAAACAACCTGTAGCTTTGTATATGGCTCTTCACGAATAGGAATAGTTGGGTTGATCTATTAATATAGGTAAATTTTACAGTGATAAAATAGTAATTTATATTTGTGTTCAAATTAAAGTATAAAATTTTGAAATATAACTCATTCGAATGTAAACCCATTCTATTGCAATAAAATATAAATCATTAATCATTTAACCATTGTATTAAACTTAATAGGTCATGAAAATAATTCATAAAAAAATTGTATCTATGAATTGTACTTTTAAATGTATAAAAATAAGTGGAGGCATATAAAAAATAAATGAAATAAATGTTATTGAAATTTTATGCATAAAAAAAGTTATCATATTATATAAATTTGAAATTATATACATTTTTGTCTTAAATATCCACTTTACTCCAATGAAATTTTTATTTGGTGGCAAATCAGGAAGTTCTCATGTTTGATATTCTTGAATGGAATAATTGTTAGAAATAATGATTATTACACTAACATAATAGAGGTAGTTATATATATAGCATATTTGCCAAGGCCAAGCAAATAATTAACGAAACAAAACATGAACACACAAAGCATACATATCAAAAGAAGGAAGGAAAACCAGATATATGACATATTTAACAAGGTAAGTCCAAACAAACATTTAACGAAACAAAACATGAAGACAGAAAGCATACATATCAAAAGAACAATGGAAAACCAGAAGAAATTCTCAAAGCCATAGCTTTAGCAAGGTATCAATCAAATAGAAACACTCTTCCAGGATAATCGCCCCCATTTACACTGTGTCGGCATGCTTGCAACACCTCTTCTAGGATAAAATAGCTCCGAGCTAAATGATCAGAGTAACCACAAAGCTCAACTTCGACTGGCACCTCAATCGCCGGAAAAACCCCACAAGCAGAGACGAAGCTTCAGCACTGTATATAGAGGGAGAGTAGAGAGTGTAGAGAGGAGAAGAGGGAATGTAAGGTGTCGTGTATGAAAACCAGCATCTTAGCTCTCTATTTATAGTAGAGGATAAGTATAACTGATACCACCCTAATTAATATTAGAATTGTAACTGACCATTTTCATTTAATAAAAATGAAACTGACGATTTACATTTAATAAAAATAAAAAAAAGGTCGATTTTAAATTAAATAAATCGTAACAATTACTCTATATAGTCCACATTGCAGTTTTAGTATTTTAATTAATCCGAATATAATATCAAATTCTGTCCAGGTTCGTCTAATATTTCGAATAGCCCAATTAGTCCATCATATTTTAATAGTTAAATTAATCTATGATCCAGCCCAGCCCAACTGATAAGATAACCAAGCCCAATTGATATATATATATATATATATATATATATATATATATATATATATATATATATATGGGTCCTCTTCTACAACCACAGTTGGATATTTTTTAATATTGATCTAACCCATCTATAACGATGCACTAAAGATATGGGCGGTTGAGATTTAAAAGTATACGCTATATTATATAGCGTAGTACGCTATATTATACAGCGTAATCCTTTTTACCTTTTTATCCCTAAATCTGTCACGTGCTGTCACGTGCCGGTTTAAACTTACGCTATATTATATAGCGTAGTACGCTATATTATATAGCGTAGACGGTTTTTTTTTATCGAAACCTGGTTTATTTCACACAGAATATCATACAGCGTATTGTGGTTCATATACATTATTTTACAAAACATTAAGTTAGCAAATCATCCACAGACCACCGGACATCGCAAATGCACCGGAATCAGAAGTAAATCATCATCAATTTCATCATTTCTGCATATAAAGTGAGTAACTTCGTGTCTATTTCTTTTATGTAGATGTCATCTAATTATTAAGATGTGTGTAGATTTGTGGACATGTATGTATGTATGTATATATCACCAAAATCATCTAATTGTAGATTTGTGTACATGTATGCATGTATGTATATAATTTTCGAATAGGGTCAAATTAAGGTTCGAATTTGTGGATAATTTTCGAATTAGGGTTCGAATTTGTTGATAATTTTTCGAATTAGGGTTCAAATTTGTGTATAATTTCGAATTAGGGTTCAAATTTCTGGATAATTTTCGAATTAAGGATCGATTTTGTGTATAATTTTCGAATTAGGGTTCAAATTTGTGGATAATTTTCGATTAGGGTTCGAATTTGTGGATAATTTTCTAATTATTAGGATTAAAATTTATTGGATTAAAGTTTGAATTGTGGATTAAGTTTTAATTGTGGATGCATTAAAGTTTTTTATATGTATTGGATTTTAGATGGAAGATTTTTGCGGTCCGGTTGATCCTTCTCTCCTTACAGACCAAGAAAACCATATAAGTAGTAGAATATGGGTTGGTGATCATCGAGATAAACTTACAATCCGTCAAAGTACCTCGTTGCTTAATCAATGGGAATTAGAGCCTTATCAAATTCATCTTTTACAATATTGGGGTTTCGGAATGTTTACCAACCCAAAAGCCATTATGAAAAATGATGTGGCTTTAATTACGACATTAGTGGAGTGTTGGAGGTCGGAAACCAACACATTCCACTTTACTTTCGGGGAGATGACGGTGACACTTAGCGCGTTTCCCCTGTTTTTCAACACTTACGCTCTATTATAGAGCGTAATTACAGAAATTTTTTTTTTCCTCTATTTTTTTCTTTTTTCCTATACCAAATTCAAGCATCAAATTTCTACTAAAATCAAAAGCACCAAATTCCAAATTGAAAATTGCTAACCAAATCAACAAAATCAATACCAAATTCACTCAAAAGTAAAATCAAAAGCAACAAATTGAAAATTGCTAACCAAATCAACAAAATCAAAAGTAAAATCATGAATTACATTTCCTTGGTTTTTTTGAGTTGGAATTTTCGGGAATCGACTCTCCTAATTTTTTTGGACAATTTTGTGAATCATGTTTAGCATCAAGTTCTTTGCAACAATTACATTTCCTTGGTTTTTTTGAGTTGGACATTTCAATGCCACTCTTCACTCTTTCCCTCTTGCGACCTTTAGTGGTGGAAATTATAGGGTCTTCCCAATTTTCAAAATCTTCACCTTCACGTTCATCCTCACATGATGGAGTTTTTTTTCGTAGAAGGCTTCTCTATAGGAAGATTTTCCACAACTTCAACCTCTTTTTCAATCAATCCCATGACATATTTAAATCTTGGAATCGAAAAACTTCCACGAGCCGCTAAATCTTGAAAGGCATTGCACAAAGTTGTATATCGGGCGGGTTGTGATTGAAGAATATTGCCAATGATAGGACGTTTATACGATATAGACCCGGCAATTTTATTTGCTCCAATTGTCCATCTCAAGTTAATTAAATAGTTATGGATCTCCGTCCATTGCATCATATTCAAGTATCGAATAACATGACGACAAATCATTCCCGAACTTTCAAATTTCCGACAAATACAATTTATCATATCATTGGTCACGGTTATTTGATACACTTTTCTATTTTCCTCCGCCACCGTGGTCTTATATGTTTCGTACACCTTAAATAGCATCGTACTCATGGAATCTCTCTCATTCACAACATAGGCTCCACTTTGTTTAAGTTCGTGTTGAAAACGTCTAAACATTTCCTTTGTATAAATAGATGCCGCATGATTCTCCAATGAGGAGGATGTTATTCTTGACCTTTCCTTTTCCTTTGTTTCATAGTCCGCTTCTTTCTCACGAAGATATTGTTTCTCCAATGCTTTTTGTGAATTCTCTATAAACTCTTTCAAACCGGTTCTAGCATTTACATACTCGTCAAAAAATGCATTCATTGACTCACTTCTCTAGGTAGTGGTTATCCCGGTAGTGAAATGAAGTTTAGTGTACACACGAACCCACTTATGTCGAACGGAATACATTTCTTGCAACCAACCATGATTAACCAAGTTATATTTTTCAACCAAATCATTCCACCTATCTTCAAATTGTTCAACCATCATTGACTTGTACAAACATAAGTTGAAATCTTCTTTGAAATGTGGTTCATATGCGTACAAACTGGATAACTTCTCCCCAAATTTGGTACTTATATGCCAAGTACAATAAAGATGGTTCGTGTTTGGTAAAACTTCGGCAATTGCATTTCCAAGTGCAATGTCTTGATCGGTGATGATGGAGATTGGAGGGTTGTTTCCTATAGCTTCCAACCAATTCTTCAAAACCCATATATAAGAACTTTCTTTCTCATCCCTTATTAGTGCAAAACCAAACAATATGGATTGGTAGTGGTGGTTCACCCCCATAATAGGTACAAATGGCATACTATACCTATTTGTGCGGTATGTGGAGTCAAATACTACCACGTCTCCAAAATTTTTATATGCATTTAATTATCTTGGATCAACCCACAACATGGAATGCACCTGATTATCCTCATCAACATCTACTCGATAGAAAAATTCCCCAAAACTATTACATTTTAATTCTTGGAGTAATGTCAAACCTTCTTTGGCATCACTTGAATCAAATACATGATGTCTAATATCACTTGAATCAAATACATGATGTCTAATATCACGCAAAACATTCACGCAAAACATTCCAACTACACCCGATAGTAGAACACCCAGGAGGGAGATCAACTAACTCCAATGTTCTATTAGAAATAATAGATTTAATTTCACTCTTCATAGCGCCCTTCCAGTGCCTAGACTCTGAAGAATCCATAGCTTATCAGAAACTTAAGGGTTCATCCTCGATATTGTAAGTGATAAAATTACCTCTAAAATCCTTGACTACCTTTGCACGCTTAATTCTTCTCAGTTCCTCTACTTCCTTAGAAGTAGAGCTACTACTAGGTTCCGCTCCCACATTTGTCATCTTTTCCAAATGATCAGGAATAGAACTCGATGTGTGAGTAGGATCTTCATTAGAAGTATCTTGAGGCATACCAGTCTTCATAGGGTAGACATCCTCAAAGAATGTAGCATCACAAAATTCAACTATCGTGTTTGCCACTATACCATCTATGTCAGATTTTAATAATAAAAATATCATAGCTATAGTGGTCTCAAGATAGCCCAGAAAGATACAATCAACAGTCTTTGGACCTAGCTTCTTTCTCTTGTGTTCAGGGATATGTACCTTAGCAAGGCACCCCCACACACGAAGATACTTAAGACTAGTCTTCTTGCCCTTCCATAACTCATAGGGTGTCTTATCCATGTGTTTTAGAGGGACTCTATTCAGAATATGACAAGCTGTATTCAGAGCCTCTCCCCACATGTATTTAGGCAACCCAGAATTAATAAGCATACTATTAATCATATCATTAAATGTTTTGTTCTTTCGCTCAGCAACCCCATTAGACTCAGGTGTGTATGGTGGGGTGGTGGGGTAACTTCATGAACTATACCATTGCTAGCACAAAATTCATTTAAAAGAGTTACTCGTATACTCACCACCTCTATCAGATCTCAACTCAACTGTTTAAGTACTTTACGATATTATCTCAGATGTTCGTATTACTCCGCCAATATTATATAAGTTGGTCGGTTTTTCACAAAAAAATTTTAAAAAAAATTCAAATTACATTAATACAACATTAAATTGCAACGGTCACGTTTTAATTTATGAAGAAGGGTCTCACACTTTTATTATAAAAATTATCAATTGAACCCATTACACATAAGTATTTGAAAAACATGTTAGAAAACTTTTTAAAAACTCTTGGCATATTTTTTTTAGATATCGATAATACTATAACACAAAATAATATATTAACATAAATTCACAAGGGTTTTCACCTTTTTTTAGATTATTTATTGTTTAGCAACACCCAATAATAGTTACTACCTTATAATATATATTTTTTTGACAGTTACTACCTTATAAAATTGAAAACAAAAGATGAACTAGAAAACTCCCAAATGTCAAAGCCAAAACAAAAATTTATCACTCAAATTTACACATTGCTGGAAGAGGACCTGTTACAATAATTATTCCAAAACCATTTTAAGAATTTGAAAAATACTTTACAAACCAGATTGCATAAATTTTTGAACAATGTAATTTATTGAATATTTTCAATTTTACAATTTATGTAAAGATTACTCTTGTTTATATCCCCAATAAGGATTGTCATCAAATACAATAAGGTTAATACAATAAGGTTGCTTCTTTAAAAACATTCTTCAAAAACATTATATTTTACACAAGATTACTCTTATTTATATCTTCTAATAATACTTTTGGTTGTTTTTGGTGTTCAGAGAATAAATACTATCATATTTAGATTTGGTGGTGGATGTATGTGAGCAGAAAAAAGGTTTTGACACATGGCCGCTAGGAAAATGTTGCTTTAAATATTTAATTCTTAATATATTTGCTAACAATGCTAACAATGGTGAAGTTAAACAACCTCAAGCCTTAGTGTATGGCTCTTTAGGAATAGGAATAGTTGGGTTGATATATTAATATTGGTAATTTCTATAGTGATAAAATAGTAATTTATATTTATGTTCAAAGTAAAGTAGAAAACCTTGAAACTATAACTCATTCTATTAATCATTTAACCATTTTATTAAACTTAATAGGTCATGAAAATAATTCAGGAAAAAAATGTATCTAAAAGTTGTACTTTTAAAATTATAAAAATAAGTACAAGGTACAAAAATAAATGGAATAAATGTTATTTAAATTTTATGCATGTATACAAGGTATTATATAATATAAATTCAATATATATATATATAAACAAATAAAATAATTTTGTTAAATAATATAAATTTATGTAAGAGGTATTCAATATATATATATATATATATATAAAAGGTATTATATAATATAAATTTAAAATTATTTATTCATTTTATTAAATAATAAATAGCATCAAAAATAAGATATTAGATCACAAATAGATGTTATTAGGCAATGTAAATTTAAAAATTTTAAAGAATTAAATCATTTAATAAAATGGCATGGCATTGGGGTAGTGATCCATAAGCATATGAGAGCAAATTTTGTGTGATGATGCATGCAAATGTTAAGATGGTTTTGGTGCTTCCTTAGTCCCAAAATATGTTGTTGTAGGCCAAAAAAACCCAAAGAATTTAGTAGCGTTGCTATTTTTGCAGTTACCCTTGGGATCAAATGCAACATCAGTTTTTCTATTGGCATAGCCTTGCTATGGCAACAATATTATTAGTTTTTAGCAACATAGTATTATGTTGCCTTTGTGTTAAAACATTTTGCAAAAAAGTGGGCCCTTCCTGTGGGACCCACAGGTGGGGCCATGTTAAAACATTTTGCAAAAAAGTGGGCCCTTCCCGTGGGACCCACAGGTGGGGCCACAAGGGCCCACATGTGGATCCCACTGTGGGGCCTACTTTTATACCTACACAAATTTTGCCAACAGCAACATTTCTTAAAATTAATTTTCCTTTATAGCATCAATGACAACACTTTTCTATTTTAAACAAAAAATCATAAATATGAAAAAATGTATTACCTAAATAACTAAATGAACACAACCTGGATTACATACATATTAAATACAATCTCAACCCAAATTCAGAGAAAAAGAAGTAAGAGCTGGTGCCGCAAGTACATAAACAACATTCTTACTAAGTACATAAGTCGAACGTAACAGCAAAAGATGGTCTATAACATAAACGTATGGAATGACTAAATTAAGAGTTGGTGCCACCAGTCATTGAAGTACAATCTTCATTGTCACTCGAGATGGTCGCAAAAAGCTCCCCAAGATCAAATTTGATGTTTGGGTTCACTTCACCCTATTTTTTAAGCACCCATGTCAAGTTTTCATGTACCTTTTTGTTCACATATGCATCCATTTCTACTTGCAATTTCATATCCACTTTCATCTCAGACTTCTTCAACCAAAGTTTCCCTTATCTTGCCTGTCAGGTCATGTACTTAGGTCTGTTTTGGAGCTTGAGCATGAATTTTAATGGATTCATAGATCTCCCTATAAGCCATGTCGGATAGTACGATTTCCCATCAATAATCATCAATTCATCAATACCCTCTCCTGATGTGTTCACCCTCATCTCGCCTCTTTTTTTTCTACAAAAGTAAACTAAAGAGACATGATATAGCAAGCTTAGTCAATGGCAACTTATACGAAATAACAGATTAAATTTTTCTTCTATTTTGGTAAAAATACATTGAAGTCATAGCAGAACTCAGAAATTTGAGTATGACTGATCGGTCAAATGAACAAGCGGATATTAAATTAAATAATGATAGAAACGAATAGACTTAAACTTGAGATTATTCTCTAAACTAAGATCTGATATCATGTTAAATAATTGGTTCATTAAAAATCTTAAGATTCTAGAGAAAGTATTTAACCAACACTATCAACTCGATCAAGATTATTCTCAAATTTTTTATACAATTGATTAATTAACAGGCTGAACGAAATACTTGTAATTAATTTCATCTTTAATTACATGCTTTATATATCAAGAATAAAAGAAAAAACACTAACAATATTTTCTTGTTAGTTGCTTCATTTGGTATTATGTAATAATAAATATAACAAGACAACCAAAAAATGATTTACCATTTTGTGATTTTTTTGTGAAAAAAGTCTAGGACCAGCATGTGTATCTGTGACTTTAATGCGGCTCTCAGCATGGCGATAAACATTTTTAACATCTCCATTTGGTCTATTAGTATCATGAAGCATCTCATCTAGGTTATCTCCAAAACTTATAACTATTTAATAATCCATATGATCCTCATGACTATTTTTGTAGGACTCGAGTGAAACCTCATAAATCCAACTGGCATATAATGGAGATGGACCATTATATATAAGATGGTCGTAGATCACATCTGCACGGTGCCACTTGCCATTTTTACAAATCTTGCAAGGGAAAGTTATTTAATCACCTACGGTAAATTTGGGAAATTCATTTTGCAGAAATGCCTCTACCCCCACCATTGTATCCTTCATTGTACTTTGGTTGGTTTATCCTAATAACATTTTTCTTGTCTTCCATCACTATAATTGAGAAGCATAAAACTATTATAATAAATGATCTTTGTGTGGGTGTTTGCTATGCAAGTACAGACCACCTATATTATTAGATAATGCCAAAGTATTGACTTATAGATAAACAAATTTAAACCTAGCAGTGTGTGTTTATAGTAGGGGTTTCGACTAAAAACCCCACTCTAGCTCCCTGGTCTAAAAAATGCTATCGGTTTGGACTAAAAAAGAATGACACACCAACTACTATGTCAGGTTAGTGTATCACACCATACGATACTTCACTTATGAGAGGGCCACATATGCTTCATTACTAGTTAAAAAGTATATGTACAGAACAATCTACATCCTGCCTATGATGTTGGGCTTGCTAAGCAGCCCTTAATGCCGTATGATAAGCTTTGGGCCAAGCCTCCATGAATTTATTTTTGGATAACTCCCAAAATGCCTCCCATTTCACCTTCCAAACCCCTAGGCTACTTAGCTCCCCTAGGACCATGTATACTGAAAGCCCATCTGCCTGAAGCCCATGGGGTAGCCCATATGTCTTTTCCAAGGTCCATTCTTCAGCCCAATGAGATTGTTATGGACCGTTATAACTATAACTTTGATACCACTTGTTGCGCTTATTAAGCATGCCTTAACTAACAATAATTTATTTTTGAGTAACACACAAAAAATATAACTGCTCCGGTTAAAAAATGTTCGTATTACTCCGCCAATATTATATAAGTCGGTCGGTTTTTCACAAAAATTTCAAAAAAAAAAAATTTCAAATTACATTAATACAACATTAAATTGCAACGGTCACGTTTTAATTTATGATGAAGAAGGGTCTCACACTTTTATTATAAAAATTATCAATTGAACCCATTACACATAAGAATTTGCAAAACATGTTAGAAAACTTTTTAAGATCTCTTGGCATATTTTTATTAGATATCGATAATACTATAACACAAAATAATATTTTAACATAAATTCACAAGGGTTTTCACCTTTTCTTAGATTATTTATTGTTTAGCAACACCCAATATAGTCAAAACCATCACCTTATAATATATATATTTTTTGACAGTTACTACCTTATAAAATTGAAAACAAAAGATGAACTAGAAAACTCCCAAATGTCAAAGCCAAAACAAAAATTTATCACTCAAATTTACACATTGTTGGAAGAGGTCCTTTTACAATAATCATAAAAAAATAAAAATAAGAAACTTTACAAAAAAGAAAATTAGGAGTGTACTCTACTCCTCTCCATCTGCTCCTTGTTTCTACACCAGATCAGGCCAAGAAACCTTAGCAATGCTTTCTTTCTTCGGTTCATCGTCAAACTCACCACACGAAGAACCTGCTTCAGGTTCATTAGCCATCCTCCCCATCTTCTCCCGTTATTGGGTCAGGTTGGCCACAGTGGCTTCTTTATCCACCAGCCTCTTCTGCAATGCTTTCACTTCAGCGCATCAGAATCTGCCACCCACTTCAGGAGCACGGAATTAGCATGCAGTACTGAGGCCAACGCCTCCTCTTTCTCGTGAATTACACCCACGAGTCTCCAAGCATAATCCCGTACAAGCATTTCCTGATTGGCTTGTGCAGTAATGACTGTGTTCACAGTCTTGAGGTGCTGCATAAATAATATATATGGATTACACCCAGTAGTCTCCAAGCATAGAATAATAATTGTGTCTAGCTATTCAAAATTGTATATATTTATTACTGATACAAAATTCTATATAGGATTTAATGTTTTTATACATATTTTTTACCCACTACTACAAAGGAATAGAAATTGTATATATAATGCCAGGCTAGGGTACAAGAGACACTTCATATGAAATTACCTTAATACCCTTTCTCAAATCCTTTCTTGATATAATTACTCCTAAAGCACATAAGGGTACAACGGTAATCCACTATTCCATTATACAATTATTACACATTAGGAGGAATCATATAAAGGATAAGATAATATTGATGGTTCTAGATCATACTAGGACCTTCTGGAGACTGGAGAGGGGAAGAAGAATATATTTGTAAGATAAAATCTAGGTTTCTCGATCACACTAGTACCTTCTATATAATAGAAAGAGAGAAAATGATATATTGTGTTCAATTTTTTAATTCTCTATTTTGTTTCTTGTATAAGATGACAATATTTTAGGCGTAAATTTCAATACTTTTTTTGTTATTTATACTCTTTCTTTTATATTTGTAGAGTCGGTTGATGACCCAAATTACTTTCTTAAGTTAGCAATATTTACTTCAATATTTTATAATCTATTATTTTATGTTTTACTTTTTTATGTTATATTTTTTTGTATTATTTAGTTTTTAGTTTTTATTTCCGGTTGTGTGATAAATTTTTATTTGCTTTTATTCTTGTTTATTATATTAAATTTTTTTGTTGTATTTTCCAATATAGGTTACTTTAATTTTTTATGCCTTTAGTAAAAATGTCAGTTTACATATTGTTCCTGTTTCAATTTAGTTATCCACTTTTGATTTTTCTCAATACCCTATTTTAATTGAATATTAAAAATTATTCCATTACAATTCTAAGAATTTGAAAAATACTTTACAAAGCAGATTGCATAAATTTTTGAACAATGTAATTTATTGAATATTTTCAATTTTACAATTTATGTAAAGATTATTTTTGTTTATATCCCCCAATAAGGATTTTCATCCAGTACAATAAGGTTGCTTTAAAAACATTCTTCAAAAACTTTATATATCACACAAGATTACTCTTATTTATATCTTCTAATAATACTTTTGGTTTTTTTTGGTGTTCACAAAATAAATGCTATCATATTTAGATATGATGGTGGATGTATGTGAGCAGAAAAAAGGTTTTGACACAGCGCCGCTAGGAAAATTTGAATAGGAATAGTTGGGTATATATAATAATATTGGTAATTTCTGTAGCGACAAAATAGTAATTTATATTTATGTTCAAAGTAAAGTAGAAAACCTTGAAACTATAACTCATTCTATTAATCATTTAACCATTTTATTAACCTTAATAGGTCACGAAAACAATTCAGGAAAAAATTGTATCGAAAAGTTGTACATTTAAAAGTATAAAAATAAGTACAAGGTACGAAAATAAATGGAATAAATGTTATTTAAATTTTAAGCATGTATACAAGGTATTATATAATATAAATTCAATATATATATATATATATATATATATATATATATATATATATATAAACAAATAGAATAAATGTTATTGAAATTTCAAGCATAGGTAAAAGGTATTATATAATATAAATTTGAAATTATTTATTCATTTTATTAAATAATAAAGGGCATAAAAAATAAGATATTAGATCACAAATAGATGTTATGAGGAAATGTAAATTTAAAAATTTTAAAGAATTAAATCATTTAATAAAATGGTATGGTATTGGGGTAGTGGTCCATAGGCATATGAGAGCAAATTTTGTGTGATGATGCATGTGAATGTTAAGATGGATTTGGTGTTTCCTTAGGCCCAAAATATGTTGTTGTAGGCCAAAAAAAACCCCAAAGAATTTAGTGGCATTGCTGTTTTGGCAGTTACCTTTGGGATCAAAGGCAACATCAGTTTTTCTATTGGCATAGCCTTGCTATAGCAACAATATTATAAGTTTTTAGCAACATAGTATTATGTTGCCTTTGTGTTAAAACATTTTGCAAAAAAGTGGGCCCTTTCCGTGGGAACAGGTGGGGCCCATAAGGGCCCACATGTTGGTCCCACTGTGGGGCCTACTTTTATGCCTACCAAAATTTTGCCTACAACAACATTTCATAAAATTAATTTTCCTTTGTGCCAACACTTTATAGCATCAATGACAAGACTTTTCTATTTTAAACAAAAAATCATAAATATGAAAAAATGCATTACCTAAATGACCAAATCAACCTAACCTGGATTACATACAGATTAAATACAATCTCAACCCAAATTCAAAGCAAAAGATATAAGAGCTGGTGCCCTAAGTGCATAAACAACATTCTTACTAAGTACATAAGTTTAAGTACATAAGTCTAACGTAACAGCAAAAGATGGTCTATAACATAAACGTATGGAATGACTAAATTAAGAGTTGGTGCGATCAGTCATTGAAGTACCATCTTCATTGTCACTTGAGATGGTCGCACAAAGCTCCCCAATATCAACTTTGTTATTTGGATTCACTTCACCCAATTTTTTAAGCACCCATGTCAAGTTTTCATGTACCTTTTTGTTCACCTATGCATCCATTTCTGCTTTCAATTTCATATTCACTTTCATCTCAGACTTCTTCAACCAAAGTTTCCCTTATCTTGCATGTCAGGTCTTGTACATAGGTCTGTTTTGGAGCTTGAGCACGAATTTTGATGGATTCATAGATCTCCCTATAAGCCATGTCGGATAGTATGATGTTAGGTCCAGAATAACGTAGAAGGGGGGTTGAATACGTTATTTAAAAAAAATATTTCGTTTTTTGATGTGGATATGTGATCAAAATACTGAATCGAAATAACACAAATGTTTGGGAAATATCTTTGAATAGATAAAACCCGGAGTTTGCTACACAATTTAATCCTATGGATTAGCTACAAAATCAAACACTCCTAAGGATAGTTTAGGCATGAAGATCATCTACCCGACACTTCCTGAAAGTGGGTTAAGCCGATTTTCCTACACAGAGGTAACTACATCGTAGGTACATATCCCCGACCTATGAAATTATATGTACAGAACAATCTACATCCTACCTATGATGTTGGGCTTGCTAAGCAGCCATTAACGCCGTATGATAAGCTTTGGGCCAAGCTTCCATGAATTTATTTTTGGATAACTCCCAAAATGCCTCCCATTTCCCCTTCCAAATTTGCCTCCTTTTTGCGTGATTTGGCTCCCCTATCTACTTAGCTCCCCTAGGACCATGTATACTGAAAGCCCATCTCTTGAAGCCCATGGGGTAGCCCATATGTCTCTTCCAAGGTCCATTCTTCAGTCCAATGAGATTGTTATGAACCATTATAACTATAACTTTGATACCACTTGTTGGGCTTACTAAGCATGCCTTAACTAACAATAGTACGATATTATCCGTTTTGGGCCCAAGCTAGTTATTTTTGAGTAACACACAAAAAATAAAATTGCTCCGGTTAAAATATATTCGTATTACTCCTCCAATATTATATAAGTGGGTGGATTTTTCACAAAAATTTCAAAAAAAAATAATTCCAAATTACATTAATACAACATTAAATTGCAACGGTCACGTTTTAATTTATGATGAAGAAGGGTCTCACACTTCTATTATAAAAATTATCAATTGAACCCATTACACATAAGTATTTGCAAAACATGTTAGAAAACTTTTTAAGATCTCTTGGCATATTTTTATTAGATATCGATAATACTATAACAAAAAATAATATTTTAACATAAATTCACAAGGGTTTTCACCTTTTTTTTAGATTATTTATTGTTTAGCAACACCCAATAATAGTCAAAATCATCACATTAAAATATATATTTTTTTGACAGTTACTACCTTATAAAATTGAAATCAAAAGATGAACTAGAAAACTCCCAAATGTCAAAGCCAAAACAAAAATTTAGCACTCAATTTGCACATTGTTGGAAGAGGTCCTTTTACAATAATCATAAAAAAATAAAAATAAGAAACTTTACCAAATAAAACAAAAAAAAAGAGTGTACTCTACTCCTCTCCGTCTTAATAATCATAAAATAAGATATTTTATGATGTTAATAATTATTTTATTTTTTATCGTGTTTCTAAAGTAAAATGCTTTCTTTACTTAAACATTTTTTAGTTGATGCTTTAACTTGCATAAGATGACAATATTTTAGGCATATAAATTTCAATACTTTTTTTGTTGTTTATACTGTTTCTTTTATATATGTACAGTCGGTTGATGACCCAAAGTACTTTCTAAGGTTAGCAATATTTAATTCAATATTTTCTAATCTATTATTTTATGATTTACTTTTTATGTTATATTTTTTTGTATTATTTAGTTTTTAGTTTTTATTTCTGGTTGTGTGATAAATTTTTATTTGCTTTTATTCTTGTTTATTATATTAAATTTTTTTGTTGTATTTTCCGATAATTTTAGGTTACTTTAATTTTTTATACCTTTAGTAAAAATGTCAGTTTACATGTTGTTCTCAGTTTCAATTTAGTTATCCACTTTTGATTTTTCTTAATACCCTATTTTAATTGAATATTAAAAATTATTCCATTACCATTTTAAGAATTTGAAAAATACTTTACAAAGCAGATTGCATAAATTTTTGAACAATGTAATTTATTGAATATTTTCAATTTTACAATTTATGTAAAGATTACTCTTGTTTATATCCCCCAATAAGGATTGTCTTCCAGTACAATAAGTTGCTTCTTTAAAAACATTTTCAAAAACTTTTTATCTCACACAAGATTACTCTTATTTATATCTTCTAATTATACTTTTGGTTATTTTTTGTAATAACCGTAAATTTTTGAATAATATTTTAATTTTGAACCGAATTTTTGAGTCTCGTTGGGAGAAAAACGAAATCTTTTTATTAAATAATTATATTAAATATTTGCATCATTATATCAAATCAATTTGTTCCCCATTTGTTTATTTCTTTTTAATTATTAATTGCCACTTAAATGATGATGATTAAGCATTATGTCCACTAAACATTTTTGCAATGATTTTGTTTCCATTATTTAGTACTTTTTTTTTATTTTAATAGGCATCATTATTGTGTTTTCCTATATAAATTGAGGATTTCCAGCCCATTTCATACCAAAACATTCGAACACAAAATAACCACACAGATACACACGGAGCAACAAAACTGAGCCATATATACATACAAAACACAGATACAGCTCTCCTCTTTTTCTTTTTACCCAAACTCTCTAACCAACATATACACGCACGAATACAAGTCTGTCTCTTTTAACCAAAAACCAAAAACAAACCCATTCACATAAGCATAGCAGGTAGCTTGTTTTATTTCTTTTCTTTCGTTATTTTGTCTTTGCCGATTTCTGGTGTTGTAAAACTCGATTGTTGTATTAATCGTTTTGGTCGACTACTAGTATTACTTGTATTGATTCAAATGGTTCTTGTATTTGGTTTCTTGTTTCCGGTAGCCTAGGACTGTTATGTTCGGAGTTGGGTTTGTGATTGTTGTGGTGTTCGACGGCGGCGGGAGAGAAAACGGTGAGGGAGAGAAGGGGTCGGGGTAGATGAGTGGTTGGTGGTGTTGCGGTGTTAGTGAGCGACGGGGAGAGATTAGGAGAGTAGCAGAGAGAGTGATGTTTTGTTGTGTGTGTTTTAGTTTTCCGATTGTTATGATTGGTGTTGATGGAGAACGGCGTGTGCCGTGTATGGACAAAGGCGAGAAGTGGGAAGGGTTTGGAGAGAAGGGGGAGATGGAGGGGGGTGAGTGAGAGATTAGAGATCGAGTAGAGAGAGTGGTGAGATAAGGAGAGGGGATGCGAGATTGTTGGCGGAGAGAGATTGGGACGAGAGAGATTTGAGAGAAAGAGAGGGGCAGGGAGAGATTGAGAGAGAGATTGGATGCAGAGAGAGGGAGAGAGAGAGAGAGAGAGGGTAGAGAGAAAGAGAGACAACCGAGAGAGATGCAGGGGAGGGGGAAAGATCAGGTGGGGCCCACACGGTGGGACCCACGCCGTTGCTAAGATGTTAAATAGTAATAAAACGATACAGTTTAGTGTTTTAACAATTGAATATTTTTTTAAAATCGAGATTTAATTAATTGATTAGAATTAGTTAGTAATAAATTGTTTTTAAAAGTGGTTTAATTGTTTAATTGATTAAAAATAGAATTATTTAGAGTTTTTAAAATGAAATTTAGAATTTATTTATTTACTAATTAAATAAGTGATATTATGTGATTTTGGGAAATAAATTAGATATTTGCAATAAAAAGGGGTTAATAAAATGGATTAATTATTAGTTTGTTAAAAAGGAGTTATTTTGTGATTTTTGGACGAAAATTAGAGATTTAATAATTTGTTGATAAAAAGAAGAATATTTGTAAAATAAATAGAATAAAATATGTTTTATTTTGGAAAAGCTGTTTTAATATTTTCCGGTTTATTTTTATTAACCGGATCGAGTCAGATTTAATTTAGAGATTTAAAATTTGTTTTATTAATGAGTTTAGTAAATTAGAATTTGTGAGATTTCTTAAAAATTAGAATTCTTTGATAAATTAGTTTAAAAATGATAATAATTATTTGGATTTAAATTAAAAATAGGATTTATTTTCGAGATTTAATTCCTATGTTCGAAGAAATATTTATTTATCCCGGAATTGATTTCTGTTATTTATTCCGGAGATTTTATGAGATCTTATATTATTATTAATTAGATTATCGGATCGGGAGTATTTCATTCTGAAGAATCGCTCACGTATTTCTGGTTGCCATTTTTAGAAAATAATTTTCGAGACGTAGATCGACGCCAAGTTCACGGGTAGAGTATATATTTTAGCTTCATTCATTCGTACTTTGAGATCGAGGCAAGTTCGTTCTTACCCTAACTTTTGGAAACTGTGAATTTCTGTTCGTGTTATTTAATTCCTTAATTATTTTTGAGATATTATATATTGAGATTATCTGTTGCTCTATATGATGCAATAATTTCTTTTGAGAATTATTTCTTGTTAAATATTATTATATTGTCAAGTTAGTTTATTTGAGAATTATAATCCCTATAAGCGTAGAAACAATTTAATTGATATCGGGTCGATCTCATTAATTCGAGACGACTATTATTTTATTCAGTGAAACTAATCTCATTCGTCCGAGATAGTTAAATTTATTCTTTTCGATTGAATTTATTGTACAAATTCAATCGTTATTTATTGATTATCTTTTAGTTAGTTCCTTGTTCGAACTAACCAATAGGAGTTTAAAATTATAATTGTTAGAGATTTTTATTCGTCGATCAAGTGAAAAATATTCTATCTAAACGTTCATCAATGTTGAGTATTATAAATATTGAGAAGTACTATTTGTTCAGTACGACTCCCAATTACTTCAATCTTAAGACTATTCTCATAAATTCGAGATAGTTGATCTTATTGTCAAAGTTTGGCATTTTGTTCATGTCAACCGATAAATTATTATTGAGAATTTACATCAGTCCATTGTTCGGATTGGTGTTAAAATTGAGTCATACTGGCAGTCCGCCAGATTTGTAAATATTTTCTGAAAGAGTTATCTCATGTTATCTGTACCCCAACTACTATGTCAGGGTAGTGTATCACACCCTACGATACTTCACTTACGAGAGGGCCACATATACTTCATTATTAGTTAAAAAGTATATGTACAGAACAATCTACACTACTGGATCATTCACAAAAGTAACTACATCGTAGGTCCATATCCCCGACCTATAAAATTATATATACAGAACAATCTACATCCTATGATGTTGGGTTTGCTAAGCAGCCCTTAACGCCGTATGATAAGCTTTGGGCCAAGCCTCCATGAATTTATTTTTGGATAACTCTCAAAATGCCTCCCATTTCCCCTTCGAAATTTGCCTCCTTTTTGCGTGATTTGGCTCCCCTAGGCTATTTAGCTCCCCTAGGACCATGTATACTGAAAGCCCATCTGCCAGCTCTTGAAGCCCATGGGGTAGCCCATATGTCTCTTCCAAGGTCCATTATTCAGCCCAATGAGATTGTTATGGACGGTTATAACTATAACTTTGATACCACTTGTTGGGCTTACTAAGCATGCCTTAACTAACAACAACACGATATTATCTGCTTTCGGCCCAAGCGTGTTATTTTTTAGTAACACACAAAAAATAAAATGCTCCGGTTAAAATATGTTTGTATTACTCCGCCAATATTATATACGACGGTCGGCTTTTCACAAAAATTTAAAAAAAAAATTCAAATTACATTAATACAACAATAAATTGCAACGATCACGTTTTAATTTATGATGAAGAAGGGTCTCACACTTTTATTATAAAAATTATCAATTGAACCCATTACACATAAATATTTGCAAAACATGTTAGAAAACTTTTTAAGATCTCTTGGAATATTATTATTATATATCGATAATGCTATAACACAAAATAATATTTTAACATAAATTCACAAGGGTTATCACCTTTTTTAGATTATTGATTGTTGAGCAACACCCAATAATAGTCAAAACCATCACCTTATAATATATATATTTTTTGACATACTACCTTATAAAATTGAAAACAAAAGATGAACTAGAAAACTCCCAAATGTCAAAGCCAAAACAAAAATTTATCACTCAAATTTACACATTGTTGGAAGAGGTCCTTTTACAATAATCATAAAAAAATAAAAATAAGAAACTTTACAAAACAAAAAAAAGAGTGTACTCTACTCCTCTCCATCTGCTCCTTGTTTCTACACCAGATATAGTTACAAAAAAAAAAAAAAGAGTGTACCATCTTCATTGTCACTTGAGATATAGTTAGCCATATTTTCAAATATAATAACAACTGAAAAGAACAACAAAAATAAAAAATCATTAATTTAAAAAAAAATCAAATATATGAAAAATTACATGTAAGGGATTCATGGAGCACTTTATTCATTGTTTTCAGCAATTATTTCAAAAATTTGTAAATTAGAATAATATATATGTATTTAAAAAATTTGTAGTTAAAATAGTTAAATTTAAAATTTTTTGATTTTATTTCGAAATAATATTTGAATTATAAATTGTATTCTAAGAACAAAAATTATTTTCTTTGTTACCACTTACATTTCATGCTTAATATTAACATCAGAAAAAAAAATCAAATTAATTTTTTTATTTTTCGCCACCCACTCTCTTTCCAAAAGTTGAAGAAAAAAATTTGAACCCAAATATTGAAAAATAATTAATCTACAATTTTTTTCAGTCTTACGAGAAAAGTTATTCTTTTTAAAATGTATTTCGAAAACACAATGTAAAGGATTAAGCTGAGGTGGTACTTGTCTTGCCATACGCGGTTACAATATCTTGACTGATTAATGTTATAGATTTTGAAAGTTCATAAGATCCTCTATGGATAGTCAAAAACATATCTTCATATTTCATAATAAAACTTTTTCTAACCTCTCAATTGGAATCACTAAATCATATATTTAAAATTTGAAAAATGAAAAGATAAAGCTTCTAAATCTCATATATGAGTTTGTTCGAGGTCTAAATAGGTGAGAATATTTTGATTTTTATGCCTATAATACTCCTAAAAAATATAATCTGAGAATGTCGTGATTAGGACATTTTACCACCTAAAATATAATTCATTTTTTTAGGTGAAAACATGTTCCTATTTATTTGCAAATATTGTATGAGAAGTGCTTGATTTTTCGATAAAAATTACTAAATAATATATCCAAATAATTTTATGGCTCATATGTTTATTTGCAAAATTACCACTTTCTTATAGTAACTGTTTTTTTATAGCTGCTACCTTATAATATTGAAAACAACATATGTACAAAAATTTTTTGAAAGGAAAACAGAAAATGAAATTCCAACATTATTGAAAGTGGTCATTTTACAACCATTACAAAAGAAAATCTTAAAAAAACCACATAAATTAGGAAAGTGCTCTACTCCTCTTCATCTGCTCCGTGTTCATATGTTTATATGCAATATTACTACCTTCTTATATTAGCTGTTTTTTGGATAACAACTAAAATATAATATTGAAAACAACATACGTACGGAAAAATTTTAAAAGGAAAATAGAAAATGAAATTCAAACATTATTGAAAGTGGTCACTTTACAACCATTAAAAAAAAATGCTAAACAAAATTACATATATTAGGAGGGTGCTCTACTCCTCTCCATCTTCTCCTTGTTTGGAAGAAGCCTCACCACATGAAGAACCTGCATCAGGTTCATTAGCCGTTCTCCTCTGTAACGCCCCGAAATCCACCCTGACCGGGGACTCGGGTCGTCACATTGTCTCAATATGATAACGCAATAACAATACCAAATTTTATTACAACGGAGCATAAAATGTCCCACTCCGCAGGTCCAAGATCGTCTTCACAACATAGTACAAACCAACTTGATACATCTCGAAATAATATATTACAAAAGTTCACAACAGTAGAAATATAAAGATTCCATGTGGATCTTCTACTTATTGTCGCCATAGCCTTGCGCTTTCCCCTTGCCTTTATAGCCCTGGCTGGACGTCTCGCCTCTTTCCGTCTTGACAGCTGAACAAAATGTTGTAAAGCAAGAATGAGCAACTATAGTGCTCAGCAAGTTCTCTTCTCGCTTGGTATATAAATATAAAAAAGTTTACCGAAATACATACTCAAAATTTTAATATCGAATATCACAATATGATTTGGCTCAAATTCATCTTGAAAATATCATACTCGAAAGGCTCAAAACTCATCTCATAAAAGACTCATTACTCATCTCGAAACAGAATACTCGATAACTCATTTGATATAACTCTGATAACTGATGATTTAAGAATGAACTGGTCTTCCACCTCTCCGTATCTCGGTGGGGCGATCAACCAACCAACCAAGAATACCGGCCTCCAATGACACCGCACTTCACCCGATCACGGCTACAATACGATATCAACAATAATATATATGTATGAATGCTAGCATCATAATGGTTATCAATTCAACCAAGGCAACAAATGCCTAATTATTCTCGGGTCCGTAAAACGGTACACGAGTCTCTCTTTCTCTATAATGGGCCTCTTGCCCAAAATTGACCAGTAGAATACAGAATTCCCGAATATTTGGGGTACAGATAACTTGAAATAGTTCTCCCAGAAAATATTTACAAATCTGGCGGACTGCCAGTATGACTCGATTTTACCATCAATCCGAACAATGGACTGATGTAAATTCTAAATAATAATAATTTATCGGTTGACACGAACAAAATGCCAAACCTTGACAATAAAATCAACTATCTCGAATTTATGAGAATAGTCTTAAGATTGAAGTAATTGGGAGTCGTACTGAACAAATAGTACTTCTCAATATTAATAATACTCAACATTGATGAACGTTTAAATAGAATATTTTTCACTTGATCGACAAATAAAAATCTCTATCAATTATAATTTTTAAACTCCTATCGGTTAGTTCAAACGAGGAACTAACTAAAAGATAATCAATAAATAACGATTGAATTTGTATAATAAATTCAATCGAAAAGAATAAATTTAACTATCTCAGACGAATGAGATTAGTTTCACTGAATCAAAATAATAGTCGTCTCGAATTAATGAGATCGACCCGATAGCAACGAAATTATTTCTACGCTTATAGGGATTATAATTCTCAAATAAACTAACTTAACAACATAATAATATTTAACAAGAAATAATTCTCAAAAGAAATTATTGCATCATACAGAGCAACAGATAATCTCAACAACATATAACATCTCGATAATAATTAAGGAATTAAATAACACGAACAGAAATTCACAGTTTCCAAAAGTTAGGGTAGGAATGAACTTGCCTCGATCTCGAAGTGCAAATGAATGCAGATAAAAATTATACTCTACCCGTGAACTTGGCGTCGATCTACGTCTCGAGAATTATTCTCTAAAAATGGCAACCAGAAATAAGTGAGCGATTCTTCAGAATAAAATACTCCCGATCCGATAATCTAATTAAGAATAATATAATATCTCATAAAATCTCCGGAATAACAGAAATTATTGCCGGGATAAATAAATATTTCTTCGATCACAGGAATTAAATCTGGAGAATATATCCTATTTTTAATATCTGAAAATCTAAATTCTTATTCAAAATGAAAAATTCAAACATCAATTTTTATTCAATTTAAATCCATAAATATTATTCTCATTTTTAAAATAATTCATCAAAGAATTCTACTTTTAAACAACCTCACAAATTCTAATTCATTAAACTCATTAATAATATAAAACAAATTTTAATCTCTAAATTAAATCTGACTAGATCTGGTTAATTAAAATAAACCAGAAAATATTAAAAACATCCCCTCCAAAATAAAACATATTTTATTCTAATTATTCACAAATATACCCCTTTTATTGACCATATATTAAATCTCTAAATTATTTTCAAAATCACATAATAATACTTATTTAATTAATAAAGTAATAAATTCTAAATTACATCTAAAATTCTATTTAATTAATTAAACAATTAAACCATTTTTAAAAAAACAATTTATTACCAACTAATTTAAATAACGGTCCAAATAATAAAATCTTGACTTTTAACGTTCAATTGCTAATTTAATAAAAACTGTATCGTTTTATTAGTACTGTATTATTTTATTATTTATTTAAAAGAGAAATTATGTGGGCCCCACATCTCCCCACCGTGGGTCCCACCCTCCCCCTCCCCTGCGTTTCACACGGCAACACAGTCAATTCCTCTCTTTTCTCCCCTTACTCTACCAACAACAATCTCTCTCGTTGTTCTCTCTTTCTCTCTACCATCTCTCTCTCTCTCTTTCTCTCTCACTCTCTCTTTCTCATCTCTCTACCCTCTATCTCTCTCTTCTCTCTCAATCTCTCTCCCTGCCCGTCTCCCTCTCTTCAATCTCCGTCCGTCTCCCATCCCCGATTTCCCCACCGTTTCCGTCGCCTCTCCCATCTCTTTGCTACCCACAGTCGACACCAATTATACCCACACAATCTCACCATCAATCTCCCTCTCGTCTCCAACCATTCCCTCTGTGTACTCTCCTAATCTCTCTCCGTTCTCTCTTATCACCACCACCACCATAATTCGGTGGTGGTTCTCTCCACCCAAACCGCAATCGATACTCCTCCCTCCTCCTTATTCCACCACATCACAGTTTCCCCTCCCCCATATTTCCCGATTTAACCACAACCATAAACATCACCCAACTCCCCACCTCTCTCTCTCGCCACTCAATCTCTCTTCTCTCCGTCTCACCTACAATCTCTCCCGACTACACACGGTAGCACCAAACAATCGGAACACAGGTAATACAAGTACTAGTTTTGGTCGAGCATAAAACATTAAAACAAAGCTTAAGAAAAAACAACAACCTGCTGTCTCTGTTTTGTATGCCTACGAATGGGTTTTGTTTGGTGAATAAAAGAGCTGGTTTGGTGTTGTTTTTGTTAATGCAGAGACCAGCCCCTTTTATAACAATAATTAGGTACTGATTAATCATGATATTGATAATGGTTGTGATAAAAAAAATTTAAAAGATTAAAACATGGAGACAAAATCATTGTAAAACATGTAGTGGTGTAATCATAATAATTTTTTTATTTAATAGGTGGGTAATTATTAAAATAAAAATGGGGAACAAATATAATGATGAAAATATTTAATATAAATATTTAGTAAAAAGATTTCGTTTTTTCTCCCGTTGACTAATTAAAACGAGACTCTAAAATTTGGGTCAAAATAAAAAAAAAAATGTTATTCGAAAATTCGTGGTTATTACACCCTCATTGTCTCCCGTTGTTGGGTGAGGTTAGCTACAATTGCTTCTTTCTCCACCAACCTTTCCTGCAATGCTTGCACTTTAGGTTCAAAATCGGCCATAATAATAATTGAAAACAAGAACAAAAATAAAAATCATAAATTTTCATAAAAATTCAAATATATGAAAAATTACCTATAGGGGGTTTGGAGCACTTTCTTCATTGTTTACTGCAATTATTTCACAAATTAGTAAATCTAAAGTAATATATATGTGATAGTTCAATTCAACAATTAAATCACAGATCAAGTAAACAATATTAAAAGAAATTCACATTTTAGTGTCACAATCATACATATGCATATATACACATAATTAAGGCAGTCTTGGAAATGATTGGTGTATACATGACTGGTGTACACTAAGTCTGGAAATTGACCTTATATTTAAATGTCTCTTGCACCTCCTAAATACCGCAACTCCATTTGAATACCAAAATCATGGTGTGTAGCTATTCAAAATTGTATATATTTATTACTGATGCAAAATTCTATCTATGCTTTGATGTTTTGATACAGATTTCTTTCCTGCTGCTATATTGGATGAGAAACTTGTATATATAATGCCAAGCTAGGGCACAAGAGGCACTTCATATGAAATTACCTTCATACCCTTTCTCAAATATAAATAATCATCTAGTGCATAAGGACACAAGAAGCACTTCATATGAAATTACCTTTATACCCTTTCTCAAATCCTTTTTTTGATATAAATAATCATCTAGTGCATAAGGGTACAACAATAACCCCACTAATCCATTATGCCATTATTACACCTTAAGAGTAATTATATAAAGGATAAGATAATATATAAGATAATATTGAAGGTTCTCGATCATACTAGGATCTTCCGGAAAGGTGAAGAAAAATATATTTGAAAGAGGGAAAATGATATGTTGTGTTCAATTTTTTAATTCTATCTTTTGTTTTATTTCTTTCTTATTTTGTTCTATTTTTTCTTTAAGATATTTTATGTTGTTAGTTATTATGTTACTGTTTATTGTGTTTTTTATGTAAACATCTTTTTTTGATGCTTTAACTTGTATTAGATGACAATATTTTACGTATATAAATTTGAATACTCTTTTAGTTATTTATTGGGTTTCCTTCATATTTGTATAGGATAGTTGATGACCCACATTATTCTCCAAGGTTAGTAATATTTACATAAAAAGTTTTTAATCTATTATTTTAAGTTTAACTTTTTTATGTTATATTTTTTTACCCACACTTCAATATTTTTAATATATTATTTTATGGTTAACTTTTTTATGTTACATTTTTTATATTATTTAGTTTTTATTTTCGGTTGTGTGATTTATTTTTATTTGCATTTATTCTTGTTATTTGTATTATATTTTTTGTTGTATTTTTTGATAATTTTACACATTGTTTTTAATTTCAAAATAGTTATCATATGGAGTGAAAACTCAGTTTACACATTGTTTTTAATTTCAAAATAGTTATCCACTTTTGACTTTTCTCAATACCCAATTTTGTTTGAATATTAAAAATTATTCCTTTACCATTTTAAGAAATTTGGAAAATACATTACAGAAAGGATTACATAAATTTTTTTAACAATGTAATTTATTGAATATTTTCAATTCTACAATTTATGCAAGGATTACTTTTGTTTATATCCCATAATAAGGATTGTCATCCATTACAATAATTTTATTTCTTTAAAAACATTCTATCCCACATAAGATATTATTCTTATTTTCATCTTCTAATAATATTTGTGAATGTTTTTGGGGTAAGAGAATAAATGCTATCATATTTAGATAAGATGGTAGATGTATATGACTAGAATAAATTTTTTGACACAAGAAGGAAAATGTTTCTTTAAATATTTAAAAGGTTTTGCCTATATTAATTACTACAAAAAATAACTGTCAAAAGTCACTTTCTTAAAATATTTGCTAAAAATGTTGAAGTTAAACAACCTGTAGCTTTGTATATGGCTCTTCAGGAATAGGAATAGTTGGGTTGATATATTAATATAGGTAAATTTTACAGTGATAAAATAGTAATTTATATTTGTGTTCAAATTAAAGTATAAAATTTTGAAATATAACTCATTCTAATGTAAACCCATTCTATTGCAATAAAATATAAATCATTAATCATTTAACCATTGTATTAAACTTAATAGGTCATGAAAATAATTCATAAAAAAATTGTATCTATGAATTGTACTTTTAAATGTATAAAAATAAGTGGAGGCACATAAAAAATAAATGAAATAAATGTTATTGAAATTTTATGCATAAAAAAAGTTATCATATTATATAAATTTGAAATTATATACATTTTTGTCTTAAATATCCACTTTACTCCAATGAAATTTTTATTTGGTGGCAAATCAGGAAGTTCTCATGTTTGATATTCTAGAATGGAATAATTGTTAGAAATAATGATTATTACACTAACATAATAGAGGTAGTTATATATAGCATATTTGCCAAGGCCAAGCAAATAATTAACGAAACAAAACATGAACACAAAAAGCATACATATCAAAAGAAGGAAGGAAAACCAGATATATAACATATTTAACAAGGTAAGGCCAAGCAAACAATTAACGAAACAAAACATGAAGATAGAAAGCATACATATCAAAAGAACAAAGGAAAACCAGAAGAAATTCTTGGAGCCATAGCTTTAGCAAGGTATCAAACAAATAGAAACACTCTTCCAGGATAATCGCCCCCATTTACACTGTGTCGGGATGCTTGCAACACCTCTTCTAGGATAAAATAGCTCCCAGCTAACCACAAAGCTCAACTTCGACTAGCACCTCAATCGCCGGAAAACCCCCACAAGCAGAGACGCTTCAGCACTGTATATAGAGGGAGAGCTTAGCTCTCTATTTCTAGTAGAGGCTATGTATAACTGATACCACCCTAATTAATATTAGAATTGTAACTGAGTATTTTCATTTAATAAAAATGAAACTGACGATTTACATTTAATAAAAATCAAAAAAAGGTCGATTTTAAATTAAATAAATCGTAACAATTACTCTATATAGTCCACATTTCAGTTTTAGTATTTTAATTAATCCGAATATAATATCAAATTCTGTCCAGGTTCGTCTAATATTTCGAATAGCCAAATTAGTCCATCATATTTTAATAGTTAAATTAATCTATGATCCAGCCCAGCCCAACTGATAAGATAACCAAGCCCAATTGATATATATATATATATATATATATATTCTAATTAAAATATTATTCACACATAAATAAAATTCTCTCGCCTAGGTCGCCTCGCGTACGCGAGACGCCAGGACATTCTCCCAAATCGCCCTTCGACCGAGCTGAGTCGATTCGAGGCGTGGCGAGGCGGGCGGCGGCGGCGCGCGCGTGAAGCACATAGTAACACCATGCACCATCACACACCTTAGTAGTTGTATACTACCCATGTGTGTGATACTATATAAAGCCAACAACCCCCTTTATTTATTTCAATGTGGGACAAATACACATTCTCATTTCAAGCTCTTTGAAGCTACTAACTTCAACTGTATTTTTCTATGGATTTCACTAAGAAAATTACTTAGATCCATATATTAAAATTTAAGTCCCCAAATCAAGGAACATTTTCCAATCGTTAAAATCCAGAATTAATAGCAAGAACATATAAAACTTATGGTCCAATAACTCCATTTTCTAAAAATCCCCCTCAAATCCATACAAAAATGCTTCAGGTTTCTCATCATGGCTTGTTTTTCAGAGTCGGTACACTTCTGGGTTTGTACCCTCCTAAGTCCCTTACTTAGATGACTACCGAATTCAGGTGGAATGTTTCACCTTGAATCTTAGTCCATTTGGTGTAACCATGTTCCATAGACGATGACAAGTCAAAGGCTATGGTGCCAATCTACGATTTTGAGACATTAATGGTCTTGTCTCGATCTTGTTCGCCGAATGCTTCAAGGAATAACCCTTTCCTTTAATTGCGACCACACAATTACATTCGCTTAGCTGGGCATCTCCATAGATGTACTGCAATCATCTCGTTAAATGACTTGACCCAATTTAGAGTTATAATAACTCTTGCTATACTAGTAGTGTCAGTACCTTCTAGGTTTACAGGGGATAGACTCAGATACAACAGTATCATCTATGTAGAAAAGGTACTACCAATTCATCCTTACAGCTTGTTATCACCACATTGAATACACTTCAAGGGATCTCCTCTCATGTGTATTGGGTTCCCACTTTAGATGAATTACGATGGGTTGACAGTCCCATCCCCAACCTCGACTTAAGGACTATTGTAGGTTCCAGTCCTTTAGTCAAAGGATCAGCTATATTATTCTGAGTTCTTATGAACTCAACAGCTATAATCCCATCAGACACTAAACTCCTTATAGACTTTAGTCTAACTTGGATGTGTCTCTTTGTTTTAGCATTATACTTTTTACTGCTAATGTTGTTGATAGTTGTTCGACTATCACAATGAATAGCAATTGCAGGAAGCGGTCTACTTACTACAGGTATCGCGGACATAAGTCCGTGTAACCATTCAGCCTCCATCCCCGTGGCATCAAGCGCACACAACTCAGCCTCAAAAGTAGACCGAGTTACTATAGTCTATTTGGTTGACTTCCAGGATATTGCTCCACCTTCGAAGGTGAACACGTATCCAGTCACTTCATTGGAACCAGACTTTTTAGCTATCCAACTTGCATCACTGTACCCCTCAAGTACACCAGAAAATCACCTAAAGTGTAAACTAAGGTACATTGTGCCTTTCAAATATCTAAGTACTATATCAAGAACATCCCAATGAGTTCTGTTTTGACAGCTTGTTTATCTATCCAACTTAGACACAGAGTATGAAATATCTTGTCTAGTACAATTAGCAAGATACTGCAAGCTCCCTATAATCTGGGAATACCTTAATTGAGACACAGGTACTCTTGAAGTATTCTTGACAAGGGCAACTTTAGGATCATAGGGTGTACTAGCGATTCTATAAGTATAGATTTCTCTATATAGTAAGACTGTGATAAAGTTATTCTCTCAGCTGACTGAGTAAGCTTGAGACCAAGAATCACACTAGCCTCACCCATATCCTTCATTTCAAAATGCCCTTTCAAGAAAGCTTTTGTCTCGTTAATAATCTCAATATTGGTTCCAAACATTAATATGTCATTCACATATAGGTACAAGATGACACACTCATTACCTTTAACTTTGGTGTAGACACACTTATTACTTTCATTAATAACATAACTGAAAGGCAATACAGTTTCATCAAACTTTTTATGCCAATCCCTGGGAGCTTGTTTCAAGCCATAGATGGACTTGATCAACTTACATACTTTCCTTTCATTTCCTTTTGTAACAAATCCTTCAGGCTGATCCATATAAATCTCTTCTTCAAGTTCACCACGAAGAAAATCTATCTTTACATCCATGTGATAGATGATAAGACCATGGACGGATGTTAAAGCTATAAGCATTCGGATTGTTATCATCCTAGCAACTGGAGAGTACGTATCAAAGTAATCAATGCCTTCTTTTTGCTTAAAACCCTTACCTACCAGTCTAGCTTTGTATTTATCTATTGAGTCGTCAGGGTTCAACTTCCTTTTAAAGATCCAACTACACCCGATAGTAGAACACCCAGGAGGGAGATCAACTAACTCCCATGTTCTATTAGAAATAATAGATTTAATTTCACTCTTCATAGCGCCCTTCCAGTGCCTAGACTCTGAAGAATCCATAGCTTATCAGAAACTTAAGGGTTCATCCTCGATATTGTAAGTGATAAAATTACCTCTAAAATCCTTGACTACCTTTGCACGCTTAATTCTTCTCAGTTCCTCTACTTCCTTAGAAGTAGAGCTACTACTAGGTTCCGCTCCCACATTTGTCATCTTTTCCAAATGATCCGGAATAGAACTCGATGTGTGAGTAGGATCTTCATTAGAAGTATCTTGAGGCATACCCGTCTTCATAGGGTAGACATCCTCAAAGAATGTAGCATCACAAAATTCAACTATCGTGTTTGCCACTATACCATCTATGTCAGATTTTAAAAATAAAAATATCATAGCTATAGTGGTCTCAAGATAGCCCAGAAAGATACAATCAACAGTCTTTGGACCTAGCTTCTTTCTCTTGTGTTCAGGGATATATACCTTAGCAAGGCACCCCCACACACGAAGATACTTAAAACTAGTCTTCTTTCCCTTCCATAACTCATAGGGTGTCTTATCCATGTGTTTTAGAGGGACTTTATTCAGAATATGACAAGCTGTGTTCAGACCCCATTAGACTTAGGTGTGTATGGTGGGGTGGTGGGGTAACTTCATGAACTACACCATTGCTAGCACAAAATTCATTAAAAGAGTTACTCGTATACTCACCACCTCTATCAGATCTCAACTGTTTAAGTACTTTACGATATTATCTTAGATGTTCGTATTACTCCGCCAATATTATATAAGTTGGTCGGTTTTTCACAAAAAAATTTTAAAAAAAATTTCAAATTACATTAATACAACATTAAATTGCAACGGTCACGTTTTAATTTATGAAGAAGGGTCTCACACTTTTATTATAAAAATTATCAATTGAACCCATTACACATAAGTATTTGCAAAACATGTCAGAAAACTTTTTAAAAACACTTGGCATATTTTTATTAGATATCGATAATACTATAACACAAAATAATATATTAACATAAATTCACAAGGGTTTTCACCTTTTTTTTAGATTATTTATTGTTTAGCAACACCCAATAATAGTTACTACCTTATAATATATATTTTTTTGACAGTTACTACCTTATAAAATTGAAAACAAAAGATGAACTAGAAAACTCCCAAATGTCAAAGCCAAAACAAAAATTTATCACTCAAATTTACACATTGTTGGAAGAGGACCTGTTACAATAATTATTCCAATACCATTTTAAGAATTTTAAAAAAACTTTACAAAGCAGATTGCATAAATTTTTGAACAATGTAATTTATTGAATATTTTCAATTTTACAATTTATGTAAAGATTACTCTTGTTTATATCCCCAATAAGGATTGTCATCCAATACAATAAGGTTGCTTCTTTAAAAACATTCTTCAAAAACATTATATCTTACATAAGATTACTCTTATTTATATCGTCTAATAATACTTTTGGTTGTTTTTGGTGTTCAGAGAATAAATACTATCATATTTAGATTTGGTGGTGGATGTATGTGAGCAGAAAAAAGGTTTTAACACAGGGCCGCTAGGAAAATGTTGCTTTAAATATTTAATTCTTAAAATATTTGCTAACAATGCTAACAATGGTGAAGTTAAACAACCTCAAGCCTTAGTGTATGGCTCTTTAGGAATAGGAATAGTTGGGTTGATATATTAATATTGGTAATTTCTATAGCGATAAAATAGTAATTTATATCATGACCTTATATTTTTGAGTAAAATATAATTCATTTTTTTAGGTGAAAACATGTTCCTATTTATTTACAAATATTGTATGAGAAGTGCTTGATTTTTCGATAAAAATTACTAAATAATATATCCATATAATTTTATGGCACATATGTTTATTTGCAAAATTACCACTTTCTTATAGTAACTGTTTTTTTATAGCTGCTACATTATAATATTGAAAACAACATATGTACACAAAATTTTTGAAAGGAAAACAGAATTTGAAATTCCAACATTATTGAAAGTGGTCATTTTACAACCATTACAAAAGAAAAGCTTAGCAAAACTACATAAATTAGGAAAGTGCTCTACTCCTCTTCATCTGCTCCGTGTTCATATGTTTATATTCAATATTACTACCTTCTTATATTAGCTATTTTTTGGATAACAGCTACAATATAATATTGAAAACAACATATGTACGGAAAATTTTTAAAAGGAAAATAGAAAATGAAATTCAAACATTATTGAAAGTGGTCACTTTACAACCATTAAAAAAGAAATGCTAAACAAAATTACATAAATTAGGAGGGTGCTCTACTCCTCTCCATCTACTCCTTGTTTGGAAGAAGCCTCACCACATGAAGAACCTGCATCAGGTTCATTAGCCGTTCTCCTCATTATCTCCGGTTGTTGGGTGAGGTTAGCTACAATTGCTTCTTTCTCCACCAACCTTTCCTGCAATGCTTTCACTTTAGGTTCAAAATCGGCCATAATAATAATTGAAAATAACAACAAAAATAAAAATCATAAATTTTCATAAAAATTCAAATATATGAAAAATTACCTATAGGGGTTCGGAGCACTTTCTTCATTGTTTACTGCAATTATTCCACAAATTAGTAAATCTAAAGTAATATATATGTGATAGTTCAATTCAACAATTAAATCACAGATCAAGTAAAAAATATTAAAAGAAATTCACATTTTAGTGTCACAATCATACACTCCTAAATACCGCAACTCCATTTGAATACCAAAATCATGGTGTTTAGCTATTCAAAATTGTATATATTTATTACTGATGCAAAATTCTATCTATGCTTTGAATTGGATGAGAAACTTGTATATATAATGCCAGGCTAGGGCACAAGAGGCACTTCATATGAAATTACCTTCATACCCTTTCTCAAATCCTTTTTTGATATAAATAATCATCTATTGCATAAGGACACAAGAAGCACTTTATATGATATTACCTTTATACCCTTTCTCAAATCGTTTTTTGATATAAATAATCATCTAGTGCATAAGGGTACAACAATAACCCGACTAATCCATTATGCCATTATTACACCTTAAGAGTAATTATATAAAGGATAAGATAATATATAAGATAATATTGAAGGTTCTCGATCATACTAGATCTTCCGGAAAGGTGAAAAAAAATATATTTGAAAGAGGGAAAATGATATGTTGTGTTCAATTTTTTAATTCTATCTTTTGTTTTATTTCTTTCTTATTTTGTTCTATTTTTTCATGAAGATATTTTATGTTGTTAATTATTATGTTACTGTTTATTGCGTTTTTTATGTAAACATCTTTTTTTGATGCTTTAACTTGTATTAGATGACAATATTTTAGGTATATAAATTTGAATAATCTTTTCGTTATTTATTGGGTTTCCTTCATATTTGTATAGGGTAGTTGATGACCCACATTATTCTCTAAGGTTAGTAATATTTACTTCAAAAGTTTTTAATCTATTATTTTAAGTTTAACTTTTTTATGTTATATTTTTTTACCCACACTTCAATATTTTTAATATATTATTTTATGGTTAACTTTTTTATGTTAAATTTTTTATATTATTTAGTTTTTATTTTCGGTTGTGTGATTTATTTTTATTTGCATTTATTCTTGTTATTTGTATTATATTTTTTGTTGTATTTTTTGATAATTTTACACATTGTTTTTAATTTCAAAATAGTTATCATATGGAGTGAAAACTCAGTTTACACATTGTTTTTAATTTCAAAATAGTTATCCACTTTTGACTTTTCTCAATACCCAATTTTGTTTGAATATTAAAAATTATTCCTTTACCATTTTAAGAAATTTGGAAAATACATTACAGAAAGGATTGCATAAATTTTTTTAACAATGTCATTTATTGAATATTTTCAGTTCTACAATTTATGCAAGGATTACTTTTGTTTATATCCCACAATAAGGATTGTCATCCATTACAATAATTTTATTTCTTTAAAAACATTCTATCCCACATAAGATATTATTCTTATTTTCATCTTCTAATAATATTTGTGAATGTTTTTGGGGTAAGAGAATAAATGCAATCATATTTAGATATGTTGGTAGTTGTATGTGACTAGAATAAATTTTTTGACACAAGAAGGAAAATGTTTCTTTAAATATTTAAAAGGTTTTGCCTATATTAATTACTACAAAAAATAACTGTCAAAAGTCACTTTCTTAAAATATTTGCTAAAAATGTTGAAGTTAAACAACCTGTAGCTTTGTATATGGCTCTTCACGAATAGGAATAGTTGGGTTGATCTATTAATATAGGTAAATTTTACAGTGATAAAATAGTAATTTATATTTGTGTTCAAATTAAAGTATAAAATTTTGAAATATAACTCATTCGAATGTAAACCCATTCTATTGCAATAAAATATAAATCATTAATCATTTAACCATTGTATTAAACTTAATAGGTCATGAAAATAATTCATAAAAAAATTGTATCTATGAATTGTACTTTTAAATGTATAAAAATAAGTGGAGGCATATAAAAAATAAATGAAATAAATGTTATTGAAATTTTATGCATAAAAAAAGTTATCATATTATATAAATTTGAAATTATATACATTTTTGTCTTAAATATCCACTTTACTCCAATGAAATTTTTATTTGGTGGCAAATCAGGAAGTTCTCATGTTTGATATTCTTGAATGGAATAATTGTTAGAAATAATGATTATTACACTAACATAATAGAGGTAGTTATATATATAGCATATTTGCCAAGGCCAAGCAAATAATTAACGAAACAAAACATGAACACACAAAGCATACATATCAAAAGAAGGAAGGAAAACCAGATATATGACATATTTAACAAGGTAAGTCCAAACAAACATTTAACGAAACAAAACATGAAGACAGAAAGCATACATATCAAAAGAACAATGGAAAACCAGAAGAAATTCTCAAAGCCATAGCTTTAGCAAGGTATCAATCAAATAGAAACACTCTTCCAGGATAATCGCCCCCATTTACACTGTGTCGGCATGCTTGCAACACCTCTTCTAGGATAAAATAGCTCCGAGCTAAATGATCAGAGTAACCACAAAGCTCAACTTCGACTGGCACCTCAATCGCCGGAAAAACCCCACAAGCAGAGACGAAGCTTCAGCACTGTATATAGAGGGAGAGTAGAGAGTGTAGAGAGGAGAAGAGGGAATGTAAGGTGTCGTGTATGAAAACCAGCATCTTAGCTCTCTATTTATAGTAGAGGATAAGTATAACTGATACCACCCTAATTAATATTAGAATTGTAACTGACCATTTTCATTTAATAAAAATGAAACTGACGATTTACATTTAATAAAAATAAAAAAAGGTCGATTTTAAATTAAATAAATCGTAACAATTACTCTATATAGTCCACATTGCAGTTTTAGTATTTTAATTAATCCGAATATAATATCAAATTCTGTCCAGGTTCGTCTAATATTTCGAATAGCCCAATTAGTCCATCATATTTTAATAGTTAAATTAATCTATGATCCAGCCCAGCCCAACTGATAAGATAACCAAGCCCAATTGATATATATATATATATATATATATATATATATATATATATATATATATATATATGGGTCCTCTTCTACAACCACAGTTGGATATTTTTTAATATTGATCTAACCCATCTATAACGATGCACTAAAGATATGGGCGGTTGAGATTTAAAAGTATACGCTATATTATATAGCGTAGTACGCTATATTATACAGCGTAATCCTTTTTACCTTTTTATCCCTAAATCTGTCACGTGCTGTCACGTGCCGGTTTAAACTTACGCTATATTATATAGCGTAGTACGCTATATTATATAGCGTAGACGGTTTTTTTTTATCGAAACCTGGTTTATTTCACACAGAATATCATACAGCGTATTGTGGTTCATATACATTATTTTACAAAACATTAAGTTAGCAAATCATCCACAGACCACCGGACATCGCAAATGCACCGGAATCAGAAGTAAATCATCATCAATTTCATCATTTCTGCATATAAAGTGAGTAACTTCGTGTCTATTTCTTTTATGTAGATGTCATCTAATTATTAAGATGTGTGTAGATTTGTGGACATGTATGTATGTATGTATATATCACCAAAATCATCTAATTGTAGATTTGTGTACATGTATGCATGTATGTATATAATTTTCGAATAGGGTCAAATTAAGGTTCGAATTTGTGGATAATTTTCGAATTAGGGTTCGAATTTGTTGATAATTTTTCGAATTAGGGTTCAAATTTGTGTATAATTTCGAATTAGGGTTCAAATTTCTGGATAATTTTCGAATTAAGGATCGATTTTGTGTATAATTTTCGAATTAGGGTTCAAATTTGTGGATAATTTTCGATTAGGGTTCGAATTTGTGGATAATTTTCTAATTATTAGGATTAAAATTTATTGGATTAAAGTTTGAATTGTGGATTAAGTTTTAATTGTGGATGCATTAAAGTTTTTTATATGTATTGGATTTTAGATGGAAGATTTTTGCGGTCCGGTTGATCCTTCTCTCCTTACAGACCAAGAAAACCATATAAGTAGTAGAATATGGGTTGGTGATCATCGAGATAAACTTACAATCCGTCAAAGTACCTCGTTGCTTAATCAATGGGAATTAGAGCCTTATCAAATTCATCTTTTACAATATTGGGGTTTCGGAATGTTTACCAACCCAAAAGCCATTATGAAAAATGATGTGGCTTTAATTACGACATTAGTGGAGTGTTGGAGGTCGGAAACCAACACATTCCACTTTACTTTCGGGGAGATGACGGTGACACTTAGCGCGTTTCCCCTGTTTTTCAACACTTACGCTCTATTATAGAGCGTAATTACAGAAATTTTTTTTTTCCTCTATTTTTTTCTTTTTTCCTATACCAAATTCAAGCATCAAATTTCTACTAAAATCAAAAGCACCAAATTCCAAATTGAAAATTGCTAACCAAATCAACAAAATCAATACCAAATTCACTCAAAAGTAAAATCAAAAGCAACAAATTGAAAATTGCTAACCAAATCAACAAAATCAAAAGTAAAATCATGAATTACATTTCCTTGGTTTTTTTGAGTTGGAATTTTCGGGAATCGACTCTCCTAATTTTTTTGGACAATTTTGTGAATCATGTTTAGCATCAAGTTCTTTGCAACAATTACATTTCCTTGGTTTTTTTGAGTTGGACATTTCAATGCCACTCTTCACTCTTTCCCTCTTGCGACCTTTAGTGGTGGAAATTATAGGGTCTTCCCAATTTTCAAAATCTTCACCTTCACGTTCATCCTCACATGATGGAGTTTTTTTTCGTAGAAGGCTTCTCTATAGGAAAATTTTCCACAACTTCAACCTCTTTTTCAATCAATCCCATGACATATTTAAATCTTGGAATCGAAAAACTTCCACGAGCCGCTAAATCTTGAAAGGCATTGCACAAAGTTGTATATCGGGCGGGTTGTGATTGAAGAATATTGCCAATGATAGGACGTTTATACGATATAGACCCGGCAATTTTATTTTCTCCAATTGTCCATCTCAAGTTAATTAAATAGTTATGGATCTCCGTCCATTGCATCATATTCAAGTATCGAATAACATGACGACAAATCATTCCCGAACTTTCAAATTTCCGACAAATACAATTTATCATATCATTGGTCACGGTTATTTGATACACTTTTCTATTTTCCTCCGCCACCGTGGTCTTATATGTTTCGTACACCTTAAATAGCATCGTACTCATGGAATCTCTCTCATTCACAACATAGGCTCCACTTTGTTTAAGTTCGTGTTGAAAACGTCTAAACATTTCCTTTGTATAAATAGATGCCGCATGATTCTCCAATGAGGAGGATGTTATTCTTGACCTTTCCTTTTCCTTTGTTTCATAGTCCGCTTCTTTCTCACGAAGATATTGTTTCTCCAATGCTTTTTGTGAATTCTCTATAAACTCTTTCAAACCGGTTCTAGCATTTACATACTCGTCAAAAAATGCATTCATTGACTCACTTCTCTAGGTAGTGGTTATCCCGGTAGTGAAATGAAGTTTAGTGTACACACGAACCCACTTATGTCGAACGGAATACATTTCTTGCAACCAACCATGATTAACCAAGTTATATTTTTCAACCAAATCATTCCACCTATCTTCAAATTGTTCAACCATCATTGACTTGTACAAACATAAGTTGAAATCTTCTTTGAAATGTGGTTCATATGCGTACAAACTGGATAACTTCTCCCCAAATTTGGTACTTATATGCCAAGTACAATAAAGATGGTTCGTGTTTGGTAAAACTTCGGCAATTGCATTTCCAAGTGCAATGTCTTGATCGGTGATGATGGAGATTGGAGGGTTGTTTCCTATAGCTTCCAACCAATTCTTCAAAACCCATATATAAGAACTTTCTTTCTCATCCCTTATTAGTGCAAAACCAAACAATATGGATTGGTAGTGGTGGTTCACCCCCGTAATAGGTACAAATGGCATACTATACCTATTTGTGCGGTATGTGGAGTCAAATACTACCACGTCTCCAAAATTTTTATATGCATTTAATTATCTTGGATCAACCCACAACATGGAATGCACCTGATTATCCTCATCAACATCTACTCGATAGAAAAATTCCCCAAAACTATTACATTTTAATTCTTGGAGTAATGTCAAACCTTCTTTGGCATCACTTGAATCAAATACATGATGTCTAATATCACTTGAATCAAATACATGATGTCTAATATCACGCAAAACATTCACGCAAAACATTCCAACTACACCCGATAGTAGAACACCCAGGAGGGAGATCAACTAACTCCAATGTTCTATTAGAAATAATAGATTTAATTTCACTCTTCATAGCGCCCTTCCAGTGCCTAGACTCTGAAGAATCCATAGCTTATCAGAAACTTAAGGGTTCATCCTCGATATTGTAAGTGATAAAATTACCTCTAAAATCCTTGACTACCTTTGCACGCTTAATTCTTCTCAGTTCCTCTACTTCCTTAGAAGTAGAGCTACTACTAGGTTCCGCTCCCACATTTGTCATCTTTTCCAAATGATCAGGAATAGAACTCGATGTGTGAGTAGGATCTTCATTAGAAGTATCTTGAGGCATACCAGTCTTCATAGGGTAGACATCCTCAAAGAATGTAGCATCACAAAATTCAACTATCGTGTTTGCCACTATACCATCTATGTCAGATTTTAATAATAAAAATATCATAGCTATAGTGGTCTCAAGATAGCCCAGAAAGATACAATCAACAGTCTTTGGACCTAGCTTCTTTCTCTTGTGTTCAGGGATATGTACCTTAGCAAGGCACCCCCACACACGAAGATACTTAAGACTAGTCTTCTTGCCCTTCCATAACTCATAGGGTGTCTTATCCATGTGTTTTAGAGGGACTCTATTCAGAATATGACAAGCTGTATTCAGAGCCTCTCCCCACATGTATTTAGGCAACCCAGAATTAATAAGCATACTATTAATCATATCATTAAATGTTTTGTTCTTTCGCTCAGCAACCCCATTAGACTCAGGTGTGTATGGTGGGGTGGTGGGGTAACTTCATGAACTATACCATTGCTAGCACAAAATTCATTTAAAAGAGTTACTCGTATACTCACCACCTCTATCAGATCTCAACTCAACTGTTTAAGTACTTTACGATATTATCTCAGATGTTCGTATTACTCCACCAATATTATATAAGTTGGTCGGTTTTTCACAAAAAAATTTTAAAAAAAATTCAAATTACATTAATACAACATTAAATTGCAACGGTCACGTTTTAATTTATGAAGAAGGGTCTCACACTTTTATTATAAAAATTATCAATTGAACCCATTACACATAAGTATTTGAAAAACATGTTAGAAAACTTTTTAAAAACTCTTGGCATATTTTTATTAGATATCGATAATACTATAACACAAAATAATATATTAACATAAATTCACAAGGGTTTTCACCTTTTTTTAGATTATTTATTGTTTAGCAACACCCAATAATAGTTACTACCTTATAATATATATTTTTTTGACAGTTACTACCTTATAAAATTGAAAACAAAAGATGAACTAGAAAACTCCCAAATGTCAAAGCCAAAACAAAAATTTATCACTCAAATTTACACATTGCTGGAAGAGGACCTGTTACAATAATTATTCCAAAACCATTTTAAGAATTTGAAAAATACTTTACAAACCAGATTGCATAAATTTTTGAACAATGTAATTTATTGAATATTTTCAATTTTACAATTTATGTAAAGATTACTCTTGTTTATATCCCCAATAAGGATTGTCATCAAATACAATAAGGTTAATACAATAAGGTTGCTTCTTTAAAAACATTCTTCAAAAACATTATATTTTACACAAGATTACTCTTATTTATATCTTCTAATAATACTTTTGGTTGTTTTTGGTGTTCAGAGAATAAATACTATCATATTTAGATTTGGTGGTGGATGTATGTGAGCAGAAAAAAGGTTTTGACACAGGGCCGCTAGGAAAATGTTGCTTTAAATATTTAATTCTTAAAATATTTGCTAACAATGCTAACAATGGTGAAGTTAAACAACCTCAAGCCTTAGTGTATGGCTCTTTAGGAATAGGAATAGTTGGGTTGATATATTAATATTGGTAATTTCTATAGTGATAAAATAGTAATTTATATTTATGTTCAAAGTAAAGTAGAAAACCTTGAAACTATAACTCATTTTATTAATCATTTAACCATTTTATTAAACTTAATAGGTCATGAAAATAATTCAGGAAAAAAATGTATCTAAAAGTTGTACTTTTAAAATTATAAAAATAAGTACAAGGTACAAAAATAAATGGAATAAATGTTATTTAAATTTTATGCATGTATACAAGGTATTATATAATATAAATTCAATATATATATATATAAACAAATAAAATAATTTTGTTAAATAATATAAATTTATGTAAGAGGTATTCAATATATATATATATATATATATATATATATAAAAGGTATTATATAATATAAATTTAAAATTATTTATTCATTTTATTAAATAATAAATAGCATCAAAAATAAGATATTAGATCACAAATAGATGTTATTAGGCAATGTAAATTTAAAAATTTTAAAGAATTAAATCATTTAATAAAATGGCATGGCATTGGGGTAGTGATCCATAAGCATATGAGAGCAAATTTTGTGTGATGATGCATGCAAATGTTAAGATGGTTTTGGTGCTTCCTTAGTCCCAAAATATGTTGTTGTAGGCCAAAAAAACCCAAAGAATTTAGTAGCGTTGCTATTTTTGCAGTTACCCTTGGGATCAAATGCAACATCAGTTTTTCTATTGGCATAGCCTTGCTATGGCAACAATATTATTAGTTTTTAGCAACATAGTATTATGTTGCCTTTGTGTTAAAACATTTTGCAAAAAAGTGGGCCCTTCCTGTGGGACCCACAGGTGGGGCCATGTTAAAACATTTTGCAAAAAAGTGGGCCCTTCCCGTGGGACCCACAGGTGGGGCCACAAGGGCCCACATGTGGATCCCACTGTGGGGCCTACTTTTATACCTACACAAATTTTGCCAACAGCAACATTTCTTAAAATTAATTTTCCTTTATAGCATCAATGACAACACTTTTCTATTTTAAACAAAAAATCATAAATATGAAAAAATGTATTACCTAAATAACTAAATGAACACAACCTGGATTACATACATATTAAATACAATCTCAACCCAAATTCAGAGAAAAAGAAGTAAGAGCTGGTGCCGCAAGTACATAAACAACATTCTTACTAAGTACATAAGTCGAACGTAACAGCAAAAGATGGTCTATAACATAAACGTATGGAATGACTAAATTAAGAGTTGGTGCCACCAGTCATTGAAGTACAATCTTCATTGTCACTCGAGATGGTCGCAAAAAGCTCCCCAAGATCAAATTTGATGTTTGGGTTCACTTCACCCTATTTTTTAAGCACCCATGTCAAGTTTTCATGTACCTTTTTGTTCACATATGCATCCATTTCTACTTGCAATTTCATATCCACTTTCATCTCAGACTTCTTCAACCAAAGTTTCCCTTATCTTGCCTGTCAGGTCATGTACTTAGGTCTGTTTTGGAGCTTGAGCATGAATTTTAATGGATTCATAGATCTCCCTATAAGCCATGTCGGATAGTACGATTTCCCATCAATAATCATCAATTCATCAATACCCTCTCCTGATGTGTTCACCCTCATCTCGCCTCTTTTTTTTCTACAAAAGTAAACTAAAGAGACATGATATAGCAAGCTTAGTCAATGGCAACTTATACGAAATAACAGATTAAATTTTTCTTCTATTTTGGTAAAAATACATTGAAGTCATAGCAGAACTCAGAAATTTGAGTATGACTGATCGGTCAAATGAACAAGCGGATATTAAATTAAATAATGATAGAAACGAATAGACTTAAACTTGAGATTATTCTCTAAACTAAGATCTGATATCATGTTAAATAATTGGTTCATTAAAAATCTTAAGATTCTAGAGAAAGTATTTAACCAACACTATCAACTCGATCAAGATTATTCTCAAATTTTTTATACAATTGATTAATTAACAGGCTGAACGAAATACTTGTAATTAATTTCATCTTTAATTACATGCTTTATATATCAAGAATAAAAGAAAAAACACTAACAATATTTTCTTGTTAGTTGCTTCATTTGGTATTATGTAATAATAAATATAACAAGACAACCAAAAAATGATTTACCATTTTGTGATTTTTTTGTGAAAAAAGTCTAGGACCAGCATGTGTATCTGTGACTTTAATGCGGCTCTCAGCATGGCGATAAACATTTTTAACATCTCCATTTGGTCTATTAGTATCATGAAGCATCTCATCTAGGTTATCTCCAAAACTTATAACTATTTAATAATCCATATGATCCTCATGACTATTTTTGTAGGACTCGAGTGAAACCTCATAAATCCAACTGGCATATAATGGAGATGGACCATTATATATAAGATGGTCGTAGATCACATCTGCACGGTGCCACTTGCCATTTTTACAAATCTTGCAAGGGAAAGTTATTTAATCACCTACGGTAAATTTGGGAAATTCATTTTGCAGAAATGCCTCTACCCCCACCATTGTATCCTTCATTGTACTTTGGTTGGTTTATCCTAATAACATTTTTCTTGTCTTCCATCACTATAATTGAGAAGCATAAAACTATTATAATAAATGATCTTTGTGTGGGTGTTTGCTATGCAAGTACAGACCACCTATATTATTAGATAATGCCAAAGTATTGACTTATAGATAAACAAATTTAAACCTAGCAGTGTGTGTTTATAGTAGGGGTTTCGACTAAAAACCCCACTCTAGCTCCCTGGTCTAAAAAATGCTATCGGTTTGGACTAAAAAAGAATGACACACCAACTACTATGTCAGGTTAGTGTATCACACCATACGATACTTCACTTATGAGAGGGCCACATATGCTTCATTACTAGTTAAAAAGTATATGTACAGAACAATCTACATCCTGCCTATGATGTTGGGCTTGCTAAGCAGCCCTTAATGCCGTATGATAAGCTTTGGGCCAAGCCTCCATGAATTTATTTTTGGATAACTCCCAAAATGCCTCCCATTTCACCTTCCAAACCCCTAGGCTACTTAGCTCCCCTAGGACCATGTATACTGAAAGCCCATCTGCCTGAAGCCCATGGGGTAGCCCATATGTCTTTTCCAAGGTCCATTCTTCAGCCCAATGAGATTGTTATGGACCGTTATAACTATAACTTTGATACCACTTGTTGCGCTTATTAAGCATGCCTTAACTAACAATAATTTATTTTTGAGTAACACACAAAAAATATAACTGCTCCGGTTAAAAAATGTTCGTATTACTCCGCCAATATTATATAAGTCGGTCGGTTTTTCACAAAAATTTCAAAAAAAAAAAATTTCAAATTACATTAATACAACATTAAATTGCAACGGTCACGTTTTAATTTATGATGAAGAAGGGTCTCACACTTTTATTATAAAAATTATCAATTGAACCCATTACACATAAGAATTTGCAAAACATGTTAGAAAACTTTTTAAGATCTCTTGGCATATTTTTATTAGATATCGATAATACTATAACACAAAATAATATTTTAACATAAATTCACAAGGGTTTTCACCTTTTCTTAGATTATTTATTGTTTAGCAACACCCAATATAGTCAAAACCATCACCTTATAATATATATATTTTTTGACAGTTACTACCTTATAAAATTGAAAACAAAAGATGAACTAGAAAACTCCCAAATGTCAAAGCCAAAACAAAAATTTATCACTCAAATTTACACATTGTTGGAAGAGGTCCTTTTACAATAATCATAAAAAAATAAAAATAAGAAACTTTACAAAAAAGAAAATTAGGAGTGTACTCTACTCCTCTCCATCTGCTCCTTGTTTCTACACCAGATCAGGCCAAGAAACCTTAGCAATGCTTTCTTTCTTCGGTTCATCGTCAAACTCACCACACGAAGAACCTGCTTCAGGTTCATTAGCCATCCTCCCCATCTTCTCCCGTTATTGGGTCAGGTTGGCCACAGTGGCTTCTTTATCCACCAGCCTCTTCTGCAATGCTTTCACTTCAGCGCATCAGAATCTGCCACCCACTTCAGGAGCACGGAATTAGCATGCAGTACTGAGGCCAACGCCTCCTCTTTCTCGTGAATTACACCCACGAGTCTCCAAGCATAATCCCGTACAAGCATTTCCTGATTGGCTTGTGCAGTAATGACTGTGTTCACAGTCTTGAGGTGCTGCATAAATAATATATATGGATTACACCCAGTAGTCTCCAAGCATAGAATAATAATTGTGTCTAGCTATTCAAAATTGTATATATTTATTACTGATACAAAATTCTATATAGGATTTAATGTTTTTATACATATTTTTTACCCACTACTACAAAGGAATAGAAATTGTATATATAATGCCAGGCTAGGGTACAAGAGACACTTCATATGAAATTACCTTAATACCCTTTCTCAAATCCTTTCTTGATATAATTACTCCTAAAGCACATAAGGGTACAACGGTAATCCACTATTCCATTATACAATTATTACACATTAGGAGGAATCATATAAAGGATAAGATAATATTGATGGTTCTAGATCATACTAGGACCTTCTGGAGACTGGAGAGGGGAAGAAGAATATATTTGTAAGATAAAATCTAGGTTTCTCGATCACACTAGTACCTTCTATATAATAGAAAGAGAGAAAATGATATATTGTGTTCAATTTTTTAATTCTCTATTTTGTTTCTTGTATAAGATGACAATATTTTAGGCGTAAATTTCAATACTTTTTTTGTTATTTATACTCTTTCTTTTATATTTGTAGAGTCGGTTGATGACCCAAATTACTTTCTTAAGTTAGCAATATTTACTTCAATATTTTATAATCTATTATTTTATGTTTTACTTTTTTATGTTATATTTTTTTGTATTATTTAGTTTTTAGTTTTTATTTCCGGTTGTGTGATAAATTTTTATTTGCTTTTATTCTTGTTTATTATATTAAATTTTTTTGTTGTATTTTCCAATATAGGTTACTTTAATTTTTTATGCCTTTAGTAAAAATGTCAGTTTACATATTGTTCCTGTTTCAATTTAGTTATCCACTTTTGATTTTTCTCAATACCCTATTTTAATTGAATATTAAAAATTATTCCATTACAATTCTAAGAATTTGAAAAATACTTTACAAAGCAGATTGCATAAATTTTTGAACAATGTAATTTATTGAATATTTTCAATTTTACAATTTATGTAAAGATTATTTTTGTTTATATCCCCCAATAAGGATTTTCATCCAGTACAATAAGGTTGCTTTAAAAACATTCTTCAAAAACTTTATATATCACACAAGATTACTCTTATTTATATCTTCTAATAATACTTTTGGTTTTTTTTGGTGTTCACAAAATAAATGCTATCATATTTAGATATGATGGTGGATGTATGTGAGCAGAAAAAAGGTTTTGACACAGCGCCGCTAGGAAAATTTGAATAGGAATAGTTGGGTATATATAATAATATTGGTAATTTCTGTAGCGACAAAATAGTAATTTATATTTATGTTCAAAGTAAAGTAGAAAACCTTGAAACTATAACTCATTCTATTAATCATTTAACCATTTTATTAACCTTAATAGGTCACGAAAACAATTCAGGAAAAAATTGTATCGAAAAGTTGTACATTTAAAAGTATAAAAATAAGTACAAGGTACGAAAATAAATGGAATAAATGTTATTTAAATTTTAAGCATGTATACAAGGTATTATATAATATAAATTCAATATATATATATATATATATATATATATATATATATAAACAAATAGAATAAATGTTATTGAAATTTCAAGCATAGGTAAAAGGTATTATATAATATAAATTTGAAATTATTTATTCATTTTATTAAATAATAAAGGGCATAAAAAATAAGATATTAGATCACAAATAGATGTTATGAGGAAATGTAAATTTAAAAATTTTAAAGAATTAAATCATTTAATAAAATGGTATGGTATTGGGGTAGTGGTCCATAGGCATATGAGAGCAAATTTTGTGTGATGATGCATGTGAATGTTAAGATGGATTTGGTGTTTCCTTAGGCCCAAAATATGTTGTTGTAGGCCAAAAAAAACCCCAAAGAATTTAGTGGCATTGCTGTTTTGGCAGTTACCTTTGGGATCAAAGGCAACATCAGTTTTTCTATTGGCATAGCCTTGCTATAGCAACAATATTATAAGTTTTTAGCAACATAGTATTATGTTGCCTTTGTGTTAAAACATTTTGCAAAAAAGTGGGCCCTTTCCGTGGGAACAGGTGGGGCCCATAAGGGCCCACATGTTGGTCCCACTGTGGGGCCTACTTTTATGCCTACCAAAATTTTGCCTACAACAACATTTCATAAAATTAATTTTCCTTTGTGCCAACACTTTATAGCATCAATGACAAGACTTTTCTATTTTAAACAAAAAATCATAAATATGAAAAAATGCATTACCTAAATGACCAAATCAACCTAACCTGGATTACATACAGATTAAATACAATCTCAACCCAAATTCAAAGCAAAAGATATAAGAGCTGGTGCCCTAAGTGCATAAACAACATTCTTACTAAGTACATAAGTTTAAGTACATAAGTCTAACGTAACAGCAAAAGATGGTCTATAACATAAACGTATGGAATGACTAAATTAAGAGTTGGTGCGATCAGTCATTGAAGTACCATCTTCATTGTCACTTGAGATGGTCGCACAAAGCTCCCCAATATCAACTTTGTTATTTGGATTCACTTCACCCAATTTTTTAAGCACCCATGTCAAGTTTTCATGTACCTTTTTGTTCACCTATGCATCCATTTCTGCTTTCAATTTCATATTCACTTTCATCTCAGACTTCTTCAACCAAAGTTTCCCTTATCTTGCATGTCAGGTCTTGTACATAGGTCTGTTTTGGAGCTTGAGCACGAATTTTGATGGATTCATAGATCTCCCTATAAGCCATGTCGGATAGTATGATGTTAGGTCCAGAATAACGTAGAAGGGGGGTTGAATACGTTATTTAAAAAAAATATTTCGTTTTTTGATGTGGATATGTGATCAAAATACTGAATCGAAATAACACAAATGTTTGGGAAATATCTTTGAATAGATAAAACCCGGAGTTTGCTACACAATTTAATCCTATGGATTAGCTACAAAATCAAACACTCCTAAGGATAGTTTAGGCATGAAGATCATCTACCCGACACTTCCTGAAAGTGGGTTAAGCCGATTTTCCTACACAGAGGTAACTACATCGTAGGTACATATCCCCGACCTATGAAATTATATGTACAGAACAATCTACATCCTACCTATGATGTTGGGCTTGCTAAGCAGCCATTAACGCCGTATGATAAGCTTTGGGCCAAGCTTCCATGAATTTATTTTTGGATAACTCCCAAAATGCCTCCCATTTCCCCTTCCAAATTTGCCTCCTTTTTGCGTGATTTGGCTCCCCTATCTACTTAGCTCCCCTAGGACCATGTATACTGAAAGCCCATCTCTTGAAGCCCATGGGGTAGCCCATATGTCTCTTCCAAGGTCCATTCTTCAGTCCAATGAGATTGTTATGAACCATTATAACTATAACTTTGATACCACTTGTTGGGCTTACTAAGCATGCCTTAACTAACAATAGTACGATATTATCCGTTTTGGGCCCAAGCTAGTTATTTTTGAGTAACACACAAAAAATAAAATTGCTCCGGTTAAAATATATTCGTATTACTCCTCCAATATTATATAAGTGGGTGGATTTTTCACAAAAATTTCAAAAAAAAATAATTCCAAATTACATTAATACAACATTAAATTGCAACGGTCACGTTTTAATTTATGATGAAGAAGGGTCTCACACTTCTATTATAAAAATTATCAATTGAACCCATTACACATAAGTATTTGCAAAACATGTTAGAAAACTTTTTAAGATCTCTTGGCATATTTTTATTAGATATCGATAATACTATAACAAAAAATAATATTTTAACATAAATTCACAAGGGTTTTCACCTTTTTTTTAGATTATTTATTGTTTAGCAACACCCAATAATAGTCAAAATCATCACCTTAAAATATATATTTTTTTGACAGTTACTACCTTATAAAATTGAAATCAAAAGATGAACTAGAAAACTCCCAAATGTCAAAGCCAAAACAAAAATTTAGCACTCAATTTGCACATTGTTGGAAGAGGTCCTTTTACAATAATCATAAAAAAATAAAAATAAGAAACTTTACCAAATAAAACAAAAAAAAAGAGTGTACTCTACTCCTCTCCGTCTTAATAATCATAAAATAAGATATTTTATGATGTTAATAATTATTTTATTTTTTATCGTGTTTCTAAAGTAAAATGCTTTCTTTACTTAAACATTTTTTAGTTGATGCTTTAACTTGCATAAGATGACAATATTTTAGGCATATAAATTTCAATACTTTTTTTGTTGTTTATACTGTTTCTTTTATATATGTACAGTCGGTTGATGACCCAAAGTACTTTCTAAGGTTAGCAATATTTAATTCAATATTTTCTAATCTATTATTTTATGATTTACTTTTTATGTTATATTTTTTTGTATTATTTAGTTTTTAGTTTTTATTTCTGGTTGTGTGATAAATTTTTATTTGCTTTTATTCTTGTTTATTATATTAAATTTTTTTGTTGTATTTTCCGATAATTTTAGGTTACTTTAATTTTTTATACCTTTAGTAAAAATGTCAGTTTACATGTTGTTCTCAGTTTCAATTTAGTTATCCACTTTTGATTTTTCTTAATACCCTATTTTAATTGAATATTAAAAATTATTCCATTACCATTTTAAGAATTTGAAAAATACTTTACAAAGCAGATTGCATAAATTTTTGAACAATGTAATTTATTGAATATTTTCAATTTTACAATTTATGTAAAGATTACTCTTGTTTATATCCCCCAATAAGGATTGTCTTCCAGTACAATAAGTTGCTTCTTTAAAAACATTTTCAAAAACTTTTTATCTCACACAAGATTACTCTTATTTATATCTTCTAATTATACTTTTGGTTATTTTTTGTAATAACCGTAAATTTTTGAATAATATTTTAATTTTGAACCGAATTTTTGAGTCTCGTTGGGAGAAAAACGAAATCTTTTTATTAAATAATTATATTAAATATTTGCATCATTATATCAAATCAATTTGTTCCCCATTTGTTTATTTCTTTTTAATTATTAATTGCCACTTAAATGATGATGATTAAGCATTATGTCCACTAAACATTTTTGCAATGATTTTGTTTCCATTATTTAGTACTTTTTTTTTATTTTAATAGGCATCATTATTGTGTTTTCCTATATAAATTGAGGATTTCCAGCCCATTTCATACCAAAACATTCGAACACAAAATAACCACACAGATACACACGGAGCAACAAAACTGAGCCATATATACATACAAAACACAGATACAGCTCTCCTCTTTTTCTTTTTACCCAAACTCTCTAACCAACATATACACGCACGAATACAAGTCTGTCTCTTTTAACCAAAAACCAAAAACAAACCCATTCACATAAGCATAGCAGGTAGCTTGTTTTATTTCTTTTCTTTCGTTATTTTGTCTTTGCCGATTTCTGGTGTTGTAAAACTCGATTGTTGTATTAATCGTTTTGGTCGACTACTAGTATTACTTGTATTGATTCAAATGGTTCTTGTATTTGGTTTCTTGTTTCCGGTAGCCTAGGACTGTTATGTTCGGAGTTGGGTTTGTGATTGTTGTGGTGTTCGACGGCGGCGGGAGAGAAAACGGTGAGGGAGAGAAGGGGTCGGGGTAGATGAGTGGTTGGTGGTGTTGCGGTGTTAGTGAGCGACGGGGAGAGATTAGGAGAGTAGCAGAGAGAGTGATGTTTTGTTGTGTGTGTTTTAGTTTTCCGATTGTTATGATTGGTGTTGATGGAGAACGGCGTGTGCCGTGTATGGACAAAGGCGAGAAGTGGGAAGGGTTTGGAGAGAAGGGGGAGATGGAGGGGGGTGAGTGAGAGATTAGAGATCGAGTAGAGAGAGTGGTGAGATAAGGAGAGGGGATGCGAGATTGTTGGCGGAGAGAGATTGGGACGAGAGAGATTTGAGAGAAAGAGAGGGGCAGGGAGAGATTGAGAGAGAGATTGGATGCAGAGAGAGGGAGAGAGAGAGAGAGAGGGTAGAGAGAAAGAGAGACAACCGAGAGAGATGCAGGGGAGGGGGAAAGATCAGGTGGGGCCCACACGGTGGGACCCACGCCGTTGCTAAGATGTTAAATAGTAATAAAACGATACAGTTTAGTGTTTTAACAATTGAATATTTTTTTAAAATCGAGATTTAATTAATTGATTAGAATTAGTTAGTAATAAATTGTTTTTAAAAGTGGTTTAATTGTTTAATTGATTAAAAATAGAATTATTTAGAGTTTTTAAAATGAAATTTAGAATTTATTTATTTACTAATTAAATAAGTGATATTATGTGATTTTGGGAAATAAATTAGATATTTGCAATAAAAAGGGGTTAATAAAATGGATTAATTATTAGTTTGTTAAAAAGGAGTTATTTTGTGATTTTTGGACGAAAATTAGAGATTTAATAATTTGTTGATAAAAAGAAGAATATTTGTAAAATAAATAGAATAAAATATGTTTTATTTTGGAAAAGCTGTTTTAATATTTTCCGGTTTATTTTTATTAACCGGATCGAGTCAGATTTAATTTAGAGATTTAAAATTTGTTTTATTAATGAGTTTAGTAAATTAGAATTTGTGAGATTTCTTAAAAATTAGAATTCTTTGATAAATTAGTTTAAAAATGATAATAATTATTTGGATTTAAATTAAAAATAGGATTTATTTTCGAGATTTAATTCCTATGTTCGAAGAAATATTTATTTATCCCGGAATTGATTTCTGTTATTTATTCCGGAGATTTTATGAGATCTTATATTATTATTAATTAGATTATCGGATCGGGAGTATTTCATTCTGAAGAATCGCTCACGTATTTCTGGTTGCCATTTTTAGAAAATAATTTTCGAGACGTAGATCGACGCCAAGTTCACGGGTAGAGTATATATTTTAGCTTCATTCATTCGTACTTTGAGATCGAGGCAAGTTCGTTCTTACCCTAACTTTTGGAAACTGTGAATTTCTGTTCGTGTTATTTAATTCCTTAATTATTTTTGAGATATTATATATTGAGATTATCTGTTGCTCTATATGATGCAATAATTTCTTTTGAGAATTATTTCTTGTTAAATATTATTATATTGTCAAGTTAGTTTATTTGAGAATTATAATCCCTATAAGCGTAGAAACAATTTAATTGATATCGGGTCGATCTCATTAATTCGAGACGACTATTATTTTATTCAGTGAAACTAATCTCATTCGTCCGAGATAGTTAAATTTATTCTTTTCGATTGAATTTATTGTACAAATTCAATCGTTATTTATTGATTATCTTTTAGTTAGTTCCTTGTTCGAACTAACCAATAGGAGTTTAAAATTATAATTGTTAGAGATTTTTATTCGTCGATCAAGTGAAAAATATTCTATCTAAACGTTCATCAATGTTGAGTATTATAAATATTGAGAAGTACTATTTGTTCAGTACGACTCCCAATTACTTCAATCTTAAGACTATTCTCATAAATTCGAGATAGTTGATCTTATTGTCAAAGTTTGGCATTTTGTTCATGTCAACCGATAAATTATTATTGAGAATTTACATCAGTCCATTGTTCGGATTGGTGTTAAAATTGAGTCATACTGGCAGTCCGCCAGATTTGTAAATATTTTCTGAAAGAGTTATCTCATGTTATCTGTACCCCAAATATTCGGGAATTCTGTATTCTACTGGTCAATTTTGGGCAAGAGGCCCTTTATAGAGAAAGAGAGACTCGTGTACCGTTTTACGGACCCGAGAATATTTAGGCATTCGTTGCATTGGTTGAATTGATAACCATTATGATGCTAGCATTCATACATATATATTATAGTTGATATCGTATTGTAGCCGTGATCGGGCGAAGTGCGGTGTCATTGGAGGCCGGTATTCTTGGTTGGTTAGTTGATCGCCCCACCGAGATACGGAGAGGTGGAAGACCAGTTCATTCTTATATCAAATGAGTTATCGAGTATTCTGTTTCGAGATGAGTAATGAGTCTTTTGAGTATTCTGTTTTGAGATGAGTTTTGAGCCTTTCGAGTATGATATTTTCGAGATGAATTTGAGCCAAATCATATTTTGATATCTGATATTAAAATTTTGAGTATTTATTTCGGTAAACTTTATTATATTTATATACCGAGCGAGAAGAGAACTTGCTGAGCACTATAGTTGCTCATTCTTGATTTACAACATTTTGTTCAGCTGTCAAGACGGAAAGAGGCGAGACGTCCAGCCAGGGCTATAAAGGCAAGGGGAAAGCGCAAGGCTATGGCGACAATAATTAGAAGATCCAGATGGAATCTTTATATTTCTACTGTTGTGAACTTTTGTAATATATTATTTCGAGATGTATCAAGTTGGTTTGTACTATGTTGTGAAGACGATCTTGGACCTGCGGAGTGGGACATTTTATGCTCCGTTGTAATAAAATTTGGTATTGTTATTGCGTTATTATATTGAGACAATGTGACGACCCGAGTCGTGGATTTGGGGACGTTACATTTTTGGTGTAGAGAATAAATGCTATCATATTTAGATATGGTGGTGGATGTATGTGAGCAGAAAAAAGGTTTTGACACAGCAACCTCAAGCCTTAGTGTAAGGCTCTTCAGGAATAGGAATAGTTGAGTTGATATATTAATATTGGTAATTTCTATAGCGACAAAATAGTAATTTTTATTTATGTTCAAAGTAAAGTCGAAAATCTTGAAAATATAACTCATTCCATTAATCATTTAACCACTTTATTAAAGTTAATAGGTCATGAAAATAATTCACGAAAAAATTGTATCAAAAAGTTGTACTTTTAAAAGTATAAAAATAAGTACAAGGTACAAAAATAAATGGAATAAATGTTATTTAAATTTTAAGCATATATACAAGGTAGTATATAATATAAATTCAATATATATATATATATATATATATATATATATATATAAACAAATAAAATAAATGTTATTGAAATTTCAAGCATATGTAAAAGGTATTATATAATATAAATTCGAAATTATTTATTCATTTTATTAAATAATAAAGGGTATCACAAATAAGATATTAGATCATAAATAGATGTTATGAGGCAATGTAAATTTAAAAATTTTAAAGAATTAAATCATTTAATAAAAAGGCATGGTATTGGGTAGTGGTCCATAGGCAAATGAGAGCAAATTTTGTGTGATGATGCATGCTAATGTTAAGATAGTTTTGGTGTTTCCTTAGGCCTAAAATATGTTGTTGTAGGCCAAAAAAAAACCCAAAGAATTTAGTGGCGTTGCTATTTTTGCCGTTACCTTTGGATCAAAGGCAACATCAGTTTTTCTATTGGCATAGCCTTGCTATAAGTTTTTAGCAACATAGTATTATGTTGTCTTTGTGTTAAAACATTTTGAAAAAAAGTGGCCCTTCCCGTGGGACCCACATTTTGCAATTATTTCAGAAATTAGTAAATTAGAAGTAATATATATGTGACAGTTCAATTCAACAATTAAATCACAGATCTAGTTAAAAATAATAATAGAAAATTTAGATTTTTGTGTCACAATCATACATACGTATATATACACATAATTAAGGAGGTGTTGTAAATGACCGAAGTAATCTAAGTGAGTCTGGAGATTCACCTTATATTTAAATGTCTCTTGAAACTAAATACCGTCTGCAACTCGATTTGAATTCCAAAACCATTGTGTCTAGCTATTCAAAATTGTATATATTTATTACTGATACAAAATTCTATATATGCTTTAATGTTTTGATACATATTTTTTACCCATACTCTGCTACTACAAAGGAATAGAAATTGTATATATAATGCCAGGCCACGGTACAAGAGACACTTCATATGAAATTACCTTAATACCCTTTCTCAAATCCTTTCTTGATATAATTACTCCTCAAGCACATAAGGGTACAACCGTAACCACAATTCCATTATACAATTATTACACCTTAGGAGGAATCATATAAAGGATATGATAATATTGAAGGTTCTAAATCATACTAGGACCTTCTGGAGACTGGAGAGGTGAAGAAGAATATATTTGTAAGATAAAATCTAGGTTTCTCGATCACACTAGTACCTTCTACATAATAGAAAGAGAGAAAATGATATATTGTATTCAAGTTTTTAACTCTCTATTTTGTTTCATTAATTTTTTCTTTTGTTTTATTTTTTTGAAGATATTTTATGATGTTAATAATTATTTTATTGTTTATGGTGTTTCTAAAGTAAAATGCTTTCTTTACTTAAACATTCTTTTGTTGATGCTTTAACTTGTATAAGATGACAATATTTTAGGCGTATAAATTTCAATACTTTTTTTGTTATTTATACTCTTTCTTTTATATTTGTACAGTCGGTTGATGACCCAAATTACTTTCTTAAGTTAGCAATGTTTACTTCAATATTTTCTAATCTATTATTTTATGTTTTACTTTTTTATGTTATATTTTTTTGTATTATTTAATTTTTAGTTTTTATTTCCGGTTGTGTGATAAATTTTTATTTGCTTTTATTCTTGTTTATTATATTTAATTTTTTTGTTGTAGTTTCCAATAATTTTAGGTTACTTTAATTTTTATGCCTTTAGTAAAAATTTCAGTTTACATATTGTTCTCTGTTTCAATTTAGTTATCGAGTTTTGATTTTTCTCAATACCCTATTTTAAATGAATATTAAAAATTATTCCATTACCATGTTAAGAATTTGAAAAATACTTTACAAAGCGGATTGCATAAATTTTTGAACAATGTAATTTATTGAATATTTTCAATTTTACAATTTATGTAAAGATTACTCTTGTTTATATCCCCCAATAAGGATTTTCATCCTGTACAATACGGTTGCTTCTTTAAAAACATTCTTCAAAAACATTATATCTCACACAAGATTACTCTTATTTATATCTTCTAATAATACTTTATGTTGTTTTTGGTGTTCAGAGAATAAATGCTATCATATTTAGATATGATGGTGGATGTATGTGAGCACAAAAAAGGTTTTGCACAGCACGCTATGAAAATGTTGCTTTAAATATTTAATTCTTAAAATATTTGCTAACAATGCTAACATTGGTCAAGTTAAACAACCTCAAGCCTTAGTGTATGGCTCTTAGGAATAGTTGGGTTGATATATTAATATTGGTAATTTCTATAGTGATTGATATGGGCTAAAAATAAGCCCTAAAGACACATTTAGTGTTGCATTAATTAGACCCGGTATGGTCCGAACGTGGGGCCCACCAACAGGGTCCAAAGTCCTATCTTTAATATTAATTTCGTAATTAATATTAGGGGTAATAAACAGCTCAGCAATAAGTGTCAGATAAGGACATTATCTGTACAAGACTTAGCCTCCAAGGCATCCAATTCGATATGGCAACAAACTCCTACAAGGAAGGAGTCTAGAACTTTCCTCAAGGAGGTGACTTATCTATTAAGTCTCCAACTCCTACCTTAATTCTAAGGCTTCTCAGCCTATATAAAGGGCCTGACCCCTCATTCTCAGAACTACGTTGGCTTGATTCTCTAGCAATACAGAGATACGTAGGCATCTTGTGAGGACCGATCAGTCTCGAACGCAAGAACAGCCATTAAAGCTCGAAGCTCACCATCCCTTGTATTTAATACATACAAACCTTCATTTTTATTCCACAACATTTGGCGCCGTCTGTGGGAAGACAACATCAACCATGGTTCAAACACGAAGAACAACACCAGTTGTAACTCAGGCCGTGCCAATTAGCTCTGCCCCACCTCTCACAGAGCAGACTCCCCCAGCATCAGGGACGATCATTCAACAGGCTCCCCCAACATCAGCTGTCATTATCCACTCTCAAGTTTCTCAGCAACCAGGGGTGATCCCCCATGCTGAGAGTACGTTGCCTCTGTCCAATCGGGCAGGACAAGCGACCAACTCTCTTCAAATTGTTGATCCGAACAACCCGCCACCAGGGGTACAAATCCATACTACGGATCTCCCCTTGTACACTAATCCCAAGCATGGTCTGCCCAACTACCCCCCGATGACTCAAGGCTCAGGACCAAGTGGTCATGCCTTACAAATCCGGGACCGAGATTATGATGACTACTCCGACCCTTATACTGATGATTCATCGTCTGAGGATGATGATCGTGATGAAGCCCCGAGGAGGCAACGTGCTAGAAGAGAGCCTCAAGGATGGACTCAAGGGATCCATGATGGACCTCCACCAATGGCTGAGGAGAGGATTAAGGCTCACGAGGCTGAGATCCAAAGGCTGAAGGATGACATAGCAATGGAGCAAGCAAGACAGAATCAAACTCGACCTCCTCCAACCTCAGGAACGATTCCCATCATTGATTTGGAGAGGTCTTCAAGGAGACGAAGAAGGGCTGATGCCTCATTCGGAAGAACAACCACAAGGATGGAAATTCCCAAGGGAAACCCCAAAGATCTGATGCCTCTCGGAGATCCTGATGATCCAACACCCCCGTTCACCGAGGAAGTGATGAATGCTCACATCTTCAGGAAGTTTAAGATGCCTACAATAAAGGCTTATGATGGAACGGGTGATCCCGCAAACCATGTGAGAACATTCTCGAACGCACTGTTGTTGCAGCCTGCTAGTGACGCTCTCAAGTGTAGGGCGTTCCCTCAAACCCTGTCGGGTATGGCTCAAAGGTGGTATAGCCGTTTGCCTGCAAATTCGATTGGATCTTTTAAGGAATTGAGCACTGCTTTTATCAGCCAATTCATTAGTGGAAGAGTTCATGAGAAGAGCTCTGCGTCTCTTATGTATGTGGTACAAGGAAAGAATGAAAATCTAAGGGATTACCTTAAGCGATTCACTAAGGAGACTCTAAATATCACTGACTTGGAGAATAAGGTGGCCATGGTAGCCCTGGAGCACGGAACCACTGACCTCTTCTTTAAAAGGTCATTAGCGAAGCATCCCCCAGAAAATATGACTGAGCTCCAACGAAGGGCTGATAAGTATATTAAAGCTGAGGATAGCTTGAAGAAAGAAACCACCGTAGGTGGAGGAGGAGGTAACAATGACTCCAAGAAGCGAAAGCAAGACCAGGACTATGATGATCAAGAGTATGATGCTAGGGACAAGTATCCCCGAACTAGCGAGGACTCCGACTCTGCCCCTAAGAAGAACTAAGGGTCAAGGTTCACTGAGTATGCAAGGTTGAATACTCCTAGGAGTCGAATCTTGTTGGACATTGAGAATGATAAGGATTTCAGATGGCCGAAGCCACTCAGGGGTGATCCCGCAAAGAGAAACCAGAATCAGTATTGCAGATTCCATAGAGACGTGGGGCATGACACTGACGATTGTAAGCAACTCAAAGATGAGATTGAGTTTTTGATCCGTAGAGGGAAGCTGAGGCACTTCACTAAGGGTGAAGACCGTGCTAATCAGAGAAGAGACTATAATAGAAGGGATGACGATCAAGATCGCAACCCACAGCCCCGAGGGCCAGTAATCAACATGATCTCAGGAGGCCCAACTGCGGCCGGGACAACTAGGAACTCTCGAAAGGCTTATGCCCGAGAGGTGTTGCACATCGTGGGAGAGGCCCCGAAGCTTGCAAAAACTGAGTTAGCGATTAGTTTTGATGACTCAGACTTGGAAGGGGTAAAGTTCCCCCATGACGACCCGTTGGTCATAACTCCTGTGATTGGAAACTCGGAGGTGAAGCGAGTCTTGATAGACAATGGAGCTTCCGTTGACATTCTGTTTCATGATGCGTTTGTGAAGATGGGATACACTGATTCTCAGTTGACCCCCAATAACATGCCTATATACGGATTTAATGGAGTAAAATCCAAAGTTGAAGGGACTATTCAGCTGCCTGTAACTATCGGGCAAGAGCCCAAGGAGGCCACTCAGATGTTGAACTTCCTGGTAATCAAGGCGGATTCAACGTACAACGCTATCCTTGGAAGGACTGGACTTCATGCATTCAAGGCTGTTGCCTCAACCTATCATGTGAAGATCAAGTTCCCTACCAGGAATGGTGTTGGAGAACATAAAGGTGATCAGAAGATGGCACGAAGCTGTTATGTAGCCTCGTTAAGGCCTGATGGAGTCGGGGGGCAGGTCCTTCCGGTTGAAGACATGGAAGTCCACAGTGGTAAGGAATACAAAGAAAGGTCAGCAGAGGACATCACACAGAAGCCTCGGACAGCCATTGAGGATAAGGCGTTAACTGACTTTGTGGTTGAGTGTACCATTGGCAACCAAGAAGTCGGGGGGCAGGAGGTAGTACCCCAAGCAGGAAGTGAACTTCATAATAAGAATGAGGAGACCAGAAGGAGTGGTGAGTGCCCTATTTTGATGGAGCACCAAAAACAAAATCAAGTGGTGCAGACCTAGTCTTGCAAAGGCTCGATTGGGCTTAAGTTATCCTAGTAGGACTTAGCTTCATATTTATATAGTTGAAGTAGAAATAAGGTTCATTAAAACCATTGTAGAGCATGTTGCTCCGAGTAGGACAGTAGTACTCTATGTAAGGGTTGAACCCATTTCCAAGTTATTAATGCAAGTTTGTTTTCCATTCATAGATTGTGATTTTATTTATGTGCCAACACCTGATGTGTGAGTCAAAGAAGACCAAGTACCGAAAATAAAAGAATACACGAATGAAAACAAACGAATGCATACCCCGAATGGTAGAGTTAGGTTACAGCAGATAAGAGTTTAAGTCCTTGAAGGACCCTGGATAAAGACAAATGTTGAAGTCCTGATGGAACAACCGCTGAAGAAACATATTGCATAGCCCGAAAGCCAATGGAAGGCTCATCAAGTGGGCAATCAAACTAGGAGAATTCGATGTTAAGTACAAGCCTAGGACAACCATCAAAGCTCAGGCTCTAGCTGACTTCGTGGTTGAATATACCATTGACAACCAAGAAGTCGGGGGGCAGGAGGTAATAGACCAGGAAGGTCAGCAAGGTGAGAAACCCTTGGAAGAGAAGAAGGAATATTGGATGCTCTATTTTGATGGGGCATCAAAAACAAAAAGCTCTATTTTCATGGGGCATCTAAAACAAAAACCAGTGGTGCAGGTTAAGTTCTGCAAAGCCCCGATGGGTTCACACTCGAGTATGCCTTGAAGTTGGAATTCCAAATAACCTACAACGAGGCGGAGTATGAAGCTCTGATAGCCGACCTAGACTGACAAGAGCCCTGAGGGTCAAGTACCTGAAAGTCTGTGGAGACTCAAAGTTGGTAGTCTCACAAGTCAATGGAGAGTTTGAGGTTAGAGAAAAGAATATGGCCAAATACTTGAGGATTGTGAAAGCTGCGATAGCCTAGTTAGATGAGTGCCAGGTATATCCCAAGGGAGGATAATACAAAGGTCGATGCCTTATCTCAATTCAAGGGTCGAGACCCATTCTGGGAGCGTCTACTTCCAAGTCCTGAAGACCCCCACCATCAATTTGAAATTGGTAGCACCAGTTGATGTAAGCTGAAGGATAGACCCTAAAGCTCATCTTGAGACTGATTGGCCCCTTGATAATGCCTTGAAGGTACAGAAACTGTTAATGAGAGTGTTGAGATAAGAGGTCCTTTACAGTTCCACACTTGAGGTCTTGAACTTCAAATCTAAAAATTCAAGCCTTGATGGCCAACAAGGTTATCTGCCTCCAAACGAACCTGACAAGAGGCATCAGGCTACTTAAAACCTAGTCAAGGTTCTACAAGTATAAGAAGAAGGTTGGAAACCTAGAAGTAAGATAGAGGATTGGCAACCAGCCAAGGCACACCAGACTTAAAGTTGAGTGCTTAGTGGTAAGTGAACTTCTTGAGCGATCAACCGAGAAGCAAGACCTCCACTATATGAAGCAAGGGGGCAAGAACTAAGGGACTTCATCATTCCTACATCTTAGAATGAGAATCAAGGGAATCAAGGGTTGATAATAACCTTAAAACCAAGGTCTCAGCAAATAAGTTAAGGCCCGGAAGGTCACAAGTCAAGGTTCACGAAACCATTTAAGGCATAACAAACACCTCCTATTGACCTGAAACCTCGTGTTGGTGATCCAGAACACCAACATCAACCTTAGAATCCAGGCCTTGTGTTATAAATCAAGGGCTAAGGAACTAAGTTGAAGCCTTAGAAGGCCAACAAAGCTATCAGATCCAACCTTGGATCAAGAGATTCGTGAACAACTCAAGAATGAGTAACTGAATCAACATTCCAACAAGGTGGTATGAGGTCGGCACCTACGACCTCGCTTTGCAATAGGATTTCGAGCTCATTCACATAACCAGAAAATCAACTAAAACATGTCCATTTGAGGCGTGGTTTGAGATCGCAAACTCCAGCTCGAATTTGAATTGAAAAATATGAAAAACCCACACGACCTAGGCCTAACTTGAGGTCGTCTATGTGTTGTGTTGAGGTCGGATTTATACTACAATGAGATTGGTAAATTCTGGTCGTAATTATACTAGAAAGTGTGAAAAATCTGTGCGACCTGGAACCACTTTGAGGTCGTTTCCCCTTGGTTTGAGGTCGCCAGCACGAGGTCGAAAATGACTAGGAAAGCCGGGGAGAAGGTCACGACCTGGGTGAAAACTCGAGGTCGTTTCCGTACCGAATGAGGTCGTATGAATTAGTTCGAAAATGAACTAAAAAACCTGTAAAACAGCCACGACTTGGCCCCCGTTTGAGCTCGAAATTGAGCACGAAAATACACTAATTATTCCTCGAAATTTCCAGGTCGAAAATGACTTAGGAAACAAGAAAAATGGCTGCGATCTGGAGGCAGTTTGAGCTCGAAATTGAGCTCAAATTTTGTGATTAAAATTCAGAAATTTGGGTCGAAATGATAATTTCTGAATAGTACCAGCTCGACCCCAGCCAGGGGCTCTGCCCCTTGGACCCCGCCAGGGGCTGCCGCCCCTTGGACCCCGCCCGGGGGCTGCCGCCCCCGGACCCCCGCTAGTGCCGTTTAGAGCCGTTTAGAATCGCTTAACATTGTTTAAGTGTCGTTCAAGGCTTGTTAGTTCCGATAATCACCGATTAAGTGCCGATTAGCACCGTTAGTGCCGATAGCACCGATTAAGTGCCGATAGCACCGTTAGTGCCGATAAGCACCGATTAAGTGCCGATTAGCACCGTTAGTGCCGATAAGCACCGTTCAGTGTCGTTTAATGCCGGTTGGCATCACTTAAATGTTGTTTAAGTGTCGTTTAAGGCTAGTTAGTACCGTTTAGTGCCGTTTTATGCCGTTTAACGTCGTTTAAACATTGTTTAAATGTCATTAAGGCTGATTAGTGCCGATTAGCATCGAATTAACATTGTCGTAAACGCGTCGGTCGCTCCACGCTTTACATAAAGACAATACCCGTGAAACACTAGTGTATAAAGATGAACCCTGACCCGAGTCTTGGAAAGGACCGTTAAAACTTCAAGGAAAACCTGATCAGTTTTCCTAGAAGTTGGGGGGCAAATGGTATGGGCTAAAAATAAGCCCTAAAGACACATTTAGTGTTGCATTAATTAGACCCGGTATGGTCCGAACGTGGGGCCCACCAACAGGGTCCAAAGTCCTATCTTTAATATTAATTTCGTAATTAATATTAGGGGTAATAAACAGCTCAGCAATAAGTGTCAGATAAGGACATTATCTCTACAAGACTTAGCCTCCAAGGCATCCAATTCGATATGGCAACAGACTCCTACAAGGAAGGAGTCTAGAACTTTCCTCAAGGAGGTGACTTATCTATTAAGTCTCCAACTCCTACCTTAATTCTAAGGCTTCTCAGCCTATATAAAGGGCCTGACCCCTCATTCTCAGAACTACGTTGGCTTGATTCTCTAGCAATACAGAGATACGTAGGCATCTTGTGAGGACCGATCAGTCTCGAACGCAAGAACAACCATTAAAGCTCGAAGCTCACCATCCCTTGTATTTAATACATACAAACCCTCGTTTTTATTCCACAACAGTGATAAAATAGTAATTTATATTTATGTTCAAAGTAAAGTAGAAAACCTTGAAACTATAACTCATTCTATTAATCATTTAACCATTTTATTAAACTTAATAGGTCATGAAAATAATTCAGGTAAAAATTGTATCGAAAAGTTGTACTTTTAAAAGTATAAAAATAAGTACCAGGTACAAAAATAAATGGAATAAATGTTATTTAAATTTTAAGCATATATACAAGGTATTATATAATATTAATTCAATATATATATATATATATAAACAAGTAAAATAAATGTTATTGAAATTTAAAGCATATGTAAAAGGTATTATATAATATAAATTTGAAATTACGTATTCATTTTATTAAATAATAAAGGGCATCAAAAATAAAATATTAGATCACAAATAGATGTTATGAGGCAATGTAAATTTAAAAATTTTAAAGAATTAAATCATTTAATAAAATGGCATGGCATTGGGGTAGTGGTCCATAAGCATATGAGAGCAAATTTTGTGTGATGATGCATGCAAATGTTAAGATGGTTTTGGTGCTTCCTTAGGCCCAAAATATGTTGTTGTAGGCCAAAAAAACCTAAAGAATTTAGTAGCGTTGCTATTTTTGCAGTTACCCATGGGATCAAATGCAACATCAATTTTTCTATTGGCATAGCCTTGCTATGGCAACAATATTATTAGTTTTTAGCAACATAGTATTATGTTGCCTTTGTGTTAAAACATTTTGCAAAAAAGTGGGCCCTTCCCGTGGGACCCACAGCTGGGCCAATATGGGCCTACATGTGGGTCCCACTGTGGGGCCTACTTTTATGCCTACACAAATTTTTCGTACAGCAACATTTCTTAAAATAATTTTCCTTTGTGCCAACACTTTATAGCATCAATGACAACACTTTTCTATTTTAAACAAAAAATCATAAATATGAAAAAATGCATTACCTAAATAACCAAATCAACACAACCTCGATTACATTAAATACAATCTCAACACTACGCCATACATGACTTTACACAAGATTTTTGCATGGTGTTGCCATCTGAAAAAGTGATACTGTAACTATTTTCATCCTTACCGTGTTGGCTTTGATTTTTTATAAATTATTATATTATTATGTATTTATTTTTCTTTTTTTATTTTATATTATAATGCTGACTGGGCAGTGGTGATTGTGCACCAACGTGGCAGTGGGCCCCACCCTGCTGTCATGGCATGTTGCTTCTCTTATTAGTGGAAATGAAATGAACTACTTCATCCTGGTGAGTACCCTTATTGAGACCTCTAACATTCCATACTGCAAAATTCATTCTAAACGATGAAGTGTTGTTGGCGTACAAGCCAACCTGTTGCTTCTCTTTGTTGGGACGTGAGTAAAACCATCCTCATCAACGTGTTTTTTCCTGGTATTAACCTTAGATGACTGGCTAATAGTCAAAGCTTTGGTTGGAGATTGGCTACGTTTCTTTTGTCCAGGAGACTTGTAACTTGGGTCAGTAAAATCGACAACAAGATTTCTGAGTAACCCAGGGCCATTGTAAGTAGCGATAGGCAACAAATCAGCGGCCTGGCGTTCCGTATACATATGATCTGAATTCCCTGGAATTCTATCAAATTCCTCCAAACTGTCTTCACCCTTATTCCCCTCATTTTCGAGAACATTATCTAGCGTACCATTCTCTTTATCCAGCTCCTTCAATATTGCATCTTCGTCCATTACTACATCGCAACCACAGAATTTTCCAATGTTATACGGAACCATCTCCATGTTATTAAGATAGTCATGCTTAGTAGGTGAAACATGAGAACTAGTCCCAGCAACCCCATCCCTACGTTGATCCCTTCTAGGTTTTTTACTTACTCTTTCCGGATTATTATTACACCTGGCCAAGGAGTGACCAAAAGCTTGACAAAGACTACAAGAGTATGGTAACTCACCATATTGAATTTCAATTTTCACTTCTTCATTTGAGTGTGGAATTGGAACTCTTACAAAATCAGGTCGCGGAGCTGAGTAAGCAAGTTCCACTTGGATTCCCGCATACTTCAGGGGTTCAAACCGTGCCGTGGCTGCATCAAATTTCAGGGGCGTTCCCACTGTTCTAGCAATTGAGGTCAAAGCTTCTTTAAACCATAAGATATCTGGAACATCGACCAAGCGTATCCAACATGGCACTTTATCAACAACATTGCGTTTGAAATTTTTTCCATCTGTCCAAGGCAGCAAATACAAATTTTTTCCCCCCATTTGGATTGTATTCAGGCTTAAAGCCTTATTTTTCTCCTCTAGGGTGGCAAACCTAAAAGTGTAATAACCTTTATTGTTGTAATACACCCCTATTAAGCCTCGATTCCGCCAAAGTCTCATAGCTTGTTCCCGAATGTATTTGAAGGCGAAAGAGCCTCCAATGAAATACCCTATAATGCTCGTTTCCCATTCCTTTTGCGCTTTAACAAAGAATCCACTCATGATGAGCATACCGAAGCACTCTAAGCCTATGCTAAATACACTTACTCCAAGCAACTGCAGGAGAAGAATCTCTAATGGAGTCCCAAATATTCCAGGTCTTTAATTTTCGTATAGGTAAACCGCTCCAAAGAATAGTGTCCGAAACATTAAGGTCAAAAGGAGGGTAAGTAAATTGCTGAATCCAGTGAACCAGGCCTGGGTTTAGGTGATGAATTATGTTCGACGGCTGAGAAATCATCCAAGTTCCCGATTGAATTAGAGAATGCACAGAAGCGTCAGGTGCTGCATTTGCTTGAGAAATAATTGGATCATGTTTGTTTGTTGCTAAGCACTTAGAAGCCCACCAAGGATCAAACCAAAGTAAGGTGTCCATGCCATTCCCAAGTTTGAAAGTGATGAATTGAAGCGCCGTAGAGCGTAACTTGAGAACATTACGCATAATCCAGGAGCAGTCATTTGGCATCGTCATATTCCAGAAATTATTCTTTTTGAGCAGAGTAGTATTGACCCAAGTAGGCCACAAGGCCTTACTCTTATAAACAATTCTGCATAAATGATGAAGCATCTGTGCTTGATTCCATTGCTTAGATTGTTTGAGACCCAAGCCACCTTCATTAACGGGCAAGCAAATAGTTTCCCAACTAACCTTTACTCCTCCTTTAGAGATAGCGTTACCCTTCCATAAGAAACGAGTGAAAATTGTTTGAAGGCTGCCATGAATTGAAGTTGGCAGAACGAAGTGTGTAGTCCAAAAAGATTGTACAGCCGTGAGTACAGACCTTATGAGTTGAACACGGCCAGCTAGTAAAAGCAACATAGTAGTCCAGCAAGAAATCCTCGAAGTAATTCTATCTAGAAGGGGAAGGCAGTCATTGTGACTCAAACGAGATGAAATTAGTGGAACCCCTGAAAAACGCACAGGAAGACTTCCATGTGGTATACCGTATGAGGAATCAAACCAGCTAATCAAGTCAGGATCACAGTTTCCAAAAAATACTGTGCTCTTCGTAATGCTTGGATTCAATCCACTTGTATAGGAAAACCGAGAAATGCAATTCATGAGGTGAGTAACAGATTCTTTATCACCGTTTGAAAACAGAAGCACATCATCAGCATAAAAAAGATGCGTAAGTTTCAAGTCTTTACACTTCCAGTGGTATTTAAAATTAGGAGATGACTTGGCAAGCATCGATGACAAAACAGTCATAGCAATGGAGAAGATGTATGGAGAAATAGGATCCCCCTGCCGAATTCCCTTTTTTCCTTCAAAAAATCCACACAATGATCCATTCACCTTAACAGAGAAAGTAGTGGTAGAGATGCATAACCGAATCCAATCTATGAATTTAGTTGGAAAATTCAACTTACGCAAAGCCCCTAAAACGAAGTTCCAATTCAACGAATCGAATGCCTTGTGAAGGTCAAGCTTCAAAGCACATTTTTGAACCCCACTGTCTCTATGATAACCACGAAAAATCTCTTGTGCCATCAAAATATTATCAGAAATATTTCGACCCGGAATGAAAGCTGATTGAGCTTTGTCAATAATACTGGGCATGACGATTTTGAGGCGAGATGCAAGTATTTTAGCGATACATTTGTAAGGAATAGAGCATAGTGAAATAGGCCTGTAGTCAAGCATAGTTGTAGGGGTGGAAACCTTCGGAATTAGAGCAATACTAGTTGCATTTATCGGCTTGTATAAGGAGACATCTACAAAGAAGCTCCTGACCACGTCACAAAAGTTGGGGCCAACTGTGTTCCAAGCTGCCAAGTAAAATTCCACCGTAAAACCGTCTGGACCTTGAGCTTTATTCCTTTTCATAGCCTTTAACGTTGCAAAAATTAGCTCATTAGTGACAGGTGCTTCAAGAGAAATAGCATGAGCAGGGGTAATTGAAGCGCAGTCTAGATTAGCAAAATCACAGGAGGGCAGATTTTCAGAGGTACCAAGGGTGTTAGTAAAGTAGTCAACCGCAACTTTTGAAACATTATCATGACCTGTAACCATATCCCCATATTTGTTCTCAATAGAAATCATCTTATTAACATTCCAATTAGCCTTGATTTTATTGAAGAAAAATCTGTTGTTACCGTCCCCAGTAGTTAGCCAGTTTACCCGGGATTTTTGCAGTAAAAACCGCTCCTCCTCAAGCAGAGCCTTTTCTAGGGTACCACATGCCTGAGACTCGAGAAACAAAAGATCTTGATTTGCAGAGTCAGAGATTAATTGATCCTGCAATTCCGACAAAGCAGCACGAGCCAAAACGACATTGCTGTGAACATCACCATGCTTCTTGTTTAGGGAAGATAGGTATTTTTTAACTTGTTTAAGCCTATGAAATAAGATTGTCATTGGATCTCCGTACCAACTACCCTCCCATGCTTTGGTAACTGCCTCCTGGAATCCATCAATTTCGAGCATGAAATTGAAAAACTGGAAAGGTTTGGAGATTCTCTCTAGCTGCATTGGAATTGAACATATTAGAGGACAGTGATCCATAATACCTCTGTTTTTCACCATGACTGAACCTTCACTAAAAACATTAAACCATTCCTTGTTTCCAAGCATTCGATCCAATCTTTTTTGAATAAGTGCACACCTTTTGTTAGTCCAAGTGAACAAAGGACCGACAGTTTTTATGTAACCAAGAGCAGAATTAGAGACACAATCGAGGAAGGATTGCATTCCAGGAGTCCAATGCTCCCGTCCCCCTTTTACCTCATTCAGAGAAAGGATGCAATTGAAATCACCGTTTACACACCACGGCCCAGAAATAGAGTGACTAAGGCGATCAATATCAGCCCACAGAGGTTCTCTTTCGTGAGGTTTATTCAAAGCATAAACGAACGTTACATTGGAAAAAATTTGTTTCTCCAGAAAGTTAACAGAACAAGTAACTTGTTGGGCAGACTTAGACATTTCTTGTACTGGCCACACTGATGGGTCCCAACCAACCCAAACACGACCATACTCATGCTCATCTTAATTGAAAATCCAATTCCATTTCTTGTTAATTCGAGCGGAGATAGCAAGCGAATTCTGAATTCTAACTTTAGTTTCAACTAAACACATAAAAGTAATTTTATTAGTGGAAATGAAATGAACTACCTCATCCTGGTGAGTACCCTTATTGAGACCTCTAACATTCCATACTGTAAAATTCATTCTAAACGATGAAGTGTTGTTGGCATACCAGCCAACCTGTTGCTTCTCTTTGTTGGGACGTGAGTAAAACCATCCTCATCAACGTGTTTTTTCCTGGTATTAACCTTAGATGACTGGCTAATAGTCAAAGCTTTGGTTGGAGATTGGCTACGTTTCTTTTGTCCAGGAGACTTGTAACTTGGGTCAGTAAAATCGACAACAAGATTTCTGAGTAACCCAGGACCATTGTCAGTAGCGATAGGCAACAAATCAGCGGCCTGGCGTTCCGTATACATATGATCTGAATTCCCTGGAATTCTATCAAATTCCTCCAAACTGTCTTCACCCTTAATCCCCTCATTTCCGAGAACATTATCTAGCGTACCATTCTCTTTATCCAGCTCCTTCAATATTGCATCTTCGTCCATTACTACATCGCAACCATAGAATTTTCCAATGTTATACGGAACCATCTCCATGTTATTAAGATAGTCATGCTTAGTAGGTGAAACATGAGAACTAGTCCCAGCAGCCCCATCCCTACGTTGATCCCTTCTAGGTTTTTTACTTACTCTTTCCGGATTATTATTACACCTGGCCAAGGAGTGACCAAAAGCTTGACAAAGACTACAAGAGTATGGTAACTCACCATATTGAATTTCAATTTTCACTTCTTCATTTGAGTGTGGAATTGGAACTCTTACAAAATCAGGTCGCGGAGCTGAGTAAGCAAGTTCCACTTGGATTCCCGCATACTTCAGGGGTTCAAACCGTGTCGTGGCTGCATCAAATTTCAGGGGCATTCCCACTGTTCTAGCATTTGAGGTCAAAGCTTCTTTAAACCATAAGATATCTGGAACATCGACCAAGCGTATCCAACATGGCACTTTATCAACAACATTGCGTTTGAAATTTTTTCCATCTGTCCAAGGCAGCAAATACAAATTTTTTCCCCCCATTTGGATTGTATTCAGGCTTAAAGCCTTATTTTTCTCCTCTAGGGTGGCAAACCTAAAAGTGTAATAACCTTTATTGTTGTAATACACCCCTGTTAAGCCTCGATTCCTCCAAAGTCTCATAGCTTGTTCCCGAATGTATTTGAAGGCGAAAGAGCCTCCAATGAAATACCCTATAATGCTCGTTTCCCATTCCTTTTGCGCTTTAACAAAGAAGGCATCCGAGAATTTAACAATTGCAGTACCATCTTCGTTATAAGTAATATCTGCTTTTCCATCCATAGGTTCCTCAGTTGCCACATTTCTTGTAACAATATTGCTCCAAGTGACAGCTTTTCTTGGATGATTTGTTTCCTCATTACCAATCTCACCCTCCTCCAAGTGAGTGGCCAACAAAGCTCCCTGTTTTACTTGGATACCTTCTTGAAGAGCAGTTTGAGGGGGATGATTTTTCACCGTTGAATCAACCTCATGAGAGCGAGAGGAAGATGGTTCGTGGCTAGATTTAGACGATACTGCCACTGTAGGACCACTATTAAGTAACTCAGTTCCATCATTGAGAATCAAATTGATCTGTTCTCGCATTCGTTGTTGTGCTTGAGGAGAAAGAAGCTCACCCATGACATTTTCAGCCTCAAGATGAAGGTGAGGATGGAAATTAAGCGCAGGTAGCAAAGGGACAGCATAATTGTGGCCGATGAAGTTAGAGAATTCATCTGAGTTCATGGAGCCAGAGTGCTCAGAATTCATAGAGCCCATAAGGAACAGATCAAGTTTGAAACACCTAGGATCTGATATAATAGAGAGAGGCCAACAAGAAGAGAAGGTGCGTGAAGAGAGTGCAGCGAGCGAAGGTAGAGAAAGAGGCAGTCAACGGTGGCCGGAAGGGAGCCAAGAAAAGATTTTAAGAGAGAGCATTTTAGCTATACCACAAGTAAAATGTTCTTTATAGTATATCTGAATAAAAAATTTGTATTTTTAGTTAGAGTATTTTTTAAATTAGAGTGTTTTTAATAATTAATTATTGAAATTATTAAAAATCATTTCTAATATACAAAGTAATAAAATTTGTGATAGAAATTTTTTTCGATCATCAAAACTATCAATAAATAGGATTGAATGTTGAATTTTAAAAGTAACAATCAAAATCATTAAAAAATTTTGTTCAAAATTTTTTTTATATAACTCAAATATCATATAAATGAATTAGAATATTGAAATATTTATTAAAATATTTATTTATTAAATTTAAATTTAAATTTATAATTTTAAAAAGAAAATTGAAAATACATGAATATAAACTTAGGAGACAGTGAAAATTGAAATGTGGGTTGAAATTTTGGAGCGACAAAACACCAGCTATTATTTTCACTAAACACCGTCCCTCTATTTTATAACATCTCTCTCGACCCCTCTGTCCCAATCCCTTTCTCTCTCTCCCAACCCTCATTCTCTCGCTCTCAGTTCTATACGTATTAGATGGAGGAGTCTTCAGAAAAATTTATCCTTCACACCGTTGTGTCAAATTCGAAAGCTTTAAACTAGGGCTTCTTCAAATGGGGGTTCTAAATTTTGAGTTCAAATTAGGGTATCTTAACTTAAATTTCAACTAATTAGGGTTCTCCCTCTTTGATTTAGGTCTTCCTCAGTGGATTTGAAGCTATTGTAACCATAGCAACACTCTTCATGTTCACTTTCAGAGGAATTCTTGGCTATTCTACTCAGCTCCCTCTTCGTCAGGTTACAACTCATTCTATGCTTATTATTTCGAAATTTTACATTTATCTTGAGCATCTTTTACAGTTTTGTTGTACAGGATTTAACCGCATTATTAGGCCTATTGATTTTGAAGTAGTGTTGTTTTGTATCGATGCTTTCAACCTTTTTCTTATCTGTTGGTGCCCAGGGGTTTTTTAATTTAAGTGTTCTAATTTACATCAGCCACCATAGATTAATATATTATAACCGAAAATAGTTAAAGGTTGATGTTATATTGTGATGCAGGCTGTATTTAATAGACAAGACAAATTTTGCAAAGATTGTCTTTATAAGCACTGATATCTTGAGAATGATGTTATTTTGAGATGCAAGTCTTTATAGTACATGACAAAGATTTTTAAAATAGTGTGCCACATAGTTGTTGATGATGTAGCAAGTTGGATACATGGATGAATAACTTAGTCATAACTAAGAAGTTGAGCTGTTGTGGACAAAGAACATATAACTTATCAATCTCTTTGCTCACTTCATTTTAATTGCAGATTTTATATAATTTTGCATGTCCTGACTATTTTGTTTAAAGTAATATCGGTGTTCCATTTAACAGTTGTATAATTTTACAAGAAACAATTGTGGATTAAGAAAGAATTTAAAGGGGAAATTTTGAATGTTTTTTGCACTGGGGGGTACCTTACTCTGGGGGTACCTTACTCTGGTTTATTCTCCTAATATGTTTGATATGCATGAGAACTGTTTACAGATATGATGATATAAATGTTGATTGTTGTGATATTGCATTATATCCAAAAATATTCTGTTAGTGCTTTCGTCTAATGTAACTTCCTCTAAACCCATGTTTAGGATTTCCTTGGTTCTGGTGCTGATTTTCCTGTTGGGAATGTTTCATTTTTCCTATTCTATTCGGGCCATGTTACTGCTTTTGTTATCGCTTCCCTGGATATGAGGTGGATGCAAAGGTGGGAATTGGCATGGGCATTTGATAAGTTGAATGTCTTACAGTTTGTGCGATTGTTAAGCACAAGGGGCCACTACACTATTGACTTGGTTGTTGGAGTCGGTGTTGCAATTTTGTTTGATATGATCGCTGCAAACTATTTAGATAGTAAAAAACTAAAATCACATTCGGTCAGTCACTACTACAAAAATGAACTTAGGAAACACTACTTGCATAACGTTTTTCTGCATACGCTATGCAAGTGAGTCACATACATAACACTTATGTAAAAAACATTATAGAAGTTACAAATCCGAGCTTAGGAAATGGTACTTAGATAGCATTTTCTTGATACGCTATGCAAGTTTCTACTTCTATAGCATTTACAAAACCGTTATGCAAGATTACGTATTTTAAGTAATTTTGGAGTTTTTAAAAAAAATTATCGATACTTATATAACGCTTTCTAAAACGTTATTGGAGTAAATGTATCCCAAATAATTTTTATTTAATTTAATTTTTATTCAAATCATTAAAGTTCTCCAAAATGTTTCATCTTCACGAGCGGTCCATAGAGGAGAGAGATAATCTTAATCAAAGAGTTCAACAATTTCATTCTTTTGATCAAACCATCAGTTATTCAGTCAAAATGATTTCAGATTATTACTCTACGCCCTCGATTACATACTATAATATACCTGGTTCTTCAAAATACATTCGAAAATTTTCAAATCTGAAACCCTAATCGTCGTTCATCATTTTTCGGCCATCTATGTCATTTTTCAAGAAATCTGATCTTGGATTCATGCTCCCCCTGGTCTTTTACACCTTTTACTATGAAAACCCCTTTGATTCATGTAAAAATCTTTGAATCTCAAACCCTAGTTTTCACGTTCTTCATTTCGGGTTCAAATCGACGAGTTCTCGGGTCATTCACGAAGATAGACGCGGCTTTTGTGAAGATTTATTTGTCAAAAATGCTCAACTCGTTCGTGATTCACTGGGTTAATACTTGTGTTTCTCTCCATTCCTCCATCACTTCTCGTTCTGGTAATCAGTTCCCTATTCACTGTTGTGGAATAAAAACTAGGTTGAAATTATTGCGGCTAGGGTTTGTATATTTAATGCTAGGGTTCGTGAGCTTCGTGCTTTAATGGCTGCTTCTGCGTTCGAGACTTAAACGGTCCTCACAGAATGCCTACGTATCTCTGTAATTAGAGAATCAAGCCAATAAAACGTAGTTCTAGGATAAGGGGTCAGGCCCTTTATATAGGCTGAGAAGCCTTAGAATTATGGTAGGATTTGGAGACTTGGTGGGCAAGTCTTTGAGGAATGTTCTAGATCTATTCCTTGTAGGAATCAGTTTCCATATTGAATTGGATGCCTTATTGGATAAGTCTGAAGGGGATATTATCCTTATCCAACTCTTATTTGCTGAGCTATTTATTACCCTTAATATTAATTACGAAATTAATACTATAATCAGGGTTTTGGGCTCAGCTGGTGGGCCCCACGTTTGGACTATTCTCGGCCTAGTTAATGCCACATTAAATGTGTCTTTAGGGCTTATTTTCAGCCCATATCATTTGCCCCCCAACTTCTAAGGAAAACTGATCAGGTTTTCATAGAAGTTATATTTGCCTTAATCGAGACTCGGGGTCGTTTTTATCCCTTACCTGGGACTTCTTAATTACCCTTATATGGGAATTTTGGTTTACACTAGTGTTTCACAAGTATCGCCTTGGTTGTAAAGTGTGGAGCGACCTACACATTTACGACGATTTGCCTTATTCGAGACTTTAATTTGTGCTTGCTTTTAGCAATTTCGGCACTTTTATAGAGTTTTCATGCATTATTAGCATAAATTATTGTTCAATTTGTCAAGAAAGTATTTCTATAATTTTCCTCGTATTTTTCTGTACTTTTCCTAATATTTTAGGAATTCTTATGTACTCACAGGTATTTTTCGTAATTTTTCCTAATAATTTAGGAATTTTTATGTACCAACAGGTATTTTAATTATTTTTTTGGGAATTACTTTTCAATTTCCCAACATTATTTTTAGAATTTTTAAAGGATTAACTTTAAAAAAGTCATCCTGGCAAAAAATGCTTCCTGGGCGTGGGTACCCCCGCCAAGGAGACACCCTCCTTAGGCACGCCTAGGGGGTTTGGTCTCCTGGGCGTGGGTGTATCTTTGCCCTTTGAAATGCTTCCTGGGCGTGGGTACCCCCGCCAAGGAGACACCCTCCTTAGGCACGCCTAGGGGATTTGGTCTCCTGGGCGTGGGTATAGCCTTCTTTAAAGAAAATCGAGCTGGGCGTGGGTACCCCCGCCAAGGAGACACCTTCCCTAGGCACGCCTAGGAGGTTTGGTCTCCTGGGCGTGGGTATGCCCTTTTTTAAAGAAAATCGAGCTGGGCGTGGGTACCCCCGCCAAGGAGACACCTTCCCTAGGCACGCCTAGGAGGTTTGGTCTCCTGGGCGTAGGTATGCCCTTTTAGTTGGGCCTCCTGCCTTTAAATTCTGATGGGCTTTTTTCCTATTTTATAAAAATGTCGTAGAACATTCTAGAATTATTTCAAAATTTGAATTTCATGGGCTTCCCGCCTATTCAAAGGCCCAGTCACCTCTTGACAGCCCATTTACTGGATATAGCCGGTTGAGTGACCAACCGTGAACTCTATAAAAGAGTAGCGTGCATCCCTCATTTCTCATCTCACTATTCAGCAAAAATTATCTCTCCTTTATCACAAATACTTTTCAAAAAAGCTCTGCTAGGGTTCTGTCGCGAGGCGATTTCCGGCGTCTTTCCTCCGCCCTGTTTTTGTTTATCGTCTTTTGGCCGAAGCCCGGGTTTGTCCAACCCAAATTATGCCAAATGCATGGCGTTTTATCTATTGTTTCTTGGTCCAATGTAAGAAACATGGGCTTGAGCCCAGTATTTCTGTTTTTCGATATTTATTCAAATTTGTCAATTCTTCTGACAATTCGGGCTGGGTCAAAATCCAACACCGTTCCTTAGCCCGTTCTTGTTTTGTTTCGGATTCCGCTCCTGATTCCCTTCCTAATTGGAAGAGGGAATGGTTTTATATCTTTTTGGATGGGGATGACTGGGACAACTATTTTCGGCCCAACTTCTGCAGAGCCGTTGATGGGCCTGTCAGGAGTTTAAAATTGGGCGTGGAAGAAGAGGCCTCCATAACTTTGTTAACATCGGATAATTTGCATCAATGTGCAAATTTGATTTCTGAAGATTCGTTGCAGGCCCATGGGCTAAGCGATTTGGGCCATGAGGGTAATTCTCACCTCTTGCTTTGTTAACATTTTATGCTAGATATAATTTTCTAACCTTCTTGTAATCATTTTGCAGCCAAAACTGCTCTGGGAGCAATTTTTAGGCAGAGGGAGACTGCTGCCACTGCTAGGGTGGTAACAGAGAACCCTAGGGCCAAAAGGACCAGGACAGATGAGGCTTCTCCCGCGGTGGAGCGTGTTCCTGCTTTTCTTCAAGAAAAGCCAGTTCCTATTGAGGAAGACCTCACTCCCTTTACGGTGGGATGGGGTTTATGCAATAGGGACACAGCCGTAGGTGATTCTAGGGCTGCAGCTGAGTGGTCCAGGAGCGTGGTTACTCCACGAGATAGGATTCACATTGTGGAGTCCTCTGATGATTTGCAGATTGAGCTTCTCGGGGCTCAAGCTGTTGCTTCGGTAATTTCTTATTCAACTTCTTTAATTTAATTGCATTTACTTTTCCCTTATTCACTTGTTTCCTTTGCAGATGAACGCCTACCTTCAGGCCGCTGTTCATAACCTGAAGGAGGTGCGTGCTGATAAGACCATTGCTGAGAGGGACAGAGACAGATACTTTGATGCCTCCGAGGCAAACTTTGCTCGTTTTAGGGAGGTGGAGAAGGAGCTGGCTGCTGAGAAGGAGAAAAACAGGAAGCTACAGCTGGAGGTGCAGCAGAACAGGGAACACATCATTGCTGATTACAAGGCTTCTAAGGACTTTCAAGATGTCCTGAATGCCGAGTGTAACACCCCCAGATCCGGGGTTAGGGATCTGGTGGTTACGGTCTTACATCCATTCATAATACTTGACTTGAGTCCACAATAAATAAATCACATGCTGTGACCCCACAATAATTACCACTCACACACACAACAGTTATAGTCCCAGAGATGAAATTGAAATAAGTCTTACATTAAAGGGTTTACGAATAAAAGTTATTACAATCCCAAAAGGATAACATCATAGGTTTAAAAGTTTTGCCGTTAATTACATTAATTATACATATAGTTAAACAGGAAACAAAAGCTGTCTAACTAGGCTACCTCAGCAATGGCGGCTAGCATCTCAGCGGGTAGTCCGGTGGGTCGGGTAACCTGCTTGCGCCGAGTGCGCCTGACGCGAGCCATCTGTCCTAGCTGTTGTTGTGACATAATATAAACAAAGCAAGGGTGAGCGAAAGCCCACCAACAAATATATAACTGAACGATAATTTAAAACAGTTCAAAGCTATCTTTCAAACCATATGCCATGCATTTACGGAAATGATGCCAGTATAATATGAACGATGAAGTTACAAGGTAACTGAAAGTATTTGTTTGAAGAAATATCTGCTACATCAAAGTAAGCGAGATATTCTTATTGTTATTAAGAAGAGGAACTTGCAAGAAAAGTTTGCAATTCCAGTTATGACACTTTTCCAACTCTGCCAACAGTAATCATGTTGCAGGAAATAAATAAATTTGGATGATGAACCAATGATGGGGTATTCACTGCGCCCGCTGTTCCAATCTTGATGATCAGTCGAGATCGTACAGCTCAATTTAGATTTACTACCGGTAGAAGGAAGAACTGACGGCTTTACTTGTATACCGCCTTGCTAGCTCTCCCCGGCCAACGGTTGGGCCAAGGGGATGGACCGGCGCTACTCGGCCTCTTACACGACTCCTAGTTCAAATAGAATTCATGATTCTGAATGTAACGTTCGTCCCCCTTTCCCCAAGTATAATACTTGTTGATAAGACTCCACAAAGTAGTCGTATCTAGTTGGAAAGGAAAATTTACCAATATCTCCCAAGCTATTACTTGGTAACGGATATCAACTTGTTCCAGTAATCTTACCCCTCGAAAGATGAGAAGGTAAGCAACGACTTAATAAGTCAACAGCACCCGAGTTGCGGGTGAAGGGAATACTTTATGACCGGGAAGTCGACAAGATAAATAACATTTTTCCAAGTAAGGTTCCCTTATTATTAAGGAGATAGACTCAAAGATGAATGATGTCTGGGAACCTTTCTTGATATAAGATTAATAATAATATGACTTCGAAATATTTTCTGTAATAATCGAAGAAGATAAACCTTATCGAGATTATTCTAAGTATGGAATAAATATTCAGAGAATATTTATTGAGTTAAAATATTGAAAGAATATTTGGGAATATGAAATAATATCTTTAATCAGAGTATTTCTCAAAATAATCCCTGAAGAAATATCAGGAGAATATTTATTGAATAAATAAATATTTAAATGAATATTCAAAACAATATTCATTAATTAATAAGACCTGAAAAGAATATTTAAGGTAATATTCATGATTAATTAGGAATTTAAATGAATATTCAAAAGTAATATTTATTTAATGAATAATATCCTAAATGAATATCAAGTAATATTCATTTAGTAATCCAAGCCTTAAGGAATATTCGAGATAATATTCGATAATTAAATCAAGCTTCAGATGAATATTAAAATAATATTCATCAAGTATTTAATTTCTTAAATGAATATTCAAAAGTAATATTTATTTAATAAAATAATATTCTAAAAGAATATCCAATTAATATTCATTTAATAGTCTCATCTTTAGAAGAATATTCGAAATAATAGTCGATAGTCAATTCGACTCTGAATGAATATTGAGAAATATTATTCGTTGAATAGTTAAATTCAAATAATTATTTGAAGTAAGGATCGTTAAAATAATTAGTCTCGAACGAATATTCAAATAATATTCGTCGCCCAAATAATAGAAAATATTTACTTAAATATTTTCTCCCGAGGTAATCTCGATATATCAAGAAATATTGACTCCCGGTCTATATTTGACGAATAAGATGTATACGCCCTTCTATGAGTGTCTTACAATAACCGGCTTATAACTGATATATAACTATCTAGCTTATAAGCTAACAATAACATTCAAGGAACAAGTATATCAATTCAACTTGAAAGTAGGCATGCATGCAATGGCATATGTATAACAGCAATCATATATATATATATATTTATTCAATCACAACAACAGCCTAAAAGAAGGGAATTGAAACTTGCCTGGTAGTCGAGTACGGTAAGGGGTAGTGGTAGCGGGTCCCGGTTCAGCTTGGTGATCTATAAATAGCCAAGGCATTCGGGATTAATCACTTAACATATTAAAAGTTAAGTTATACTTAAATCGAAACACGTTCTCGAATTATCTCGTTATACCCCTTTTAGTGGATTACTTATTATCGCTGATCCGACCCGACATTCGTTCGTTAATACGACATGTCACTGCACTTATACTTGGGACATACTTAAGTCATATGAGTTCTAAGGTTGATCGTTACGAACCAATATTATACTCCGAGTTTCATCGCCCGTTTTCTAAGTGTTTTACCAAAGTTATAAAAGAGTCGTCTTTTAGGGGTTCGTTCGCGTTTAACCTTGACTCGAACATTTTTAATAAATCGAAAAATGCTCTTTTTGACATATGGTTTTCTTTCACACCTTCCTTCTTACCCCTAGTATTTATTTACCAAGATTCGCCATGACGTTACATAGCTTACGAGGGTTCAATTTCAGTTACGAACTTTCGTTTATGGATTCGAACTACTTTTAGTAATTTGGTCATAATTCCTAAACCGTAAGTCCGTTTCACGTGATCTTTATATCAAAACGAAGCTTAGAACATTACCTATCCTATCATGGCAGATAAGGTCTCTGGACAGTAGGGGTTCGATATGGAAAATGGCATACAAAACATGGTATTGTAAAATCGGGTATTATAACGGCTGTAAATCGAATATCTATCAATTTCGAATCTTCCCATAAACATAGCATCCAACCCAAACAACATATACATGACTTATATACATGAAGTGAGGCCAAGCAATGCCTTTCCGTTCATCTAGCTATTTACATCATTAATCCAAAATCCATACATAATCATGCTTATAACTTTAACATAACCATAACTAAGTTATAACTATCATAAACATGCTTAAATCTTAAACAAGGGTTAGGGTTTCAAGAGCTTTATACCTTCCTTAGATAGTGATATAGCCTTACTAAGCCTTGTATGGTCCTTAGGAGTGATTATGCTTGCTAGATTAACCATGGAAAATCAAGAAAACAAAGTTAGTATATGATGAACACTATTCACCCTCCTCTTGTTTGATTTTTTTGAAAATGGAAATGGGTGAGTTTGAAGCTAAGATTTTGAGGAGATAAGTTTTATGAAATTTAAGACTCACCTTAATTATTTCAAGAACAAACAATGGTGGGAAGGTTGAGTTTGGATTTGGAATTGATGGATATAGCCGAATGGTTTCTTTGCAAGGGGGGGGAGAGAGTTGCTTGGTTCTTTTGATTTTTGTGTTTTAATCTCCTTCACTCTCATCCACTTAAAACATAATATCTTGTAAAAGTCAGTTTAATAAAGTGATGAGGTGTTGGATGATCAAATGGCAAGACATGTGTTGGTTTTGTGGTGGTTAAAGCCTAACTAGGTAGTTACTTGCTAAGCACTTAGTTCCTCCTCTAAGGTGCTAGTTCCTTGCTTCTAGTTTAGTTACTAGATATTTATACAGTAGCTTGCACAAGACTCTTGCTTCCTCTGCTTGTTTCTGTGTCCGGTTATTACCCGTTTCGATTGATCGTTCGTGAGAATATTTCACGGATTTCTAATTAGGGTTTACCGGGAATCCTCTTTAATATTAATACTTTCATTCTCCATCTTTCATTATAACTTTCCATTTTATATTCCTTTAATCCATTCGTTAAATACTTAAGGCTATCAGTGTCCAGGGAACTTTCGGAGAAAATAAAAGTGCGGTTTTTCAGAATCCGACAGCTTTTACATACACTTATTTTCCCCCTGGATCACTAATACGAACTCGGAAATCCGTTCCGAATACTTCTATATAGTGTCGTCTCATATTATTATATACTCCCACCAAAACACTATTCATTCTGTATTCTTTACTTGTTCTCTTAGGGTTGTATAATTGTCCGTATTTTCTTTCGATCGTTCCTTAACCTTTTTACGGAACTACTGGATTAATCGTTATCGATCTGGATTACATGAGAGTATTCTCTTGCTTGAAGTTGCCATATCTTATTCCTTTAGAAGATAGATTATTCTTACCTATGTTGTCACCCTTTAGCATTCTTCAAGACATAAACATAATAAAGTCGAATTCTATTCATTCTTTCCCAATTATCAATTATTACACTGTAGCCATATCCACTATTCATTCTTACATCATTAAATACATAAAAGTTTTAATTCCACCCAAAATCTGGGTTCTTACAGTCTCCCCTCCTTAAAAGGATTCCGTCCCGGAATCAGTTTGAAAACAAATGGGGGTACTTCTCTTGCATTGCGCTTTCAAGTTCCCAGGTGGATTCTTCTACATTGTGGTTCTGCCACAAAACTCTGACTAGCTGAATGACCTTGTTTCGGAGCACTTGATCTTTCCGGTCTATGATTTCCACAGGTTGCTCCACATAGGTCAGGTCTGGTTGCATGTCCACTTGCTCATACTCTACAATATGCTTTGCATCCGGATTATACTTCCTCAGCATCGAAACATGGAACACATTGTGCACCTGCTGTAGATTCGGGGGCAATGCGAGCTCATAAGCTAGTTCCCCAATCCGTCTCAATATCTCAAATGGTCCAATGTATCTGGGACTCAACTTTCCTTTCTTCCCAAATCTCATTAAACCTTTCCAAGGTGACACTTTCAAGAACACTAGGTCCCCCACTTCGTATTCCTTGCCTTTCCGAGCTAAGTCGGCATATTTCTTTTGTCGATCCTGGGCTGCTACCAACCGTCCTCTGATTAGATCTACTGCATCTTTAGTTCGTTGGACCACTTCGGGCCCGAGCATCTTTCGCTCTCCAACTTCATCCCAATACAAGGGAGATCGACATTTTCTTCCATAAAGGGCCTCATAAGGTGGCATCCCAATGCTTGAATGATAACTGTTATTATAGGAGAACTCAACCAATGGCAAGTGATCATCCCAACTTCCCTTGAAGTCTATCGCGTAGACTCTCAACATATCCTCTAGCGTTTGGATGGTCCTTTCACTTTGCCCATCTGTCTGGGGGTGGTAGGCTGTGCTCATGTTCAGACGGGTCCCTACACATTCTTGAAAACTTTTCCAAAACCTGGAGTTAAATCTAGGATCTCGATCGGATACTATTGCGACTGGGACTCCATGTCGCGCCACTATCTCTTTTAAGTAGATGTCCACTAGTCTGTCGACCGTGTACCTTTCGTTGATCGGGAGAAAGTGAGCCGATTTCGTCAGTCGATCTACAATTACCCATATGGCATCATGATTAGCCTTGGTCCTTGGTAAACCTACTACGAAATCCATGGCTATATGTTCCCATTTCCATTCTGGAATCTCTAAGGGATGTAGAAGTCCGCTGGGTTTCTGGTGCTCTGCCTTCACTCGTTGGCAGGTCAAGTATCTGCTTACCCACTCTGCTACGTCCTTTTTCATATTGGGCCACCAGTAATACTCCTTCAAATCCCTATACATTTTGGTGCTACCGGGGTGCACTGAGTATCTTGAGTTGTGTGCCTCATTTAAAATCTCATTCTTGAGTTCCTGAACGTTTGGGATCCATATCCTGTATGTGTACCTCATGATCCCTTCCTTGTCTCTTTTGCACTTAATTTCCTCCCCGGTCATTAGCTCTTCTGTGGAGTTCTTTTCTTCCTCCATCATCCGTTCCTGGAACATTCTAATCTTTTCTAGCAATAGAGGTTGGATTCTAATTTCCATCAACTTTTCTTGGCCCTCTCCAGGTAACTTAACCTCGATTTCCAACTTCTCAAAATCCTTCACTAGCTCTTTCTCTGAAGTTATCATCTTGAGCTTCTCTTTCCGACTAAGGGCGTCAGCCACCACATTGGCTTTGCCCGGGTGATAGCGAATTTCACAGTCGTAATCCTTGATTAACTCTAACCATCTCCTCTGGCGCATGTTAAGCTCTTTCTGAGTGAAAATGTATTTGAGGCTCTTATGGTCTGTATAAATCTCGCATTTTTCCCCATACAGGTAGTGTCTCCAAATCTTTAAAGCGAAGACTATGGCTGCTAGTTCTAGATCATGCGTGGGATATCTGACTTCATAATCCTTCAATTGCCTAGACGCATATGCTATTACCTTGCCGTGCTGCATAAGCACGCATCCCAGTCCTTTATGCGAAGCATCACTGTAAATCACGAAATCTCCTTTTCCATCAGGTAATGCCAGCACTGGGGCTGTCACCAGCCTCTTCTTTAACTCTTGGAAGCTCTTCTCGCATTTCTCAGTCCATTCAAATTTCTTGGTTTTACGGGTAAGTCGAGTTAATGGAGCTGCGATTTTCGCAAAGTCTTGGACAAATCTCCTGTAATATCCGGCCAGTCCAATGAAACTCCTCACCTCGGTTGGAGTAGTTGGCCGTTCCCAGTTTGAAACTGCTTCTATCTTGGAGGGGTCAACCAACACTCCTTTTCTATTGATCACGTGCCCTAAGAATTGTACCTCATTTTTCCAAAACTCACACTTGGAGAACTTGGCATATAACTGCTCCTTCCTGAGTATTTCTAAGGTTATCCTTAAATGTTCAGCGTGTTCTGCCTCTGTCTTTGAGTAGATGAGAATATCATCAATGAAAACTATCACGAATTTGTCCAAATATTCCTTGAACACTCTATTCATTAGGTCCATGAAGGCTGCTGGGGCGTTGGTCAATCCAAATGACATAACTAAAAACTCATAATGTCCATATCTGGTGCGGAATGCAGTCTTCGGGATATCTTCAGGTTTGATCTTCAGTTGGTGATATCCCGTTCTCAAATCAATCTTAGAGAAGTATTCAGCTCCTCTTAGCTGGTCAAACAAATCGTCTATCCTGGGCAATGGATACTTATTCTTTATGGTTAGCTTGTTCAATTCTTTGTAGTCGATGCATAACCTCATACTTCCATCCTTTTTCTTAACAAACAACACTGGTGCGCCCCAAGGTGACACACTGGGCCTTATCATGCCCTTATCCAACAATTCCTGTAATTGTTTAGCTAGCTCCTTCATTTCTACTGGGGCTAGTCGGTACGGGGCCTTCGAAACCGGCGCCGTCCCCGGGGCTAATTCGATGGCAAACTCAATTACCCTATCAGGTGGTAGTCAGGGAAGATCTTGTGGGAACACGTCCTCGAACTCATTAACTACCAGAATGTCTTGCAATCTTGGCACTTCCTTCTGAGTATCTATAACGTAGGCTAAATAAGCCTCGTTCCCTTTTCGTAATAATCTCTTGGTTTGCGCCATGGTCAGAATTTTCTGGGTCTGTCGCATCCCCTTGAACACTATTTCTTTCTTCCTTGGGGTTTTTAACTTAACCTTTTTCCCTTTACAATCTATCCGCGCATCATTGCGAGACAACCAATCCATACCCAAAATGACATCGAATTCCCCTAGCTTAAAAGGAATTAAATCGACATAGAAGGATCGTCCTCCTATTTCTAGCTTACAAACGGGGTGAATTTGATTAACCGGTACGATTTCCTGATTAGCTATTTCTACTTGTAAGGAATCTCTTAGTTGCTGGGTTTTAAGTTTCAACTTATGCGCAAAATCTCTAGATATAAAAGACTTAGTTGCTCCTGAATCAAATAAGACATTTGCACTGACTGAATTGAGAGAAAAAGTACCTGCTATCACATCTGTGTCCCTCACGGCATCTTGTACTGACATATTGAAAGTCCTAGCAGTTGGTGGCCTATTTGAGGCAACCTTGCTTGCTCCTGATGCTGCTGGTTTGTTCTTTGGGCAATCCTTCCTCATGTGCCCTCGCTGTCCATACTGGAAACAGGTTGTGCTGTTAGGGATGACCGTGGTGCAAGAGGTAGCATAATGCCCAGCTCGCCCACACTTATAACAGTTTATATGCTTTAGGTTGCACACCCCGGAGTGCCTCTTCCCACAAGTAGCTCATAATGGCAATGGAGGTCGAGAAGGGTTGGAACGGGACATTCCTGATTGATGGCCGCCCTGGCTCACACTTACACTCGCAGATGGCTTAAACCCTACATTCCTCCCTGGTAGGGAAACCGCTCCTCGATTAAACTTGGTTGGGGGTTTTCCTCCAGCGGATCTTCCGCCCATACTAACATGCTTTCTCTTTATCCCCCCTTTCTCTCTCTCTCTCTACATCTGATCACTACCAACCTCCACAATGGTTGCCTTCTGCACCAAGGTGGCATAATCTGTAATCTCTAAAACAGCCACCCTATTCTGGATCCACTGCTTCAGCCCTTGTTGAAACCTGTTAGCTTTCTTCTCTTCTGTGTCTACAAACTCTGGCACAAATCTCGATAGCTCAGTAAATTTGGCCTCATAGTCTGCCACTGAGATATTGTTCTGTTTCAGTTCCAAAAACTTAAGTTCCATCTGGGTCTTCATGAACTTCGGGAAGTACTTCTCCAGGAATAATTGTTTGAACCTTTCCCAGGCTATGACAGCATCAGTCTCCATATTTTTCTTGGCTTCCCACCAATAATTGGCCTCTCCCTTTAGTAGGTAAGTAGCAAAAACAGTCTTCTGAGCCTCATTGATACTCAGAATCTCAAAAGACTTTTCCATTTCTTTGATCCAGGCCCTCGTCTCAACGGGATCAGCCGATCCGTGGAACTCTGGGGGCTTAAGGGACTTAAAGGCCCTAAAGGAATTTGCCACTGAAGTGTTGTTGCTTGGTGGTGGTTGGGGGTATTGGTTCAAATTCTGCCTAAGTAGATCCATAAACTGGCCCATGGGGTTTCCGCCCTGGTTCTCCCCTTCCTGTTCTACTTCAGTTTCTCCACCCTCTATTTCCCTTTCAAATTCTTCAGAGTACAGGGGTTCATCCTCTGCTCCATACTGGGAATCTTCTTGCTCATTATAGTCCTGATCTTGTTCCTCACTACTTTCACGGTTTTCCTCGTGTTGGTTGTGACTCTCTTGGTCAGTAGATTCGCGGGGGTTAGCCCTAGTGCCCATTCGTCTTGGAGGCATTTTACTGAAAATTTGGAAAATTATACATTAGGTTCACTTACCTGTTTTAAAGGATTTTTTTTTTCCTTGCACAATTCTTTACATGATTGGGTTTTAAAATCCCACAGTTTTATATCTCATGGCAACTTAATCGAAAAGTAATACATATGCTAATGAACTCGTGATCACAACCCAACAAAATTGTAATGACTGAAATGGAAACAAATATATACCAGGTACCGAAAAGGTACAACATCCGAGTTACAACGATAGTTTAAAGTACAACCATCCTAACAACAACAACAAGTCAAAAGTGAAATACGCTGTCTATCTGTCTAGTCTGCAAAAAGGGAAAACAAGTACAAGAAAACCATCCCTACAAAAGCCGGCACTACTATGTCCGTACATGACTAGACAACTAGACCACTGCATCACTACATCTGAAATCAGCCGCCATGACGAAACATCCTCCGAACCCTCCCCATGGCGATGCGGAAAACCTCCTCAGCCTCTGCTCTGTCTACCCTACCATGCCCATCAGTAGGCAACTTTCGCACCCTCACCCGAGCCCTCAGCTCGATGCAGGTCACAGCCCTATACCCAACTCTGTCACTGATAGTCCTCCTGCCCTGCACCCTCATCCGGGCGGCTCTTTCTGCTGCTAACTCACTCCTAGACTCTGCCAACCTGGCATCTGCCACAGACAACTCTCTATAAAGCCCGTTCACAATCAAGTTGTGAACACATACTGGGACACCTCCTATCGGGGCATGAGGTGGGGTGGATGACTCAGCTGGAGCGGCAGTCTCTGTCTGCTGGGGCTCTGGGGTAAGCTCCTCAAACTCGTCGGGGTACGGGCTCACAGGTAGTGGTGGTGGGGTAGGGGCTCTCTCAACAGGGAGGAGTGGCACAAAAAGTCCAGAACTCCCTACAGCACCAACTACTGGCTCATCTATATCTCCATCAACTCCCTCATCTACCGGCACCACCTGATCCGTGGTCATGTCAGTGTCATCTCCCAAAGTCCTGATCTCAGTCGCAACCCAATAATCATCATCCTCAACCACTAACTCAGCATCCTGTCCTGTCTGGATCCCCTCCGGGTCCTCCTCCCCCTCAGTCTCAACAACATCTGTGTCAGCATCATCCTGGACCTCCTCAGGGTCCTCCTCCTCAGACTCGATCACATCAGTATCAGCATCAACCTGGACCTCCTCAGCGTCCTCCTCCTCAGTCTCAGTATCCTCCTCAGGCAAGTGCTCATAGTATGGGTCCCTAGTCCGGAACATGTCCTCATCATGCTGTCTCGCAGCTGCCTCCTGGGCCGACAAGTCGCTCGCCTACACAAGACGAACTATGTTACTATCATGATACTTAAAAATTTCCCGTCAGGGTTTTAGGTGAACCTGGCAAGGGTTCTTATTATATTATTGAATTTATTATTATATAACGTCGTATCATCTCTTGGGATATATAACTCTCGCTCTGATACCATCTCTGTAACACCCCCAGATCCGGGGTCAGGGATCTGGTGGTTACGGTGTTACATCAATTCATAATACTTGACTTGAGTCCACAATAAATAAATCACATGCTGTGACCCCATAATAATTACCAATCACACACACAACAGTTATAGTCCCAGAGATGAAATTGAAATAAGTCTTACATTAAAGGGTTTACGAATAAAAGTTATTACAATCCCAAAAGGATAACATCATAGGTTTAAAAGTTTTGCCGTTAATTACATTAATTATACATATAGTTAAACAGGAAACAAAAGCTGTCTAACTAGGCTACCTCAGCAATGGCGGCTAGCATCTCAGCGGGTAGTCCGGTGGGTCGGGTAACCTGCTTGCGCCGAGTGCGCCTGACGCGAGCCATCTGTCCTAGCTGTTGTTGTGACATAATATAAACAAAGCAAGGGCGAGCGAAAGCCCACCAACAAATATATAACTGAACGATAATTTAAAACAGTTCAAAGCTATCTTTCAAACCATATGCCATGCATTTACGGAAATGATGCCAGTATAATATGAACGATGAAGTTACAAGGTAACTGAAAGTATTTGTTTGAAGAAATATCTGCTACATCAAAGTAAGCGAGATATTCTTATTGTTATTAAGAAGAGGAACTTGCAAGAAAAGTTTGCAATTCCAGTTATGACACTTTTCCAACTCTGCCAACAGTAATCATGTTGCAGGAAATAAATAAATTTGGATGATGAACCAATGATGGAGTATTCACCGCGCCCGCTGTTCCAATCTTGATGATCAGTCTAGATCGTACAACTCAATTTAGATTTACTACCGGTAGAAGGAAGAACTGACGGCTTTACTTGTATACCGCCTTGCTAGCTCTCCCCGACCAACGGTTGGGCCAAGGGGATGGACCGGCGCTACTCGGCCTCTCACACGACTCCTAGTTCAAATAGAATTCATGATTCTGAATGTAACGTTCGTCCCCCTTTCCCCAAGTATAATACTTGTTGATAAGACTCCACAAAGTAGTCGTATCTAGTTGGAAAGGAAAATTTACCAATATCTCCCAAGCTATTACTTGGTAACGGATATCAACTTGTTCCAGTAATCTTACCCCTCGAAAGATGAGAAGGTAAGCAACGACTTAATAAGTCAACAGCACCCGAGTTGCGGGTGAAGGGAATACTTTATGACCGGGAAGTCGACAAGATAAATAACATTTTTCCAAGTAAGGTTCCCTTATTATTAAGGAGATAGACTCAAAGATGAATGATGTCTGGGAACCTTTCTTGATATAAGATTAATAATAATATGACTTCGAAATATTTTCTGTAATAATCGAAGAAGATAAACCTTATCGAGATTATTCTAAGTATGGAATAAATATTCAGAGAATATTTATTGAGTTAAAATATTGAAAGAATATTTGGGAATATGAAAGAATATCTTTAATCAGAGTATTTCTCAAAATAATCCCTGAAGAAATATCAGGAGAATATTTATTGAATAAATAAATATTTAAATGAATATTCAAAACAATATTCATTAATTAATAAGACCTGAAAAGAATATTTAAGGTAATATTCATGATTAATTAGGAATTTAAATGAATATTCAAAAGTAATATTTATTTAATGAATAATATCCTAAATGAATATCAAGTAATATTCATTTAGTAATCCAAGCCTTAAGGAATATTCGAGATAATATTCGATAATTAAATCAAGCTTCAGATGAATATTAAAATAACATTCATCAAGTATTTAATTTCTTAAATGAATATTCAAAAGTAATATTTATTTAATAAAATAATATTCTAAAAGAATATCCAATTAATATTCATTTAATAGTCTCATCTTTAGAAGAATATTCGAAATAATAGTCGATAGTCAATTCGACTCTGAATGAATATTGAGAAATATTATTCGTTGAATAGTTAAATTCAAATAATTATTTGAAGTAAGGATCGTTAAAATAATTAGTCTCGAACGAATATTCAAATAATATTCGTCGCCCAAATAATAGAAAATATTTAATCTCGATATATCAAGAAATATTGACTCCCGGTCTATATTTGACGAATAAGATGTATACGCCCTTCTATGAGGGTCTTACAATAACAGGCTTATAACTGATATATAACTATCTAGCTTATAAGCCAACAATAACATTCAGGGAACAAGTATATCAATTCAACTTGAAAGTAGGCATGCATGTAATGGCATATGTATAACAGCAATCATATATATATATTTATTCAATCACAACAACAGCCTAAAAGAAGGGAATTGAAACTTGCCTGGTAGTCGAGTACGGTAAGGGGTAGTGGTAGCGGGTCCCGGTTCAGCTTGGTGATCTATAAATAGCCAAGGCATTCGGGATTAATCACTTAACATATTAAAAGTTAAGTTATACTTAAATCGAAACACGTTCTCGAATTATCTCGTTATACCCCTTTTAGTGGATTACTTATTATCGCTGATCCGACCCGACATTCGTTCGTTAATACGACATGTCACTGCACTTATACTTGGGACATACGTAAGTCATATGAGTTCTAAGGTTGATCGTTACGAACCAATATTATACTCCGAGTTTTATCGCCCGTTTTCTAAGTGTTTTACCAAAGTTATAAAAGAGTCGTCTTTTAGGGGTTCGTTCGCGTTTAACCTTGACTCGAACATTTTTAATAAATCGAAAAATGCTCTTTTTGACATATGGTTTTCTTTCACACCTTCCTTCTTACCCCTAGTATTTATTTACCAAGATTCGCCATGACGTTACATAGTTTACGAGGGTTCAATTTCAGTTACGAACTTTCGTTTACGGATTCGAACTACTTTTAGTAATTTGGTCATAATTCCTAAACCGTAAGTCCGTTTCACGTGATCTTTATATCAAAACGAAGCTTAGAACATTACCTATCCTATCATGGCAGATAAGGTCTCTGGACAGTAGGGGTTCGACATGGAAAATGGCATACAAAACATGGTATTGTAAAATCGGGCATTATAACGGCTGTAAATCGAATATCTATCAATTTCGAATCTTCCCATAAACATGGCATCCAACCCAAACAACATATACATGACTTATATACATGAACTGAGGCCAATCAATGCCTTTCCGTTCATCTAGCTATTTACATCATTAATCCAAAATCCATACATAATCATGCTTATAACTTTAACATAACCATAACTAAGTTATAACTATCATAAACATGCTTAAATCTTAAACAAGGGTTAGGGTTTCAAGAGCTTTATACCTTCCTTAGATAGTGATATAGCCTTACTAAGCCTTGTATGGTCCTTAGGAGTGATTATGCTTGCTAGATTAACCATGGAAAATCAAGAAAACAAAGTTAGTATATGATGAACACTATTCACCCTCCTCTTGTTTGATTTTTTTGAAAATGGAAATGGATGAGTTTGAAGCTAAGATTTTGAGGAGATAAGTTTTATGAAATGTAAGACTCACCTTAATTATTTCAAGAACAAACAATGGTGGGAAGGTTGAGTTTGGATTTGGAATTGATGGATATAGCCGAATGGTTTCTTTGCAGGGGGGGGGGAGAGAGTTGCTTGGTTCTTTTGATTTTTGTGTTTTAATCTCCTTCACTCTCATCCACTTACAACATAATATCTTGTAAAAGTCACTTTAATAAAGTGATGAGGTGTTGGATGATCAAATGGCAAGACATGTGTTGGTTTTGTGGTGGTTAAAGCCTAACTAGGTAGTTACTTGCTAAGTACTTAGTTCTTCCTCTAAGGTGCTAGTTCCTTGCTTCTAGTTTAGTTACTAGATATTTATACTAGTAGCTTGCACAAGACTCTTGCTTCCTCTGCTTGTTTCTGTGTCCGGTTATTACCCGTTTCGATTGATCGTTCGTGAGAATATTTCACGGATTTCTAATTAGGGTTTACCGGGAATCCTCTTTAATATTAATACTTTCATTCTCCATCTTTCATTATAACTTTCCATTTTATATTCCTTTAATCCATTCGTTAAATACTTAAGGCTATCAGTGTCCATGGAACTTTCGGAGAAAATAAAAGTGCGGTTTTTCAGAATCCGACAGCTTTTACATACACTTTTTTTCCCCCTGGATCACTAATACGAACTCGGAAATCCGTTCCGAATACTTCTATATAGTGTCGTCTCATATTATTATATACTCCCACCAAAACACTATTCATTCTGTATTCTTTACTTGTTCTCTTAGGGTTGTATAATTGTTCGTATTTTCTTTCGATCGTTCCTTAACCTTTTTACGGAACTACTGGATTAATCGTTATCGATCTGGATGACATGAGAGTATTCTCTTGCTTGAAGTTGCCATATCTTATTCCTTTAGAAGATAGATTATTCTTACCTATGTTGTCACCCTTTAGCATTCTTCAAGACATAAACATAATAAAGTCGAATTCTATTCATTCTTTCCCAATTATCAATTATTACACTGTAGCCATATCCACTATTCATTCTTACATCATTAAATACATAAAAGTTTTAATTCCACCCAAAATCTGGGTTCTTACACCGAGTATGATGCAAACTTTCCTGGCACCTTCAAGGAGTGTTGGGAGGGGATCATCGAGGAGCTGAGTGGGAAGATCGAGGGGGTATCCCTAGAGAAGTTCCCGGTACCTGTTATCCCTGGATTGACAGATACTCTGGAGGTTGCTACCGAGACAGCAGTGGATGGGGACTCTCAACCCACTCAGGATCCACCTTCTTCTCCTGGGGTAGAGACAGCAGATCCTTCTTCTACCCAGGGAGATGTTGTTATTGAGGACTTAGATGCATAGATGGCCCTGCGTGGCTTATTTCTGTTTGTCTTTATTTATTCTGAACTTTTGCCCTTCGGGGCTTATGACTTAACTTATCTATTTAGTAGTTTCTTTTGTTTCCATGTTCTCATTTTTTTTTTATAGTTCGTTAAACTTTAGAATTTCTCAAGTACTTGGCCTCCTGGCTAGTACTAAACTCACAAGCTAGTTCAACGTTTGCCTTTCGTGTTTATTTTAACAAAGAGAAATAACTCATAGAGAAAACAATATAAATTCCATTATGCTGTCAAAAGATATCAATAGAATGGGTTCAACCCTTACATAAATATTCTATCTTCTACTGGGAGCAACATGCTCTAAAATGGTTTTATTCAAACCTTATTCCTAATAAATAGGTAAAAGTCCAAGCCTTTGTCAAAAGGACTTAGACATAATAAACTTTGAGGTTCACAGCATGCCAAGTTCGGGGCACCTCAACCCCGTCCAAGGTTTCTAACTTGTAGGATCCTTGCCCTAACACCTTTCTGACTAGATATGGTCCTTCCCAATTTGGTGCTAACTTTCCTTTCTGGCCAACTCCTGAGGCTTCAATCTTCCTTAAAACCATGTCACCTTGTCGAAAGAATCTTTCTTTAACTCTCTGGTTGTAGTGAAAAGAGGCTCTCTTCTGATATTGAGCATTCTTTGCATTAGCTCCATCGCTAACCTCATCAATTAAGTCAAGGGCAAGTCTCATTCCTTCGTCATTAGTTTCTGGCTCATATGCCTCAACTCGAGGTGATACTTGCATGATCTCTAAAGGCACAACTGCCTCGGCTCCATAAGCCAGCAAATATGGGGTTGCTCCAGTCGTTACCTTACAAGTGGTACGATATGCCCAAAGTATGGGCAACAATTCATCTACCCAAGTGTTCCTAGAGCGTTCGACCCTCTTTTTCAGTCCATCAAGGATAATTCGATTAGCTACCTCAGCTTGCCCATTGGCTTGAGGGTGTGCCACCGAGGTAAAACGGAGCTCAATCGCATTCTCTTCACAATACTTCTTGAACTCTTCATTATTGAACTGTGTCTCATTGTCTGTTACAAGGATTCGTGGGATTCCGTATCTGCAAATTATGTTTTCCCAAAAGAACTGGGAAACTTGCTTGGTGGTTATCTTAGCCAGAGGTTTAGCCTCAATCCACTTAGTGAAGTAATCGATGGCCACTATTAGGAATTTCCTTTGCGCAGAAGTCATGGGAAAAGGCCCAAGTATATCCATCCCCCACATCACAAATGGAATGGGAGAGTTAATTGAAGTTAAGATCTCAGGCGGTTGCCTTACAATTGGGGCATGCTTCTGGCATCTCTCGCATCTCTTGACATAGTTTTGTGCATCAGCCAACATCTCCGGCCAATAGAACCCTAAACGAATTATCTTGTGAGCTAGGGCCCTGCCCCCCAAGTGTTGGCCACAGATCCCTTCATGAACTTCTTCCAATGCTTCTCTTGCCTCTTGAGGCCTTAAACATTTCAAGTATGGGATGACAAACGACCTCTTATACAAAATGCCTTCAATCAAAGTGTATCTCAATGCTCTTACTGAAAGTTTCCGTGCCTCCAAGGCATTGTCTGGGAGCCATCCAGTCTCAAGGTGTGCCTTGATAGGGTCTATCCAAGAGCCTCCTATATCGATCGGTGCCAATAACTTTGAGTTAACGGTCGGGGCCTTCAAGACCTGAAAATAGACACTCCCAGCATAATTTTCTATCTCGAAAGAAGCAAATTTAGATAGGGCATCGGCCTTAATGTTTTCCTCTCTTGGAATGTGCTCAACATAGCACTCCTCAAACTGGGACATATCAGCCTTTACTACTCTCAAGTATTTTGCCATAGTCTCATCCTTAGCCTCGAATTCACCATTTACTTGTGATACCACAAGCCTTGAATCTCCACAAACTTTGAGATTTTTGACCCTCATGATCCTGGCCAAGCCCAAACCAGCTATTAATGCCTCATACTCTGCCTCGTTGTTGGTAGTAGGGAAATCCAACTTTAAAGCGTACTCAACTGTGAACCCATCGGGGCTTTGCAAAACCAAACCCACACCACTAGATTTTGTTTTTGATGCTCCATCAAAATAGAGCACCCAATATTCCTTCAGATCAGGTGTAAGTTCTTCTTCTTTTTCCTCTTACCCAGGGGTAGTCATTATCTCTTGCCCCCCGACTTCTTGGTTGTTAATAGTGCATTCAACCACGAAGTCAGCCAATGCCTGAGCTTTGATAGCTGTCCGAGGCTTGTATGTGATGTCAAACTCTCCTAACTCAATCGCCCATTTGATTAGCCTTCCACTAGCCTTAGGGCTATGCAATATGTTCCTCAATTGCTGGTTTGTCAGAACTTGAATCTTATCTGCCTGAAAGTAAGGCCGCAGCTTTCTTGAGGCGGTTACTAATGCCAAAGCAAACTTTTCTGTGGGTGAGTAGTTCAACTCAGCCCCATGCAACACTTTGCTCACATAGTATATAGGTTTCTGGACCTTCTCCTCTTCCCGAATAAGGACGGCACTCAGGGCTCGTTCGGATACCGCCAGGTATAAACTAAGAATCTCCCCAGGACTTGGTTTGGTCAACAACGGGGCTTCAACCATGTACTTCTTCAGTTGCTCAAAGGCCTCCTGGCTCTCAGGTGTCCATTCAAAATCTTTCACCTTTTTTAATGCTTGGAAGAAAGGCAAGCATTTGTCTCCAGACTTGGAGATGAATCTTCCTAAAGCTGCAACTCGACCTGTCAACTTCTGCACATCTCTTATAGAGCGTGGTGGCTCCATGTCTAAAATTGCCTTGATCTTGTCAGGATTGGCCTCAATGCCTCTCTTTGAAACCATCAGTCCTAAAAACTTTCCAGATCCAACTCCAAAAGCACACTTGGCAGGATTCAACATCATCTTATGGTGCCTCAGCACTTCAAATGCCTCTCTGAGGTGTTTGATATGATCAGCCTTGAGTAGGCTTTTAACTAACATGTCATCAACATATACCTCCATGGTTTTTCCAATCAGATGGGCGGATATCTTGTTCACCAATCGTTGGTAAGTAGCTCCTGCATTCTTTAGACCAAAAACCATGACAAGATAACAGAAGACACCAAAGTCAGTTATGAAAGATACCTTAGGTATGTCATCCTTGTGCATTTTAATCTGATTATAGCCGCTGAATCCATCCATGAAGCTTAACATCTCATGTCCAGCTGTGGCATCTATCAACATATCAATCCTTGGGAGGGGAAAGCAATCTTTTGGGCATGCATCATTTAGGTCAGTGAAGCCTATACACATCCTCCACTTCCCATTCGCTTTCTTGACCATCACAGGGTTTGCTAACCAGTCGGGAAACTGAATCTCTTCAATAAAACCAGCTTCCAAGAGCTTATCCACTTCTTGCCTAATGGCCTCTTGCCTTTCCGGAGCAAAGTTTCTCTTCTTCTGCTTTATTGCCTTCCTTTTGGGATCAACATTTAACTTGTGAGTTATGAGTTGGGGGTCAATCCCCGGCATATCAGCTGCTGTCCAAGCGAACACGTCGCTATTCTTCTGTAAGAATTCTATTAACTGGCCCTTCAGGGGTTCTTCCAGAGATGCTCCAACATAAGTAACTTTTTCAGGATCATTAGGTTCTAGTGGTACGAGAATCAAATCCTCTGCTGGCTTCCCTCTATGCTCTTCATTATCGCGGACATCCATGTCTTCAATCGGAAGGACCTGCCCCCCGACTCCATCGGCCCTCAGTGCGGCTACATAGCAACTTCTTGCCATCTTCTGATCACCCTTTTGTTCTCCGACACCATTCCGTGTTGGAAACTTAATCTTCATATGATAGGAAGAGGCCACAGCCTTAAACGCATGAAGTCCAGTCCTTCCAAGGATTGCGTTGTATGTTGAAGCTGCCTTGATCACCAAAAAGTTCAGCATCTGAATAGTCCCTTCAACGTTGGACTCCACTCCGTTAAACCCATATATAGGCATGTTTGTAGGGGTTAACTGAGAGTCGTTGTATCCCATCTTCACAAATGCATCATGAAATAAAATATCTACAGAAGCCCCATTGTCTATCAAGACTCGTTTTACTTCTGAGTTTCCAATCACGGGAGTTATGACCAGCGGGTCATCATGGGGGAATTTCACCCCTTCCAAGTCTGAATCATCGAAACCAATTACCATCTCGGTTTTAGCACGCTTCGGGGCTTCTCCCACAATGTGCATTACTTTTCTAGCATAAGCCTTTCGAGAATTCTTAGTCGTGCCAGCTGCTGTCGGACCTACCCAGATCATGTTGATAACTGCCCTTCGGGGCTGTGGATTGCGATCATGGTTATCATCCCTCTTGTTATTATCTCTCCTTTCATTGTCCCTTCTCTGGTTCCCACGGTCATCACCTTTGGTGAACTGACTTAGTTTTCCTCTTCGTATCAAGAACTCAATCTCATCCTTGAGTTGCCTACAATCGTCGGTGTCATGTCCCACATCTTTGTGGAACCTGCAGTATTGCTCCTTATTTCGCTTAGCTGGGTCTCCTCTAAGTGGCTTCGGCCATCGGAAGTCCTTTTCCTTTTCAATGTCCAACAGGATCTGGCTTCTTGGAGCATTAAGTCTGGAATACTCGGAAAACCTTGGACCCGAGTTCTTTTTTGGAGCAGATTCAGAGTCTCTGCTAGCTCGGGGATACTTGTCCCTAGCATCGTACTCTTGTTCTTGTTTCCGCTTGTTGTTCCCTCCATTGACCAATGCGGCTTCTTTCTTGATGCTATCCTCAGCCTTTATATACTTGTCCGCTCTACGTTGAAGTTCATCCATGCTTTCAGGGGGGTGTTTTGCCAACGACCTCTTGAAAAAGAGATCCGTGGTTCCGTGCTGCAAGGCTACCATGGCCACCTTATTTTCCAGATCAGTGATGTTCAGGGTCTCCTTAGTGAACCGCTTGATGTAATCTCTTAAGTTCTCATTCTTTCCCTGTGTTACATACATAAGGGATGCAGAGCTTTTCTCATGAATTCTTCCGCTAATGAATTGGCTAACAAAAGCGGTACTCAACTCCTTGAAAGAGCTAATCGAGTTTGGAGGTAAACGACTATACCAACGTTGCGCCATGCCTGACAGGGTTTGGGGGAACGCCCTACACTTAAGGGCATCGTTAGCAGGCTGCAGTAACAATGCGCTTGTAAACATTCTCACATGAGTTGCGGGATCCCCCGTTCCATCGTAAACTTTGATTGTGGGCATCTTAAACTTTCGGGAGATATGTGCGTTCATCACCTCCTCCGTGAATGGAGGGGTCGGATCATCAAGATCTCCTTGTAGCATCAAATCTCTAGGATTATTCTTGGGGAGTTCCACCCTGGTAGTTCCTCTGGTTGGGGCTTCAGCCCTTCGGGGTCTCCTTGAAGACCTCTCCAGATCTATGAAGGGAATCCCTCCTAAAGTCGGAGGAGGTCGAGTCTGATTAGGGTTCTGTCTCTCTAGCTCCCTTGCTTGGTCGTCCTTCAGCTTCTGAATCTCGGCTTCATAAGCCTTAATTTTCTCTGCAATTTTTAAAGGACCATCTCAGTTTGATGGATTCCTCCTCAGAGGTTCCTTACTAGCGCGTCGCCTCCTTGGGGCTTCGTCTCGATCATCGTTTTCAGATGACGAGTCTCCGGTATAGGGACCAGAGTAATGATAGTATCCTGGCTCAGGAGGGGCCGGGCCTCTAAGATATGGGGATTGTTGTTGCCCATGGATCAGCTGAGCATGACCGCTTGGTCCTGGATCCCTTGGATCTTGGGGGTAATTAGGCAGCCCATACATTGGGTTGGTGTTGACAGGGAGCGAAGAAGTGGAGAGACTGTGAAGCGGCGGGCGGCTACTCAGAGGGAGAGGAGAGACCACCATCTGGAGCGGGTTAGTCTCCTGTCCTAGAGGGACGATTACAGGTTGAGATCTTTCAGCGGGGGGATCCGTCCCTTGTGGTTGAGAGGCCTGACTACGAGGGTTTGTTTCCGTCAATGGGGGTACAGATCCTGGCCCTGTACCAACAGGAGGAGCAGTGATTGGTGGAACGATGGTTCCAGAGGTAGTCTCGGTTGAGACCGGTGTTGTTCTTCGAGTGGTAACCATGGTTGATGTCTTCTTCCCACAGACGGCGCCAAATGTTGTGGAATAAAAACTAGGTTGAAATTATTGTGGCTAGGGTTTGTATATTTAAAGCTAGGGTTCGTGAGCTTCGTGCTTTAATGGCTGCTTCTGCGTTCGAGACTTAAACGGTCCTCACAGAATGCCTACGAATCTCTGTAATTAGAGAATCAAGCCAATAAAACGTAGTTCTAGGATAAGGGGTCAGGCCTTTTTTATAGGCTGAGAAGCCTTAGAATTATGGTAGGATTTGGAGACTTGGTGGGCAAGTCTTTGAGGAATGTTCTAGATCTATTCCTTGTAGGAATCAGTTTCCATATTGAATTGGATGCCTTATTGGATAAGTCTGAAGGGGATATTATCCTTATCCAACTCTTATTTGCTGAGCTGTTTATTACCCTTAATATTAATTACGAAATTAATACTATAATCAGGGTTTTGGGCTCAGCTGGTGGGCCCCACGTTTGGACTATTCTCGGCCTAGTTAATGCCACATTAAATGTGTCTTTAGGGCTTATTTTCAGCCCATATCATTCACCATACTCTCAAGCTTATTGTGTGTATGTGTGTCAGTTTTTATTAGATTTTTTGGTTGCTTCTTTAAACTAGGCATTTACATATTATTCTTTGAGTAGTTGTAATTGTTGGAGATGGTTTTGTTTGTTGTCAAAATTGGAACTTTGTATAATTTCATGACATAAGTAATTTATACTTTATGGGGTTGTCACAAAAGTGAGTGGTAAGATCCGTGGGAAATATACAGTTCTTTACTGATACTCAAAAGCTGTGAAGTATATGCATCCTTCTGCAATATCTGGGACTAAACGAGAAATCCTGCTTTTCATAATTTGGCAGTTTACCTCCAAAGATCTAGCCATTAGTTATTTATTCTGCATTTTATATAGGATAATAAGAAGTTTGTATGACTAAATGATGATGTGGTATTAGTTAATTGTCATGTGTGTCATGTGCACAGGAGATAAAAAAGTACTGGATCAAACCGCTTCCTCCAAAAGAACTGAATCTGTAACAACTGTTGTAGTGAATGATGTTGTAAATGAACAGAAAAATCCTGTGAGTAACATTTCAAACCTTACAGAAGGTTAGTATATAATATCAGAATTCTATTGTTTCACATTTTGCTTGTTGGTTCAGCACTTAATGTGCGGTCAGCTGGAGACATTATGACCTTAACAACAGTTGCTGCTACAGGTGAAAACCACTTGCCTATAAAATAACTATAGCCTGTATTCAGTAGTTGTTTAACTCTCTTGTTATATATTTATACTAGTGTCAAACTCTATGAGCACAGAAGGACACACAGAAGCTGGGAAATTGATTTGGACACTTCTATTACCAGACCCCAAATTTATAATTGTAGGAAACTACTCTTCAACTACCCTATACAAATTTAGTGTCCTATAAACTCACGGTACACAAAATCCCTAATTTTTGTTAATTAAAGTTCATAATAAGAATAACGTGAAAGAGGATAGCAAAGTAGTGTTGATATTTACCTTTGTAGAAGATGGGAAGGATAAACTCGGGTTTATTCTTTTCTCTCGTACAATCTCTTCCTCTTTGGAATTTTTTGTCTGTTGCTCTACTTGTTTCTATCCTTCTTTCACAGATATAACCCTTTTAACCCATGATCGCCCTAATTCTTAGTATATTAATAACTTTTGAGTAGTCATGCTGCTAAATAGTCCCTGTGATGACATCTGTTCTGCTGATGGAGATAGTAGGGACTCTCTGGATTTGAATTAATCTTTTTTACTATTTGTGTACTTATCCCATACCAATTTATGGGCTAATGTATTAAATCACCTTTTTCATTTCTAATTTTACAATTTTAATAGTGTGAATATTACTATGTTATCTTTTTTACAAATAACTAGAAAGGAAACTTTTCATTCGTTAAAATTTAAAAATATTCAACATATTATTGTGAGAATATAATACACATAACCGTATTCACACAAAACATTTAATTAAATAAATATAAATATTGGGTTATCACAGCCAACATGTTAGCCATATCCTTAGTAATAATTTTTTGACAAAGTACATGAAAAAGAGATCTTCAATTTCCTCCTCATGATTGGCTTGTATGCATTATAAGTGCAGGTTGGAACACACCTAACATACAAGACTTCAGATATAGAGACCTAAAGAGAATTATTTAGCTATTAAATGAGTCACCTTATTGGTAAATCTGTGCTTATATACAAAATTTTCTTATATACGCTTCCTTCCACCCTCCTGATTCAAGTTTAATGCTCATATTCACCACTTCGAGATTTTCTGGAATACTACATTTGTCAAAAACAGAATATAAGTGGTTTTGTTATAGAGTTATTGTCTACCATTCTGACTGTAGCTCTGCGTGGTGTTGCTACATTGAAGGCTAGAGCACTAAAGGATGTCTGGAATGTAGCGGCTGTAATACCAGGAGAAAGAGGAACTAATGTTGGCGGCAACCGTGGAAGTAATGATATATTCAGTGGAGAACTTGTTCCCGAAGAGAATGTAATTGGTCTTTGTAGTCGAGAACTACTTGCTAGAGGTTGTGAGCTTCTTAAGCGCACACAGAAAGGTATAAATTTTGTTGCGTAGTTAATCCCTGCTTGGATCATATGGACTACACAACTATATATATCACATTTTTTTGGTTTAAGTAACTTGTAAAATCTAGATATATTTGATGTTGTTCATATGATGTTTGAATTACTGGAATATGACAACTGTTGCTAAACTGGTATCGGCATGTTAATTATATTGGTGGTTGAGTATTTTTTATGAATCAAGCAGGTGATCTTCATTGGAAAAAAGTGTCTGTCTATATCAACAAGATGGGCCAGGTTAGTTTGTTTTTCTTTATTTATTTTTCCGTTTTATTACTTACAACTGAATTAATTGGCAAACCTTGCTTAGAAAAGAAAAACTCCTAAACTATTCTTTTAAAATTGGTTATATCAACAGAGTGGACTTTTGCATCATGATCATTCGGGGTTTCATTACATTTTTGAAAGAAAAAAGTGGAATCTTCAGAAAATTTAAGATGTATAGTAAAAGTTATTCATGATAGAAATAAATGAAACTGCTTTATGTGTTGTTCATGTGAGTCCTTAAAATTACAATTTTTTTGCATCTGAAAAACTTACAATATGCTTTTTCAGGTTATACTGAAGATGATGAGCACACATATCTGCTGGGACCATTATAAAAAGAAAAAGCGTAAGTTATTACTGCTCTGTTCCTCTGGTTTATCATGTTACAGAATCGGAGGTGCTTTTATCTTTACTCCTTTTGGGGATTTAAGAAAGCAGTTTAATATCAAGATGTCATCTATAAATTAATCCTTTAAATTGTGTAGATATAGTGTTGGAGGTGCTGAAATATATTCCAGCTTTGCCGGGATGACACTTGCTTGAGGGTACGTGGCAAAGACAGGAGATACTTTGCGGTTAAAACTGTATCCCGTGGAGTGGTTGAATTTGAATGCAAATATCAAGAATCCAGACTTGCAAATATCAAGAATCCAAACTTGCAAATATGGTGCAATGATAAGTAATTTTTTAATGTACTATAGTAATCTGTTAGGTTTATTGGTGTGCAAAGACTAATGTAGTAATCTGTTAGGTTTATTGTGTATTGTACGAATCAATCCGGAATATTTTGCATATTCAGGGATTTTTTAAAGTTTGATATATGGAAATTCATATTTGCGATTTATTTCAGTTATGTTGTATTAAATTGAGTTGTTAGTCTATTTTTTGTTGGTATTTGAATGCAACATTTTTTGAATTTTTATTTAGCAAAAAAAGTAATATTTAAGGCAAAAAAACAATTAAATTAGAAATTTTATAAAAAAAAAATAACTTGCATAGCGCTTTAAAAAGAGCTATGTAAGTAATGTCACTTGGAAGACACTTACTAACATCGCGCTTCCATAAGCGCTAAGGGAGTGATGTACATAAATATCGTATATATAAACGCTATTGAAGTGCAATTTCACTTCAATAGCGCCTACTTCCATAGCGTTCAAAAACGCTATGCAAGTGCAAAAACGAACACTATGCAAGTGCAATTTTGTAGTAGTGAGTGCAGCAAAATAATATTAAGATTTCCACCATTCTAGTTGTTAAGTTCCTTAATATTGAAAAATACATCCTCTTGTAAGATAACTGATCAGTTAGTAAGATTTCCACCATTCTAGTTGTTAAGTTCCTTAATATTGAAAAATACATCCTCTTGTGTAGATTTCCACCATTCTTTACCGTCTAAATATACTTTCTCTTTAGTGGCTATGACCCGTTTGGCTGCTCAGGTCATACCAGTAATGCATTTTTTGCTTGAATGTTCATTTCTTACGCAGTAAGAATTTATTCCTTGTGAAGATATACTTGAATTGTGTTCTGCCTTTGCAGACAAATGTAATGTACTATAGAGGCATATGGGATACTTTATGTACCATCAGCAAAGAGCAAGGGGTGTTTGGCCTCTATAAAGGACTTGGAGCAACTTTATTGTTATTTATTATTTGTAATCGCAGTCTCCATCATGTTCATTATTATCTGTATGTATTTTTCCTTTATATCACCAATGCATAGTAAACTTAGTCTTGAAGAGCAAGTATATGCAGTTCAAATTATATGAGAATTAGGGAGTGGTGGAGTGTCTGAGTGGTGGCGAAGGCACTCCTAGTGTTTGAGGAGATCTAGAATTTGATTCTCGCTTCTCCTTCCTCTATACTTCAAAATATATATCAACTATCATTAAAAAAAGTCTATGTATGTACTGATGGCTAAATGTTATTTTTGTCATTAATATTATGCAAAGAGGTTTATTTTTTTGAATCTGTAGTGTTATGTTGCTCTTATTCTATTACAGGTCCTGATATCCTGCTTTGTCAAGACATCGCATTTTGAAGAGTACCTTTGTGTCAATGTAATTTTGATTTCTCTCTTTGAGTTCCACTTCAATGCTACTAAATTTGATTTGCCTTATGCTAGGCTAAGGTGAAATAATGCACTATGCATTTGAGTGCCAGTTTACTATGTAAATCGGGATCTAAATATGATTTTTTTTTTCTCTGTATATGACATGTATACACAATGAGATCTTATTGGCTATCACATAGGTTGTGCATGAGGATAGTTTAGGCTGTGCATGAGGATAATAGTTTAAATGAGCAAATCATTCACATGAAATTTGGTAAATCAGTTAAGATCAGTAAAGATGAGAGATTTTGGTTAATTATTAGCAGTCTTGATTTTGTTTGTGGTTTTAGATCAGTCCAAATGGGTTTTACTAGCTAGATATTCTCCAAGTGTTCGACAATCATGAAAATAATTGTAGAAAGAATGATGTTGGTATTTTTTAACTACCATCTCGTTTGTTTCATCTGTACTATGCTTAACATGGGGGAATGCATGCACTAAACCAGTTATTCTATTATAGTGGGGAAAAGAACTGTCTTCTTGGAACAGGGTAAAAGATACAACCTGTATATTAACCTGGTGAAGCCAATGGGATACCCAGTGGGAAATTTTATGCTCCTCATATATTTATTTGTGCTGATTTTTTTATTCAGTCTTTAAATTATCCTATCATGAGATTAATGATCAAACTCGAGAAGTAATAAATATTAATTCATTTTACAGATAGACATCGATAAGACACATATGTTTACGCTAAAATGTATCTTAATGTTATTTATTTATATAGTTATGTTGATGACTGTGGATACATCTTACACAGGCTTTAAATGCTCAATCAAGAGTGTTGCTCATGCAGAAGTTTGACCGCAGTGGTACCGCAACAAGGTTTGCTGGATTAAACTTTTTTTTTCCTCATTTAATTCTGTTGGTAGGCCATATGACAAAGCAATCTGTATTTGGTCGTTTCAGTTTTGCTCCTGCTGTTAATGTTTCTGCTCGAGTTCATCCATCCATCAGCATGCCCATGAACGGGGCGGCTCTTCCAACTTTTCCAACATAAAGTTCGCTCCTATGGTTGCAGAACCTATTGGAACTCCTAGCGAGTGTTTACTCTTGAAGAATATGTTTGATCCTGCAACTGAGGTTTGCTTGATTTCTTTTATTTAGAGTGGGGCATGCTCACAGGCACATCTATATTTGTGTGGTTAATATAATGATATTTGCTTTTGTTATTGTCAATTATGTTTCAGGATGATATTAGTCCGATGAATTATATTGTTACATTTAATTCACATTCTCTAAGTAATTGTTAGATATAACTGATATATTTTGTAAATTTTTGTCATAGGTAACCATGGTATCAAAGCAGAAGGAGATGGGTGGTTGCTTACTGTTGCCTTGCAAGCAGGATTGCTTAGTAATAGATCTCATTTATTTGACCGGGTATTTAGAAAACTAGGAAGTTGATGTTTATTTCATTTTGTACTGATGTAATATAATTCTCATGTTTTATTTTGGAGTTGATGAAGATTGTGAACTTGAAAAACAGGTTTTAATTTTTAATCAGAAGTGTGTTGTACTACAAAATTGTATTTATGAGCAGTGTATTTTTAATTTTCCATTACAAAGGTGTTGCAATAGCTATGACAAAAAGTTACCCATGTTGTTCAAAAAATGTTTTATTAGATTAATTTGGTGTTGCCATATGTTCATAAAATGTTGTAATAGGTTAATTTGGTATTGCGATAGCTAAGACAAGGTGTTGCAATAGCTATGACAAGGTGTTACCACCTGTTACTGGGCTCCACATGTCAGTGGGCCCCACCTATCAGTGGGCCCAACCACGTGTCAGTGGTGGTCCACCCACGTGTCAGTGGGGTTTAGCCACGTGTTAGTGGGTCCTGTCACGTGTCGGTGGCCATTTACAGCAAATGTGTATCCTACGGCAGCACCTTTTATCATGTTGCTGTAGGTGTAAAAGAGTTGTAATTGACCCTACGCCAACATCGAAAAAGCTAACACCCAAAAACTGTTGCCGTAGATATTTTTGTTGCTACGGCAACAATTTTTTGGCATTTGGCAACAGTTTGGAAGTGTTGCCGAAGGCCATCTATGGCGTATTGCAACCAAAATTCAAAGCAAAAGATATAAGAGCTGGTGTCGCAAGTACATAAACAACATTCTTACTAAGTACATAAGTCTAACGTAACAACAAAAGATGGTCTATAACATAAACGTATGGAATGACTAAATTAAGAGTTGGTGCCACTAATCATTGAAGTACCATCTTCATTGTCACTCGAGATGGTCGCACAAAGCTCCCCAAGATCAAATTTAATGTTTGGGTTCACTTCACCCTATTTTTTAAGCACCCATGTCAAGTTTTCATTTACCTTTTTGTTCACCTATGCATCCATTTCTACTTGCAATTACATATTCACTTTCATCTCAGACTTCTTCAACCAAAGTTTCCCTTATCTTGCATGTCAGGTCATGTACATAGGTCTATTTTGGAGCTTGAGCATGAATTTTGATGGATTCATAGATCTCCCAATAAGCCATGTCGGATAGTATGATTTCCCATCAATAATCATCAATACCCTCTCCTGATGTGTTCACCCTCATCTCGCCTCTTTTTTTTCTCCAAAAGTGAAAAAAAAAAGACATGATATAGCAAGATTAGTCATTGGCAACTTATACGAAATAAAAGATTAAATTTTTCTTCTATTTTGGTAAAAATACATTGAAGTCATGGCAGAACTCAGAAATGTGAGTATGACTGATCGGTCAAATGAACAAGCGGATATTAAATTAAATAATGATAGAAACGAACAGACTTAAACTTGAGATTATTCTCTAAACTAAGATCTGATATCTTAAATAATTGGTTCATTTAAAATCTTAAGATTCTAGAGAAAGTAATTAACCAACACTATCAACTCGATCAAGATTATTCTCAAATTTTTTATACAACTGATTAATTAACAGGCTGAACAAAATACTTGTAATTAATTTCATCTTTAATTACATGCTTTATATATCAAGAATAAAAGAAAAAACACTAACAATATTTTCTAGTTAATTGCTTCATTTGGTATTATGCAATAATAAATATAACATGACAACCAAAAAATTATTTACCATTTTGTGATTTATTTGTGAAAAAGGTCTAGGACCAGCATGTGTATCTGTGATTTTACTGCGGCTCTGAGCATGGCGATTAACATTTTTAACATCTCCATTTGTTCTATTAGTATGAAGAAGCATCTCATCTAGGTTATCTCCAAAAATTATAACTATTTAATAATCCATACGATCCTAATGACTATTTTTGTAGGACTGGAGTGAAACCTCATAAATCCAACTGACATATAATGGAGATGGACCATTGTAGATAAGATGGTCGTAGATCACCTCTGCACGGTGCCACTTGCCATTTTTACAAATCTTGCAAGGGCAAGTTATTTAATCACCTTTGGTAAATTTGGGAAATGCATTTTGCAGAAATGCCTCTACCCCACCATTGTATCCTTCATTGTACTTTGGTTGGTTTTTCCTAATAACATTTTTCTTGTCGTCCATCACTACAATTGAGAAGCATAAAACTATTATAATGAACGATCTTTGTTTGTGTGTTTGCTAGGGAAGAACATACCACCTATATTATTAGAAAATGCCAAAGTATTTACTTATAGATAAACAAATTTAAACCTAGTAGTGTGTGTTTATAGTAGGGGTTTCGACTAAAAACCCCATTCTAGCTCCCTGGTCTAAAAAATGCTATTGGTTTTGACTAAACGAGAATGACACACCAACTACCATGTCAGGTTAGTGTATCATACCCTACGATACTTCACTTACCAGAGGGCCACATATACTTCATTACTGGTTAAAAATTATATGTACAGAACAATCGACACTACTGGATCATTCACAAAGGTAACTACATCGTAGATACATATCCCCGACCTATGAAATTATATGTACAAAACAATCTACATCCTTCCTATGATGTTAGGCTTGCTAAGCAGCCCTTAACGCCATATGATAAGCTTTAGGCCAAGCCTGCATGATTTTATTTTTGGATAACTCCCAAAATGCTTCCCATTTCACCTTCGAAATTTGCCTCCTTTTTGCGTGATTTGGCTCCCCTAGGCTATTTAGCTCCCCTAGGACCATGCATACTGAAAGCCCATCTGCTAGCTCTTGAAGCCCAAGGGGTAGCCCATATGTCTCTTCCAAGGTCCATTATTCAGCCCAATGAGATTGTTATGGACCGTTATAACTATAACTTTGATACCACTTGTTGGTCTTACTAAGCATGCCTTAACTAACAACAATACGATATTATCCGCTTTGGGCCCAAGCGTGTTATTTTTGAGTAACACACAAAAAATAAAACTGCTCCGGTTAAAATATGTTCGTATTACTCCACCAATATTATATAATTCGGTCGGTTTTTCACAAAAATTTAAAAAAAAAATTAAAATTACATTAATACAACATTAAATTGCAACGGTCGCGTTTTAATTTATGATGAAGAAGGGTCTCACACTTTTATTATAAAAATTATCAATTGAACCCATTACACATAACTATTTGCAAAACATGTTAGAAAACTTTTTAAGATCTCTTGGAATATTTTTATTACATATCGATAATGCTATAACACCAAATAATATTTTAACATAAATTCACAAGTGTTTCCACCTTTTTTAGATTATTGATTGTTGAGCAACACCCAATAATAGTCAAAACCATCACCTTATAATATATATATTTTTTGACAGTTACTACCTTATAAAATTGAAAAACAAAAGATGAACTAGAAAACTCCCAAATGTCAAAGCCAAAACAAAAATTTATCACTCAAATTTACACATTGTTGGAAGAGGTCCTTTTACAATAATCATAAAAAAATAAAAATAAGAAACTTTACAAACCAAGAAAAAAAGAGTGTACTCTACTCCTCTCCATCTGCTCCTTGTTTCTACACTAGATCAGGCCAAGAAACCTTAGCATTGCTTTCTTTCTTCGGTTCATCAAACTCACCACACGAAGAACCTGCATCAGGTTCATTAGCCATCATCCCCATCTTCTCCCATTCTTGGGTCAGGTTAGCCACAGTAGCTTCTTTCTCCACCATCCTCTTCTGCAATGCTTTCACTTCAGCGCATCAAAATCTGCCACCCACTTCGGGAGCACGGAATTAGCATGCAGTACTGAGGCCAACGCCTCCTCTTTCTCGTGAATTACACCCACGAGTCTCGAAGCATAATCCCGTACAAGCATAATCCCATGCAGTAATGAAGTAATGACTTTGTTCACAGTCTGGAGGTGCTGCATAAATAATATATATGGATTACACCCACTAGTCTCCAAGCATAGAAAGATAATTGAAAACAACAACAAAAATAGAAATCATAAATTTTCAAAAAAAATCAAATATATGAAAAATTACCTGTAGGGGGTACTTGGAGCACTTTCTTCATTGTTTTCTGCAATTATTTCAGAAATTAGTAAATTAGAAGTAATATATATGTGACAGTTCAATTCAACAATTAAATCAGAGATAAATGACCGATGTAATCTAAATGAATGAGTCTGGAGATTGACCTTATATTTAAATGTCTCTTGCAACTAAATACCGTCCGCAACTCGATTTGAATTCCAAAACCATTATGTCTAGCTATACAAAATTGTATATATTTATTACTGATACAAAATTCTATATATGCTTTAATGTTTTGATACAGAACAGAAATTGTAGAAATTGTATATATAATGCCAGGCTAGGGTATAAGAGACACTTCATATCAAATTACCTTAATACCCTTTCTCAAATCCTTTCTTGATATAATTACTCCTCAAGAACATAAGGGTACAACGGTAACCCACTATTTCATTATACAATTATTACACCTTAGGAGTAATCATATAAAGGATAAGATAATATTGAAGATTCTATATCATACTAGGACCTTCTGAAGACTGGAGAGGTGAAAAAGAATATATTTGTAAGATAAAATCTAGGTTTCTCGATCACACTAGTACCTTCTATATAATAGAAAGAGAGAAAATGATATATTGTGTTCAATTTTTTAATTCTCTATTTTGTTTCATTAATTTTTTCTTTTGTTCTATTTTTTTTTGAGGATATTTTATGAAGTTAATAATTATTTTATTGTTTATCGTGTTTCTAAAGTAAAATGCTTTCTTTACTTAAACATTTTTTTGATGCTTTAAATTGTATAAGATGACAATATTTTAGGCATATAAATTTCAATACTTTTTTTTGTTATTTATACTGTTTCTTTTATATTTGTTCAATCGGTTGATGACCTAAAGTACTTTCTAAGGTTTGCAATAGTTACTTCAATATTTTCTAATCTATTATTTTATGTTTTACTTTTTATTTCTGGTTGTGCTATAATTTTTTTTTTTCTAAATTTATATATATATATTAAAAAAAAACCAGGGTTTAACCCTTGCTCCGCAGCTGAGGTAGAGAGAGCTGTCTAATTACAATCTATCCTGACATCTAGATTGTAGATAGAAAGAACAAAGAAAGGCGAACCCAACTACAAGAAAACTAAATCAAATAAAAATCCACCTATACAAATCTAAATTAGCATTTTTGGAGAACCATTTAGAATTAATAAGCTTAGTTTTGAGGTCCACCATTATGGTAGCGATTAGCTGCGAAGGAGCCCTGTTGCCTTTGTTGTGTAAACGAGAATTGCGCTCCCTCCAAATGTGATAAACAAAAATCTGCGCTGCAAGTAGGAGAACAGCTCTATGAACCCGATCATCATGAGATCCCCAAGCACTTAACAGTTCTAACCAATGTTCTCCTTGGATACGAACACGCAGAATGGCAGCAACCTTGTTTAGGATGGAATTTCCATAATGGCAGGAGACAAATAAGTGGGAATCATCTTTTATGCCTCCCGCACAAAGCAGGCAGTGAATTTGAACATCCAACCCGAAAGAAATATGTCTTCAAGCGGTAGGTAATCTACCCAAACATAGGAGCAATTCCAGACGAGCATACCTCTGGATCTTAAGGCGGTGCCAAACCATGTCAGACCAGAAGACCTGAGAGTAAGACCTGCGGTAAGAGTTCCAAATGTCCCAGATCTTTACCTTCTTGAGAGGTAGAGAACCCCATCAAACAGCATCATCTTTGTCCAAGTGAAAACTAGGATTGGAAAAGTTTTGAAGCCAAGAAGCTAGAACCTGATCCATATGATGAATTCTAGTCGAAGGACGTGGTAAATTCCAAACACCAGTTCTGATTAAGCAGTTGGCCGAAGCATCATGAGGGATGCCAGCCTGAGCAATGATAGTGTCGGTATTCGACGAAGCCAAGCATATTGAGTTCCACCACGGGTCAAACCAAAGTGAAGTACCTCTGTCACTACCCAATTTGTAGGTAATAGAATCTCGAGCCAAGGTTCTTAATTTAAGAACATTTCGCAAAATCCAAGAGCAGTCCTGGGGCATATGCATTGTCCAAAAATGCTGTCTTTTTAGAGCAGTTGTGTTAACCCATGTCGACCACAAACTAGAGCTGTGAGTGACAATTTTACAGAGGTGGAGTAGCATTTGTGATTTATTCCAGTCCAGAGGATTTTTCAAACCTAGGCCCCCTTCGTCGAAAGGGCGGCACAGCTTGTTCCAACTTACCTTTGCGCCACCTTTTGAGTTTACATCACCCTTCCAAAGGAACCGAGTGAACAAGTAATGAATCCTCTTATGAACCAAAACAGGTAGGATGAAGTGGTTTGTCCAGAATGCTTGGATGGTGAACAAGACTGTACGAATCAATTGGACACGGCCTGCCAGAGAAAGAAGTATCGACGTCCAACAGGAGACCCTAGATGTAATCCTGTCAAAAAGAGGGATGCAATGATTATGACTTAGCCGCGAGGATATTAAAGGCACGCCCAAGAATTTAACAGGAAGGTCACCATGCGTAATTCCAAACATAGAGTCAATCTAGGTAATGAGATTGGAACTGCAGTTACCAAAGAACACCGTACTCTTTGCCATACTTAGGGAAAGGCCGCTAGCATTCGAGAATTTAGATATACAACTCATAAGATGAGAAACTGAAGCTTGATCGCCTCTCGAGAAAAGTAAAACATCATCAGCATAGAAAAGATGAGTAAGTTTGAGATCCTTACATTTCCAGTGATAATTGAACTGTCTTGGCACTTTGGCAAGCATGGCGGACAAGACATTCATAGCTATCGAGAACAGGTAGGGGGAGATGGGGTCCCCTTGACGAAGACCCTTCTTACCATGAAAAGAACCACATAAAGAACCATTAACCTTGACAGAATATGTTGGAGTAGAAATGCACGAATAGATCCATTTCATGAACATGGCCGGAAAGTTGAGTTTTTTAAGAGCACCCATAACAAACCCCCAATCTAAAGAGTCGAAGGCCTTGTGGAGATCCAACTTTAAAGCACATTTAGGAGCCCCATTGTTCCGATGGTACCCTCGAAACGGTTCTTGTGCCATTAAAATATTGTCTGAGATGTTGCGGCCAGGAACAAAGGCTGACTAAGAGACATTTATGATGTTCGGCATAACCTTATTAAGCCGACTAGCCAGAATCTTAGTGATACATTTGTACGGGACAAAGCACAAAGAAATAGGTCTAAAATCCTTCATAATGGTAGGGTTTGTGATCTTTGGAATTAGAGCGATGCTAGTATCATTCATAGTTTGGTGCAAGGAAGCCGACAGGAAGAAATTTTGATAGCCCTGCAGAAGTCACCCCCTACAATATCCCAAGTTGCCAGAAAGAACTCTGCTGTGAAACCATCTGGACCTGGCGATTTGTTCTTGCCCAAACCTTTTAGAGTCTTGAAAATAAGATCATCCGTGATTTGAGCCTCAAGTAACTGGGCTTGGTTTTGAGATAAGGAATCACAAGATAGATCGGCAAAATTGAAAATTTCCAGATCCCGAGAGGACCCCAATGTACTAGAGTAGTAATCAACCGCCACCTTTGAAATGTTTTTATGCCCTGAAACAAGAACACCGTCAGCGTTTTCAATTGTCATTATCTTATTCCTATTCCAGTTCGCCTTTGTTTGGTTGAAAAAGTAGCTGTTATTCCCGTCGCCCACCATAAGCCATTTAATTCTAGATTTTTTATGAAGGAAATTTTCCTCTTTAATCAGAGCTTTTTCCAGTTTTATAGAGGCCTGATTTTCCATTTGAAGTAACCCAGGGTTTTCACAGTCATTTGTAAGAGTTTCCTGCACTTCTGAGAGGGCAAGACGAGCCAAGGAGACATTATTATGCACGTTTCCATGGGACTTGTTAAGAGCAACCAGGGCGTTCTGAACATCTTTGAGTTTTCGATTTAAAATCGCCATAGGATCACCAAACCACTGGCTTGACCAAGCTTGTGTAATCGTGTCAAGAAAGCCTTCAACCCCCAAAAGGTAATTATGGAAATGAAAAGCTTTTTTTGACCTTTTCAATCCGCATAGGAATAGTGCAAAGTAATGGACAATGGTCCATGAGACCCCTGTTTTTCACTACGACAAAAGCTTCAATATGAACGGTGAACCAAGCAGCGTTTCCCAACATACGATCTAGGCATTTGCGGATTAGAGATGCCATTTTATTATTCCAAGTGAAAAGGTTACCCACCGTCTTAATGTCCCCCAGGCCCGAAATAGAAACACAGTCCGCGAATGCTTGCATATCAGTGGTCCATAGTTCCCATCCTCCTTTAATTTCATTCAAAGACAGAACGCAATTGAAGTCTCCATTAATGCACCACGGCAAAGAAAAATTCTGACTAAGGTGCTCAATCTCCCTCCAAAGAGAAATACGCTGGTGAGGCTTATTCAAAGCGTAAACAAAAGTAACACAAAAATGAACTTGATTTTCCAGAAAAGTCACAAAGCAAGTAACTTGCTCAGCTGATTTAGTATGAGCATGGACAGACCAGACCTTAGGATTCCAACCAACCCACACACGGCCGTAGTCATGATCTTCGTAGTTGAAGATCCAATTCTAGTTTTTGTTAATACATCTAGAAATTGCTAAAGAATTATGCACCCTAACCATAGTTTCCACCAAACCCATAAGAGAAATATTGTTTATAGCAATAAAATTTGTGACCGCTTTTTGGTGTGAGGTTTTATTCAAACCTCACACGTTCCAGACGTCAAACTTCATTAAAAACGTTTGTTGGGTGTTGAGACTCCTATCAAACGGGGGCTTTTCCTGTTCAAAACCTTAGTGAAACCAGCATCATCAACAGGTGGCTTGCCTTGTGTCCTTGGAGGCTTAGGGATGTCGAGGACCACCTCTAAGAAGGGCAACTTTACTGGGGATTTACCATTTTTCCTCTTGTTGCGCGAAGATTGTTCGAACGAATGATCCTCTGAGAGGTCTGCCAAAGCTGCAAACCCATTATCAGTTGCAAGTGGCAAAGCATCATGTGCTTTAAGGTTATCAGTCATTTGAGCGGTTGCATATCCGACATCAGTCGTTGGTGTACCTGTTGGGAGCCTGTCAAACTCTTCCAATTCATTCCCATTTACCATTTCATTTTCAATTCCGTTTAAAATGTGATCCTCATCCATAACCACCTCACAACCACAGAAATCGCCAATAACATATGGCACCATTTCCATGTTTTTAAGATACTCTCCCTTTGAGACAAGGGTTTCAGCAGATTCCATGTTCGAAGTGGAGGCGTACGTTCCATTACCATGTGGACGAGGTTGAGTCGTTCTAGGTTTCTTACTGGCTCTTTCAGGATTATGAATACAACGAGCAAGAGAATGACCAAAACATTTGCAAAGGCTACAGGAGTAAGGGAGTTGAGGATATTGAACTTCAATTTTCTCTTTCTCATCTACACCTTCCACATTTAAAACATTGACCCAAACGAAATCCGGTCTAGGTGATGAATAAGCCAATTCTACTTGAACATTAGCATATTTCAGAGGTTCAAAATGTGACGTAGCAGTATCAAACTTAAGAGGCCTGCCCACAGCCCTAGCAATCGAGGATAAGCTCTCTTTTGACCAGAGCGAGTAGGGGACATCTACTAGACGTATCCAACATGGGACCTTTTCCACCACATTCCGTTTGAATTTGGAACCCTCCATCCATTGCATCAAATACAAAGTCTTACCACCCATTTGTACCGTGTTCATGTTCAAAGCAATATTCCTCTCTTCCAACGTACTAAAACGGAATGTGTAGTACCCTTTGGAGCTGTAGTAAACACCAGTTAGACCCTTGTTATGCCAAAGTTTATGGGCTTGTTCACGAACAAACTTGAAGGCAAAGTTTCCCCAAATGAAGTGTCCAATTATACTAGTTTCCCATTGCTTCTGGGCACGAACCAAATAGTCCTTGGAGAAGCTAACAGAGGCAGACCCATCATCATTGTAGGTGATAGAGGCAGCCTCTCCATTATAATTAACACAAGGTGTTGGTTCCAGAACATTGTTTTTAACAAGTGAACTCCAAGTAACCGATTTATTCACAGGATGGGAAGTGTACAACGTTTTACCAAGGGATCCATTATTAACATTTAAATCATGTAATTGCTCCGAAGTATTGGGGACAAGAGGTTGAGATACATTACCAATAATAGCTGAAGTTACTTCCGTTGTGCTATAATTTTTTATTTGCTTTTATTCTTATGTATTATATTAAATTTTTTTGTTGTATTTTCCGATAATTTTAGGTTACTTTAATTATTTATGCCTTTAATACAAATGTCAGTTTACATATTGTTCTCATTTTCAATTTAGTTATCCACTTTTGATTTTTCTCAATACCCTATTTTAATTGAACATTAAAAATTATTCCATTACCATTTTAAGAATTTGAAAAATACTTTACAAAGTAGATTGCATAAATTTTTGAACAATGTAATTTATTGAATATTTTCAATTTTACAATTTATGTAAAGATTACTCTTGTTTATATCCCCCAATAAGTACAATAATGTTGCTTCTTTAAAAACATTCTTCAAAAACATTATATTTCACACAAGATTACTCTTACTTATATCTTCTAATAATACTTTAGGTTGTTTAGAGAATAAATGCTATCATATTTAGATTTGATGGTGGATGTATGTGAGCACAAAAAAGGTTTTTACACAGGGCCGCTAGGAAAATGTTGCTTTAAATATTTAATTCTTAAAATATTTGCTAACAATGCAAACAATGGTGAAGTTAAACAATCTCAAGCCTGCCTTAGTGTATGGCTCTTTCGGAATAGGAATAGTTGGGTTGATATATTAAAATTGGTAATTTCCTTAGTGATAAAATAGTAATTTATATTTATGTTCAAAGTAAAGTAGAAAACCTTGAAACTATAACTCATTCTATTAATCATTTAACCATTTTATTAAACTTAATAGGTCATGAAAATAATTCAGGTAAAATTTTTATCGAAAAGTTCTACTTTTAAAAGTATAAAAATAAGTACAAGGTACAAAAATAAATGGAATAAATGTTATTTAAATTTTAAGCATATATACAAGGTATTATATATTATAAATTCAATATATATATATATAAACAAGTAAAATAAATGTTATTGAAATTTCAAGCATATGTAAAAGGTATTATATAATATAAATTTGAAATTATTTATTCATTTTATTAAATAATAAAGGGCTTCAAAAATAAGATATTAGATCACAAATAGATGTTATTAGGCAATGTAAATTTAAAAATTTTAAAGAATTAAATCATTTAATAAAATGGCATGGCATTGGGGTAGTGGTCCATAGGCATACTAGAGCAAATTTTGTGTGATGATTGCTAATGTTAAGATGGTTTTGGTGCTTCCTTAGGCCCAAAATAACTTGTTGTAGGCCAAAAAACCCCAAAGAATTTAGGGGCGTTGATGCAACATCAGTTTTTCTATTGGCATAGCCTTGCTATGGCAACAATATTATTAGTTTTTAGCAACATAGTATTATGTTGCCCTTTGTGTTAAAACATTTTTCAAAAAAGTGGACCCTTTCTTGGGACCCACAGGTGGGGCCAATAAGGGCCCACATGTGGGTCCCACTGTGGGGCCCACTTTTATGCCTACTTAAATTTTGCCTACAGCAACATTTCTTAAAATTAATTTTCCTTTGTGCCAACACTTTATAGCATCAATGACAACACTTTCCTATTTTAAACAAAAAATCATAAATATGAAAAAATGTATTACCTAAATAACCAAATCAACACAACCTGGATTACATACAGATTAAATACAATCTCAACCCAAATTCAGAGAAAAAGATATAAGAGCTGGTGCAGCAAGTACATAAACAACATTCTTAACAGCAAAAGATGGTCTATAACATACACGTATGGAATGACTAAATTAAGAGTTGGTGCCACCAGTCATTGAAGTACCATCTTCATTGTCACTTGAGTGGTGTATAACATACACGTGTGGAATGACTAAATTAAGAGTTGGTGCCACCAGTCATTGAAGTACCATCTTCATTGTCACTTGAGATATAGTTAGCCATTTACACCTATTGGTGTGTATTTTCAAATATAATAACAGTTGAAAGGAACAACAAAAATAAAAATCATTAATTTAAAAAAAATCAAATATATGAGAAATTACATGTAAGGGGTTCATGGAGCACTTTATTCATTGTTTTCAGAAATTATTTCAAAAATTAGAATAATATATATGTATTTAAAAAATTTGTAGTTAAAATAGTTAAATTTAAATTTTTTTGATTTTATTTCGAAATAATATTTGAATTATAAATTGTATTGTCTAAGAACAAAAATTATTTTCTTTGTTACCACTTACATTTCATGCTTAATATTAACATCAGAAAAAAAAATCAAATAAAATTTTTTATTTTTCGCCACCCACTCTCTTTCCAAAAGTTGAAGAAAAAAATTTGGACCCAAATATTGAAAAATAATTAATCTACAATTGTTTTCAGTCTTACGAGAAAAGTTATTCTTTTTAAAATGTATTTTGAAAACACAATGTAAGGGATTAAGCTGAAGTGGTACTTGTCTTGCCATACTCTGTTACAATATCTTGACTGATTAATGTTATAGATTTTGAAAGTTCATAAGATCCTCTTTGGATAGTCAAAAACATATCTTCATATTTCATAATAAAACTTTTTCTAACCTCTCAATTGGAATCACTAAATCATATATTTAAAATTTGAAAAATGAAAAGATAAAGCTTCTAAATCTCATATATGAGTTTGTTCGAGGTCTAAATAGGTGAGAATATTTTGATTTTTACGCCTATAATACTCCTAAAAAATATAATCTGAGGATGTCGTGATTAGGAAATTTTACCACGTAAAATATAATTCATTTTTTTAGGTGAAAACATGTTCCTATTTATTTGCAAATATTGTATGAGAAGTGCTTGATTTTTCGATAAAAATTACTAAATAATATATCCAAATAATTTTATGGCTCATATGTTTATTTGCAAAATTACCACTTTCTTATAGTAACTGTTTTTTTATAGCTGCTACCTTATAATATTGAAAACAACATATGTACAGAAAATTTTTGAAAGGAAAACAGAAAATGAAATTCCAACATTATTGAAAGTGGTCATTTTACAACCATTACAAAAGAAAACCTTAACAAAACTACATAAATTAGGAAAGTGCTCTACTCCTCTTCATCTGCTCGGTGTTCATATGTTTATATGCAATATTACTACCTTCTTATAATAGCTGTTTTTTTTATAACAGCTACAATATAATATTGAAAACAACATATGTACGGAAAAATTTTAAAAGGAAAATAGAAAATGAAATTCAAACATTATTGAAAGTGGTCACTTTACAACCATTAAAAAAGAAATGCTTAACAAAATTACATAAATTAGGAGGGTGCTCTACTCCTCTCCATCTGCTCCTTGTTTGGAAGAAACCTCACCACATGAAGAACCAGGTTCATTAGCCGTTCTCCTCATTTGTTCTCCTCATTGTATCCAGTTGTTGGGTGAGGTTAGCTAGAATTGCTTCTTTCTCCACCAACCTTTCCTGCAATGCTTTCACTTTAGGTTCAAAATCGGCCATGATAATAAAGTTAGGAGTTTGTTCACCCAATTTTTTAAGCACCCATGTCAAGTTTTCATGTACCTTTTTGTTCACCTATGCATCCATTTCTGCTTGCAATTTCATATTCACTTTCATCTCAGACTTCTTTAACCAAAGTTTCCCTTATCTTGCATGTCAGGTCCTGTACATAGGTCTATTTTGGAGCTTGAGCATGAATTTTGATGGATTCATAGATCTCCCAATAAGCCATGTCGGATAGTATGATTTCCCATCAATAATCATCAATACCCTCTCCTGATGTGTTCACCCTCATCTCGCCTCTTTTTTTTCTCCAAAAGTGAACAAAAAAGACATGATATAGCAAGCTTAGTCATTGGCAACTTATACGAAATAAAAGATTAAATTTTTCTTCTATTTTGGTAAAAATACATTGAAGTCATGGCAGAACTCAGAAATTTGAGTATGACTGATCGGTCAAATGAACAAGCGGATATTAAATTAAATAATGATAGAAAAAGTCAGACTTAAACTTGAGATTATTCTCTAAACTAAGATCTGTTATCATGTTAAATAATTGATTCATTTAAAATCTTAAGATTCTAGAGAAAGTAATTAACCAACACTATCAACTCGATCAAGATTATTCTCATATTTTTAATACAGTTGATTAATTAACAGGATGAACGAAATACTTGTAATTAATTTCATCTTTAATTACATGCTTTATATATCAAGAATAAAAGAAAAAACATTAACAGTATTTTTTAGTTAATTGCTTCATTTGGTATTATGTAATAATAAATATAACAAGACAACCAAAAAATGATTTACCATTTTGTGATTTATTTGTGAAAAAGGTCTAGGACCAGAATGTGTATCTGTTACTTTACTGCGGCTCTCATCATGGCGATAAACATTTTTAACATCTCCATTTTGTCTATTAGTATGATGAAATACGATCCTCATGACTATTTTTGTAGGACTGGAGTGAAACCTCATAAATCCAACTGACATATAATGGAGATGGACCATTGTAGATAAGATGGTCGTAGATCACATCTGCACGGTGCCACTTGCCATTTTTACAAATCTTGCAAGGGCAAGTTATTTAATCACCTACGGTAAATTTACAAAATGTATTTTGCAGAAATGCCTCTACCCCACCATTGTATCCTTCATTGTATTTTGGTTGGTTTATCCTAATAACATTTTTCTTGTCGTCCATCACTACAATTGAGAAGCATAAAACTATTATAATGAATGATCTTTGTGTGTGTGTTTGCTATGCAAGAATAGACCACCTATATTACTAGATAATGCAAAAGTATTGACTTATAGATAAACAAATTTAAACCTAGCAGTGTGTGTTTATAGTAGGGGTTTCGACTAAAAACCCCACTCTAGCTCCCTGGTCTAAAAAATGCTATCAGTTTGGACTAAAAAAGAATGACACACCAACTACTATGTCAGGGTAGTGTATCACACCCTACGATACTTCACTTACGAGAGGGCCACATATACTTCATTACTAGTTAAAAAGTATATGTACAGAACAATCTACACTACTGGATCATTCACAAAAGTAACTACATCGTAGGTACATATCCCCGACCTATAAAATTATATATATACAGAACAATCTACATCCTGCCTATGATGTTGGGTTTGCTAAGCAGCCCTTAACGCCGTATGATAAGCTTTGGGCCAAGCCTCCATGAATTTATTTTTGGATAACTCTCAAAATGCCTCCCATTTCACCTTCGAAATTTGCCTCCTTTTTGCGTGATTTGGCTCCCCTAGGCTATTTATCTCCCCTAGGACCATGTATACTGAAAGCCCATCTGCCAGCTCTTGAAGCCCATGGGGTAGCCCATATGTCTCTTCCAAGGTCCATTATTCAGCCCAATGAGATTGTTATGGACGGTTATAACTATAACTTTGATACCACTTGTTGGCTTACTAAGCATGCCTTAACTAACAACAACACGATATTATCTGCTTTGGGCCCAAGCGTGTTATTTTTGAGTAACACACAAAAAATAAAACTGCTCCGGTTAAAATATGTTCGTATTACTCGGCCAATATTATATACGACGGTCGGTTTTTCACAAAAAATTTAAAAAAAATTCAAATTACATTAATACAACAATAAATTGCAACGATCACGTTTTAATTTATGATGAAGAAGGGTCTCACACTTTTATTATAAAAATTATCAATTGAACCCATTACACATAAGTATTTGCAAAACATGTTAGAAAACTTTTTAAGATCTCTTGGAATATTTTTATTATATATCGATAATGCTATAACACAAAATAATATTTTAACATAAATTCACAAGGGTTTTCACCTTTTTTAGATTATTGATTGTTGAGCAACACCCAATAATAGTCAAAACCATCACCTTATAATATATATATTTTTTGACCAGTTACTACCTTATAAAATTGAAAACAAAAGATGAACTAGAAAACTCCCAAATGTCAAAGCCAAAACAAAAATTTATCACTCAATTTTACACATTGTTGGAAGAGGTCCTTTTACAATAATCATAAAAAAATAAAAATAAGAAACTTTACAAAACAAAAAAAAAAAGTGTGTACTCTACTCCTCTCCATCTGCTCCTTGTTTCTACACCAGATATAGTTACAAAACAAAAAAAAAGAGTGTACCATCTTCATTGTCACTTGAGATATAGTTAGCCATATTTTGAAATATAATAAAAACTGAAAAGAACAACAAAAATAAAAATCATTAATTTAAAAAAAAACAAATATATGAAAAATTACATGTAAGGGGTTCATGGAGCACTTTATTCATTGTTTTCAGCAATTATTTCAAAAATTAGTAAATTAGAATAATATATATGTATTTAAAAAATTTGTAGTTAAAATAGTTAAATTTAAATTTTTTTGATTTTATTTCGAAATAATATTTGAATTATAAATTGTATTCTAAGAACAAAAATTATTTTCTTTGTTACCACTTACATTTCATGCTTAATATTAACATCAGAAAAAAAATCAAATTAAATTTTTTATTTTTCGCCACCCACTCTCTTTCCAGAAGTTGAAGAAAAAAATTTGAACCCAAATATTGAAAAATAATTAATCTACAATTTTTTCAGTCTTACGAGAAAAGTTATTATTTTTAAAATGTATTTCGAAAACACAATGTAAAGGATTAAGCTGAGGTGGTACTTGTCTTGCCATACGCGGTTACAATATCTTGAGTGATTAATGTTATAGATTTTGAAAGTTCATAAGATCATCTATGGATAGTCAAAAACATATCTTCATATTTCATAATAAAACTTTTTCTAACCTCTCAATTGGAATCACTAAATCATATATTTAAAATTTGAAAAATGAAAAGATAAAGCTTCTAAATCTCATATATGAGTTTGTTCGAGGTCTAAATAGGTGAGAATATTTTGATTTTTACGCCTATAATACTCCTAAAAAATATAATGATTAGGACATTTTACCACGTAAAATATAATTCATTTTTTTAGGTGAAAACATGTTCCTATTTATTTGCAAATATTGTATGAGAAGTGCTTGATTTTTCGATAAAAAATACTAAATAATATATCCAAATAATTTTATGGCTCATATGTTTATTTGCAAAATTACCACTTTCTTATAGTAACTGTTTTTTCATAGCTGCTACCTTATAATATTGAAAACAACATATGTACAAAATTTTTTTGAAAGGAAAACAGAAAATGAAATTCCAACATTATTGAAAGTGGTCATTTTACAACCATTACAAAAGAAAATCTTAAAAAAACTACATAAATTAGGAAAGTGCTCTACTCCTCTTCATCTGCTCCGTGTTCATATGTTTATTTGCAAAATTACCACTTTCTTATAGTAACTGTTTTTTTATAGATGCTACCTTATAATATTGAAAACAACATATGTACAGAAAATTTTTGAAAGGAAAACAGAAAATGAAATTCCAACATTATTGAAAGTGGTCATTTTACAACCATTACAAAAGAAAACCTTAACAAAACTACATAAATTAGGAAAGTGCTCTACTCCTCTTCATCTGCTCCGTGTTCATATTTTTATATGCAATATTACTACCTTCTTATAATAGCTGTTTTTTGGATAACAGCTACAATATAATATTGAAAACAACATATGTACGGAAAATTTTTAAAAGGAAAATAGAAAATGAATTTCAAACATTATTGAAAGTGGTCACTTTACAACCATTAAAAGAAAATGCTAAACAAAATTACATATATTAGGAGGGTGCTCTACTCCTCTCCATCTGCTCCTTGTTTGGAAGAAGCCTCACCACATGAAGAACCTGCATCAGGTTCATTAGCCGTTCTCCTCTGTAACGTCCCCAAATCCACTCTGACCAGGGACTCGGGTCGTCACATTGTCTCAATATGATAACGTAATAACAATACTAAATTTTATTACAACGGAGCATAAAATGTCCCACTCCGCAGGTCCAAGATCGTCTTCACAACATAGTACAAACCAACTTGATACATCTCGAAATAATATATTACAAAAGTTCACAACAGTAGAAATATAAAGATTCCATCTGGATCTTCTACTTATTGTTGCCATAGCCTTGCGCTTTCCCCTTGCCTTTATAGCCCTGGCTGGACGTCTCGCCTCTTTCCGTCTTGACAGCTGAACAAAATGTTGTAAAGCAAGAATGAGCAACTATAGTGCTCAGCAAGTTCTCTTCTCGCTTGGTATATAAATATAAAAAAGTTTACCGAAATACATACTCAAAAATTTAATATCGAATATCACAATATGATTTGGCTCAAATTCATCTTGAAAATATCATACTCGAAAGGCTCAAAACTCATCTCATAAAAGACTCATTACTCATCTCGAAACAGAATACTCGATAACTCATTTGATATAACTCTTATAACTCATGATTTAAGAATGAACTGGTCTTCCACCTCTCCGTATCTCGGTGGGGCGATCAACTAACCAACCAAGAATACCGGCCTCCAATGACACCGCACTTCGCCCGATCACGGCTACAATACGATATCAACAATAATATATATGTATGAATGCTAGCATCATAATGGTTATCAATTCAACCAAGGCAACAAATGCCTAATTATTCTCGGGTCCGTAAAACGGTACACGAGTCTCTCTTTCTCTATAATGGGCCTCTTGCCCAAAATTGACCAGTAGAATACAGAATTCCCGAATATTTGGGGTACATATAACTTGAAATAGTTCTCCCAGAAGAATATTTACAAACGGACTGCAAGTATGACTCGATTTTACCATCAATCCGAACATGGACTGATGTAAATTCTAAATAATAATAATTTATCGGTTGACACGAACAAAATGCCAAACCTTGACAATAAAATCAACTATCTCGAATTTATGAGAATAGTCTTAAGATTGAAGTAATTGGGAGTCGTACTGAACAAATAGTACTTCTCAATATTAATAATACTCAACATTGATGAACGTTTAAATAGAATATTTTTCACTTGATCGACGAATAAAAATCTCTATCAATTATAATTTTTAAACTCCTATCGGTTAGTTCAAACGAGGAACTAACTAAAAGATAATCAATAAATAACGATTGAATTTGTACAATAAATTCAATCGAAAAGAATAAATTTAACTATCTCAGACGAATGAGATTAGTTTCACTGAATCAAAATAATAGTCGTCTCGAATTAATGAGATCGACCCGATAGCAACGAAATTATTTCTACGCTTATAGGGATTATAATTCTCAAATAAACTAACTTAACAACATAATAATATTTAACAAGAAATAATTCTCAAAAGAAATTATTGCATCATACAGAGTAACAGATAATCTCAAAATATAATATCTCGATAATAATTAATGAATTAAATAACACGAACAAAAATTCACAGTTTCCAAAAGTTAGGGTAGGAATGAACTTGCCTCGATCTCGAAGTGCAAATGAATGCAGATAAAAATTATACTCTACCCGTGAACTTGGCGTCGATCTACGTCTCGAGAATTATTCTCTAAAAATGGCAACCAGAAATACGTGAGCGATTCTTCAGAATAAAATACTCCCGATCCGATAATCTAATTAAGAATAATATAATATCTCATAAAATCTCCGGAATAACAGAAATTAATTCCGGGATAAATAAATATTTCTTCGATCACAGGAATTAAATCTGGAGAATATATCCTATTTTTGATATCTGGAAATCTAAATTCTTACTCAAAATGAAAAATTCAAACATCAATTTTTATTCAATTTAAATCCATAAATATTATTCTCATTTTTAAAATAATTCATCAAAGAATTCTACTTTTAAACAACCTCACAAATTCTAATTCATTAAACTCATTAATAATATAAAACAAATTTTAATCTCTAAATTAAATCTGACTCGATCCGGTTAATTAAAATAAACCAGAAAAATATTAAAAACATCCCCTCCAAAATAAAAAATATTTTATTCTAATTATTCACAAATATACCCCTTTTATTGACCATATATTAAATCTCTAAATTATTTTCAAAATCACATAATAATACTTATTTAATTAATAAAGTAATAAATTCTAAATTACATCTAAAATTCTATTTAATTAATTAAACGATTAAACCATTTTTAAAAAAACAATTTATTACCAACTAATTTAAATAACGGTCCAAATAATAAAATCTTGACTTTTAACGTTCAATTGCTAATTTAATTAAAACTGTATCGTTTTATTAGTACTGTATTATTTTATTATTTATTTAACAGAGAAATTATGTGGGCCCCACATCTCCCCACCGTGGGTCCCACCCTCCCCCTCCCCTGCGTTTCACACGGCAACACAGTCAATTCCTCTCTTTTCTCCCCTTACTCTACCAACAACAATCTCTCTAGTTGTTCTCTCTTTCTCTCTACCAACTCTCTCTCTCTTTCTCTCTCACTCTCTCTTTCTCATCTCTCTACCCTCTATCTCTCTCTTCTCTCTCAATCTCTCTCCCTGCCCGTCTCCCTCTCTTCAATCTCCGTCCGTCTCCCATCCCCGATTTCCCCACCGTTTCCGTCGCCTCTCCCATCTCTTTGCCACCCACAGTCGACACCAATTATACCCACACAATCTCACCATCAATCTCCCTCTCGTCTCCAACCATTCCCTCTTTGTACTCTCCTAATCTCTCTCCGTTCTCTCTTATCACCACCACCACCACAATTCGGTGGTGGTTCTCTCCACCTAAATCGCAATCGATACTCCTCCCTCCTCCTTATTCCACCACATCACAGTTTCCCCTCCCCCATATTTCCCGATTTAACCGCAACCATAAACATCACCAACTCCCCACCTCTCTCTCTCGCCACTCAATCTCTCTTCTCTCCGTCTCACCTACAATCTCTCCCGACTACACACGGTAGCACCAAACAATACAAACAATCGGAACACAAGTAATACAAGTACTAGTTTTGGTCGAGCATAAAACATTAAAACAAAGCTTAAAAAAAACAACTACCTGGTGTCTCTGTTTTGTATGCCTACGAATGGGTTTTGTTTGGTGAATAAAAGAGCTGGTTTGGTGTTGTTTTTGTTAATGCAGAGACCAGCCCCTTTTATAACAAAAATTAGGTACTGATTAATCATGATATTGATAATGGTTGTGATAAAAAAAATTTAAAAGATTAAAACATGGAGACAAAATCATTGTAAAACATGTAATGGTGTAATCATAATAATTTTTTTATTTAATAGGTGGGTAATTATTAAAATAAAAATGGGGAACAAATATAATGATGAAAATATTTAATATAAATATTTAGTAAAAAGGTTTCGTTTTTTCTCCCGTTGACTAATTAAAACGAGACTCTAAAATTTGGCTCAAAATAAAAAAAAATGTTATTCGAAAATTCGTGGTTATTACACCCTCATTTCTCCCGTTGTTGGGTGGGTTAGCTACAATTGCTTCTTTCTCCTCCAACCTTTCCTGCAATGCTTGCACTTTAGGTTCAAAATCGGCCATAATAATAATTGAAAACAACAACAAAAATAAAAATCATAAATTTTCATAAAAATTCAAATATATATGAAAAATTACCTATAGGGGGTTTGGAGCACTTTCTTCATTGTTTACTGCAATTATTTCACAAATTAGTAAATCTAAAGTAATATATATGTGATAGTTCAATTCAACAATTAAATCACAGATCAAGTAAAAAATATTAAAAGAAATTCACATTTTAGTGTCACAATCATACATATGCATATATACACATAATTAAGGCAGTCTTGGAAATGACTGGTGTACACTAAGTCTGGAAATTGACCTTATATTTAAATGTCTCTTGCACCTCCTAAATACCGCAACTCCATTTGAATACCAAAATCATGGTGTGTAGCTATTCAAAATTGTATATATTTATTACTGGTGCAAAATTCTATCTATGCTTTGATGTTTTGATACAGATTTCTTTCCCGATACTCTGCTGCTATATTGGATGAGAAACTTGTATATATAATGCCAGGCTAGGGCACAAGAGGCACTTCATATGAAATTACCTTCATACCCTTTCTCAAATCCTTTTTTGATATAAATAATCATCTAGTGCATAAGGACACAAGAAGCACTTCATATGAAATTACCTTTATACCCTTTCTCAAATCCTTTTTTGATATAAATAATCATCTAGTGCATAAGGGTACAACAATAACCCCACTAATCCATTATGCCATTATTACACCTTAAGAGTAATTATATAAAGGATAAGATAATATATAAGATAATATTGAAGGTTCTCGATCATACTAGGATCTTCCGGAAAGGTGAAGAAAAATATATTTGAAAGAGGGAAAATGATATGTTGTGTTCAATTTTTTAATTCTATCTTTTGTTTTATTTCTTTCTTATTTTGTTCTATTTTTTCTTGAAGATATTTTATGTTGTTAATTATTATGTTACTGTTTATTGTGTTTTTTATGTAAACATCTTTTTTTGATGCTTTAACTTGTATTAGATGACAATATTTTACGTATATAAATTTGAATACTCTTTTCTTTATTTATTGGGTTTCCTTCATATTTGTATAGGGTAGTTGATGACCCACATTATTCTCTAAGGTTAGTAATATTTACTTCAAAAGTTTTTAATCTATTATTTTAAGTTTAACTTTTTTATGTTATATTTTTTTACCCACACTTCAATATTTTTAATATATTATTTTATGGTTAACTTTTTTATGTTATATTTTTTATATTATTTAGTTTTTATTTTCGGTTGTGTGATTTATTTTTATTTGCATTTATTCTTGTTATTTGTATTATATTTTTTGTTGTATTTTTTGATAATTTTACACATTGTTTTTAATTTCAAAATAGTTATCATATGGAGTGAAAACTCAGTTTACACATTGTTTTTAATTTCAAAATAGTTATCCACTTTTGACTTTTCTCAATACCCAATTTTGTTTGAATATTAAAAATTATTCCTTTACCATTTTAGGAAATTTGGAAAATACATTACAGAAAGGATTGCATAAATTTTTTTAACAATGTAATTTATTGAATATTTTCAATTCTACAATTTATGCAAGGATTACTTTTGTTTATATCCCATAATAAGGATTGTCATCCATTACAATAATTTTATTTCTTTAAAAACATTCTATCCCACATAAGATATTATTCTTATTTTCATCTTCTAATAATATTTGTGAATGTTTTTGGGGTAAGAGAATAAATGCTATCATATTTAGATATGATGGTAGATGTATATGACTAGAATAAATTTTTTGACACAAGAAGGAAAATGTTTCTTTAAATATTTAAAAGGTTTTGCCTATATTAATTACAACAAAAAATAACTGTCAAAAGTCACTTTCTTAAAATATTTGCTAAAAATGTTGAAGTTAAACAACCTGTAGCTTTGTATATGGCTCTTCAGGAATAGGAATAGTTGGGTTGATATATTAATATAGGTAAATTTTACAGTGATAAAATAGTAATTTATATTTGTGTTCAAATTAAAGTATAAAATTTTGAAATATAACTCATTCTAATGTAAACCCATTCTATTGCAATAAAATATAAATCATTAATCATTTAACAATTGTATTAAACTTAATAGGTCATGAAAATAATTCATAAAAAAATTGTATCTATGAATTGTACTTTTAAATGTATAAAAATAAGTGGAGGCACATAAAAAATAAATGAAATAAATGTTATTGAAATTTTATGCATAAAAAAGTTATCATATTATATAAATTTGAAATTATATACATTTTTGTCTAAATATCCACTTTACTCCAATGAAATTTTTATTTGGTGGCAAATCCGGAAGTTCTCATGTTTGATATTCTTGAATGGAATAATTGTTAGAAATAATGATTATTACACTAACATAATAGAGGTAGTTATATATAGCATATTTGCCAAGGTCAAGCAAATAATTAACGAAACAAAACATGAACAAAAAAAGCATACATATCAAAAGAAGGAAGGAAAACCAGATATATAACATATTTAACAAGGTAAGGCCAAGCAAACAATTAACGAAACAAAACATGAAGACAGAAAGCATACATATCAAAAGAACAAAGGAAAACCAGAAGAAATTCTCGGAGCCATAGCTTTAGCAAGGTATCAAACAAATAGAAACACTCTTCCAGGATAATCGCCCCCATTTACACTTTGTCGGGATGCTTGCAACACCTCTTCTAGGATAAAATAGCTCCCAGCTAACCACAAAGCTCAACTTCGACTAGCACCTCAATCGCCGGAAAACCCCCACAAGCAGAGACGCTTCAGCACTGTATATAGAGGGAGAGTAAAGTGTGTAGAGAGGAGAAGAGGGAATGTAAGGTGTGGTGTATGAAAACCAGTAGCTTAGCTCTCTATTTCTAGTAGAGGCTAAGTATAACTGACACCACCCTAATTAATATTAGAATTGTAAGTGACCATTTTCATTTAATAAAAATGAAACTGACGATTTACATTTAAGAAAAATAAAAAAAAGGTCGATTTTAAATTAAATAAATCGTACCAATTACTCTATATAGTCCACATTTCAGTTTTAGTATTTTAATTAATCCGAATATAATATCAAATTCTGTCCAGGTTCGTCTAATATTTCGAATAGCCAAATTATTCCATCATATTTTAATAGTTAAATTAATCTATGATCCAGCCCTGCCCAACTGATAAGATAACCAAGCCCAATTGATATATATATATATATATATATATATATATATATATATATATATATATTCTAATTAAAATATTATTCACATATAAATAAAATTCTCTCGCCTAGGTCGCCTCGCGTACGCGAGACGCCAGGACATTCTCCCAAATCCCCCTTCGACCGAGCTGAGTCGATTCGAGGCGTGGCGAGGCCGGCGGCGGCGGCGCGCGCGTGAAGCACATAGTAACACCATGCACCATCACACACCTTAGTAGTTGTATACTACCCATGTGTGTGATACTATATAAAGCCAACAACCCCCTTTATTTATTTCAATGTGGGACAAATACACATTCTCATTTCAAGCTCTTTGAAGCTACTAACTTCAATTGTATTTTTCTATGGATTTCACTAAGAAAATTACTTAGATCCATATATTAAAATTTAAGTCCCCAAATCAAGTGCCATGTTCTATTAGAAATAATAGATTTAATTTCACTCTTCATAGCGCCCTTCCAGTGCCTAGACTCTGAAGAATCCATAGCTTATCAGAAACTTAAGGGTTCATCCTCGATATTGTAAGTGATAAAATTACCTCTAAAATCCTTGACTACCTTTGCACGCTTAATTCTTCTCAGTTCCTCTACTTCCTTAGAAGTAGAGCTACTACTAGGTTCCGCTCCCACATTTGTCATCTTTTCCAAATGATCAGGAATAGAACTCGATGTGTGAGTAGGATCTTCATTAGAAGTATCTTGAGGCATACCAGTCTTCATAGGGTAGACATCCTCAAAGAATGTAGCATCACAAAATTCAACTATCGTGTTTGCCACTATACCATCTATGTCAGATTTTAATAATAAAAATATCATAGCTATAGTGGTCTCAAGATAGCCCAGAAAGATACAATCAACAGTCTTTGGACCTAGCTTCTTTCTCTTGTGTTCAGGGATATGTACCTTAGCAAGGCACCCCCACACACGAAGATAATTAAGACTAGTCTTCTTGCCCTTCCATAACTCATAGGGTGTCTTATCCATGTGTTTTAGAGGGACTCTATTCAGAATATGACAAGCTGTATTCAGAGCCTCTCCCCACATGTATTTAGGAAACCCAGAATTAATAAGCATACTATTAATCATATCATTAAATGTTATGTTCTTTCGCTCAGCAACCCCATTAGACTCAGGTGTGTATGGTGGGGTGGTGGGGTAACTTCATGAACTACACCATTGCTAGCACAAAATTCATTAAAAGAGTTACTCGTATACTCACCACCTCTATCAGATCTCAACTGTTTAAGTAATTTACGATATTATCTTAGATGTTCGTATTACTCCGCCAATATTACATAAGATTACTCTTATTTATATCGTCTAATAATACTTTTGGTTGTTTTTGGTGTTCAGAGAATAAATACTATCATATTTAGATTTGGTGGTGGATGTATGTGAGCAGAAAAAAGGTTTTAACACAGGGCCGCTAGGAAAATGTTGCTTTAAATATTTAATTCTTAAAATATTTGCTAATAATGCTAACAATGGTGAAGTTAAACAACCTCAAGCCTTAGTGTATGGCTCTTTAGGAATAGGAATAGTTGGGTTGATATATTAATATTGGTAATTTCTATAGCTATAAAATAGTATTTTATATTTATGTTCAAAGTAAAGTAGAAAACCTTGAAACTATAACTCATTCTATTAATCATTTAACCATTTTATTAAACTTAATAGGTCATGAAAATAATTCAGGAAAAAATTGTATCTAAAAGTCGTACTTTTAAAAGTATAAAAATAAGTACAAGGTACAAAAATAAATGGAATAAATGTTATATAAATTTTATGCATATATACAAGGTATTATATAATATAAATTCAATATATATATATAAACAAATAAAATAAATTTGTTAAATAATATAAATTTATGTAAGAGGTATGCAATATATATATATATATATATATATATATATATATATGTAAAAGGTATTATATAATATAAATTTGAAATTATTTATTCATTTTATTAAATAATAAAGGGCATCAAAAATAAGATATTAGATCACAAATAGATGTTATGAGGAAATGTAAATTTAAAAATTTTAAAGAATTAAATCATTTAATAAAATGGCATGGCATTGGGGTAGTGATCCATAAGCATATGAGAGCAAATTTTGTGTGATGATGCATGCAAATGTTAAGATGGTTTTGGTGCTTCCTTAGGCCCAAAATATGTTGTTGTAGGCCAAAAAACCCAAAGAATTTAGTAGCGTTGCTATTTTTGCAGTTACCCTTGGGATCAAATGCAACATCAGTTTTTCTATTGGCATAGCCTTGCTATGGCAACAATATTATTAGTTTTTAGCAACATAGTATTATGTTGCCTTTGTGTTAAAACATTTTGAAAAAAAGTGGGCCCTTCCCGTGGGACCCACAGGTGGGGCCATAAGGGCCCACATGTGGGTCCCACTGTGGGGCCTACTTTTATGCCTACACAAATTTTTCCTACAGCAACATTTCTTAAAATAATTTTCCTTTGTGCCAACACTTTATAGCATCAATGACAACACTTTTCTATTTAAACAAAAAATCATAAATATGAAAAAATGCATTACCTAAATAACCAAATCAACACAACCTGGATTACATTAAATACAATCTCAACACTACGCCATACATGACTTTACACAACATTTTTGCATGGTGTTGCCATCTGAAAAAGTGATACTGTAACTATTTTCATCCTTACCTATTGGTGTTAGCTTAGACATGAAAAGTGTTGGCTTCAATTTTTTATAATGTATTATATTATTATGTATTTATTTTTCTTTTTTTATTTTATATTATAATGATGACTGGGCAGTGGTGACTGTGCAACAACGTGGCAGTGGGCCCCACCCTGCTGTCATGGCATGTTGTCGTGGCAGGTGGGCCCCACCCTTTTTGTCGTGGCAGGTGGGACCACTCCTGGCAGGAGGGACCCACCCTGATGACATAGTAGCTGATGTGGCAGTGGGTCCCACCCCTTCCACGTGGCAGTGGAGTGAATTGTATTTTTTTGTAAAGTAATGTATTTTTCAATAATTTTAAACTTTACAAATTTACAAATTTTATGTTTTTTAATTATGAAATTATATACATGTATTAAAATTAATTCACACAATAACTAACACTTTACACAAAATTTGTATTTTTAGTTAGAGTATTTTTTAAATTAGAGTGTTTTTAATAATTAATTATTGAAATTAGTAAAAATCATTTCTAATATACAAAGTAATAAAATTTTTGATAGAAATTTTTTTCGATCATCAAAACTATCAATATAAAATTAGAGTATTTTTTAATAATTTTAAAAGTAACAATCAAAATCATTACAAAATTTTGTTCAAAATTTTTTTTATATAACTAAAATATCATATAAATGAATTAGAATATTGAAATATTTATTAAAATATTTATTTATTAAATTTAAATTTAAATTCATAATTTTAAAAAGAAAATTGAAAATACATGAGTATAAACTTAGGAGACAGTGAAAATTGAAATGTGGGTTAAAATTTTGGAGCGGCAAAACACCAACTATTATTTTCACTAAACACCGTCCCTCTATTTTATAACATCTCTCTCGACCCCTCTGTCCCAATCCCTTTCTCTCTCTCCCAACCCTCAATCTCTCGCTCTCAATTCTATACGTATTAGATGGAGGAGTCTTCAGAAAAATTTATCCTTCACACCGTTGTGTCAAATTCGAAAGCTTTAAACTAGGGCTTCTTCAAATGGGGGTTCTAAATTTTGAGTTCAAATTAGGGTATCTTAACTTAAATTTCAACTAATTAAGGTTCTCCCTCTTTGATTTAGGTCTTCTTCAGTGGATTTGAAGCTATTGTAACCATAGCAACACTCTTCATGTTCACTTTCAGAGGAATTCTTGGAAATTCTACTCAGCTCCCTCTACATCAGGTTACAACTCATTCTATGCTTATTATTTCAAAATTTTACATTTATCTTGAGCATCTTTTACAGTTATGTTGTACAGGATTTAACCGCATTATTAGGCTTATTGATTTTGAAGTAGTGTTGTTTTGTATCGATGCTTTCAACCTTTTTCTTATCTGTTGGTGCCCAGGGGTTTTTTAATTTAAGTGTTCTAATTTACATCAGCCACCATAGATTAATATATTATAACCGAAAATAGTTAAAGGTTGATGTTATATTGTGATGCAGGCTGTATTTAATAGACAAGACAAATTTTGCAAAGATTGTCTTTATAAGCACTGATATCTTGAGATTGATGATATTTTGAGATGCAAGCCTTTATAGTACATGACAAAGATTTTTAAAATAGTGTGCCACATAGTTGTTGATGATGTAGCAAGTTGGATACATGGATGAATAACTTAGTCATAACTAAGAAGTTGAGCTGTTGTGGACAAAGAACATATAACTTATCAATCTCTTTGCTCTCTTCATTTTAATTGCAGATTTTCTATAATTTTGCATGTCCTGACTATTTTGTTTAAAGTAATATCGGTGTTCCATTTAACAGTTGTATAATTTCACAAGAAATAATTGTGGATTAAGAAAGACTTTAAAGGGGAAATTTTGAATTTTTTTTGCACTGGGGGTACCTTACTCTGGGGGTACCTTACTCTGGTTTATTCTCCTAATATGTTTGATATGCATGAGAACTGTTTACAGATATGATGATATAAATGTTGATTGTTGTGATATTGCATTATATCCAAAAATATTCTGTTAGTGCTTCCGTCTAATGTAACTTCCTCTAAACCCATGTTTAGGATTTCCTTGGTTCTGGTGCTGATTTTCCTGTTGGGAATGTTTCATTTTTCCTATTCTATTCGGGCCATGTTGCTGCTTTTGTTATCGCTTCCCTGGATATGAGGTGGATGCAAAGTGGGAATTGGCATGGGCATTTGATAAGTTGAATGTCTTACAGTTTGTGCGATTGTTAAGCACAAGGGGCCACTACACTATTGACTTGGTTGTTGGAGTCGGTGTTGCAATTTTGTTTGATATGATCGCTGCAAACTATTTAGATAGTAAAAAACTAAAATCACATTCGGTCAGTGCAGCAAAATAATATTAAGATTTCCACCATTCTAGTTGTTAAGTTCCTTAATATTGAAAAATACATCCTCTTGTAAGATAACTGATCAGTTAGTAAGATTTCCATCATTCTAGTTGTTAAGTTCCTTAATATTGAAAAATACATCCTCTTGTGTAGATTTCCACCATTCTTTACCGTCTAAATATACTTTCTCTTTAGTGGCTATGACCCGTTTGGCTGCTCAGGTCATACCAGTAATGTATTTTTTGCTTGAATCTTCATTTCTTAGTAAGAATTTATTCCTTATGAAGATATACTTGAATTGTGTTCTGCCTTTGCAGACAAATGTAATGTACTATAGAGGCATATGGGATACTTTATGTACCATCAGCAAAGAGGAAGGGGTGTTTGGCCTCTATAAAGGACTTGGAGCAACTTTATTGTTATTTATTATTTGTAATCGCAGTCTCCATCATGTTCATTATTATCTGTATGTATTTTTCCTTTATGCCACCAACGCATAGTAAACTTAGTCTTGAAGAGCAAGTATATGCAGTTCAAAATATATGAGAATTAGGGAGTGGTGGAGTGTCTGAGTGGTGGCAAAGGCAATCCTAGTGTTTGAGGAGATCTAGAATTTGATTCTCGCTTCTCCTTCCTCTATACTTCAAAATATATATCAACTATCATTAAAAAAAGTCTATGTATGTACTGATGGCAAAATGTTATTTTTTTCATTAATATTATGCAAAGAGGTTTATTTTTTTGAATCTGTAGTGTTATGTTGCTCTTATTCTATTACAGGTCCTGATATCCTGCTTTGTCAAGACATCGCATTTTGAAGAGTACCTTTGTGTCAATGTAATTTTGATTTCTCTCTTTGAGTTCCACTTCAATGCTACTAAATTTGATTTGCCTTATGCTAGGCTAAGGTGAAATAATGCACTATGCATTTGAGTGCCAGTTTACTATGTAAATCGGGATCTAAATATGATTTTTTTGTTTCTCTGTATATGACATGTATACACAATGAGATCTTATTGGCTATCACATAAGCTGTGCATGAGGATAGTTTAGGCTGCGCATGAGGATAATAGTTTAAATGAGCAAATCATTCACATGAAATTTGGTAAATCAGTTAAGATCAGTAAAGATGAGAGATTTTGGTTAATTATTAGCAGTCTTGATTTTGTTTGTAGTTTTAGATCAGTCCAAATAGGGTTTTACTAGCTAGATATTCTCCAAGTGTTCGACAATCATGAAAATAATTGTAGAAAGAATGATGTTGGTATTTTTTAACTACCATCTCGTTTGTTTCATCTGTACTATGCTTAACATGGGGGAATGCATGCACTAAACCAGTTATTCTATTACAGTGGGGAAAAGAACTGTCTTCTTGGAAGAGGGTAAAAGATACAACCTGTATATTAACCTGGTGAAGCCAATGGGATACCCAGTGGGAAATTTTATGCTCCTGATATATTTATTTGTGCTGATTTTTTTATTCAGTCTTTAAATTATCCTATCATGAGATTAATGATCAGACTCGAGAAGTAATAAATATTAATTCATTTTACAGATAGACATCGATAAGACACATATGCTTACGCTAAAATGTATCTTAATGTTATTTATTTATATAGTTATGTTGATGAATGTGGATACATCTTACACACGCTTTAAATGCTCAATCAAGAGTGTTGCTCATGCAGAAGTTTGACCGCAGTGGTACCGCAACAAGGTTTGCTGGATTAAACTTTTTTTTCCTCATTTAATTCTGTTGGTAGGCCATATGACAAAGCAATCTGTATTTGGTCGTTTCAGTTTTGCTCATGCTGTTAATGTTTCTGCTCGAGTACATCCATCCATCAGCATGCCCATGAACGGGGCGGCTCTTCCAACTTTTCCAACATAAAGTTCGCTCCTATGGTTGCAGAACCTATTGGAACTCCTAGCGAGTGTTTACTCTTGAAGAATATGTTTGATCCTGCAACTGAGGTTTGCTTGATTTCTTTTATTTAGAGTGGGGCATGTGTGTGCATGCTCACAGGCACATCTATATTTGTGTGGTTAATATAATGATATTTGATTTTGTTATTGTCAATTATGTTTCAGGATGATATTAGTCAGATGAATTATATTGTTACATTTAATTCACCTTCTCTAAGTAACTTTTTAGATATGACTGATATATTTTGTAAATTTTTGTCATCAAAATAGGTAACCATGGTATCAAAGCAGAAGGAGATGGGTGGTTGCTTACTGTTGCCTTGCAAGCAGGATTGCTTAGTAATAGATCTCATTTATTTGACCGAGTATTTAGAAAACTAGGAAGTTGATGTTTATTTCATTTTGTACTGATGTAATATAGTTCTCATGTTTTATTTTGGAGTTGATGAAGATTGTGAACTTGAAAAACAGGTTTTAATTTTTAATCAGAAGTGTGTTGTACTGCAAAATTGTATTTATGAGCAGTGTATTTTTAATTTTCCATTACAAAGGTGTTGCAATAGCTATGACAAAAAGTTACCCATGTTGTTCAAAAAATGTTGTATTAGATTAATTTGGTGTTGCCATATGTTCATAAAATGTTGTAATAGGTTAATTTGGTGTTGCGATAGCTAAGACAAGGTGTTGCAATAGCTATGACAAGGTGTTACCACCTGTTAGTGGGCTCCACATGTCAGTGGGCCCCACCTATCAGTGGGCCCAGCCACGTGTCAGTGGTTGTCCACCCACGTGTCAGTGGGGTTCAGCCACGTGTTAGTGGGTCCTGCCACGTGTCGGTGGCCATTTACAGCAAATGTGTATCCTATGGCAGCACCTTTTATCATGTTGCTGTAGGTCTAAAAGAGTTGCAGTTGACCCTACGCCAACATCGAAAAAGCTAACACCCAAAAAGTGTTGTCGTAGATATTTTTGTTGCTACGGCAACAATTTTTTGGCATTTGGCAACAGTTTGGAAGTGTTGCCGAAGGCCATCTATGGCGTATTGCAACCAAAATTCAAAGCAAAAGATATAAGAGTTGGTGTCGCAAGTACATAAACAACATTCTTACTAAGTACATAAGTCTAACGTAACAACAAAAGATGGTCTATAACATAAACTTATGGAATGACTAAATTAAGAGTTGGTGCCACCAGTCATTGAAGTACCATCTTCATTGTCACTCGAGATGGTCGCACAAAGCTCCCCAAGATCAAATTTGATGTTTGGGTTCACTTCACCCTATTTTTTAAGCACCCATGTCAAGTTTTCATGTACCTTTTTGTTCACCTATGCATCCATTTCTACTTGCAATTACATATTCACTTTCATCTCAGACTTCTTCAACCAAAGTTTCCCTTATCTTGCTTGTCAGGTCATGTACATAAGTCTGTTTTGGAGCTTGAGCATGAATTTTGATGGATTCATAGATCTCCCTATAAGCCATGTCGGATAGTATGATTTCCCATCAATAATCATCAATTAATCAATACCCTCTCCTGATGTGTTCTCCTGATATAGCAAGCTTAGGCATTGGTAACTTATACGAAATAACAGATTAAATTTTTCTTCTATTTTGGTAAAAATACATTGATGTCATGGCATAACTCAGAAATTTGAGTATGACTGATCCGTCAAATGAAAAAGCCGATATTAAATTACATAATGACAGATTAAATACAATCTCAACCCAAATTCAGAGCAAAAGATATAAGAGCTGGTGACGCAAGTACATAAACAACATTCTTACTAAGTACATAAGTCCTAACGTAACAGCAAATGATGGTCTATAACATAAACGTATGGAAGGACTAAATTAAGAGTTGGTGCCATCACTCATTGAAGTACCATCTTCATTGTCACTTGAGATGGTCGCACAAAGCTCCCCAAGATCAAATTTGATGTTTGGGTTCACTTCACCCTATTTTTTAAGCACCCATGTCAAGTTTTCATGTACCTTTTTGTTCACCTATGCATCCATTTCTACTTGCAATTACATATTCACTTTCATCTCAGACTTCTTCAACCAAAGTTTCCCTTATCTTGCATGTCAGGTCATGTACATAAGTCTGTTTTGGAGCTTGAGCATGAATTTTGATGGATTCATAGATCTCCCTATAAGCCATGTCGGATAGTATGATTTCCCATCAATAATCATCAATTAATCAATACCCTCTCCTGATGTGTTCTCCTGATATAGCAAGCTTAGGCATTGGTAACTTATACGAAATAACAGATTAAATTTTTCTTCTATTTTGGTAAAAATACATTGATGTCATGGCAGAACTCAGAAATTTGAGTATGACTGATCGGTCAAATGAACAAGCGGATATTAAATTAAATAATGATAGAAACGAACAGACTTAAACTTGAGATCATGTTAAATAATTGGTTCATTTAAAATCTTAAGATTCTAGAGTAAGTAATTAACCAACACTATCAACTCGATCAAGATTATTCACAAAATTTTTATACAACTGATTAATTAACAGGCTCAACAAAATACTTGTAATTAATTTCATCTTTAATTACATGCTTTATATATCAAGAATAAAAGAAAAAACACTAACAATATTTTCTAGTTAATTGCTTCATTTGGTATTATGTAATAATAAATATAACATGACAACCAAAAAATGATTTACCATTTTGTGATTTATTTGTGAAAAAGGTCTAGGACCAGCATGTGTATTTGTGATTTTACGGGTTAAATCTCACTGAAGTGGATGGCTAGTATCAAATTGCTCACTCTAGTTCTCGGCATCTCATGTATACCATTATAGTTGCAAGTATGACAACAATTTTGTGTTCGAAAAATAAAAGTAATTATGTGTTGATTCTGCACATTTTTTTTGAATGTTAAAGCAACCAAATGAAAAGTTATTAAATTCTAGTATTTTAGATAATATATTTAGAATTTAACGAGTTTGTTTACTATTTATTTTTAATTAAAACAAGGAAAATGGCTATAAAATTAAAAATAAATAGTAAATGATTTTAAAAAAAATCTAAATATATTATCTTAAATAGTAGAATTTAACAATTTTTCATTTGGTTGGGGTAGCATTTAAGAAAAATATGTAAAATTAACAAAAGATTATTTTTAGTTTTTGAACAGAACGTTGCTGTCATTACTTGCAACTATAATGGTATACATGAGATGCTGATAACTAGAGTGAGCAATTTGATACTAACCCTCCACTGCAGTGAGCACTTTGAGATTTAACCCGTGATTTTACTACGGCTCTGAGCATGGCGATTAACATTTTTAACATCTCCATTTGTTCTATTAGTATGATGAAGCATCTCATCTAGGTTATCTCCAAAACTTATAAATATTTAATAATCCATACGATCCTAATGACTATTTTTGTATGACTGGAGTGAAACCTCATAAATCCAACTGAGGAGATGGACCATTGTAGATAAGATGGTCGTAGATCACCTCTGCACGGTGTCACTTGCCATTTTTACAAATCTTGCAAGGGCAAGTTATTTAATCACCTTCGGTAAATTTGGGAAATGCATTTTGCAGAAACGCCTCTACCCCACCATTGTATCCTTCATTATACTTTGGTTGGTTTTTCCTAATAATATTTTTCTAGTGGTCCATCACTACAATTGAGAAGCATAAAACTATTATAATGAACGATCTTTGTGTGTGTGTTTGCTAGGGAAGAGCATACCACCTATATTATTAGAAAATACCAAAGTATTTAATTATAGATAAACAAATTTATACCTAGTAGTGTGTGTTTATAGTAGGGGTTTCGACTAAAAACACCATTCTAGCTCCCTGGTCTAAAAAATGCTATTGGTTTGGACTAAACGAGAATGACACACCAACTACCATGTCAGGTTAGTGTATCATACCCTACGATACTTCATTTACGAGAGGGCCACATATACTTCATTACTGGTTAAAAAGTATATGTACAGAACAATCGACACTACTGGATCATTCACAAAGGTAACTACATCGTAGATACATATCCCCGACCTATGAAATTATATGTACAAAACAATCTACATCCTTCCTATGATGTTGGGCTTGCTAAGCAGCCCTTAACGCCGTATGATAAGCTTTAGGCCAAGCCTGCATGATTTTATTTTTGGATAACTCCCAAAATGCCTCCCATTTCACCTTCCAAATTTGCCTCCTTTTTGCGTGATTTGGCTCCCCTAGGCTACTTAGCTCCCCTAGGACCATGCATACTGAAAGCCCATCTGCCAGCTCTTGAAGCCGATGGGGTAGCCCATAATTCTCTTCCAAGGTCCATTCTTCAGCCCAATGAGATTGTTATGGACGATTGTTCAGGACCATTATAACTATAACTTTGATACCACTTGTTGGACTTACTAAGCATGCCTTAACTAACAATAGTACCATATTATCCGCTTTAGGCCCAAGCGAGTTATTTTTGAGTAACACACGAAAAATAAAACTGCTCCGGTTAAAATATGTTCATAGTTCTCCGCCAATATTATATAAGTAGGTCGGTTTTTCACAAAATTTTCAAAAAAAAAAATTCAAATTACATTAATACAACATTAAATTGCAACGGTCACGTTTTAATTTAAGAAGAAGGGTCTCACACTTTTATTATAAAAATTATCAATTGAACCCATTACACATAAGTAGTTGCAAAACATGTTAGAAAACTTTTTAAAATCTTTTGGCATATTTTTATTAGATATCGATAATACTATAACACAAAATAATATTTTAACATAAATTCACAAGGGTTTTCACCTGTTTTTTAGATTATTTATTGTTTAGAAACACCCAATAATAGTCAAAACCATCACCTTATAATATATATTTTTTTGACAGTTACTACCTTATAAAATTGAAAACAAAAGATGAACAAGAAAACTCCCAATTGTCAAAGCCAAAACAAAAATTTATCACTCAAATTTACACTTTGTTGGAAGAGGTCCTTTTACAATAATCATAAAAAAATGAAAATAAGAAACTTCACAAAACAAAACAAAAAAAAAACAAAAAAAAAGGAGTGTACTCTACTCCTCTCAATCTGCTCCTTGTTTCTACACCAGATCAGGCCAAGAAACCTCGGCATTGAAGGTTTTTCTCTCTTTCATATAAAGGATAAGATAATACTGAAGGTTCTAGATCATACTAGGACCTTCTGGAGACTGGAGAGGTGAAGAAGAATATATTTGTAAGATGAAATCTAGGTTTCTCGATCACACTAGTACATTCTAGATAATAGAAAGAGAGAAAATGATATATTGTGTTCAATTTTTTAATTCTCTATTTTGTTTCATTCATTTTTTCTTCTGTTTTTTTTTAAGATATTTTATGATGTTAATAATTATTTTATTGTAGTAAAATGCTTTCCTTACTTAAACATTTTTTTGTTGATGCTTTAACTTGTATAAGATGACAATATTTTAGGCGTATAAATTTCAATACTTTTTTTGTTATTTATACTCTTTCTTTTATATTTGTACAGTTGATGACCAAAATTACTTTCTTAAGTTAGCAATGTTTACTTCAATATTTTCTAATCTATTATTTTATGTTTTAATTATTTTATGTTATATTTTTTTGTATTATTTAGTTTTTAGTTTTTATTTCCGTTGTGTGATAAATTTTTATTTGCTTTTATTCTTGTTTAATAAATTAAATTTTATTGTTGTATTTTCCAATAATTTTAGGTTACTTTAATTTTTTATGCCTTTAGTAAAAATTTCAGTTTACATATTGTTCTCTGTTTCAATTTAGTTATCCACTTTTGATTTTTCTCAATACCCTATTTTAATTGAATATTAAAAATTATTCCATTACCATTTTAAGAATTTGGAAAATACTTTACAAAGCGGATTGCATAAATTTTTGAACAATTTAATTTATTGAATATTTTCAATTTTACAATTTATGTAAAGATTACTCTTGTTTATATCCCCCAATAAGGATTTTCATCCAGTACAATAAGGTTGCTTCTTTAAAAACATTCTTCAAAAACATTATATCTCACACAAGATTACTCTTATTTATATCTTCTAATAATACTTTTGGTTGTTTTTGGTGTGAGAATAAATGCTATCATATTTAGATATGATGGTGGATGTATGTGAGCAGAAAAAAGGTTTTGACACAGCCGCTAGGAAAATGTTGCTTTAAATATTTAATTCTTAAAATATTTGCTAACAATGCTAACAATGGTGAAGTTAAACAACCTCAAGCCTTAGTGTATTCTTCAGGAATAGGAATAGTTGGGTATATATATTAATATTGGTAATTTCTATAGCGACAAAATAGTAATTAATAATTATGTTCAAAGTAAAGTAGAAAACCATGAAACTATAACTCATTCTATTAATCATTTAACCATTTTATTAAACTTAATAGGTCATGAAAATAATTCAGGAAAAAATTGTATCGAAAAGTTGTACGTTTAAAAATATAAAAATAAGTACAAGGTACAAAAATAAATGGAATAAATGTTGTTTAAATTTTAAGCATATATACAAGGTATTATATAATATAAATTCAATATATATATATATATATATATATATATATATATATATATATATTTATATATATATATATATAAACAAATAGAATAAATGTTATTGAAATTTGAAGCATATGTAAAAGGTATTATATAATATAAATTTGAAATTATTTATTCATTTTATTAAATAATAAATGGCATCAAAAATAAGATATTAGATCACAAATAGATGTTATGAGGCAATGTAAATTTAAAAATTTTAAAGAATTAAATCATTTAATAAAATGGCATGGTATTGGGGTTGTGGTCCATAGGCATATGAGAGCAAATTTAATGTGATGATGCATGTGAATGTTAAGATGGATTTGGTGTTTCCTTAGGCCCAAAATATGTTATTGTAGGCCAAAAAAAACCCCAAAAAATTTAGTTGCGTTGCTATTTTGGCAATTACCTTTGGGATCAAAGGCAACATCAGTTTTTCTATTGGCATAGCCTTGCTATAGCAACAATATTATACAATTTTAGCAAGATAGTATTATGTTGCCTTTGTGTTAAAACATTTTGCAAAAAAGTGGGTCCTTCCCGTGGGAACAGGTGGGCCCATAAGGGCCCACATGTGGGTCCCACTGTGGGGCCTACTTTTATGCCTACACAAAATTTTCCTACAGAACATTTCTTAAAATTAATTTTCCTTTGTGCCAACACTTTATAGCATCAATGACAACACTTTTCTATTTTAAACAAAAAATAATAAATATGAAAAAATGCATTACCTAAATAACCAAATCAACACAACCTGGATTACATACAGATTAAATACAATCTCAACCCAAATTCAGAGCAAAAGATATAAGAGCTGGTGACGCAAGTACATAAACAACATTCTTACTAAGTACATAAGTCCTAACGTAACAGCAAAAGATGGTCTATAACATAAACGTATGGAAGGACTAAATTAAGAGTTGGTGCCATCACTCATTGAAGTACCATCTTCATTGTCACTTGAGATGGTCGCACAAAGCTCCCCAAGATCAACTTTGATATTTGGATTCACTTCACCCAATTTTTTAAGCACCCATGTCAAGTTTTCATGTACCTTTTTGGTCACCTATGCATCCATTTCTGCTTGCAATTTCATATTCACTTTCATCTCAGACTTCTTTAACCAAAGTTTCCCTTATCTTGCATTGTCAGGTCCTATACATAGGTCTGTTTTGGAGCCTGAGCATGAATTTTGATGGATTCATAGATCTCCCTATAAGCCATGTCGGATAGTATTATTTCCCATCAATAATCATCAATTCATCAATACCCTCTCGTGATGTGTTCACCCTCATCTCGCCTTTTTTTTTCTCCAAAAGTGAACAAAAGAGACATGATATAGCAAGATTAGTCATTGGCAACTTATACGAAATAACAGATTTAATTTTTCTTCTATTTTGGTAAAAATACATTGATGTCATGGCATAACTCAGAAATTTGAGTATGACTGATCCGTCAAATGAAAAAGCGGATATTAAATTACATAATGACAGAAAAAGTCAAACTTAAACTTGAGATTATTCTCTAAACTAAGATCTGTTATCATGTTAAATAATTGATTCATTTAAAATCTTAAGATTCTAGAGAAAGTAATTAACCAACACTATCAACTCGATCAAGATTATTCTCAAATTTTTTATACAACTAATTAATTAACAGGCTGAACAAAATACTTGTAATTAATTTCATCTTTAATTACATGCTTTATATATCAAGAATAAAAGAAAAAACACTAACAATATTTTCTAGTTAATTGCTTCATTTGGTATTATGTAATAATAAATATAACAAGACAACCAAAAAATGATTTACCATTTTGTGATTTATTTGTGAAAAAGGTCTAGGACCAGCACGTGTATATGTGACTTTACTGCGGCTCTCAGCAAGGCGATAAACATTTTTAACATCTCCATTTGGTCTATTAGTATGATGAAATACCATCTACATGACTATTTTTGTAGGACTGGAGTGAAACCTCATAAATCCAACTGACATATAATGGAGATGGACCATTGTAGATAAGATTGTCGTAGATCACATCTGCACGGTGCCACTTGTCATTTTTACAAATCTTGCCAGGGCAAGTTATTTAATCACCTACGGTAAATTTAGGAAATGTATTTTGCAGAAATGCCTCTACCCCACCATTGTATTTTGGTTGGTTTATCCTAATAACATTTTTCTTGTCGTCCATCACTACAATTGAGAAGCATAAAACTATTATAATGAATGATCTTTGTGTGTGTGTTTGCTATGCAAGAATAGACCACCTATATTACTAGATAATGCAAAAGTATTGACTTATAGATAAACAAATTTAAACCTAGCAGTGTGTGTTTATAGTAGCGGTTTCGACTAAAAACCCCACTCTAGCTCCCTGGTCTAAAAAATGCAATCAGTTTGGACTAAAAAAGAATGACACACCAACTACTATGTCAGGTTAGTGTATCACACCCTACGACCAACTACTATGTGAGGTTAGTGTATCACACCCTACGATACTTCACTTACGAGAGGGCCACATATAATATTGTATATATTTATTACTGATACAAAATTCTGTATATGCTTTAATGTTTTGATACATAATAGAAATTGTAGAAATTGTATATATAATGCCAGGCAATCAAATTACCTTAATACCCATTCTCAAATCCTTTCTTGATATAATTACTCCTCAAGAACATAAGGGTACAACCGTAACCCACTATTTGATTATACAATTATTACACCTTTGGAGTAATCATATAAAGGATAAGATAATATTGAAGATTCTATATCATACTAATATCTTCTGAAGACTGGAGAGGTGAAGAAGAATATATTTGTAAGATAAAATCTAGGTTTCTCGATCACACTAGTAGATAATAGAAAGAGAGAAAATGATATATTGTGTTCAATTTTTTAATTCACTATTTTGTTTCATTCATTTTTTCTTCTGTTTTTTTTTTGAAGATATTTTATGATGTTAATAATTATTTTATTGTTTATCCTGTTTCTAAAGTAAAATTCTTTCCTTACTTAAACATTTTTTTGTTGATGCTTTAACTTGTATATAAGATGACAATATTTTAGGCGTATAAATTTCAATACTTTTTTTGTTATTTATACTCTTTCTTTTATATTTGTACAGTCGGTTGATGACCAAAATTACTTTCTTAAGTTAGCAATGTTTACTTCAATATTTTCTAATCTATTATTTTATGTTTTAATTATTTTATGTTATATTTTTTTGTATTATTTAGTTTTTAGTTTTTATTTCCGTTGTGTGATAAATTTTTATTTGCTTTTATTCTTGTTTATTAAATTAAATTTTATTGTTGTATTTTCCAATAATTTTAGGTTACTTTAATTTTTTATGCCTTTAGTAAAAATTTCAGTTTACATATTGTTCTCTGTTTCAATTTAGTTATCCACTTTTGATTTTTCTCAATACCCTATTTTAATTGAATATTAAAAATTATTCCCTTACCATTTTAAGAATTTGGAAAATACTTTACAAAGCGGATTGCATAAATTTTTGAACAATTTAATTTATTGAATATTTTCAATTTTACAATTTATGTAAAGATTACTCTTGTTTATATCCCCCAATAAGGATTTTCATCCAGTACAATAAGGTTGCTTCTTTAAAAACATTCTTCAAAAACATTATATCTCACACAAGATTACTCTTATTTATATCTTCTAATAATACTTTTGGTTGTTTTTGGTGTGAGAATAAATGCTATCATATTTAGATATGATGGTGGATGTATGTGAGCAGAAAAAAGGTTTTGACACAGCGCCGCTAGGAAAATGTTTCTTTAAATATTTAATTCTTAAAATATTTGCTAACAATGCAAACAATGGTGAAGTTAAACAACCTCAAGCCTTAGTGTATTCTTCAAGAATAGGAATAGTTGGGTATATATGTTAATATTGGTAATTTCTATAGCGACAAAATAGTAATTAATATTTATGTTCAAAGTAAAGTAGAAAACCATGAAACTATAACTCATTCTATTAATCATTTAACCATTTTATTAAACTTAATAGGTCATGAAAAATAATTCAGGAAAAAATTGTATCGAAAAGTTGTACGTTTAAAAGTATAAAAATAAGTACAAGGTACAAAAATAAATGGAATAAATGTTATTTAAATTTTAAGCATATATACAAGGTATTATATAATATAAATTCAATATATATATATATATATTAATATATATATATATATATATATATATATATATATATAAACAAATAGAATAAATGTTATTGAAATTTGAAGCATATGTAAAAGGTATTATATAATATAAATTTGAAATTATTTATTCATTTTATTAAATAATAAATGGCATCAAAAATAAGATATTAGATCACAAATAGATGTTATGAGGCAATGTAAATTTAAAAATTTTAAAGAATTAAATCATTTAATAAAATGGCATGGTATTGGGGTAGTGGTCCATAGGCATATGAGAGCAAATTTAATGTGATGATGCATGTGAATGTTAAGATGGATTTGGTGTTTCCTTAGGCCCAAAATATGTTATTGTAGGCCAAAAAAAACCTCAAAAAATTTAGTGGCGTTGCTATTTTGGCAATTACCTTTGGGATCAAAGGCAACATCAGTTTTTCTATTGGCATAGCCTTGCTATAGCAACAATATTATACAATTTTAGCAACATAGTATTATGTTGCCTTTGTGTTAAAATATTTTGCAAAAAAGTGGGTCCTTCCCGTGGGAACAGGTGGGCCCATAAGGGCCCACATGTGGGTCCCACTGTGGGGTCAACTTTTATGCCTACACAAATTTTTCCTACAGAACATTTCTTAAAATTAATTTTCCTTTGTGCCAACACTTTATAGCATCAATGACAACACTTTTCTATTTTAAACGAAAAATCATAAATATGAAAAAATGCATTATCTAAATAACCAAATCAACACAACCTGGATTACATACAGATTAAATACAATCTCAACCAAAATTCAGAGCAAAAGATATAAGAGCTGGTGACGCAAGTACATAAACAACATTCTTACTAAGTACATAAGTCCTAAGGTAACAGCAAAAGATGGTCTATAACATAAACGTATGGAAGGACTAAATTAAGAGTTGGTGCCGTCAGTCATTGAAGTACCATCTTCATTGTCACTTGAGATGGTTGCACAAAGCTCCCCAAGATCAACTTTGATATTTGGATTCACTTCACCCAATTTTTTAAGCACCCGTGTCAAGTTTTCATGTACCTTTTTGGTCACCTATGCATCCATTTCTGCTTGCAATTTCATATTCACTTTCATCTCAGACTTCTTTAACCAAAGTTTCCCTTATCTTGCATGTCAGGTCCTATACATAGGTCTGTTTTGGAGCCTGGGCATGAATTTTGATGGATTCATAGATCTCCCTATAAGCCATGTCGTATAGTATTATTTCCCATCAATAATCATCAATTCATCAATACCCTCTCGTGATGTGTTCACCCTCATCTCGCCTCTTTTTTTCTCCAAAAGTGAACAAAAGAGACATGATATAGCAAGATTAGTAATTGGCAACTTATACGAAATAACAGATTTAATTTTTCTTCTATTTTGGTAAAAATACATTGATGTCATGGCATAACTCAGAAATTTGAGTATGACTGATCCGTCAAATGAAAAAGCCGATATTAAATTACATAATGACAGAAAAAGTCAGACTTAAACTTGAGATTATTCTCTAAACTAAGATCTGTTATCATGTTAAATAATTGATTCATTTAAAATCTTAAGATTCTAGAGAAAGTAATTAACCAACACTATCAACTCGATCAAGATTATTCTCAAATTTTTTATACACTTGATTAATTAGCAGGCTGAACGAAATACTTGTAATTAATTTCATCTTTAATTACATGCTTTATATATCAAGAATAAAAGAAAAAACACTAACAATATTTTCTAGTTAATTGCTTCATTTGGTATTATGTAATAATAAATATAACAAGACAACCAAAAAATGATTTACCATTTTGTGATTTATTTGTGAAAAAGGTCTAGGACCAGCACGTGTATCTGTGACTTTACTGCGGCTCTCAGCAAGGCGATAAACATTTTTAACATCTCCATTTGGTCTATTAGTATGATGAAATACCATCCTCATTACTATTTTTGTAGGACTGGAGTGAAACCTCATCCTCATAAATCCAACTGACATATAATGGAGATGGACCATTGTAGATAAGATGGTCGTAGATCACATCTGCACGTGCCACTTGCCATTTTTACAAATCTTGCCAGGGCAAGTTATTTAATCACCTACGGTAAATTTAGGAAATGTATTTTGCAGAAATGCCTCTACCCCACCATTGTATTTTGGTTGGTTTATCCTAATAACAATTTTCTTGTCGTCCATCACTACAATTGAGAAGAATAAAACTATTATAATGAATGATCTTTGTATGTGTGTTTGCTATGCAAGAATAGACCACCTATATTACTAGATAATGCAAAAGTATTGACTTATAGATAAACAAATTTAAACCTAGCAGTGTGTTTATAGTAGCGGTTTCGACTAAAAACCCCACTCTAGCTCCCTGGTCTAAAAAATGCAATCAGTTTGGACTAAAAAAGAATGACACACCAACTACTATGTCAGGTTAGTGTATCACACCCTACGACCAACTACTATGTGAGGTTAGTGTATCACACCCTACGATACTTCACTTACGAGAGGGCCACATATAATATTGTATATATTTATTACTGATACAAAATTCTGTATATGCTTTAATGTTTTGATACATAATAGAAATTGTAGAAATTGTATATATAATGCCAGGCTATCAAATTACCTTAATACCCTTTCTCAAATCCTTTCTTGATATAATTACTCCTCAAGAACATAAGGGTACAACCGTAACCCACTATTTCAATATACAATTATTACACCTTTGGAGTAATCATATAAAGGATAAGATAATATTGAAGATTCTATATCATACTAGGATCTTCTGAAGACTGGAGAGGTGAAGAAGAATATATTTGTAAGATAAAATCTAGGTTTCTCGATCACACTAGTACCTTCTAGATAATAGAAAGAGAGAAAATGATATATTGTGTTCAATTTTTTAATTCTCTATTTTGTTTCATTAATTTTTTCTTTTGTTTTATTTTTTTTTGAAGATATTTTATGAAGTTAATAATTATTTTATTGTTTATCGTGTTTCTAAAGTAAAATGCTTTCTTTACTTAAACTTTTTTTTTGATGCTTTAACTTGTATAAGATGACAATATTTTAGGCATATAAATTTCAATACTTTTTTTTGTTATTTATACTGTTTCTTTTATATTTGTTCAATCGGTTGATGACCTAATGTACTTTCTAAGGTTAGCAATAGTTACTTCAATATTTTCTAATCTATTATTTTATGTTTTACTTTTTAGTTCTGGTTGTGCTATAATTTTTTTTCTAAATTTATATATATATTAAAAAAACCAAGGGTTTAACCCTTGCTCCGCAGCTGAGGTAGAGAGAGCTGTCTAATTACAATCTAGCCTGACATCTAGATTGTAGATAGAAAGAACAAAGAAAGGCGAACCCAACTACAAGAAAACTAAATCAAATAAAAATCCACCTATACAAATCTAAATTAGCATTTTTGGAGAACCATTTAGAATTAATAAGCTTAGTCTTGAGGTCCACCATTATGGTAGCGATTAGCTGCGAAGGAGCCATGTTGCCTCTGTTGTGTAAACGAGCATTGCGCTCCCTCCAAATGTGATAAACAAAAATCTGCGCTGCACTATGAACCCGGTCATCATGAGATCCCCAAGCACTTAACAGTTCTAACCAATGTTCTCCTTGGATACGAACACGCAAAATGCCAGCAACCTTGTTTAGGATGAAATTTCCATAATGGCAGGAGACAAATAAGTGGGAATCATCTTCAATGCCTCCCGCACAAAGCAGGCAGTGAATTTGAACATCCAACCCGAAAGAAATAAGTCTTCGAGCGGTAGGTAATCTACCCAAACATAGGAGCAATTCCAGATGAGCATACCTCTGGATCTTAAGGCGGTGCCAAACCATGTCAGACCAGAAGACGTGAGAGTAAGACCTGCGGTAAGAGTTCGAAATGTCCCAGATCTTTACCTTCTTGAGAGGTAGAGAACCCCAGCAAGCAGCATCATCTTTGTCCAAGTGAAAACTAGGATAGGAAAAGTTTTGAAGCCAAGAAGCTAGAACCTGATCCATATGATGAATTCTAGTCGAAGGACGTGGTAAATTCCAAACACCAGTTCTGATTAAGCAGTTGGCCGAAGCATCATGAGGGATGCCAGCCTGAGCAATGATAGTGTCGGTATTCGACGAAGCCAAGCATATTGAGTTCCACCACGGGTCAAACCAAAGTGAAGTACCTATGCCACTACCCAGTTTGTAGGTAATAGAATCTCGAGCCAAGGTTCTTAATTTAAGAACATTTCACAAAATCCAAGAGCAGTCCTGGGGCATATGCATTGTGCAAAAATGCTATCTTTTTAGAGCAGTTGTGTTAACCCATGTTGACCACAAACCAGAGCTGTGAGTGACAATTTTGTAGAGGTGGAGTAGCATTTGTGATTTATTCCAGTCCAAGGGTTTTTCCAAACCTAGGCCCCCTTCGTCGAAAGGGTGGCACAGCTTGTTCCAACTTACCTTTGCGCCACCTTTTGAGTTTACATCACCCTTCCAAAGGAACCAAGTGAACAAGGATTGAATCCTCTTATGAACCAAAACAAGTAGGATGAAGTGGTTTGTCCAGAATGCTTGGATGGTGAACAAGACTGTACGAATCAATTGGACACGGCCTGCCAGAGAAAGAAGTATCGACGTCCAACAGGAAACCCTAGATGTAATCCTGTCAAGAAGAGGGATGCAGTGATTATGACTTAGCCACGAGGATATTAAAGGCACGCCCAAGAATTTAACAGGAAGGTCACCATGCGTAATTCCAAACATAGAGTCAATCCAGGTAATGAGATTGGAACTGCAGTTACCAAAGAACACCGTACTCTTTTCCATACTCAGGGAAAGGCCGCTAGCATTCGAGAATTTAGATATACAACTCATAAGATGAGAAACTGAAGCTTGATCGCCTCTCGAGAAAAGTAAAACATCATCAGCATAGAAAAGATGAGTAAGTTTGAGATCCTTACATTTCCAGTGATAATTGAACTCCCTTGGCACTTTGGCAAGCATGGCGGACAAGACATTCATAGCTATCGAGAACAGGTAGGGGGAGATGGGGTCCCCTTGACGAAGACCCTTCTTACCATGAAAAGAACCACATAAAGAATCATTAACCTTGACAGAATATGTTGGAGTAGAAATGCACGAATAGATCCATTTCATGAACATGGCCGGAAAGTTGAGTTTTTTAAGAGCACCCATAACAAACCCCCAATCTAAGGAGTCGAAGGCCTTGTGGAGATCCAACTTTAAAGCACATTTAGGAGCCCCATTGTTCCGATGGTACCCTCGAAATAGTTCTCGTGCCATTAAAATATTGTCTGAGATGTTGCGGCCAGGAACAAAGGCTGACTAAGAGACATTTATGATGTTCGGCATAACCTTATTAAGCCGACTAGCCAGAATCTTAGTGATACATTTGTACGGGACAGAGCACAAAGAAATAGGTCTAAAATCCTTCATAGTGGTAGGGTTTGTGATCTTTGGAATTTGAGCGATGCTAGTATCATTCATAGTTTGGTGCAAGGAAGCCGACTGGAAGAAATGTTTGATAGCCCTGCAGAAGTCACCCCCTACAATATCCCAAGTTGCCAGAAAGAACTCTGCTGTGAAACCATCTGGCCCTGGCGATTTGTTCTTGCCCAAACCTTTTAGAGTCTTGAAAATAAGATCATCCGTGATTTGAGCCTCAAGTAACTGGGCTTGGTTTTGAGATAAGGAATCACAAGACAGATCGGCAAAATTGAAAATTTCCAGATCCCGAGAGGACCCCAATGTACTAGAGTAGTAATCAACCGCCACCTTTGAAATGTTTTAATGCCCTGAAACAAGAACACCGTCAGCGTTTTCAATTGTCATTATCTTATTCCTGTTCTAGTTCGCCTTTGTTTGGTTGAAAAAGTATCTGTTATTCCCGTCGTCCACCGTAAGCCATTTAATTCTGGATTTTTTATGAAGGAAATTTTCCTCTTTAATCAGAGCTTTTTCCAGTTTTATAGAGGCCTGATTTTCCATTTGAAGTAACCCAGGGTTTTCACAGTCATTTGTAAGAGTTTCCTGCACTTCTGAGAGGGCAAGACAAGCCAAGGAGACATTATTATGCACGTTGCCATGGGACTTGTTAAGAGCAACCAGGGCGTTTTGAACATCTTTGAGTTTCCGATTTAAAATGGCCATAGGATCACCAAACCACTGGCTTGACCAAGTTTGTGTAATCGTGTCAAGAAAGCCTTCAACCCCCAAAAGGTAATTATGGAAATGAAAAGCCTTTTTTGACCTTTTCAATCCGCATAGGAATAGTGCAAAGTAATGGACAATTGTCCATGAGACCCCTATTTTTCATTACGACAAAAGCTTCAGTATGAACGGTGAACCAAGCAGCATTTCCCAACATACGATCTAGGCGTTTGTGGATTAGAGATGCCCTTTTATTATTCCAAGTGAAAAGGTTACCCACCGTCTTAATGTCCCCCAGGCCCGAAATAGAAACAAAGTCCGCGAATGCTTGCATATCAGTGGTCCATAGTTCCCGTCCTCCTTTAATTTAATTCAAAGACAGAACGCAATTGAAGTCTCTATTAATGCACCACGGCAAAGAAAAATTCTGACTAAGGTGCTCAATCTCCCTCCAAAGAGAAATACGCTGGTGAGGCTTATTGAAAGCGTAAACAAAAGTAACACAAAAATGAACTTGATTTTCCAGAAAAGTCACAAAGCAAGTAACTTGCTGAGCTAATTTAGTATGAGCATGGACAGACCAGACCTTAGGATCCCAACCAACCCACACACGGCCGTAGTCATGATCTTCGTAGTTGAAGATCCAATTCCAATTTTTGTTAATACATCTAGAAATTGCTAAAGAATTATCCACCTTAACCTTAGTTTCCACCAAACCTATAAGAGAAATATTGCTTGCAGCAATAAAATTTGTGACCACTTTTTGGTGTGAGGTTTTATTCAAACCTCTCACGTTCCAGACGCCAAACTTCATTAAAAACGTTTGTTGGGTGTTGACACTCCTATCAACCGGGGGCTTTTCCTGTTCAAAACTTTAGTGAAACCAGCATCATCAACAGGTGGCTTGCCTTGTGTCCTTGGAGGCTTAGGGATGTCGAGGACCACCTCTAAGAAGGGCGACTTTACTGGGGATTTACCATTTTTCCTCTTGTTGCGCGGAGATTGTTCGAACGAATGATCCTCTGAAAGGTCTGCCAAAGCTGCAAACCCATTATCAGTTGCAAGTGGCAAAGCATCATGTGCTTCAAGGTTATCAGTCATTTGAGCGGTTGCATATCCGACATCAGTCGTTGGTGTACCTGTTGGGAGCCTGTCAAACTCTTCCAATTCATTCCCATTTACCATTTCATTTTCAATTTCGTTTAAAATGTGATCCTCATCCGTAACCACCTCACAACCACAGAAATCGCCAATAACATATGGCACCATTTCCATGTTTTTAAGATACTCTCCCTTTGAGACAGGGGTTTCAGCAGATTCCATATTCGAAGTGGAGGCGTACGTTCCATTACCATGTGGACGAGGTTGAGTCGTTCTAGGTTTCTTACTGGCTCTTTCAGGATCATGAATACAACGAGCAAGAGAATGACCAAAACATTTGCAAAGGCTACAGGAGTAAGGGAGTTGAGGATATTGAACTTCAATTTTCTCTTTCTCATCTACACCTTCCACATTTAAAACATTGACCCAAACGAAATCCGGTCTAGGTGATGAATAAGCCAATTCTACTTGAACATTAGCATATTTCAGAGGTTCAAAATTTGACGTAGCAGTATCAAACTTAAGAGGTTTGCCCACAGCCCTAGCAATCGAGGATAAGCTCTCTTTTGACCAGAGCGAGTAGGGGGCATCTACTAGACGTATCCAACATGGGACCTTTTCCACCACATTCCGTTTGAATTTGGAACCCTCCATCCATTGCATCAAATACAAAGTCTTACCACCCATTTGTACCGTGTTCATGTTCAAAGCAATATTCCTCTCTTCCAACGTACTAAAACGGAATGTGTAGTACCCTTTGGAGCTGTAGTAAACACCAGTTAGACCCTTGTTATGCCAAAGTGTATGGGCTTGTTCACGAACAAACTTGAAGGCAAAGTTTCGCCCAATGAAGTGTCCAATTATACTAGTTTCCCATTGCTTCTGGGCACGAACCAAATAGTCCTTGGAGAAGCTAACAGAGGCTGTAGGTGATAGAGGCAGCCTCTCCATTATCATTAACACAAGGTGTTGGTTCCAGAACATTGTTTTTAACAATTGAACTCCAAGTAACCGATTTATTCACAGGATGGGAAGTGTACAACGTTTTACCAAGGGATCCATTATTAACATTTAAATCATGTAATTGCTGTGAAGTATTGGGGACAAGAGGTTGAGATACATTACCAATAATAGCTGAAGTTACTTCCGTTGTGCTATAATTTTTTATTTGCTTTTATTCTTATGTATTATATTAAATTTTTTTGTTGTATTTTCCGATAATTATTTATGCCTTTAATACAAATGTCAGTTTACATATTGTTCTCAGTTTCAATTTAGTTATCCACTTTTGATTTTTCTCAATATCCTATTTTAATTAAATATTAAAAATTATTCCATTACCATTTTAAGAATTTGAAAAATACTTTACAAAGTAGATTGCATAAATTTTTGAACAATGTAATTTATTGAATATTTTCAATTTTACAATTTATGTACCGATTACTCTTGTTTATATCCCCCAATAAGTACAATAATGTTGCTTCTTTAAAAACATTCTTCAAAAACATTATATTTCACACAAGATTACTCTTACTTATATCTTCTAATAATACTTTTGGTTGTTTTTGGTGTTTAGAGAATAAATGCAATCATATTTAGATTTGGTGGTGGATGTATGTGAGCACAAAAAAGGTTTTTACATAGGGCTAGGAAAATGTTGCTTTAAATATTTAATTCTTAAAATATTTGCTAACAATGCAAACAATGGTGAAGTTAAACAACCTCAAGCCTGCCTTAATGTATGGCTCTTTCGGAATAGGAATAGTTGGGTTGATATATTAAAATTTGTAATTTCTATAGTGATAAAATAGTAATTTATATTTATGTTCAAAGTAAAGTAGAAAACCTTGAAACTATAACTCATTCTATTAATCATTTAACCATTTTATTAAACTTAATAGGTCATGAAAATAATTCAAGTAAAAATTATATCGAAAAGTTCTACTTTTAAAAGTATAAAAATAAGTACAAGGTACAAAAATAAATGGAATAAATGTTATTTAAATTTTAAGCATATATACAAGGTATTATAAATTCAATATATATATATATATAAATAAGTAAAATAAATGTTATTGAAATTTCAAGCATATGTAAAAGGTATTATATAATATAAATTTGAAATTATTTATTCATTTTATTAAATAATAAAGGGCTTCAAAAATAAGATATTAGATCACAAATAGATGTTATTAGGCAATGTAAATTTAAAAATTTTAAAGAATTAAATCATTTAATAAAATGGCATGGCATTGGGGTAGTGGTCCATAGGCATACCAGAGCAAATTTTGTGTGATGATTGCTAATGTTAAGATGGTTTTGGTGCTTCCTTAGGCCCAAAATAAGTTGTTGTAGGCCAAAAAAACCCAAAGAATTTAGGGGCGTCGCTATTTTTGCAGTTACCTTTGGGATCAAATGCAACATCAGTTTTTCTATTGGCATAGCCTTGCTATGGCAACAATATTATTAGTTTTTAGCAACATAGTATTATGTTGCCTTTGTATTAAAACATTTTGCAAAAAAGTGGGCACACATGTGGGTCCCACTGTGGGGCCTACTTTTATGCCTACACAAATTTTGCCTACAACAACATTTCTTAAAATTAATTTTCCTTTGTGCCAACACTTTATAGCATCAATGACAACACTTTCCTATTTTAAACAAAAAATCATAAATATGAAAAAATGCATTACCTAAATAACCAAATCAACACAACCTGGATTGCATACAGATTAAATACAATCTCAACGCAAATTCAGAGAAAAAGATATAAGAGCTGGTGCCGCAAGTACATAAACAACATTCTTAACAGCAAAAGATGGTCTATAACATACACGTATGGAATGACTAAATTAACAGTTGGTGCCATCAATTGAAGTACCATCTTCATTATCATCTTCATTGTCACTTGAGTGGTGTATAACATACACGTGTGGAATGACTAAATTAAGAGTTGGTGCCACCAGTCATTGAAGTACCATCTTCATTGTCACTTGAGATATAGTTAGCCATTTACACCTATTCACCCTCTAGGTGTGTATTTTCAAATATAATAACAATTGAAAAGAACAACAAAAATAAAAATCATTAATTTAAAAAAAATCAAATATATGAGAAATTACATGTAAGGGGTTCATGGAGCACTTTATTCATTGTTTTCAAAAATTATTTCAAAAATTAGTAAATTAGAATAATATATATGTATTTAAAAAATTTGTAATTAAAATAGTTAAATTTAAATTTTTTTGATTTTATTTCGAAATAATATTTGAATTATAAATTGTATTCTAAGAACAAAAATTATTTTCTTTGTTACCACTTACATTTCATGCTTAATATTAACATCAGAAAAATAAAATCAAATAAAATTTTTTATTTTTCGCCACCCACTCTCTTTCCAAAAGTTGAAGAAAAAAATTTGAACCAAAATATTGAAAAATAATTAATCTACAATTTTTTTCAGTCTTACGAGAAAAGTTATTCTTTTTAAAATGTATTTTGAAAACACAATGTAAAGGATTAAGCTGAGGTGGTACTTGTCTTGCCATACTCGGTTACAATATCTTGACTGATTAATGTTATAGATTTTGAAAGTTCATAAGATCCTCTTTGGATAGTCAAAAACATATCTTCATATTTCATATAAAACTTTTTCTAACCTCTCAATTGGAATCACTAAATCATATATTTAAAATTTGAAAAATGAAAAGATAAAGCTTCTAAATCTCGTATATGAGTTTGTTCGAGGTCTAAATAGGTGAGAATATTTTGATTTTTACGCCTATAATACTCCTAAAAAATATAATCTGAGGATGTCGTGATTAGGACATTTTACCACGTAAACTATAATTCATTTTTTTAGGTGAAAACATGTTCCTATTTATTTGCAAATATTGTATGAGAAGTGCTTGATTTTTCGATAAAAATTACTAAATAATATATCCAAATAATTTTATGGCTCATATGTTTATTTGCAAAATTACCACTTTCTTATAGTAACTATTTTTTTATAGCTGCTACCTTATAATATTGAAAACAACATATGTACAGAAAATTTTTGAAAGGAAAACAGAAAATGAAATTCCAACATTATTGAAAGTGGTCATTTTACAACCATTACAAAAGAAAACCTTAACAAAACTACATAAATTAGGAAAGTGCTCTACTCCTCTTCATCTGCTCCGTGTTCATATGTTTATATGCAATATTACTACCTTCTTATAGTAGCAGTTTTTTGGATAACAGCTACAATAAAATATTGAAAACAACATATGTACGGAAAATTTTTAAAAGGAAAATAGAAAATGAAATTCAAACATTATTGAAAGTGGTCACTTTACAACCATTAAAAAAGAAATGCTTAACAAAATTACATAAATTAGGAGGGTGCTCTACTCCTCCATCTGCTCCTTGTTTGGAAGAAACCTCACCATATGAAGACCAAGGTTCATTAGCCGTTCTCCTCATTGTATCCAGTTGTTGGCTGAGGTTAGCTACAATTGCTTCTTTCTCCACCAACCTTTCCTGCAATGCTTTCACTTTAGGTTCAAAATCGGCCATAATAATAATTGAAAACAACAACAAAAATAAAAATCATAAATTTTCATAAAAATTCAAATATATGAAAAATTACCTATAAGGGGTTCGGAGCACTTTCTTCATTGTTTACTGCAATTATTTCACAAATTAGTAAATCAAAAGTAATATATATGTGATAGTTCAATTCAATAATTAAATCACAGATCAAGTAAAAAATATTAAAACAAATTCACATTTTAGTGTCACAATCATACATATGCATATATACACATAATTAAGGCAGTCTTGGAAATGACTGGTGTATACATGACTGTGTACACTAAGTATGGAAATTGACCTTATATTTAAATGTCTCTTGCACCTCCTAAATACCGCAACTCCATTTGAATACCAAAATCATGGTGTGTAGCTATTCAAAATTGTATATATTTATTACTGATGCAAAATTCTATCTATGCTTTGACGTTTTGATACAGATTTCTTTCCCGATACTCTGCTGCTATATTGGATGAGAAACTTGTATATATAATGCCAGGCTAGGGCACAAGAGGCACTTCATATGAAATTACCTTCATACCCTTTCTCAAATCCTTTTTTGATATAAATAATCATCTAGTGCATAAGGACACAAGAAGCACTTCATATGAAATTACCTTTATACCCTTTCTCAAATCCTTTTTTGATATAAATAATCATCTAGTGCATAAGGGTAAAACAAAAACCCGACTAATCCATTATGCCATTATTACACCTTAAGAGTAATTATATAAAGGATAAGATAATATTGAAGGTTCTCGATCATACTAGGATCTTCCGGAAAGGTGAAGAAAAATATATTTGGAAGAGGGAAAATGATATGTTGTGTTCAATTTTTTAATTCTATCTTTTGTTTTATTTCTTTCTTATTTTGTTCTATTTTTTCTTGAAGATATTTTATGTTGTTAATTATTATGTTATTGTTTATCGTGTTTTTTATGTAAACATCTTTTGTTGATGCTTTAACTTGTATTAGATGACAGTATTTTAGGTATATAAATTTGAATAATCTTTTCGTTATTTACTGGGTTTCCTTCATATTTGCATAGGGTAGTTGATGACCCACATTATTCTCTAAGGTTAGTAATATTTACTTCAAAAGTTTTTAATCTATTATTTTAAGTTTAACTTTTTTATGTTATATTTTTTTACCCACACTTCAATATTTTTAATCTATTATTTTAAGGTTAACTTTTTTATGTTATATTTTTTATATTATTTAGTTTTTATTTTCGGTTGTGTGATTTATTTTTATTTGCATTTATTCTTGTTATTTATATTATATTTTTTGTTGTATTTTTTGATAATTTTACACATTGTTTTTAATTTCAAAATAGTTATCATATGGAGTGAAAACTCAGTTTACACATTGTTTTTAATTTCAAAATAGTTATCCACTTTTGACTTTTCTCAATACCCAATTTTGTCTGAATATTAAAAATTATTCCTTTACCATTTTAAGAAATTTGGAAAATACATTACAAAAAGGATTGCATAAATTTTTTTAACAATGTAATTTATTGATATTTTCAATTCTACAATTTATGTAAGGATTACTTTTGTTTATATCCCACAATAAGGATTGTCATCCATTACAATAATTTTATTTCTTTAAAAACATTCTATCCCACATAAGTTATTATTCTTATTTTCATCTTCTAATAATATTTGTGAATGTTTTTGGGGTAGAGAATAAATGCTATCATATTTAGATATGATGGTAGATGTATGTGAGTAGAATAAATTTTTTGACACAAGGAAAATGTTTCTTTAAATATTTAAAAGGTTTTGCCTATATTAATTACTACAAAAAATAACTGTCAAAAGTAACTTTCTTAAAATATTTGCTAAAAATGTTGAAGGTAAACAACCTGTAGCTTTGTATATAGCTCTTCAGGAATAGGAATAGTTGGGTTGATATATTAATATAGGTAAATTTTACAGTGATAAAATAGTAATTTATATTTGTGTTCAAAGTAAAGTAGAAAATTTTGAAATATAACTCATTCTAATGTAAACCCATTCTATTGCAATAAAATATAAATCATTAATCATTTAACCATTGTATTAAACTTAATAGGTCATGAAAATAATTCATAAAAAATTGTATCTATGAATTGTACTTTTAAATGTATAAAAATAAGTGGAGGCACATAAAAAATAAATGAATTAAATGTTATTGAAATTTTATGCATAAAAAAAGTTATCATATTATATAAATTTGAAATTATATACATTTTTGTCTTAAATATCCACTTTACACCAATGAAATTTTTATTTGGCGGCAAATCAGTAAGTTCTCATGTTTGATATTCTTGAATGGAATAATTGTTAGAAATAATGATTATTACACTAACATAATAGAGGTAGTTATATATATAACATATTTGGCAAGGCCAAGTAAATAATTAACGAAACAAAACATGAACACACAAAGCATACATATCAAAAGAAGGAAGGGAAACCAGATACATAACATATTTAATAAGCCAAGGCCAAGCAAACAATTAACGAAACAAAACATGAAGACATAAAGCATACATATCAAAAGAACAAAGGAAAACCAGAAGAAATTCTCGGAGCCATAGCTTTAGCAAGGTATCAAACAAATAGAAACACTCTTCCAGGATAATCGCCCCCATTTACACTGTGTCGGGATGCTTGCAACACCTCTACTAGGATAAAATAGCTCCGAGCTAAATGATCACTGTAACCACAAAGCTCAACTTCGACTGGCACCTCAATCGCCGGAAAAACCCCACAAGCAGAGACGAAGCTTCAGCATTGTATATAGAGGGAGAGTAGAGAGTGTAGAGAGGAGAAGAGGGAATGTAAGGTGTGGTGTATGAAAACCAGCATCTTAGCTCTCTATTTATAGTAGAGGCTAAGTATAACTGATACCACCCTAATTAATATTAGAATTGTAACCGACCATTTTCATTTAATAAAAATGAAACTGACGATTTACATTTAATAAAAATAAAAAAAGGTCGATTTTAAATTAAATAAATCGTAACAATTACTCTATATAGTCCACATTTCAGTTTTAGTATTTTAATTAATCCGAATATAATATCAAATTCTGTCCAGGTTCGTCTAATATTTCATATTCACACATAAATAAAATTCTCTCGCCTAGGTCGCCTCGCGTACGCGAGACGCCGAGACATTCTCCCAAATCGCCCTTCAATCGAGCTGAGTCGATTCGAGGCGTGGCGAGGCGCGCGGCGGCGCGCGCGTGAAGCACATAGTAACACCATGCACCATCACACACCTTAGTAGTTGTATACTACCCATGTGTGTGATACTATATAAAGCCAACAACCCCCTTTATTTATTTCAATGTGGGACAAATACACATTCTCATTTCAAGCTCTTTGAAGCTACTAACTTCAACTGTATTTTTCTATGGATTTCACTAAGAAAATTACTTAGATCCATATATGAAAATTTAAGTCCCCATATCAGTGAACATTTTCCAATCGTTAAAATCCAGAATTAATATCAAGAACATATAAAACTTATGCTCCAATAAGTCCATTTTCTAAAACTCCCCACAAATCCATACAAAAATGCTTCAGGTTTCTCATCATGGCTTGTTTTTCAGAGTCGGTACACTTCTGGTTGACTTCCAGGATATTGCTCCACCTGCGAAGGTGAATACGTATCCAGTCACTTCATTGGAACCAGACTTTTTAGCTATCCAACTTGCATCACTGTACCCCTCAATTATACCAGAAAATCTCCTATAGTGTAAACTAAGGTACATTGTGCCTTTCAAATATCTAAGTACTATATCAAGAGCATCCCAATGAGTTCTGTTTTGACAGCTTGTATATCTAGCCAACTTAGACACAGAGTATGAAATATCTTGTCTAGTACAGTTAGCAAGGTACTACAAGCTCCCTATAATCTGGGAATACCTTAATTGAGACACAAGTACACCTGAAGTATTCTTGACAAGGGCAACTTTAGGATCATAGGGTGTACTATCGATTCTATAGGTATAGATTTCTCTATATAATAAGATTGTGATAAAGTTATTCTCTCAGCTGACTGAGTCAGCTTGAGACCAAGAATCACACTAGCCTCACCCATATCCTTCATTTCAAAATGCCTTTTCAAGAAAGCTTTTGTCTCGTTAATAATCCTAATATTGGTTCCAAACATTAATATGTCATCCATATATAGGCACAAGATGACACACTCATTACCTTTAAGTTTGGTGTAGACACAATTATCACTTTCATTAATAACATAACTGAAAGGCAATACAGTTTCATCAAACTTTTTATGCCAATTCCTGGGAGCTTGTTTCAAGCCATAGATGGACTTAATCAACTTACATACTTTTCCTTCATTTCCTTTTGTAACAAATCCTTCAGGCTGATCCATATAAATCTCTTCTTCAAGTTCACCATGAAGAAAAGCTATCTTTACATCCATCTGATGGATGATAAGACCATGGACGGATGCTAACGCTATAAGCATTCAGATTGTTATCATCCTAGCAACTGAAGAGTACGTATCAAAGTAATCAATGCCTTCTTTTTGCTTAAAACCCTTACCTACCAGTCTAGCTTTGTACATATCTATTGAGTCGTCAGGGTTCAACTTCCTTTTAAAGATCCAACTACACCCGATAGTAGAACACCCAGGAGGGAGATCAACTAACTCCAATGTTCTATTAGAAATAATAGAGTTAATTTCAATCTTCATAGCGCCCTTCCAGTGCCTAGACTCTGAAGAATCCATAGCTTATCAGAAACTTAAGGGTTCATCCTCGATATTGTAAGTGATAAAATTACCTCTAAAATCCTTGACTACCTTTGCACGCTTAATTCTTCTCGGTTCCTCTACTTCCTTAAACAACCTCAAGCCTTAGTGTATGGCTCTTTAGGAATAGGAATAGTTGGGTTGATATATTAATATTGGTAATTTCTATAGCGATAAAATAGTAATTTATATTTATGTTCAAAGTAAAGTAGAAAACCTTGAAACTATAACTCATTCTATTAATCATTTAACCATTTTATTAAACTTAATAGGTTATGAAAATAATTCAGGAAAAAATTGTATCTAAAAGTCGTACTTTTAAAAGTATAAAAATAAGTACAAGGTACAAAAATAAATGGAATAAATGTTATTTAAATTTTAAGCATATGTACAAGGTATTATATAATATAAATTCAATATATATATATAAACAAATAAAATAAATTTGTTAAATAATATAATTTTATGTAAGAGGTATTCAATATATATATATATATATATATATATATATGTAAAAGGTATTATATAATATAAATTTGAAAATATTTATTCATTTTATTAAATAATAAAGGGCATCAAAAATAAGATATTAGATCACAAATAGATGTTATGAGGCAATGTAAATTTAAAAATTTTAAAGAATTAAATCATTTAATAAAATGACATGGCATTGGGGTAGTGGTCAATAAGCATATGAGAGCAAATTTTGTGTGACGATGCATGCAAATGTTAAGATGGTTTTGGCGCTTCCTTAGGCCCAAAATATGTTGTTGTAGGCCAAAAAAACCCAAAGAATTTAGTAGCGTTGCTATATTTGCAGTTACCCTTGGGATCAAATGCATCAGTTTTTCTATTGGCATAGCCTTGCTATGGTAACAATATTATTAGTTTTTAGCAACATAGTATTATGTTGCCTTTGTGTTAAAACATTTTGCAAAAAAGTGGGCCCTTCCCGTGGGACCCACAGGTGGGGCCATAAGGGCCCAGATGTGGATCCCACTATGGGGCATACTTTTATGCCTACACAAATTTTGCCAACAGCAACTTTTCTTAAAATTAATTTTCTTTTGTGCCAACACTTTATAGCATCAATGACAACACTTTTCTATTTTAAACAAAAAATCATAAATATGAAAAAATGCATTACCTAAATAACCAAATCAACACAACCTGGATTACATACAGATTAAATACAATCTCAACCCAAATTTAGAAAAAAAGAAGTAAGAGCTGGTGCCGCAAGTACATAAACAACATTCTTACTAAGTACATAAGTCGAACGTAACAGCAAAAGATGGTCTATAACATAAATGTGTGGAATGACTAAATTTAGAGTTGGTGCCACCTGTCATTGAAGTACCATCTTCATTGTCACTCGAGATGGTCGCAAAAAGCTCCCCAAGATCAAATTTGATGTTTGGGTTCACTTCACCCTATTTTTTAAGCACCCATGTCAAGTTTTCATGTACCTTTATGTTCACCTATGCATCCATTTCTACTTGCAATTTCATATTCACTTTCATCTCAGACTTCTTCAACCAAAGTTTCCCTTATCTTGTATGTCAAGTCATGTACATAGGTCTGTTTTGGAGCTTGAGCACGAATTTTGATGGATTCATAGATCTCCCTATAAGCCATGTCGGATCGTATGATTTCCCATCAATAATCATCAATTCATCAATACCCTCTCCTGATGTGTTCACCCTCATCTTGCCTCTTTTTTTCCCACAAAAGTGAACTAAAGAGACATGATATAGCAAGCTTAGTCATTGGCAACTTATACGAAATAACAGATTAAATTTTTCTTCTATTTTGGTAAAAATACATTGAAGTCATAGCAGAACTCAGAAATTTGAGTATGACTGATCGGTCAAATGAACAAGCCGATATTAAATTAAATAACGATAGAAACGAACAGACTTAAACTAGAGATTATTCTCTAAACTAAGATCTCATATAATGTTAAATAATTGGTTCATTTAAAATATTAAGATTCTAGAGAAAGTAATTAACCGACACTATCAACTCGATCAAGATTATTCTCAAATTTTTTTTACAATTGATTAATTAACAGGCTGAACGAAATACTTGTAATTAATTTCATCTTTAATTACATGCTTTATATATCAAGAATAAAAGAAAAAACACTTACAATATTTTCTTGTTAATTGCTTCATTTGATATTATGTAATAATAAATATAACAAGACAACCAAAAAATGATTTACCATTTTGTGATTAATTTGTGAAAAAGGTCTAGGTAATGCGGCTCTCAGCATGGCGATAAACATTTTTAACATCTCCATTTGGTCTATTAGTATCATGAAGCATCTCATCTAGGTTATCTCCAAAACTTATAACTATTTAATAATCCATACGATCCTCATGACTATTTTTGTAGGACTGGAGTGAAACCTCATAAATCCAACTGACATATAATGGAGATGGACCATTATAGATAAGATGGTCGTAGATCACATCTGCACGGTGCCACTTGCCATTTTTACAAATCTTGCAAGGGCAAGTTATTTAATCACCTACGGTAAATTTGGGAAATGCATTTTGCAGAAATGCCTCTACCCCACCATTGTATCCTTCATTGTACTTTGGTTGTTTATCCTAATAACATTTTTCTTGTCTTCCATCACTACAATTGAGAAGAATAAAACTATTATAATGAATGATCTTTGTGTACTACGGTCATTCTAATGACTCATTAGAATGACCATTATAATGAATGATCTGCCTGAAGCCCATGGGGTAGCCCATATGTTTCTTCCAAGGTCCATTCCCAATGAGATTGTTATGGACCGTTATAACTATAACTTTGATACCATGCGCTTATTAGGCATGCTTTAACTAACAATAATACGATATTATCCGCTTTGGGCCCAAGCGAGTTATTTTTGAGTAACACACAAAAAATATAACTGCTCCTGTTAAAAAATGTTCGTATTACTCCGCCAATATTATATAAATCGGTCGGTTTTTCACAAAAATTTAAAAAAAAAAATTCCAAATTACATTAATACAACATTAAATTGCAACGGTCACGTTTTAATTTCTGATGAAGAAGGGTCTCACACTTTTATTATAAAAATTATCAAATGAACCCATTACACATAAGTATTTGAAAAACATGTTAGAAAACTTTTTAAGATCTCTTGGCATACTTTTATTAGATATCGATAATACTATAACACAAAATAATATTTTAACATAAATTCACAAGGGTTTTCACCTTTTTTTTAGATTATTTATTGTTTAGCAACACCCAATAATAGTCAAAATCATCACCTTATAATATATATTTTTATGACAGTTACTACCTTATAAAATTGAAAACAAAAGATGAACTAGAAAACTCCCAAATGTCAAAGCCAAAACAAAAATTTATCACTCAAATTTACACATTGTTGGAAGAGGTCCTTTTACAATAATCATAAAAAAGTAAAAATAAGAAACTTTACCAAACAAAACAAAAAAAAGAGTGTACTCTACTCCTCTCCATCTTAATAATCATAAAATAAGATATTTTATGATGTTAATAATTATTTTATTTTTTATCGTGTTTCTAAAGTAAAATGCTTTCTTTACTTAAACATTTTTTAGTTGATGCTTTAACTTGTATAAGATGACAATATTTTACGCATATAAATTTCAATACGGCAACACAGTCAATTCCTCTCTTTTCTCCCCTTACTCTACCAACAACAATCTCTCTCGTTGTTCTCTCTTTCTCTCTACCATCTCTCTCTCTCTCTCTCTCTCTCTTTCTCATCTCTCTGCCCTCTATCTCTCTCTTCTCTCTCAATCTCCCTCCCCGCCCGTCTCCCTCTCTTCAATCTCCGTCCGTCTCCCATCCCCGATTTCCCCACCGTTTCCGTCGCCTCTCCCTTCTCTTTGCCACCCACAGTCGACACCAATTATACCCACACAATCTCACCATCAATCTCCCTCTCGTTTCCAACCATTCCCTCTCTATACTCTCCTAATCTCTCTCCGTTCTCTCTTATCACCACCACCACCACAATTCGGTGGTGGTTCTCTCCACCCAAATCGCAATCGATACTCCTCCCTCCTCCTTATTCCACCACATCACAGTTTCCCCTCCCCCATATTTCCCGATTTAACCATAACCATAAACATCACCCAACTCCCCACCTCTCTCTCTCTTCTCTCCGTCTCACCTACAATCTCTCCCGACTACACACGGTAGCACCAAACAATACAAACAATCGGAACACAAGTAATACAAGTACTAGTTTTGGTCGAGCATAAAACATTAAAACAAAGCTTAAGAAAAAACAACTACCTGCTGTCTCTGTTTTGTATGCCTACGAATTGGTTTTGTTTGGTGAATAAAAGAGCTGGTTTGGTGTTGTTTTTGTTAATGCAGAGACCAGCCCCTTTTATAACAAAAATTAGGTACTGATTAATCATGATATTGATAATGGTTGTGATAAAAAAAATTTAAAAGATTAAAACATGGAGACAAAATCATTGTAAAACATGTAGTGGTGTAATCGTAATAATTTTTTTATTTAATAGGTGGGTAATTATTAAAATAAAAATGGGGAACAAATATAATGATGAAAATATTTAATATAAATATTTAGTAAAAAGATTTCGTTTTTTATCCCGTTGACTAATTAAAACGAGACTCTAAAATTTGGCTCAAAATTAAAAAAAAATGTTATTCGAAAATTCGTGGTTATTACAGTCTTCCCCCCTTATAGGATTCCGTCCTCGGAATCAAAACTATGCACTAAACAATTCAGGATATTTTTCCCGCATTTCACTTTCTAATTCCCACGTGGCTTCCTCAAATTGGTGGTTTCTCCAAAGTACTTTCACTAAATTCAATTTCTTAGTTCTTAACTCTTGCACTTTGTAATCTAGGATCTCCACTGGCTTTTCTTCGTATGTCAAATCTGGATGAATTTCCACTGGTTCGTAGGTTATAACTTGCCTGAAATCAGAATGGTACTCTCTTAACGCAGAAACATGAAACACATCGTGGATATGCTGAAGGTCTGGAGGTAGGGCCAACTGATAAGCTAGTGGTCCTATCTTCTTAAGAATCTCGAAGGGTCCTATATATCTGGGACTTAACTTGCCTTTCTTTCCGAATCTCATTACTCCTTTCAAAGGTGAAACTTTTAACATCACTTTATCTCCCACTTCAAACGCTTTGTCTTTCCTCTTTTGATTTGCATACTTCCTCTGTCGATCTTGAGCTGCAATTAACCTTTTTTGAATAACCTCGGTTGCTTGCTTAGTTTGGTGAAGTAATTCCGGTCCTAGTATCTTTCTTTCTCCTACTTCATCCCAATATAAAGGTGATCTACGCTTCCTTCCGTACAAAGCTTCATAAGGTGCCATACATATGCTCGAATGGTAACTATTGTTGTAAGCAAACTCGACTAGGGGCAAATGCTCATCCCAACTTCCTTTAAAATCAAGTGCACAGGCTCTTAACATATCTTCAACTATTTGAATCGTCCTTTCACTTTGTCCGTCGGTCTGTGGATGATATGAAGTGCTCAGATTTAACTTCGTGCCAAGACATTCTTGAAAACTTTTCCAAAATCGAGAAGTAAAACGGGCATCTCTATCAGATACAATTGAAACAGGTACTCCGTGACGAACTACAATCTCCTTCAGGTATATGTTCACCAATCTCTCAACGGAATACTTATAACTAATTGGTAGGAAATGCGCAGATTTAGTGAGTCGGTCGAAAATAACCCAAATAGCATCGTGACTGGCTCTAGTTCGAGGTAATCCTACGAGAAAATCCATGGTAATATGCTCCCATTTCCACTCGGGTATCTCTAAAGGTTGTAGAAGTCCACTTGGTCGTTGATGTTCTGCCTTCACTTTCTGACATGTCAAACACTTACTAACCCATTCTGCAATCTCCCTCTTCATGTTGGGCCACCAATAATTCAACTTGATGTCTTGATACATTTTTGTGCTCCCTGGGTGAATGGAATATCTCGAGTTATGCGCTTCGCTCATAATTTCTTCCGTCAACTCTATAACATTAGGAATCCATATTCTCGATGCAAATTGTTTAATTCCCATTTCATCCTTTGAACTTAGAAATTCTTCTCCGGTCAACTCTGATCTTCTTTCTTCCATTACTTGTTCTTGACAACGGCGAATCTTTTCGAGTAACTCCGGTTGAAACTGAATGCTATAAACTCTTTCATTGTTTTGGACTCGGACCTTGACTTCTAATTCCATTTTCTCAAATTCTCTGACCAATTCTTCTGAGGTTGTCAACAGGTTTAGTCTCTCCTTTCTACTTAATACATCAGCTACAACATTAGCCTTCCCTGGGTGGTAGTTTATCGAGCAATCATGGTCCTTGATCAATTCTAACCATCTTCTCTGTCTCATGTTTAATTCCTTCTGCGTGAATATATACTTTAAGCTCTTGTGATCCGTGTAAATCTCGCATTTCTCTCCATAAAGGTAATGTCTCCAAATCTTGAGGGCAAAAACAATAGCAGCAAGTTCCAAATCGTGTGTAGGGTAACGGGACTCATACTCCTTCAGTTGCCGAGAGGCGTAAGCTATTACTTTTCCGTGTTGCATCAAAACACATCTTAAACCCTTGTGAGAAGCGTCGCTGAAAATTACGAAATCTCCTTTTTCATCGGTTAAGGTCAACACCGGGGCAGTAGTCAATCTCTTCTTCAATTCTTGAAAACTATCTTCGCATTTGGGGGTCCATTCGAACTTTTCACTCTTTCTGGTAAGTCGAGTCAGTGGCGTAGCTATCTTTGAGAAATCCTTCACGAACCTACGATAGTATCCGGCCAATCCAAGGAAACTTCTAACTTCGGTGGGAGTCTTGGGTCTCTCCAAATCTGCTACGGCTTCTATCTTTGCGGGGTCTACAGAAATCCCTTCGCCGCTTACAATGTGTCCCAAAAATTGAACTTCTTTTAGCGAGAATTCACACTTTGAGAATTTCGCATATAACTTTTTCTTCCTCAGCGTTTCCAGAACTAAACGGAGGTGTTCAGCATGTTCCTCAGGAGACTTCGAGTATATCAGGATGTCATCAATAAATACAATCACGAACTTGTCCAAGTACCTCTTCAACACACGATTCATCAAGTCCATAAAAGCAGCTGGCGCATTCGTCAATCCAAAAGACATGACTAAGAATTCGTAATGTCCATATCGGGTCCTAAAGGCAGTCTTAGGAATATCTTCAGGCTTGATCTTTAGTTGATGATAGCCGGATCTCAAATCAATCTTTTAAAAACATCTAGCTCCCTTAAGTTGGTCAAACAGATCATCGATTCAGGGTAGAGGGTACTTATCTTGATGGTCATCTTGTTCAACTGACGATAATCAATACATAGTCGCATAGATCCGTCCTTCTTCTTCACAAACAGCACTAGAGCTCCCCACGGGGATACACTTGGTCTGATTACGCCTTTGTCAAGTAATTCTTGCAGTTGGATAGCCAACTCCTTCATCTCAACTAGAGCCATTCGGTATGGTGCTTTGGAAATTGGTGCAGTTCCCGGGGCAAGATCGATATTGAATTCTATTTCTCTGTCGGGCGGCAATCCAGGTAACTCTTCAGGAAAAACATCTTCGAATTGATTCACTACAGGGATTTCATCTATGGCAGGGGCTTGCTTCTCGTTTTCAACCACATAAGCTAAGTAGGCTTGACACCCACTCCTTAGTAGTTTCTTCGCTTGAATCATAGTCAGAAAATTACTAGTAGGTTTCCTTCCGCGAAATTGTATTCTTTTGCTGTTGGGTCCCTTTAAACTAACCCACTTACGCCGACAATTGATTTGAGCATCATAACGTGTCAACCAATCCATTCCCAGAATTATATCAAACTCCCCTAAATTAAAAGAAAGAAGGTCTGCTTCGAAATGTTGTCCTTGGAATTCGATTTCACAATCTGGACATATCTGATCTACAGGGACTTTTTCCTGATTTGCTACTTCTATAATCAATGTCTCCCCTAATGGTATGGACTGAATATCCAATTTATTCCTAAAATTGTCCGATATGAAAGATTTTGTTGCTCCCGAATCAAACAAAACACATGCATCTACAGAATTGACTAAAAGCGTACCTGCAATTACATCACTATCAGCAATAGCATCCTTCACTGTCATGTTGAAAGTACGAGCAGTTGGCTTGTTACTGGGAGGTTCCATGAGTCTAGGTGCATTTGTCTCCTTTGGTGGTGACTTGCAATCTCGTGCAATATGTCCTTTCTTTCCGCAATTGAAACAAGTAACGGCCTTATCCTTGTAGTGAGAAGAATAGTGCCCTTTTTGTCCAAAGTTGTAACAAACAATGCTGGCCAGATTACATGGTCCTGGGTGCTTCCTTCCACACGTTTTGCATTCGGGTAGCGATGGCCTTCCTTGAATTAGATTGGCTGCCTGAGTGGGTCTGGACCTTTGATTGTTTCCCCTAGTGTCTTGATTCTCAGTTCTATTTGCATCATTGCTTCTGTCTTCCCGCTTCACAAAAGGTCTCTTTCCATTCCGATCGTCCGGCTTCCTCTCAAAATTATTTCCACGATTCTGAAACTTCCTTTTCTTCATATCCTTGTCCTTTGAGTACAACTCAGATCCACTTTCCACAATAGATGCTTTTTGAACCACAGTAGCATAGTTGGTGATTTCTATTTTTTTACATAGGTCTAGGACCAGCATGTGTATCTGTGACTTTACTGCGGCTCTCAGCATGGCGATAAACATTTTTAACATCTCCATTTGGTCTATTAGTATGATGAAGCATCTCATCTAGGTTATCTCCAAAACTTATAACTATTTAATAATCCATACGATCCTCACCATGACAATTTTTGTAGGACTGCAGTGAAACCTCATAAATCCAACTGACATATAATGGAGATGGTCCATTATAGATAAGATGGTCGTAGATCACATCTGCACGGTGCCACTTGCCATTTTTACAAATCTTGTAAGGACAAGTTTTTTAATCACCTACGGTCAATTTGGGAAATGCATTTTGCAGAAATGCCTCTACCCCACCATTGTATCCTTCATTGTACTTTGGTTGGTTTATCCTAATAACATTTTTCTTGTCTTCCATCATTACAATTGAGAAGCACAAAACTATTATAATGAATGATCTTTGTGTGTGTGTTTGCTATGCAAGAATATACTACCTATATTATTAGATAATTCCAAAGTATTGACTTATAGATAAACAAATTTAAACCTAGCAGTGTGTGTTTATAGTAGGGGTTTCGACTAAAAACCCCACTCTAGCTCCCTGGTCTAAAAAATGCTATCGGTTTGGACTTAAAAAAATGACACACCAACTACTATGTCAGGTTAGTGTATCACACCCTACCATACTTCACTTACGAGAGGGCCACATATGCTTCTTTACTAGTTAAAAAGTATATGTACAGAACAATCTACACTACTGGATCATTCATAAAGGTAACTACATAGTAGGTACATATCCCCGACCTATGAAATTATAAGTACAGAACAATCTACATCCTGCCTATGATGTTGGGCTTGCTAAGCAGCCCTTAACGCCGTATGATAATCTTTTGGCCAAGCCACCATGAATTTATCTTTGGATAACTCCCAAAATGCCTCCCATTTCACCTTCCAAATTTTCCTCCTTTTTGCATGATTTGGCTCCCCTAGGCTACTTAGCTCCCCTAGGACATTGTATACTGAAAGCCCATCTGCCAGCTCATGAAGCCCATGGGGTAGCCCATATGTCTTTTCCAAGGTTCATTATTCAGCCCAATTGGATTGTTATGGACCGTTATAACTATAACTTTGATACCACTTCTTGGGCTTACTAAGCATGCCTTAACTAACAATAATACGATATTATCCGCTTTGGGCCCAAGCGAGTTATTTTTGAGTAACACACATAAAATAAAACTACTCCGGTTAAAAAATTTCGTATTACTCCGCCAATATTATATAAGTCGGTCGGTTTTTCAAAAAAATTTCAAAAAAAAATTTCAAATTACATTAATACAACATTAAATTGCAACGGTCACGTTTTAATTTATGATGAAGAAGGGTCTCACACTTTTATTATAAAAATTATCAATTGAACCCATTACACATAAGAATTTGCAAAACATGTTAGAAAACTTTTTAAGATCTCTTGGCCTATTTTTATTAGGTATCGACAATACTATAACACAAAATAATATTTTAACATAAATTCACAAGGGTTTTCACCCTTTTTAGATTATTTATTGTTTAGCAACACCCAATATTGTCAAAACCATCACCTTATAATATATATATTTTTGACCGTTACTACCTTATAAAATTGAAAATAAAAGATGAACTAGAAAACTCCCAAATGTCAAAGCCAAAACAAAAATTTATCACTCAAATTTACACAATGTTGGAAGAGGTCCTTTTACAATAATCATAAAAAAATAAAAATAAGAAACTTTACAAAACAAAATAAAAATAAAAATTAGGAGTGTACTCAACTCCTCTCCATCTGCTCCTTGTTTCTACACCAAATCAGGCCAAGAAACCTCAGCATTGCTTTCTTTCTTCGGTTCATCAAACTCACCACACGAAGAACCTGCATCAGGTGCATTAGCCATCCTCCCCATCTTCTCCTGTTCTTCGGTCAGGTTAGCCACAGTGGCTTCTTTCTCCACCAGCCTCTTGTGCAATGCTTTCACTTCAGCGCGTCAGAATCTGCCACCCGCTTCGGGAGCACGGAATTAGCATGCAGTACTGAGGCCAACGCCTCCTCTTTCTGGTGAATTACACAAAGCATAATCCCGTACAAGCATTTCCTGATTGGCTTGTACAGTAATGACTGTGTTCACAGTCTGGAGGTGCTGCATAAATAATATATATGGATTACACCCACTAGTCTCCAAGCATATAATAATAATTGAAAACAACAACAAAAATAGAAAACATAAATTTTCAAAAAATTTGAAATATACGTGGAGCACTTTCTTCATTGTTTTCTGCAGTTATTTCAGAAATTAGTAAATTAGAAGTAATATATATGTGAAAGTTCAATTCAACAATTAAATCACAGGTTAAAAATAATAATAAAAATTCAGATTTTTGTGTCACAATCATACATACGTATATATACACATAATTAAGGCAGTGTTGTAAATGACCGATGTAATCTAAGTGAGTCTGGAGATTGACCTTATATTTAAATGTCTCTTGCAACTAAATACTGTAATAACTCTAACGTTAGAAAGGCTACAGTGCCCAAATGAACAGTGATCTTGAGGAATCCAGGGAAATGGTGTGTAGGTACTCTATATTAGGGATGGAAAATGGGTAAACAGAAACCATATTAGTGTCGTACATTGAAAATAAGTGACTCAAAATGACGATAGATTCCAGAAATTCCTGAAACATGGATTTTGAGGATTTTGATTTCGAATAAGCTTCTATTGGACATTTAGGAGCATGGAAACATTATAAGAATTATATATTGAGGAATTAGTGAATTTAAGTTAAACTAAGGGATTTTTAAGTTAAGAGAATGCTAAGGGAATTTGGATTTTATAAACGCTTTCAAAACCACTGGATAGTGAGATATATTCGAAACGAACCACAATTAGACGAGTATAGAAACCAAGTAACCAAGGGTAGTAAATGATAATAATATTTACCACATTAATATTTACCAAGGTTATTAGTAATTACCTAAGGTAAATAAACAATCTTGCTAAATACTCATCCATTACATCACTAATGACATTACAATGATATCATCTTCCACTAAAACATGCTTTAAGGGTAAATTAGTCTTTTAACAATAAAAAAAATCACAAAGCTTCTACAATACACTAGATTAAGCCAAGATAAGATGAGATAAACACAAAAATTTCTCTTCCTCCTCCATTTTTCTTACATTCGGCCAAGCTAGAGACAAAGGGGAAAAATCCAACTTCCAAGCCTTCTAAATTCACAAGATTAATTTGGTGAGTCCTATATTTCATGATTAAGATATCCCATAAGTTTGAGCTTGATCCACCATGTCAATCTTTAGATAGAAATTCATGAACAAGATGATGAATAGTAACTTTTAGAGCAAACTTTGTCTTTCTTGATTTCTTTGCATGATCTAGACTATACCAAGGTAGTATAAGAGCTTTGTGAGGTTATTCATGTTAGTGTACTCTTTAAAGTTGATGATTTGCTTGGAACCCTAGCTTGAATCATTTGGGATATGATGATTTTTAGTTGGTTTATAAGATAAGTAGTACTAGATCATTTAATCTTATTGTTATAGTTGTTTATATGTGTTTGAATGATTATGGAGATGTGTTGTACTTGTAACCATGGATGGGATGAAGCCACATGGTGTAGGGGTTGGAAGGAGTGTGGGATGTTGATTTTGGAAGGGTTAAAATATGGAAAGTATGAAATTACAGCAGTTATAATGTCCGATTTTCGTTAGAACGAAAACTGCCCTGTTTTGTGACCCCTGCATTCGTACGGTACCTCACTGCTTAGGTTACCAATTGACCATGAAATGATAGAGCTTAGTTCATAGATCGTTTTGATATAAGGTGCGTTAAAATCTGATGAACGGTTTAGGAGAAAAGTCAGTTTTAGTGAAAGACGTTCGATAACCGAGAAAACGTAATTGTATCAACTTTGAGGCTAAAGTTACCATACTTAGACATTTTTATAAGTCACAAAATTTTGGAGTAGCGTAGTAGGGTGGTCAGAGGACCCTTGACAGTTGACCTTACGTTAAAATTCGAAATCCATATTTTCTGAGAATTTTTACAGTTAAGTGTGGTTGTTAGGGAAAATGGTGAAAACCCCTGAAACTTCGATTGAGCTTATAAATGGTTAAGTTCTTGAGCCTTTGGGATAATAATAATACGTTAAACATATGTTGAAGTGTAAAGGGTTTTGTTATACGAGAGGGTAGTGAGTAAGAGATGTGGTATTCTAATGACGGTCCTTTTGTGTTTATAGAAATTCCGGTGGAGGAACCAGCCATACCGTCAGGATATCGAAACCGAGGCAAGATTTCTTCTATCCCTATTTGTAAAACTACTTATCTTCACAAAGAAACTTGATTTTGTGAAATATATATGTGATGCTATTATTACTATATTGTGAAGAAATTGTCTTCCTTGAGTATTAATATTGAAAAGAAAGATATACGAAGATGTATATGAATATGGATATGTATAGAGATGATTATGCATGAATTGAACATGCCTTATGATTAAGAGAATAAGAGAGAATGGTATCAGTTGTTATCGAGGGTTATATGGTTATAATATTATATTAAAAATGTTCTTATTGAGTATCAGTGGTTTAATAAACATTATTTGATCAACATGCATTACTCTTAAAATAGATGGAATATTTTACGAATATAAAAGTATATTTGATTTCTGAATTTGAAAGAGAGGTCTGAATCATAATCAAAGCCTTATGATATATATATATTTTATAGAAGTAATGTGTGAGAATGGAAATGATATGAGAGAATGATATGTGAAAACGAAAGTGAGAAAATGGAAATGTGGAATGATATTTTAAAAAGAGAATAATGATGTGATAAAGAGGGGGATTGCAACAGACTTGCGTAAGTGGCTGTGTCAGGGCTGTGTGCGACACAGTCCAGCATTTATTATTTTTATTACGGCACGAAGATGCCAAGGGAGGATGTTAGCAGGTGGCCTTCCTCCAGGGATGATTTTCATTCCTTCTACCGGTAGTAAAAAGAGAGCAGGTACGATTAGGCGACTGATCATCGTCCTAACGTATCAGGCGACAGCAGATATCCCCAATGTTTTGAAAAGAAAGTGTAGACAATGGTTTTCAGATTGCTATACTGAAAACAGAACAATGATATGAGATGATGGAATGATAGTTACAGATGAAGAAAAACTGATATTATATTGTTGTAGATTTCAATACTGAAACCAGAATAATGATATGAGATGATGGTATTATGGTGGCAGATGAAGAAAAACTGATATTATATTAATATAGATTTCTTTCTTATAATAGTGAGTGGATGATGTATTATTAAATAAGAGCTTTACTCTTCCTTAAGGATTTTAATTGTTTCCTGCTATTACATATGCATAGACATATATGTATACTTGTTCACATTTTAAATTTTAGTTACAGTATGATCTTGCTGAGCTATTATAGCTCACTCTTGCTACTTATGTATATAGCAGCTAGGTCCCATGCCGATACTACGTACCACACCCCGCAAGAGGGTAAGGGAAAGGCGACCTTTTGAGCGAGTGCTGGCGACCATCCCCGAGGTAGTGACAAGCGGAGGGGCTTAGTATACTTATGTAAATTAAGTGTGTAAATTGTAATAAACTTTAGTTGTTGAAGTGCTTCCTGTAGAAGCTTTGTTCAACAATGTACTTAGTAAATTCTGGGCTTGTAATAACTGTTAACTTTAAAACTTTTAAATATTGTGGTTGTTGTTCTATGAGCTTATGACTGGTGTGTGTGTGTATTAGTGTGGGGTCAACTGCTTATTTATTTAATTATTTATTGAAAAAAAAAAAAGATTACAGAGATATTGATATTGATCGGAAATTGGACCTTGACGGCCCGGATCCTTGACCCCGGATCACGGGGCGTCACAGATGGTATCAGAGCTAAGAGTCATAATGCTCAAGAACAAAAGTGATAATAATAAATGTATCAGTTATAATATAAATTGTGAACTTCCATCAAGTTCAGGGGTGGTATATCGCAGGTAGTATTTACTTTAAGCATATATTATAATTTATTAGACTGTTACTAATAGAATTTTATGTTTTATTATAGGGAGCGGAGATGGGTGAGCCGAGTCAGGACCCCCAGTGGCTAGGGATGTCAGAGCAGGAGCTATTAGATCTTCAGCTGGCCGGGGTAGAGGTCCCCGAGTATGCAGTTGAGGACCTTAGGGAGAGACGCCGGGCGGCGGCTAGAGAGCGATTAGAGAGAGAGGAGGCAGAGGAGCAGAGACGGAGAGATGCTGTGGCCCTAGTGCCATATATGGGTAGACCTTCTACAGGATCTGACGAGGCAGGTCCTTCCAGAGTGAGATCGGAGATCCCTGAGGAGGAGAGGCCACTGCGTAAGAGGCCTAGGTTGTCAGTTATACCTGAGGAGCCGATTGAGTGGAGGGATATTCAGATGGTTCCCACTCCTGTCCGACCCATCCCAGTGCCGTCACCAGTTCCATCCCCTCTACCTAGTCCTGACCCTATAGATGATCCTTTTGAGCAGTTTACCCCTCCAGGGCATTTTGGTTTTTTTGAGGAGGAGGAGGATCCTTCAGAGGATGCTGAGACAGAGTCGGTTCCTCCATCCCCACCCTTTGCACCACCACCACCTCCACCTGTGGATGCACCTCCCCTAGCTGTACCTCCTCAGGAGGCACCCTTACCGGTGGGTGACTCACTTTCAGCTACCTTATTGACCGAGTACTTTTTCCTTCAGGGACAGTTGGAGGAGTCCCGCAGGACTATAGACACCCTTCTACAGAGGTTAGAGAGAGGGAGAGGAGGGGTTATCCCGGATGGGATGTCTCTGGGGATGATCAGTATTGAGCTACGAGCATTAGGAGATATTAGGAGGTTGTTGGGTGATAGAGGAGACCCGGTATGGAGGGCCCAGATAGTTGATACGGTTACTACCATGGTAGTCCAGATACGGGATGTTGTCAGGGCAGGGGTGTGAGCCGGGATAGTAGTTCGTCACTAATCAGACTAGTCATCTTGTTGATGTCATTTTGGGGATTAGTTTAGTTGTCCACTGTTTTACTCCCAGTCTGATTAGGGGACAGTTAGTAATAATTTTGGTGATATCGGATTAGTATGTACGGCTATGTTTTGGGTTTCGAACCTTGTATTAGATGATGTATATTATTAGCAGTAAAGGATGTTGTACCCAAATTGTAAAATATTTATGTACATTAATGAAGTTTGTGCATTTCTATCTAAATTTTTGCTGCATTTTTTTTATATAATATAATAAATGTTGAGACTCAGAAATATTGATGTATAAAAGGTGATTGACTTAATGAAAAGGCTATCGTGTTAAGGGCGATACAACTACCTACTAAAGTTATGGTATAACTAGATGTAAATCGCGTGATAAAGATATTGTGATGTGTAAATGAGCTAATTAATGATATAATTGTGTATATAGAAATGATGTATATAGTAACCCAAATTCGGGTAATTAATAAGGACTATTGTTATGTACAGAACTATGCCGCCTAGACGTGACAGTAGAGCGAATGCAAGGGAAAATGAGAGAGACGAAAGAAGTCGAAATATCGAAGGTACTAGACTGAACGAAAATGCTCATAATGAAGAAAATCATGAAGAAGGAGAAGAGGAATCAACTGGCCAACAAAGGAATCCGGGAGGTGATCCCTTTGCCCAATTCATGGACTTATTAAGGCAGAATTTAACAAATCCACAGAATCCTCAACCACCACCTGTTCTCCCCAATCAGGCAGCTAGTTCCTTTCGTGCCTTTAAGTAATTAAAGCCCCCAGAATTCGAGGGAACCACTAACCCAGTAGCCAGGGCATGGCTAAAAGAAATGGAGAAAGCTTTCGAAATACTGAGGATAGAGGAAGATCAGAAAACAGTTTTTGCAGCCTATCTCCTAAAGGGAGAGGCAAATTACTGGTGGGAAGCTAGGAAGAACCTAGAGGAAGCGGGAGTGATAACCTGGGAGCGTTTCACTAGGGTGTTCCTAGAAAAGTATTCTCCTAGGTATTTAGAAAACCAAATGGAATTAAAGTTTCTGGAGTTAAAACAGGATAACCTAACAGTGGCAGAGTATGAAAATAAATTTACAGAACTGTCGAGGTTTGTTCCCGAGTTTGTGCGTACTGAAGAACAACGTGCAAAAAGGTTTCAACAAGGGTTGAAACCCTGGTTACGAACGAGAGTGGCCCCATTTGAGTTAACTGATTATACTGCAGTGGTTCAAAAGGCATCAATTATAGAGGCCGAGAGTGAGCAGGCTCAAATAGGTCGAGAGAATAAGAAAAGAAGATTTGAGGGCCCAAAAGGAGGTTCAAGTGAGGGAAGCTACTTTAACAAAGGAGGTAAAGGACAAAAATCTCAATTTGTGGGAAAGTCGAGGGGTAACAAGACTACTAGTGAGACGGTGAGTCAGGGTGGAAAATTTTCGGGAACATTTCAGTCCAATCAATCACGACCACCATTACCAGATTGTGAGACGTGTGGTAAGAAGCATATAGGAGTCTGTAGAGTGCTGGGAGTAACTTGTTTTAAGTGTGGACAAAAAGGACACTGCCTTAACCAGTGCCCATCAACTGATGCAAACCCTAAAAGAGATGTTAAGTGTTACCAGTGTGGGAAACTAGGACACATTGCTAGAGATTGCCGTTCAGGTGGGTCATACGCGTCAGGACAGAGTGGGGCTGCTTCAAATAGGCCTACTGCTAGAGTGTACAACATGACCTTAGGGGAAGCGTTGACAAAACCAGATGCGGATACAGGTACTTGCTTTTTGATTTAAATTTGGTGTGTAAATCTTTGGCTAAGGATCGACTTAATCAATTAATGGAATAAATAAGTTAATAATATAGATAAGGAAAATCAGTATCTGCTAAGGGCTAGGAAACGTTATGAAAAAAAAAGTAGGAGTGTTTTGGGAAAACACAAGCTCGTTGAGACGAATAGGAAATATATATTATAGGTAGTATTTTCTTGCAATTGTTTTAAAGAATATTATTAGAGCTTATTTTCTGGAGAATTTTACAGAGAGGGACTATGAGAATATTGAGGAATTAATATTTATGTCATGATAGAGATCAGAAGATGGTCAAACCATAAGTGAGATACACTACCATTCAGAAAAGGTCAATGTAGTGGCGGATATCTTCGTCAAAAGAGGAAGGAGAGACGAAATAACATGGAATGACTTGAAACAGGAGGAGATTTGTGAGGAAAAGACAATAAAAGGACTGCTATTGATAAACTAAATGGCATGTTGATGAATGACAAGGAAGTTATGTTGGTGTATTTCTGCGCAAACAAGATAGAGATATTATGAAAGGAAAAGGGTAGAGGAAGTAGTGTGGAAGTTAGAATGTGTGAATGAAAAAGATACCTATGGACATTTCCAACCTGATTCCGGGACGGAATCCTTTTAAGGGGGGAAGACTGTAATAACTCTAACGTTAGAAAGGCTACAGTGCCCAAATGAACAGTGATCTTGAGGAATCCAGGGAAATGGTGTGTAGGTACTCTATATTAGGGATGGAAAATGGGTAAACAGAAACCATATTAGTGTCGTACATTGAAAATAAGTGACTCAAAATGACGATAGATTCCAGAAATTCCTGAAACATGGATTTTGAGGATTTTGATTTCGAATAAGCTTCTATTGGACATTTAGGAGCATGGAAACATTATAAGAATTATATATTGAGGAATTAGTGAATTTAAGTTAAACTAAGGGATTTTTAAGTTAAGAGAATGCTAAGGGAATTTGGATTTTATAAACGCTTTCAAAACCACTGGATAGTGAGATATATTCGAAACGAACCACAATTAGACGAGTATAGAAACCAAGTAACCAAGGGTAGTAAATGATAATAATATTTACCACATTAATATTTACCAAGGTTATTAGTAATTACCTAAGGTAAATAAACAATCTTGCTAAATACTCATCCATTACATCACTAATGACATTACAATGATATCATCTTCCACTAAAACATGCTTTAAGGGTAAATTAGTCTTTTAACAATAAAAAGAATCACAAAGCTTCTACAATACACTAGATTAAGCCAAGATAAGATGAGATAAACACAAAAATTTCTCTTCCTCCTCCATTTTTCTTACATTCGGCCAAGCTAGAGACCAAGGGGAAAAATCCAACTTCCAAGCCTTCTAAATTCACAAGATTAATTTGGTGAGTCCTATATTTCATGATTAAGATATCCCATAAGTTTGAGCTTGATCCACCATGTCAATCTTTAGATAGAAATTCATGAACAAGATGATGAATAGTAACTTTTAGAGCAAACTTTGTCTTTCTTGATTTCTTTGCATGATCTAGACTATACCAAGGTAGTATAAGAGCTTTGTGAGGTTATTCATGTTAGTGTACTCTTTAAAGTTGATGATTTGCTTGGAACCCTAGCTTGAATCATTTGGGATATGATGATTTTTAGTTGGTTTATAAGATAAGTAGTACTAGATCATTTAATCTTATTGTTATAGTTGTTTATATGTGTTTGAATGATTATGGAGATGTGTTGTACTTGTAACCATGGATGGGATGAAGCCACATGGTGTAGGGGTTGGAAGGAGTGTGGGATGTTGATTTTGGAAGGGTTAAAATATGGAAAGTATGAAATTACAGCAGTTATAATGTCCGATTTTCGTTAGAACGAAAACTGCCCTGTTTTGTGACCCCTGCATTCGTACGGTACCTCACTGCCTAGGTTACCAATTGACCATGAAATGATAGAGCTTAGTTCATAGATCGTTTTGATATAAGGTGCGTTAAAATCTGATGAACGGTTTAGGAGAAAAGTCAGTTTTAGTGAAAGACGTTCGATAACCGAGAAAACGTAATTGTATCAACTTTGAGGCTAAAGTTACCATACTTAGACATTTTTATAAGTCATAAAATTTTGGGGTAGCGTAGTAGGGTGGTCAGAGGACCCTTGACAGTTGACCTTACGTTAAAATTCGAAATCCATATTTTCTGAGAATTTTTACAGTTAAGTGTGGTTGTTAGGGAAAATGGTGAAAACCCCTGAAACTTCGATTGAGCTTATAAATGGTTAAGTTCTTGAGCCTTTGGGATAATAATAATACGTTAAACATATATTGAAGTGTAAAGGGTTTTGTTATATGAGAGGGTAGTGAGTAAGAGATGTGGTATTCTAATGACGGTCCTTTTGTGTTTATAGAAATTCCGGTGGAGGAACCAGCCATACCGTCAGGATATCGAAACCGAGGCAAGATTTCTTCTATCCCTATTTGTAAAACTACTTATCTTCACAAAGAAACTTGATTTTGTGAAATATATATGTGATGCTATTATTACTATATTGTGAAGAAATTGTCTTCCTTGAGTATTAATATTGAAAAGAAAGATATACGAAGATGTATATGAATATGGATATGTATAGAGATGATTATGCATGAATTGAACATGCCTTATGATTAAGAGAATAAGAGAGAATGATATCAGTTGTTATCGAGGGTTATATGGTTATAATATTATATTAAAAATGTTCTTATTGAGTATCAGTGGTTTAATAAACATTATTTGATCAACATGCATTACTCTTAAAATAGATGGAATATTTTACGAATATAAAAGTATATTTGATTTCTGAATTTGAAAGAGAGGTCTGAATCATAATCAAAGCCTTATGATATATATATATTTTATAGAAGTAATGTGTGAGAATGGAAATGATATAAGAGAATGATATGTGAAAACGAAAATGAGAAAATGGAAATGTGGAATGATATTTTAAAAAGAGAATAATGATGTGATAAAGAGGGGGATTGCAACAGACTTGCGTAAGTGGATGTGTCAGGGCTGTGTGCGACACAGTCCAGCATTTATTATTTTTATTACGGCACGAAGATGCCAAGGGAGGATGTTAGCAGGTGGCCTTCCTCCAGGGATGATTTTCATTCCTTCTACCGGTAGTAAAAAGAGAGCAGGTACGATTAGGCGACTGATCATCGTCCTAACGTATCAGGCGACAGCAGATATCCCCAATGTTTTGAAAAGAAAGTGTAGACAATGGTTTTCAGATTGCTATACTGAAAACAGAACAATGATATGAGATGATGGAATGATAGTTACAGATGAAGAAAAACTGATATTATATTGTTGTAGATTTCAATACTGAAACCAGAATAATGATATGAGATGATGGTATTATGGTGGCAGATGAAGAAAAACTGATATTATATTAATATAGATTTCTTTCTTATAATAGTGAGTGGATGATGTATTATTAAATAAGAGCTTTACTCTTCCTTAAGGATTTTAATTGTTTCCTGCTATTACATATGCATAGACATATATGTATACTTGTTCACATTTTAAATTTTAGTTACAGTATGATCTTGCTGAGCTATTATAGCTCACTCTTGCTACTTATGTATATAGCAGCTAGGTCCCATGCCGATACTACGTACCACACCCCGCAAGAGGGTAAGGGAAAGGCGACCTTTTGAGCGAGTGCTGGCGACCATCCCCGAGGTAGTGACAAGCGGAGGGGCTTAGTATACTTATGTAAATTAAGTGTGTAAATTGTAATAAACTTTAGTTGTTGAAGTGCTTCCTGTAGAAGCTTTGTTCAACAATGTACTTAGTAAATTCTGGGCTTGTAATAACTGTTAACTTTAAAACTTTTAAATATTGTGGTTGTTGTTCTATGAGCTTATGACTGGTGTGTGTGTATTAGTGTGGGGTCAACTGCTTATTTATTTAATTATTTATTGAAAAAAAAAAAAAAGATTACAGAGATATTGATATTGATCGGAAATTGGACCTTGACGGCCCGGATCCTTGACCCCGGATCACGGGGCGTCACAAATACCGTCCGCAACTCGATTTGAATTCCAAAACCATTGTGTCTAGCTATTCAAAATTGTATATATTTATTACTGATACAAAATTCTATATATGCTTTCATATTTCTTACCCATACTCTCCTACTACAAAGGAATAGAAATTGTATATATAATGCCAGGTTAGGGTACAAGAGACACTTCATATGAAATTACCTTAATACCCTTTCTCAAATCCTTTCTTGATATAATTACTCCTCAAGCACATAAGGGTACAACGGTAACCACTATTCCATTATACAATTATTACACCTTAGGAGGAATCATATAAAGGATAAGATAATACTGAAGGTTCTAGATCATACTAGGACCTTCTGGAGACTGGAGAGGTGAAGAAGAATATATTTGTAAGATAAAATCTAGGTTTCTCGATCACACTAGTACATACTAGATAATAGAAAGAGAGAAAATGATATATTGTGTTCAAGTTTTTAATTCTCTATTTTGTTTCATTCATTTTTTCTTCTGTTTTTTTTTTAAGATATTTTATGATGTTTCATTGTTTCATTATTTTATTGTTTATCATGTTTCTAAAGTAAAATTCTTTCTTTACTTAAACATTTTTTTGTTGATGCTTTAACTTGTATAAGATGACAATATTTTAGGCATATAAATTTCAATAGTTTTTTGTTATTTATACTCTTTCTTTTATATTTGTACAGTCGGTTGATGACCAAAATTACTTTCTTAAGTTAGCAATGTTTACTTCAATATTTTCTAATCTATTATTTTATGTTTTAATTTTTTATGTTATATTTTTTTGTATTATTTAGTTTTTAGTTTTTATTTTCGTTGTGTGATAAATTTTTATTTGCTTTTATTCTTGTTTATTAAATTAAATTTTATTGTTGTATTTTCCAATAATTTTAGGTTACGTTAATTTTTTATGCCTTTAGTAAAAATTTCAGTTTACATATTGTTCTCTGTTTCAATTTAGTTATCCACTTTTGATTTTTCTCAATACCCTATTTTAATTGAATATTAAAAATTATTCCATTACCATTTTAAGAATTTGGAAAATACTTTACAAAGCGGATTGCATAAATTTTTGAACAATTTAATTTATTGAATATTTTCAATTTTACAATTTATGTAAAGATTACTCTTGTTTATATCCCCCAATAAGGATTTTCATCCAGTACAATAAGGTTGCTTCTTTAAAAACATTCTTCAAAAACATTATATCTCACACAAGATTACTCTTATTTATATCTTCTAATAATACTTTTGGTTGTTTTTGGTGTTCAGAGAATAAATGCTATCATATTTAGATATGATGGTAGATTTATGTGAGCAGAAAAAAGGTTTTGACACAGCGCCGCTAGGAAAATGTTGCTTTAAATATTTAATTCTTAAAATATTTGCTAACAATGCTAACAATGGTGAAGTTAAACAACCTCAAGCCTTAGTGTATTCTTCAGGAATAGGAATAGTTGGGTATATATATTAATATTGGTAATTTCTATAGTGACAAAATAGTAATTAATATTTATGTTCAAAGTAAAGTAGAAAACCCTGAAACTATAACTCATTCTATTAATCATTTAACCATTTTATTAAACTTAATAGGTCATGAAAATAATTCAGAAAAAAATTGTATCCAAAAGTTGTACGTTTAAAAGTATAAAAATAAGTACAAGGTACAAAAATAAATGGAATAAATGTTATTTAAATTTTAAGCATATATACAAGGTATTATATAATATTAATTCAATATATATATATATATTTATATATATATATATAAACAAATAGAATAAATGTTATTGAAATTTCAAGCATATGTAAAAGGTATTATATAATATAAATTTGAAATTATTTATTCATTTTATTAAATAATAAATGGCATCAAAAATAAGATATTAGATCACAAATAGATGTTATGAGGCAATGTAAATTTAAAAATTTTAAAGAATTAAATCATTTAATAAAATGGCATGGTATTTGGGTAGTGGTCCATAGGCATATGAGAGCAAATTTAATGTGATGATGCATGTGAATGTTAAGATGGATTTGGTGTTTCCTTAGGCCCAAAAAAACCCCAAAAAATTTAGTGGCGTTGCTATTTTGGCAATTACCTTAGGGATCAAAGGCAACATCAGTTTTTCTATTGGCATAGCCTTGCTATAGCAACAATATTATACAATTTTAGCAACATAGTATTATGTTGCCTTTGTGTTAAAACATTTTGCAAAAAAGTGGGCCCTTCAAGTGGGAACAGGTGGGCCCATAAGGGCCCACATGTGGGTCCCACTATGGGGCCTACTTTTATGCCTACACAAATTTTTCCTACAGCAACATTTCTTAAAATTAATTTTCCTTTGTGCCAACACTTTATAGCATCAATGACAACACTTTTCTATTTTAAACAAAAAATCATAAATATGAAAAAATGCATTACCTAAATAACCAAATCAATACAACCTGGATTACATACAGATTAAATACAATCTCAACCCAAATTCAGAGCAAAAGATATAAGAGCTGGTGACGCAAGTACATAAACAACATTCTTACTAAGTACATAAGTCCTAACGTAACAGTAAAAGATGGTCTATAACATAAACGTATGGAAGGACTAAATTAAGAGTTGGTGCCGTCACTCATTGAAGTACCATCTTCATTGTCACTTGAGATGGTCGAACAAAGCTCCCCAAGATCAACTTTGATATTTGGATTCACTTCACCCAATTTTTTAAGCACCCATGTCCAGTTTTCATGTACCTTTTTGGTCACCTATGCATCCATTTATGCTTGCAATTTCATATTCAATTTCATCTCAGACTTCTTTAACCAAAGTTTCCCTTATCTTGCATGTCAGGTCCTATACATAGGTCTGTTTTGGAGCCTGAGCATGAATTTTGATGGATTCATAGATCTCCCTATAAGCCATGTCGGATAGTATGATTTCCCATCAATAATCATCATTTCATCTATACCCTCTCCTGATGTGTTCACCCTCATCTCACCTCTTTTTTTCTCCAAAAGTGAACAAAGGAGACATGATATAGCAAGCTTAGTCATTGGCAACTTATACGAAATAACAGATTAAATTTTTCTTCTATTTTGGTAAAAATACATTGATGTCATGGCATAACTCAGAAATTTGAGTATGACTGATCCGTCAAATGAAAAAGCGGATATTAAATTACATAATGACAGAAAAATTCAGACTTAAACTTGAGATTATTCTCTAAACTAAGATCTGTTATCATGTTAAATAATTGATTCATTTAAAATCTTAAGATTCTAGAGAAAGTAATTGACCAACACTATCAACTTGATCAAGATTATTCTCAAATTTTTTATACAGTTGATTAATTAGCAGGCTGAACGAAATACTTGTAATTAATTTCATCTTTAATTACATGCTTTATATATCAAGAATAAAAGAAAAAACACTAACAATATTTTCTAGTTAATTGCTTCATTTGGTATTATGTAATAATAAATATAACAAGACAACCAAAAAATGATTTACCATTTTGTGATTTATTTGTGAAAAAGGTCTAGGACCAGCACGTGTATCTGTGACTTTACTGCGGCTCTCAGCATGGCGATAAACATTTTTAACATCTCCATTTGGTCTATTAGTATGATGAAATACGATCCTCATGACTATTTTTGTAGGACTGGAGTGAAACCTCATAAATCCAACTGACATATAATGGAGATGGACCATTGTAGATAAGATGGTCGTAGATCACATCTACACGGTGCCACTTGTCATTTTTACAAATCTTGTAAGGGCAAGTTATTTAATCACCTACGGTAAATTTAGGAAATGTATTTTGCAGAAATGCCTCTACCCCACCATTGTATTTTGGTTGGTTTAGCCTAATAACATTTTTCTTGTCGCCCATCACTACAATTGAGAAGCATAAAACTATTATAATGAATGATCTTTGTGTGTGTGTTTGCTATGCAAGAATAGACCACCTATATTACTAGATAATGCAAAAGTATTGCCTTATAGATAAACAAATTTAAACCTAGCAGTGTGTGTTTATAGTAGGGGTTTCGACTAAAAACCCCACTCTAGCTCCCTGGTCTAAAAAATGCAATCAGTTTGGACTAAAAAAGAATGACACACCAACTACTATGTCAGGTTAGTGTATCACACCCTACGATACTTCACTTACGAGAGGGCCACATATAATTCATTACTAGTTAAAAAGTATATGCACGGAACAATATACACTATTGGATCATTCACAAAAGTAACTCCATCATAGGTACATATCCCCCACCTATAAAATTATATGTACAGAACAATCTACATCCTGCCTATGATATTGGGCTTGCTAAGCAGCCCTTAACGCCGTATGATAAGCTTTGGGACAAGCCTCCATGAATTTATTTTTGGATAACTCTCAAAATGCCTCCCATTTCACCTTCGAAATTTGCCTCCTTTTTGCGTGATTTGGCTCCCCTAGGCTATTTAGCTCCCCTAGGACCATGTATACTGAAAGCCCATCTGCCAACTCTTGAAGCCCATGGGGTAGCCCATATGTCAATACTTTTTTTGTTATTTATACTCTTTCTTTTATATTTGTACAGTCGGTTGATGACCCAAATTACTTTCTTAAGTTAGCAATATTTACTTCAATATTTTATAATCTATTATTTTATGTTTTACTTTTTTATGTTATATTTTTTTGTATTATTTAGTTTTTAGTTTTTATTTCCGGTTGTGTGATAAATTTTTATTTGCTTTTATTCTTGTTTATTATATTAAATTTTTTTGTTGTATTTTCCAATATAGGTTACATGAATTTTTTATGCCTTTAGTAAAAATGTCAGTTTACATATTGTTCCTGTTTCAATTTAGTTATCCACTTTTGATTTTTCTCAATACCCTATTTTAATTGAATATTAAAAATTATTCCATTACCATTCTAAGAATTTGAAAAAATACTTTACAAAGCAGATTGCATAAATTTTTGAACAATGTAATTTATTGAATATTTTCAATTTTACAATTTATGTATAGATTACTTTTGTTTATATCCCCCAATAAGGATTTTCATCCAATACAATAAGGTTGCTTCTTTAAAACCATTCTTCAAAAACTTTATATATCACACAAGATTACTCTTATTTATATCTTCTAATAATACTTTTGGTTGTTTTTGGTGTTCACAAAATAAATGCTATCATATTTAGATATGATGGTGGATGTATGTGAGCAGAAAAAAGGTTTTGACACAGCGCCGCTAGGAAAATGTGAATAGGAATAGTTGGGTATATATAATAATATTGGTAATTTCTATAGCGACAAAATAGTAATTTATATTTATGTTCAAAGTAAAGTAGAAAACCTTGAAACTATAACTCATTCTATTAATCATTTAACCATTTTATTAAACTTAATAGGTCATGAAAATAATTCTGGAAAAAATTGTATCGAAAAGTTGTACGTTTAAAAGAATAAAAATAAGTACAAGGTACAAAAATAAATGGAATAAATGTTATTTAAATTTTAAGCATGTATACAAGGTATTATATAATATAAATTCAATATATATATATATATATATATATATATATATATTTATATATTTATATATATATATATATATATATATATATATTTATATATATATAAATAAACAAATAGAATAAATGTTATTGAAATTTCAAGCATATGTAAAAGGTATTATATAATATAAATTTGAAATTATTTATTCATTTTATTAAATAATAAAGGGCATTAAAAATAAGATATTAGATCACAAATAGATGTTATGAGGAAATGTAAATTAAAAAATTTTAAAGAATTAAATCATTTAATAAAATGGCATGGTATTGGGGTAGTGGTCCATAGGCATATGAGAGCAAATTTTGTGTGATGATGCATGTGAATGTTAAGATGGATTTGGTGTTTCCTTAGGTCCAAAATATGTTGTTGTAGGCCAAAAAAAAACCCCAAAGAATTTAGTGGCGTTGCTATTTTGGCAGTTACCTTTGGGATCAAAGGCAACATCAGTTTTTCTATTGGCATAGCCTTGCTATAGCAACAATATTATAAGTTTTTAGCAACATAGTATTATGTTGCCTTTGTGTTAAAACATTTTGCAAAAAAGTGGGCCCTTCCCGTGGGAACAGGTGGGGCCCATAAGGGCCCACATGTGGGTCCCACTGTGGGGTCTACTTTTATGCCTACCAAAATTTTTCCTACAACAACATTTCTTAAAATTAATTTTCTTTTGTGCCAACACTTTATAGCATCAATGACAAGACTTTTCTATTTTAAACAAAAAATCATAAATATGAAAAAATGCATTACCTAAATAACCAAATCAACATAACCTGGATTACATACAGATTAAATTTAATCTCAACCCAAATTCAGAGCAAAAGATATAAGAGCTGGTGCCGTAAGTGCATAAATAACATTCTTACTAAGTACATAAGTCTAAGTACATAAGTCTAACGTAACAGCAAAAGATGGTCTATAACATAAACGTATGGAATGACTAAATTAAGAGATGGTACGATCATTCATTGAAGTACCATCTTTATTGTCACTTGAGATGGTGGCACAAAGCTCCCCAAGATCAACTTTGATATTTGGATTCACTTCACCCAATTTTTTAAGCACCCATGTCAAGTTTTCATGTACCTTTTTGTTAACCTATGCATCCATTTCTGCTTGCAATTTCATATTCACTTTCATCTCAGACTTCTTCAACCAAAGTTTCCCTTATCTTGCATGTCAGGACCTGTACATAGGTTTATTTTGGAACTTGAGCATGAATTTTGATGGATTCATAGATCTCCCTATAAGCCATGTCGGATAGTATGATGTTAGGTCCGGAATAACGTAGAAGGGGGGTTGAATACGTTATTTAAAAAAAAAATTTGGATTTTTGATGTGGATATGAGATCAAAATATTGAATCGAAATAACACAAATGTTTAGGAAATATCTTTGAATAGATAAAACCCGGAGTTTGCTACACAATTTAATCCTATGGATTAGCTACAAAATCAAACAGTCCTAAGGATAGTTTAGGCACGAAGACCATCTACCCGACACTTCCTGAAAGTGGGTTAAGCCGATTTTCCTACACAGAGGTAACTACATCGTAGGTACATATCCCCGACCTATGAAATTATATGTACAGAACAATCTACATCCCACCTATGATGTTGCCCTTAAGCTTTGGGCCAAGCTTCCATGAATTTATTTTTGGATAACTCCAAAAATGCCTCCCATTTCCCCTTCCAAATTTGCCTCCTTTTTGCGTGATTTGGCTCCCCTAGCTACTTAGCTCCCCTAGCACCATGTATACTAAAAGCCCATCTCTTGAAGCCCATCGGGTAGCCCATATGTCTCTTCCAAGGTCCATTCTTCAGTCCAATGAGATTGTTATGAACCATTATAACTATAACTTTGATACCACTTGTTGGGCTTACTAAGCATGCCTTAACTAGCAATAGTACGATACCCAAGCTAGTTATTTTTGTGTAACACACAAAAAATAAAATTGCTCCGGTAAAATATGTTCGTATTACTCCTCCAATATTATACAAGTGGGTGGATTTTTCACAAAAATTTCAAAAAAAAAAAAATTCCAAATTACATTAATACAACATTAAATTGCAACGGTCACGTTTTAATTTATGATGAAGAAGAGATCAATTGAACCCATTACACATAAGTATTTGCAAAACATGTTAGAAAACTTTTTAAGATCTCTTGGCATATTTTTATTAGATATCGATAATACTATATCACAAAATAATATTTTAACATAAATTCACAAGGGTTTTCACCTTTTTTTTAGATTATTTATTGTTTAGCAACACCCAATAATAGTCAAAATCATCACCTTATAATATATATTTTTTTGACCGTTACTACCTTATAAAATTGAAATTAAAATATGAACTAGAAAACTCCAAAATGTCAAAGCCAAAACAAAAATTTATCACTCAATTTACACATTGTTGGAAGAGGTCCTTTTACAATAATCATAAAAAAATAAAAATAAGAAACTTTACCTAACAAAACAAAAAAAAAGAGTGTACTCTACTCCTCTCCATCTTAATAATCATAAAATAAGATATTTTTTGATGTTAATAATTATTTTATTTTTTATCGTGTTTCTAAAGTAAAATGCTTTCTTTACTTATAAACATTTTTTAGTTGATGCTTTAACTTGCATAAGATGACAATATTTTAGGCATATAAATTTCAATACTTTTTTTGTTGTTTATACTGTTTCTTTTATATATGTACAGTCGGTTTATGACCCAAAGTACTTTCTAAGGTTAGCAATATTTAATTCAATATTTTCTAATCTATTATTTTATGATTTACTTTTTATGTTATATTTTTTTGTATTATTTAGTTTTTAGTTTTTATTTCTGGTTGTGTGATAAATTTTTATTTGATTTTATTCTTGTTTATTATATTAAATTTTTTTGTTGTATTTTCCGATAATTTTAGGTTACTTTAATTTTTTAAACCTTTAGTAAAAATGTCAGTTTACATATTGTTCTCAGTTTCAATTTTGTTATCCACTTTTGATTTTTCTTAATACCCTATTTTAATTGAATATTAAAAATTATTCCATTACCATTTTAAGAATTTGAAAAATACTTTACAAAGCAGATTGCATAAATTTTTGAACAATGTAATATATTGGATATTTTAAATTGTACAATTTATGTAAAGATTACTCTTGTTTATATCCCCCAATAAGGATTGTCTTCCAGTACAATAAGTTGCTTCTTTAAAAACATTCTTCAAAAACTTTTTATCTCACACAAGATTACTCTTATTTATATCTTCTAATTATACTTTTGGTTAATTTTGGTGTTCAGAGAATAAATGCTATCATATTTAGATATGGTGGTGGATGTATGTGAGCAGAAAAAAGGTTTTGACAAAGCAACCTCAAGCCTTAGTGTACGGCTCTTCAGGAATAGGAATAGTTGAGTTGATATATTAATATTGGTAATTTCTATAGCGACAAAATAGTAATTTTTATTTATGTTCAAAGTAAAGTCGAAAACCTTGAAACTATAACTCATTCCATTAATCATTTAATCACTTTATTAAAGTTAATAGGTCATGAAAATAATTCAGGAAAAAATTGTATCAAAAAGCTGTACTTTTAAAAGTATAAAAATATGTACAAGGTACAAAAATAAATGGAATAAATGTTATTTAAATTTTAAACATATATACAAGGTAGTATATAATATAAATTCAATATATATATATATATATAAACAAATAAAATAAATGTTATTGAAATTTCAAGCATATGTAAAAGGTATTATATAATAAATTTGAAATTATTTATTCATTTTATTAAATAATAAAGGGTATCACAAATAAGATATTAGATCATAAATAGATGTTATGAGGCAATGTAAATTTAAAAATTTTAAAGAATTAAATCATTTAATAAAATGGCATGGTATTGGGTAGTGGTCCATAGGCATATGAGAGCAAATTTTGTGTGATGATGCATGCTAATGTTAAGATGGTTTTGGTGTTTCCTTAGGCCCAAATTATGTTGTTATAGGCAAAAAAAAACCCAAAGAATTTAGTGGCGTTGCTATTTTTGCCGTTACCTTTGGGATCAAAGGCAACATCACTTTTTCTATTGGCATAGCCTTGCTATAGCAAAAATATTATAAGTTTTTAGCAACATAGTATTATGTTGCCTTTGTGTTAAAACATTTTCCAGAAAAGTGCGCCCTTACCGTGGGACCCACATTTTGCAAATTGTTTTCTGCAATTATTTCAGAAATTAGTAAATTAGAAGTAATATATATATATATATATGACAGTTCAATTCAACAATTAAATCAAAGATCTAGTTTAAAATAATAATAGAAAATTTAGATTTTTGTGACACAATCATACATACGTATATATACACATAATTAAGGAGATGTTGTAAATGACCCAAGTAATCTATGTGAGTCTGGAGATTCACCTTATATTTAAATGTCTCTTGAAACTAAATACCGTCCGCAAGTGGATTTGAATTCCAAAACCATTGTGTCTAGCTATTCAAAATTGTATATATTTATTAATGATACAAAATTCTATATATGCTTTAATGTTTTGATACATATTTTTTACCATACTCTGCTACTACAAAGGAATAGAAATTGTATATATAATGCCAGGCCACGGTACAAGAGACACTTTATATGAAATTACCTTAATACCCTTTCTCAAATCCTTTCTTGATATAATTACTCCTCAAGCACATAAGGGTACAACGGTAACCACTATTCCATTATACAATTATTACACCTTAGGAGGAATCATATAAAGGATAAGATAATATTGAAGGTTCTAAATCATACTAGGACCTTCTGGAGACTGGAGAGGTGAAGAAGAATATATTTGTAAGATAAAATCTAGGTTTCTCGATCACACTAGTACCTTCTACATAATAGAAAGAGAGAAAATGATATATTGTGTTCAAGTTTTTAATTCTCTATTTTGTTTCATTAATTTTTTCTTTTGTTTTATTTTTTTTTGAAGATATTTTATGATGTTAATAATTATTTTATTGTTTATCGTGTTTCTAAAGTAAAATGCTTTCTTTACTTAAACATTTTTTTTTGTTGATGCTTTAACTTGTATAAGATGACAATATTTTAGGGGTATAAATTTCAATACTTTTTTTGTTATTTATACTCTTTCTTTTATATTTGTATAGTCGGTTGATGACCCAAAATTACTTTCTTAAGTTAGCAATGTTTACTTCAATATTTTCTAATATATTATTTTATGTTTTACTTTTTTATGTTATATTTTTTTGTATTATTTAGTTTTTAATTTTTATTTCCGGTTGTGTGATAAATTTTAATTTGCTTTTATTCTTGTTTATTATTTTTTATTTTTTTGTTGTAGTTTCCAATAATTTTAGGTTACTTTAATTTTTTATGCTTTTAGTAAAAATTTCAGTTTACATATTGTTCTCTGTTTCAATTTAGTTATCCACTTTTGATTTTTCTCAATACCCTATTTTAAATGAATATTAAAAATTATTCCATTACCATGTTAAGAATTTGAAAAATACTTTACAAAGCGGATTGCATAAATTTTTGAACAATGTAATTTATTGAATATTTTCAATTTTACAATTTATGTAAAGATTACTCTTGTTTATATCTCCCAATAAGGATTTTCATCCAGTACAATAAGGTTGCTTCTTTAAAAACATTCTTCAAAAACATTATATCTCACACAAGATTACTCTTATTTATATCTTGTAATAATACTTTTAGTTGTTTTTGGTGTTCAGAGAATAAATGCTATCATATTTAGATTTGGTGGTGGATGTATGTGAGCACAAAAAAGGTTTTGACACAGCACCGCTATGAAAATGTTGCTTTAAATATTTAATTCTTAAAATATTTGCTAACAATGCTAACAATGGTCAAGTTAAACAACCTCAAGCCTTAGTGTATGGCTCTTTAGGAATAGGAATAGTTGGGTTGATATATTAATATTGGTAATTACTATAGTGATAAAATAGTAATTTATATTTATGTTCAAAGTAAAGTAGAAAACCTTGAAACTATAACTCATTCTATTAATCATTTAACCATTTATTAAACTTAATAGGTCATGAAAGTAATTCAAGTAAAAATTGTATGGAAAAGTTGTACTTTTAAAAGTATAAAAATAAGTACAAGGTACAAAAATAAATGGAATAAATGTTATATAAATTTTAAGCATATATACAAGGTATTATATAATATAAATTCAATATATATATATATATATATATATATATATAAAAACAAGAAAAATAAATGTTATTGAAATTTCAAGCATATGTAAAAGGTATTATATAATATAAATTTGAAATTACTTATTCATTTTATTAAATAATAAAGGGCATCAAAAATAAGATATTAGATCACAAATAGATGTTATGAGGCAATGTAAATTTAAAAATTTTAAAGAAATAAATCATTTAATAAAATGGCATGGCAATGGGGTAGTGGTCCATAAGCATATGAGAGCAAATTTTGTGTGATGATGAATGCAAATGTTAAGATGGTTTTGCTGCTTCCTTAGGCCCTAAATATGTTGTTGTAGGCCAAAAAACCTAAAGAATTTAGTAGCGTTGCTATTTTTGCAGTTACCCTTGGGATCAAATGCAACATCAGTTTTTCTATGGGCATAGCCTATGGCAACAATATTATTAGTTTTTAGCAACATAGTATTATGTTGCCTTTGTGTTAAAACATTTTGCAAAAAGGTGGGCCCTTCCCGTGGGACCCACAGGTGGGGTCATAAGGGCCCATATGTGGGTCCCACTGTGGGGCCTACTTTTATGCCTACACAAATTTTTCCTACAGCAACATTTCTTAAAATAATTTTGCTTTGTGCCAACACTTTATAGCAGACAACACTTTTCTATTTTAAACAAAAAATCATAAATATGAAAAAATGCATTACCTAAATAACCAAATCAACACAACCTGGATTACATTAAATACAATCTCAACACTACGCCATACATGACTTTACACAACATTTTTGCATGGTGTTGCCATCTGAAAAAGTGATACTGTAACTATTTTCATCCTTACCTATTGGTGTTAGCTTAGACATGAAAAGTGTTGGCTTCAATTTTTTATAATGTATTATATTATTATGTATTTATTTTTCTTTTTTTATTTTATATTATAATGCTGACTGGGCAGTGGTGATTGTGCACCAACGTGGCAGTGGGCCCCACCCTGCTGTCATGGCATGTTGTCGTGGCAGGTGGGCCCCACCCCTTTTGTCGTGGCAGGTGGGACCACTCCTGCCGACGTGGCAGGAGGGACCCACCCTGATGACATAGTAGCTCATGTGGCAGTGGTCCCACCCTTTCCACGTGGCAGTGGAGTGAATTGTATTTTTTTTTTGTAAAGTAATGTATTTTTCAATAATTATAAAATTTACAAATTTAAAAATTTTATGTTTTTTAATTATGAAATTATTTACATGTATTAAAAATAATTCACACAATAACTAACACTTTACACAAAATTTGTATTTTTAGTTAGAGTATTTTTTAAATTAGAGCGTTTTTAATAATTAATTATTGAAATTAGTAAAAATCATTTCTAATATACAAAGTAATAAAATTTGTGATAGAAATTTTTTTCCATCATCAAAACTATCAATATGAAATAGGATTGAATGTTGAATTTTTTTTTTTATAAAATTAGAGTATTTTTTAATAATTTTAAAAGTAACAATCAAAATCATTACAAAATTTTGTTCAAAATTTTTTTTATATAACTAAAATATCATATAAATGAATTAGAATATTGAAATATTTATTAAATTATTTATTTATTAAATTTAAATTTAAATTTATAATTTTAAAAAAGAAAATTGAAAATACATGAGTATAAACTTAGGAGACAGTGAAAATTGAAATGTGGGTTGAAATTTTGGAGCGGCAAAACACCAGCTATTATTTTCACTAAACACCGTCCCTCTATTTTATAACATCTCTCTCGACCCCTCTGTCCCAATCCCTTTCTCACTCTCCCAACCCTCAATCTCTCGCTCTCAGTTCTATACGTATTAGAAGGAGGAGTCTTCAGAAAAATTTATCCTTCACACCGTTGTGTCAAATTCGAAAACTTTAAACTAGGGCTTCTTCAAATGGGGGTTCTAAATTTTGAGTTCAAATTAGGGTATCTTAACTTAAATTTCAACTAATTAGGGTTCTCCCTCTTTGATTTAGGTCTTCTTCAGTGGATTTGAAGCTATTGTAACCATAGCAACACTCTTCATGTTCACTTTCAGAGGAATTCTTGGATATTCTACTCAGCTCCCTCTACGTCAGGTTACAACTCATTCTATGCTTATTATTTCAAAATTTTACATTTATCTTGAGCATCTTTTACAGTTATGTTGTACAGGATTTAACCACATTATTAGGCCTATTGAAGTAGTGTTGTTTTGTATCGATGCTTTCAACCTTTTTCTTGTTTGTTGGTGCCCAGGGGTTTTTTAATTTAAGTGTTCTAACTTACATCAGCCACCATAGATTAATATATTATAACCGAAAATAGTTAAAGGTTGATGTTATATTGTGATGCAGGCTGTATTTAATAGACAAGACAAATTTTGCAAAGATTGTCTTTATAAGCACTGATATCTTGAGATTGATGATATTTTGAGATGCAAGTCTTTATAGTACATGACAAAGATTTTTAAAATAGTGTGCCACATAGTTGTTGATGATGTAGCAAGTTGGATACATGGATGAATAACTTAGTCATAACTAAGAAGTTGAGCTGTTGTGGACAAAGAACATATAACTTATCAATCTCTTTGCTCACTTCATTTTAATTGCAGATTTTCTATAATTTTGCATGTCCTGACTATTTTGTTTAAAGTAATATCGGTGTTCCATTTAACAGTTGTATAATTTTACAAGAAACAATTGTGGATTAAGAAAGACTTTAAAGGGGAAATTTTGAATGTTTTTTGCACTGGGGGGTACCTTACTCTGGGGGTACCTTACTCTGGTTTATTCTCCTAATATGTTTGATATGCATGAGAACTGTTTACAGATATGATGATATAAATGTTGATTGTTGTGATATTGCATTATATCCAAAAATATTCTGTTAGTGCTTCCGTCTAATGTAACTTCCTCTAAACCCATGTTTATGATTTCCTTGGTTCTGGTGCTGATTTTCCTATTGGGAATGTTTCATTTTTCCTATTCTATTCGGGCCATGTTGCTGCTTTTGTTATCGCTTGCCTGGATATGAGGTGGATGCAAAGGTGGGAATTGGCATGGGCATTTGATAAGTTGAATGTCTTACAGTTTGTGCGATTGTTAAGCACAAGGGGCCACTACACTATTGACTTGGTTGTTGGAGTCGGTGTTGCAATTTTGTTTGATATGATCGCTGCAAACTATTTAGATAGTAAAAAACTAAAATCACATTCGGTCAGTACAGCAAAATAATATTAAGATTTCCACCATTCTAGTTGTTAAGTTCCTTAATATTGAAAAATACATCCTCTTGTAAGATAACTGATCAGTTAGTAAGATTTCCATCATTCTAGTTGTTAAGTTCCTTAATATTGAAAAATACATCCTCTTGTGTAGATTTCCACCATTCTTTACCGTCTAAATATACTTTCTCTTTAGTGGCTATGACCCGTTTGGCTGCTCAAGTCATACCAGTAATGCATTTTTTGCTTGAATCTTCATTTCTTACGCAGTAAGAATTTATTCCTTATGAAGATATACTTGAATTGTGTTCTGCCTTTGCAGACAAATGTAATGTACTATAGAGGCATATGGGATACTTTATGTACCATCAGCAAAGAGGAAGGGGTGTTTGGCCTCTATAAAGGACTTGGAGCAACTTTATTGTTATTTATTATTTGTAATCGCAGTCTCCATCATGTTCATTATTATCTGTATGTATTTTTCCTTTATGCCACCAATGCATAGTAAACTTAGTCTTGAAGAGCAAGTATATGCAGTTCAAAATATATGAGAATTAGGGAGTGGTGGAGTGTCTGAGTGGTGGCAAAGGCACTCCTAGTGTTTGAGGAGATCTAGAATTTGATTCTCGCTTCTCCTTCCTCTATACTTCAAAATATATATCAACTATCATTAAAAAAAGGCTATGTATGTACTGATGGCTAAATGTTATTTTTGTCATTAATATTATGCAAAGAGGTTTATTTTTTTGAATCTGTAGTGTTATGTTGCTCTTATTCTATTACATGTCCTGATATCCTGCTTTGTCAAGACATCGCATTTTGAAGAGTACCTTTGTGTCAATGTAATTTTGATTTCTCTCTTTGAGTTCCACTTCAATGCTACTAAATTTGATTTGCCTTATGCTAGGCTAAGGTGAAATAATGCACTATGCATTTGAGTGCCAGTTTACTATGTAAATCGGGATCTAAATATGATTTTTTTCTTTCTCTGTATATGACATGTATACACAATGAGATCTTATTGGCTATCACATAGGCTGTGCATGAGGATAGTTTAGGCTGCGCATGAGGATAATAGTTTAAATGAGCAAATCATTCACATGAAATTTGGTAAATCAGTTAAGATCAGTAAAGATGAGAGATTTTGGTTAATTATTAGCAGTCTTGATTTTGTTTGTGGTTTTAGATCAGTCCAAATGGGTTTTACTAGCTAGATATTCTCCAAGTGTTCGACAATCATGAAAATAATTGTAGAAAGAATGATGGTATTTTTTAACTACCATCTCGTTTGTTTCATCTGTACTATGCTTAACATGGGGGAATGAAGTGTCCAATTATACTAGTTTCCCAGACCCATCATCATTGTAGGTGATAGAGGCAGCCTCTCCATTATCATTAACACAAGGTGTTGGTTCCAGAACATTGTTTTTAACAAGTGAACTCCAAGTAACCGATTTATTCACAGGATGGGAAGTGTACAACGTTTTACCAAGGGATCCATTATTAACATTTAAATCATGTAACATTTAAATCATGTAATTGTTAAGTATAGGGGACAAGAGGTTGAGATACATTACCAATAGTAGCTGAAGTTACTTCGGTTGTGCTATAATTTTTTATTTGCTTTTATTCTTATGTATTATATTAAATTTTTTTGTTGTATTTTTCGATAATTTTAGGTTACTTTAATTATTTATGCCTTTAATACAAATGTCAGTTTACATATTGTTCTCAGTTTCAATTTAGTTATCCACTTTTGATTTTTCTCAATACCCTATTTTAATTAAATATTAAAAATTATTCCATTACCATTTTAAGAATTTGAAAAATACTTTACAAAGTAGATTGCATAAATTTTTGAACAATGTAATTTATTGAATATTTTCAATTTTGCAATTTATGTAAAGATTACTCTTGTTTATATCCCCCAATAAGTACAATAATGTTGTTTCTTTAAAAACATTCTTCAAAAACATTATATTTCACACAAGATTACTCTTACTTATATCTTCTAATAATACTTTTGGTTGTTTTTGGTGTTTAGAGAATAAATGCTATCATATTTAGATTTGGTGGTGGATGTATGTGAGCACAAAAAAGGTTTTTACACAGGGCTAGGAAAATGTTGCTTTAAATATTTAATTCTTAAAATATTTGCTAACAATGCAAAACAATGGTGAAGTTAAACAACCTCAAGCCTGCCTTAGTGTATGGCTCTTTCGGAATAGGAATAGTTGGGTTGATATATTAAAATTGGTAATTTCTATAGTGATAAAATAGTAATTTATATTTATGTTCAAAGTAAAGTAGAAAACCTTGAAACTATAACTCATTCTATTAATCATTTAACCATTTTATTAAACTTAATAGGTCATGAAAATAATTCAAGTAAAAATTGTATCGAAAACTTCTACTTTTAAAAGTATAAAAATAAGTACAAGGTACAAAAATAAATGGAATAAATGTTATTGAAATTTTAAGCATATATACAAGGTATTATATAATATAAATTCAATATATATATATATATATAAACAAGTAAAATAAATGTTATTGAAATTTCAAGCATATGTAAAAGGTATTATATAATATAAATTTGAAATTATTTATTCATTTTATTAAATAATAAAGGGCTTAAAAAATAAGATATTAGATCACAAATAGATGTTATTAGGCAATGTAAATTTAAAAATTTTAAAGAATTAAATCATTTAATAAAATGGCATGGCATTGGGGTAGTGGTCCATAGGCATACGAGAGCAAATTTTGTGTGATGATTGCTAATGTTAAAATGGTTTTGGTGCTTCCTTAGGCCCAAAATAAGTTGTTGTAGGCCAAAAAAACCCAAAGAATTTAGGGGCGTCGATATTTTTGCAGTTACCTTTGGGATCAAATGCAACATCAGTTTTTCTATTGGCATAGCCTTGCTATGCCAACAATATTATTAGTTTTTAGCAACATAGTATTATGTTGCCTTTGTATTAAAACATTTTGCAAAAAAGTGGGCCCTTTCCTTGGGACCCACAGGTGGGGCCATAATGGCCCACATGTGGGTCCCACTGTGGGGCCTACTTTTATGCCTACACAAATTTTGCCTACAACAACATTTCTTAAAATTAATTTTCCTTTGTGCCAACACTTTATAGCATCAATGACAACACTTTCCTATTTTAAACAAAAAATCATAAATATGAAAAAATGCATTACCTAAATAACCAAATCAACACAACCTGGATTACATACAGATTAAATACAATCTCAACCCAAATTCAGAGAAAAAGATATAAGAGCTGGTGCCGCAAGTACATAAACAACATTCTTAACAGCAAAAGATGGTCTATAACATACACGTATGGAATGACTAAATTAAGAGTTGGTGCCACCAGTCATTGAAGTACCATCTTCATTGTCACTTGAGTGGTGTATAACATACACGTGTGGAATGACTAAATTAAGAGTTGGTGCCACCTGTCATTGAAGTACCATCTTCATTGTCACTTGAGATATAGTTAGCCATTTACACCTATTCACCCTCTAGGTGTGTATTTTCAAATATAATAACAATTGAAAAGAACAACAAAAATAAAAATCATTAATTTAAAAAAAATCAAATATATGAGAAATTACATGTAAGGGGTTCATGGAGCACTTTATTCATTGTTTTTAAAAATTATTTCAAAAATTAGTAAATTAGAATAATATATATGTATTTAAAAAATTTGTACTTAAAATAGTTAAATTTAAATTTTTTTGATTTTATTTCGAAATAATATTTGAATTATAAATTGTATTCTAAGAACAAAAATTATTTTCTTTGTTACCACTTACATTTCATGCTTAATATTAACATCAGAAAAATAAAATCAAATAAAATTTTTTATTTTTCGCCACCCACTCTCTTTCCAAAAGTTGAAGAAAAAAATTTGAACCCAAATATTGAAAAATAATTAATCTACAATTTTTTTCAGTTTTAGGAGAAAAGTTATTCTTTTTAAAATGTATTTTGAAAACACAATGTAAAGGATTAAGCTGAAGTGGTACTTGTCTTGCCATACTCGGTTACAATATCTTGATTGATTAATGTTATAGATTTTGAAAGTTCATAAGATCCTCTTTGGATAGTCAAAAACATATCTTCATATTTCATATAAAACTTTTTCTAACCTCTCAATTGGAATCACTAAATCATATATTCAAAATTTGAAAAATGAAAAGATAAAGCTTCTAAATCTCGTATATGAGTTTGTTCGAGGTCTAAATAGGTGAGAATATTTTGATTTTTACACCTATAATACTCCTAAAAAATATAATCTGAGGATGTCGTGATTAGGACATTTTACCACGTAAACTATAATTCATTTTTTAGGTGAAAACATGTTCCTATTTATTTGCAAATATTGTATGAGAAGTGCTTGATTTTTCGATAAAAATTACTAAATAATATATCCAAATAATTTTATGGCTCATATGTTTATTTGCAAAATTACCACTGTGCGAATCCAGTGCCGGTGTCGAAGGTTTAGCCCATAGTAACTGTTTTTTTTATAGCTGCTACCTTATAATATTGAAAAAAACATATGTACAGAAAATTTTTGAAAGGAAAACAGAAAATGAAATTCCAACATTATTGAAAGTGGTCATTTTACAACCATTACAAAAGAAAATCTTAACAAAACTACATAAATTAGGAAAGTGCTCTACTCCTCTTCATCTGCTCCGTGTTCATATGTTTATATGCAATATTACTACCTTCTTATAGTAGCAGTTTTTTGGATAACAGCTACAATATAATATTGAAAACAACATATGTACGGAAAAATTTTAAAAGGAAAATAGAAAATGAAATTCAAACATTATTGAAAGTGGTCACTTTAAAACCATTAAAAAAGAAATGCTTAACAAAATTACATAAATTAGGAGGGTGCTCTACTCCTCTCCATCTGCTCCTTGTTTGGAAGAAACCTCACCATATGAAGAACCAGGTTCATTAGCCGTTCTCCTCATTGTATCCAGTTGTTGGCTGAGGTTAGCTACAATTGCTTCTTTCTCCACCAACCTTTCCTGCAATGCTTTCACTTTAGGTTCAAAATCGGCCATAATAATAATTGAAAACAACAACAAAAATAAAAATCATAAATTTTCATAAAAATTCAAATATATGAAAAATTACCTATAGGGGGTTCGGAGCACTTTCTTCATTGTTTACTGCAATTATTTCACAAATTAGTAAATCAAAAGTAATATATATGTGATAGTTCAATTCAACAATTAAATCACATATCAAGTAAAAAATATTAAAA